>CAWUFW010002613.1:0-1490000 GCA_963921515.1 Calotriton arnoldi
TAGTGGGTGGGGGATGTAAGCCCTGTCTCAGGAGAACTTCCATTTTTCTCAATGAAAATAATTGCCATGAGCTGATGAAGGTATTATAATCATAGATGCAACTAAAAAAATATATATAATAGTTGTTTAATAAAATACTTTTATTGGTTTAGTCACAGTGCATTCAAAAAAGTTAACCTTACAGGCCAGTGCAGGCAATGTATTGTGATGACTGCCCCAGCAGGTGGCTCAATAATAGACAGTGTACAACCCTGACTGTTGATGGGTAGCAGGCAATTATCCTGAACTCTTTGTTATTTAATCATATTAAATATTTGTATTTAACTGGTAAAGTTCAAGACTGAGGATACCTAAATACAAAAGATGTTGAGGAAAGTCATGTCAATGACCTCTTAAAATTGTACTGCATTCTAGTGTCAAATACTACATTATCCGCTATACATGCCATTCCTCAAAATTGCCAAAACATTGAAGGTAAAAAAGAGAAAAAGATCTGAAAATCTTCCACACTACTTCTGGACCCCACTTGCAACTGTTAGATTTAGTTTTCCACCACTTGGAACAGTTGGAGCTCCCCATTTTGAGTTGGTTTACTAGAAAAATTAAATTTTGGGGTTAAACTGCATTTTTTGTTTAACTCAAAATTTCCTACAGATTTCTGTTAAGAAGAATGGGATATTTTACATTCAGCATAAATGTTGTTGATCTTTTCTCGACATAGCTCTAGAGAGGGAAAAAAGCGCAGTCATCTCTTGCATGCTCTGAATATGGTGGGACGAGTTTCCAGTTATGTTAAGATATTCACATTACAGCAATTATTTAGAAATATGTTCAGTATTGGAGTCTTGAGTTTTTTTTATCCTAATCAGCTCAGATCGCTCACATCAATTACATCAGATTTCTGTCATCTTTTTATGTTGTAAAAATGCAGACCTCCTGTTCAGAGTGACCATGATTTCTGCGTTTAAGAGCTATGTTCAAATATGCACAGGATTGTAATTGAAAATACAGGGCTTCCCTAAGTGCCTCCAGGAATCAGAAGGTGCCATGGAAAGCTTCTCTCTACACCATTTTGGAATGGGACAGGTTATGAAAACTGTGCAGAGAAGTATCCCCGCGTGCACTTATACCACACCACTTTTACACCAGATTCGGGCGCTGGGAAGTTTACGCCTGAATCAGAATTTGCACGGAAATAGGAACAATTGCCTAAATATCAGAATTGTGATTGTTTTCAAACAGATTCATATCTTGCCATTATAAGTGCAATAGCATTACTGCTTCCTTTGATACCCTATCTTCAAATCGCTCCATGTAAATGTGTTTAATTGAGAGGGTTTAGAATGATTTTAAGTTATAATAAAGTAGTTTTTGAGGCCGACATGGAACATTTCTAAATTGGCCTGCAAGGTCGGGTTTTTAACTCGCTTAATTGCTTGGCTGCAGCAGCAACTTGATATACCTGGTCTTCAGGGCTGTGACAGAAAGCGAGGGCTCTGCCAAAAACATATCTACAAACTGGTATTGTTTTTTTTTTTTAAACGTGTTTATGACAGGCGTGTACTGTGAGGGAAAAAACAACGTACCTTTTGGGACTAGATAGTGCAAATATTGGTTCAAAACAATTGATGCAGCCAGGAAGTTATTAAAAGAATTGGGGGGGGAAAGTCTGCATCGTAAGACTTTTTTTGCTGCAAGATGCACGTCTCAGGCAGTCGGAGCTATTCAGCCTCTTGTTCGTGGAGAGAGAAAAAGAATGCAGAAAGATGAACAGAGGGTTTCCAAATATTCCTACCTGCTCAGTTCTGATACAGGGGTGAAGGTGGCAGGGTTAGGACACATCATCTGCTGCTCTGTGCGCAGCTCCGATTGTTTTCCCCTTTTAGCAATAACGCTTTGCAGCCCGTGGTGTGCCTTTTGGCAGTGCATGAAAAGTTATTTATTGGGTGTTTCTGATGTTTCTCTCGAAGTCATTATCTCGCAGCTTTGGTAGCAGAGCTGTACAGTTCTGAAGAAGAGGTCAAAGGCCTTGACAGTGGTTCCCAAACTGTGTTCATGGCGCCCCTGGCTAGTTTTGATGGCGCACCAGGGTACCACGGCGCACAGATTGGGAACCACTGCATTATAAGGCCGGTCTGGAGCGAGTTGATGCATTTCCCACGTGCTCCCTGTTGTTGTCTCTTGCTCCATCTTTGTTTGAGTCTTTTCCTCCTCTTGCGTTGGCGCCCCGGCCTCTTCCTCTGCCCCGGCCTCGTGTGTTCTGATTCTTGCTTTTGAGTTTCGGGGTTGCTCTTGTTGTTTGACGGCCCCGACGTAGGAGCTGATACTCGTCTAAAAAAGTTTTGGGGCGAATATCTGTTTCACTCCCTGAGGCTGAGCTTCCTGAGGTTACAGATGTAGCTGTTTATTCAGTGTCTTGTTCACTAGAGGTTTCTCTTGTCTCATCCATCGCATTGGTGGAGCAGCTTGGGAATACTGTGTCTGTATGTTGAGTTTCATACATGTGGTCGTATTTCTGACTATAAGTGAGGATTCTACCAGAATCGTAGTCCCCACAGTCGCAATGGAGTTTGCGCTGTTTTCTGGCTTTAATGTCAGCTTCATAGACTATCAAACGTTGTTTCATTTCTCCTTGAAATTTGGAAATGGTTTCTTGTTCCTTCATCTTGCTCAATTAATCTTTCAGACTTTTGATGTTATTTATGGTTACTTCCCTGTCTTGCCAGGCGTACTTTACCAATATTTCCATCATAGTTTTTGAGCTCCTTGCTGAATTTTCAGCCCACTCTTCCAGCATGCCTGAGTTAGGTGACTCGTATGACGGAGTAATATATATCCGTAAGCCTCTCGGTACTATTTCCTAGGGCTCTTGAAAATAATGTTAGGGCTGCTGCCCGTCTGTCTGTGTCTATATTTTCATCCATAGTGTCTTGCTTTGTCTGTCCACTGTCTCCAGAACAGTGATCCCGCACCTCACGGTGTCCTCCCTCAACAACTGTGAGGTTCCTCCTGCCATCACGTATACAAACATGTATTCCAAAGATTTAGAAGATTTTTTGCGTGTGGTACCGAAATAACAGGAACGTCATAAGTGCTCGGGTACTAATAAGCAGAATAACTTCAAGCACAGGTTGATCCTGTGTACACATACGGCCGTTGCCCCTGACACTCAGAGACACGAGCGCAGCGTGAGCAGCGGCAGCAAAGCCCCCGGTGTAGCCACACTGGTAGACCCCGCCAACCGGCCGCACAACCCCGCACTCACCTCTGATCCGTGTCGCTTCAAACGGCGGTAGTGATGATTCAAATCCAGGACAGCCGGTCTCAGAAGCGGTGCCCTCAATATCAATCCACAGCAGGCAAATGCTCCTTCCGGGCACCAGGAGACCCGTGGGAGGTGGCGCTCTCCCAGCGGAGCCACCAGTAATAAGATCCAAAGAGAAAATTGTGTAGATGGCGCGCTCTCAAGGACTCAATCCACAAGGATAGCGGTATCAAAAGAGGATTTATTTAATCATAAATCCACACATCGTGACGCGTTTCAACCGTCAAAGCGGTCTTGCTCACACAAAGGGCAAAGTGCCTACAGATCATCATAAGTAAACATACAAAATAAAAGTAGGACTGCTCATTCAGTTTCCAATGCATGAACTGAAAAGAGGACTTTGCTCAGACAGAACAGTGGAACAGAACAGAATAGCTGTGCGGGAACTGAGTAGACAGGCACCTGATGCGGTGCCTTGAAGAAGATGAATGGGTGCTAGTACCTTCGTTTTCTTGTTTTTCATTGTCACTACAAATGAACCTTGACTTTTTAACGGCGGCAATGCAGCCGAAGTATATACTTTGGTTTTCAATGGAGTGAGTTGCAGCAATGGAGATAGTTAATTATATTTTCCTCAGGCATAATGTTTATCGATGCACCACTGTCAATGATAAAAGGTTTTGAACAACCATTTACTTTCAGTGTAATCTTCGTACACTGCTTGAATGACTTTTGTGCGTTGGCATGACGATCTTTTCTTGACTAACAATTTTCTTCAAAAGAGGATAAATCAACATCCGCACACTTTTCTGAGGGAAACATCAATATGGCACAATCATTTTCATCACTTTCACTTCATACTGATATAGAAGAACTGTTGGACGATGATTTAGATGATGATCGACTTCTTTCAGTGTTGGTTTGTCTTAACTGATATTGCTGCTTGGCCTTGTGGGTGTACGCCGAACATTGATTCTGGAATGATCTGGCAGCCATTTTGTCTTTGCGCTGTGACACACTTGTTTTTGTCTTCGCTTTGCAAGTCGTTACAAAATGGTTCTCCTTCCCACAGTCTTTGCAAATCTGTCCAAGAGTGGGACATTTGCCTTCATGTGGAAACAAACATCCACACGCAACCTCTTTTTATGGGTAGACATCACTTTGTGTCCTTCAGTCTTTTGTTTTGGTTACTTTTCATACTCATGACAGCATCATTCTGAGCATCTCTGGCCTCCATGTCAGCAGCTTGTCTATCTGCACGCACTTCAGCTCTGGCAGCCATTAACACTCGCTCCAGACTAAGAATTTCTTTCACAGCATTTGATGCCTGAATGAATCTGACAAGCTTCCGTCAATAACTCTCAGGCGCATAGCTTCTTCATCATTAAAATCATTGAACTTACAATGTCGATGAGTGTGTCGAGTCTCTTCGCAAATTCATCAACGGTTTCACAAACTTTCTGGCATTCTTGGTTGAAGATGTATCATTCTTAATCATTATTTGGGATTGAATTAAACTTAAGATTCAACACTTCTTTAATCTGATGATGATATGTGACTTCTTCATCAGTTCACAGCATTTTCTTTATGACTTTTTTTACACCATTACCAGTAAGATTCTTGAGATACTTGATAATCTTTTTGTTATCAGTCTCTTCAATGTATCAATGAAATCATCAAATGTCTCTATCCAAGTAGTCCATCTATTGCCAACTCCACTATCCTTCGTGACAACCTCGCCAGCATCGGACTTAAACAACTCGTCATCGTCAACACACCGACCCACAGAGCAGGACACACCCTCGACCCCATATTCGCGGCAGGAAACAGTGTACAATTCAGCCACACAAAGAAGCCGCCATGGACCGACCACCACTTCGTACACTTCACCATCAACAAACCCAAGGCACCCAAACCAGCCCCACGCCCACCACGAAGGAACTGGAGCAAGGTTACCCACAAGCAACTTAACTCAACCCTCACCCGAGACAACCACACCTGGGCACCCGATGCAAATGACGCAGCCAGAGAACTCCACACCTGGATCTCCAACTGGGCAGACGAGCTTGCCCTGCTACGCAACCCCGACAGACAATGCCCCAGGAAAGCCGCCTGGTTCACCACCACTCTCCAAGAAGCCAGACGCACCTGCAGATGCCTGGAGAAGAACTGGAGAAACACCAAGACAACCGAAAACCACACCACCTACAAGGACGCCATGACGGACTACCACAACCAGATCAGAGCCACCAAGAGGAACTTCATCCACAACAAAATCCTGGCCAACTCCACCAACTCCAAGGAACTTTTCAGTGTCATTCAAGAATTCACCAACCCACGCAGCGAAGCCACAGACATCACCCCATCCCAAGACCTGTGCGACAGGCTTGGAACCTGTTTCCACCTCAAGATCAAAAACCTCTACGACAACTTCATCGACCATCCACCAGGCGCCACAGATGGCCCCCCGCCCCCAGAAACACCAGCCAGCCCACCATCTCCAACTGGACACTGATCACGGCCTAGGACACTGCATCGACCATGAAAAGCATCCACTGGGGGCCCCCACCGACCCCTGCCCCCCTCACATCTACCACAGAGCCGCGGCCGCCATCGCACCCGAACTACAACACACCATCAACACCACCTTCAAAACAGGCACCTTCCCAGACGACTGGAAGTGCACAGAAGTCAAACCCCTGCTCAAGAAGCCCACAGCTGACCCCACCGACCTCAAGAACCATCGGCCCATCTCGCTCCTCCCCTTAGCAGCCAAAGTTGCAGAGAAAACAGTCAACAGGAAACTGACATGATTCATTGAAGAGAACGCCGTCCTTGACCCGTCCCAATCCGGATTCCGAAGCAACCACAGCACAGAGACCGCCCTAAGCGCCCCCACAGATGACATCTGCACCCTCCTGGACCAAGGCCACTCTGCAGCCCTCATCCTACTCGACCTATCAGCGGCCTTCGACACCGTCTCCCACCGCACACTAGTCACCAGACTACACGACGCAGGCATACAAGGAACAGCCCTGGACCGAATCCGATCATTCCTCACCGGAAGAAGCCAAAGGATCAGACTCCCACCCTTCCCCTCCGACCCCACGAAAATCACCTGCGGAGTCCCACAGGGTTCATCCCTGAACCCCACCCTCTTCAATGTCTACAAATGCCCCCTCGCAGCCATCGTCCGACAACACGGCCTCAATATCGTATCCTACGGGGACGACACCCAGCTCATCCTCTCCCTCACCAAAGACCCCACCACTGCCAAACTCAACTGCCAGAAAGGAATACAAGACATCGCAGTCTGGATGACCAACAGCTGCCTGAATCTCAACGCCGAGAAGACAGAAGTCCTCGTCCTCGGTACCACCCCTTCTGCATGGGACAGCACCTGGTGGCCGACCGCCCTCGGAAGCCCACCTACCCCCTCAGACCACGCCAAGAACCTCGGCATCGTACTCGACTCATCACTCACCATGAACCTACAGGTCAACGCCGTCACCTCCAGCTGCTTCAACACCCTCCGCATCCTCCGCAAGACCTTCAAGAGGATCCCCCTGAGTCAAGGAAGACATTCACCCACGCACTCATCACCAGCAGATTGGACTATGGAAATGCACTCTACGCCGGCATCAACATGTCCCTACTCCGCAAACTCCAGACAATACAGAACACCGCCGCCAGACTCGTCCTGGGCATCCCCCGACACGAACACATCAGCCAACACCTACGAAGTCTCCACTGGCTCCCCGTGGAGAAAAGAGTCACTTTCAAAATCCTCACTCACGCCTACAAATGCCTACACAACAATGGACCCAAATACCTCAACGACAGAATCAACTTCCACTTACCCAAAAGAAACCTCCGATCTTCCAACCTCGCACTGGCCGAAACCCCGCGCATCCACAGAGCCAGAGCAGGCGGAAGATCCTTCTCTCACATTGCAGCCAAGACCTGGAACGAGCTACCAGCAGACATCAGACGCGCCCCCTCCCTGAACACCTTCAGGAAGACCCTCAAGACCTGGCTCTTCGATTAAACAGATCTGCGGACCACCCCCCCTCAGCGTCTTGAGACCCTCATGGGTGAGTAGCGCACTTACAATTCCCTGATTGATTGATTGATTGATTGAATATTCTGCTTTTTGGCGGCATCGAACGGAAGTGGTGGTTTCAGGAAAGCAACAGCATTATAACCATTTGTGTGATTGGCTGACACTGAGAGCGGAGGTCTCTTCGACACTGTCTGCTGACCGCTAGGACCTGCTTCATGCATACCATCTCTAAGGCCCTGTGCTGTTTTGGCCCCTGGGTCATCTTGACCAATCGATGGAACTGTGATCTCCCTCTTGGTCTCCATGGAATCTCTTCACTTTTCTGGAGACCTCGGGAGTTGTTCTGATCTGCCACCCAGCAGCTTTGATGGCGTTCCGCTTCTGGTATGAACAGCTCAGTAAACACAACCTTGGACACTTCTTCTACAGCTACTCCACTCAACGCCGTGGCACGACTCTTATTGTGCAGCTCTGGTAAGCAGATGACCATTTCTTGTGTCTGACTTGCTCTGTCTTTAGGCATCTCTTTGTTCAGCCTGACACCTGGTTGCTCTCTGCCTCGCAGCGCTTCTGATCGCAATGTTATCTTGCAATTTGCTGTGGCTATTGGCTACGCTTTCAAAACCTTGTTGCATCCGCCTTTATCATTATCACTGCGTATTACATATGACTGTCTGTTGCGTAGCAGCACTGTACCTTTTTGTACGGTCTAACCAGCAGGTTCTTGGTCACCAATATGTAGATTTCCTTGTAATGCCTTAGTTGTTTTCAACTTCTTTACAGTGGCTGGAGTTATGCTTTTTTAAGCATCGGTTCCGTACTCCGACTGAAACACACGTGGCACACACAAGTAGTTTGCTTGGACCACAGCAAACTCTCTGGGAGAACACTGTCGATCTTTGGGTCACTTATCCCATAACTCGTCACCAGTTGTAGCGTCTTCCCTATCCTGGGTACCCGCCAATGACTACGCCATACATGGAACTCAGTTTGCACATTTTATTCGTCTGCGTGTAACTGTGAACTCAACATTCTAAAACAGCCTTCAGTGCATTCCGCTCTAACACTTATGTCACAGTTGTACAGAGTCTATCAGGACTGGAGCCAAAAGGGTTCCATAATTTCTAACTCGCAAGACAGTACACTAGGGTAGGAGAAGAATCTGGCATGTGAGTGAACATAAAATATATGAGGAGTTGAGATGAGAAAGACATTCTCAAATCTTTGGTGTATGCCATATACTCACTTAGGCAATAACCCACACAAAGTTTAGGCTGAAGAGGAAAATATGGCTAGAAAACAGATGTCAATTTTGTTGTAGTTCTTTGAACATGAAAACATAACCCAGATGGTATATATTGAACAGAAAAGACATCTAGAGCTTTAATATCCAAAACACATTTAGCTGTATCATTAAATGCGTTATGTAGAATGTTTGTATGTAAAGGTTCTAGTATGCGCATGGTTCTATGGCTCAGCAGTGATCCCTTGAGAGACAGTTATTCACTGGCTGGAGAGGGAGAATGAACCGCAGTCATCTCACTCAATAAATCTTGATGTTAAAACCTTCTATTAGTCTCCTGCAAACGCATCACAAAATTGGCGACGATTCCAGCGAGAAGAAGCGTGAGATTACTGCATGGGCCCACTGTTGGTGCAAGGACCCACTATGTTGAACTAATCAGTAATTTAGCAAAAGTGCTGACTACTCTTCCTAGGGCTATCATGACCAAGAGCTTGAAAGAAATTACTAACCCCAAAGATTGCGCTTGCCGCTTGGCAGGAATAATAGGAGAGACTCTTTCCCAAATTGACAATACAGCTCACACCGACTGGTAATTAATTAACTAATTAATTGTAATTCATTCAATTTGAGGAACTGCAGGTCATTCCCAAAGGATAGTGCATTAACACTGGTCCGTTCGGGACATTCGGAGAGCCTGAGTTTTAACGGCACCCGTGCAGTGTGCGCTTAAGGGGTGCGCACAACGTATCTACACATGCTCACTAACTTTAATGGGAGGAGCAGAAATCATGGCCACAGAGTTCGAGGTTGTGCAAATCTCTGCAACAACTCCAACAACAGGATTCCACAAGTCGTGGGGCAGAGCTCGTGATCACATGAGTTGTGGTGGCAGCAGTGATGACATTTTAGTATGGCGTGTCTACTGAGAGCGGCAGCTGTAGCAAGAGGTCCCAGGGAGCGTAATACGGATGTATATTCCCAATTGTGTACACATCAATGGAGAGGAGACGTTGAGACTAAAGAAGGACAAAGAGTACACCAACATAGAAAAAAGACTAAGGAAGGCTGCAGGGTGTAATACATGTTTGCACATTGTCAATGGATTACATGTCAAGAAGCAACTGAGACTGAAGAAGGACAAAGAGGATCATCAGCAGAGAATGAAAACTGTTATGGGATGCAGTGTGTAATCTATATATAGGGTGCTCCTTTTAATCATTTTTTTCCCACAGGTACATCAAGAGTACTGCCAAAGTGAGCTGTGTCATAGGTAATCCTGGGCATAATACTACGGAGCATGCAAAGTTTGTGCTACTACCTACAACATAGCATAGCAGCAGTATAATAAATACCTACAAATGCTTTAATAAAGCAATTTTCTATGTTAAAAAGCATATAACTAATTCACAAAAGTGAACTTTGACAATGAAAATATCAAGCAATGAGAGTGGTGATGATTTTAGGGTCCCCCTAACCTAGGGGAGGACCAAGCAGATGCCTTGAACACAAAAAGCATATCATGTGAACGATTTAGTGGTGGTCCCATCCTCCTAGGACCACCCCAAGCACAGTTATGGGCAAAAATACAATCCAAACCAAAGGCCCTGCAAAGCATTATGGGACGAGATTAGCAGTAGGCAGTGAATATTATAGTGTCCAATATCAAAATAATTCTACAAAGAGCTGCAGTTCAACTAGTCGTTACTAGATGTCCCTCAAGTCAAATGCAAAAGCATTGAAATTATTAATACATCAAGCTGCAGTTCCACTAGTCGTTACTAGATGTCCCTCACGAGTCAAATGCAAAAGCATTGAAACCCTTTCATAAAGCTTTTGCATTTGACTCATGAGGGACATCTAGTAACGCACTAGTGGAACTGCAGCTCTTTGTAGAATTATTTTGATATTGGATACTATAATATTCACTGCCCACTGCTAATCTCGTCCCATAATGCTTTGCAGGGCCTTTGGTTGGGATTGTATTTTGCCAATAACTGTGCTTGGGGTGGTCCTAAGAGGATGGGACCACCACCGAATCATTCAAAAGATGTGCTTTTTGTTTTCAAGGCATCTGCTTGGTTCTCTCCCTAGGTTAGGGAGGATCCCAAAATCATCACCTCTCTCACTGCTTGTTATTTTATTGTTTTCACTTTTAAAATTTTTTTATTTATTAAATGATTATATGCATTTTAACATATAAAGACAGAAATACTTATTTTAACTTAGCTTGCACTGTGCATGATGCCTTTGGCAATTATTGTACAGTGCAGTCAAGCACACAACTATGCACTAGCTACCTGAAGTGCTACTACGCAACAAACTACGCTCAGGGTTAGTTATAGGTCTCTGAGCTGTGTGTTAATAACTATTCATTTTCACACTATGGATGCTGCAATAATACCACCTCCAGTGTTCCTATTTTGACCTGCAGTCCCAGCCATTAAATGGGAAGAATTGGTAGGCATTTTTGAAAACTACCTAGAGGCTTTAGATGGTAGAGAGTTTCTGCTTCGCGGGAAAAAGCAGCCTTGCTGAGTGCATTGGGCAAAGAGGCCAACATGTATTTAAGTATTTACCGGCTGTGGTGGGGAGTGATGGCCAGCAAATTGAATATGTGTTTAGAGAGGCAAAGAAACTATTAGAAGATTTACCAAGGACACCAATATAGTCATGTGTAGGCATAGAATTTATACCTTGCCACAAAGGCTGGATAAAGTAGTGGATTAATTTGTTGCTAGGTTGCGTGAGTAATCTGTCAAATGTCAATTTGGTATGATGACATACGAGTTAATCCGCGACCAGTTGATTGTACAGTGTAGAAGTAAAAAATGCGGGAGAGGTTATGGGCAGCGAAGAATCCTCACTTAAGAATGCTATTGAAATAGCGAAAGTAGTGAAACAATCTGATTTATGTATGAAAGAAATGAAAAAAGAGAGTAACACTACTGTTTCTTGTGTAGAACAAGAAAATACTGAGGTACTCAGCACCAGGAAGGGGTATGCTAACAGCAATAAGAAGATTCCATCTGGTAAGAAAAATGTAAACAATTTCGAACATACAGAAAAAATATGCACAAGATGTAGTAGTAGTGTTCACAACGGGATTTTAAGAATTGTTTAGCTATAGGCAAAGAGTGTAGGCAGTGTGGGCGGAAGGTTAATTTTGCCCGACTGTGCAAAAATAGCGGCAAGTTCAAGTGGCATCGTTGCAAGGAAAACAGCAAGAGGATGAGGAGGTAGATAGAATATTGTGCATATCTGATAGTCTAGACAGTATAGGTAGATGGTGTAGACATAAGGCTGAATTTAGAATCAAAGCAAAGGTAGTTATGTCATGGTGGATTCGGGTCCCTAAATACCATCCTACCTAATGAAACATTTGTAGCACATTTGCCAAGAGTGCGTTTGCTTCTCAAAAACATTAATTCGGGTGGGTATCAAGGAGAGAAAATTAACATAATAAATAATGTCCATGCCAACAAAGATTGAGGGCCATTTTAGCAACAAAATGCGATAAATATCGCAGAGCGCGCTTAGCGCGAAATATTTTATCGCCAGCTATCGCTGGAATATATCGCCGCGCTAACGCTGTATTAGCAACAATTAGCGCTATGGCGATGATTATTCCAGCGATAGCGGCATAATGCGAGAATATCGCTGGAAAACCAGCGATATTCTCGCATTAACGCTAAGGTGGATTCAGCATTAGAATCCACCTCCTATACTTTAAACAGGTAAGTCATAGTCAATAGCAGGTGTTAAAATCTAGCGATAAACGCGCTTAGCGCGATTTATTTTATCGCTCGCCTGCCTTGATAATAGGGGTTAGTGGTGTTAGCGACTGTTTACAGTCGCTTTTAGTGGGAACGCCTACCTTGCATGTCATTAGCGATAAATATCGCTGACATGCAAGGCGATGTATTCCCGGCCTCTAACACCTGAAAGCTGTCGCTAACGCCTGTTAGCGACAGCTTGCTAATAGGGCGTTAAAATATCGCCGATTTAGCGGCAAAAAGTGCCGCTAAATCGGCGATAAAGCCCTTGATAATATGCCCCTGAGTTCCAAGAAAGATGTATAAATGGAAAAATATATATTTCTGAAAGTGGTCTCCCAGTATTGGGGTGGGACCATCAATATGATTTACATATAAACAGATCTCCCAACCAAGTAATGGTGGTGGATAATATTACAGTGAATTAAATAGTGCATGGAGCTAATGGTGTGTTCTATAACAAGGTGGAAGTACTTTAAAATACGTTCACAAGATTATGGTTAACCAGGGGCTGTACCTGTTCAACATGAAGTGCTCAATTATCGATTATTGCTAGGCAGGAGGTTAAACGAATGTTGGAAGACAAGATTAATCAGGGAGTAATTGAACCTATTGAAACGTCCAGTTGGATATCCCCATGGTAATCACAAGAAAATCTGATGGGAGCATTAGATGTTGTGTAGATTTGCACACACTTAATCAAAACATCATTCTGGGCAATTATCTCTCACCAAATATTAATGAACTGGTGTTGTCACTTAAAGGTGATAGGTTCTTTATCAAACTTGATCTTAAGTGTGTCTAACATCAGATTAGACTACACAAAGATTCCAAAACAACTTATGGCATCCAGTACAACGGAAGGGATGTTCTAATTCACAAGAATGCCTTTTGGCTTCTCATTGGCAGTCAGTGTGTTCCAGAGAATGTGGAGCCAAATATTCAAGAAGGTCGAAGTTGTAGCCTTATTCTAAGACAACATCTTGGTCTTTGGTAAGACAGTGGAGGGTCACAGTATTGATCTCAAACAAGTTTTGAATAGGATTGCTGAGGCGGGTCTAACTCTTAAAAAAGAAAATGGGAATTTTTGGTTGAAGAAATAGAATACCCTGGTTATACAGTGTCGGCTGCAGGTGTCAAGCCGAAGAAAGATTTTTTGGAAGTGATAAGAAAAGTCCCTGCTTCTAAAGAAAAAGATCAACTGAAGTGATTTCTTGGCCTTATCGAGAACTATGCTAAATTTGTAAAACATTTGCAGAAAAACAGAGCATATGAAAAACTATTCAGAAAAGGATGCAATTATCTGTGAGGAAAAGAACAAGAGAAGTGGATTGAAAATATAAAACATGAAGGGGCATATTAGCAAGAACGGCGTTAAAATTATCGCCGCTTTAGCGGCAGGAAACTGCCGCTAAAGCGGACGATAATGGGCTTGATAATATGCCCTTGAGAATACCAATAGAAGCCCATGTTCTGCTGTGATCCTGAGCTTCTATTGAATTCTCAAGGGCATATGATCAAGCCCATATCGCCGCTTTAGCGGCAGTTTCCTGCCGCTAAAGCGGCGATAATTTTAACGCTGTTCTTGCTAATATGCCCGAAATTTGTTCTGCCAAAGTTTTAACCCCTTTGATACAAATCTCACATCCATTATCACAGTAGATGCGAGCGCTGTAGGCATGGAAGTTGTGTTATTTCAAGTCCAAAAGAGTAGGGAGAAGACGGTAACTTTTGCGTCACACTCTTTAACTGACTCAGAAAGGTATTACTCAGTCATAGAGAGGGAAGGGTTGGCTGCTGTATAGGCAACATAATATTTTATTTATTTATTGTTTTATTTATAAATTTACATCACATACAACAACAGCAATACATAATTGCAAATGGATAGTGGTTGACGGGACATATCAGAGTCATGATGAGGACACGTTTATACTCACAGATGCACATGTTGTATCTTTCACTTTCAGAGTCCCAAGAAACATCCAATGTCCTGATATCTATATAATGGACTGCAAGCCTGCATGGGCTCCCAATGGGAGACACCAGCAAACTAATAGAAAGAAGAAAAAAAGGGGAGGTGGGCAAGGGGGGGTTGAGAGGGTCTCTCTGGCCTTCGCTAGTGAAGAGTTTCGCCAGCGCAGGCCATGCCTTCAACATACGAATATATGACTTTACAATGCAAACAATGACAACGCATGCCTTTACAACGCAGGTTTTACATTGCAGCTACCTTTAAAACACATGGGGGATATCTCAAGACTGTGTTAACTATCGCCAAAATCACTTAACGCAACTTCTCACATCGCAGTCCATTGCGGGAAAATAACACGTGTTAACACAGTATTCGCAACCCTGCAGCACCATGCGATAGTCACACGATAACGCGACAAATGCCCGGGTTAAAACCAACGCGACGCCGAAAAAATGCAAAACGCGGAAAAAGTTGCGATGTCCCCAATGGCGATACAAAAACCAGTGAAAACCAGCGACAGGCCTGCGATTCCCACGCGCCATGCGTAAGAATGCACTGTAAAAGCAGAGAAGAAAAAATGCAACTGCGTAGCACCATGGACGCACCCGGACCGAGTGCAGAGGACAACACGAACCCCACAAGCCCCACAGACGACCAGCCAGGAACCCCGGGGCCGGGGAAGGGCAAGGAGAAGAGGAAGATGGGGTTCAGTCTGCAGGAAAACCGGATCATCATCACGGAGGTGACAGAACACGACCAACAACTGTTCGTCACCTCCACTGTGTCATCGGCAACACAGACAGAAATATGGCAGTCCATCGTGAACAACGTGAATGCAGTCGGAGTGTTGAGGAGGTCAATGGAGGAGGTCAAGAGACGCCGGCATGATGTGAAAAGCCAAACCAAGCAGAAACTCGCTGCAAACCAGAAGGCAGCAACGGCGACTGGAGGTGGGAGTCCTGCGCCACAGGAGGAGCTGGATGAGCTAGAGGAAATCGTGGCCACAGTCATCAGTGCGGAGACGGTGCAAGGAGTTGGGGGTCCGGACACTGCCCGACATGACCTGACACAACAGCAACAGGGTGAGTAACCACCAGGGACTGGGGGACGGGGGAGAAGGGCAAAATGGCACACATGCACAATTCTGTGTAGCACACTGCACACCCACAATGACCGTGGAACCTGTCCCTGATGGCCCTGGCACACTGCAGCACACATAGAAACACCAAGTAGGCCCCCGTCCACCATGTGCACAAATGGCCCCCCTCACCAATCTCACAACCCACCCATGCACATGTGCCGAACCCAGCAAAGCAGCGGCACTGTGAGCCACACAGACAATGCAAGTGACACTGCATACCAATAGCATGGCTGCAGTCAAAATGAATGACATGGTGCACGCCACGACACTGAGGTGGCCCAGTGTGGATAACATCCTCAAAGGAGCAGGTCACATCCTGACAAATCCACTTGCACAATGCACATACAACCCCTGACGTCAACAACACATCTGCAGACAAACAATGCACAAGAGTACAAAATCCGTACAGGAGCACAATGAAATGACCCAAGTCGCCAACATCTCAGCACCGTAAAAGCACACCAGTCAAAGGCACACCGCCTCAAAGGGATAAGGGGGCGCCAAATCTGAGCTGCATGGGCGACTCTCCCACAATGCAGCACACACACATAGCAATCACAGCACATCAACATTGACCACAATGTGGTAGGAAGTGGCACACATACACCACAGAACAGAGGACACAACTGGTGCCGCATGTGTGTAGAAAATGGCCAATAACATCAGGCATAGCAGGAAACTGTCAGATGACAATGTACGAGTACAACCTCACATCCGTCATGTAGTCGGAATGTCCACTGTCCCCCATCAAATACCCAGCTCCTCCAAAACAGTCCCAATGTACATTGTCATGCAGTCAGTATGTAAACATGTACAATGCATGCACATACATGGAACACACTGTTAACCTGCATCTCCCCTTCACATTGCAGAGGGACAATCTACACCTCCTGCAGAGCAGACCAGACATCCCGTCAGTGATGAGGAGGAGGAACCCCTGGCCATCAGCTCCGACATCCTCCAATAGCTCGTGGACAGCCTACGCACACCAGCTCCAGGAGCAGGGCAGCCCAGCTGCATCGAGGTGATACCACCCCCTGCACAGACCACACAGCAGGAAGCACCCACCACCACGGCTGGCTCCCAGCACCTCACCGAAGAACACTTGGCATACCAACGCCATGTGTCAGACTGCCAGAGAGGGCTGGCTGAACAGGTGCGGGTGGGTTTTGACCTCATGGCAGTCAAACTAGATGCCATACATGGGTGTCTCATTCCCATCAGGGACCACTTACAGTCCCTAACGGACACCCACTGTCCACTCCATGCCCTACAATTGCTCGGATAGCGTAGCAGCAGTATAATAAACACCTACAAATGCTTTCATAAAGCAATTTTCTATACTTAAAAAGAATATAAACAAGTCACTAAAGTGAATTTTGACAATAGAATATTAAGCAATGAGAGAGGTAATGATTTTGGGGTGCCCCCTAACCTAGGGGAGGACCAAGCAGATGCCTTGAACACAAAAAGCATATCATGTGAACGATTCAGTGGTGGTCCCTTCCTCCTAGGACCACCCCAAGCACAGTTATGGGCAAAAATACAATCCCAACCAAAGGCCCTGCAAAGCATCATGGGACGAGATTAGCATTGGGCAGTGAATATTATAGGGTCCAATATCAAAATAATTCTACAAAGAGCTGCAGTTCAACTAGTCGTTACTAGATGTCCCTCACGAGTCAAATGCAAAAGCATTGAAATTAATAATACATCAAGCTGCAGTTCCACTAGTCGTTACTAGATGTCCCTCACGAGTCAAATGCAAAAGCATTGAAACCCTTTCATGAAGCTTTTGCATTTGACTCGTGAGGGACATCTAGTAACGAGTAGTGGAACTGCAGCTCTTTGTAGAATTATTTTGATATTGGATACTATAATATTCACTGCCCACTGCTAATCTCGTCCCATAATGCTTTGCAGGGCCTTTGGTTGGGATTGTATTTTTGCCAATAACTGTGCTTGGGGTGGTTCTAAGAGGATGGGACCACCACCGAATCGTTCAAAAGATGTGCTTTTTGTTTTCAAGGCATCTGCTTGGTTCTCTCCCTAGGTTAGGGAGGATCCCAAAATCATCACCTCTCTCACTGCTTGTTATTTATTGTTTTCACTTTTGTGAAATGACCATATGCATTTTTAGCATATAATGACAGAGATTTTTATTTTAACTTGTACTGTGCAAGATGTCTTTGGCAATTATTGTACAGTGCAGTCAAGCACACAGCTATGCCCTATGCAATTTGCATAGCTGCGTCGTTCAAAATGTACTTTGTTCAAAATGTACTTTGCAAAGCTACGTGAAATGCTACTACGCAAACTACGCCCAGGGTTAGCGACGACAGCACAGAGTTGGCACAGATGCGGAGGACAATGGAGAATATGGAGCGGATGCAGTCAGGAAGGATGGCTGCCACAGCTGAACACCAGCAAGAAGTAGTTGAGATCTACCATGCCCTGCAGATCCTCATCTTGCTATTGCTGCCACAGAGCCTGTCCCAGATGACGGCTGCAGGAACTTCGACACACACACCTCCGCCCCCTGATGTGTCCGTGGCACACATTGATGCAGCCATACCACCTCCGCCACCTGATGTGTCAGTGGCACACAGTGATGCAGCCATAACACCACCACACACACCTGGCACACCTGACACAGAAGACATATCAGAGGACGAAGATGTGGATGGTAATGACTCGGTGTCAAGAAGGAGGTTGTAGCATTCATACCCCGCCATATGGCCTGTTACTGCTTGGTACAGCCCTCTGCATCATGCCCTGGTACAACACCTACCACTGCCCCCGAAACACTCTGCGACATTCACCTGGACCCCGACATGGACTGCCATATCTGCTCTGGTTACCAATGACACAGCAACCAGGCTGCGGACCCAACCCTTCCTCTACCGATTAACTTGTCATTCCCCAAATGACTCTGTTTGGCCCTCCACTGGGCAACCATGTAATGTGGGGTGTGCATGGCCATGTACTGCACCTGCCCCGACACTCCACAGGATGTGAATAAAACATTCCTAATCACACAGGTGTGTGATGTCTATGTTCAATCAAGTATAACAGTATGGATGACTGTAGGGACATTGATTGCACAAAAAGGTACACCCTGGGAAATGACATCAATGCGCATGTTTGTCCGTGACACACATGGCCAATTAGATGACTGTGAAGGTGTGAACTAGCTGTGGCCTCATTGATCATGAACAACAATCTCGCAACCCCCAACATAGCCCAAAGTCCATGTATTACATAGGGCTGCGTGTAAAAATGGCAAACTCGGTAGGAGGACTAACGTAGTGTCCCACATCACATGTGACAACAGAACCTCTCTTCGCACACCTACACACACTCAACTGTGTGGACACCGCCTGGTTATATGGAACACATTGATCCACATGGCAAGGAGTTGGACACCATACTCACATTGCTGAAGACACGTAAGCGCACAGGTCTACCAGCAACTCTCCCAACCACAATGTCTGGCACACAGAGGTGGAGCTGGCAATAGGGACTCACCCCTAAGTGAAATGCGTCAGTCAGTCCCTCCCTGTGTACGGACAATGCTCATTGAGGCACACGATTTGGCATGCTAATCAACACTCATCACAGTTGAACACTAGTGAAGCTGCGTACACTTTATTAGCATGTGCGTGCCAGTACGGGCAAGACAAGGGCCACAACATGCAGACCAATGCATCATACACTAACAGGCAGCAAAGGAACATGTAGAGGTGCAAGACATTGGGAGGCACAAATGGACACCAACCATGACGGATGCCGACGGTCTCAGCCCACCTTGCCTTGCTGGACGAGTCATGTGGTGTTTTGCGAATGCTCATTGCACCGTGTCAGGGGACAGCATTCACAGCCCATGGGAACTGCATAGTCCGGTACCACCAGACAGCGCTGACTGTCTGCTCTGCTGACAGTGAGCAGGTGAAGGAGTCCAACAAGGTCACATGTAGTACTACATTGCCATGTGTGTACTCTCCCTCCAGGGGTGTGTCAGTTTGAGTAACGTTGGCATGCGCCGCTGTCCACTCACCTTGCACAGGTGTGTGTCATCCCGCAGTCTTGCACGCACATGCATTCTCAGTCCAGGCCAATGCAGACATGTCCACTGTCATGGTGTGATATGTGTCCATTTCCCCAAGATGCAAAAGGGTGTTGGGACCTGTGCCATGGTTACAATCTTTTGTGGCTGCAGGAACGTAGTTACTCGTCCATGAAAGCGAGCGCAGCTTCATGGGCAATCAGTTCCAAGAGTACGTCGTTGTCAACTTCAACGAACTGGGGGCGAGCCAATCCATCAGCTGGTCCGGACAGATGTGCTCCGTCCACGCCGTTTCACCAATACGCAACACAGCCCAATAGGGGAGCGCTTCGATGTGGTCACTGCACACGAGGAATCGTGCCATCTCACATGCCCAACTGCCAGCACATATGCCAAGTGCCAAGGCATCCCATGAACGGGTATCACGGTTACACTCCTGGTCGTGGTCCAACAGGGGCGCACACACATGTCATAATCCAGTGCATTACCCTTGTGTTGGATAGGCAGACATCCATGGGCCACTCGAAAATGCATGATCGGCAGTGGAACCAGGGCTGGACGCAGGTGACGTACGCAAGACGGAAGCCCAGATGGTAACTGATGCGCAACACTGCCAGTGGCAGTGCCCCCAACAAATGCAGCATTCGGTCACGGTACAGTTCCACGTGACAGGGGTTGTGCATGGGCCCGGGTTGTTCTGACATTGCGTTGTTCGCACTCGTAGAACCGACACTCTTCTGACCTGCGGCTGTTATGTGGATGATATGCCACAGCTCGGAGCAATGAGTCGTATGAGTGTGCTAAGTCTGTACGTATGGGTTGTCCTGTACGTAAGTGTCAAGGCCGTTCCATGCAGGAGTACCTCGTGCAAGGACTTCTGTGTGTGGGGTGTGGATACGTTGATCTTTTATTGGCGCTGTGTGTAGTGTGGGAGTCGTCATCATCTGCCATGGTATCTCTCTTAGGGGGTGCCTGCCACATGCATTTCCAAGGTCGGGGGTGCAGATGTCCTTCCGCCTTCTGTATTGAGACAAAGGGGCTTTCATCCCTAATGTTAGTCAGTCTACTGCTTGTATCCTGGGAATGTGATGTGGCTATCGCGCTGCAATTGAGGTTAGGCCTTGGGCTTATGGTGCACCAGAAGCGATGAACACACACCACATTTGCCATATATGGGCCAAGACCCCGAGCTGCCTTGCGCTACTTGTCCAGTCCCTTCGTGCGCGGACGCCCTCCGGCTGCATGCAACATTGTCGATTGCGGCCCGTGTGGCGCAGACACAGCGACAGAGACACACGCCTCATTTGGTTTCCTGTGCAGCCCAGCTATGAACCACGCCCAGAGGCCAGGGATAATTGTTCACACCCGTACGCTGGCCTGGCGTACGCAGGGCCAGCACACTCGGCGTACGTATAAAGGGGACGCGACGACGCTATGTGTCCCAGTTCTTTCTCGCTGCCTGAGGTGACATGGCTGCATCCGCCTGGCCTATGACGAGACTCATTCAGAAAGGGTCCATGAGTTACGTTGCATGGAGTCGGTGGCACCAGTTGCACTGCGGCCGGCACGGGCCTACCGCATCGGGACGGTGACTTTCTGTGCACTGAGGTAGGGGCACCTAAAGTGCTGACCGGGTGTGCAGCCTGCGATGATGACATGTGCACTGGTATGGTCTCTGCCATTGCAATATCAAGACCCAGAGTCAAGTGTGCGCCTGGTGGACCGCAATGTAGGCCTGAGCCAGCGGGCTGCGCGGGACTACCGCCACGTGGCGTTGCCTCGCGTTTCACAGAGTTGGTGGCACCTAGAGAGCGGAGCGGGTGTGCAGCCTGCGATGATGATGTGTGCACTGGTATGGTCTCTGCCATTGCAAAATCAAGACCCAGAATCAAGTGTGCGACCTGGTGGCCAGCGCTGCGGGGATGCGTGATGGGGAGGCTGCCAGGGTCACGGGCCCCGGCCTTGGAGCTTGAACCCAGACGTGGTGGGCCCTCATGGAGACACGCCGGTGGCGGAAGGTGAGCAGTGAGGCCTGGGTGCGCAAGGGCGGGTAATCCACGCTGGGTGGAGGGAGGGGCTGGGGTGCAGCAGCCTGGGTGCGCAGGGGCAGCCAGGCGATGTTGCCGTGTGCAATGGTACGTGCTCTGCCATGTTTATCTGTGGACTCCGTTTCAGATGGGGGTCCTGGTGGGCTGCAGTGAGACCCGGGCACGTGGTTGGAGACACACCAGTGGCAGCAGGTGAGCAGTGAGGCATGGGTGCGCAGGGGCGGGCAATCCACACTGGGAGGCGGGTGGGGCTGGGGTGCAGCAGCCTGGGTGCACAGTGTTGGCACTGTCTCTCCCTGTCCCTCTCTTTCTCTGTCTTTCTCTCTCTCACTCCCTCTCCCTCTCTTCCTTTCACTGTGTCTCTCTCTTCCTCTGTTACTCTATCTCTCCTCCCTCTCTTCCTTTCACTGTCTCTCTCTCTTCCTCTGTTACTCTCTCTCTCCTTCTCCCTCTCTTCCTTTCACTGTCTCTCTCTCTCTTCCTCTGTTACTCTCTCTCGCCTTCTCCCTCTCTTCCTTTCACTGTCTCTCTCTCTCTCTTCCTCTGTTACTCTCTCTCTCCTTCTCCCTCTCTTTCACTCTCTCTCTCTCTCCCTTTCTTTCGGTCTTTCTTTCTCTCTCTCTCTGTCCTTTGTTGAGCGCATGACACACCTTCTTATCTTCAATTTTGTATTGCAGGCTGTGACTTACGGTTTGTCCGGAGAAGACCCGCCATGACTCTTCCAATTATTGATGTTGCTTTGAATTTGAATAAATTGATTATTTTTTTAATTCTCAGATGTATGTGTGTTTTTCCTTTTTCGGGCCACACATGGATGTTGGTTGTTGTACTTGTGCGACGTCAGGCGAATAGTTGTGTTCATTAATTTGTGAGGTAGATGTGTAATATCTTTGTACGGGGGGTGCCTGGGGTAGGGCTACGGGGGGTGGTCCTGGGGGGTGGCGAGCCTGGGGGTGGTGGCGGTGAGTGTTGTGGCTCCCTTGGGGCTCCGAGCTGCATGATCAGTGGCTCCATGGCATCTGTTGTTCTTCTGGTGTGGCTGTGGGCTGGGCTCCCTTTTGTGGTGCAAGTTGTCGTCCGACTTAACACCAGGTAAGAGCAGGTGTAAAATCCCTGCTGCTAACGTGCCTTATCGCATGTTTTGTGGTCTTATCGCCGATCTGGCTGGTCGTTGTGAATGTTGCGAAGTGGTGTTTTCGCTGGTTTTTGCACGGGAACGCCTACTCTGCATCTCATTAGCGTTAGTTGCCGGTGTCATCCATGGCGATGTTTTTTGCGGGTGCTATCGCATGTAAACTGGTGTTATGGGCTGTTAGCACCAGCTTGTGAATGGTGCAATGAATTTATCACCACTTTGCTGCGATAAAGTGCCGATAAATCGGCGATGAGTCCTTGTGAATATGCCCCATGATTTTACAACGCATGCCATCACAACGCATTTCTAGAAACAACCTTTACAATGCATTCCATTACAACGCATACCATTACAACACATACCATTACAATGCATATTACTTTTAGGGTAACAGTGGGGTAAGTGTTGGATTGTGTATGGATACAATTACTATTCCCACTCCAGTGAATGCAAAAGTTGGGTAAGTGTTGGATAGTATAGGAATAAAAATTACTACCCTAAACCTAAACTCCATTACTTACCTTATAATTGCATGCATTGTAATTGCATGTGTTGTAGTGACATGCATTGTAACACCCACGTTGCAAAATTATAATGGTTGTTTCCCCTTAAACATTACACACTAGACAAGCATATAACCTATTCACAAAAGTAAACTTTGAAAACTATCAGGCAATGACAGAGGTAATGATTTTGGGGTCACCCCTAACCTAGGGGAGGGCAAGCAGATGCCTTGAACACAAAGAGCATATGTTATGTTATGTTATGTTATATGGGTTTGTAAAGCGCACTGTTGCCCAAGGGTGTCCTGGCGCTGAGCACTGTATGCCTGGGGCAATATATACCTGGTGACCTCCACCCCTGAGCCCAGCTGAGACTAAGCTGAAAACAACCAGGTTTTCAGACCTTTCCTGAACGAGAGGAAATCAGTACCAGTCCTTAGATATAACGGAAGACCGTTCCAGGCATTGGTGGCTCTAAGGACAAAGCTCTTCCCACCCCAGTTAGCCTTTGTCGCTCTAGGAACGACCACCCGCTTTGCTTCCATTGAGCGCAATGTTCTCCCGGGGACATACCATTGAATGCGCTTTTGTAGGTCTTCAGGGCCCGTTCCAGTCAGGGACTTAAAGACCGTACAGAGAGCCTTGAATTGAACTCGTTGTATGATTGGGAGCCAGTGAACGTGACGTAGGTCATTTCTGACCGACATAAACCTCGGAGTGCCTGTCAGCAACCTAGCTGCCGCGTTCTGCACCATCTGTAGTCTATTGAGATGTTTCTTATTAATAGTCAAGTACAGACTGTTACAGTAATCCAGACGGGACAGAATGAGGGCTGAGACGACTGTTCTAAAACTTTCTTCCGTGAGGAAAGGTTTTATTTTCCTCAAGGTCCTCAGAATAAAAAAGCTTGTCGACACCACCCCGCTAACCTGGTCCCCAAATGTGAGGGTGTTATCCACAATCACCCCCAAGTTCTTAACTTTCCGTGAGGGGGTGGGGGAGGGCCCATAACGCTGGGCCACCATGCTGGAGTCCAGAGGTTGGGGTTGTTCCCAAAGATAATCACCTCTGTTTTGCCTGCATTCAACTTCAAGCAATTAGCAGACATCCAGCCAGTTATTGCTAGCATACAGTCGTGGCAGCTAGGGGCCTTTTCCACTTCTTTACCTCTCTGCAGGGGTAACACAATTTGAGTATCATCTGCGTAAGAGGTTAGGAGTAGCCCAAAAGATCTTATAAGGGCAGCCAGCGGTCTCACATAAATATTAAAAAGCGTCGGACTAAGGGATGACCCCTGTGGGACTCCACAGGGGATGGAAAATGGTTTCGATCTGTCCCCACCTAGTTCTACCGTTTGTATTCTATCGGCCAAAAATGATTTTAGTAGGTTCCAGGCCGTACCCTGGACCCCAGCCTCCGATAAACGGCCCATCAGTACTTCATGATGGACCGTATCGAAGGCTGCCGACAGATCCAGCATGATCAAAATGGCAGAGCCTCCCTGGTCCACCGCCTCGCGCACCTCCTCCGTGGCTTTAATCAGCGCTGACTCCGTACTGTGTCCCGCTCGGAAACCGTACTGAGAAGGGTCCAACATGTTGTTTTTCTCAATGAACAGACTTAGTTGCATGTTCATAGCCTTCTCCAGTATTTTAGCTGGTAAGGGGAGTCGGGAGATGGGTCGGTAGCTATTAGGAGCGCTAGGATCTAGGTTGGGTTTCTTAATCAGTGGCAGAATTGAAGTAGTTTTCCATGCTATAGGGTAGTGCCCTGCCCCCATTATGAGATTCAATAGGGAGGTTAGAGTGTCAGAAATAACTTCCGGGGAAATTTTGATTACTGCAGCCGGACAGGGGTCCATAGGGGAACCAGATCTGCAACCCATAAGCAGATTGGTAACCTCTTTGTTCACCAAAGGGGTGAAACTATTAAACGTGGGAGAGTTGTTGGTTACCATTATCCCGGCTGCCAGATCACTGGCCTCACCCTGTAGATTGCTGAAGGAGGAGAAAATGACCTCGACTTTGTTCAGGAAAAAGAGGCTAAAACGTCACAGAAATCTGGACTGCTATGAATAATAGGTTTAGGGGGTTCATGAGAGTAGTAACTGTTCTGAAAAGTTCCTTCGCAGAGGATTTGGCTCCAGTGATCTGTTCGGAAAAGTAGGCCTTTTTGCTTCCTGAAGTGATTTTTTGTATATTGTAAGACTGGTTTTATATTCTTCCTTATTGGCCAAACTGTACCCTTTTCTCCAGAGCCGCTCCAGCCTCTTACAGTCTGATTTGTGCTTCTGTAGGTTCTGAGTAAACCAGGGGCAGAGGGGAGACCACGTCTGGGGGTACACCATTTGACAGGGGCCAGTCTGTAACAAGCGGCATTAATCCAATTCGCATAGGCCGCTGTAGCATCCTCTATATTATTGGAAATATTTGGGACCGAATCTATCAGGGTTTTATCAAAACTGACACTATTAATATTCTTCCAGGCCCGTGTAGCTATTTTTTCCCTGGGCTTAGAGTTGGGCGTTTTGAGGGGGACAGAGCGATGGCAAAAGTGATGGCCGTGTGATCTGTCCAGGGAAGTGGCAGTATACCCAAGACGGAGAGGCTGGAGGAATTAGAAAAGATTCCATCCAGCGTATGACCAGCTTCATGAGTCGGGCCATCTACCCTCTGCGTGAGGTCCCCGCCCGACATAATTTGCATCAGTCTTGAGGTGTCTGTGTCGATGGAGTCCTCCAAATGGAAGTTGAAATCTCCAAGAATTGTGAAAGCTTTGGCACAAAACCCCTCCTCCAGCAGTGAGCCGATGGAGTCCAGAAAACCACCTCTGGGGCCAGGGGGCCGGTAAATAAGCATAGCCTTCAGCAGTCGCACGCTGACTAACATTGCCTCACAAGTTGTGTTGGAGGCAGTCTCGAATGAGGGCTCAAGGCTTTTGTGGTAGATAACAGCCAACCCCCTCCTCTCCTTAGAGGTCTATCCAATGTATGGCAGAGGAAGTCAGGGATAGAAGCCTTTACAATGTCGGGTCCCGAGGCACTATCTGTCCAGGTCTCCGTAATAAAAGCCATCTTGATGTTGTGTTCTTCTATGAACAATGCGCATTCCACGCTGTGTTTAACCAATGATCGAGCGTTTAAAAGGAGACATTTAAGCTCAGGCCTACCCATCAGCTTCCCTGATCCCATTTTGATACTAGAGGTGACTTTGCAGGGGAGCCCCAAGATGTGGGGGAGTGAACAGTGGCAATTTGAACAATATTTTGCCAAGGCCGAAGGTTTGGCACAGGGCAAAAATCTTGGGCAGCACGCTGCACCCCTAGTGGGTCCAGTTTCCTTAGTGTGTCACTGGTATATGTTCGGCCACCTTGCATCGAAGGTCCAGGGGACCTGGCCCTGAGCCCGGCCGAGCGCGGACGGGCGCAGGCGGGCTTGCGTCAACATGCGTGTTTTATGGCGCCCCTGAGCCAGCAACTAGCCCGCTAACCTCCCAATGGCCGTCGCTCACCACCCTCAGCTCCGGCCACAGTGCCGGCCGGCGTAAGGCGGCTTCTGCGATCGTGCAGTTAGGAACGGGCAGAGTAGCCGAGCTATCAGGTGGGTTTCTAAATGGAGCCTAAATCCAGTAACATTACAGTTTAGTACAAGTAGCAAGTTTGAATGTGCAAAATACGCAACTTTAAAAGGTACCAACAATATTAAAAAATTCCAAAAGACAGTTCTAGCCTTCAGCGCGCTCAGCCTCAGTCTCACGCTCGCGCTCCTGGAGGGTATTGAACACAACCCTTCCCAGGCATACAATGCTGCGCGGTCGCGTCAACATGCGTGTTTTATGGCGCCCCTGAGCCAGCAACTAGCCCACTAACCTCCCAATGGCCGTCGCTCACCACCCCAACCCCGGCCGCAGTGCCGGCCGGCGAAGGCGGCTTCTGCGATCGTGCAGTTAGGAACGGGCAGAGTAGCCGAGCTATCAGGTGGGTTTCTAAATGGAGTCTAAATCCAGTAACATTACAGTTTAGTACAAGTAGCAAGTTTGAATGTGCAAAATACGCAACTTTAAAAGGTACCAACAATATTAAAAATTCTAAAAGACAGTTCTAGCCTTCAGCGCGCTCAGCCTCAGTCTCACGCTCGCGCTCCTGGAGGGTATTGAACACAACCCTTCCCAGGCATACAATGCTGAACGATTCGGTGGTGGTCCCATCCTCCTAGGACCACCCCAAGCAAAGTTATGGGCAAAAATACAATGCCAACCAAAGGCCCAGCAAAGCATTATGGGGCGAGATTCTAGAGTGCAGTAAATATTATAGTATTAACTCTCAGCTGAGCCCAGAGCCTGCCCCTTGAGGAATGTTTTGATATTGGGTACAAAAACGCAAGGTACCCTTTAAAAACTGTAAAAACTATGGGGCATATCATCAAGGCCATGCGATAATTATCGCTCAGCGCTCTTAGCGCGAGGATAATTATCACCGGCCAACTCTGAATTTAATCGCGGAGATAGCGTGCTATCAGCAACGTTTATCTCCAAAGCGATAAGATTCAGAGCGCAAGCTGCCAATTGTGCGATTATCGCTGGAAATACAGCGATAATGGCACAAGGTTTGGCGATAGCTTGCTGATAGGGCAAGACATACTTAGCCATGATATCCACCTTACATAGGATATCATGGCTAAGTCAGTCTTGAAGCAGGGGTAAGGAAAGTAGCGATAACTGTGGTTATCGCTACTTTTCTTATCGCTCTGCTTGTTTGCGTGCAGCTTGATAATTGGAGAAATGTCGGTTAGCGACATTTCTCCAGTTATTTTAGCACGGAACGCCCACTTTGCATCTCATTAGAGATGCAAAGATGGGCGTTGGGGAAAGGGCGATAATGCAAGGATACACGCGATAGCGTGACCTTGCTGATTAGGGAGATAAAATTATCGCCGCTTTCCGTCAGAAAACGGACGCTAAAGCGGCGATAATTTTATCTCCGGGGCTTGATGATATGCCCCTATAATCTTTGCAAATTACAAAACTCTAAAAAACAGTGCTTCACCAGTGACTTGTCTGAATTTTTTAAAGTGCAAGGTACATCAAGAAAGCCTGATAGGCTCAATGCTGTGAAATACTTCCAGACATAAGCTAACCAGGGAATTGAGTTACCTTTATCCAGTGTATTGCAATCTAAAATAATGTCTCTGATTAGACTTGTCTCAGTGTTAATCCAGATACTGACCCATAATAAAAGAGAGGCCATCTTCACCTTATCGAATATGTACTGCATATTTAGCTCTGAATGAATAATAAAATGAGAGCTAGAAGGAGGAAGATGCAGGAGACGCCTACAGATGTGGTTTTCCTCTATTTGCGGAGTCTCAGCTTTATGGTGTCCCAAACTCGCACACCATATAGGGGCATTATAAATGTTCATAAAAGGCAAGACGGTTCCTCTGCCATGTAAAACCCACGACAATCTATACAACTACAGGCCAGAGCAGCGGATCTGCGGTTGGCAAGACCCTGCATTGTTAAAAACAACCCCCAAATAGTTAAAATAATTCACGGCACCAAGTGAATACCCCTTCACCATTAATCTACAAAACGTTTTCTTGCCCGGCCCACATGCCATAATGTGCGACTTCCCAAAGTTGGTGACCAAGCCCAGTTCCCCCACAAAAGATATAAAAGATTTCACCAACATACACAGAGCCCCCGGGGTCCATTCCATAAGTACCGTGTGGTATGGGTTAAGCAGCACTGGTACCGGGGCTCCCAAGACCATTGGGACGTCGCTGTTTACTTTGGTTGTTATTGTAAACGATAAAGAGGAGTGGGGCTAAGATACATCCTTGGCGTACCTCAGGCTAGGGGGAAGGAACCCTTGCTAATAGATTCTCATGAAGCGAATACAGGAAGTTCACT
Source organism: Calotriton arnoldi (assembly GCA_963921515.1). Lineage (NCBI taxonomy): Eukaryota > Metazoa > Chordata > Amphibia > Caudata > Salamandridae > Calotriton > Calotriton arnoldi. Next base: position 29,125 of record CAWUFW010002613.1, read on the forward strand.
AATGCAACCTCAGCCCCTAAGTCCAGCAGCATCAGCCTCGGCTCAGATCGATTAACACAGTGAAAAGCTGTTGACAGATCCATGAAGGCCAGGTACAGCGGGCAGCGCTTGGCGGTGGTATACTTGCCAATAATCAGGCTTAGGTTTAACCACTGCTCCACTGTATCCAGCCCCTGGCAGAACCCAAACTGAAAAGGACAGAAGATGTTCAAATGGTATGCCCTAGTTTTCAAATGGTTAAAAAGTACCCGGCCCATGATTTTAACAGAGCTATCAATAAGGGAGATGGAGTGATAGCATTTAGGAGACATATGGTCCCCTTTCTTAAAAATGAGTACTATTATTGATAAGGCCCAGGAGCATGGAATCTTGCTACATAAGGAATTATTAAAAACATTTTGTTAACAGAGGTCCCCATATTTCAGTATTACATTTAACGAGATCCATAGGGATTCCATCAGGACCTGGTGCTTTTCCACTGGGGCTTTGCCTAATTGCCTGAGTGACTTCTTGAAGGGTGACCTGCATAGTTGCGAAGTGAGACAGTTTGATCCTTAACAAGTCCCCCAGACTCTCTTTGTCCAAGGAGTGACAGTGATTAATTTGAGCCGGTGGTTTCCGTTGTTCAGCACCAGCACTTAATTGGTTTCTAGTGCTCAGCACCGGCACTTAATTATCAAATTCGCACTTATGACAGTCTGCCACATTGTGGTGCTGCTCATCTAATCCAATATACATAAAAATTTACTAATACCTGCCTCCCCAGCCATTCCTTTAGCTTTGGGGACCTGGAATAATCTGAACTGTCGCACTTGTAGGCGAGAGAGATGGTCAGCAGTTATTTTGGCAGCGATGACAAGGGCAATGGGGGGGCGCAAGCTGCAGTGGCCTCACTGCACTTATTATTTTACAAATTAAGCACTGCTGAGTGGTATATGGCAATAAAATGATTTACCCAATCGGTACCCAGAACGTTGCAATTCAATAAGGGATTAGTTGGTGGTTCCCTTTTCTTAATGTTATTAACCAGGTCTCAGAATGATTTACTATTCTTAGCACGAGCCACACACTTCGAGAGCTCCCAATCCATGCTGTTCAGGGCAATCTTCCTTAGCCTCACAGTATTTTGATAGAGCTTGAGCGCTTCCCGCACCCTGGTGGAATCTTTCGGGGTGGTGGAAATGACCTCTCTATCTCTAATCTAGTGCCTGGAAGTGACACAGAGAGTCATGCACTTGGGAACTATGTTACTGGAGATTCATTCCAGGACATTGTCTCTCACAGTAGGGCAAATCTGGGGATTCCAGGCAGTGGAACATGCTTTCAGTATGTATTGTTCTGCTGTTGCTGATGGTCTCCCACTGATACCCAAGAGCAAAGATTTAATTTTGCAAGAATGTGGAGAGCCAGAGAAACTTGAGGCCTAGGTTTGTGCAGCGTTTGTTCCTGTTGCAGGGATTTCTGAGGCTTTTCCCAAGTTCTGAATGTGGATTCTCTTCTTCCCAGTATGGATGGACTCACTAATGCTGCTATGGAGGGTGCTATTCTCACTGATTCTTGGATGCTGCCACCCTAAAGTGAGCATATTCTGCATCCATGCTTGCTTTGAGTTCAGAGGCTTATGTGGCATATGCAGCACATTAATTGCTGAAGGATTTCTATGCTTTGGTGCTGGCTATGGGGGAAAGGGAAAATTGTGGCCCACTGCTTAGAATGATAAATGCATCTGCCTTTTGATGCAGTAGTTGATGGCTTCAAGGCCGTGGCTTTGATGACTGTTTATGCGGTAGCAGTAAGGCGCCAGTACTGGATGTGTTTAAGGAAAAGTGACGCAGTTTAGAAGTATTCCCTGATGATCAGCGGCGGCTCCTCCACAATAGCGGAGGAGCGTTGCCCCACTGCCTGGCAGCAGAGCCAGCAAATGTAAAATAAAACGATGTTCTTGCATTCTTTTATTTTACATTTGCCAACTCTTAGCCAGCGCTGTAGGGAGGGGTGGGGCCTAGGTATGGCAGGGGCAGGAGGAGTGCTACGTGCACTCTACTCCCTAAGTGCTCATGTGTGTTTGGCCGGCCGTCTCAGGCCGATCAAAACATACATGCCACTTAGTTTTTCTCCAACCCAGCTTCATTGAGCAGCTGGGCTGGAGAAACCCCCACAGACTCCCTGGTCTGAGCAGGGCGTCTTTTCAGCCCGCTGAGGCCAAACCCCGCACTGCTCTACAGTACGAGGATTGGCTGGGAGTCTGTCTCAGGGGCTGCTGGGATCCAGGAAGAGGAGAGGCGGCGAAGGCGATGCTAGAGGCGGCCGGCGGCTACAGGTAAACAATTTTTTTAATCTATTATTTCGACCCCCCCGCCCCCCCCCCGGGTGACTCTCCCGCTCCCATGTGACCACTCCCCCTCCCACACTTCCCCTCCCGCCCCCTCACCCTTTATTTGTGGCGGCCGCCACCGCTGTTGATGCTTCCTTTATTAGGTTTTGGTCAGAAGCTCAGGAGAGCTTGTGAAGCTGGTTGCTGCAAGTGTTTGGATCTCTTTTTATGCTCTTCCCCCTCGGAAGCCATGGGCTACCGCTGGGAGAAACTTCCCCATTCTCCTCTGCTAACGCTGCAGTCTAAGGGGGGGATTTACTAAGATTTTATGCTGCGTTTGCGTCACAAAAGTGGCGCAAATTTTTGCATAATCTTTGTTTTCTGATTTACTTTCCAGCGCTAAACTTGTTTAGTGCTGGAAATAACGTGAAAGTAAAGCAAAGCAGCTCATAGCGCTGCTTTGCATTACTTAGCGCCATGGGGGCTTGGCAAGGGTGGAGCATGAGCATTCCCATGCAACCACCCAAGGTTTCTGACACTAAAACCAATTTACTAAATAGAATAGACAGGGTTTAGCGTCAGAAAACTGCGCCCTTTTGAAGTAGGCGCAAGGAAAGAGAAATGCTTTCATTTCTCCTTCCTTTTCTGACTTTTGTACATATGCGTCACTTTACAGCGCACATACAAAGAGGGAAAAGGGTTAAAGCCAGTCTATGCATGGTATTTTGTACTAGAAGGGCACCCTTCCAGTACAAAACCTATGCTAGATTCACAGAGACACAGCTGATTTCTGCACCGGTGCTAGGGAAAGGGGATGAGAGTGCCATTTTGCTGTAAATATGATGCACCCCTCCTCTCTCCTTCTCACGCAGTGTAGCGCAGCATTTGTGGCTGCTGCACTGCGCTGCATGATAAAGTAGTAAATCTGGCCCTAAATCTTTTTTCTGGTTTTAGAGGTCGTGAGCTGGACCATGTCAGCCATACAAAAGTAATTCTCCTTTCCACCCAAGAAGCCCATCTGACTCTCTGAGAATGGTGGTTCTGGATGCTTCAACTAAAGTCTCTCCGTGTGGAGGTGCCTGTTGCCCTTCAACAGTGTTTGGCATGCCTCTATTGTCAACGATCAGGCAGTTGTGCAAGGACCTGGATGTAGGGATGACTAAGACATTGTGACATATTCAGCCTGTCAAGAGGCTGGCACTGTGGAGTGGGATGCCAAAGGGGATCAAGCTTCCCTGGTGGGCATTTGCATGGTCAGTAGATTCCTCTTAACACTTCTCTGGATGACAGGATTATTCCTGCTCCATATGATGTGGCCTAACGGCTAGATCGGTCGACCTAGAAGCTGGGGAATCAGGTTTGAGTCACGGCGTCTGCTCAATATTCTGTGGTTCTGGGCAAATCACTTAATCTCCCTGTGCCTAACAAAAATGAATGTGTCCTTGTGTAACGCAACTGGTGCTCATGTAAAGCACTTGGATACCTTTGGGTCTAGTTAGCGCAAAATAAAACTAAAAAACAAAAACATATGATCCAGTTGCAGCACTTTTCCGTATGTCAGGAGTTTGGGTGGCTCATCAGTGTGAATCTGTCTCACCTGCTTCCGGTTAAGCATCATGAGGCAGATTTACAAGCCTCTAGCGACATTTTGGGCCACCGTTGCGTCACTTTTTGTGATGCAGTTGCGGTGTACACAATGCGCCATATTGCGGCCAATTTACAACGTGACGCATCTAGGGAAATGCGTCACCTTGTAAAGCCCTGCACCACATTATACATGCGTCAGGTATAATGTATGCAGGGTGGGTGTTCCCACGCAAAAAGCTATGTAGAACTGAGGCAGTGAAATTTACAACATTCACTGCGTCACTCTACGCCTTCACTGCGTCAAAATTCCTACGCCTGCTCAGACCAGGCGTAAGGAATGATGCAGGACTTTTGAATGGGACTCAACGATCTGTTGTGGCGCATTGCTGGAGTGGCGTCACTTTCATGAGCAACTCCAGCAATGCGTCACTTTTGCGCCAACAGATGAATCAGAATTTCTGACGGATCTGTCAATCCTTGCTCCATGGTGCACCGTATTGTAAATACAGCGCATCCAAGGTGGCGCAAGGGTTTTGTATGGAGGCGCAGGGAAACTGATGCATCTGTACAGATGTGTCAGTTTCTTGTAAATCTGCCCCCTAGAGTTCACAAGAGTTATGCTCCACAAAAGATGCTGGGTAGTGTTTCTCCCTCAGCAACGAGAGCTGCTCATCTGTGGTTAAGGTCACATGTCAACATGACTCCACCTGAAGCCCCTGATCCCGAAACCAAGGAGTACAAGACCCTGATCCCTATCATGACCGGTGTTCATCTGGCACTTCAATGTTAGTTGGAGAAACCTCATCTCTCAACGTGGGTGCATCTGCATCCTCCTCCTCCTCCTCCACTAACCTCAACAACAGATGGTAGCAGCTCAAGTGCTCGGCTACTCAGCATCCTCATCTGTTCGGGGTTCAGTCCAATTTGGTGGTGGTGAGATCCTCAAACTGAACAATCACGTTGCAAGATGGAGGGTAGTCCAGTTCCTTACTCAGGTGGCCAAATTGTATATCAACCATTAAGGGGTACAAAGTCTTTTGTTTTGACTGATGACTCCGTTATGTTTCAAATAGGTACCCCAATATAGGCTCAGGTAGTCACCTAAACTTTCACCTATATTCTCCCCTACCATTACACTACATAACAGTTCTTGGGACTGACCTTTTACCTAGTTACGGTACTGCTTACAGGACGTGGGGTTTTCCCTGAAAATTAGCCTCATCCATTATGTATGAGGATTCTTGGAAACTCAGCAGGACTACCATCTCCAGCATAATAACTATGTATAAGGGTCTTTTATTCCGTCATCCTAAGTTTGACATAACGCAGCAAGGTAGAACCCCTGAGGGTACCACTTTGGGTATATAAACACCACATCTTGTTGAGTTAGATAGAGGAGAAATGGACTTTCATGCTGACACACTGACGCGAGACGCTGAGGTTCCTGCACGCAGACACTACAGCTCGCAGTGGTCTGACATCCCTTACGGGGTGTCCATCTCGAGACCAAGAAGGGGTCCCACAGTCTCTCACTTCAGGTAATGCGGTTGACTTTATCCTAGAGGGATTCTTGGCTACACACCTACATACATGCTAGGTACACTTAGGTACATCTAGTTAGAGAATCATCGTAGGAGTACGCATTTTTATTGTCATGTATTTTAATACCTGCCTGTATTATTTGTTTTAGCACTATGGTAGAAATCTACCATCCTTTTACTCTGTTGGTGTCTATAAACATTTATATCTGTTTCTGTCTGATGGTTGTTTCAGCCCACCTATTTTACACTAGAATGACGCTGGTTCAATAAATGCTTATTGGAAAACATCCCCACCGTTTATTCTGTGTTATGTTATGTTATGTTATTTTAGATTTATAGGGTTCACAGCTACCCCAAGGGGTTTCCCGGCGCCAGCCTGGTAGGTGGAAAAGAGAAAAAAGGAAACCAAACATTACAGATTGAACAGCCATGTTTTCAAACATTTACGAAATCTCTCATAAACGGTTTCCTTTCGTAATGGAATGGGGAGAGAGTTCCATAGGGATGGTCCTAAGTAAGAGAAGGACCGACCACGCATTCGCATAAGTTTGATTCTGGGGACAGTAAACTTAGACTGTGTGGCGGAGCGCAGGGGGCGTGAGGGTAGGTAGGGTTAGGCTAAAGATTGCAGATATTGTGGAGCTAGACCAGTTTTGATTTTAAACATATAGCTCAGGGCTTTTAATCTGATGAGATTCTCCATCTTTAGCCACTGAAGATCTCGAAGGAAGCCAGAGATAGGTGCAATCTTAGGAACATGACAGAGCAGCCTGACAGCCTCATTTTGCACCACCTGCAGTCTTTGTATCACAGCTTTATTAGAGCCCAAATAGATAACTTTCCGTAGTCTAGCCTAGATGTTACAAGGGCCTGGACTACAGTTCTCCTATTGGAGGGGGGTAGCATCCAGAGAATTTTCTTTAACCATTTAAGAATGGGGAAACAGGTTGACACCACCTTAGTGACTTGTTGTTTTCATCAACAAGTGGTCGTCGATGATAATGCCCAGGTTACGAACCTGATGAACAGGCCAGGGTAGGGCACCCATTCCAAAAAGCTTTATTCGACGTATTAGATCATAAAAGCACAAAACTTACATTAAAAAGATACACAGAACGTCGATAAGCAATGCATGGATGCCCTCTACAATTCAATACATGCCCCCTAGGATAAAAAATATAACTATCATAAAACTCTTTTTACAAAACTTTAAAATGTTTACATATTAATTAGTTAAAAAATATTCTAAAATATACCACAATACATATAACATTTTTAACCAATCAGTAAAAAAGAGTAAAAAAGAGCAAATCATTTCACAAATATACAATACGACCAAGCGTGCATGCTAGAAATCTACTATCTCATTGTGGGACCTTATTTCTAATTGCCCATACCCACCCCAAATATTTTGCCATGGCTACAACAATAGCTTCAGTTGTATCGCGTCTGAGAATTCTTTCCGCCTCATGTGCCCTTCTTGTTCCCAACAGCTTACAAATTGGGGTCAGCCAGGCGCGCTGCGGTGCTTTGTAGCCACTACATTCAAATAAAACATGGGTCAATGATTCTTTACCACTCCTGCACACTAAACACAGATCATTTCTAGGTATAGACCATTTGCTAGTAAAATCTTTTAATGGTAGTGTGCCAACCCTGAACTGGAAATATAATTTCCGCTCAAAGGGCTTTGTAATAAAGTCCCAATATTGCTCAAACTCAGGTATGGGTTTACAATTCAGAAAATACCCTGTAAGGGATGAAGACTCACAATTTCTCACTGTAGTGGTCTGGGCCATTTCCCAATATTTAGCCTTCAGGATCTGTTTAGAAGGAAAAACTGTGTTTTTGGGGTCCTCCCATAGTGGACACATACCCATATTCGCTAGAGTAACTCTAAGCTGTCTTAACCATTTAATTTGGTACGATGTATCCAACCTTTTTTACATCTAAGAAAGCCAGCTGCATACTCTGCAAGTTCTGGGGTAGACCAAAGTCTACGCCAGTACAAAAGTGGACGTAATTTTGCAAATTCCGCAATTGGCTTCCTCCCCAAATCAATCAGTAAGGGGCGTGTTGGGGTACTCTGTGGCAAGCTGGCAATATTTCTGAGAAACTTATTTTCTGAGATAGTAAGTTTGGATAAGTTCTCATCACCCCAGAGTTCTGCACCGTATAAGGCAGAACTAACTACTTTCATGTTATAAATCTCCATAGCAGGGCTAACTATCTTGGTGAAGGAAGTGTTATATTCTTTTTGCAGTACTCCTACCAGTTGTCTGTGTTTTAGGGATGCTATATCGACCTGATGTGTCCATTTTAACCCCTCCTGGATATTAACCCCTAGATATGTGAACTCTTTGACCTGATCTAGCACGGCATTGTTCAACATAATGCCCCCTTAAAGGCCCTATGTGGATTAAAGGCCATCAATTTTGTTTTAGACACATTGACCTCCATACCCCGTCGAGCGCAAAACTCTTCGAAGATTGTTAGGGCTCTCTGGAGCCCACTCGGTGTTTTGGAGAGGATCAATGTGTCATCTGCAAACATTAGTATGGGGACTTTTTCGCCTGCCAGAGTCGGTGCATCTGTAGGGGTTAATCTCATACAGTTCACAATCCCATTAATGTATAAAGAGAATAAGGTCGGGGCCAATACGCATCCCTGTCTAACACCCTTCTCCACTGCAAAAAATTCTGTAACTTCACCCTGCTTACCCCACCGGATCCTAGCCTTGTTATCCTCATGCAACCTGATAATAAGTGTCAACAAATCGGGTGGTAACCCCATTTCTTGTAGCGTCTGCCAAAGCTTTTTGCGTGGTACAAGATCAAATGCTGACCTAAGGTGAACAAAAACGGCATACAAACTACCCTTACCCAAGGTTACCGTTTTCCAGAATAATAAAATAAACCTAAACACTTGGTCAATTGTACTAGTAGAGGTACGAAACCCTGCTTGGAGGGGCGATAAAATATTAAATTCACCGATCCAATCCTGCACTCTATTGAGCACCAATCTGCCCATTATCTTTTGTAGAGAATCAATAAGACTGATCGGCCTATAGTTCCCTGGGCATGATTTGTCCCCTTTCTTAAAAACAGGAATGATCTCTGCGCCTTTCCAAGAATCTGGAACTGGCACACCCTGAGCTATGGCATTTGTCAATAAAAAGATATATCTGCCCCATCTCACTTTATCATAGAGGAATATAGCCCCCGGTATTCCATCTAGACCTGGAGCTTTTTCTGCCATAATGGATTTCAGGGCCACCTCCACATCTACCTTACTAAAAACTTCCCCCTTAAAAAATTGCTTATCAATGCTGCCCTCTGTTTCATACTCACTTGCAGCATATTGCGGTTTAAAGTGGATTACCCACTCCGATTGAGAGACGTGATTTTGGGGCTGGGAGGCCTGCCCTCCTCTATTCCATTTATGGACATTCCAGAACTGTTTAGAATTCCTATTAACACAAGCCTCCTTCAACTCATCCCACCTTTTGCTATCCCAATCCATCTTCGCCTTTTTTTGTGCCCCCCGATATATGGCCCTTGCTGCTCGTACCACTACGGGGTCCCCTTGTATAATTGCTTCCCTTAAGTCTGCATGGGACTTTTTACATTCCGAGCTATACCATTCCTGAGGTTTGGATGTGATCAACTATCTTTGGTTTGCTCCTTATACTAAAATGCATACGCAATAATCCAAAAAAATCATTATGTATGCAAATAAAGCTCTTTAGATCAGTCAAATTAGTTACACTATCCTGCAGTTCACTAATGGCCTGGTCTAGCTCTTTTTCAATACTAGCAAGTACACCCGGGAGGTCTTTTAGCTTGGTCCATTTTAGACGCCTTAGATCATTTGATGGGACAACGTCAGAGGTGATATAATTGTCTAACACTTCTTGGGGATCTTTGGAACATAAAAGGTCTAAATCCACACATAAAGGATTGTGGTCACTTTCCAATCTCTCTCGAATCCTCATATCCTTCACTCTATGCCAAAGTGCTAGGCTAACCAACACATAGTCTATCCTACTGGAATAGTGGCCATTGTCAAATGTGTTAGCCCCCGTTATATCTGACACTGTACGGCCATTAAGTGCCCGTAATCCCTTTTCCATGCAGATTGAATTCACTTGGATCACCGCATCAGACCATCTTTTTATTGGGTCTAGCTCCAACTTGGGAACGCCCCACTTTAGATCTTCCTCAGTGTACAAATTTTCCTCCTCCCTCAGAAGTGGCTCAAAAGTAGCATTAAAGTCCCCCGCAACAATAATATATGTATCTGCGTGTCTACCCTGGAGAAGATCTTCAAGAGCCGCTAAAACTCCCGACCTTTTCCCATGTGAGCCTCTCACATAGACATTATATATTACCACTATCCCGTTAGTGCCCCTAGATACTCTAATGGCCTGAATATCCTGACTATGTGTTGGGAGTACTTGAATATCCAATCCCAGATCTTGCTTCACCCATATTGTCAGTCCCCCTGATGGTCTCCCTTTTGGGCCTTTAACAGCCGGGATATGAAAGTTCAAATACCCAATACAAAAATGGGGGACTTCTGCCCAAGTCTCTTGAAACAGGCAGATTTCATGCTTCTCAATAAAAGCCTGCCACTCCGGGGATCCCAACTTTGAGCCTAATCCTGCAATGTTCCAAGACAACAATGTGTTCGTTATAAATGATGTATTTGCCAATGGTAGTCTGCTTAAAGCACGAGGGCTTATACTGCCCTCCTGTCCTGACCCTTCATATAGTACAGTTGGCAAAAAATCCTCACTTACAACCAGGTCCAACTCTGATACCAGACAATCACACCCTAATGGGCTGACCCCATGGGCCATCTTAGTTATAGGATGAACCTGCTGCTTCTTCTCCAATTCCCTCTCATGTCAATCTATATTTTCCAGAGTGGATTCTCCCCGGAACCTGGTTAAAGTGTTCGCATATAAATGAGCGGTCGCACTAATCGTTGAAGGGCGTCTAAACTGGATAGTTGACTGACCTGGTGCAGTTGTACGAAATTCTAGGGCAAAAAGATTTTCCGCTAGATCCGCCCTAGCAATCGTCAGCTCAATACTATCCAAGGAGTTTGCAGCTGCTACCATCCTGCGGGCCTTTACTATATCTTCCCTTATTACCGAACGGCATCCTCTCACATGCCGTATCCAATGAATGGATTTATTTATTAGGGAATCCTCACTTTCTTGTCTTTTATTTGCGTCTAGCTTCGGTACGTTCGCCATAACAATTTTTAATGAATTGGACAATTCCTCAGGATAATAAACCGGGTGCCTTACTCGCTGTTCGTTCACTGACTGGATAGACTGAAAACCAGTATTGTTATTAGGCTGTGCCGGGGCCCCTGCCAAGCTACTATAGAGATTTTTTTATTTTGGCTAATGATAGAATTTGAAATAGATCTAGGCTTAATTGGAAGCAACCTCGAGTTCTCTGCCTTGGGTCTTTCAAATCTGGGTGAGGCCCCAACTGCCCGACTTTGATTTACCTGTAGGGCAATAGCTGAGGTAGTCCCAGGTGTTATCTGAATAGGCAGGATTCCGCCCTGTAATTGTCCTGATCCAGCGCGATATTAGCAAACAGCATTCAAACACCATATACTCACTTGGGCCCATACATTCACACTACGCTAATACTTACGCTGGGTTTATCAGTTGTTACTCTTATCAAAAATTCCCTGCTACCAATTACCTTCTGATTTGAAGAGTAATGACTTACCGATGAATCCTTTGCTAATTGGGAAATTTAAAATGAGTGACATTCAGTATAATACCAAATCCTGAAATAACCACTGAGTCAGGAAGTTTTAAAATTGTTTATCTAAAGATTTAGCAGAGTAAAATACAAAGCCACATGATACTTGATCGAAATACCCAAGATTAAGCATAGAAATGATTATTGCTAATCAATGACGGTGTTTAAAGAAGCGAAGAAGATAGAGACAGCAGCGCAACTAAAGGTTGCATTATATTTACCTAAGTGCGAGAACCAAAACCCCTTAGCCAAGGAGTTGAAAAGATAGGACCCAGGAAGGATGAAGAGCAAAGACTTCTTCCAGGATCAGGACAGGACCGGTGACCTCTCTACAACGACGCCTGCGTCGTTCCCCTCTCTGATACTCGACTTCTCTCGATTCTCCCGTGCCTTCCTTCTAATGGACTCCGCCGCCCCCTCCTCAGGACTTCTCTGGACAGGGATTCAGTCTGCAATCGATCAGCTTGGCGGTCTGGAGCTCTTCAATGTGTTCTGAGAGTAAACTCCGCGGTCTGAGCTAGAAGCTTGGACGCCTGTTCTCTGCAGCATCTCCTTCTCCAACCCTGTTCCTCGCCTCTTCCTAACTAATTAACTAATGCTATATTCTATTATACCCTTCTACGCCCATGTACCTCCCCTTAATGTTGCTAAAATATGGGACCACTACTTCTGATTGGACAGGGACAGGGGGTGAATTGTCGCACCATATTGAGTTGTCCTAAATTGTAAAGCCTATTGTCCTTTACGTTCCCACCCCTTCAAATTAATACATTTGCTTTATTTCCCACCCGTCTCACGACAAATGTTATACAATTTACAGGGAAAAGTATCATTTTGTCCACCGGAAACAGAAAGTACAGCATCTTCGGCCAAAGGGTCATGGCCTTGGGAGACGTCCAAGTTGATTTCACTTGGCAGGCACACAGGATACATGCGCAGAACCATCGTCTCTCGAGTTACAAGTCACCAACCCAGGCCCAAGTTTACGAACTAGTAAAAGTGCAAGAAGAAAATATTAAAATCACAAATAAAATGTTTCACTGTATACCCACTATTTCTATTCTATTCCCATTTAAGTATATATACTATCCCGCATTAGTAGCGTTAAGAAAACGATAACTTAAAATGACACAAGAGAAAGCTGAAGCATGTGAAAACTTTAAGCAGCCATTTTATGCACACTGCGCAGAAGCAGAAGTTTCCCACCAAGCAAAGAAAACGTCACACCATGTGATCAGGTTGCGACATGCGCAGATAGTTTCCCACACTTTAGCGGCCATTTTAGATTACAGACAAGCGTTATTCGTTAGTAAAACACATATGCAAGCATCTCTCCCCTTTGTGTAGTGTATGCAAAGGTTAGTATTAACAATACAAATTTTAATAAATTAATACTATGAGAAGGATTGCGTACAAGCAAGTTTCATTTATGAAACCTTGCTCCATCAATCCCCTCTCTGATGGCGTTTCTGAGCCATCAAAACACTACCCTAAATCAGATGCCAACTTCTTGCAAATTACTTCATTCTCATTTTTACACTTTCCCTTTTTACATTCTCCTTTTAACTTCTTGTATAATTCACTCCTCCACTCTTCAAGTTCGATTTCATCTACCTTTCGTTTCTTTCCTCTTCCTGTCATCTTATATGTTCCATTCTTTTTACAACATTTGCACCATATTGTTATTGCCAAGATTATTATTGCTATCCCTGCTAAGGGTACTAATATTTGACCTATAAGTCCTTTTCCTACATTAGCAAACCAGGTTCCAATTGACGAGATACTATTTGTCAATCTTTCCCATACACTATCAACTTCCAGTGGTTTAAGTTCTTTCTCAAGTTTCGTTATATTCTGTATATACGTTCCAATTTCTGCACTCTTATCAGGAATATAAGTGCAACAATGTTTCGTCTTCAATAATTTACAGACTCCGCCCTCTTTGGCCAATATAATATCAAGAGCAAGTCGATTTTGCATCACCATAGATCTAATCGCAACCATTTCCGCATTAATCATTAGGAACCATCCTGCAGTATCTGTTGATAAACGATCAACTACTGTAGACAATTTACATATTTTCCTTGAGTTCAGAATTATTCCCACTGAAGGTATCAATGCACCAAATATATCACCTAAAATTTCTGAAAAACTAGCTCTTTTTCTACGTGTTAATTCATTATTATTTTCATTGCTGCCAGTGTTTCTTTTTACGTGGTATATTTCTGGAAATACTATTCCAAAATAACAACTTCCATACCACCGTGCAGGAAGCCTAAAGTAAGCCTTATTCCCACATACATAATAGATTCCAGGGAAAACTGAATCTGTTCCTCCCTTAAGTCCCCAACCTCCAATTATTAAGAAATTGTGTTCACATTCACTGGTACCGATGAAAATATTGTTATACTCAGTCTTTAACCTATGTAGACAAATTTTCCCTGTCTTTACAAAATCCAGAGCCATAGCAGCTTGAGCTTTGCCAGGTGTGTAACTACCTTCTTTCTCAGCCCAAGGTGGTAAATGAGCCTTATGCTCAGAAGCTTTCTTTTGGAAATCTTGTCTTCTACTCTCTACTGAATTCAAAAATATCTTCTCTTCTTCTCGTAATGAACATGTTAAATTGCTTCTATGTGCATGTGTTATATCTATTGATTTCATTGTTAGAAAATATTCTCCCATAAACTGTGCATCTTGACTACTAAGCACTGGGTTCATACTCTTGCGAATCGGAACCTCAGAAAATATCACATTTAAGTTTGAATAATAATACTGAAGTCTTCCTGTTCTATAAAATAAACTAGCTAATACACTACATGATATGCCATATGTCAGTGGTAAGTGATGGTATGTTAATCCTTCTGCTACTGATTCAGGTAACTTCATACAGACGTAACAATTACTAACTTCCATTGTGTCTACATATTGAAATAATAATTTTGTAAAAACATTCAAACTAGTGTCGTTATCAGCTATTTTATGATGAATTTCTGGCTCATTCTCTGCCATTAGTTCTACTCTATTGCCCTTCATATTTGCTGTCCTTCCTTTAGTTTCATTGTTAATCTTTTTATCCATTATCATAAGGTAAGGAACTGCTACTATCAGAACTAACCATACTATAAGCACCATTACTAGACTACATATGCATATTGCACAGCATCTTCTACAACATTTCTGTTTTGGTCTCCCAGCAACTCTATCGTCAGGCATTTTTCGACAAGGAAGATTGCTCTTCTTATCTTTTCTTCTTTTCTTTAGCTTATTCCTTTGCTTAGTCAGGGTGGTCTTGTTTCTTCTTCGTACGTTAATTCTGCACTTGTTCCTTCGCCAACACTGTCACTTGACTCTGAACTTTCAAAATCTTCAAGGATAATATAAGTCCAATCAGGACCTTTGAATTTGTTATTCACAAGTTTCAGTCTTTTACTTCTTCTTTTCTCAGTTTTATCTTCTTGTTCAGTTTGGCTTGTTACTTCATTCACTTGATCTGGATTTTCACTTCTGGTTGTTATGTGGTACTTTACTCTTTTAATGACACTCGGCCAATGATCTCCTTTTCTTGTTTTCTTTATTGGCACTGTTTCTTTGTTTTCATCTTCAGAGATCTTGTTAATTTCACTGCTTAGCACTGTTTCGTTTTCTTCAATTACTGTGTTTCTTGTTTGCTCCTTTTCAGGTCTAATTGGTTTCTCTGTAACAGCTCCGCTGTGAGTTTCCAATGACTGACCTTGTTCTTTATTTATTTCTTCAATTTCATGTTTTTCTAGCTTGTTCTGATCAGGGCTTATTGCACTGTGAACTTCTGCAGCCTGACCGGATTCTTCTAGACCTGTCTGTCCCTGCTCAAAGTTTATCAGATCTTCACTGTTTTGAGTCCAGTTTCCTTTCCCTATCTGACCTTGTTCAGGATTTCTTAATGTCTTTTCTTCTTGTTCCTGAACTTCTTCTTCTTCACCTATCTGATCTTCTTCAATTTCTTCCAATTTTGTTTGACTTCTTGTTCTGTGGTATATTTCAGGAACCTCTACCACGGGTATCCAATCCTGACTTGTGCTCGGTTGTTCTTCTTCAGCTTCTCTTGAATCTCGAGTTTGAGATTCCTCCGCTGGGCAACCTTCAGCTTCTTCAGTGATTGGCGTTGTCTGAAGATTTTCTTCTTCAGGATCTGGCACTCTTTTGGTGTGGCTCACGTGAATCCAATTAGGAAATCCGGCACACTTCACTGCTGTATTCGTTGTCAGTATGACTTGACATGGTCTGCCCCATCTAGGTGATAGACACGTTTCTCTGGTGTGATTCTTCACTACCACCCAGTCACCAGGATTCAGATCATGTTCTTGCTCGGGCTGCCTGGAAACTGCGTCTTCTCCAACCTGATGAGAGATAGAACGCACTAGATCAGCCAATCATTTACAATAGTCCAGAACCATATCATCAGATATATTCACCAGTTTGTTTGTGGGAACATGTGTTTGTCTCATTGCTCTTCCCATCATTATTTCGTGGGGGCTCAATCCTGTGTTTCTGTCAGGTATACTTCTGAGTCCCATTAGAACCAGTGGCAATGCATCTGGCCACTCTAATGATGTTGATGCACACATTTTTCCCAGTCTTGACTTTATAGTGCCATTCAATTGTTCAACCACTCCAGAAGCCTCTGGACGATATGCACAGTGCAGTTTCTGTTTGATTTGAAATGCTTCACAGATTATTTGAATCCCTTCGCTGTTAAAATGTTTTCCTCTATCTGATTCCAAAGTTACTGGAAAACCAAATCTAGGAATAAGTTCTCGTAGCAACAGTTTTGCAACTGTAATGCTGTCATTTCTCCTAGTAGGGTAAGCCTCCACCCACTTTGAAAACAGACACACTATGACTAGTACATATTTCAGCCCTCTACATGGTGGTAACTGTATGAAATCAAACTGAAGTCTCATAAATGGACCCTCTGCCTTTCCAATTTTTCCAAATCCAATTACTGTCTTCCTCCCTGGATTATGCATCTGACAAGTTAGACATCTCTGGCAAAGACTCTCTGCAACAGCTCTGAATTTGGGATTGTACCAATTTTGTCTGAACAGCCTAATCATTGCATCTCTCCCTATGTGTGTGTCTCCATGATGCATTCTAGCCATTTGTGAGAGTAAACAGTCTGGCATGACTGGTCTGCCATCAGCACTGATCCACACTTCATCTTCTTCTCTTTGAGAACAACCCACTTTGATCCACAAATTCTTCTCACTTTCATCAACCTCATCTTGCAATTTCTTCACCTCATTCCAAGTTTCAGGTGGCATGTACAGCATAAGTTGGCAGCTGATTCCCATTCTTTCCACCCTCTTATTGACTGACATTTTGGTTTTGGCACAATGTTGAGCCACCAGATCCGCATATCTGTTGCCAACTACCACCCAGTCATCTCCTGACTGGTGTGCGGCACATTTCACCACAGCCAATTCTTTTGGTGATTGTATTGCTTCTAGCAATTCCCTTACAAATTGTCCATTTTTAATGGGGGATCCTGAAGAAGTTATGAAATCCCTCTGCATCCACAGTAGGCCAAAATCATGCACAACCCCGTAACCATATTGACTATCTGTAAATATGGTCACTCTCTGATTCCTCCCAATTTTGCATGCTTTTATCAAAGCAATCAATTCAGCTACTTGTGCAGATTTGACTCCTGGTAAATAAGATGCTTCAACTATTCCAGTTAATTCACATACTGCATAGGCAGCAGTTAATTTGCCGTCTTCATGTCTTTGACATGAACCATCAACAAATAGCTCCCTGTCTGGCTTTTTAAGAGGCTGTTCCTCTATATCTGGACGTGGTTTTGTGCATAATTCTGTAATTTGTATACAATCATGTTCATCTTCTTTATCGTCTTTAATTCTTTCATGACGTGGGTCTGGTAGTAAGGTTGCTGGATTTATTATAGTACACCTTACCATTGTCACATTTTCAGCACCCATTATTATTCTTTCATATTTAGTCAGCCGACTAGGAGTAAGATGCTGAGTTCGGGTTCTTGTCAACAGAATGACAACCGCATGAGGAACATACACCTTTACAGGATGTCCCATCACAATTGACTCACTTTGTTTAATTCTCAGACAAGTAGCCGCTACTGCTTTTAAACATCCTGGCAACGCGGCTGCTACTGGGTCCAATGTAGCAGAAAAATATGCTATAGGACGTCTTTCCAGTCCATGTCTTTGAGTTAGGACAGAAAGTGCACAATTTTCTCTCTCATGACAGAACAATGCAAATTCTCTTTTATAATCAGGCATGCCTAAGGCAGGTGCTGAACATAGGGCATTTCTCAATTTTACAAAAGCTTCTACACTATCGTCCTCCCACTCAACAGGGTCCTTTGCTTTCTTTTTTGTCATGTTAATTAAGGGCTTAGCTAACATGGAAAATCCTGGTATCCATTGTCGACAGTAACCTACTATTCCTAGGAACATTCTCACTTGTCTTTGTGTTACAGGCATTTGCATTTTCTTTATTAAAGCTACTCTTTTAGCTGTTACTCTTCTTTTTCCTCTCTCAATTTGGTGTCCCAGATATTTAACAGCTGTTGTACAGAATTGCAATTTTTCAGGTGAGACCTTATGCCCTTCTTCTGCCAAAAGATTTAATAACGCTATGGAATCAACAACACAGTCCTCTCTGGTGTTTGACGCTACCAATAAGTCGTCGATATATTGAACTAAGACTGAGCTTCCTGGCATCACTAGTTTTTCAAGGCACTTTTTCAGTATCTGGTTGAAAATAGAAGGACTTTCTGTGTACCCCTGAGGAACACGATTCCACACATAGACCTTGTTCTCAAATTTAAATGAGAAGAGATACTGACTGTCTGGATGTAATGGTATTGAAAAGAACGCTTGCCACAAATCAATTACTGTGAACCATCCTGCACTCCAAGGGATCTGGTATAGAATTACTGCAGGATTTGGCACTATAGGACAACATGGTTCTACAATCTTATTTATCTTCCTCAGGTCCTGAACAATCCTATATTTTCCACTAGGTTTCTTCAACCCCATTATAGGTGAATTACATGGGCTACTCATTACTTCTTTTAAGATATTTTGTTCTACCATTCGATTTAATTCTTCAATGACCCCTGCTTTTACTTCTGCACTCATTTTGTACTGTCTGGTATTAGGGAAAATTGCACCTTCTTTTACAGTAATTTTTACTGGATCTATTTTAGCCATAAGTCCTACTTCCTTTCCAGTAAAATCCCATACTATGGGGTTTACTGTACCTTTTAATTCTTCTGGCAACTCATCTTTTGTTATTAACGAAAACATTTCATCCACTTCCGTACCTTGTTTTGCAATCATAATTTTATATACATGGTCTTCATCTGGTGTCTGAACTGCCACACCATCCAGTGTGCAGAAAATTGTACAATTCATCTTGCACAACAAATCCCTACCTAATAAGTTTACTGGACTAGAATCACACACTACAAATTGATGCATTTCTCTGAAATTTCCAATTTTAACTTCCATGGGTTTGGTAAGAGGTGTTCTAATTCGCTGATTAGCTACCCCCACTACTTGGATATTTTCACCAGAGAGAGGAAGGTCTGGAATGTCTGCTGTTCTCACAGTAGACCTGGTAGCACCAGTGTCCAAAAGGAAAGTAATATTATTACCTTTCACATTCCCTTCAACATATGGACCTGACTGATCTACCTGTAAGGATGCGCCAAGTATGCACTCCTTCTTCCCCTCTCCTAGGCACCGTTATGGACTGAATTGACAGAAATCGTCCTGCAAAAGAAATTGTGATGTCATATAATCATTCTTACCACTTCCTCCCTGATATCCGATGTCGGTACCATGCTTTGCTCTGCTTACATTACCCTGAATAGGAGCAGGTGGCAACTGACTCTGAGGATTTGCACCCTGCTGTGAGTCATTCTGTGTCTGTGGATTTAAATTTTGATTTAGGCCATTATTAGTCCGAATCTTTTTACATTCATCCTTCCAATGCCCCAATTTTCCGCATCCATGACAAGGAAATTTCTTTTAGCTTCTTCTCTACTCATTCGTCCTCTAAATTTTCCACCATTCCCAGTATTACCATTCGTTCCAGAATCTTTTCCTGGATTTTCACTTGGATTTTCCAAATTGATTCCCTGTTTCTCAGCCATTTTCACCTGAGCCCACATTACTTTTTCCTGCAATTTCTTGTGTCTATCCTCAATATCGTCTCCACAATATTTTGCATACTTCAAGATCTCATCTATGGGCTTTCCCTGCCAACACAGCATGTGTTGTTTAATCATCTGACAAATCTCTGGCTTCAAACCGTAAACAAACCGATACACAAACTGACTCATGTTCTTGTCTCCAATGTCTTCAAATCCACTATACTGTTTAAATACCTGCAATAGACGCTCATAGTAGGAATGCACTGACTCATTAGTTTCTTGGGTAGTTCGATCTATTTTTACCCAATCTGTTTCTTTCGGTGGTATTTTCCCTTTCAGGTAAGTTATCACTTGGTGATACTTTTTCATTACATCATTTGACGGAGCCCCTGTTTTTGGATCTCTAGGATATTCATCACTTGGCCAATACACTGTGATTTTGCAATCTGTCCATAAATCGGCAGGTACCACTATGTCAAACAAACCATCCAAATCCTTCAACAATACCTTCGACACCTTCACAAACTAGTCAACCTGCTTGTACCATTCAATAGGTTTTTCTCTCAATTTTGGAAAGTCATTCGTAAATGACAAAATATCCTGTCTGCTCCATGGGACATGTACATATCCTCCTCCCGCAACTTCTCGCATTGGATACATTTGATCTGTTTTCCCTGATTCCTTCATCACATATTCTGATGCCGTTCTACTTGTTCGTGCTTCTTCCTTTTTCTTGGCCCACCTAGTTTTCCATTTATCTAGGTCTCCCCATTTTTGCAAAACTAACATTAATTCTCTTATTTGTAATCTTCTTCCAGAGGCATTCATATTTTCTAAATCTTTGTCTGCAAATTCTGCTCTATAGGGTTTCTGTAGTACCTTTGATCTCCCTATTTCTATGCCCATCTGTAGTGCTAAATTGGACAATTTTTCATGGAATATCTTTACATTTCTGGTGATACTCCTGCACAGGAATAATAATTCTTCTTCATCATAGGTATTTAAGCGTTCTAGTCCTACATTTCCTGCTATTATTTCTTCTAAATCGACTTTCAATTTATGAATGTCCATTATTTTCGGAGGTGTACACTGTTTAACTGACCCTTGCACCCATCTTTCCAGATCTTCAGGTGATACTATGGTAGCACTTTTTACTCCCGATGAAGTTATTAAACTTACATCTTTTGAACCTCCAGGTACATCTTTTCTGGGAGTACTATTTATAGAATCTCGAATAGGCAAGTCCATGAGTGATATTGTGGATTCACAGTCACTAAATTGATCCTCAATTATAACTGGAGCTTCAGGTCTGGGATTATTCGCAGCAGTAGGTGTAAGTATCGGTGGAGGACAGCTTCCCTGAGTACCATATAATGGAACTACTGGACCAATTGTTACTGGTATGGTCAACGAATCAGGATGCACTTTTATCTGGGTTATTTTCTGTATTAATTCTGCTCTGGTTTTTTCGGGCGAACAAAGCGATACCAAAGGGGATGATGGACGGAGCGCTTGAGCTAATCAAACACTCACCCCCCAGTCAACTGATCTGGGTTTAATCCATCATCATTCTTTAGCTCACTCCACCACCCCAGTTCAGACATGGCCACATGCAAATCAGTCTGACCCTGTGCCTCATGGGAACAGTCCAGCCCGAACTGCCAAGCCATGTCTTCCCTGGACCGGAAACAAGCATCCTGGGACTGGTTTCTGGCCATTCAGCCGTCATCAGCCAGGCTAGCTTGAATCCAGTGGCAAAGTGAGCAAGGGACCCACGTCTGGGCATACCCTGCCAACTTAGGGCGAACAAAGCGATACCAAAGGGGATGATGGACGGAGCGCTTGAGCTAATCAAACACTCACCCCCAGTCAACTGATCTGGGTTTAATCCATCATCATTCTTTAGCTCACTCCACCACCCCAGTTCAGACATGGCCACATGCAAATCAGTCTGACCCTGTCCATCAACTGTTGTTTTTGCATTTGTCACCCCGAGTGGGACGGGTATGCCCAGACGTGGGTCCCGTGCTCTCCATGCCACTGGAATCAAGCTATCCTGGCTGAAGAGGGGTGAAACCCCGAAACCGGTCCTAGGATGCTTGTTTCCAGTCCAGAGAGGACCTGGCTTGGCAGTTCGGGCTGGACTGTTCCCATGAGGCACAGGGTCAAGACTGATTTGCATATGGCTGGGTTCAAACTGGAATGGCATGGTGAGCAAAAAACGATGGATTTAGGCCCAGATCTCTGCACTGGGGTGAATGTATGACATTGTTCTGCATTCTGTCCATCAACTGTTGTTTTTGCATTTGTCACCCCGAGTGGGACGGGTATGCCCAGACGTGGGTCCCGTGCTCTCCATGCCACTGGAATCAAGCTATCCTGGCTGAAGAGGGGTGAAACCACGAAACCGGTCCTAGGATGCTTGTTTCCAGTCCAGGGAGGACCTGGCTTGGCAGTTCGGGCTGGACTGTTCCCATAAGGCACAGGGTCAAGACTGATTTGCATATGGCTGGGTTCAAACTGGAATGGCATGGTGAGCAAAAAACGATGGATTTAGGCCCAGATCTCTGTACTGGGGTGAATGTATGACATTGTTCTGCATTCTGTCCATCAACTGTTGTTTTTGCATTTGTCACCCCGAGTGGGACGGGTATGCCCAGACGTGGGTCCTGTGCTCTCCATGCCACTGGAATCAAGCTATCCTGGCTGAAGAGGGGTGAAACCCCGAAACCGGTCCTAGGATGCTTGTTTCCAGTCCAGGGAGGACCTGGCTTGGCAGTTTGGGCTGGACTGTTCCCATGAGGCACAGGGTCAAGACTGATTTGCATATGGCTGGGTTCAAACTGGAATGGCATGGTGAGCAAAAAACGATGGATTTAGGCCCAGATCTCTGTACTGGGGTGAATGTATGACATTGTTCTGCATTCTGTCCATCAACTGTTGTTTTTGCATTTGTCACCCCGAGTGGGACGGGTATGCCCAGACGTGGGTCCCGTGCTCTCCATGCCACTGGAATCAAGCTATCCTGGCTGAAGAGGGTGAAACCCCGAAACCGGTCCTAGGATGCTTGTTTCCAGTCCAAGGAGGACCTGGCTTGGCAGTTCGGGCTGGACTGTTCCCATGAGGCACAGGGTCAAGACTGATTTGCATATGGCTGGGTTCAAACTGGAATGGCATGGTGAGCAAAAAAACGATGGATTTAGGCCCAGATCTCTGTACTGGGGTGAATGTATGACATTGTTCTGCATTCTGTCCATCAACGGTTGTTTTTGCATTTGTCACCCCGAGTGGGATGGGTATGCCCAGACGTGGGTCCCGTGCTCTCCATGCCACTGGAATCAAGCTATCCTGGCTGAAGAGGGGTGAAACCCCGAAACCGGTCCTAGGATGCTTGTTTCCAGGGAGGACCTGGCTTGGCAGTTCGGGCTGGACTGTTCCCATGAGGCACAGGGTCAAGACTGATTTGCATATGGCTGGGTTCAAACTGGAATGGCATGGTGAGCAAAAAAACGATGGATTTAGGCCCAGATCTCTGTACTGGGGTGAATGTATGACATTGTTCTGCATTCTGTCCATCAACTGTTGTTTTTGCATTGGTTTTTTCTAGGGCTTCTTTTTCTTTGTCATGAAGCATTCTACTCATGGTGAAATCATGCATTACCTGTGGCACTAATGGAGTTTTTGGTGGTGCACTTGGGGTGCATCCACTTGTCTCTTCCTGATATGGTGGGGGGTTTCTTAACATTTCCTCCATAAATTCATCTTCAGACTCCTCATTTCTCATTAAATGTTTTGTCTTTTCTGTGCACTTACTTCATAATTTCTCCTCTGTTGAGAATAATGGATATAATCCTTCTGTAATCATTGCCCTTCTCCATTGTTTCATCTGACCATCCCTAGTCTCACGTTGATATCTGGGAAAAAATCCTGGATAACTCCTATTACTCCGAGGTCGATCGCGCTCAAATGCCTCGGTTTCCCATTCTTCTAGAGCTTCGTATTGGGTTAATCTAGGTCTGGGTTCTAAGACATTCATTCTCAATCTTAAATTTTGAAGAATTCTTCCATTGAAGGTACCATTCTCAGGAAATGCTAACACTCCATCATGTTTGGTGTATTCTATCCAATTCTCCATCCATACACAAGTATGATAACCTCTCTCCATCATCATAAATGAAGCGGGCGTTTTAGCTGGTGGAATAATAATTCCTTCTCTAGTTTTGATTGGTTTGTCCCTTTTAAAATAATTCTTAATCTTTTGTAAAAATGACATTTTTCTCCTTTCTCCGTACATTCTATCTAATCTTCGGTGTACAAAATTATATTCTGCAAAACCTAGGAATCTCCTATCCTGGACGAGTTCCAGTTAACGTCGGATCGCGTTTTATCATGCAATCTTTATCCACTAAGAATTTTGCTTCTAAATTCTCGACCAATCAAATGTCTGCTATCTTTTATTTCTGACCCAATCCTTGAACGGCCTTTTGGTGACGTTTCTCTGTCAACCCCTCCTTTACAATCCGCTCTTTCCTGTCCTTGCTGGTTTAACCAATCCCAGCGCGGCACCTGTGACATCAGTACTACTCCTGACTACTAACCCCTCCTTTACAAGGGTTTTTCCACACCCGCGGATTCAACCAATCCCAGCGCGGCGTTTGTGACGTCAGCTCCCTCTCCGGCAACTGACCCTCCCTTTACAAAAATTTACGCAAACTTATTTTCTCTATAAATCTTAATTACATTTCAGTAACAACATAAAACATTCGCTATCGTGCCAGTTTCTCTAAATAGAAAAGATAGTTTTCTCTCATACTTAGTAAAACCTTTCCGTTTACTAAAACATACACTACGAGTAACACCCTTCCGCTTACTCTTCACACAAGCTCCAGAAATACCTGCTACTTCTCCAATGTTACCCCTACTAGGTGATATAACATCAAATTTTTACCAGCGTACTCTTTTGCTATTACTCCATGCATAGAGTCCCTAACGAGTACTGAAAGTCCTGTTTAACTTCTCAGTACTAATTCTGCCTGGCAGATAACCTCACTGCAGTATGGCTTCAACTTGACACCCGCTATTCTTTTTACCCCGGGGTATTCTGGACAACATAAAACAAAACTCAAAAATTTTAAGTCGATGTTAGTTCATAACAATACAAATAAAATTCTCATTACCCAATTAACAAAAAGTAACCATAACCGTCCTCTGCTACCAGAAAACTGATCCAGCGCGATATTAGCAAACAGCATTCATACACCATATACTCACTTGGGCCCATACATTCACACTACGCTAATACTTACGCTGGGTTTATCAGTTGTTACTCTTATCAAAAATTCCCTGCTACCAATTACCTTCTGATTTGAAGAGTAATGACTTACCGATGAATCCTTTGCTAATTGGGAAATTTAAAATGAGTGACATTCAGTATAATACCAAATCCTGAAATAACCACTGAGTCAGGAAGTTTTAAAATTGTTTATCTAAAGATTTAGCAGAGTAAAATACAAAGCCACATGGTACTTGATCGAAATACCCAAGATTAAGCATAGAAATGATTATTGCTAATCAATGACGGTGTTTAAAGAAGCGAAGAAGATAGAGACAGCAGCGCAACTAAAGGTTGCATTATATTTACCTAAGTGCGAGAACCAAAACCCCTTAGCCAAGGAGTTGAAAAGATAGGACCCAGGAAGGATGAAGAGCAAAGACTTCTTCCAGGATCAGGACAGGACCGGTGACCTCTCTACAACGACGCCTGCGTCGTTCCCCTCTCTGATAGTTACTCGACTTCTCTCGATTCTCCCGTGCCTTCCTTCTAATGGACTCCGCCGCCCCCTCCTCAGGACTTCTCTGGACAGGGATTCAGTCTGCAATCGATCAGCTTGGCGGTCTGGAGCTCTTCAATGTGTTCTGAGAGTAAACTCCGCGGTCTGAGCTAGAAGCTTGGACGCCTGTTCTCTGCAGCATCTCCTTCTCCAACCCTGTTCCTCGCCTCTTCCTAACTAATTAACTAATGCTATATTCTATTATACCCTTCTACGCCCATGTACCTCCCCTTAATGTTGCTAAAATATGGGACCACTACTTCTGATTGGACAGGGACAGGGGGTGAATTGTCGCACCATATTGAGTTGTCCTAAATTGTAAAGCCTATTGTCCTTTACGTTCCCACCCCTTCAAATTAATACATTTGCTTTATTTCCCACCCGTCTCACGACAAATGTTATACAATTTACAGGGAAAAGTATCATTTTGTCCACCGGAAACAGAAAGTACAGCATCTTCGGCCAAAGGGTCATGGCCTTGGGAGACGTCCAAGTTGATTTCACTTGGCAGGCACACAGGATACATGCGCAGAACCATCGTCTCTCGAGTTACAAGTCACCAACCCAGGCCCAAGTTTACGAACTAGTAAAAGTGCAAGAAGAAAATATTAAAATCACAAATAAAATGTTTCACTGTATACCCACTATTTCTATTCTATTCCCATTTAAGTATATATACTATCCCACATTAGTAGCGTTAAGAAAACGATAACTTAAAATGACACAAGAGCAAGCTGAAGCATGTGAAAACTTTAAGCAGCCATTTTATGCACACTGCGCAGAAGCAGAAGTTTCCCACCAAGCAAAGAAAAACGTCACACCATGTGATCAGGTTGCGACATGCGCAGATAGTTTCCCACACTTTAGCGGCCATTTTAGATTACAGACAAGCGTTATTCGTTAGTAAAACACATATGCAAGCATCTCTCCCCTTTGTGTAGTGTATGCAAAGGTTAGTATTAACAATACAAATTTTAATAAATTAAATTAATACTATGAGAAGGATTGCGTAGACAACAACGCACACAACAGCAAAGAGCTCTTCAACATCGTGAAGGAACTCTCCAACCCCAGCTCCAACACCAACGACATCCAGCCGTCGCAAGACCTAGTGCGACTCACTGGCCACCTCCTTCCACCGCAAAATCGCCGACATCCACGACAGCTTCAACACCACGACCGCCCCGGCAACCACCGAGACCACTGCCCCCACAACCACCAACCGCCTGCTCTCCTGGACCAACATCAACGACGAGGACACCAGCGAGATCATGAACACCATCCACTCCGGTTCACCGCTAGACCCGTGCCCTCACCACATCTTCAACAAAGCCAGTACAGCCATCGCGCCCCATCTCCGGAAAATAATCAACATCTCCTTCGAGACAGCAACCTTCCCGGAAAGCTGGAAGCACGCCGAGATCACCGCCTTACTCAAGAAACCCAAGGCAGACCCCAAGGACCTCAAGAACTTCCGACCCATCTCTCTGCTCCCGTTCCCCGCGAAGGTCACCGAGAAAATCGTCAACAAACAACTGACCCGCTACCTCGAGGAGAACAACATCCTGGACCCTTCCCAGTCCGGCTTCCGCAGCAACCACAGCACCGAAACCGCCCTCATCGCCGCCACCGATGACATCAGGACCCTGCTAGACAACGGAGAAACAGCAGCCCTCATCCTCCTGGACCTATCAGCCGCCTTCGACACGGTCTGCCACCACACACTACGAACACGCCTTCACGACGCCGGGATCCAAGAGAAGGCCCTGGACTGGACCACATCCTTCCTTTCCGGCAGAACACAAAGCGTCCGCCTCGCCCCTTCCGATCCAAGGCCACCAAGATCATCTGCGGCGTACCCCAAGGCTCCTCCCTCAGCCCAACGCTGTTCAACATCTACATGGCACCCCTCGCCCACGTCGCCCGACAGCACAACCTCAACATCATCTCCTACGCCGACGACACCCAGCTGATCCTCTCCTCACCAAAGACCCTCACACCGCCAAAGCCCACCTCCACGAAGGAATGAAGGCCGTCGCCGAATGGATGAGGACCAGCCGCCTGAAGCTGAACTCGGACAAGACGGAGGTCCTCATCCTTGGTTCCAACCCTTCAGCCTGGGACGACTCCTGGTGGCCAACATCACTGGGAACAGCCCCGCCACCCACCGACCACGTACGCAACCTAGGGGTCATCCTCGACCCCACCCTCTCCATGACTAAGCAGGTCAACGCCGTTTCCTCATCCTGCTTCAACATCCTCCGAATGCTCCGCAGGATCTTCAAGTGGATCCCCACCGAAACAAGAAAAACAGTCACCCAGGCCCTCGTCACCAGCAGGCTGGACTACGGAAACGCCCTCTACGCAGGAACGACGGCTAAGCTCCTGAGACGGCTGCAACGCATCCAGAACGCCTCTGCACGTCTTATCCTCAACATCCCCCGACGCAGCCACATCACACCCCACCTGAGAGACCTGCACTGGCTCCCTGTCAACAAGAGGATAACCTTCAAGCTCCTCACCCACGCACACAAGGCACTCCACAACTCCGGACCAGCCTACCTCAACAGACGACTCAGCTTCTACACCCCCACCCGCCAGCTCCGCTCGACCAGCCTCGCCCTCGCCACAGTCCCCCGCATCCGGAAAACGACCGCCGGCGGCAGATCCTTCTCCCACCTCGCCGCCAAGACCTGGAACACCCTCCCCACCAACCTCCGACAGACCCAAGACCTACTGGCCTTCAGAAGACTCCTCAAGACCTGGCTCTTCGATCAGTAGCAGCACCACCCCCCTCTTCCCCCAGCGCCTTGAGACCCTCGCGGGTATGTAGTGCGCTTTATAAGTGACATGATTGATTGATTGATACAAGCAAGTTTCATTTATGAGACCTTGCTCCATCAGTCCTAAGCCTCTACTTTCCCTTGCAACTCCTGGTTGTAACTGATTGGGTGTCAGTGTTTTTACCAGCGATGTTAAGTCCTCTATCTGGCCTCTCATTAGGCCCATTTCTTGTTTTAACAAAATAACTTGCCGAAGCAAGTCTTGATATTCCATGGACGAATCTATCCCCCTAACCATACACTGTTCGAGACTAACTGGGATCTTCTGGATTTCCTGCGGCCCCTCTTCTCTACTTGATTCATTATCAGAGATATCCAACAATGGGAGGAATCTATTAGTACACTCTACCAAGGCGACCGTATGATCTATAGTAACAGGGCAATCTTTTGTTATTTCTCCTACATCAACAGTCCCAGCAGCTTTCTTTTGAAGTGTTTTATGAAACATTGCCGGGATGATGGTAGTGGGCATTTTCTTTTCTGGGGATGACCTGGTGGGGGTTGAACACTGGTAGCTTGTGTCGTAGGTTCTAGTTCTAAAATACCCTCACACTCCTCTATCAGGGCATCAATCCTATCCAAGACGCAATTACTAGCTACATGTGGCTGGAACTTCCTTGCCTTTTGCCCCTTCCACCCCGATTTAAACTAGTACCTCCAACCTCTCCACCGTCTTCACCCCCACTTTGTAATTTCCTTTTACCCATATATATTGGTGGGGGTCAGACTAAACTTTTCTTTAAACAAACAGGGCCCAATACTTTCACCTTTTACCTCGCTCCACTTATTTCTTATGTGGACTATCTCCTTTATAACAACACAAGGGAGGGGACAGATCACAACGAAAATAGGCCAGTTCTTACTACCAGAATAAATCACCAACGTCTTTTGCAGACAGTCACTTCCGGGAGAGTATCAACAGTACCTTTAAGGATTACTACATCTCAACGTGTTCTCCTGCTCCGCTCTCCGGCAATTGCAGCAAACGTCAGAGGGGTGGCCATGCCCTGCCTCTTCCTGTCACTGACGGGCAAGGACGGGCCCGCCCTTGGCCCGGGCTTCGCCCGCGCGCGTCCCGCGCCGCGGGGGGAGAGGTGACGCTATGAGCGTTCACCAGAGCCTCCCCCTCACACGCAGCACCTGTGGCGGAAGCAGGGGATGCTGGGACTAGTAGTCCCCTGTCGCGATGTTGCACCCCGGAGTGGAGCCTGGTAGCGCTGGTAGCGCTAGAGTGAAGGTACCCTGGGACTCCTGTCCCACCAGGGCAAAGGCGATGATGGTGGTGTGGCAAGGACTGTTTTCCCACGCCGCAGGGGGAGAGGCAGCGCTATGAGCGTTCACCAGCGCCTCCCCCTCACACGCAGCACCTGTGGCGGAAGCAGGGGATGCTGGGACTAGTAGTCCCCTGTCGCGATGTTGCACCCCGGAGTGGAGCCTGGTAGCACTGGTAGCGCTAGAGTGAAGGTACCCTGGGACTCCTGTCCCACCAGGGCAAAGGCGATGATGGTGGTGCGGCATGGACTGTTTTGCCGCGCCGCGGGGGGAGAGGCAGCGCTATGAGCGTTCACCAGCGCCTCCCCCTCACACGCAGCACCTGTGGCGGAAGCAGGGGATGCTGGGACTAGTAGTCCCCTGTCGCGATGTTGCACCCCGGAGTGGAGCCTGGTAGCGCTGGTAGCGCTAGAGTGAAGGTACCCTGGGACTCCTGTCCCACCAGGGCAAAGGCGATGATGGTGGTGCGGCAAGGACTGTTTACCCATTTCAGGGGGCCAGTGCTGTGGGCCCCAGAGATCTTGTTGCTTCCCTAGAATCATAACTTCAGTTTTTCCTCCGTTAAGTTTGAGTAGGTTGTTTTGCATCCAAGAGTTCTCAAACCAGACTGGAGAGCCGATGATTCAGATTCTTTAGATGAAGAAAGGGAGAAGATTATCTGCGTATCATCAGCATAGGAAAATAGGGACAACCCAGCCTCTAAGGCAACATCTGCCAGTGGGCGAACGTAAACATTAAACAACAGAGGGCTCAACACATAGCCTTGTGGCACTTCGTAAGGGGACAGATGGGATTTAGAGCTAGCCGCGGAGGAGAAAACCTGGAACGTATGGTTAGTGAGAAAAGAGTGGAGCCATTGAAGAGCTAAGCCCACAAGACCCACCGATTGCAGAGCTCTCAGCAAAATAGTGTGAGACACCGTATCGAATGCGGCGCTCAGGTCCAATAAAATAAGGGCCACCGTGTCACCAAGATCAAGTCGGTTTCGCAGCATTTCGGTGACTCCTAGCAGAGTAGATTCAGTGGAGAACCCAGTTCTAAAGCCAGATTGAGAACTGTGGAGGAAGTTCTGGGACTCAATAAAAGAGGATAACTGGGAGTTCACATGTTTTTCAAGGATTTTGGAAAAAGCTGGGAGCAGTGAAATAGGGCGAAAATTAGATGGCTCAGTGGGATCCGCTTTGACCTTCTTTAAAAGAGGGAGTACCATGGCATGTTTCCATTCTGGAGGGACCACGCCCTCCTGTAAAGAGGCGTTGAGGAGATCCATAATTAGCCCAAGTGTAGGAGACTCAAGTTGTTTCAACACTGAGATAGGAAGTAAGTCACAAGGGGAGCCAGCTTTAATGCTTGCCAGTAGCTGGTTGAAAGAGCTCTCTTCCAAAAGGGACCACGCTTCCAGTTTGTTTATGGGTTTAGTATTCCTATGAGTCTCCAACACCGTGGCACTCGTTGCATTAGGGGTGGTAGCGGCCGGGTGTGAAGTGTTTAACAGATTGCTACAGGACAGTGCAGAATATATTTTTTCGACTTTGCTCACAAAATAGTGGGCCAGATCTTCACATTGCATTTCATTTAGGACAAGAGGGGTAGTCTGACTTTCCCACCCGGATAGTTCTTTAACCACCTTGAACAGGGTCTTAGAGCATTTCTGAGCTTGGGATATTTTGAGATAGCCAGAGGATAGCCAGGCCAGGGCAATATCATCTAGTTCCGCAGGATCTGTCTCTCCTTTGGATGTGTACATTGCGGAGTAACAACTGCGGAATTTCTCCGCAATTGCCTGTGGGGTGTAGTGGTCCTGCCCAGCGTTATCTGTGATTTTTGCTATTACTGTGGCTTCGGTCCTCATCTTAATCTTTTCAGCCAGATTGTGTCCCGGTCTGCCCCCCTCACCGTACGCATGAGCGACGTGCCTCTTGGATAAATAGTGCACCTCCTCAGTTGCCAATTCATTATATTCCAGTATTAGTTCTTTTATACTCGCTAATGTAGTGTCATTTGGGGGTTCGGCATATTCTCGTTCCAACTGTGCTAGGTCGGCTTCTTTACGGGTCAGCTGACCACGGATACCTGAGGTTGTGCTTATGCAGGTGTCCCTTATTGTGGCCTTGAAGGCCTCCCAAAGTGTAGCCCTTCTCTAATCATGTGCTCGTACAACGGGTCCATCTCTAACCGTGTGTGCTCATACAACGGGTCCAGTAGCTCCTCCGATCAAAAACTCCAAGTGTATTGACTTTAACCATGGGCAATGAACTCCACTCAGAATAACTACACATTCTAACTATGCCACACCAGGTAGCAGAGTTAGTTACTGCACCCTCAACCCTTTGATAAACAAACTTTACCTTTACATGCTTAAAATAAAAATAAAAAAAAAAAGCACATAACCAATTCACAAAAGTGAGCTTTGAAAAATATCAGGCAATGAGAGAGGTGATGATTTTGGGGTCCCCCCTAACCTAGGGGGAGGACCAAGCAGATGCCTTGAACACAAAGAGCATATCATGCTCAACGATTGTGGTGGTCCCATCCTCCTAGGACCACCCCAAGCAAAGTTATGGGCAAAAATACAATGCCAACCAAAGGCCCAGCAAAGCATTATGGGGCGAGATTCCCCTTGAGGAATGTTTTGATATTGGATACTATAATAATATTCACTGCACTCTAGAATCTTGTCCCATAATGCTTTGCAGGGCCTTTGGTTGGGATTGTATTTTTGTCCATAACTGTGCTTGGTGTGGTCCTAGGAGAATGGGACCACCACCGCATCGTTCAGCATGATGTGCTCTTTGTGTCCAAGGCATCTGCTTGGTTCTCTCCCTAGGTTAGGGAGGACACCAAAATCATCACGTCTCTCACTGCTTGCTATGTTTTCATTTTTAACTTTGTGAGATTACTATATGCTTTTTTTTTTTTTTTTTTTTTTTTATTTTTATTATATATATATATATATATATATATATATATATATATATATATATATATATATACATGTAAAGATAGAGTTATTTGTTGTTTTGTCAAGGGTATGTGAGGTCTCTGTTTTATTAATGGGGATGAGATGGAACTCGGACACACAATGGGATGTGCAGGGAAAGCCTGAATGGGTTATGGTCAGACAGCGTCCTTGGCAACATGGCAACTGAATGTATCCACGGATTAACCGCCTTGCTCACCAGCCAGTAGTCTTATCTCAACCAGCTACTATGCACTGTGGGCATGTGTGTGCCTTCTAGTCTGTCAGCGTTATGATGCCTCCATGCATCTATAAGTTCTATCTCAGCCATCCCGTTAATTATGAATAGTGCCTCCCTGTTTGCTCGATTTATCCCTGCCGGGGTCTAAATGTGTGTTTAGATCACCTCCCCATATAATCTGCGCCTTGGGCCACTCTCAGAATAGTAAGTATATCCTCAAACATTGCAGGTGTGTCAGTGTTGGGTCCGTATACAGTCACTATGGTTAGTAGTGTACCAAATAGTTTCCCTTGCACGATGGCGTACCGCCCTTCAGCGTCTATGTGTGATTTTATAACAGCAAGCGGTAGACCTTGCTTCACCAGTGTAAGAACCCCCTTTGCATACGACGAGTACGAAGATAGTAGCCGGTGTCCAGCACACCTGACCCCCACCCTGGTTTCTGTCTGTTTGGTGAGGTGTGTCTCTTGGAGCAGAGCAATAACATCATGCCTGTCTAGATAGGCTAACACCTGTCCTATTTCTTTTTGAGAATTCAAGCTACGGACGTTCCATGTCATGCATGTTATCTTTTCTTGTTCACAGTTTGTCATGTGCTTGTCCTTGTGTTATCTCGTATGTATCTAGACAGTAATATGAAAAGACAATCTTATGCACGTTCTTATCCTCTGATCGATCACTTAAAAACAAAGGTGATAACCCACCCCATCCTCTGCATCCCCCCTCCCACTTCAGCACCCCCAACTTTGCTAAAGCCATCCCAAAAACTGCAAACAGTCCCTGTGTCAGACATAAACACAATCAAATGCGGGGTACACCCACTGGGGAAACGCCGGAGCGCATTCAGCCTCCCAGATGAGAAGGGAGGTGGCTGAAGGTATGGATACGCCTCCGACTAGGTTTTGAAATTTCGATTCATAAAGGGATATGCAGCACATGAGCACTGGTTTTATCAACCGACTGTGCTAATGGTGTGATAGTTGAATACCTGGCTCATCAGTCTCGCCCAGGACTTGGCAAATGAGAAATAGCAGTTCTGACCCCCTCGGGAGCAGCCATGTGTCTTTTCTATATAACATTTCAAAAACAAAGCGGTGACATTTAAACAAGTACATCACCATTCACCACATATGTGCAGCGGGCGTTCAGTCTTCTTCTTCATTCACGCTTCGAGCTTGACGTTTAAGGCTCTTTGCGTATTCCATAGCTGATTTAGGGTTTGCAAATATTTTCGAGCTGCCGTCTGCTCCGATTTGCAGGCGGGCCGGGTACAGCATGGTGTATGGGACTTTTTCCGCTATTAGTGATTTCTTTACCGCGTGGTATTCCTTTCTCGCCGCTTGAACCGCCATCGTGAAATCCGGGTAAAACGCCAATGCATTTCCTTGATAGGTTATCGTGCCCTTTTCCCGGGCCAAACGCAAAAGTGAATCACGGTCCCTGTAATTCAGGAGCTGGGCGATGATCAGTCTCGGCGGTGCGCCCGGGGGCGGGCGGGCAGACAACGAACGATGAGCTCTCTCAATAATCAGAACCTGGGATAGTTGCTCCGTCCCAAATAGCTCACCCAGCATCGTCTCAACATACGTTTCCAGACGTCCAGTGTTGGTCGACTCCGGCAGGCCTGTGATTCTTATGTTGTTTCGCCGGGACCTGGCTTCCAAATCTTCATTTTTTGCCTGTATAAGAGCAAGCACTTTCTCCATGTCAAGAGTCTTGGAAGTTACTGTCTGTAGGTGGTCCTCCGTGTCCGAGATGCGCTTTTCCGCTTCTCCCAGCCTGGCTGCATGCTTGTCCAATTTGGCAGACATGTTATCCATTCTTGTGTTTAAGGCAGCTATATTCCCATCAATGGACTTTAGGATGTTCTGAATGGCGATGAGTGTCGCCTCCAACGATGGTGGGCTTTCAGAGGAGGCATCTAGCTCCAAGTCCGATGTGGCATGCTGTCTCAATTTTGCAAGTGTGCGAGGCTCGAACGTGAGGCGGGGCTGAGCTTTATCAGTCTTGCCCATGTCTGTTTGTAGTCTACGCGTCAGGTAAGTTAGGCAGGTCAGGGTGGGCTCCTTTGGTATTATTTTGCTGGTCCGCTAGCCAAATGATTTACTCACCACTGTTCACACTCTTTCAGGGAGGATGGTGGCGCTCGGACCGGGCCCCCGGTCCCGATATAGTGGTACCTCCGCCTCCTGTGAGTCACCTAGCCCCCAGATCCGCCACTCTCAGCTCCACGCCCGCGGGCGCAACATAGTTCAATCTGTAGCCGCTGAGTAATGAGTGCAGATCGACGTCTCTGTAAGTCAGGGCTTTTCCAGCACGAATCCGTGCGCGCTATGCGCTTGTTAGGCCCTGTGTCCACATGCTTCAGCCCACGCAGTCACAAGTTCACCATCGAGTATCGAGGGCAAAGTGACCCACCTCGTGACACTTTTCATTATTGTCCGCTCTAGCGCAGCGTCACACGTTCAGCGGAGAACAAAGGCCGCGCGCACAGGCCTGCTTTAACGGAGCCTCTCGTTAGACGATGTGCCAGCGTCGCAACTTCACCGGCGTACCAGTGTGGCCACAGTGTGCGCCTGCCAGGCACCAGTGTCAATGAAGGCCGGTAGCAGCTCGCGCTCCCACTCACAGGCTGTTCCTCTGCAGGCCGCAGAGCGAGAGGGGGGGGAGCTTCTCCACCGATCGCCCCGCACCCAGGCCTGCGCGGTCCAGGGGGTACCCCAAAGCACAGTCCACTGAACGCTAGATCCTCACAGCAGGAGCGACGCCGCACAAAGTGCTCCCCGGGATCTGTTGAACAGTCCGGCCGCAGGTTTTTGTAATGTAGCTCACCGGGGGATGCTGGCTAGGCTCTCCACAGCGTCTCCACCGTATTTTGCGCTCCGGGCGGCACGCCGTCCTCCATCTGCCTCTCTCACTGGCCGCCGCTGACCCCCGGGGGACCGTCGCTATTCACTGTTGGTGCCAATAAGTCGTGGCCACACTGCCAACTGGCTCGCTAGTCCCCTGTGAGCGACGCAGTTGTGAGCTGGTGTATGATTCTGCAGCCTTTCACATGGCCGCCATGTTGTGCCTCTGGGCCACGGGCACGCCTGGTCGCCGTCCGAGGCCGTCAAATCAGCTGGCCGTTCGCCCCCAGATCAGCCACCTCAATCACACCACACCTCACACTCGATTTTGTGCTCCGGATGGCACCTAGGGAGCAGGATTACTGTCGGATTGTGTATTCAGCCGGCGGAGCTGCACTACGGTGCAGCCATCTTGCTGCGTGCTCTCTAGTGCCCCAGAGATAGTTCATTATATTTCTCCTCAGGTATAATGTTTATTGATGCACCACTGTCAATGATAAAAAGGTATCAAACAACCATTTACTTTCAGTGTAATCTTCGGACACTGCTTGAATGACTTTTGTGCATTGGCCTGGCGATCTCGACTTTCAGTGTTGGCTGAACTTTGTTTCTGGAATGTTCTGGTGGCCATTTTGTCTTTGCGCTGTGACTAACCATGGGCAAGGAACTCCAAATTCATGCAAAAACTCAGACTCCGCCATGTAGCAGAGTTAGCTACTGCACCCATAACCCTTTGATAAAACAGCTTTACCTTTACATGCTAAAAAGCATATAACCAATTCACAATAGTGAACATTGAAAAATATCAGGCAATGAGAGAGGTGATGATTTTGGGGTACCCCCTAACCTAGGGGGAGGACCAAGCAGATGCCTTGAACACAAAGAGCATATCATGCTCAACGATTGTGGTGGTCCCATCCTCCTAGGACCACCCCAAGCAAAGTTATGGGCAGAAATACAATGCCAACCAAAGGCCCAGCAAAGCATAATGGGGCGAGATTCTAGAGTGCAGTGAATATTATAGTATTAGCTCTCAGCTGAGCCGGGAGAGCCCGCTGTTGCTTGAGGAATGTTTTGATATTGGATACTATAATATTCACTGCACTCTAGAATCTTGTCCCATAATTCTTTGCAGGACCTTTGGTTGGGATTGTATTTTTGCCCATAACTGTGCTTGGGGTGGTCTTAGGAGGATTGGACCACCACCGAATCGTTCAGCATGATGTGCTCTTTGTGTTCAAGGCATCAGCTTGGTTCTCTCCCTAGGTTAGGGAGGACCCCAAAATCATCACCTCTCTCACTGCTTGCTATTTTTCCATATTTGTGTGATGACTATATGCGTTTTGGTATGTAAGATAGTTACTTGTTGTTTTACCAAAGGTATGTGAGGTTTCTGTTTTATTAATTGGCATGAGATGGAGACTTGCCTTTTCCCCTCCATGACCAAATTTCTCTCGGGATGGTAGCAAGGCAACACCCAAACTTCCCATGGCTTCTTTGTAAGCCCTATGGCTAAACGTGGGGCCACGGTCAGAATGTAATGTGCCAACTACTTATGTCTCTATAAAGACTTGTAAATCTTTATTAACAGTTTGAGCGTCAGCCGAGCGCTGAAGCCGAGCGCTGAGGCCAAGCCCACAGGAATCTGAAGCATGAATCCACTGCCACCAAGATGTACTTATAAGCCCCATCCGATTGTAGAGGGCTGCAGTGGTCCAAATAGACACAAGCGAGTGGTCTACAGACTACAGAAAAGGGATCCCGAAAAAAGAATAAAGGCAGGTGGCTTCGGGAAAATCAGACCAATTATCAGAACCCTACACAAGAAGGGAAATTATGTCACCTGCCTACAGTATAGAATAAGCTCCTGGCATCTCTAAATTAACAGATAACACGCATATATCCCAAACGGGGAACAAAAAGATATGTGGCAGAGCCAACAGAAAATTGAAGTAGAAAAGATATCAAAAAATCCTTTATACAAAATAATTTTAATAATGGTAAAGAGATATATATATTTTTTAACAGTTTTTAGATTTTTTTAAATATATCGTAAAGCAAATCAGTTATAGTAAACATACATATTCTTCTTCAGAACGCACCCACATAAACAATAATATATCACAATATTGTCCCTCATTCCAAGGGGATCAAAACAAAAAAAATGTTTGCAATTAAAACCATCAACCCCTTAGCACAACGCCAATCACTCATAAAGTCAGTCATACTACAATCATACTCATACATCTGCCATACTGTCAAAACCAACCAATAAAAAATGCGGTAGAAGACAGGAACCACGGACTAGGCTGGTAGTGGTATCAGAAGCACAAAATATATAGATGGAAACATAAAATGTTATAAAATGGTAAAGAGATAGTGATTAACAGAACAACAGTGAGTATCTACATCTGTTGTGTTGAAAGCATTAATCTGTACATTTTCTTCAATTGAATAGCCTATATTTAATATGCTTATAAACAGAGAAAAATAAGTAGGAAGTTTTAAAGTGAATCTCGTTCCTATTGTTTATTCAATTTACCACTTAGTGGTTTCTGTTATAAGGTGTGCCAACGTGCGTTTCGGTGCAGAGCTTCAATGCAGCCACCACCTTCTTCAAGATACAGGAAAGATGGAAAAAAAGGGGGTGCCACGTGGATGGTGGGGAGAGAGACAGGTACCAAAAATAGAGCAAAGATCTCTTGATTTGTTCTGAGCAAACTGGTGGCACTAACGATTATCATCCACCTAGTACTGCATAGCTGTGTGCTTGACTGCACTGTACAATAATTACCAAAGGCATCTTGCACAGTGCAAGTTAAAAATGATAAAATAAGTATCTCTGTCTTTATATGCTAAAATACATATAGTCATTTCACAAAAGTGAACACAATAAATTAACAAACAGTGAGAGAGGTGATGATTTTGGGATCCTCCCTAACCTAGGGAGAGAACCAAGTAGATGCCTTGAAAACAAAAAGCATATCTTGTTGAACGATTCGGTGGTGGTCCCATCCTCTTAGGACCACCGCAAGCACAGTTATTGGCAAAAATACAATCCCAACCAAAGGCCCTGCAAAGCATTATGGGACGAGATTAGCAGTGGGCAGTGAATATTATAGTATCCAATATCAAAATAATTCTACAAAGAGCTGCAGTTCAACTAGTCCTTACTAGATGTCCCTCACGAGTCAAATGCAAAAGCATTGAAATTATTATTACATCAAGCTGCAGTTCCACTAGTCGTTACTAGATTTCCCGCACGAGTCAAATGCAAAAGCTTCATGAAAGGGTTTCAATGCTTTTGCATTTGACTCGTGAGGGACATCTAGTAACGACTAGTGGAACTGCAGCTTGATGTAATAATACCTTTAACTTCGCCTTTAACTTCGCTCTTTTTTTGGCACCCGCCTCCCTCCCCACCATCCACATGGTACCCCCTTTTTTCCATCTTTCCTGAGCAGGGGTCACGTTAGGAAGCAGCATTCTAAATTCTGCCAGACTGTGAAGCAACCAAGACGATGTTTCTGAAAAATGCTCATTTATTCAGCACTTACGTTTTGTGTTTAGAAAGTAAGTTGCCTAATTTAATTTAACTAGGTAACGTACTTTCTAGAAACAGAATATGTGACTTTTAGAAGCATTGTTTATTTCTTCTCAGCCTGGCACAATTTTCAATGTTTTTGATGACAAAGCCTCAGCAAGTGCCTAATTTATTTCCTGCTGCTTTCTTTGCAATAAATAGCGGGAAAAGGAGAAGCGAGCAACAGTAGAAGGACAGCGAGAAAAAGAAAAGTAAGGACAAGGGAGAGAGGAAGGGAGGGAAAGAGTAAAGATAGAGTGAAGGAGAGGCGACTACTTACAAAAACAATGTTGTCGTCCAGTTAGTGTTGCAGACGAAGTTACTCTACATTAACAGCCTGCGGGGTTTCTGTTTCAGTTGGCAGCTCCAGAAATCCTCGTGCTGACCGACTTTCAAAGGCTGCAACTTCTTCCCTTCCCAACTCGTCACCCTGTGACGACCTAGGAAAGGAGGGGTGGTGTGAGGGAGCTGTAGTTGATTCACAAGGAGCCCCGGGAGTACAGGGCTGATACTGTACACGCCCGGGGCGGCTTTAAAACGTCACGCTGCATCGCGTCATAGCTGAGAGTTTCCTGAAGACCCTAAGGGGCTTATTTATGAGCCCTTGCGTCACTTTTACGCTGCCGGTGCGTCACTTTTTGTGACGCACCAGCAGTGTAAAAAATGCACCATGTTGCGTCATATTTACAAAGTGACCCATCTAGGTAGATGCGTCACTTTGTAAACCCCTGCGCAACGTTATACCTGCGCCAGGTATAATGTATGCAGGGGGGGTGTTCCGACGCAAGAAAGGGTCGTAGAAGTGACGCAGTGAAATCTATAAGATTTCACTGTGCCATTTCTTTGACCCTAATGCGTCAATATCTTACGCCTGCCTCATGGCAGGCGTAAGACTGACGCAGGCCCTTTCACATGTGAAAGAACACTTGCCCCATGTGAAAGAACACATTGCTGGAGTTGCGTCACTTTTGTGACACACTCCAGCAATGCGTCATTTTTGCGCCTACAGATACGTCAGAAATACTGACGTATCTGTAACTCCTTGCGACATAAATATGACGCATCATTGGTGTCGCAAGGAGGGCGCAATGAAAAGTGACGCATCGCTGTTTTCACGCAGCGATGCGTCACTTTTCATAAATGAGGCCCTAAGTACTGCAGACCTGGGCTGGCAGCTTGTCAGCCCAAAGGCTGCTTACTTTCCAATGCTGCAACGGCCGCCATATAACTAGCGCATGTGCAGTGAAAACCTGCCTGGTCTGCCTGACGTCCGTTTTAGAGAACGGAGTTTGGACTAGGCAGGCTAAGTAAGGCACTAAGTGAGTGCCTTTATTATAACACAAAAAGATGATAATGCAATTATCGTAATTTTAGATGAAATTAGAAGGGCAGAGCCCCTCTGCCCACCTCCAGAAACTGCCCTGTTTGCCTGTATACCAGCTAGCTCACAGTGCCACTAGAAACCCCTCTTACCAAGGAGAGAATAGTTCTTGGCAACTATCGAACATGACAACTCTGTCCCATCAGGGATTGTGGAAACAGTACAGTACTTTTCGCTCAGTCACTCGTGCTCACTTTGTCTCAGAGAGATACACTATACACTATATGCCCAATGCTAAACTGGCCTATAAAAAAGCCATAAGGGACTACCATACCCTCTGCAGAACAGCTCGAGCTGAGTATGTTTCTCTCAAAATATCCCAAGCTCAGAAATGCTCTAAGACCCTGTTCAAGGTGGTTAAAGAACTATCCGGGTTGGAAAGTCAGACTACCCCTCTTGTCCTAAATGAAATGCAATGTGAAGATCTGGCCCACTATTTTGTGAGCAAAGTCGAAAAAATATATTCTGCACTGACCTGTAGCAATCTGTTAAACACTTCACACCCGGCCGCTACCACGGTGTTGGAGACTCATAGGAATACTAAACCCATAAACAAACTGGAAGCGTGGTCCCTTTTGGAAGAGAGCTCTTTCAACCAGCTACTGGCAAGCATTAAAGCTGGCTCCCCTTGTGACTTACTTCCTATCTCAGTGTTGAAACAACTTGAGTCTCCTACACTTGGGCTAATTATGGATCTCCTCAACGCCTCTTTACAGGAGGGCGTGGTCCCTCCAGAATGGAAACATGCCATGGTACTCCCTCTTTTAAAGAAGGTCAAAGCGGATCCCACTGAGCCATCTAATTTTCGCCCTATTTCACTGTTCCCAGCTTTTTCCAAAATCCTTGAAAAACATGTGAACTCCCAGTTATCCTCTTTTATTGAGTCCCAGAACTTCCTCCACAGTTCTCAATCTGGCTTTAGAACTGGGTTCTCCACTGAATCTACTCTGCTAGGAGTCACCGAAATGCTGCGACACCGACTTGATCTTGGTGACATGGTGGCCCTTATTTTATTGGACCTGAGCGCCGCATTCGATACGGTGTCTCACACTATTTTGCTGAGAGCTCTGCAATCGGTGGGTCTTGTGGGCTTAGCTCTTCAATGGCTCCACTCTTTTCTCACTAACCATACGTTCCAGGTTTTCTCCTCCGCGGCTAGCTCTAAATCCCATCTGTCCCCTTACGAAGTGCCACAAGGCTATGTGTTGAGCCCTCTGTTGTTTAATGTTTACGTTCGCCCACTGGCAGATGTTGCCTTAGAGGCTGGGTTGTCCCTATTTTCCTATGCTGATGATACGCAGATAATCTTCTCCCTTTCTTCATCTAAAGAATCTGAATCATCGGCTCTCCAGTCTGGTTTGAGAAAAATTGCGTCTTGGATGCAAAACTCTTGGATGCAAAACAGCCTACTCAAACTTAACGGAGGAAAAACTGAAGTTATGATTCTAGGGAAGCAACAAGATCTCTGGGACCCACAGCACTGGCCCCCTGAAATGGGAAAACAGTCCTTGCCGCACCACCATCATCGCCTTTGCCCTGGTGGGACAGGAGTCCCAGGGTACCTTCACTCTAGCGCTACCAGCGCTACCAGGCTCCACTCCGGGGTGCAACATCGCGACAGGGGACTACTAGTCCCAGCATCCCCTGCTTCCGCCACAGGTGCTGCGTGTGAGGGGGAGGCGCTGGTGAACGCTCATAGCGCTGCCTCTCCCCCCGCGGCGCGGCAAAACAGTCCATGCCGCACCACCATCATCGCCTTTGCCCTGGTGGGACAGGAGTCCCAGGGTACCTTCACTCTAGCGCTACCAGAGCTACCAGGCTCCACTCCGGGGTGCAACATCGCGACAGGGGACTACTAGTCCCAGCATCCCCTGCTTCCGCCACAGGTGCTGCGTGTGAGGGGGAGGCGCTGGTGAACGCTCATAGCGCTGCCTCTCCCCCTGCGGCGTGGGAAAACAGTCCTTGCCGCACCACCATCATCGCCTTTGCCCTGGTGGGACAGGAGTCCCAGGGTACCTTCACTCTAGCGCTACCAGCGCTACCAGGCTCCACTCCGGGGTGCAACATCGCGACAGGGGACTACTAGTCCCAGCATCCCCTGCTTCCGC
The DNA here is from genome assembly GCA_963921515.1 of Calotriton arnoldi. Lineage (NCBI taxonomy): Eukaryota > Metazoa > Chordata > Amphibia > Caudata > Salamandridae > Calotriton > Calotriton arnoldi. The sequence continues at coordinate 71,605 of CAWUFW010002613.1, forward strand.
CACAGGTGCTGCGTGTGAGGGGGAGGCTCTGGTGAACGCTCATAGCGCTACTTCTACCCCCGCGGCGCGGGACGCGCGCGGGCGAAGCCCGGGCCAAGGGCGGGCCCGTCCTTGCCCGTCAGTGACAGGAAGAGGCAGGGCATGGCCACCCCTCTGACGTTTGCTGCAATTGCCGGAGAGCGGAGCAGGAGAACACGTTGAGATGTAGTAACCCTTAAAGGTACTGTTGATACTCTCCCGGAAGTGACTGTCTGCAAAAGACGTTGGTGATTTATTCTGGTAGTAAGAACTGGCCTATTTTCGTTGTGATCTGTCCCCTCCCTTGTGTTGTTATAAAGGAGATAGTCCACATAAGAAATAAGTGGAGCGAGGTAAAAGGTGAAAGTATTGGGCCCTGTTTGTTTAAAGAAAAGTTTAGTCTGACCCCCACCAATATATATGAGTAAAAGGAAATTACAAAGTGGGGGTGAAGACGGTGGGGAGGTTGGAGGTACTAGTTTAAATCGGGGTGGAAGGGGCAAAAAGGCAAGGAAGTTCCAGCCACATGTAGCTAGTAATTGCGTCTTGGATAGGATTGATGCCCTGATAGAGGAGTGTGAGGGTATTTTAGAACTAGAACCTACGACACAAGCTACCAGTGTTCAACCCCCACCAGGTCATCCCCAGAAAAGAAAATGCCCACTACCATCATCCCGGCAATGTTTCATAAAACACTTCAAAAGAAAGCTGCTGGGACTGTTGATGTAGGAGAAATAACAAAAGATTGCCCTGTTACTATAGATCATACGGTCGCCTTGGTAGAGTGTACTAATAGATTCCTCCCATTGTTGGATATCTCTGATAATGAATCAAGTAGAGAAGAGGGGCCGCAGGAAATCCAGAAGATCCCAGTTAGTCTCGAACAGTGTATGGTTAGGGGGATAGATTTGTCCATGGAATATCAAGACTTGCTTCGGCAAGTTATTTTGTTAAAACAAGAAATGGGCCTAATGAGAGGCCAGATAGAGGACTTAACATCGCTGGTAAAAACACTGACACCCAATCAGTTACAGCCAGGAGTTGCAAGGGAAAGTAGAGGCTTAGGACTGATGGAGCAAGTTCTCATAAATGAAACTTGCTTGTACGCAATCCTTCTCATAGTATTAATTTATTAAAATTTGTATTGTTAATACTAACCTTTGCATACACTACACAAAGGGGAGAGATGCTTGCATATGTGTTTTACTAACGAATAACGCTTGTCTGTAATCTAAAATGGCCGCTAAAGTGTGGGAAACTATCTGCGCATGTCGCAACCTGATCACATGGTGTGACGTTTTTCTTTGCTTGGTGGGAAACTTCTGCTTCTGCGCAGTGTGCATAAAATGGCTGCTTAAAGTTTTCACATGCTTCAGCTTGCTCTTGTGTCATTTTAAGTTATCGTTTTCTTAACGCTACTAATGCGGGATAGTATATATACTTAAATGGGAATAGAATAGAAATAGTGGGTATACAGTGAAACATTTTATTTGTGATTTTAATATTTTCTTCTTGCACTTTTACTAGTTCGTAAACTTGGGCCTGGGTTGGTGACTTGTAACTCGAGAGACGATGGTTCTGCGCATGTATCCTGTGTGCCTGCCAAGTGAAATCAACTTGGACGTCTCCCAAGGCCATGACCCTTTGGCCGAAGATGCTGTACTTTCTGTTTCCGGTGGACAAAATGATACTTTTCCCTGTAAATTGTATAACATTTGTCGTGAGACGGGTGGGAAATAAAGCAAATGTATTAATTTGAAGGGGTGGGAACGTAAAGGACAATAGGCTTTACAATTTAGGACAACTCAATATGGTGCGACAATTCACCCCCTGTCCCTGTCCAATCAGAAGTAGTGGTCCCATATTTTAGCAACATTAAGGGGAGGTACATGGGCGTAGAAGGGTATAATAGAATATAGCATTAGTTAATTAGTTAGGAAGAGGCGAGGAACAGGGTTGGAGAAGGAGATGCTGCAGAGAACAGGCGTCCAAGCTTCTAGCTCTGACCGCGGAGTTTACTCTCAGAACACATTGAAGAGCTCCAGACCGCCAAGCTGATCGATTGCAGACTGAATCCCTGTCCAGAGAAGTCCTGAGGAGGGGGCGGCGGAGTCCATTAGAAGGAAGGCACGGGAGAATCGAGAGAAGTCGAGTAACTATCAGAGAGGGGAACGACGCAGGCGTCGTTGTAGAGAGGTCACCGGTCCTGTCCTGATCCTGGAAGAAGTCTTTGCTCTTCATCCTTCCTGGGTCCTATCTTTTCAACTCCTTGGCTAAGGGGTTTTGGTTCTCGCACTTAGGTAAATATAATGCAACCTTTAGTTGCGCTGCTGTCTCTATCTTCTTCGCTTCTTTAAACACCGTCATTGATTAGCAATAATCATTTCTATGCTTAATCTTGGGTATTTCGATCAAGTACCATGTGGCTTTGTATTTTACTCTGCTAAATCTTTAGATAAACAATTTTAAAACTTCCTGACTCAGTGGTTATTTCAGGATTTGGTATTATACTGAATGTCACTCATTTAAAATTTCCCAATTAGCAAAGGATTCATCGGTAAGTCATTACTCTTCAAATCAGAAGGTAATTGGTAGCAGGGAATTTTTGATAAGAGTAACAACTGATAAACCCAGCGTAAGTATTAGCGTAGTGTGAATGTATGGGCCCAAGTGAGTATATGGTGTATGAATGCTGTTTGCTAATATCGCGCTGGATCAGTTTTCTGGTAGCAGAGGACGGTTATGGTTACTTTTTGTTAATTGGGTAATGAGAATTTTATTTGTATTGTTATGAACTAACATCCGCTTAAAATTTTTGAGTTTTGTTTTATGTTGTCCAGAATACCCCGGGGTAAAAAGAATAGCGGGTGGCAAGTGGAAGCCATACTGCAGTGAGGTTATCTGCCAGGCAGAATTAGTACTGAGAAGTTAAGCAGGACTTTCAGTACTCGTTAGGGACTCTATGCGTGGAGTAATAGCAAAAGAGTACGCTGGTAAAAATTTGATGTTATATCACCTAGTAAGGGTAACATTGGAGAAGTAGCAGGTATTTCTGGAGCTTGTGTGAAGAGTAAGCGGAAGGGTGTTACTCGTAGTGTATGTTTTAGTAAACGGAAAGGTTTTACTAAGTATGAGAGAAAACTATCTTTTCTATTTAGAGAAACTGGCACGATAGCGAATGTTTTATGTTGTTACTGAAATGTAATTAAGATTTATAGAGAAAAGAAGTTTGCGTAAATTTTTGTAAAGGGAGGGTCAGTTGCCGGAGAGGGAGCTGACGTCACAAACGCCGCGCTGGGATTGGTTGAATCCGCGGGTGTGGAAAAACCCTTGTAAAGGAGGGGTTAGTAGTCAGGAGTAGTACTGATGTCACAGGTGCCGCGCTGGGATTGGTTAAACCAGCAAGGACAGGAAAGAGCGGATTGTAAAGGAGGGGTTGACAGAGAAACGTCACCAAAAGGCCGTGCAAGGATTGGGTCAGAAATAAAAGATAGCAGACATTTGATTGGTCGAGAATTTAGAAGCAAAATTCTTAGTGGATAAAGATTGCATGATAAAACGCGATCCGACGTTAACTGGAACTCGTCCAGGATAGGAGATTCCTAGGTTTTGCAGAATATAATTTTGTACACCGAAGATTAGATAGAATGTACGGAGAAAGGAGAAAAATTTCATTTTTACAAAAGATTAAGAATTATTTTAAAAGGGACAAACCAATCAAAACTAGAGAAGGAATTATTATTCCACCAGCTAAAACGCCCGCTTCATTTATGATGATGGAGAGAGGTTATCATACTTGTGTATGGCTGGAGAATTGGATAGAATACACCAAACATGATGGAGTGTTAGCATTTCCTGAGAATGGTACCTTCAATGGAAGAATTCTTCAAAATTTAAGATTGAGAATGAATGACTTAGAACCCAGACCTAGATTAACCCAATACGAAGCTCTAGAAGAATGGGAAAGCGAGGCATTTGAGCGTGATCGACCTCGGAGTAATAGGAGTTATCCAGGATTTTTTCCCAGATATCAACGTGAGACTAGGGATGGTCAGATGAAACAATGGAGAAGGGCAATGATTACAGAAGGATTATATCCATTGTTCTCAGCAGAGGAAAAATTAGGAAGTAAGTGCACAGAAAAGACAAAACATTTAATGAGAAATGAGGAGTCTGAAGACGAATATATGGAGGAAATGTTAAGAAATCCCCCACCATATCAGGAAGGGACAAGTGGATGCACCCCAAGTGCACCACCAAAAACTCCATTAGTGCCACAGGTAATGCATGATTTCACCATGAGTAGAATGCTTCATGACAAAGAAAAAGAAGCCCTAGAAAAAACCAATGCAAAAACAACAGTTGATGGACAGAATGCAGAACAATGTCATACATTCACCCCAGTACAGAGATCTGGGCCTAAATCCATCGTTTTTTTGCTCACCATGCCATTCCAGTTTGAACACAGCCATATGCAAATCAGTCTTGCCCCTGTGCCTCATGGGAACAGTCCAGCCCGAACTGCCAAGCCAGGTCCTCCCTGGACTGGAAACAAGCATCCTAGGACCGGTTTCGGGGTTTCACCCTCTTCAGCCAGGATAGCTTGATTCCAGTGGCATGGAGAGCACGGGACCCACGTCTGGGCATACCCGTCCCACTCGGGGTGACAAATGCAAAAACAACAGTTGATGGACAGAATGCAGAACAATGTCATACATTCACCCCAGTACAGAGATCTGGGCCTAAATCCATCGTTTTTTTGCTCACCATGCCATTCCAGTTTGAACCCCGCCATATGCAAATCAGTCTTGACCCTGTGCCTCATGGGAACAGTCCAGCCCGAACTGCCAAGCCAGGTCCTCCTTGGACTGGAAACAAGCATCCTAGGACCGGTTTCACCCCTCTTCAGCCAGGATAGCTTGATTCCAGTGGCATGGAGAGCACGGGACCCATGTCTGGGCATACCCGTCCCACTCGGGGTGACAAATGCAAAAACAACAGTTGATGGACAGAATGCAGAACAATGTCATACATTCACCCCAGTACAGAGATCTGGGCCTAAATCCATCGTTTTTTTGCTCACCATGCCATTCCAGTTTGAACCCAGCCATATGCAAATCAGTCTTGACCCTGTGCCTCATGGGAACAGTCCAGCCCAAACTGCCAAGCCAGGTCCTCCCTGGACTGGAAACAAGCATCCTAGGACCGGTTTCGGGGTTTCACCCCTCTTCAGCCAGGATAGCTTGATTCCAGTGGCATGGAGAGCACGGGACCCACGTCTGGGCATACAGGTCCCACTCGGGATGACAAAAGCAAAAACAACAGTTGATGGACAGGGTCAGACTGATTTGCATGTGGCCATGTCTGAACTGGGGTGGTGGAGTGAGCTAAAGAATGATGATGGATTAAACCCAGATCAGTTGACTGGGGGTGAGTGTTTGATTAGCTCAAGCGCTCCGTCCATCATCCCCTTTGGTATCGCTTTGTTCGCCCTAAGTTGGCAGGGTATGCCCAGACGTGGGTCCCTTGCTCACTTTGCCACTGGATTCAAGCTAGCCTGGCTGATGACGGCTGAATGGCCAGAAACCAGTCCCAGGATGCTTGTTTCCGGTCCAGGGAAGACATGGCTTGGCAGTTCGGGCTGGACTGTTCCCATGAGGCACAGGGTCAGACTGATTTGCATGTGGCCATGTCTGAACTGGGGTGGTGGAGTGAGCTAAAGAATGATGATGGATTAAACCCAGATCAGTTGACTGGGGGTGAGTGTTTGATTAGCTCAAGCGCTCCGTCCATCATCCCCTTTGGTATCGCTTTGTTCGCCCGAAAAACCAGAGCAGAATTAATACAGAAAATAACCCAGATAAAAGTGCATCCTGATTCGTTGACCATACCAGTAACAATTGGTCCAGTAGTTCCATTATATGGTACTCAGGGAAGCTGTCCTCCACCGATACTTACACCTACTGCTGCGAATAATCCCAGACCTGAAGCTCCAGTTATAATTGAGGATCAATTTAGTGACTGTGAATCCACAATATCACTCATGGACTTGCCTATTCGAGATTCTATAAATAGTACTCCCAGAAAAGATGTACCTGGAGGTTCAAAAGATGTAAGTTTAATAACTTCATCGGGAGCAAAAAGTGCTACCATAGTAACACCTGAAGATCTGGAAAGATGGGTGCAAGGGTCAGTTAAACAGTGTACACCTCCGAAAATAATGGACATTCATAAATTGAAAGTCGACTTAGAAGAAATAATAGCAGGAAATGTAGGACTAGAACGCTTAAATACCTACGATGAAGAAGAATTATTATTCCTGTGCAGGAGTATCACCAGAAATGTAAAGATATTCCATGAAAAATTGTCCAATTTAGCACTACAGATGGGCATAGAAATAGGGAGATCAAAGGTACTACAGAAATCCTATAGAGCAGAATTTGCAGACAAAGATTTAGAAAATATGAATGCCTCTGGAAGAAGATTACAAATAAGAGAATTAATGTTAGTTTTGCAAAAATGGGGAGACCTAGATAAATGGAAAACTAGGTGGGCCAAGAAAAAGGAAGAAGCACGAACAAGTAGAACGGCATCAGAATATGTGATGAAGGAATCAGGGAAAACAGATCAAATGTATCCAATGCGAGAAGTTGCGGGAGGAGGATATGTACATGTTCCATGGAGCAGACAGGATATTTTGTCATTTACGAATGACTTTCCAAAATTGAGAGAAAAACCTATTGAATGGTACAAGCAGGTTGACTGGTTTGTGAAGGTGTCGAAGGTATTGTTGAAGGATTTGGATGGTTTGTTTGACATAGTGGTACCTGCCGATTTATGGACAGATTGCAAAATCACAGTGTATTGGCCAAGTGATGAATATCCTAGAGATCCGAAAACAGGTGCTCCGTCAAATGATGTAATGAAAAAGTATCACCAAGTGATAACTTACCTGAAAGGGAAAATACCACCGAAAGAAACAGATTGGGTAAAAATAGATCGAACTACCCAAGAAACTAATGACTTTGAGTCAGTGCATTCCTACTATGAGCGTCTATTGCAGGTATTTAAACAGTATAGTGGATTTGAAGACATTGGAGACAAGAACATGAGTCAGTTTGTGTATCGGTTTGTTTACGGTTTGAAGCCAGAGATTTGTCAGATGATTAAACAACACATGCTGTGTTGGCAGGGAAAGCCCATAGATGAGATCTTGAAGTATGCAAAATATTGTGGAGACGATATTGAGGATAGACACAAGAAATTGCAGGAAAAAGTAATGTGGGCTCAGGTGAAAATGGCTGAGAAACAGGGAATCAATTTGGAAAATCCAAGTGAAAATCCAGGAAAAGATTCTGGAACGAATGGTAATACTGGGAATGGTGGAAAATTTAGAGGACGAATGAGTAGAGAAGAAGCTAAAAGAAATTTCCTTGTCATGGATGCGGAAAATTGGGGCATTGGAAGGATGAATGTAAAAAGATTCGGACTAATAATGGCCTAAATCAAAATTTAAATCCACAGACACAGAATGACTCACAGCAGGGTGCAAATCCTCAGAGTCAGTTGCCACCTGCTCCTATTCAGGGTAATGTAAGCAGAGCAAAGCATGGTACCGACATCGGATATCAGGGAGGAAGTGGTAAGAATGATTATATGACATCACAATTTCTTTTGCAGGACGATTTCTGTCAATTCAGTCCATGACGGTGCCTAGGAGAGGGGAAGAAGGAGTGCATACTTGGCGCATCCTTACAGGTAGATCAGTCAGGTCCATATGTTGAAGGGAATGTGAAAGGTAATAATATTACTTTCCTTTTGGACACTGGTGCTACCAGGTCTACTGTGAGAACAGCAGACATTCCAGACCTTCCTCTCTCTGGTGAAAATATCCAAGTAGTGGGGGTAGCTAATCAGCGAATTAGAACACCTCTTACCAAACCCATGGAAGTTAAAATTGGAAATTTCAGAGAAATGCATCAATTTGTAGTGTGTAATTCTAGTCCAGTAAACTTATTAGGTAGGGATTTGTTGTGCAAGATGAATTGTACAATTTTCTGCACACCGGATGGTGTGGCAGTTCAGACACCAGATGAAGACCATGTATATAAAATTATGATTGCAAAACAAGGTACCGAAGTGGATGAAATGTTTTCGTTAATAACAAAAGATAAGTTGCCAGAAGAATTAAAAGGTACAGTAAACCCCATAGTATGGGATTTCACTGGAAAGGAAGTAGGACTTATGGCTAAAATAGATCCAGTAAAAATTACTGTAAAAGAAGGTGCAATTTTCCCTAATACCAGACAGTACAAAATGAGTGCAGAAGTAAAAGCAGGGGTCATTGAAGAATTAAATCGAATGGTAGAACAAAATATCTTAAAAGAAGTAATGAGTAGCCCATGTAATTCACCTATAATGGGGTTGAAGAAACCTAGTGGAAAATATAGGATTGTTCAGGACCTGAGGAAGATAAATAAGATTGTAGAACCATGTTGTCCTATAGTGCCAAATCCTGCAGTAATTCTATACCAGATCCCTTGGAGTGCAGGATGGTTCACAGTAATTGATTTGTGGCAAGCGTTCTTTTCAATACCATTACATCCAGACAGTCAGTATCTCTTCTCATTTAAATTTGAGAACAAGGTCTATGTGTGGAATCGTGTTCCTCAGGGGTACACAGAAAGTCCTTCTATTTTCAACCAGATACTGAAAAAGTGCCTTGAAAAACTAGTGATGCCAGGAAGCTCAGTCTTAGTTCAATATATCGACGACTTATTGGTAGCGTCAAACACCAGAGAGGACTGTGTTGTTGATTCCATAGCGTTATTAAATCTTTTGGCAGAAGAAGGGCATAAGGTCTCACCTGAAAAATTGCAATTCTGTACAACAGCTGTTAAGTATCTGGGACACCAAATTGAGAGAGGAAAAAGAAGAGTAACAGCTAAAAGAGTAGCTTTAATAAAGAAAATGCAAATGCCTGTAACACAAAGACAAGTGAGAATGTTCCTAGGAATAGTAGGTTACTGTCGACAATGGATACCAGGATTTTCCATGTTAGCTAAGCCCTTAATTAACATGACAAAAAAGAAAGCAAAGGACCCTGTTGAGTGGGAGGACGATAGTGTAGAAGCTTTTGTAAAATTGAGAAATGCCCTATGTTCAGCACCTGCCTTAGGCATGCCTGATTATAAAAGAGAATTTGCATTGTTCTGTCATGAGAGAGAAAATTGTGCACTTTCTGTCCTAACTCAAAGACATGGGCTGGAAAGACGTCCTATAGCATATTTTTCTGCTACATTGGACCCAGTAGCAGCCGCGTTGCCAGGATGTTTAAAAGCAGTAGCGGCTACTTGTCTGAGAATTAAACAAAGTGAGTCAATTGTGATGGGACATCCTGTAAAGGTGTATGTTCCTCATGCGGTTGTCATTCTGTTGACAAGAACCCGAACTCAGCATCTTACTCCTAGTCGGCTGACTAAATATGAAAGAATAATAATGGGTGCTGAAAATGTGAACATGGTAAGGTGTACTATAATAAATCCAGCAACCTTACTACCAGACCCACGTCATGAAAGAATTAAAGACGATAAAGAAGATGAACATGATTGTATACAAATTACAGAAATATGCACAAAACCACGTCCAGATATAGAGGAACAGCCTCTTAAAAAGCCACACAGGGAGCTATTTGTTGATGGTTCATGTCAAAGACATGAAGACGGCAAATTAACTGCTGCCTATGCAGTATGTGAATTAACTGGAATAGTTGAAGCATCTTATTTACCAGGAGTCAAATCTGCACAAGTAGCTGAATTGATTGCTTTGATAAAAGCATGCAAAATTGGGAGGAATCAGAGAGTGACCATATTTACAGATAGTCAATATGGTTACGGGGTTGTGCATGATTTTGGCCAACTGTGGATGCAGAGGGATTTCATAACTTCTTCAGGATCCCCCATTAAAAATGGACAATTTGTAAGGGAATTGCTAGAAGCAATACAATCACCAAAAGAATTGGCTGTGGTGAAATGTGCCGCACACCAGTCAGGAGATGACTGGGTGGTAGTCGGCAACAGATATGCGGATCTGGTGGCTCAACATTGTGCCAAAACCAAAATGTCAGTCAATAAGAGGGTGGAAAGAATGGGAATCAGCTGCCAACTTATGCTGTACATGCCACCTGAAACTTGGAATGAGGTGAAGAAATTGCAAGATGAGGTTGATGAAAGTGAGAAGAATTTGTGGATCAAAGTGGGTTGTTCTCAAAGAGAAGAAGATGAAGTGTGGATCAGTGCTGATGGCAGACCAGTCATGCCAGACTGTTTACTCTCACAAATGGCTAGAATGCATCATGGAGACACACACATAGGGAGAGATGCAATGATTAGGCTGTTCAGACAAAATTGGTACAATCCCAAATTCAGAGCTGTTGCAGAGAGTCTTTGCCAGAGATGTCTAACTTGTCAGATGCATAATCCAGGGAGGAAGACAGTAATTGGATTTGGAAAAATTGGAAAGGCAGAGGGTCCATTTATGAGACTTCAGTTTGATTTCATACAGTTACCACCATGTAGAGGGCTGAAATATGTACTAGTCATAGTGTGTCTGTTTTCAAAGTGGGTGGAGGCTTACCCTACTAGGAGAAATGACAGCATTACAGTTGCAAAACTGTTGCTACGAGAACTTATTCCTAGATTTGGTTTTCCAGTAACTTTGGAATCAGATAGAGGAAAACATTTTAACAGCGAAGGGATTCAAATAATCTGTGAAGCATTTCAAATCAAACAGAAACTGCACTGTGCATATCGTCCAGAGGCTTCTGGAGTGGTTGAACAATTGAATGGCACTATAAAGTCAAGACTGGGAAAAATGTGTGCATCAACATCATTAGAGTGGCCAGATGCATTGCCACTGGTTCTAATGGGACTCAGAAGTATACCTGACAGAAACACAGGATTGAGCCCCCACGAAATAATGATGGGAAGAGCAATGAGACAAACACATGTTCCCACAAACAAACTGGTGAATATATCTGATGATATGGTTCTGGACTATTGTAAAGGATTGGCTGATCTAGTGCGTTCTATCTCTCATCAGGTTGGAGAAGACGCAGTTTCCAGGCAGCCCGAGCAAGAACATGATCTGAATCCTGGTGACTGGGTGGTAGTGAAGAATCACACCAGAGAAACGTGTCTATCACCTAGATGGGGCAGACCGTGTCAAGTCATACTGACAACGAATACAGCAGTGAAGTGTGCCGGATTTCCTAATTGGATTCACGTGAGCCACACCAAAAGAGTGCCAGATCCTGAAGAAGAAAATCTTCAGACAACGCCAATCACTGAAGAAGCTGAAGGTTGCCCAGCGGAGGAATCTCAAACTCGAGATTCAAGAGAAGCTGAAGAAGAACAACCGAGCACAAGTCAGGATTGGATACCCGTGGTAGAGGTTCCTGAAATATACCACAGAACAAGAAGTCAAACAAAATTGGAAGAAATTGAAGAAGATCAGATAGGTGAAGAAGAAGAAGTTCAGGAACAAGAAGAAAAGACATTAAGAAATCCTGAACAAGGTCAGATAGGGAAAGGAAACTGGACTCAAAACAGTGAAGATCTGATAAACTTTGAGCAGGGACAGACAGGTCTAGAAGAATCCGGTCAGGCTGCAGAAGTTCACAGTGCAATAAGCCCTGATCAGAACAAGCTAGAAAAACATGAAATTGAAGAAATAAATAAAGAACAAGGTCAGTCATTGGAAACTCACAGCGGAGCTGTTACAGAGAAACCAATTAGACCTGAAAAGGAGCAAACAAGAAACACAGTAATTGAAGAAAATGAAACAGTGCTAAGCAGTGAAATTAACAAGATCTCTGAAGATGAAAACAAAGAAACAGTGCCAATAAAGAAAACAAGAAAAGGAGATCATTGGCCGAGTGTCATTAAAAGAGTAAAGTACCACATAACAACCAGAAGTGAAAATCCAGATCAAGTGAATGAAGTAACAAGCCAAACTGAACAAGAAGATAAAACTGAGAAAAGAAGAAGTAAAAGACTGAAACTTGTGAATAACAAATTCAAAGGTCCTGATTGGACTTATATTATCCTTGAAGATTTTGAAAGTTCAGAGTCAAGTGACAGTGGTGGCGAAGGAACAAGTGCAGAATTAACGTACGAAGAAGAAACAAGACCACCCTGACTAAGCAAAGGAATAAGCTAAAGAAAAGAAGAAAAGATAAGAAGAGCAATCTTCCTTGTCGAAAAATGCCTGACGATAGAGTTGCTGGGAGACCAAAACAGAAATGTTGTAGAAGATGCTGTGCAATATGCATATGTAGTCTAGTAATGGTGCTTATAGTATGGTTAGTTCTGATAGTAGCAGTTCCTTACCTTATGATAATGGATAAAAAGATTAACAATGAAACTAAAGGAAGGACAGCAAATATGAAGGGCAATAGAGTAGAACTAATGGCAGAGAATGAACCAGAAATTCATCATAAAATAGCTGATAACGACACTAGTTTGAATGTTTTTACAAAATTATTATTTCAATATGTAGACACAATGGAAGTTAGTAATTGTTACGTCTGTATGAAGTTACCTGAATCAGTAGCAGAAGGATTAACATACCATCACTTACCACTGACATATGGCATATCATGTAGTGTATTAGCTAGTTTATTTTATAGAACAGGAAGACTTCAGTATTATTATTCAAACTTAAATGTGATATTTTCTGAGGTTCCGATTCGCAAGAGTATGAACCCAGTGCTTAGTAGTCAAGATGCACAGTTTATGGGAGAATATTTTCTAACAATGAAATCAATAGATATAACACACGCACATAGAAGCAATTTAACATGTTCATTACGAGAAGAAGAGAAGATATTTTTGAATTCAGTAGAGAGTAGAAGACAAGATTTCCAAAAGAAAGCTTCTGAGCATAAGGCTCATTTACCACCTTGGGCTGAGAAAGAAGGTAGTTACACACCTGGCAAAGCTCAAGCTGCTATGGCTCTGGATTTTGTAAAGACAGGGAAAATTTGTCTACATAGGTTAAAGACTGAGTATAACAATATTTTCATCGGTACCAGTGAATGTGAACACAATTTCTTAATAATTGGAGGTTGGGGACTTAAGGGAGGAACAGATTCAGTTTTCCCTGGAATCTATTATGTATGTGGGAATAAGGCTTACTTTAGGCTTCCTGCACGGTGGTATGGAAGTTGTTATTTTGGAATAGTATTTCCAGAAATATACCACGTAAAAAGAAACACTGGCAGCAATGAAAATAATAATGAATTAACACGTAGAAAAAGAGCTAGTTTTTCAGAAATTTTAGGTGATATATTTGGTGCAATGATACCTTCAGTGGGAATAATTCTGAACTCAAGGAAAATATGTAAATTGTCTACAGTAGTTGATCGTTTATCAACAGATACTGCAGGATGGTTCCTAATGATTAATGCGGAAATGGTTGCGATTAGATCTATGGTGATGCAAAATCGACTTGCTCTTGATATTATATTGGCCAAAGAGGGCGGAGTCTGTAAATTATTGAAGACGAAACATTGTTGCACTTATATTCCTGATAAGAGTGCAGAAATTGGAACGTATATACAGAATATAACGAAACTTGAGAAAGAACTTAAACCACTGGAAGTTGATAGTGTATGGGAAAGATTGACAAATAGTATCTCGTCAATTGGAACCTGGTTTGCTAATGTAGGAAAAGGACTTATAGGTCAAATATTAGTACCCTTAGCAGGGATAGCAATAATAATCTTGGCAATAACAATATGGTGCAAATGTTGTAAAAAGAATGGAACATATAAGATGACAGGAAGAGGAAAGAAACGAAAGGTAGATGAAATCGAACTTGAAGAGTGGAGGAGTGAATTATACAAGAAGTTAAAAGGAGAATGTAAAAAGGGAAAGTGTAAAAATGAGAATGAAGTAATTTGCAAGAAGTTGGCATCTGATTTAGGGTAGTGTTTTGATGGCTCAGAAACGCCATCAGAGAGGGGATTGATGGAGCAAGGTTTCATAAATGAAACTTGCTTGTACGCAATCCTTCTCATAGTATTAATTTATTAAAATTTGTATTGTTAATACTAACCTTTGCATACACTACACAAAGGGGAGAGATGCTTGCATATGTGTTTTACTAACGAATAACGCTTGTCTGTAATCTAAAATGGCCGCTAAAGTGTGGGAAACTATCTGCGCATGTCGCAACCTGATCACATGGTGTGACGTTTTTCTTTGCTTGGTGGGAAACTTCTGCTTCTGCGCAGTGTGCATAAAATGGCTGCTTAAAGTTTTCACATGCTTCAGCTTGCTCTTGTGTCATTTTAAGTTATCGTTTTCTTAACGCTACTAATGCGGGATAGTATATATACTTAAATGGGAATAGAATAGAAATAGTGGGTATACAGTGAAACATTTTATTTGTGATTTTAATATTTTCTTCTTGCACTTTTATTAGTTCGTAAACTTGGGCCTGGGTTGGTGACTTGTAACTTGAGAGACGATGGTTCTGCGCATGTATCCTGTGTGCCTGCCAAGTGAAATCAACTTGGACGTCTCCCAAGGCCATGACCCTTTGGCCGAAGATGCTGTACTTTCTGTTTCTGGTGGACATAATGATACTTTTCCCTGTAAATTGTATAACATTTGTCGTGAGACGGGTGGGAAATAAAGCAAATGTATTAATTTGAAGGGGTGGGAACGTAAAGGACAATAGGCTTTACAATTTAGGACAACTCAATATGGTGCGACAATTCACCCCCTGTCCCTGTCCAATCAGAAGTAGTGGTCCCATATTTTAGCAACATTAAGGGGAGGTACATGGGCGTAGAAGGGTATAATAGAATATAGCATTAGTTAATTAGTTAGGAAGAGGCGAGGAACAGGGTTGGAGAAGGAGATGCTGCAGAGAACAGGCGTCCAAGCTTCTAGCTCAGACTGCGGAGTTTACTCTCAGAACACATTGAAGAGCTCCAGACCGCCAAGCTGATCGATTGCAGACTGAATCCCTGTCCAGAGAAGTCCTGAGGAGGGGGCGGCGGAGTCCATTAGAAGGAAGGCACGGGAGAATCGAGAGAAGTCGAGTATCAGAGAGGGGAACGATGCAGGCGTCGTTGTAGAGAGGTCACCGGTCCTGTCCTGATCCTGGAAGAAGTCTTTGCTCTTCATCCTTCCTGGGTCCTATCTTTTCAACTCCTTGGCTAAGGGGTTTTGGTTCTCGCACTTAGGTAAATATAATGCAACCTTTAGTTGCGCTGCTGTCTCTATCTTCTTCGCTTCTTTAAACACCGTCATTGATTAGCAATAATCATTTCTATGCTTAATCTTGGGTATTTCGATCAAGTACCATGTGGCTTTGTATTTTACTCTGCTAAATCTTTAGATAAACAATTTTAAAACTTCCTGACTCAGTGGTTATTTCAGGATTTGGTATTATACTGAATGTCACTCATTTTAAATTTCCCAATTAGCAAAGGATTCATCGGTAAGTCATTACTCTTCAAATCAGAAGGTAATTGGTAGCAGGGAATTTTTGATAAGAGTAACAACTGATAAACCCAGCGTAAGTATTAGCGTAGTGTGAATGTATGGGCCCAAGTGAGTATATGGTGTATGAATGCTGTTTGCTAATATCGCGCTGGATCAGGACAATTACAGGGCGGAATCCTGCCTATTCAGATAACACCTGGGACTACCTCAGCTATTGCCCTACAGGTAAATCAAAGTCGGGCAGTTGGGGCCTCACCCAGATTTGAAAGACCCAAGGCAGAGAACTCGAGGTTGCTTCCAATTAAGCCTAGATCTATTTCAAATTCTATCATTAGCCAAAATAAAAAAAATCTCTATAGTAGCTTGGGCGGGGGCCCCGGCACAGCCTAATAACAATACTGGTTTTCAGTCTATCCAGTCAGTGAACGAACAGCGAGTAAGGCACCCGGTTTATTATCCTGAGGAATTGTCCAATTCATTAAAAATTGTTATGGCGAACTTACCGAAGCTAGACGCAAATAAAAGACAAGAAAGTGAGGATTCCCTAATAAATAAATCCATTCATTGGATACGGCATGTGAGAGGATGCCGTTCGGTAATAAGGGAAGATATAGTAAAGGCCCGCAGGATGGTAGCAGCTGCAAACTCCTTGGATAGTATTGAGCTGACGATGGCTAGGGCGGATCTAGCGGAAAATCTTTTTGCCCTAGAATTTCGTACAACTGCACCAGGTCAGTCAACTATCCAGTTTAGACGCCCTTCAACGATTAGTGCGACCGCTCATTTATATGAGAACACTTTAACCAGGTTCCGGGGAGAATCCACTCTGGAAAATATAGATTGACATGAGAGGGAATTGGAGAAGAAGCAGCAGGTTCATCCTATAACTAAGATGGCCCATGGGGTCAGCCCATTAGGGTGTGATTGTCTGGTATCAGAGTTGGACCTGGTTGTAAGTGAGGATTTTTTGCCAACTGTACTATATGAAGGGTCAGGACAGGAGGGCAGTATAAGCCCTCGCGCTATAAGCAGACTACCATTGGCAAATACATCATTTATAACGAACACATTGTTGTCTTGGAACATTGCAGGATTAGGCTCAAAGTTGGGATCCCCGGAGTGGCGGGCTTTTATTGAGAAGCATGAAATCTGCCTGTTTCAAGAGACTTGGGCAGAAGTCCCCCATTTTTGTATTGGGTATTTGAACTTTCATATCCCGGCTGTTAAAGGCCCAAAAGGTAGACCATCAGGGGGACTGACAATTTGGGTGAAGCAAGATCTGGGATTGGATATTCAAGTACTCCCAACACATAGTCAGGATATTCAGGCCATTAGAGTATCTAGGGGCACTAACGGGATAGTGGTAATATATAATGTCTATGTGAGAGGCTCACATGGGAAAAGGTCGGGAGTTTTAGCGGCTCTTGAAGATCTTCTCCAGGGTAGACACGCAGATACATATATTATTGTTGCGGGGGACTTTAATGCTACTTTTGAGCCACTTCTGAGGGAGGAGGAAAATTTGTACACTGAGGAAGATCTAAAGTGGGGCGTTCCCAAGTTGGAGCTAGACCCAATAAAAAGATGGTCTGATGCGGTGATCCAAGTGAATTCAATCTGCATGGAAAAGGGATTACGGGCACTTAATGGCCGTACAGTGTCAGATATAACGGGGGCTAACACATTTGACAATGGCCACTATTCCAGTAGGATAGACTATGTGTTGGTTAGCCTAGCACTTTGGCATAGAGTGAAGGATATGAGGATTCGAGAGAGATTGGAAAGTGACCACAATCCTTTATGTATGGACTTAGACCTTTTATGTTCCAAAGATCCCCAAGAAGTGTTAGACAATTATATCACCTCTGACGTTGTCCCATCAAATGATCTAAGGCGTCTAAAATGGACCAAGCTAAAAGACCTCCCGGGTGTACTTGCTAGTATTGAAAAAGAGCTAGACCAGGCCATTAGTGAACTGCAGGATAGTGTAACTAATTTGACTGATCTAAAGAGCTTTATTTGCATACATAATGATTTTTTGGGATTATTGCGTATGCATTTTAGTATAAGGAGCAAACCAAAGAAGTTGATCACATCCAAACCTCAGGAATGGTATAGCTCGGAATGTAAAAAGTCCCATGCAGACTTAAGGGAAGCAATTATACAAGGGGACCCCGTAGTGGTACGAGCAGCAAGGGCCATATATCGGGGGGCACAAAAAAAGTCGAAGATGGATTGGGATAGCAAAAGGTGGGATGAGTTGAAGGAGGCTTGTGTTAATAGGAATTCTAAACAGTTCTGGAATGTCCATAAATGGAATAGAGGAGGGCAGGCCTCCCAGCCCCAAAATCACATCTCTCAATCGGAGTGGGTAATCCACTTTAAACCGCAATATGCTGCAAGTGAGTATGAAACAGAGGGCAGCATTGATAAGCAATTTTTTAAGGGGGAAGTTTTTAGTAAGGTAGATGTGGAGGTGGCCCTGAAATCCATTATGGCAGAAAAAGCTCCTGGTCTAGATGGAATACCGGGGGATATATTCCTCTATGATAAAGTGAGATGGGGCAGATATATCTTTTTATTGACAAATGCCATAGCTCAGGGTGCGCCGGTTCCAGATTCTTGGAAAGGCGCAGAGATCATTCCTGTTTTTAAGAAAGGGGACAAATCATGCCCAGGGAACTATAGGCCGATCAGTCTTATTGATTCTCTACAAAAGATAATGGGCAGATTGGTGCTCAATAGAGTGCAGGATTGGATCGGTGAATTTAATATTTTATCGCCCCTCCAAGCAGGGTTTCGTACCTCTACTAGTACAATTGACCAAGTGTTTAGGTTTATTTTATTATTCTAGAAAACGGTAACCTTGGGTAAGGGTAGTTTGTATGCCGTTTTTGTTGACCTTAGGTCAGCATTTGATCTTGTACCAGGCAAAAAGCTTTGGCAGACGCTACAAGAAATGGGGTTACCACCCGATTTGTTGACACTTATTATCAGGTTGCATGAGGATAACAAGGCTAGGATCCGGTGGGGTAAGCAGGGTGAAGTTACAGAATTTTTTGCAGTGGAGAAGGGTGTTAGACAGGGATGCGTATTGGCCCCGACCTTATTCTCTTTATACATTAATGGGATTGTGAACTGTATGAGATTAACCCCTACAGATGCACCGACTCTGGCAGGCGAAAAAGTCCCCATACTAATGTTTGCAGATGACACATTGATCCTCTCCAAAACACCGAGTGGGCTCCAGAGAGCCCTAACAATCTTCGAAGAGTTTTGCGCTCGACGGGGTATGGAGGTCAATGTGTCTAAAACAAAATTGATGGCCTTTAATCCACATAGGGCCTTTAAGGGGGCATTATGTTGAACAATGCCGTGCTAGATCAGGTCAAAGAGTTCACATATCTAGGGGTTAATATCCAGGAGGGGTTAAAATGGACACATCAGGTCGATATAGCATCCCTAAAACACAGACAACTGGTAGGAGTACTGCAAAAAGAATATAACACTTCCTTCACCAAGATAGTTAGCCCTGCTATGGAGATTTATAACATGAAAGTAGTTAATTCTGCCTTATACGGTGCAGAACTCTGGGGTGATGAGAACTTATCCAAACTTACTATCTCAGAAAATAAGTTTCTCAGAAATATTGCCAGCTTGCCACAGATGACCCCAACATGCCCCTTACTGATTGATTTGGGGAGGAAGCCAATTGCGGAATTTGCAAAATTACGTCCACTTTTGTACTGGCGTAGACTTTGGTCTACCCCAGAACTTGCAGAGTATGCAGCTGGCTTTCAAGATGTAAAAAAGGTTGGATACATCGTACCAAATTAAATGGTTAAGACAGCTTAGAGTTACTCTAGCGAATATGGGTATGTGTCCACTATGGGAGGACCCCAAAAACACAGTTTTTCCTTCTAAACAGATCCTGAAGGCTAAATATTGGGAAATGGCCCAGACCACTACAGTGAGAAATTGTGAGTCTTCATCCCTTACAGGGTATTTTCTGAATTGTAAACCCATACCTGAGTTTGAGCAATATTGGGACTTTATTACAAAGCCCTTTGAGCGGAAATTATATTTCCAGTTCAGGGTTGGCACACTACCATTAAAAGATTTTACTAGCAAATGGTCTATACCTAGAAATGATCTGTGTTTAGTGTGCAGGAGTGGTAAAGAATCATTGACCCATGTTTTATTTGAATTTAGTGGCTACAAAGCACCGCGGCGCGCCTGGCTGACCCCAATTTGTAAGCTGATGGGAACAAGAAGGGCGCATGAGGCGGAAAGAATTCTCAGACGCGATACAACTGAAGCTATTGTTGTAGCCATGGCAAAATATTTGGGGTGGGTATGGGCAATTAGAAATAAGGTCCCACAATGAGATAGTAGATTTCTAGCATGCACGCTTTGTCGTATTGTATATTTGTGAAATGATTTGCTCTTTTTTACTCTTTTTTACTGATTGGTTAAAAATGTTATATGTATTGTGGTATATTTTAGAATATTTTTTAACTAATTAATATGTAAACATTTTAAAGTTTTGTAAAAAGAGTTTTATGATAGTTAGATTTTTTATCCTAGGGGGCATGTATTGAATTGTAGAGGGCCTCCATGCATTGCTTATCGACGTTCTGTGTATCTTTTTAATGTAAGTTTTGTGCTTTTATGATCTAATACGTCGAATAAAGCTTTTTGGAATGGGTGCCCTACCCTGGCCTGTTCATCAGGTTCGTAACCTGGGCATTATCATCGACGACCACTTGTTGATGAAAACAACAAGTCACTAAGGTGGTGTCAACCTGTTTCCCCATTCTTAAATGGTTAAAGAAAATTCTCTGGATGCTACCCCCCTCCAATAAGAGAACTGTAGTCCAGGCCCTTGTCACATCTAGGCTAGACTACGGAAATGTTATCTATTTGGGCTCTAATAAAGCTGTGATACAAAGACTGCAGGTGGTGCAAAATGAGGCTTTCAGGCTGCTCTGTCATGTTCCTAAGATTGCACCTATCTCTGGCTTCCTTCGAGATCTTCAGTGGCTAAAGATGGAGAATCTCATCAGATTAAAAGCCCTGAGCTATATGTTTAAAATCAAAACTGGTCTAGCTCCACAATATCTGCAATCTTTAGCCTAACCCTACCTACCCTCACTCCCCCTGCGCTCCGCCACACAGTCTAAGTTTACTGTCCCCAGAATCAAACTTATGCGAATGCGTGGTCGGTCCTTCTCTTACTTAGGACCATCCCTATGGAACTCTCTCCCCATTCCATTACGAAAGGAAACCGTTTATGAGAGATTTCGTAAATGTTTGAAAACATGGCTGTTCAATCTGTAATGTTTGGTTTCCTTTTTTCTCTTTTCCACCTACCAGGCTGGCGCCGGGAAACCCCTTGGGGTAGCTGTGCACCCTATAAATCTAAAATAACATAACATAACATAACACAGAATAAACGGTGGGGATGTTTTCCAATAAGCATTTATTGAACCAGCGTCATTCTAGTGTAAAATAGGTGGGCTGAAACAACCATCAGACAGAAACAGATATAAATGTTTATAGACACCAACAGAGTAAAAGGATGGTAGATTTCTACCATAGTGCTAAAACAAATAATACAGGCAGGTATTAAAATACATGACAATAAAAATGCGTACTCCTACGATGCTTCTCTAACTAGATGTACCTAAGTGTACCTAGCATGTATGTAGGTGTGTAGCCAAGAATCCCTCTAGGATAAAGTCAACCGCATTACCTGAAGTGAGAGACTGTGGGACCCCTTCTTGGTCTCGAGATGGACACCCCGTAAGGGATGTCAGACCACTGCGAGCTGGAGTGTCTGCGTGCAGGAACCTCAGCGTCTCGCGTCAGTGTGTCAGCATGGAAGTCCATTTCTCCTCTATCTAACTCAACAAGATGTGGTGTTTATATACCCAAAGTGGCACCCTCAGGGGTTCTACCTTGCTGCGTTATGTCAAACTTAGGATGACGGAATAAAAGACCCTTATACATAGTTATTATGCTGGAGATGGTAGTCCTGCTGAGTTTCCAAGAATCCTCATACATAATGGATGAGGCTAATTTTCAGGGAAAACCCCACGTCCTGTAAGCAGTACCGTAACTAGGTAAAAGGTCAGTCCCAAGAACTGTTATGTAGTGTAATGGTAGGGGAGAATATAGGTGAAAGTTTAGGTGACTACCTGAGCCTATATTGGGGTACCTATTTGAAACATAACGGAGTCATCAGTCAAAACAAAAGACTTTGTACCCCTTAATGGTTGATATACAATTTGGCCACCTGAGTAAGGAACTGGACTACCCTCCATCTTGCAACGTGATTGTTCAGTTTGAGGATCTCACCACCACCAAATTGGACTGAACCCCGAACAGATGAGGATGCTGAGTAGCCGAGCACTTGAGCTGCTACCATCTGTTGTTGAGGTTAGTGGAGGAGGAGGAGGAGGATGCAGATGCACCCACGTTGAGAGATGAGGTTTCTCCAACTAACATTGAAGTGCCAGATGAACACCGGTCATGATAGGGATCAGGGTCTTGTACTCCTTGGTTTCGGGATCAGGGGCTTCAGGTGGAGTCATGTTGACATGTGACCTTAACCACAGATGAGCAGCTCTCGTTGCTGAGGGAGAAACACTACCCAGCATCTTTTGTGGAGCATAACTCTTGTGAACTCTAGGGGGCAGATTTACAAGAAACTGACACATCTGTACAGATGCATCAGTTTCCCTGCGCCTCCATACAAAACCCTTGCGCCACCTTGGATGCGCTGTATTTACAATACGGTGCACCATGGAGCAAGGATTGACAGATCCGTCAGAAATTCTGATTCATCTGTTGGCGCAAAAGTGACGCATTGCTGGAGTTGCTCATGAAAGTGACGCCACTCCAGCAATGCGCCACAACAGATCGTTGAGTCCCATTCAAAAGTCCTGCATCATTCCTTACGCCTGGTCTGAGCAGGCGTAGGAATTTTGACGCAGTGAAGGCGTAGAGTGACGCAGTGAATGTTGTAAATTTCACTGCCTCAGTTCTACATAGCTTTTTGCGTGGGAACACCCACCCTGCATACATTATACCTGACGCATGTATAATGTGGTGCAGGGCTTTACAAGGTGACGCATTTCCCTAGATGCGTCACGTTGTAAATTGGCCGCAATATGGCGCATTGTGTACACCGCAACTGCATCACAAAAAGTGACGCAACGGTGGCCCAAAATGTCGCAAGAGGCTTGTAAATCTGCCCCATGATGCTTAACCGGAAGCAGGTGAGACAGATTCACACTGATGAGCCACCCAAACTCCTGACATACGGAAAAGTGCTGCAACTGGATCATATGTTTTTGTTTTTTAGTTTTATATTGCGCGAACTAGACCCAAAGGTATCCAAGTGCTTTACATGAGCACCAGTTGCGTTACACAAGGACACATTCATTTTTGTTAGGCACAGGGAGATTAAGTGATTTGCCCAGAACCACAGAATATTGAGCAGACGCCGTGACTCAAACCTGATTCCCCAGCTTCTAGGTCGACCGATCTAGCCGTTAGGCCACATCATATGGAGCAGGAATAATCCTGTCATCCAGAGAAGTGTTAAGAGGAATCTACTGACCATGCAAATGCCCACCAGGGAAGCTTGATCCCCTTTGGCATCCCACTCCACAGTGCCAGCCTCTTGACAGGCTGAATATGTCACAATGTCTTAGTCATCCCTACATCCAGGTCCTTGCACAACTGCCTGATCGTTGACAATAGAGGCATGCCAAACACTGTTGAAGGGCAACAGGCACCTCCACACGGAGAGACTTTAGTTGAAGCATCCAGAACCACCATTCTCAGAGAGTCAGATGGGCTTCTTGGGTGGAAAGGAGAATTACTTTTGTATGGCTGACATGGTCCAGCTCACGACCTCTAAAACCAGAAAAAAGATTTAGGGCCAGATTTACTACTTTATCATGCAGCGCAGTGCAGCAGCCACAAATGCTGCGCTACACTGCGTGAGAAGGAGAGAGGAGGGGTGAATCATATTTACAGCAAAATGGCACTCTCATCCCCTTTCCCTAGCACCGGTGCAGAAATCAGCTGTGTCTCTGTGAATCTAGCATAGGTTTTGTACTGGAAGGGTGCCCTTCTAGTACAAAATACCATGCATAGACTGGCTTTAACCCTTTTCCCTCTTTGTATGTGCGCTGTAAAGTGACGCATATGTACAAAAGTCAGAAAAGGAAGGAGAAATGAAAGCATTTCTCTTTCCTTGCGCCTACTTCAAAGGGCGCAGTTTTCTGACGCTAAACCCTGTCTATTCTATTTAGTAAATTGGTTTTAGTGTCAGAAACCTTGGGTGGTTGCATGGGAATGCTCATGCTCCACCCTTGCCAAGCCCCATGGCGCTAAGTAATGCAAAGCAGCGCTATGAGCTGCTTTGCTTTACTTTCACGTTATTTCCAGCACTAAACAAGTTTAGCGCTGGAAAGTAAATCAGAAAACAAAGATTATGCAAAAATTTGCGCCACTTTTGTGACGCAAACGCAGCATAAAATCTTAGTAAATCCCCCCCTTAGACTGCAGCGTTAGCAGAGGAGAATGGGGAAGTTTCTCCCAGCGGTAGCCCATGGCTTCCGAGGGGGAAGAGCATAAAAAGAGATCCAAACACTTGCAGCAGCCAGCTTCACAAGCTCTCCCGAGCTTCTGACCAAAACCTAATAAAGGAAGCATCAACAGCGGTGGCGGCCGCCACAAATAAAGGGTGAGGGGGGCGGGAGGGGAAGTGTGGGAGGGGGAGTGGTCACATGGGAGCGGGAGAGTCACCCGGGGGGGGGGGGGCGAGGGGGTCGAAATAATAGATTTAAAAAATTGTTTACCTGTAGCCGCCGGCCGCCTCTAGCATCGCCTTCGCTGCCTCTCCTCTTCCTGGATCCCAGCAGCCCCTGAGACAGACTCCCAGCCAATCCTCGTACTGTAGAGCAGTGCGGGGATTGGCCTCAGCGGGCTGAAAAGACGCCCTGCTCAGACCAGGGAGTCTGTGGGGGTTTCTCCAGCCCAGCTGCTCAATGAAGCTGGGCTGGAGAAAAACTAAGTGGCATGTATGTTTTGATCGGCCTGAGACGGCCGGCCAAACACACATGAGCACTTAGGGAGTAGAGTGCACGTAGCACTCCTCCTGCCCCTGCCATACCTAGGCCCCACCCCCTCCCTACAGCGCTGGCTAAGAGTTGGCAAATGTAAAATAAAAGAATGCAAGAACATCGTTTTATTTTACATTTGCTGGCTCTGCTGCCAGGCAGTGGGGCAACGCTCCTCCGCTATTGTGGAGGAGCCGCTGCTGATCATCAGGGAATACTTCTAAACTGCGTCACTTTTCCTTAAACACATCCAGTACTGGCGCCTTACTGCTACCGCATAAACAGTCATCAAAGCCACGGCCTTGAAGCCATCAACTACTGCATCAAAAGGCAGATGAATTTATCATTCTAAGTAGTGGGCCACAATTTTCCCTTTCCCCCATAGCCAGCACCAAAGCATAGAAATCCTTCAGCAATTAATGTGCTGCATATGCCACATAAGCCTCTGAACTCAAAGCAAGCATGGATGCAGAATATGCTCACTTTAGGGTGGCAGCATCCAAGAATCAGTGAGAATAGCACCCTCCATAGCAGCATTAGTGAGTCCATCCATACTGGGAAGAAGAGAATCCACATTCAGAACTTGGGAAAAGCCTCAGAAATCCCTGCAACAGGAACAAACGCTGCACAAACCTAGGCCTCAAGTTTCTCTGGCTCTCCACATTCTTGCATAATTAAATCTTTGCTCTTGGGTATTAGTGGGAGACCATCAGCAACAGCAGAACAATACATACTGAAAGCATGTTCCACTGCCTGGAATCCCCAGAGGTAGAAGGCTGATGCACATCGCTAAATCCCATATTTGCCCTACTGTGAGAGACAATGTCCTGGAATGAATCTCCAGTAACATAGTTCCCAAGTGCATGACTCTCTGTGTCACTTCCAGGCACTAGATTAGAGATAGAGAGGTCATTTCCACCACCCCGAAAGATTCCACCAGGGTGCGGGAAGCGCTCAAGCTCTATCAAAATACTGTGAGGCTAAGGAAGATTGCCCTGAACAGCATGGATTGGGAGCTCTTGAAGTGTGTGGCTCGTGCTAAGAATAGTAAATCATTCTGAGACCTGGTTAATAACATTAAGAAAAGGGAACCACCAACTAATCCCTTATTGAATTGCAACGTTCTGGGTACCGATTGGGTAAATCATTTTAGTGCCATATACCACTCAGCAGTGCTTAATTTGTAAAATAATAAGTGCCGTGAGGCCACTGCAGCTTACGCCCCCCCATTGCCCTTGTCATCGCTGCCAAAATAACTGCTGACCATCTCTCTCGCCTACAAGTGCGACAGTTCAGATTATTCCAGGTCCCCAAAGCTAAAGGAATGGCTGGGGAGGCAGTTATTAGTAAATTTTTATGTATATGGGATTAGATGAGCAGCACCACAATGTGGCAGACTGTCATAAGTGCGAATTTGACAATTAAGTGCCGGTGCTGAGCACTAGAAACCAATTAAGTGCTGGTGCTGAACAACGGAAACCACCGGCTCAAATTAATCACTGTCACTCCTTGGACAAAGAGAGTCTGGGGGACTTGTTAAGGATCAAACTGTCTCACTTCGCAACTATGCAGGTCACCCTTCAAGAAGTCACTCAGGCAATTAGGCAAAGCCCCAGTGGAAAAGCACCAGGTCCTGATGGAATCCCTATGGAGCTCGTTAAATGTAATACTGAAATATGGGGACCTCTGTTAACAAAATGTTTTTAATAATTGCTTATGTAGCAAGATTCCATGCTCCTGGGCCTTATCAATAATAGTACTCATTTTTAAGAAAGGGGACCATATGTCTCCTAAATGCTATCACTCCATCTCCCTTATTGATAGCTCTGTTAAAATCATGGGCCGGGTACTTTTTAACCATTTGAAAACTAGGGCATACCATTTGAACATCTTCTGTCCTTTTCAGTTTGGGTTCTGCCAGGGGCTGGATACAGTGGAACAGTGGTTAAACCTAAGCCTGATTATTGGCAAGTATACCACCGCCAAGCGCTGCCCGCTGTACCTGGCCTTCATGGATCTGTCAACAGCTTTTCACTGTGTTAATCGATCTGAGCCGAGGCTGATGCTGCTGGACTTAGGGGCTGAGGTTGCATTAGTGAACTTCCTGTATTCGCTTCATGAGAATCTATTAGCAAGGGTTCCTTCCCCCTAGCCTGAGGTACGCCAAGGATGTATCTTAGCCCCACTCCTCTTTATCGTTTACAATAACAACCAAAGTAAACAGCGACGTCCCAATGGTCTTGGGAGCCCCGGTACCAGTGCTGCTTAACCCATACCACACGGTACTTATGTAATGGACCCCGGGGGCTCTGTGTATGTTGGTGAAATCTTTTATATCTTTTGTGGGGGAACTGGGCTTGGTCACCAACTTTGGGAAGTCGCACATTATGGCATGTGGGCCGGGCAAGAAAACATTTTGTAGATTAATGGTGAAGGGGTATTCACTTGGTGCCGTGAATTATTTTAACTATTTGGGGGTTGTTTTTAACAATGCAGGGTCTTGCCAACCCCAGATCCGCTGCTCTGGCCTGTAGTTGTATAGATTGTCGTGGGTTTTACATGGCAGAGGAACCGTCTTGCCTTTTATGAACATTTATAATGCCCCTATATGGTGTGCGAGTTTGGGACACCATAAAGCTGAGACTCCGCAAATAGAGGAAAACCACATCTGTAGGCGTCTCCTGCATCTTCCTCCTTCTAGCTCTCATTTTATTATTCATTCAGAGCTAAATATGCAGTACATATTCGATAAGGTGAAGATGGCCTCTCTTTTATTATGGGTCAGTATCTGGATTAACACTGAGACAAGTCTAATCAGAGACATTATTTTAGATTGCAATACACTGGATAAAGGTAACTCAATTCCCTGGTTAGCTTATGTCTGGAAGTATTTCACAGCATTGAGCCTATCAGGCTTTCTTGATGTACCTTGCACTTTAAAAAATTCAGACAAGTCACTGGTGAAGCACTGTTTTTTAGAGTTTTGTAATTTGCAAAGATTATAGGGGCATATCATCAAGCCCCGGAGATAAAATTATCGCCGCTTTAGCGTCCGTTTTCTGACGGAAAGCGGCGATAATTTTATCTCCTAATCAGCAAGGTCACGCTATCGCGTGTATCCTTGCATTATCGCCCTTTCCCCCAACGCCCATCTTTGCATCTCTAATGAGATGCAAAGTGGGCGTTCCGTGCTAAAATAACTGGAGAAATGTCGCTAACCGACATTTCTCCAATTATCAAGCTGCACGCAAACAAGCAGAGCGATAAGAAAAGTAGCGATAACCACAGTTATCGCTACTTTCCTTACCCCTGCTTCAAGACTGACTTAGCCATGATATCCTATGTAAGGTGGATATCATGGCTAAGTATGTCTTGCCCTATCAGCAAGCTATCACCAAACCTTGTGCCATTATCGCTGTATTTCCAGCGATAATCGCACAATTGGCAGCTTGCGCTCTGAATCTTATCGCTTTGGAGATAAACGTTGCTGATAGCACGCTAGCTCCGCGATTAAATTCAGAGTTGGCCGGCGATAATTATCCTCGCGCTAAGAGCGCTGAGCGATAATTATCGCATGGCCTTGATGATATGCCCCATAGTTTTTACAGTTTTTAAAGGGTACCTTGCGTTTTTGTACCCGGGAGCCCATGTTGTATTTAAACACTGCCTTCTCGTTGGGAGAGATCGCTATTGGGCGCGCACTGTATGGCGGTTAATAGTCTCCTGGGGGCGCAAACCTCAGCATGTCCCTGCGATGGTCTGTCAGAGCAGACTTTTCGACCCATTTTATGTTTCATTGTAAATTTTATAATCCTTTTGAATTACTATTTTATGTAATAGTAATGTGTATGTAAACATTTTATGTAAAGTGCAGTATGGTTTTAGACAGGGGCTAGGGACTATTCAGCAGGTGCTGAATTTTATAATGATATCAGGGAAATATACCCAAGCTAAAGAAGGGAAAATGTACGTAGCTTTTGTGGACCTTACGTCCGCTTTCGACTGCGTTAATCATAATAGACTTTGGGATATTTTGCGGGACTTAAAAGTTGACCCAATTTTAGTCCAGTTTTTGAGGCAATTGTATACTGGGGCCTCAGCAAAAGTGAGACATGGAATAGGGGGCGAATGCACTGCGTCATTCGCGGTAGAGAAGGGTGTGAGGCAGGGGTGTGTCCTGGCTCCGTTCCTCTTCTCCTTATATACCAACGCTTTAGAAGAGGA
The DNA here is from genome assembly GCA_963921515.1 of Calotriton arnoldi. Lineage (NCBI taxonomy): Eukaryota > Metazoa > Chordata > Amphibia > Caudata > Salamandridae > Calotriton > Calotriton arnoldi. The sequence goes on from CAWUFW010002613.1 coordinate 100,502, forward strand.
ATTAACGTCCAGGACAAAAGTCCCTCCTCACTATAACAACAAGCCCATAGTATCACTACTCTACGCGGATGACGCAGTGCTCATGGCCAGAACTCAGCTGGGTCTCCAGAGTGCTCTTAAAACATACACTGACTTCATGGACAGCCGGGGCCTAAAACTTAATATCAAGAAGACATACGTGATGACATGTGGGAAGGGGAGAAATAGCTGCAAAAGCCTGCCCCTGGGAAAGGTTAGGATCGATGCGACTAATACATTCTCCTATTTGGGTGTCTTACTCGATCATTCTGGGTCATGGATTCCAGCGGTTAAAAGTAGAACTCTTCTTTTTAAAAGGTCAATTGGGGCATTGATGAATTTTTCTAATAAAATGGGCAAAAGACCCCCGGAGATCCTCCTTAAAATTTACAAAGCAAAATGCTTGAGTGTAGCGATGTACGGGGCTGGTGTCTGGGGTTACCAGGATGTAGCCATATTACAAAAAGAGGAAAATAAGTTTTTACGGTATATACTAGCAGTACCACAGAGCACATCCGTTTATAACTGCCACAACGAACTGGGGATTCCTTATATTTCCGATTTGATTAAGATGCAGCCCCTGTTGTTATGGCATAGAGTTTGGACGTCAAATTATACAGAGCTAAACAGAGAGATTATTAGAGATGCCATGAGTTTAACCCACGCAAACAAGATTACTTGGTTAAAGTACATTAGAAGATTTTTAACAGACGTGGGTAAACCTGACTTTTATAGTAACCCCGGAACACTGACTACAATCTCTAGGAAGGATTTTAGAGTTTTCTGTCAGGATCATCTAGAGTCTCTAAGGGCGGCCTCAGAAATGCAGAAAAGCACCGTTATCACACATCAGCTAACCCTTGTATCCCCCACTATTCAACCTTATTTGGAATGGTGTACAGGAAGTTATGATAGATTCGTCCTTACAAGACTCAGATTTGATAGTTTTCATCGATTAGTCAGCTTCCCTACACAAAATGACTGGACCAGCGAGCTATGTAGGTGCCCCTGTGATGAAATGTCCCCTCAGACGACAATACATGTGATTTTATTTTGCAAATTTTACAGAGTGGAAAGATCTAGATGGATTTTGCCAATGCTGAAGGGTGGGGGCTGGAGGCAATGCCGCCCTGCCTACCTTTATCTACAAAAATTGGACAATGTTTATTGTGTGGGAGCTATGACTGGGCTCTTGAAGTCCATACTGAAAAAAAGGAAAAGTATAACATGGGAAACCCATCATGAGGCAGACTAATGTATAGAACATTTGTTATAATAATTAACTGATGATATGATTTTAAGATGTTAGCGATATATAAAGATGTAACCATGTAAGGTATTAGTCTTTTAAACATTAGATTGTAAATTTTATATTGTGTGACTTTTATGATTTTTAATCTGAAAATCGAATAAAGTTTATTTGATTTGATTTGATTTGAATTACTATTTATTAAGTCAATTTTAAAACCTCTGAGGTTTAGGAAGCACAGGGATGGTCTGATTTATCTTCAGCTTTTAAATTGCTATGATGTTGTTTGTGGCGTTTGCACCTTTTTGAAAGTGGCTGTAAGATGCATGAACTCAATGGAGGGTTAGCCCGATATCTATTTCTATCGACTGGTAGAGGGCCATTGCATTATGGGGCATATTTACAAGATAATGGTGGAAGGGTGGCATTAAGCCAAAATTGCTAACACCGTGCTCCGCCATTCTGAAAACGCAGGGATGCGCCGTATTTAGAATAATACGGCGCACCCCTGCATTTTCCCTAGCACTGGCGCTAAATTCAGCTGCCTAGCACCAACGCAGGCACCCTTGCACCATATTGCAAGGGTGCCTGCGTTGCAGGGATTGATTGTTTATGTGCAGGAAGGTGTCCCTTCCTGCACATAAACAATCACTAACGGCGAATTGTAACTTCTATGTGTGCTTCAGAATGCAGCTCATATAGAAGTTGCAACTAGTCATTTTTTAATGATTGTTCATTTGCAGGAAAGGACACCTTCCTGCACATGAACAATCACTAATGGCGCTTTGCTGTTTCTATGTCTGCTGCATAATACAGCACACGTAGAAACAGCAAAAATGATGAGAAATTAATAATTTCTCCTTGTTTCGCCAGGTGAGGACCAGGTTTTCCTGGCCTTATTTTTGGCGCTGCCCTATATTTATGCCACCCTTGTAAATAGGGGGCAGCGTCAAAAAGAAATGGTTGTTACGGTGGAACGCCCACTTCAACACCCATTGGCAGTCCCTTTCTTGCTAAGTGCTGCGTGCAAGGAGACCTCATTCACAAGGTGGCATTAAGTCATGTTAAGTGGCTTAACGCCGCCTTGTAAATAAGGCAAAGGGTTTATCGCCACAGGAACTTTATCAAAAGCGAGGTTCCTGTGGTGATAAACTCAATATGCCCCTATGTCTTTCAAATGTTGTTGTGCGTCAGAAATAGCTTTTTTTTTTTATTGTTTTTTTTTCTTCATATCACCAAAAAGCGTCTGCAATACTTTGTATAGCCGCCCTTCTGACCTGTGCGCCTTACGGCCTCTGCAATCGCTTCAGTCTGTAAACCTTACCAGACCCACACCTTTGTTGGTGGCATGGTGTAATCATCGGATCAAGAAAGCGAGAAGGGAAATACAAGCCCCAAGGCTCTACTCCATGTCAAAAAGTCCGGCCAGATATTGAGGTTATTCTCCTTCCCCACTGCCTGATCCAAACGGGCAATTCTGCTGGCTGCCTTAACCCAATCTTCCACCTTTGGGGGCAGGGGATCCCTCCATTTTATGCAGATTTCTCCCCGGCCCATCAGGATCAGATATAGCAACAGCTATGTGTATGTGTACACTGTGTGTATTCTTCAGCCTCTTACTAATTATACCATCTTCTCCAAATAAAACAAGTGCCAAGTTCAGGGTTATTTCTCTACCAAATATCCCCCTAAGAGCATTCTCAATTCCACCCCAATAGTCTCTCAGCTTCGGACATTCGTAGAATATATGCAAATCATTGGCTCCTATAGAGTAACACCTAGGGCACTTAGGGGGAGTGGTAGGGGCAAACTTTGCTATCTTGGCCGGTGTCCAATATAGGCGATTTATGGTATAGAAATGATTTTTTTTCAGGTTTGCAGGTTTTACAAATTTATATAGGAGCCTCAGGGAGTATTCCCACACTGCCTCTATATCACAGTCTAGGGGGACCCCATTCCAAACTGAGTGTTGCGGTGACTGGGAGCTGGAGCTCTCTCTGCAAGATGTTAATCATAAAAAGAAGGAGATATCCAAATGGTATGAGAAGCTCCTGGAGGCAGAGGAGAAGTCAGAAATTGCAATGTATTTTATATTTTGTTTTTAATGCTGATTTGCTTATGAAATTGCTATGCATTTTATTTATGCACCTTTTATGGTCACAATATGAGCCGAATAAAGCAATTTGACTTGACTGGCTAGATCAATGTCATCTTAATTGATGTAGCTCAAAAATCTGTTTTTATTGGTAGGGGTGCATCCTAATCACGAGTACTCCGCATCCACATATATTAACATGGGACATTAGAATTTGAATTGTAATAACGTGAATCGTGACGGATTTTAAGACACTTCAATGTAAATGTGAGGAAATCAACGCAGCAATGAAATGTAACTAGCTGATATCATTAATGTGCAGAATTCATGTATGCGGCTGACAATTATTCATGTGTTCAATGTGCTCATAGAAAGTGTTAATTTAGATTTTACGCAGTAGTATTAAGTGAATGTATTCATATTATATGCAATATCGTAAAGTCTATGCACTACATTTTCCCTGGAAACTCTCGCATTTGAATTAATAATTGAATTTCATGTGCACCTTAGGCTTTACTCTTTCTCCCGCTTGTGTTGCAGGTGGAAGAATCATCCTTTTTAGTTAGAATAATGTCTTTGTTTTAGGAGTTAGGTAAGGAGAGAAGGGGATACATTGAACGCTGATACCGATAAGAAAATTGTTGTACTTTCTCACCAGAGACAGCCTGAGAATCAAGGTCATCTCGCCTCTGCTCTGGAGCACCGCTGACCCGTGGAAAGGTACCTTTGAGGACGTGGCCTGCCGGATGGCGTGACTTGAAAAGGATCTCTGGAAGTCACCTGTAATATTGGCACAGGGTAACTAGGGAAAGAGCCCCCCTTCTTCTCTGCCTTCAAAGAGAGAGCATCTTAGAGCGAGCTCTGTCTCATCAGCTTCATGCTGCTTGACCCTACTGATGTGGAGAGACTTCTAAGGGAGACTCCACACGCTGACACCTTAACCAGTCCTCCTCTATAATATGCTTAACTAGGGATGTCACGTTAGTGTTAGTGTAGAGACAGATTGATACTTTATTCTGTAGAATCTTCAATGCATGGAAATCTGGATTCCTGTGCTTACTCTTCTGTATCCTGATTCTTGAATTAATCATTTTGTGCATGCTGCACCTCCTTAATTTCATCCGTAGGGTTGGCTTTGTACTAGTCCCAATGTATTTCTACACCCTCATCTTGAGGTGTTTGTATGTTGAGTTATTTCTGGCTTTGTAATAAATCGACTAACCCCATTTAGCTGTCTGTGATTCTTAATGACCTTAGCGAACCGCAATTGAATTGTGTGACCTGCTAATGGTTTCTCTCCCCCCTACGCTCTCATGCTGAGAAAAAGTGCCATCGACTAAAGGTTCTAGAGCAGATCTAGAACGTGAGATCTGGCTCCTTCTCAATCATTATCTGGAGAACCTTCTTCGCGAACAGGCTTCTTGGGAGATGAAGAAGCAGGCAGTCTAGTATCACGACTGCATTAGTGTTACAATCAAGGATGTTGTCTTGTAGGTTATAAAAGATATGGGTTTATTAGGTTCAGATCAGGTTACAAGTAAATCAGGTAAAACCCGACCAGGAGCCGCTTCCTGCTGCTCAGCCCTTCTCACTTCAACTGTCCCACTCATCCAAGCACAAACAGTCTTAACATTCCAACCATCAATGACCTCACTCACTGGCTGAGCAGCAGGGACTTGGAACTCTGGGGAGGATGCTTAGTAACTAAGAAAAGCCACAACAATTACCACTGTCACACTGATGGCCTTAAACTGATCCTAAGTCATGGGAGGCAAAGCTCCAGGGTTAGCAGCTTGTGGAGTGACCAGCAGAGGAGAGTGAGGTGAAGGAGAGGCGGGAGGAAGCACGTGTTAGAAGCACAACACTTCCTACAGCACTTCCTACACTTTCAATGCAAGAGACTGTCTCCTACCAGGAGATCATTAAGAAGAGGAGGCCCACCTTTACCAGGAACAGCGCTTCCCTTCCATCCTTCAGGCGAAGATCGCCCCAAGCCAACAAGACCCCTTTTACGGCGGAAGACTTCAGAAGCAAAACTTCAACAATTATTGTTCTTCCAAAATAAGGAGGTAGGAGTCATAGAAAACGATGAGGCACTACAAGCAGCACAGAGTGCAACCACCAAATACTTACTCCTAAACATGACCGATGCTGCGCTCTCCTCAGACGACCATCCCTCTTCTCTTCCTGAAGACCTCATGAGGGCCTGTAGCATCCTGGGGGTTCCATTACAGAGCTGGACGCAGAACATTCCACCACACAAGGCAAGGTGAGTGACAGGGAGTGGAGGAGCTGCTCCTCCATTAAAATCCTGGTGTCCGTTCAATGTGGCAACATGCAGGAGCAGTCAGAGCAGTCAGAGAACTCAGGCGCTGCCCACTGTCCCACAGGGCCCCACAAGTGTAAAACATCACAGAAAAGGAGAGAATTAGACTACCCTCTCACTGTAGCTGCCGACCAGTCGCACAGCCATAGGGACTGTAAGAGAACAGGAAGTGCAGCAGATGAGGAGGGCTTCAGTAGGCTTGCCTAAAGGGTGAACACTTATTTGCTTGGCAGTGCCTCTCTGTGGAAGGGTGGGATCTTATTTCTTGAAGAATATGATGAGGAAGTAATAACGCAGAAGTGTTTGGGATTTTGCAAAGGACTCTTGTTATCCAGATTTTGTGTAGAGGATTCTAGGTCTGTAAATATCTTTTCTTGCACAGCCTCCCTATAGAAAGGCCTGACATTCCTTCCTTTCTTTAGCTTCACAAAGATCTCCTCCTGTGAAGGCTGCTCCCAGGAAGGTCTCTGTGGTGCTGCACAGGAATTTCAGGGGGGACCGAGCTGATGGCAACCCACGCTCATATCAATTATGCACTTTCATGGATTCCAGTACATGATCTTGATTCAGTATTGTCTGTCATCCATTGCAAAAATGTTGGTTGGTTTAAGCATTTATTTGTTTATTTATTTATTTGTATTAATTTGCTTTGTAAAGCAGTGGCTTGTGATGAAATCTAGCAGATCGTTACTCTTCACCTCGGGAGGTGTACAGATTTGGCGCTATCCCAGGTTTACACGATTATGTAAATCTGGGGCAGCGTCAAAATTCATGGGTGTTGCATGGGAAACCCCAAGCAGGAGGAGGGATACCAGCATGCTGGTATCTGTTTTGCTCACTAGGCGCGCAAAATAGTGCACCCCAAGGACCTGTGGTCAGCTCCTAGAGCCTTGTAATGTGGCACGTCCTAGATACTCTTCTTTTCTCTGAGTTTGGGTGGACTAATTCTGGAGGAGTAACAATCCTCCTAACATCCTTCCCAGGTCTGTAAGGCACCCAGACCTTTGGCGATGGAATTTATGCTTTGCTATCAACACCTATAATCCTCACCCTAGCTCTTGGGAGTGTTTAGCAGAGTTTCTTGCACAGTAGGCAATTTCTGCCTACTAGTAGGACCAGGACAGGGACCACCTGCAGTTAACCGGTAACCCAGAGAGACACAGGAAGCCCAAACGGAAGGACCCTTGGCAACCAAGATGGTTGAAGAAATGCACACTAGTGCTCCCAGCACCAGGACTAAAGGCATCCCCCCGGGGGGGTGCCCCTAAGCCCACCCCCCTTGGGAGGGCAGAAAGGAGGCAAGTAAGGCTGTTCCCCCAGAAGTAAGCGCCTGCGCAGGGAAGGCTGGTGCCCAGAAGGCCTCAGAGCCTAAGCCGGGGACACCTGAAAACCCCACAGCTGCCAAACCAGGGAGCAGGGGGAAGAGCGAGGAGGGGACCAGGCAAGGGACCGCCTCGAACCCTTCAATGGGTATAACCTCACCCATAGACACGCCCAGGTTATGTGGTGGGAGTAAAAAAATAAGAAGGGACCCAAGCTAGACCGAGACCTGTTCCTGAACAAGGTCGTCAAGACAGCTGCGATCCCAGGGCAGGATGTGCTGAGCTGCCAAGCCTCAGCATCAAGGTGGATTTTTCTCCTCAGCTTCATCACCCAAGCCCTCTTCATGAAAAACTTAGAGAGGAATCCAAAACAATCATTTTTCAGACCAGAACCGAGAACCTCGAGAAAGACAAGAAATGCAACTTGTTCTTCTTCAAGAAACTTCACTCGGCCCACACACCGCTGGTAGAGCTTCCGTACTCGGAGAGCAACCTCCAAAGTGAGAAAGAGCAAGTCATGAGCGCCGTAACAGGCTTTTATGGCGAGCTTTACTCACCAAAGTCAGCAGAGAGAGCCCAGGCGGATAGTTTCTTGGAGGGCATCTCGAAGACACTGTGTCCAGAAGAGAGAGAGGGCCTGAACACACCCTTCACCCTGAAAGAGCTGCACTTGGCCTCTACAACCTCCAAGAGAGGCAAGACACCCGGGAATGACGGTCTCCCAGTGGAACTTTATGTCAAACTGTGGGACCTGATCGAGCTGAATTTGCTGGACCTCTACGAGGAAATGGTGGGCAAGGGCAGTATACTGCAATCCCTGCGACAGGGTATGATAACACTTTTGTACAAGCAGAAGGGAGGGAAAGAAGACCTCAAGAACTGGAGGCCCATCTCGCTCCTTAATGTGGATTACAAAATTCTCACGAAGGAGATGGCCAACCGCCTAAAGAAAGTGATAGCGAAGATAGTTCACCCTAACCAGTCCTGTGGGATACTGGGTCGGCAAATTGCAGACAGTCTGGCCCTGGTCCGGGACACGATCGAGTACGTCAAGAGCCGCAAGGTTTGTAACGGCCTTGTCAGCCTGGATCAGGAAATGGCATTCAACCGCGTTTCCTATGAGCTCATGGGCCACACACTCAGAGCACTGGGACTGGGAGACTTCTTCTGCGACGTGGTGACCACAATGTATAGAGATATCTCTAGGCGTTGGTTATTGGCTGGAAAACTGACCCATTCCCAGTCCTGTCTGTCAGGTATTAGGCATGGCTGTCCACTCTCCCCTCTTCTGTTCATCTGCGTGATAGAGCTCCTCACCGAACGCATCAGACAGAACAGGAACATCAGAGGAGTGACAGCGCCAGGAAGCAACGGAAAGGGCGAAGTGAAGTGCTCCCTCTACATGGATGCGCGGACGGACAATCTGTGAAAGAGGTGGAGAGGACTTGTATTGAGTTTGGAAAGGCATCAGGAGCGAAGATAAACAGCGCCAAGTTGGAAACCCTGCTCTTCGGCCACTGGACCCCCACCCGAGACCCACTGCCATTCCCCACCAAGCAGGATTTCCTGAAGATCCTTGGAGTCTGGTTCTGTGGATAAGGTGCTGCAGAGAAGACATGGGAAGAGACACTGGCCAAGACAAAGCAGATGCTGGGACTCTGGAGCCTCCGGAAGCTGATGATCGAAGGGAAGTCTTTGGTCCCACAGAACAAGACCCTGCCAATGCTCCAGTACGCCGTTCAAGTGTGGCCATTGCAGACCCGTACAGCCAAAACCATCACGAGAATGATCTTCCACTTCATCTGGAGCTCGAAGATGGACAGAGTGAAGAGGAGGTGATGTTCAAGACCCATGACAAGGGAGGCAAGGGAATGCCAGACATCGCCACCATCCTGAGGGGAATCTTCGTGTGCCACAGGGTGAGGAGCACCCTGAGGACCGAAGACGAGACGAGAGCCATGCTGGCTTTCTGATGGCACGCTTCTTCCTGTTGCCAATGTGGAGGCGCCTCGGATGGGCAGAGTGGGTGAGCACCGTCCCTTACAACTGGGACACCCCGTGGTTCTACAAGGAAGTGGAGAAGTTCATCAAAAAGTTCGGACTGGAGGCTGCCGCCCCAGCAACGTGGACTCCGAAGATTGTCCAATGCCAGATATGTGGAAGGGATGTCAGCGAACCGATCGGCGCCCTCCCCTCTGCAACAGCGGACCACGTGTGGGAAAACGTTGCCTCCAAACACCTGACCAACCAGCACAAAAACCTCACCTGGATGGCCATACAAGGAGGACTGCCAGTGAGAACCTTCATGCACGCAAGAGTTCTCAACTGATACAAGTCCGGCCCAAGAGGGTGCACCGCGGGCGAGACGACCTACCATCTCTTCTGGGAGTACGCGTATGCGCAGACCCTGCTGAAGGCCCTAGGCATGGAGCTTAGGGCCTGGATACCTATGTCATGAATCACAGCGGACTCTGTGATATATGGCCTGTTCCCAGGGACACATGCATGGGGGACCTTCAGGACTGCTGGAGGCTGATGTGCTGTTTTAAAGATGTTCTTCTGTTTTCCAGAAACTGCCTGGTATTAGGGAAGAAGGAAACATCGACCCTGGCATGCCGAAAGATGATCCACAGCCTCCTGTGTGACTATGCTGCTTTGGACGGATCAGATGAAGATGACGACAACGACACCTGGGGCCCCAATGGGGTCTCCTTGTCCTTACCCGGGGAGGAGAGTGGAGGGGCCACTAACCTGTTTTGTCTTTTTTCTTCTTTAACCCAGGAACCAGATGGTTTCAGGGGAGAGGAGAAGGCGGATGAAGACAGGTGGAGTAAATGTAGTTATTTACTGTATGTATTTGACTAACGTGACATTTTCCCTTCCCAGGCAAAAGGTCAATGGTATAGCTTGTGCCCTTGCTGTCAAGTTTGTTATGAACGATTTACGAAAAAAAAGGGCTTTGTGGAAGGTGACGATTGATGTATCTAAACCAGAAACGAGGCCCTGACAAGAAGAAAAAATTAAAAAATTAAAAATACTTTGCAAAGTGTAGTATATCAATTTTATTGTTTAAAAAAAAAAAAAAGAAAATCACCAACAAAACTGTGCTCGATGTGTACTGCAGATCTATCAGCATCATTCGTCGGGAGTTACTTGCTTGCCCTGTTTATTTACTTTCCTGCAGGAGAACCACAGGAGAGGCCTGGCCCACTCTCTTTTACAGAAGAAAATTCTAGGCCCTGATACAGGAACCAAAATCCTCATAAATGAATGAACAAAATATAAATTATTCAGTTCTGATATATTAAAGATTTGTTGTGGCCCCTGCACAAAGTGCCTCAAATGGCAGTGAGAGATCAACTTTCATGTAGAAAAGCTATTCTGCATCAAAAGATGAGCCTCTCATAGCGCCCAAGGTTCTATGCACTATACACCTGTAAATGTATACAAGGCGGTATCCATGGGATGGGCTGAAGAAGGTCATGGGTTCTGATGCAAATTCAGGTCTACTAAAGTAGCATGCGCTGGCTTTGCCCCAAATCCTAATGGCAAGTAAAAGCAGGTGCAGGCTGATATACCTAAAGTTACCATGTGTGCTTCACCCCAAAGCAATAGATCTTGACCTTTTGGCTTCTGTGGAGTCCATTGAATCACAACTGGAAGCCAGGGACCCCCAAGCCATTCCTAGGATTGGAATACCAACAAATAATACAAATAAAATGCCTCAGTACACAGAATATGAAGTTAGGGCATCTACTTACACCGCAGGAACAAGTTTAAATACGAGAGTGGATACACACCGGTATAACACCTACATTATATTGAGAAACCGGTAGTTACCTATTGTTGTGAGAAGAAAGCTCTCTGCAGAAATGGTGCTTAGAAGTAGTAGATGGATTAACATTGACCTCGGACAGACACAGGGCAGCAATCGTGCAAGGTGTGGACAAAGCTGGAGGCCATTCAGGGTCTTTGTGTCAAAAGGTGACATAGACAGTGATTGTATCAAAACTAGAAGACCAAAAGCCTCATTTATGGGAAATTGACTTAGGGCAGTGCCGTAAGTAATCTTGCGGTGCTGCCCTACGCCAAATTGAAAGGGCACAATTGCATCATATTTATGCAATACGTGCATTCCTGTCCTTTCTCCCTGCGCTGGTGGCGTTTCGGCAGCCTAGCGCCAATGCAGGCGCCCTTGAAAACCATGGTGCAAGGGTGTCTCCGTTGCATGCAGGATTGTTTATGTGCAGGAAGGGGCACCTTCCTGAACTGAAACAATCCTAAGAGGCGTTTTCTTCTATCAAGGTGTGCTGCAAAATGCAGCACACGTAGCAAGAGGAACAAACAAGGAAAAATAAACATATTTCTCCTCGTTACTCCTCACCTCGGGAGGTTTACAGATTTGGCACTTTCCCAGGTTTACACAATTGTGTAAATCTGGGGCAGCATCAAAATCCATGGGTGTTGCGTGGGAAAACCCACTGCAACACCCATAGAATGCCTCCCGGGCGTAGAATAAGGCAAAACAGCGATTTGCGCTGCATTGCCTTACTCCTGATTTATGAGGCCACTCAAAGCCACGCTGGCTGGCTTTGCGTGGCTTCATACATCAAAATGAGAGCCCTGTGTCAGGCATGTACCACTTTACGTGGTGCAAAAGTGACGCAGGGCTCTCGAATCAAATAAAAAGTACTTTAGGGCTTATTTATGGGCCCTTGCGTCACTTTTGCGCCGCCGGTGCGTCACTTTTTGTGACGCACCAGCAGTGTAAAAAATACGCCATGTTGCGCCATACTTACAAAGTGACGCATCTAGGTAGATGCAACACTTTGTAAACCCCTGCGCTACATTATACCTGCGCCAGGTATAATGGGCCTTTTTTATTGGCCCTTTCGTCAATTTTGCGCCGCCGGTGCGTCACTTTGTGTAACGCACCAGCGGTATAAATTATGCACCATGTTGCGCCATATTTACAAAGTGACACATCTAGGTAGATGCGGCACTTTGTAAACCCCTGCGCCACATTATACCTGCGCCAGGTATAATGTATGCAGGGGGCGGGCGTTCTGACGCAAGAAAGGGTCGTAGAAGTGACGCAGTGAAATCTATGAGATTTCACTGCACCACTTTTAGGACGCGTCAATATCTTACGCCTGCCTCATGGCAGGCGTAAGACTGACCCAGGCACATTTCACATGGGACTTGCCCATGTGAAATTACCCATTGCTGGAGTTGCGTCACTTTTGTGACACACTCCAGCAATGTGTCATTTTTGCGCCTACAGATACGTCAGAAATACTGATGTATCTGTAACTCCTTGCGACATGATGTGTCATACTGTAAATATGATGCGTCATACTGTAGGTATGACGCATCATTGGTGTCGCAAGGAGGGCGCACTGAGAATTGACGCATCTCTGTTTTCTTGCAGCAATGCGTCACTTTTCATAAATGAGGGCCTTATTCGGTTATGTAACCAACAAAGTTGACACGGGGCTCTCATAAATAAGCCCCCAAGTGCTCATTAGACCCGAGTACACACTGCGGGCTGTGAAGTGGTGCTCTGGGTGCGGCAGTATTTGAGTGCTGCTTAAATGTGTAGGCGTGCGGTCGTCCCAATACAAGCAGTGCAGGCGCTTGAAGTCTGCAAGTGCCTGCCTCTGTTAAGCAGTGGATGGGAGAACATGCAGCCTGTCAGTCTACCAGCGTGCACAGGCATAGAACAACGGTTCCATAAGGTTGCAGAGCCACGTGATTTCATAAAAAATCATTATCAATTCAAAAGTGTTTTTAGTCAGACAATGTTTGCTAGTTCAGGTCAGAGTGCATTTGAATATGAACAGTGACTGCGCATTCACACATGCTCCTTCCTGAACTAGCAATCACCTTCTGAATAAAAGTGGTTTTTAAAATGCTTATAATTATTCTTCTTTAAACATATTTATTTATGTTATTAATACGTGTACCAAACACATTGTAGAGGCAATACAGTATAATTACTTTCTGAAACTTTTGTCAGCATTATCACTAGAATCCTTGTAGAAGGAACCACTGTCTTTTGTTTAAAGTTTTTATAATTATTGTCCATACATATTACTTTAGGGTATGAGCACAGTAGGTGCTTGATGTGCGTGTTAACAGAGCAAGGTGCAGTACCACAGGTCGTTAATTAGATGTCCCTGTAGAGTCAGCAGAACAAGGTGCAGTACCGCAGGTCGTTACAAGATGTCCCTGTAGAGTCAGCCTAACGGGGGTGCAGTACCACAGGTCGTTACTAGATGTCCCTGTAGAGTCAGCTTCACAAGGTGTAGTACCGCAGTAGTACTATAGGTCATTACTAGATGTGCCTCTGGAGTGAGCTACACAAGGTCAAGTACCACAGGTCGCCACTAGATGTCCCTGTAGAGTCATCAGTACAGGGGGCAGTGCACTAAAGTGCTATTACATTACACCACAGTTTATTGGCATGACTAAAATACAAGTAGTGTCTAACCATGGATGTATACTTTATTCCTATAGAGTAGTCTTGCACTATTAATTATACCACCACTGAATCGTTCACATGATATGCTTTTTGTGTTCAAGGCATCTGCTTGGTTCTCTCCCTAGGTTAGGGAGGATCCCAAAATCATCACCTCTCTCACTGCTTGTTAATTTATTGTTCACTTTTGTGAAATGACTATATGCATTTTAGCATATATGAAGACAGAGATACTTATTTTATCTTAACTTGCACTGTGCAAGATGCCTTTGGTAATTATTGTACAGTGCAGTCAAGTACACAGCTACACTTGGTTAGTCTTTACCCCATGGGTGATTTTGGTGTCTATGTAAGCAGATGATATGACTCAGTACGTTTTGCACCCCGTGACCAATTTGGACCCCGAAATCATCAGGTTTGGTTTGGTGGCCTTTTGGGCAGTAACATAAACTGAGAAAAAGTCCAAAATTTTCCCACTCATGGCTGCCACGGACACGTTTCAATCAATCAGAATTTCCACTCAACTGGGCAGAACCCCCAGTGAAATACCTGGGTATCTGGCTCAGTCGGGACCCTGAGGAGCTGTGGTGTTCCAATAATGATAGACTCATGGAGTGGCTGGAGAGCCGGCTGACCCGCTGGAAGACGCTCCCGTTGTCTTTGGCGGGCTGGATGGCAATCGCCAAAATGGTGATACTATCCAAGTTCCTGTATGTTTTTGTCAATCTCCCACTTCCTCTCACTGCAGAATTCAAGAGGAGGCTCCGCTCGAATCTAATATCCCTTGTATGGCGGGTGGGCAGCCCCGAGTGGCATGGGAGACTCTTACGCTTCCATTTGAGCAAGGGGGCTTGGAAGCCCCGGACATGGAGTTGTATTATAACTGCGCACATGCCCGATTCAGGTTCCACTGGATTTACCCGACTCCATTCATGGCACACACTGCCCCTGAAAGTGACCAGGCGGACCCGACCCCGCTGCACATGGCATTGTACAAGCCCCAGAGCCGCCCATGGGCTGAGATTAATATGGTTGGCTGCACAGTTTGGGCGTGGCGGGAACTCAGGAGCAGGGCACGCCTGGACAATCTATTTGCACCCTCAGTGCCACTCACTAGACACCCCGCATTACCCCTTAATGCCAACGACTGCGGAAGCTGCAGTTGCAAACTATGGGGTGGGCGTTTCCGGAGGGCGTCTTCATTTGCATGGATCCTGCCCTCGGGGACGAACACAAGGGTCTTTTAGATCGAATGACGTACTTTCAGTTAAGGGCAGTGCTGCGTGCTCTATACGATTCGTTCCCGTTTGCACCACCAACATTCCGAGTCCTAGAAGAGTTCCTAGGTAACCCCTCACCCCGTAAACTCATAACACGCTTATATTCAGGAATGCAGTGTGAGTCTCCGGTAAGTATTCCCCCTGCTCAGCGCGAATGAGAGAAATGCCTGGGAGTCCCTTTTGAGGAGAGTGTATGTGCCTACTGCTGCGCACAGGCCAGGGAGCTGTCACCCAACTATAGATTGAGATTGATACATTTTAAGTTAGGGAGCTGTCACCCAATTATAGATTGAGATTGATACATTTTAAGTTTATTCATAGGTTGTATAGGACCCATGTGTGGCTGCATAAAGCTGGGCTGAGTGTGGATGCATGACATGCACGTGTGTTCAGAACGCTGGCCAATAATAGCAGCTATGTCTCAACCCAATTAGTAAAACAGAAACCTCTCATACCCTTGACAAAATAAGAAGTAACTCTATCTTTATATGCACAAATACATATAGTCAACTGACAAAAATAAAAATACACCAAGCAGTGAGAGAGGCGATGATTTTGGTGTCCTCCTAACCTAGGGAGAGAACCAAGCAGATGCATTGAACACAAAGAGCACATCATGCTGAACGGTTTGGTGGTGGTCCCATCCTCCTAGGACCACCTCAAGCACAGTTATGGGCAAAAATACAATCCCAACCAAAGGCCCTGCAACACATTATGGGACGAGATGCTAGAGGGCAGTGAATATTATAGTATCCAATATCAAAACATTCCTCAAGGGGCAGGCTCTCCGCTCAGCTGAGATCTAATACTATAAGATTCACTGCACTCTAGAATCTCACCCCATAATGCTTTGCTGGGCCTTTGGTTGGCATTGTATTTTTGCCCATAACTTTGCTTGGGGTGGTCCTAGGAGGATGGGACCACCACAATCGTTGCGCATGATATGCTCTTTGTGTTCAAGACATCTGCTTGGTCCTCCCCCTAGGTTAGGGGGGACCCCAAAATCATCACCTCTCTCATTGCCTGATATTTTTCAATGCTCACTTTTGTGAATTGATTTTATTCAATTGAGAATACGTTTTTAGCATGAAAAAGTAAAGTTGTTTATATCAAAGAACTGTGAGTGCAATAGCTTACTCCAGAGTTTGTTCTGTTATGCATATTAATAAAACAGAAATACTGTGTTTTCAATGTAATGCGTAAAACAACAAATAACTATCTTTATATGCTAAAATACATATAGTCATCTCATAAAAGTGAAAATATAACAAGCAGTACCTTTAGTTAAAAAATAAATAATTCTATTTTTATATGCTAAAATACATATAGTCATCTGACAAAAATGATACTGAAAATATAACAAGCAACAACTTTAGTTAAACAATAAATAATTCTATCTACATATTCTACAATACATATAGTCATCTCACAAAAGAGAATATGAAAACATAGCAAGCAGAGAGAGAGGTGATGATTTTGGGGTCCTCCCTAACCCAGGGGGAGAACCAAGTAGATGCCTTGAACACAAAGAGCACATCATGCTGAACGATTTCGGTGGTGGTCCCATCCTCCTAGGACCACCTCAAACACAGTTATGGGCAAAAATACAATCCCAACCAAAGGCCCTGCAAAGCATTATGGGACGATATTCTAGAGTGCAGTGAATATTATAGTATCCAATATCAAAACATTCCTCAAGGGGCAGGCTCTGGGCTCAGCTGAGAGTTAATACTATAATATTTACTGCACTCTAGAATCTCGCCCCATAATGCTTTGCTGGGCCTTTGGTTGGCATTGTATTTTTGCCCATAACTTTGCTTGGGGTGGTCCTAGGAGGATGGGACCACCACCGAATCGTTCAGCATTGTATGCCTAGGAAGGGTTGTGTTCAATACCCTCCAGGAGCGCGAGCGTGAGACTGAGGCTGAGCGCGCTGAAGGCTAGAACTGTCTTTTAGAATTTTTTAATATTGTTGGTACCTTTTAAAGTTGCGTATTTTGCACATTCAAACTTGCTACTTGTACTAAACTGTAATGTTACTGGATTTAGACTCCATTTAGAAACCCACCTGATAGCTCGGCTACTCTGCCCGTTCCTAACTGCACGATCGCAGAAGCCGCCTTACGCCGGCCGGCACTGCGGCCGGGGTTGGGGGTGGTGAGCGACGGCCATTGGGAGGTTAGTGGGCTAGTTGCTGGCTCAGGGGCGCCATAAAACACGCATGTTGACGGGACCGCGCAGCATTGTATGCCTGGGAAGGGTTGTGTTCAATACCCTCCAGGAGCGCGAGCGTGAGACTGAGGCTGAGCGCGCTGAAGGCTAGAACTGTCTTTTGGAATTTTTTAATATTGTTGGTACCTTTTAAAGTTGCGTATTTTGCACATTCAAACTTGCTACTTGTACTAAACTGTAATGTTACTGGATTTAGGCTCCATTTAGAAACCCACCTGATAGCTCGGCTACTCTGCCCGTTCCTAACTGCACGATCGCAGAAGCCGCCTTACGCCGGCCGGCACTGTGGCCGGAGCTGAGGGTGGTGAGCGACGGCCATTGGGAGGTTAGCGGGCTAGTTGCTGGCTCAGGGGCGCCATAAAACACGCATGTTGACGCAAGCCCGCCTGCGCCCGTCCGCGCTCGGCCCGGGCTCAGGGCCAGGTCCCCTGGACCTTCGATGCAAGGTGGCCGAACATATACCAGTGACACACTAAGGAAACTGGACCCACTAGGGGGTGCAGCGTGCTGCCCAAGATTTTTGCCCTGTGCCAAACCTTCGGCCTTGGCAAAATATTGTTCAAATTGCCACTGTTCACTCCCCCACATCTTGGGGCTCCCCTGCAAAGTCACCTCTAGTATCAAAATGGGATCAGGGAAGCTGATGGGTAGGCCTGAGCTTAAATGTCTCCTTTTAAACGCTCGATCATTGGTTAAACACAGCGTGGAATGCGCATTGTTCATAGAAGAACACAACATCAAGATGGCTTTTATTACGGAGACCTGGACAGATAGTGCCTCGGGACCCGACATTGTAAAGGCTTCTATCCCTGACTTCCTCTGCCATACATTGGATAGACCTCTAAGGAGAGGAGGGGGTTGGCTGTTATCTACCACAAAAGCCTTGAGCCCTCATTCGAGACTGCCTCCAACACAACTTGTGAGGCAATGTTAGTCAGCGTGCGACTGCTGAAGGCTATGCTTATTTACCGGCCCCCTGGCCCCAGAGGTGGTTTTCTGGACTCCATCGGCTCACTGCTGGAGGAGGGGTTTTGTGCCAAAGCTTTCACAATTCTTGGAGATTTCAACTTCCATTTGGAGGACTCCATCGACACAGACACCTCAAGACTGATGCAAATTATGTCGGACGGGGACCTCACGCAGAGGGTAGATGGCCCGACTCATGAAGCTGGTCATACGCTGGATGGAATCTTTTCTAATTCCTCCAGCCTCTCCGTCTTGGGTATACTGCCACTTCCCTGGACAGATCACACGGCCATCACTTTTGCCATCGCTCTGTCCCCCCTCAAAACGCCCAACTCTAAGCCCAGGGAAAAAATAGCTACACGGGCCTGGAAGAATATTAATAGTGTCAGTTTTGATAAAACCCTGATAGATTCGGTCCCAAATATTTCCAATAATATAGAGGATGCTACAGCGGCCTATGCGAATTGGATTAATGCCGCTTGTTACAGACTGGCCCCTGTCAAATGGTGTACCCCCAGACGTGGTCTCCCCTCTGCCCCCTGGTTTACTCAGAACCTACAGAAGCACAAATCAGACTGTAAGAGGCTGGAGCGGCTCTGGAGAAAAGGGTACAGTTTGGCCAATAAGGAAGAATATAAAACCAGTCTTACAATATACAAAAAATCACTTCAGGAAGCAAAAAAGGCCTACTTTTCCGAACAGATCACTGGAGCCAAATCCTCTGCGAAGGAACTTTTCAGAACAGTTACTACTCTCATGAACCCCCCTAAACCTATTATTCATAGCAGTCCAGATTTCTGTGACGTTTTAGCCTCTTTTTCCTGAACAAAGTCGAGGTCATTTTCTCCTCCTTCAGCAATCTACAGGGTGAGGCCAGTGATCTGGCAGCCGGGATAATGGTAACCAACAACTCTCCCACGTTTAATAGTTTCACCCCTTTGGTGAACAAAGAGGTTACCAATCTGCTTATGGGTTGCAGATCTGGTTCCCCTATGGACCCCTGTCCGGCTGCAGTAATCAAAATTTCCCCGGAAGTTATTTCTGACACTCTAACCTCCCTATTGAATCTCATAATGGGGGCAGGGCACTACCCTATAGCATGGAAAACTACTTCAATTCTGCCACTGATTAAGAAACCCAACCTAGATCCTAGCGCTCCTAATAGCTACCGACCCATCTCCCGACTCCCCTTACCAGCTAAAATACTGGAGAAGGCTATGAACATGCAACTAAGTCTGTTCATTGAGAAAAACAACATGTTGGACCCTTCTCAGTACGGTTTCCGAGCGGGACACAGTACGGAGTCAGCGCTGATTAAAGCCACGGAGGAGGTGCGCGAGGCGGTGGACCAGGGAGGCTCTGCCATTTTGATCATGCTGGATCTGTCGGCAGCCTTCGATACGGTCCATCATGAAGTACTGATGGGCCGTTTATCGGAGGCTGGGGTCCAGGGTACGGCCTGGAACCTACTAAAATCATTTTTGGCCGATAGAATACAAACGGTAGAACTAGGTGGGGACAGATCGAAACCATTTTCCATCCCCTGTGGAGTCCCACAGGGGTCATCCCTTAGTCCGACGCTTTTTAATATTTATGTGAGACCGCTGGCTGCCCTTATAAGATCTTTTGGGCTACTCCTAACCTCTTACGCAGATGATACTCAAATTGTGTTACCCCTGCAGAGAGGTAAAGAAGTGGAAAAGGCCCCTAGCTGCCACGACTGTATGCTAGCAATAACTGGCTGGATGTCTGCTAATTGCTTGAAGTTGAATGCAGGCAAAACAGAGGTGATTATCTTTGGGAACAACCCCAACCTCTGGACTCCAGCATGGTGGCCCAGCGTTATGGGCCCTCCCCCACCCCCCTCACGGAAAGTTAAGAACTTGGGGGTGATTGTGGATAACACCCTCACATTTGGGGACCAGGTTAGCGGGGTGGTGTCGACAAGCTTTTTTATTCTGAGGACCTTGAGGAAAATAAAACCTTTCCTCACGGAAGAAAGTTTTAGAACAGTCGTCTCAGCCCTCATTCTGTCCCGTCTGGATTACTGTAACAGTCTGTACTTAACTATTAATAAGAAACATCTCAATAGACTACAGATGGTGCAGAACGCGGCAGCTAGGTTGCTGACAGGCACTCCGAGGTTTATGTCGGTCAGAAATGACCTACGTCACGTTCACTGGCTCCCAATCATACAACGAGTTCAATTCAAGGCTCTCTGTACGGTCTTTAAGTCCCTGACTGGAACGGGCCCTGAAGACCTACAAAAGCGCATTCAATGGTATGTCCCCGGGAGAACATTGCGCTCAATGGAAGCAAAGCGGGTGGTCGTTCCTAGAGCGACAAAGGCTAACTGGGGTGGGAAGAGCTTTGTCCTTAGAGCCACCAATGCCTGGAACGGTCTTCCGTTATATCTAAGGACTGGTACTGATTTCCTCTCGTTCAGGAAAGGTCTGAAAACCTGGTTGTTTTCAGCTTAGTCTCAGCTGGGCTCAGGGGTGGAGGTCACCAGGTATATATTGCCCCAGGCATACAGTGCTCAGCGCCAGGACACCCTTGGGCAACAGTGCGCTTTACAAACCCATATAACATAACATAGCATAACATATGCTCTTTGTGTTCAAGGCATCTGCTTGCCCTCCCCTAGGTTAGGGGTGACCCCAAAATCATTACCTCTGTCATTGCCTGATAGTTTTCAAAGTTTACTTTTGTGAATAGGTTATATGCTTGTCTAGTGTGTAATGTTTAAGGGGAAACAACCATTATAATTTTGCAACGTGGGTGTTACAATGCATGTCACTACAACACATGCAATTACAATGCATGCAATTATAAGGTAAGTAATGGAGTTTAGGTTTAGGGTAGTAATTTTTATTCCTATACTATCCAACACTTACCCAACTTTTGCATTCACTGGAGTGGGAATAGTAATTGTATCCATACACAATCCAACACTTACCCCACTGTTACCCTAAAAGTAATATGCATTGTAATGGTATGTGTTGTAATGGTATGCGTTGTAATGGAATGCATTGTAAAGGTTGTTTCTAGAAATGCGTTGTGATGGCATGCGTTGTAAAATCATGGGGCATATTCACAAGGACTCATCGCCGATTTATCGGCACTTTATCGCAGCAAAGTGGTGATAAATTCATTGCACCATTCACAAGCTGGTGCTAACAGCCCATAACACCAGTTTACATGCGATAGCACCCGCAAAAAACATCGCCATGGATGACACCGGCAACTAACGCTAATGAGATGCAGAGTAGGCGTTCCCGTGCAAAAACCAGCGAAAACACCACTTCGCAACATTCACAACGACCAGCCAGATCGGCGATAAGACCACAAAACATGCGATAAGGCACGTTAGCAGCAGGGATTTTACACCTGCTCTTACCTGGTGTTAAGTCGGACGACAACTTGCACCACAAAAGGGAGCCCAGCCCACAGCCACACCAGAAGAACAACAGATGCCATGGAGCCACTGATCATGCAGCTCGGAGCCCCAAGGGAGCCACAACACTCACCGCCACCACCCCCAGGCTCGCCACCCCCCCAGGAACCCCCCCGTAGCCCTACCCCAGGCACCCCCCCGTACAAAGATATTACACATCTACCTCACAAATTAATGAACACAACTATTCGCCTGACGTCGCACAAGTACAACAACCAACATCCATGTGTGGCCCGAAAAAGGAAAAACACACATACATCTGAGAATTAAAAAAATAATCAATTTATTCAAATTCAAAGCAACATCAATAATTGGAAGAGTCATGGCGGGTCTTCTCCGGACAAACCGTAAGTCACAGCCTGCAATACAAAATTGAAGATAAGAAGGTGTGTCATGCGCTCAACAAAGGACAGAGAGAGAGAGAAAGAAAGACCGAAAGAAAGGGAGAGAGAGAGAGAGTGAAAGAGAGGGAGAAGGAGAGAGAGAGTAACAGAGGAAGAGAGAGAGAGAGACAGTGAAAGGAAGAGAGGGAGAAGGCGAGAGAGAGTAACAGAGGAAGAGAGAGAGAGACAGTGAAAGGAAGAGAGGGAGAAGGAGAGAGAGAGTAACAGAGGAAGAGAGAGAGACAGTGAAAGGAAGAGAGGGAGGAGAGATAGAGTAACAGAGGAAGAGAGAGACACAGTGAAAGGAAGAGAGGGAGAGGGAGTGAGAGAGAGAAAGACAGAGAAAGACAGAGAAAGAGAGGGACAGGGAGAGACAGTGCCAACACTGCGCACCCAGGCTGCTGCACCCCAGCCCCACCCGCCTCCCAGTGTGGATTGCCCGCCCCTGCGCACCCATGCCTCACTGCTCACCTGCTGCCACCGGTGTGTCTCCAACCACGTTCCCGGGTCTCACTGCAGCCCACCAGGACCCCCATCTGAAACGGAGTCCACAGATAAACATGGCAGAGCACGTACCATTGCACACGGCAACATCGCCTGGCTGCCCCTGCGCACCCAGGCTGCTGCACCCCAGCCCCTCCCTCCACCCAGCGTGGATTACCCGCCCTTGCGCACCCAGGCCTCACTGCTCACCTTCCGCCACCGGCGTGTCTCCATGAGGGCCCACCACGTCTGGGTTCAAGCTCCAAGGCCGGGGCCCGTGACCCTGGCAGCCTCCCCATCATGCATCCCCGCAGCGCGGGCCACCAGGTCGCACACTTGATTCTGGGTCTTGATTTTGCAATGGCAGAGACCATACCAGTGCACACATCATCATCGCAGGCTGCACACCCGCTCCGCTCTCTAGGTGCCACCAACTCTGTGAAACGCGAGGCAACGCCACGTGGCGGTAGTCCCGCGCAGCCCGCTGGCTCAGGCCTACATTGCGGTCCACCAGGCGCACACTTGACTCTGGGTCTTGATATTGCAATGGCAGAGACCATACCAGTGCACATGTCATCATCGCAGGCTGCACACCCGGTCAGCACTTTAGGTGCCCCTACCTCAGTGCACAGAAAGTCACCGTCCCGATGCGGTAGGCCCGTGCCGGCCGCAGTGCAACTGGTGCCACCGACTCCATGCAACGTAACTCATGGACCCTTTCTGAATGAGTCTCGTCATAGGCCAGGCGGATGCAGCCATGTCACCTCAGGCAGCGAGAAAGAACTGGGACACATAGCGTCGTCGCGTCCCCTTTATACGTACGCCGAGTGTGCTGGCCCTGCGTACGCCAGGCCAGCGTACGGGTGTGAACAATTATCCCTGGCCTCTGGGCGTGGTTCATAGCTGGGCTGCACAGGAAACCAAATGAGGCGTGTGTCTCTGTCGCTGTGTCTGCGCCACACGGGCCGCAATCGACAATGTTGCATGCAGCCGGAGGGCGTCCGCGCACGAAGGGACTGGACAAGTAGCGCAAGGCAGCTCGGGGTCTTGGCCCATATATGGCAAATGTGGTGTGTGTTCATCGCTTCTGGTGCACCATAAGCCCAAGGCCTAACCTCAATTGCAGCGCGATAGCCACATCACATTCCCAGGATACAAGCAGTAGACTGACTAACATTAGGGATGAAAGCCCCTTTGTCTCAATACAGAAGGCGGAAGGACATCTGCACCCCCGACCTTGGAAATGCATGTGGCAGGCACCCCCTAAGAGAGATACCATGGCAGATGATGACGACTCCCACACTACACACAGCGCCAATAAAAGATCAACGTATCCACACCCCACACACAGAAGTCCTTGCACGAGGTACTCCTGCATGGAACGGCCTTGACACTTACGTACAGGACAACCCATACGTACAGACTTAGCACACTCATACGACTCATTGCTCCGAGCTGTGGCATATCATCCACATAACAGCCGCAGGTCAGAAGAGTGTCGGTTCTACGAGTGCGAACAACGCAATGTCAGAACAACCCGGGCCCATGCACAACCCCTGTCACGTGGAACTGTACCGTGACCGAATGCTGCATTTGTTGGGGGCACTGCCACTGGCAGTGTTGCGCATCAGTTACCGTCTGGGCTTCCGTCTTGCGTACGTCACCTGCGTCCAGCCCTGGTTCCACTGCCGATCATGCATTTTCGAGTGGCCCATGGATGTCTGCCTATCCAACACAAGGGTAATGCACTGGATTATGACATGTGTGTGCGCCCCCTGTTGGACCACGACCAGGAGTGTAACCGTGATACCCGTTCATGGGATGCCTTGGCACTTGGCATATGTGCTGGCAGTTGGGCATGTGAGATGGCACGATTCCTCGTGTGCAGTGACCACATCGAAGCGCTCCCCTATTAGGCTGTGTTGCGTATTGGTGAAACGGCGTGGACGGAGCACATCTGTCCGGACCAGCTGATGGATTGGCTCGCCCCCCAGTTCGTTGAAGTTGACAACGACGTACTCTTGGAACTGATTGCCCATGAAGCTGCGCTCGCTTTCATGGACGAGTAACTACGTTCCTGCAGCCACAAAAGATTGTAACCATGGCACAGGTCCCAACACCCTTTTGCATCTTGGGGAAATGGACACATATCACACCATGACAGTGGACATGTCTGCATTGGCCTGGACTGAGAATGCATGTGCGTGCAAGACTGCGGGATGACACACACCTGTGCAAGGTGAGTGGACAGCGGCGCATGCCAACGTTACTCAAACTGACACACCCCTGGAGGGAGAGTACACACATGGCAATGTAGTACTACATGTGACCTTGTTGGACTCCTTCACCTGCTCACTGTCAGCAGAGCAGACAGTCAGCGCTGTCTGGTGGTACCGGACTATGCAGTTCCCATGGGCTGTGAATGCTGTCCCCTGACACGGTGCAATGAGCATTCGCAAAACACCACATGACTCGTCCAGCAAGGCAAGGTGGGCTGAGACCGTCGGCATCCGTCATGGTTGGTGTCCATTTGTGCCTCCCAATGTCTTGCACCTCTACATGTTCCTTTGCTGCCTGTTAGTGTATGATGCATTGGTCTGCATGTTGTGGCCCTTGTCTTGCCCGTACTGGCACGCACATGCTAATAAAGTGTACGCAGCTTCACTAGTGTTCAACTGTGATGAGTGTTGATTAGCATGCCAAATCGTGTGCCTCAATGAGCATTGTCCGTACACAGGGAGGGACTGACTGACGCATTTCACTTAGGGGTGAGTCCCTATTGCCAGCTCCACCTCTGTGTGCCAGACATTGTGGTTGGGAGAGTTGCTGGTAGACCTGTGCGCTTACGTGTCTTCAGCAATGTGAGTATGGTGTCCAACTCCTTGCCATGTGGATCAATGTGTTCCATATAACCAGGCGGTGTCCACACAGTTGAGTGTGTGTAGGTGTGCGAAGAGAGGTTCTGTTGTCACATGTGATGTGGGACACTACGTTAGTCCTCCTACCGAGTTTGCCATTTTTACACGCAGCCCTATGTAATACATGGACTTTGGGCTATGTTGGGGGTTGCGAGATTGTTGTTCATGATCAATGAGGCCACAGCTAGTTCACACCTTCACAGTCATCTAATTGGCCATGTGTGTCACGGACAAACATGCGCATTGATGTCATTTCCCAGGGTGTACCTTTTTGTGCAATCAATGTCCCTACAGTCATCCATACTGTTATACTTGATTGAACATAGACATCACACACCTGTGTGATTAGGAATGTTTTATTCACATCCTGTGGAGTGTCGGGGCAGGTGCAGTACATGGCCATGCACACCCCACATTACATGGTTGCCCAGTGGAGGGCCAAACAGAGTCATTTGGGGAATGACAAGTTAATCGGTAGAGGAAGGGTTGGGTCCGCAGCCTGGTTGCTGTGTCATTGGTAACCAGAGCAGATATGGCAGTCCATGTCGGGGTCCAGGTGAATGTCGCAGAGTGTTTCGGGGGGCAGTGGTAGGTGTTGTACCAGGGCATGATGCAGAGGGCTGTACCAAGCAGTAACAGGCCATATGGCGGGGTATGAATGCTACAACCTCCTTCTTGACACCGAGTCATTACCATCCACATCTTCGTCCTCTGATATGTCTTCTGTGTCAGGTGTGCCAGGTGTGTGTGGTGGTGTTATGGCTGCATCACTGTGTGCCACTGACACATCAGGTGGCGGAGGTGGTATGGCTGCATCAATGTGTGCCACGGACACATCAGGGGGCGGAGGTGTGTGTGTCGAAGTTCCTGCAGCCGTCATCTGGGACAGGCTCTGTGGCAGCAATAGCAAGATGAGGATCTGCAGGGCATGGTAGATCTCAACTACTTCTTGCTGGTGTTCAGCTGTGGCAGCCATCCTTCCTGACTGCATCCGCTCCCTATTCTCCATTGTCCTTCGCATCTGTGCCAACTCTGTGCTGTCGTCGCTAACCCTGGGCGTAGTTTGCATAGTAGCATTTCACGTAGCTTCGCAAAGTACATTTTGAACAAAGTACATTTTGAACGACGCACTGTACTGTACAATAATTGCCAAAGACATCTTGCACAGTGCAAGTTAAAATAAAAATCTCTGTCATTATATGCTAAAAATGCATATAGTCATTTCACAAAAGTGAAAACAATAAATTAACAAGCAGTGAGAGAGGTGATGATTTTGGGATCCTCCCTAACCTAGGGAGAGAACCAAGCAGATGCCTTGAAAACAAAAAGCACATCTTTTGAACGATTCGGTGGTGGTCCCATCCTCTTAGAACCACCCCAAGCACAGTTATTGGCAAAAATACAATCCCAACCAAAGGCCCTGCAAAGCATTATGGGACGAGATTAGCAGTGGGCAGTGAATATTATAGTATCCAATATCAAAATAATTCTACAAAGAGCTGCAGTTCCACTACTCGTTACTAGATGTCCCTCACGAGTCAAATGCAAAAGCTTCATGAAAGGGTTTCAATGCTTTTGCATTTGACTCGTGAGGACATCTAGTAACGACTAGTGGAACTGCAGCTTGATGTATTATTAATTTCAATGCTTTTGCATTTGACTCGTGAGGGACATCTAGTAACGACTAGTTGAACTGCAGCTCTTTGTAGAATTATTTTGATATTGGACCCTATAATATTCACTGCCCAATGCTAATCTCGTCCCATGATGCTTTGCAGGGCCTTTGGTTGGGATTGTATTTTTGCCCATAACTGTGCTTGGGGTGGTCCTAGGAGGAAGGGACCACCACTGAATCGTTCACATGATATGCTTTTTGTGTTCAAGGCATCTGCTTGGTCCTCCCCTAGGTTAGGGGGCACCCCAAAATCATTACCTCTCTCATTGCTTAATATTCTATTGTCAAAATTCACTTTAGTGACTTGTTTATATTCTTTTTAAGTATAGAAAATTGCTTTATGAAAGCATTTGTAGGTGTTTATTATACTGCTGCTACGCTATCCGAGCAATTGTAGGGCATGGAGTGGACAGTGGGTGTCCGTTAGGGACTGTAAGTGGTCCCTGATGGGAATGAGACACCCATGTATGGCATCTAGTTTGACTGCCATGAGGTCAAAACCCACCCGCACCTGTTCAGCCAGCCCTCTCTGGCAGTCTGACACATGGCGTTGGTATGCCAAGTGTTCTTCGGTGAGGTGCTGGGAGCCAGCCGTGGTGGTGGGTGCTTCCTGCTGTGTGGTCTGTGCAGGGGGTGGTATCACCTCGATGCAGCTGGGCTGCCCTGCTCCTGGAGCTGGTGTGCGTAGGCTGTCCACGAGCTATTGGAGGATGTCGGAGCTGATGGCCAGGGGTTCCTCCTCCTCATCACTGACGGGATGTCTGGTCTGCTCTGCAGGAGGTGTAGATTGTCCCTCTGCAATGTGAAGGGGAGATGCAGGTTAACAGTGTGTTCCATGTATGTGCATGCATTGTACATGTTTACATACTGACTGCATGACAATGTACATTGGGACTGTTTTGGAGGAGCTGGGTATTTGATGGGGGACAGTGGACATTCCGACTACATGACGGATGTGAGGTTGTACTCGTACATTGTCATCTGACAGTTTCCTGCTATGCCTGATGTTATTGGCCATTTTCTACACACATGCGGCACCAGTTGTGTCCTCTGTTCTGTGGTGTATGTGTGCCACTTCCTACCACATTGTGGTCAATGTTGATGTGCTGTGATTGCTATGTGTGTGTGCTGCATTGTGGGAGAGTCGCCCATGCAGCTCAGATTTGGCGCCCCCTTATCCCTTTGAGGCGGTGTGCCTTTGACTGGTGTGCTTTTACGGTGCTGAGATGTTGGCGACTTGGGTCATTTCATTGTGCTCCTGTACGGATTTTGTACTCTTGTGCATTGTTTGTCTGCAGATGTGTTGTTGACGTCAGGGGTTGTATGTGCATTGTGCAAGTGGATTTGTCAGGATGTGACCTGCTCCTTTGAGGATGTTATCCACACTGGGCCACCTCAGTGTCGTGGCGTGCACCATGTCATTCATTTTGACTGCAGCCATGCTATTGGTATGCAGTGTCACTTGCATTGTCTGTGTGGCTCACAGTGCCGCTGCTTTGCTGGGTTCGGCACATGTGCATGGGTGGGTTGTGAGATTGGTGAGGGGGGCCATTTGTGCACATGGTGGACGGGGGCCTACTTGGTGTTTCTATGTGTGCTGCAGTGTGCCAGGGCCATCAGGGACAGGTTCCACGGTCATTGTGGGTGTGCAGTGTGCTACACAGAATTGTGCATGTGTGCCATTTTGCCCTTCTCCCCCGTCCCCCAGTCCCTGGTGGTTACTCACCCTGTTGCTGTTGTGTCAGGTCATGTCGGGCAGTGTCCGGACCCCCAACTCCTTGCACCGTCTCCGCACTGATGACTGTGGCCACGATTTCCTCTAGCTCATCCAGCTCCTCCTGTGGCGCAGGACTCCCACCTCCAGTCGCCGTTGCTGCCTTCTGGTTTGCAGCGAGTTTCTGCTTGGTTTGGCTTTTCACATCATGCCGGCGTCTCTTGACCTCCTCCATTGACCTCCTCAACACTCTGACTGCATTCACGTTGTTCACGATGGACTGCCATATTTCTGTCTGTGTTGCCGATGACACAGTGGAGGTGACGAACAGTTGTTGGTCGTGTTCTGTCACCTCCGTGATGATGATCCGGTTTTCCTGCAGACTGAACCCCATCTTCCTCTTCCTCCCTTGCCCTTCCCCGGCCCCGGGGTTCCTGGCTGGTCGTCTGTGGGGCTTGTGGGGTTCGTGTTGTCCTCTGCACTCGGTCCGGGTGCGTCCATGAGTGCTACGCAGTTGCATTTTCTTCTCTGCTTTTACAGTGCATTCTTACGCATGGCGCGTGGGAATCGCAGGCCTGTCGCTGGTTTTCACTGGTTTTTGTATCGCCATTGGGGACATCGCAACTTTTTCCGCGTTTTGCATTTTTTCGGCGTCGCGTTGGTTTTAACCCGGGCATTTGTCGCGTTATCGTGTGACTATCGCATGGTGCTGCAGGGTTGCGAATACTGTGTTAACACGTGTTATTTTCCCGCAATGGACTGCGATGTGAGAAGTTGCGTTAAGTGATTTTGGCGATAGTTAACACACTATATCCCCCCATGTGTTTTAAAGGTAGCTGCAATGTAAAACCTGCGTTGTAAAGGCATGCGTTGTCATTGTTTGCATTGTAAAGTCATATATTCGTATGTTGAAGGCATGGCCTGCGCTGGCGAAACTCTTCACTAGCGAAGGCCAGAGAGACCCTCTCAACCCCCCCCCCTTGCCCACCTCCCCCTTTTTTTTTCTTCTTTCTATTAGTTTGCTGGTGTCTCCCATTGGGAGCCCATGCAGGCATGCAGTCCATTATATAGATATCAGGACATTGGATGTTTCTTGGGACTCTGAAAGTGAAAGATACAACATGTGCATCTGTGAGTATAAACGTGTCCTCATGACTCTGATATGTCCCGTCAACCACTATCCATTTGCAATTATGTATTGCTGTTGTTGTATGTGATGTAAATTTATAAATAAAACAATAAATAAATAAAATATTATGTTGCCTATACAGCAGCCAACCCTTCCCTCTCTATGACTGAGTAATACCTTTCTGAGTCAGTTAAAGAGTGTGACGCAAAAGTTACCGTCTTCTCCCTACTCTTTTGGACTTGAAATAACACAACTTCCATGCCTACAGCGCTCGCATCTACTGTGATAATGGATGTGAGATTTGTATCAAAAGGGGTTAAAACTTTGGCAGAACAAATTTCGGGGCATATTAGCAAGAACAGCGTTAAAATTATCGCCGCTTTAGCGGCAGGAAACTGCCGCTAAAGCGGCGATAATGAGCTTGATAATATGCCCTTGAGAATTCAATAGAAGCTCAGGATCACAGCAGAACATGGGCTTCTATTGGTATTCTCAAGGGCATATTATCAAGCCCATTATCGCCGCTTTAGCGGCAGTTTCCTGCCGCTAAAGCGGCGATAATTTGCGCCGTTCTTGCTAATATGCCCCTTCATGTTTTATATTTTCAATCCACTTCTCTTGTTCTTTTCCTCACAGATAATTGCATCCTTTTCTGAATAGTTTTTCATATGCTCTGTTTTTTCTGCAAATGTTTTACAAATTTAGCATAGTTCTCGATAAGGCCAAGAAATCACTTCAGTTGATCTTTTTCTTTAGAAGCAGGGACTTTTCTTATCACTTCCAAAAATCTTTCTTCGGCTTGACACCTGCAGCCGACACTGTATAACCAGGGTATTCTATTTCTTCAACCAAAAATTCCCATTTTCTTTTTTAAGAGTTAGACCCGCCTCAGCAATCCTATTCAAAACTTGTTTGAGATCAATACTGTGACCCTCCACTGTCTTACCAAAGACCAAGATGTTGTCTTAGAATAAGGCTACAACTTCGACCTTCTTGAATATTTGGCTCCACATTCTCTGGAACACACTGACTGCCAATGAGAAGCCAAAAGGCATTCTTGTGAATTAGAACATCCCTTCCGTTGTACTGGATGCCATAAGTTGTTTTGGAATCTTTGTGTAGTCTAATCTGATGTTAGACACACTTAAGATCAAGTTTGATAAAGAACCTATCACCTTTAAGTGACAACACCAGTTCATTAATATTTGGTGAGAGATAATTGCCCAGAATGATGTTTTGATTAAGTGTGTGCAAATCTACACAACATCTAATGCTCCCATCAGATTTTCTTGTGATTACCATGGGGATATCCAACTGGACGTTTCAATAGGTTCAATTACTCCCTGATTAATCTTGTCTTCCAACATTCGTTTAACCTCCTGCCTAGCAATAATCGATAATTGAGCACTTCATGTTGAACAGGTACAGCCCCTGGTTAACCATAATCTTGTGAACGTATTTTAAAGTACTTCCACCTTGTTATAGAACACACCATTAGCTCCATGCACTATTTAATTCACTGTAATATTATCCACCACCATTACTTGGTTGGGAGATCTGTTTATATGTAAATCATATTGATGGTCCCACCCCAATACTGGGAGACCACTTTCAGAAATATATATTTTTCCATTTATACATCTTTCTTGGAACTCAGGGGCATATTATCAAGGGCTTTATCGCCGATTTAGCGGCACTTTTTGCCGCTAAATCGGCGATATTTTTAACGCCCTATTAGCAAGCTGTCGCTAACAGGCGTTAGCGACAGCTTTCAGGTGTTAGAGGCCGGGAATTACATCGCCTTGCATGTCAGCGATATTTATCGCTAATGACATGCAAGGTAGGCGTTCCCCACTAAAAGCGACTGTAAACAGTCGCTAACACCACTAACCCCTATTATCAAGGCAGGCGAGCGATAAAATAAATCGCGCTAAGCGCGTTTATCGCTAGATTTTAACACCTGCTATTGACTATGACTTACCTGTTTAAAGTATAGGAGGTGGATTCTAATGCTGAATCCACCTTAGCGTTAATGCGAGAATATCGCTGGTTTTCCAGCGATATTCTCGCATTATACGCTATCGCTGGAATAATCATCGCCATAGCGCTAATTGTTGCTAATACAGCGTTAGCGCGGCGATATATTCCAGCGATAGCTGGCGATAAAATATTTCGCGCTAAGCGCGCTCTGCGATATTTATCGCATTTTGTTGCTAAAATGGCCCTCAATCTTTGTTGGCATGGACATTATTTATTATGTTAATTTTCTCTCCTTGATACCCACCCGAATTAATGTTTTGAGAAGCAAACGCACTCTTGGCAAATGTGCTACAAATGTTTCATTAGGTAGGATGGTATTTAGGGACCCCGAATCCACCATGACATAACTACCTTTGCTTTGATTCTAAATTCAGCCTTATGTCTACACCATCTACCTATACTGTCTAGACTATCAGATATGCACAATATTCTATCTACCTCCTCATCCTCTTGCTGTTTTCCTTGCAACGATGCCACTTGAACTTGCCGCTATTTTTGCACAGTCGGGCAAAATTAACCTTCCGCCCACACTGCCTACACTCTTTGCCTATAGCTAAACAATTCTTAAAATCCCCGTTGTGAACACTACTACTACATCTTGTGCATATTTTTTCTGTATGTTCGAAATTGTTTACATTTTTCTTACCAGATGGAATCTTCTTATTGCTGTTAGCATACCCCTTCCTGGTGCTGAGTACCTCAGTATTTTCTTGTTCTACACAAGAAACAGTAGTGTTACTCTCTTTTTTTCATTTCTTTCATACATAAATCAGATTGTTTCACTACTTTCGCTATTTCAATAGCATTCTTAAGTGAGGGATTCTTCGCTGCCCATAACCTCTCCCGCATTTTTTACTTCTACACTGTACAATCAACTGGTCGCGGATTAACTCGTATGTCATCATACCAAATTGACATTTGACAGATTACTCACGCAACCTAGCAACAAATTAATCCACTACTTTATCCAGCCTTTGTGGCAAGGTATAAATTCTATGCCTACACATGACTATATTGGTGTCCTTGGTAAATCTTCTAATAGTTTCTTTGCCTCTCTAAACACATATTCAATTTGCTGGCCATCACTCCCCACCACAGCCGGTAAATACTTAAATACATGTTGGCCTCTTTGCCCAATGCACTCAGCAAGGCTGCTTTTTTCCGCGAAGCGAGAAACTCTCTACCATCTAAAGCCTCTAGGTAGTTTTCAAAAATGCCTACCAATTCTTCCCATTTAATGGCTGGGACTGCAGGTCAAAATAGGAACACTGGAGGTGGTATTATTGCAGCATCCATAGTGTGAAAATGAATAGTTATTAACACACAGCTCAGAGACCTATAACTAACCCTGAGCGTAGTTTGTTGCGTAGTAGCACTTCAGGTAGCTAGTGCATAGTTGTGTGCTTGACTGCACTGTACAATAATTGCCAAAGGCATCATGCACAGTGCAAGCTAAGTTAAAATAAGTATTTCTGTCTTTATATGTTAAAATGCATATAATCATTTAATAAATAAAAAAATTTTAAAAGTGAAAACAATAAAATAACAAGCAGTGAGAGAGGTGATGATTTTGGGATCCTCCCTAACCTAGGGAGAGAACCAAGCAGATGCCTTGAAAACAAAAAGCACATCTTTTGAATGATTCGGTGGTGGTCCCATCCTCTTAGGACCACCCCAAGCACAGTTATTGGCAAAAATACAATCCCAACCAAAGGCCCTGCAAAGCATTATGGGACGAGATTAGCAGTGGGCAGTGAATATTATAGTATCCAATATCAAAATAATTCTACAAAGAGCTGCAGTTCCACTAGTCGTTACTAGATGTCCCTCATGAGTCAAATGCAAAAGCTTTATGAAAGGGTTTCAATGCTTTTGCATTTGACTCGTGAGGGACATCTAGTAACGACTAGTGGAACTGCAGCTTGATGTATTAATAATTTCAATGCTTTTGCATTTGACTTGAGGGACATCTAGTAACGACTAGTTGAACTGCAGCTCTTTGTAGAATTATTTTGATATTGGACACTATAATATTCACTGCCTACTGCTAATCTCGTCCCATAATGCTTTGCAGGGCCTTTGGTTTGGATTGTATTTTTGCCCATAACTGTGCTTGGGGTGGTCCTAGGAGGATGGGACCACCACTAAATCGTTCACATGATATGCTTTTTGTGTTCAAGGCATCTGCTTGGTCCTCCCCCTAGGTTAGGGGGGACCCTAAAATCATCACCACTCTCATTGCTTGATATTTTCATTGTCAAAGTTCACTTTTGTGAATTAGTTATATGCTTTTTAACATAGAAAATTGCTTTATTAAAGCATTTGTAGGTATTTATTATACTGCTGCTATGCTATGTTGTAGGTAGTAGCACAAACTTTGCATGCTCCGTAGTATTATGCCCAGGATTACCTATGACACAGCTCACTTTGGCAGTACTCTTGATGTACCTGTGGGAAAAAAATGATTAAAAGGAGCACCCTATATATAGATTACACACTGCATCCCATAACAGTTTTCATTCTCTGCTGATGATCCTCTTTGTCCTTCTTCAGTCTCAGTTGCTTCTTGACATGTAATCCATTGACAATGTGCAAACATGTATTACACCCTGCAGCCTTCCTTAGTCTTTTTTCTATGTTGGTGTACTCTTTGTCCTTCTTTAGTCTCAACGTCTCCTCTCCATTGATGTGTACACAATTGGGAATATACATCCGTATTACGCTCCCTGGGACCTCTTGCTACAGCTGCCGCTCTCAGTAGACACGCCATACTAAAATGTCATCACTGCTGCCACCACAACTCATGTGATCACGAGCTCTGCCCCACGACTTGTGGAATCCTGTTGTTGGAGTTGTTGCAGAGATTTGCACAACCTCGAACTCTGTGGCCATGATTTCTGCTCCTCCCATTAAAGTTAGTGAGCATGTGTAGATACGTTGTGCGCACCCCCTTAAGCGCACACTGCACGGGTGCCGTTAAAACTCAGGCTCTCCGAATGTCCCGAACGGACCAGTGTTAATGCACTATCCTTTGGGAATGACCTGCAGTTCCTCAAATTGAATGAATTACAATTAATTAGTTAATTAATTACCAGTCGGTGTGAGCTGTATTGTCAATTTGGGAAAGAGTCTCTCCTATTATTCCTGCCAAGCGGCAAGCGCAATCTTTGGGGTTAGTAATTTCTTTCAAGCTCTTGGTCATGATAGCCCTAGGAAGAGTAGTCAGCACTTTTGCTAAATTACTGATTAGTTCAACATAGTGGGTCCTTGCACCAACAGTGGGCCCATGCAGTAATCTCACGCTTCTTCTCGCTGGAATCGTCGCCAATTTTGTGATGCGTTTGCAGGAGACTAATAGAAGGTTTTAACATCAAGATTTATTGAGTGAGATGACTGCGGTTCATTCTCCCTCTCCAGCCAGTGAATAACTGTCTCTCAAGGGATCACTGCTGAGCCATAGAACCATGCGCATACTAGAACCTTTACATACAAACATTCTACATAACGCATTTAATGATACAGCTAAATGTGTTTTGGATATTAAAGCTCTAGATGTCTTTTCTGTTCAATATATACCATCTGGGTTATGTTTTCATGTTCAAAGAACTACAACAAAATTGACATCTGTTTTCTAGCCATATTTTCCTCTTCAGCCTAAACTTTGTGTGGGTTATTGCCTAAGTGAGTATATGGCATACACCAAAGATTTGAGAATGTCTTTCTCATCTCAACTCCTCATATATTTTATGTTCACTCACATGCCAGATTCTTCTCCTACCCTAGTGTACTGTCTTGCGAGTTAGAAATTATGGAACCCTTTTGGCTCCAGTCCTGATAGACTCTGTACAACTGTGACATAAGTGTTAGAGCGGAATGCACTGAAGGCTGTTTTAGAATGTTGAGTTCACAGTTACACGCAGACGAATAAAATGTGCAAACTGAGTTCCATGTATGGCGTAGTCATTGGCGGGTACCCAGGATAGGGAAGACGCTACAACTGGTGACGAGTTATGGGATAAGTGACCCAAAGATCGACAGTGTTCTCCCAGAGAGTTTGCTGTGGTCCAAGCAAACTACTTGTGTGTGCCACGTGTGTTTCAGTCGAAGTACGGAACCGATGCTTAAAAAAGCATAACTCCAGCCACTGTAAAGAAGTTGAAAACAACTAAGGCATTACAAGGAAATCTACATATTGGTGACCAAGAACCTGCTGGTTAGACCGTACAAAAAGGTACAGTGCTGCTACGCAACAGACAGTCATATGTAATACGCAGTGATAATGATAAAGGCGGATGCAACAAGGTTTTGAAAGCGTAGCCAATAGCCACAGCAAATTGCAAGATAACATTGCGATCAGAAGCGCTGCGAGGCAGAGAGCAACCAGGTGTCAGGCTGAACAAAGAGATGCCTAAAGACAGAGCAAGTCAGACACAAGAAATGGTCATCTGCTTACCAGAGCTGCACAATAAGAGTCGTGCCACGGCGTTGAGTGGAGTAGCTGTAGAAGAAGTGTCCAAGGTTGTGTTTACTGAGCTGTTCATACCAGAAGCG
Organism: Calotriton arnoldi; assembly: GCA_963921515.1. NCBI lineage: Eukaryota > Metazoa > Chordata > Amphibia > Caudata > Salamandridae > Calotriton > Calotriton arnoldi. Next base: position 136,821 of record CAWUFW010002613.1, read on the forward strand.
GAACGCCATCAAAGCTGCTGGGTGGCAGATCAGAACAACTCCCGAGGTCTCCAGAAAAGTGAAGAGATTCCATGGAGACCAAGAGGAGATCACAGTTCCATCGATTGGTCAAGATGACCCAGGGGCCAAAACAGCACAGGGCCTTAGAGATGGTATGCATGAAGCAGGTCCTAGCGGTCAGCAGACAGTGTCGAAGAGACCTCCGCTCTCAGTGTCAGCCAATCACACAAATGGTTATAATGCTGTTGCTTTCCTGAAACCACCACTTCCGTTCGATGCCGCCAAAAAGCAGAATATTCAATCAATCAATCAATCAATCAGGGAATTGTAAGTGCGCTACTCACCCATGAGGGTCTCAAGACGCTGAGGGGGGGTGGTCCGCAGATCTGTTTAATCGAAGAGCCAGGTCTTGAGGGTCTTCCTGAAGGTGTTCAGGGAGGGGGCGCGTCTGATGTCTGCTGGTAGCTCGTTCCAGGTCTTGGCTGCAATGTGAGAGAAGGATCTTCCGCCTGCTCTGGCTCTGTGGATGCGCGGGGTTTCGGCCAGTGCGAGGTTGGAAGATCGGAGGTTTCTTTTGGGTAAGTGGAAGTTGATTCTGTCGTTGAGGTATTTGGGTCCATTGTTGTGTAGGCATTTGTAGGCGTGAGTGAGGATTTTGAAAGTGACTCTTTTCTCCACGGGGAGCCAGTGGAGACTTCGTAGGTGTTGGCTGATGTGTTCGTGTCGGGGGATGCCCAGGACGAGTCTGGCGGCGGTGTTCTGTATTGTCTGGAGTTTGCGGAGTAGGGACATGTTGATGCCGGCGTAGAGTGCATTTCCATAGTCCAATCTGCTGGTGATGAGTGCGTGGGTGAATGTCTTCCTTGACTCAGGGGGATCCTCTTGAAGGTCTTGCGGAGGATGCGGAGGGTGTTGAAGCAGCTGGAGGTGACGGCGTTGACCTGTAGGTTCATGGTGAGTGATGAGTCGAGTACGATGCCGAGGTTCTTGGCGTGGTCTGAGGGGGTAGGTGGGCTTCCGAGGGCGGTCGGCCACCAGGTGCTGTCCCATGCAGAAGGGGTGGTACCGAGGACGAGGACTTCTGTCTTCTCGGCGTTGAGATTCAGGCAGCTGTTGGTCATCCAGACTGCGATGTCTTGTATTCCTTTCTGGCAGTTGAGTTTGGCAGTGGTGGGGTCTTTGGTGAGGGAGAGGATGAGCTGGGTGTCGTCCCCGTAGGATACGATATTGAGGCCGTGTTGTCGGACGATGGCTGCGAGGGGGGCATTTGTAGACATTGAAGAGGGTGGGGTTCAGGGATGAACCCTGTGGGACTCCGCAGGTGATTTTCGTGGGGTCGGAGGGGAAGGGTGGGAGTCTGATCCTTTGGCTTCTTCCGGTGAGGAATGATCGGATTCGGTCCAGGGCTGTTCCTTGTATGCCTGCGTCGTGTAGTCTGGTGACTAGTGTGCGGTGGGAGACGGTGTCGAAGGCCGCTGATAGGTCGAGTAGGATGAGGGCTGCAGAGTGGCCTTGGTCCAGGAGGGTGCAGATGTCATCTGTGGGGGCGCTTAGGGCGGTCTCTGTGCTGTGGTTGCTTCGGAATCCGGATTGGGACGGGTCAAGGACGGCGTTCTCTTCAATGAATCATGTCAGTTTCCTGTTGACTGTTTTCTCTGCAACTTTGGCTGCTAAGGGGAGGAGCGAGATGGGCCGATGGTTCTTGAGGTCGGTGGGGTCAGCTGTGGGCTTCTTGAGCAGGGGTTTGACTTCTGTGCACTTCCAGTCGTCTGGGAAGGTGCCTGTTTTGAAGGTGGTGTTGATGGTGTGTTGTAGTTCGGGTGCGATGGCGGCCGCGGCTCTGTGGTAGATGTGAGGGGGGCAGGGGTCGGTGGGGGCCCCCGAGTGGATGCTTTTCATGGTCGATGCAGTGTCCTAGGCCGTGATCAGTGTCCAGTTGGAGATGGTGGGCTGGCTGGTGTTTCTGGGGGGAGGGGGGCCATCTGTGGCGCCTGGTGGACGGTCGATGAAGTTGTCGTAGAGGTTTTTGATCTTGAGGTGGAAACAGGTTCCAAGCCTGTCGCACAGGTCTTGGGATGGGGTGATGTCTGTGGCTTCGCTGCGTGGGTTGGTGAATTCTTGAATGACACTGAAAAGTTCCTTGGAGTTGGTGGAGTTGGCCAGGATTTTGTTGTGGATGAAGTTCCTCTTGGTGGCTCTGATCTGGTTGTGGTAGTCCGTCATGGCGTCCTTGTAGGTGGTGTGGTTTTCGGTTGTCTTGGTGTTTCTCCAGTTCTTCTCCAGGCATCTGCAGGTGCGTCTGGCTTCTTGGAGAGTGGTGGTGAACCAGGCGGCTTTCCTGGGGCATTGTCTGTCGGGGTTGCGTAGCAGGGCAAGCTCGTCTGCCCAGTTGGAGATCCAGGTGTGGAGTTCTCTGGCTGCGTCATTTGCATCGGGTGCCCAGGTGTGGTTGTCTCGGGTGAGGGTGGAGTTAAGTTGCTTGTGGGTAACCTTGCTCCAGTTCCTTCGTGGTGGGAGTGGGGCTGGTTTGGGTGCCTTGGGTTTGTTGATGGCGAAGTGTACGCAGTGGTGGTCGGTCCATGGCGGCTTCTTTGTGTGGCTGAATTGTACACTGTTTCCTGCCGCGAATATGGGGTCGAGGGTGTGTCCTGCTCTGTGGGTCGGTGTGTTGACGATGACGAGTTGTTTAAGTCCGATGCTGGCGAGGTTGTCACGAAGGATAGTGGAGTTGGCAATAGATGGACTACTTGGATAGAGACATTTGATGATTTCATTGATACATTGAAGAGACTGATAACAAAAAGATTATCAAGTATCTCAAGAATCTTACTGGTAATGGTGTAAAAAAAGTCATAAAGAAAATGCTGTGAACTGATGAAGAAGTCACATATCATCATCAGATTAAAGAAGTGTTGAATCTTAAGTTTAATTCAATCCCAAATAATGATTAAGAATGATACATCTTCAACCAAGAATGCCAGAAAGTTTGTGAAACCGTTGATGAATTTGCGAAGAGACTCGACACACTCATCGACATTGTAAGTTCAATGATTTTAATGATGAAGAAGCTATGCGCCTGAGAGTTATTGACGGAAGCTTGTCAGATTCATTCAGGCATCAAATGCTGTGAAAGAAATTCTTAGTCTGGAGCGAGTGTTAATGGCTGCCAGAGCTGAAGTGCGTGCAGATAGACAAGCTGCTGACATGGAGGCCAGAGATGCTCAGAATGATGCTGTCATGAGTATGAAAAGTAACCAAAACAAAAGACTGAAGGACACAAAGTGATGTCTACCCATAAAAAGAGGTTGCGTGTGGATGTTTGTTTCCACATGAAGGCAAATGTCCCACTCTTGGACAGATTTGCAAAGACTGTGGGAAGGAGAACCATTTTGTAACGACTTGCAAAGCGAAGACAAAAACAAGTGTGTCACAGCGCAAAGACAAAATGGCTGCCAGATCATTCCAGAATCAATGTTCGGCGTACACCCACAAGGCCAAGCAGCAATATCAGTTAAGACAAACCAACACTGAAAGAAGTCGATCATCATCTAAATCATCGTCCAACAGTTCTTCTATATCAGTATGAAGTGAAAGTGATGAAAATGATTGTGCCATATTGATGTTTCCCTCAGAAAAGTGTGCGGATGTTGATTTATCCTCTTTTGAAGAAAATTGTTAGTCAAGAAAAGATCGTCATGCCAACGCACAAAAGTCATTCAAGCAGTGTACGAAGATTACACTGAAAGTAAATGGTTGTTCAAAACCTTTTATCATTGACAGTGGTGCATCGATAAACATTATGCCTGAGGAAAATATAATTAACTATCTCCATTGCTGCAACTCACTCCATTGAAAACCAAAGTATATACTTCGGCTGCATTGCCGCCGTTAAAAAGTCAAGGTTCATTTGTAGTGACAATGAAAAACAAGAAAACGAAGGTACTAGCACCCATTCATCTCCTTCAAGGCACTGCATCAGGTGCCTGTCTACCCAGTTCCCGCACAGCTATTCTGTTCTGTTCCACTGTTCTGTCTGAGCAAAGTCCTCTTTTCAGTTCATGCATTGGAAACTGAATGAGCAGTCCTACTTTTATTTTGTATGTTTACTTATGATGATCTGTAGGCACTTTGCCCTTTGTGTGAGCAAGACCGCTTTGACGGTTGAAACGCGTCACGATGTGTGGATTTATGATTAAATAAATCCTCTTTTGATACCGCTATCCTTGTGGATTGAGTCCTTGAGAGCGCGCCATCTACACAATTTTCTCTTTGGATCTTATTACTGGTGGCTCCGCTGGGAGCGCGCCACCTCCCACGGGTCTCCTGGTGCCCGGAAGGAGCATTTGCCTGCTGTGGATTGATATTGAGGGCACCGCTTCTGAGACCGGCTGTCCTGGATTTGAATCATCACTACCGCCGTTTGAAGCGACACGGATCAGAGGTGAGTGCGGGGTTGTGCGGCCGGTTGGCGGGGTCTACCAGTGTGGCTACACCGGGGGCTTTGCTGCCGCTGCTCACGCTGCGCTCGTGTCTCTGAGTGTCAGGGGCAACGGCCGTATGTGTACACAGGATCAACCTGTGCTTGAAGTTATTCTGCTTATTAGTACCCGAGCACTTATGACGTTCCTGTTATTTCGGTACCACACGCAAAAAATCTTCTAAATCTTTGGAATACATGTTTGTATACGTGATGGCAGGAGGAACCTCACAGTTGTTGAGGGAGGACACCGTGAGGTGCGGGATCACTGTTCTGGAGACAGTGGACAGACAAAGCAAGACACTATGGATGAAAATATAGACACAGACAGACGGGCAGCAGCCCTAACATTATTTTCAAGAGCCCTAGGAAATAGTACCGAGAGGCTTACGGATATATATTACTCCGTCATACGAGTCACCTAACTCAGGCATGCTGGAAGAGTGGGCTGAAAATTCAGCAAGGAGCTCAAAAACTATGATGGAAATATTGGTAAAGTACGCCTGGCAAGACAGGGAAGTAACCATAAATAACATCAAAAGTCTGAAAGATTAATTGAGCAAGATGTAAGGAACAAGAAACCATTTCCAAATTTCAAGGAGAAATGAAACAACGTTTGATAGTCTATGAAGCTGACATTAAAGCCAGAAAACAGCGCAAACTCCATTGCGACTGTGGGGACTACGATTCTGGTAGAATCCTCACTTATAGTCAGAAATACGACCACATGTATGAAACTCAACATACAGACACAGTATTCCCAAGCTGCTCCACCAATGCGATGGATGAGACAAGAGAAACCTCTAGTGAACAAGACACTGAATAAACAGCTACATCTGTAACCTCAGGAAGCTCAGCCTCAGGGAGTGAAACAGATATTCGCCCCAAAACTTTTTTAGACGAGTATCAGCTCCTACGTCGGGGCCGTCAAACAACAAGAGCAACCCCGAAACTCAAAAGCAAGAATCAGAACACACGAGGCCGGGGCAGAGGAAGAGGCCGGGGCGCCAACGCAAGAGGAGGAAAAGACTCAAACAAAGATGGAGCAAGAGACAACAACAGGGAGCACGTGGGAAATGCATCAACTCGCTCCAGACCGGCCTTATAATGCAGTGGTTCCCAATCTGTGCGCCGTGGTACCCTGGTGCGCCATCAAAACTAGCCAGGGGCGCCATGAACACAGTTTGGGAACCACTGTCAAGGCCTTTGACCTCTTCTTCAGAACTGTACAGCTCTGCTACCAAAGCTGCGAGATAATGACTTCGAGAGAAACATCAGAAACACCCAATAAATAACTTTTCATGCACTGCCAAAAGGCACACCACGGGCTGCAAAGCGTTATTGCTAAAAGGGGAAAACAATCGGAGCTGCGCACAGAGCAGCAGATGATGTGTCCTAACCCTGCCACCTTCACCCCTGTATCAGAACTGAGCAGGTAGGAATATTTGGAAACCCTCTGTTCATCTTTCTGCATTCTTTTTCTCTCTCCACGAACAAGAGGCTGAATAGCTCCGACTGCCTGAGACGTGCATCTTGCAGCAAAAAAAGTCTTACGATGCAGACTTTCCCCCCAATTCTTTTAATAACTTCCTGGCTGCATCAATTGTTTTGAACCAATATTTGCACTATCTAGTCCCAAAAGGTACGTTGTTTTTCCCTCACAGTACACGCCTGTCATAAACACGTTTAAAAAAAAAAAACAATACCAGTTTGTAGATATGTTTTTGGCAGAGCCCTCGCTTTCTGTCACAGCCCTGAAGACCAGGTATATCAAGTTGCTGCTGCAGCCAAGCAATTAAGCGAGTTAAAAACCCGACCTTGCAGGCCAATTTAGAAATGTTCCATGTCGGCCTCAAAAACTACTTTATTATAACTTAAAATCATTCTAAACCCTCTCAATTAAACACATTTACATGGAGCGATTTGAAGATAGGGTATCAAAGGAAGCAGTAATGCTATTGCACTTATAATGGCAAGATATGAATCTGTTTGAAAACAATCACAATTCTGATATTTAGGCAATTGTTCCTATTTCCGTGCAAATTCTGATTCAGGCGTAAACTTCCCAGCGCCCGAATCTGGTGTAAAAGTGGTGTGGTATAAGTGCACGCGGGGGATACTTCTCTGCACAGTTTTCATAACCTGTCCCATTCCAAAATGGTGTAGAGAGAAGCTTTCCATGGCACCTTCTGATTCCTGGAGGCACTTAGGGAAGCCCTGTATTTTCAATTACAATCCTGTGCATATTTGAACATAGCTCTTAAACGCAGAAATCATGGTCACTCTGAACAGGAGGTCTGCATTTTTACAACATAAAAAGATGACAGAAATCTGATGTAATTGATGTGAGCGATCTGAGCTGATTAGGATAAAAAAAACTCAAGACTCCAATACTGAACATATTTCTAAATAATTGCTGTAATGTGAATATCTTAACATAACTGGAAACTCGTCCCACCATATTCAGAGCATGCAAGAGATGACTGCGCTTTTTTCCCTCTCTAGAGCTATGTCGAGAAAAGATCAACAACATTTATGCTGAATGTAAAATATCCCATTCTTCTTAACAGAAATCTGTAGGAAATTTTGAGTTAAACAAAAAATGCAGTTTAACCCCAAAATTTAATTTTTCTAGTAAACCAACTCAAAATGGGGAGCTCCAACTGTTCCAAGTGGTGGAAAATTAAATCTAAGAGTTGCAAGTGGGGTCCAGAAGTAGTGTGGAAGATTTTCAGATCTTTTTCTCTTTTTACCTTCAATGTTTTGGCAATTTTGAGGAATGGCATGTATAGCGGATAATGTAGTATTTGACACTAGAATGCAGTACAATTTTAAGAGGTCATTGACATGACTTTCCTCAACATCTTTTGTATTTAGGTATCCTCAGTCTTGAACTTTACCAGTTAAATACAAATATTTAATATGATTAAATAACAAAGAGTTCAGGATAATTGCCTGCTACCCATGAACAGTCAGGGTTGTACACTGTCTATTATTGAGCCACCTGTTGCGGTATTCATCACAATACATTGCCTACACTGGCCTGTAAGGTTAACTTTTTTTGAATGCACTGTGACTAAACCAATAAAAGTATTTTATTAAACAACTATTATATATTTTTTTTTAGTTGCATCTATGATTATAATACCTTCATCAGCTCATGGCAATTATTTTCATTGAGAAAAATGGAAGTTCTCCTGAGACAGGGCTTACATCCCCCCACCCACTAAAAAAGTAACATAATGGGGAGCCGCGGCTAATGGCCAATAGGTCAAGGGAGCCGTGGGCCGAAAAAGTTTGGGAACCACTGTTATAATGGATGACGAACAGGTAAACCGGACAATCATTAACCTTACAGACAAACCCTTGAACCAACTGGAGAAAAGAACATTATGTCTGGGTTTATCTTTCTGTCCCACCCAACCCATTGATTATGTTGGTACTCGTATTGGTTTGTTTAAATTCTGTCGTAATTTGAAACTGAATAAGTGGCACAGACAAAAATCTTCCAATGCTAGAGAGTCTACACACACTGGCAAAACACATATTGATGAGGACCTCAACATTAGTGACATTGAGACTTTGGTAGTGATGCACGAGTTAGAAGGCGGGTGTGGTGAAGGAAATACCAACATATACCAGATCATAGACAACCTAGAGGTAACCTGTGACCGTGCAGCTCCTACTATGCAGCTCCTACTGCTTTCAAACCCAAATCTACATTTTTCCCTCTCAGGCCACACGACAATATTGATACCTTCCAAGATGTAGTATCCAATCAGCTAATACGTTTTAGACAAAAAAAATGGTTTAACACGAATATGGCTGTGCAGCATAATCTCACCAAAAAACAGAAGGAAACTATTAAAAGTCTTGCGGATGACGACACAATCGTCATCAGACCTGCTGATAAGGGAGGAAATATTGTTTTGCTAAGTAGTGAGATGTATCTCACTGAAGCCAGGCGCCAGTTAGATGACCAAATGATTTACGTTAAAGCCAGCAAAGAGGATTACACCAATAGCGTCATCAGCATTTGGAACATGCTCACAGACTGGAAGGACAAAGGCCTTCTGGAGTGGGAAGAATTTTGCTTTCTTAAAAAGGACTTTCCGAAACTCCCTGTCCTTTATCTACTTCCAAAAATCCATAAAAATAAAACCAACCCTCCAGGCAGACCCATAGTGTCATCATGTGGTAGTTCACTTGAAAATGTGTCTAGATATGTAGACAACTTTCTCAGAGAGTACGTCATAAGCCTACCATCGTATGTCAAAGACAGGATGGATTTTCTGAACAAAATTCAGGACATCAGTTGGCAAACAGGTTTTCTGCTGATAACTATGGATGCCAATTCACTATACACCATTATTGAACACGAGGTGGGAATCAAGGCTTGTGCCAAATATCTCAGTAGGCGCCCGATTCATTACATGGAACATACTAACATGATCCTAGAGATGATGCGGTTTTGTCTCCTCAGCAACTTTTTTCTTTTTGATGGGAATATCTATAGACAAGTCCTCGGTACAGCTATGGGGACTTGTTTTGCCCCAGTTTTGCTAATCTTTTTCTGGGGGCTTGGGAGGAGCACATCAGAAAAGATACCAATTTTTCTGAGGACTTTGACCGCGTCGTCACATGGTTAAGGTACATTGACGACTTGTTCATCATCTGGGACGGCACTGTATCCAAAGCAGATGATTTCATTAACAGACTAAACCTTAATAGCATCAACCTCAAACTGACTAGCAACATTAGCGAAATCTTTGTGGAATTCCTAGATATTAAAGTGGAAATTTACAACAATGAAGTCCACACTGTACTATTCAGGAAGTCCACAGCTGGCAACACCTTGCTCCATGCTCTGAGCAGTCACCCGGATATTCTCAAGTGGAGTATTTCATACAGGGAACTGCTCAGAGCGAAGCGCAATTGCAGCTCTGACGAGAACTTTAGCAAAGAACAAGACATCATGCTTGCCAGATTCAGGGAAAGAGGGTACCCTGATTGGGTTCTCAAAACAGTGGAAAGAATGACCACTCTAACTAACACTGAAGCTACAGACAATGACAGAGAGGAGACTGACACCACAAGAATCACATTGACTTACAGTGGTGACTCCAAAAATATACAAAAAATACTAGCAAAAAACTGGGAAAATCTTACCAAGGATCCCATCATTGGGAAATCTCTCCCTGAAAGACCCAGGATTACGTACAGAAGGGGACGCAATCTAAGAGATTTATTAGTACATAGTGATATTACCACCGTCACAGGCAGAAATACCATGAATTTACAAGGCTTCTTTCCCTGCGGCCACTGTAAGGCGTGCCGCGGGAGCCTGATGAGAAAAGAATATCGCAATGCTATTACAAACAGAACCATACAAATAAAACAATTCTTAACATGCAGTTGCCCATATGTCATTTATAATCTGGAGTGCCCGTGCAATCTTTGGTATGTGGGCAGCACCACACACCAAGCCAAAAGAGAGTCTTGGAACATATGAGGGCCATCAACAACAAAGACCACCACTACCCTATAGCCAGACATTTTGAACAACATCACTATTCAGACAGTTCTAAACTGAGGTATTTTGTGATAGAACAAGTTAATCTTGGCATCAGGGGAGGCAACAGAGAATTAATTCTGACAGCGTGAATCAAGATATATAATGGACTTATGAACGAGACAGCCGGGTGGGCATAATAATTATGGTGAAATAGCAATACACCTGCATAGCCTGTAAAGTTTTGCAAGGCCTTTCCGCATTGCCATATTTCCACCTATAGCCTAAGTACTATCTTTTACAAGTGGTGCAACATATATGGTTATCTGGTTCTGTTCTACTGTGTTTTATTTTACTTTATTGTGTTTTATTGTGTTTTATTGCATTCTATTCTCTTGTATAGATATCTACATTTGGTCATCTATTTTAATTTTCCCTGCTGCTAATTTTGCTGTGTCTTGTCTCTTACAGGAGGAAAGGAAGGGGCACTTGGATCTAACTTGGGACCTCTCGGGTTCCCTAACCTTTTCTTCATGTGGATTTTCCTTTGGATGCCCACTGTCTCACAGATAAGGATTGCATCTTCACTTCTTTTCTTGATTTGTTCAATATATTTATTTTGTTATGTACGCATTGGTTTAAGATCAGTCATAAGTCTTTCTATGAAATACCCACTATGGGGCGCTTGAAATTATCAATAGAGGACATGTCATGCAATATAGGCTCAGCGGTAAATTAGTGCACCATGTTGGATACTGTGACCTGTATGCCGTGTACGCTTAGACGTTCCATTCCAACCCACTTAGGGAAAGAATAGCCTTTTAAGTCAGTCCATTCGATGGAGGTAACTGTTACATGCACTCTCTGCAGTATACATTTGTTTTCTCATCCCGGCATTTGCACTTTTGCTAATAACAATGTCTATATACTATTTGTTTTGAGCATGCAGTCAGCATATGCAGTGCAGTCATGAATACAAATATTGTAGTGATTATGTGACACTTCACGTTATGCTTATGTTATTCAACCACTTCAATATGGCATCGACTATTCAGTCTGAGCAAAGTCCTCTTTTCAGTTCATGCATTGGAAACTGAATGAGCAGTCCTACTTTTATTTTGTATGTTTACGTATGACGATCTGTATGCACTTTGCACTTTGTGGGAGCAAGACCCTTTGACGGTTGAAACGCGTCACGATGTATATATATATATATATCAACATGTGCGATGTGACTGTGTGCAACCGTGCAATAAAAATAAGTTTAAAAAAAAAGTATTTTGGATAGGTTTCAAGCCCCACCAACAGATAGCTGATTTATATATTTTTAAATTTTTTATTCCTCAATTTGACCCAAGTGAAAGAGAATTCTTTCGAATAACCCACAGGTATTTCTGAGGTATTTCTAACACAATTATAAATGAAACAACATGTCAGAAAAAGCGTAACACGCTGCGGCATATGTCACATGCCAAACTTGGATATCTCACATGCCTAACTTGTGCTCCAACCCCGTTAGTGCTGCTTGTCCGGAAATACGCAAGGTGCCGTGTAATCTGCATTCCCACAATCCTTTGCAAAACAAAGTACTTCTCCTTTATTGGAATTGAAGCTACAGTTATTTATGCTGAAGAATATTGTACAGCAGAAATATATAGACAACTACACTTTGATAGCAAGGTAGACTTTAGAAGTTGCTCTATTATAGACAGGTTTCCTTATGTAAGCAATAAGACCACAACAGCCCCATATATAAGAAATTAGTTCAATGAACCATTCATCTGCACTTCGTGTGGTGGTGATGATAAGTTCATGGTGATTAAACTATGAATTTTTGAAAGACTCCTTATAAAGCGGGGTCTGCAACACAGTTAACAACAGATGCATCACGTCATTTTTTATGAATTTAAAAGCTCTATCTAAAGTAATGGGAACGTTAATTATCTGCGACATTTTGTCTCCTTGTCATATCAAGTTTTCTAGATGAACCGTTGTGCAGAGTTCGAGACCCTACGTGCAGCTTCTCGTCTCCCTGCTAGACTCCATCGGTCGAGCTTTGCCTCAGGGTTTACCTCTCGGTCACCAATAGTGCAGGCACCGGCCCAGCTTCTCCGGTGGAGGCTTCTCTTACTTCGTACTCCTGCAGCAGCAAAAGCGGGATTCTATGTCAGGACCAGAGGCTCCGATTTTATTAGAAGACCGAGGCTCCTATAAATAATGCAATCCTTTTCTTGCCTTTAATAAACAGCAGGCAAGAAAAAACAAGCATTTGCAATGCACTAGGTCTCGCATTTGCAAGGGTTTCAGCTATTGGCATTGCAAACCTAAAAAAATACAGCCTTTGCTAATAATGATAGACAATATATTTTTTTACGGGTGACCTTGGACTCTGTTTTTTGTGTTTACCGATGTACAGTGACAGTTACAATATACAAAACACACGATTACAATATACAAAACACACGAAAGCAAACATGTTTTCTGTTGCATCTGAAGTTAGTCTCTGTTTAGTTTAGAAACCTTGCTTGATTATTCTCATGTGTGGCATAATATTTTTCAAGTGTTATTGGCATAAGGAGTTTTGAAAAATCCTGGGGCATATTAACAAGGCCCGGCGATAAATATCGCAAAGCGCGCTTAGCGCTTGCATATTTATCGCCGGCTATCTCTGTAATTTATCTCCCGGTTAGCGCATTATCAACAACGCGCATCGCCAAGGCAATAAAATTCCAGAGATAGCATGGATATCGCCGTTTTCCATGGTGGAAAATGGCGATATCCTAGATGATAGGGCCTGTGGTCTTAGCCACAGAATCCACCCCCCATGTTAAGTATGCCTTAGTCAGGAATTTAACAGACGTTAAATTCCTGCGTTAAAGCATACTTAACGCGATTTTAAAGATCGCTAACCCTCCGTGATAATATCGCGAAGCTGCCTTCGCGATATTATCCCTGTTTAGTTTCACAGCCACGCCTACTTTGCATCTCATTAGCGATGCAAATTTAGGCGTGCTGGGAACAGGCGCTAAGTCAGCAAAACACGCGATAGCGTGTCTTTGCTGATAAAGCGATGAAATTATCGCCGCTTTCGCCCGAACGGACGCATAAGCGGCGATAATTTCATATCGCCCCCTTGTTAATATGCCCCTGGACGTAAACATGCGAGACACAAGCTAAGCTCTTGAAGAGGTACTCAATGCCATATGTATCTTGCCATAGCCCGCGTACACTATTGCTCACATTTCGCTGTTAGTACTTTTTACGGATGTTCTGGAGGCGGAATATCTTGTTTGCGTGGTGCTTTACGACTGCTTGCCTTTCCCAGAAATGACCGAAGTAGCATTGAAATGGAGGAAATTGTTCACTGTGATCTGTTTTAGGGAGAGGTCTCCCACACATTCCTTTTGAATTTTTTACACAGCTACTGGGCATTTTTATGGGCCATCCATTTGACAAAATATTATATTACAGTGACCTTCTAAATTATGTTCTCGTGACAAATCATTGTTACTCATTGATCATTGTGAGTCAGGCAGGGGACTGCTGTGAAAACGAATTCCATAAAGTATCTGTTGCAATAAATGTTTATGCAATAAACGTGTGGGTATGTGTTGTGACCTTTTGAGTGAAGTACATTTCCTTTCAGTGAAAACGTTTCTTGAAGCAAACGCACGTCTTTAAAGTCAAGCATCTCCAGATATATGGTAAGGTAAGTATTTTTATTTTATGCTGCTAGAATAGTAAACTTGGGTTTCCTTTCCCTCCAGGACTTAAAGTTCATATGCGGAAGGAGTAGGTTTCAGCAAAATTGCCCTAGATATTTTGGGTTGACATATCGCCCAAGTCAAGTAATTTAGCAACCGATTTTAATACAGTAATCGTCCAACTATTCTCTGAAACCTGTGGACAGGCTATGCATATGCGAACCTGTACAGTGTCCGCTGTCATTTGCCGTTTCCTGAATGCGTGCCTGGATTCCTTTTGCATCGTTACGTCAGTTGTGACAGATGCTTTTTAAGTGCCATATCATAGTCATCTGTGATCTTTAATCAAAGTATAAACGGCATCTTGTTGCGCACAGGTTTGGCGTGTGAGCATCACACAAACCCCATGACGTCATGCCTGGAGAGTGCTTGGAATGTTGCTACTGGACGGAAAAGTGTTTCTCCGCAGACTGCGCTCGTGCCTGATTTAATCCCCACGGGCCGCGAGCACTGGAAGAAAAAATGAAGGGAGGAGCGAGAATTGTAAAGAATAAACAGAAATGAAAAGATAAAATGAAATGAGCATTCGAAAAAGGGAAGACTTAAAAAAAACAACTGGCTGACGACAGGATAGAGAAAGAATGTTTGTAACATTTTAGTTGCATTGACATGTCAATTTATACCCGTTGATGGGCAGACATAATACGGAACGCACATTTAGTGACTTATTCCCTTTCGCCGCTGCTTGTGTTTAGAGACTGAACAGAGTTCCCTCGATGGTCTGAGCGATGGGTAGCAGGCTTTAATGAGCGCTGTCTGCTCCCGTGACCTGGCCCCCGTCCTCCCACTTTCAATTGGCATCTGCGTGGCACCACCTCCTCGCTGGCCTTATTTCGCAACTGCCCAGAAAGCCATCCCTCAAACAGATGCCCTGGGAGCCGGAGCCAGCCTATTCTGCTGAACTTGCCAGAGCTAATGAACGAGGTGCTCACCCGGTAACGTTAAACTGTGACATGCTGATATTGCGAAAGTAAAAGCGTGGCGCCCGGGATGACGGGATATGAGAGAATATTACGTTTGAAAGCAACAAAATAATAGAGGAATAGTATCATAAAATGTGCAGCAGTAAGCAGCATAATTTGCCTTTTCTTGCCACATAAATTACTGCGAGACACGGGCGTCATTGTTAAATATATGCGCCCGTGTTTTAAAAGTGAAAGCAGGCTCGTGCTGCAATATTAAGCAGCCCCCGGGGGCAGGACGTGGATGAGGAGCTGCGAGCCATACGTTCTGGGAAAGCTAAGTAAACTCCATAGAAAGAACAAACAAGGAGCGAGGGACGGGTGGTGGTGGTGGGGGTGACGACACCGAGGGTGGGTGGCGGTGGAGGGGACGACACAGTCATTCATGGAGCAGTGAGCACTGACACAAGCATGAAGCAAAAAAGAGTTCCCCAAATAACAATTACGCTGTGCAAACGTAAAGTAACTGTAGTTGGTCGGTGCTGCACTAAGAAAAAATCGGAAGTGACGTTTGCTGCCTCAACTACTTACGGGGCAGCAAAGAAGAAAGGACACTGGACTTGACAAATGGTGAGCAGCAGGCGGGAGCTACCTCGTTTTACTTAATACTATAGGTCTTGCCGACAGCGCATGCGCGCTGCCTAGGCTCGACCTAAAAAACTACAAATCTCAGCATGCTTAGAGATAAAACTACAGTAAGCTGTCATAAAGAACGAAACAACCAATCAACATAAAGAAGACCTATAATTATCTTGGCTGGAAGCAACAAGTCCTCTTTTCTTGCTGCTGGTAGTCGAGATAAGAATTTCACACATTTATTCCCTTTTTTATGATGTACGTTATTTGGTTAATGATGATAAAGGTTGTATTATTGTTTTACCGTTTTTCGTGCTTTGCGATATTGGGATCCTTTCACCCGCTTTCTGGCCGCCTTTTGCGTCTCAACGTCTTTGGATCTGCGGTGACTGTTAATTTTCTGGTGAATTCTTAGGCTGTTTTTTTCTCCCCTCATAGTGATCGTCCCTCAGCTCATCGCTTTCGTTGCTCCCTCCGCGTCCTATCGGCAGCGTTAATTGTGTTGAGGGTCTCGGGTAACGTTGTTTGCGGGGCTTCTATTGAGGCATGTAATGTTCTCAGTAGGGGTGATGGTCCAGTTCACCTCCGCAAGCAGCGTACGCTTGGACGCTGGCGCATGACGCAATGCGTGGGTATAAAATAAAGAGGCGGGGCCCAGCGGCGGTAGTTGGGACCGCGCACATAACTTAACCACTGGTGTAGTGTCCGTTATGTTCAGCCACCGCGCGCACATGGTCCCCCACCAATGAGGCCCATTACAAGGCGTTCAGCACCAGACTTTGCGCTCCTCCGTGGTAGCAGGACTCCCTCTTCTCGGCCCGCCCTTGTCTTCTCAGTGGAAAACGCCTACGGGCCCACCCCCAGACACACCTTGCTCCACAGCTTACGGCCGCATTGAGGGCCATATGTACAATGAAGTGGCGGAGAGAGGCGTTAGCCTTCCTGGCTTAACTCCTCTCTCCGCCACTTCTGAAACGCAAGGCTGCTACATATTTGCAAGAATGCGGTGCAGCCTTGCGTTTCCCCCTGCAATGGCGCTAAGTTTAGCAACTTAGCGCCAACGCAGGCACCCTTGCACCGTAGTGCAAGGGTGTCTGCATGCAGGGGAGGATTGTTTATGCATAGGAAGGTGTCCCTTCCTGCACATAAACAATCCTAAAATGCCACTCTGTAACTTTCATGTGTGCTGCTTCATGCAGCACACATGAAAGTGACAAAATGGCATGATTTTTAAAGGTTTGTTTATGTACAGGAAGGGACACCTTCCTGTACATAAACAAACAATGGCATTTTGCTTTTTCCATATGTGCTGCACAAGGCAGCACACATGGAAAAAACAACAAGCATTTGGAATGCAATAGGTCTCGCATTTATGCAAGTTTAAGCTATTGGTATTGTAAATGACAATGTGTTTTATTTATGTTTCAAAAACCAAAACATAAATAAAAGGCATTGTCATTTACAATGCCAATAGCTCAAACTAGGGTAAATGCGAGACCTGTTGCATTGCAAATCAATCAATCAATCAATCATGTCACTTATAAAGCGCACTACATACCCCCGAGGGTCTCAAGGCGCTGGGGGAAGAGGGGGTGGTGCTGCTACTGATCGAAGAGCCAGGTCTTGAGGAGTCTTCTGAAGGCCAGTAGGTCTTGGGTCTGCCGAAGGTTGGTGGGGAGGGTGTTCCAGGTCTTGGCGGCGAGGTGGGAGAAGGATCTGCCGCCGGCGGTCGTTTTCCGGATGCGGGGGACTGTGGCGAGGGCGAGGCTGGTGGAGCGGAGCTGGTGGGTGGGGGTGTAGAAGCTGAGTCGTCTGTTGAGGTAGGCTGGTCCGGAGTTGTGGAGTGCTTTGTGTGCGTGGGTGAGGAGCTTGAAGGTTATCCTCTTGTTGACAGGGAGCCAGTGCAGGTCTCTCAGGTGGGGTGTGATGTGGCTGCGTCGGGGGATGTCGAGGATAAGACGTGCAGAGGCGTTCTGGATGCGTTGCAGCCGTCTCAGGAGCTTAGCCGTCGTTCCTGCGTAGAGGGCGTTTCCGTAGTCCAGCCTGCTGGTGACGAGGGCCTGGGTGACTGTTTTTCTTGTTTCGGTGGGGATCCACTTGAAGATCCTGTGGAGCATTCGGAGGGTGTTGAAGCAGGATGAGGAAACGGCGTTGACCTGCTTAGTCATGGAGAGGGTGGGGTCGAGGATGACCCCTAGGTTGCGTGCGTGGTCGGTGGGTGTCGGGGCTGTTCCCAGTGATGTCGGCCACCAGGAGTCGTCCCATGCTGAAGGGTTGGAACCAAGGATGAGGACCTCCGTCTTGTCCGAGTTCAGCTTCAGGCGGCTGGTCCTCATCCATTCGGCGACGGCCTTCATTCCTTCGTGGAGGTGGGCTTTGGCGGTGTGAGGGTCTTTGGTGAGGGAGAGGATCAGCTGGGTGTCGTCGGCGTAGGAGATGATGTTGAGGTTGTGCTGTCGGGCGACGTGGGCGAGGGTGCCATGTAGATGTTGAACAGCGTTGGGCTGAGGGAGGAGCCTTGCGGTACGCCGCAGATGATCTTGGTGGCTTTGGATCGGAAGGGGGCGAGGCGGACGCTTTGTGTTCTGCCGGAGAAGAAGGATGTGGTCCAGTCCAGGGCCTTCTCTTGGATCCCGGCGTCGTGAAGGCGTGTTCGTAGTGTGTGGTGGCAGACCGTGTCGAAGGCGGCTGATAGGTCCAGGAGGATGAGGGCTGCTGTTTCTCCGTTGTCTAGCAGGGTCCTGATGTCATTGGTGGCGGCGATGAGGGCGGTTTCGGTGCTGTGGTTGCTGCGGAAGCCGGACTGGGAAGGGTCCAGGATGTTGTTCTCCTAGAGGTAGCGGGTCAAATGCTTGTTTCCATTTCAAATGATGCCAGCAGTAGCATAATACACAAAGACATTTCTTTTACGAAGGAAAGGGTGCAGGACCAGGGACACCTAGTAACAGCCTGTGGTACTGCGCCCTTTTCTTCGTGAAAGGAATTTCTTTGTTTATTATGCTACTGATGGCACACTTTGAAACGAAAAAAAAAGAAACAATTTACATGACTGTTTGTCAAAGTTGCATTTAATTTTACACGTTTTGTCGGTCTTCTTTTTTGGACAATGTTCTATTGGCGTTGCAGATGCTAATCATTTTTTTTAGTTTCAAAGTATGCCAGCAGTAGCATAATACGCAAAGAAATTTCTTTCACGAAGGAAAGGGCGCAGTACCACACGCTGTTACTAGGTGTCCCTGGGACACCTATAAAAGAAATTAAATTCTAGGGACACCTACTAACAGCCTGTGGTAGTACGCCCTTACACGTTTTGTCGGTCTTCTTTTTTGGACAATGTTATCAACTATGTCAGTCCATGCCTCGAAGTCACTACAAATTTGTAGTCCTGCTTTTTTGTCTGCCTCCATGTTCCGGTATGTTTTTTTTTTTTAATCAGTCCATCCAATATATGGGACATGTACCATGAATGACAGAATCCACGGAAACAGGGATACTGCCAGCATGAAGTAAAATGGAGGCTACTCCCAAAACAGCACCAGGGCAGGAAGGTAAATAAGCATTTGCAATGCAATGAACTTGCATTAATGTAAATGTGAGCTATTGGCATTGCAGATGCTAATCGTTTTTTTCCATTTCAAATTATGCCATCAGTAGAACAGGATATTTTGAAAAACAAGGGAACCCAATTAAGGATAGGTCAGGGACCTTGGGTACTTAACTTTTATAAGAGACAGTGGTCCCTGCGCAGAGATACAATAATAATAGTAAATATAGATCCAATCAGTACTATATTTCTGCCGTTATCCAGCCGGATAAGGGCAATTTTAATATACAAATAAAAGAATTAAACAAAAAATGTGAATAAATTACAGTGGGACACAAGCCTGTATCCAAGAACTCACATAGCAAGGGGAAACGAAGAAAAAGGCTCAGGCAACATGTGGTTGTCTATGAGAAGTGATCATGGTACAACAGACAACAATAAAGCAAGGTCACCTTTACATATAATACATTTTAGACAATAGCAGTGTATAAGGTAGACAACATGTCGACGACGTTTCGAATCTTTACAGAAAGATGTAGGATCATCATCAGGACATTATAAATAAGATCCCTGAAAACTATTGCCTGTGATTACTCAAACAGGGATGCAGCGATGCGTCAAAAATCTTGCGTCGCCGCTGCGACAGACGCAATTCGACTCGGATGCGGCAACTCTACAAGGTGATGGACCGTGGCGCAACGCGGTAGCCTGCGTCAGGAACACTGACGTAGGTGCCGCAAAACTGCCGCAAGTCAGCCTGACGCAACTGCAGAAAAAGTCACTTAAGACCGATTTGCGACACGCAACGCCATCCCGACCACCCTGCCACAGTTCACACTGCGTGAAGTGGTAAAAGGCACCCGCGAATCGACGCAATTCTTCGAAAATACATTTGTGGACCACAGAGGACCTAACAATGGACCAGGAAGGTAACCCCAGTAGCCAGGACCCTCTGGCAAACAGCCGTAGCAGAAGCCCAGATGCACAGGCTGAGACTGGGACAAAGAGGAAACGGAAGTCCAATTTCTGTTGTGAGGAAAATGAGATACTGGTGACGGAGGTCACCAACTACAAGCACCAGCTCTTTGTCAGTTCCAAGCTGCCTCTCGCAAAAAAAGAGGCGATATGGCAGAGAATCGTACAAAAGATCAACAGCGGGGGCCAATCCAAGAGGACTGTCATGGACTGCAAAAAACGGTGGCATGACTGTAAGCGCAGGACAAAAGAAAAGCTTGCGGCAAACCGTAAGGCAGCCTCACAAACTGGAGGAGGCAGCCCAGCAGACCAGGAGGTCCTGGATGACCTCGAGGAGCGGGTGGTAGATGTCATCACAGAGGAAATCGTAACTGGAATATCCGGACAGGACAGTGCAGCCCGAGAAACTGAAGAGCAGACAACAGGTGTTAGACTTGGCATCTTTTGGCGTGTTTCCCCTGAGTTTTTGCTTTCTGACCTTCCGGTTTTGACTCTGTTTTGCTGGCGTAGTGTTTCTGCGCACTTTTCTCACTGTTGATCAGTGGTTAAGTGCAAGTGCTCCTGTGGTAAATTGTGTTATGGATTGGTGTTTCCATGATCGGATATTTGATTTACTTGTTAGTCCCTATTAAAGTGCACTGAGTGTGCCAGGGCCTGTGAATCAAATGCTACTAGTGGGCCTGCAGCACTGATTGTGCCACCCACGTGAGTAGCCCTGAAAAGGTAACTCAGACCCGCCATTGCGGAGTCTGCGCGCAGTTTGTAACTGCCACGTCGACTTGGCCAGTGCGTACACTTGCCAGTCCCTCACCTTCCCTTTTCTTACATGTCAGCCACCCCTAAGGTAGGCCCAATGTACCCCTGTGGGCCGGGTGCAGTGTATGTGAAAGTTAGGACATGCCCTGGTGTGTGTGGCATGTCCTGTTAGCGAATTACGGCCAATTTTGTTTTTCGCTATTGCAAGGCTACCTGTTCCCCATAGGACAGAATGGGGAGTTTGTTTATAACATCTTATAAACATAATTAGGTAGGAAAATATAGTTTAGTATACCTGAACTCAGAATCTAAAGATGCATCTTTTAGTGAAGGTGATTTTTACATTCTGTGTTTGAAAATATCACTTTTAGAAAGTAGGTATTTTCTTGCTCAGTCTCTGCCGGAATGTGGATTGCCTGTCTGGGTTTTGGATGACAGAAGGCTGGGGAGCAGGAGTGGCTCCAGATAGTCTGGGTGGGTCAGGAAAGGGTTATATAGACCTGGGCTGCAATTGGGGAAGGGGGAGATTTCCTTGCACCTCAAGGGGCCTGGTCTGCCTCTGACCATGCCATCTCCACCTCCTGCCAGGAAGTCACACCAGAGAAGGCAGAACTGGTTCTGCCTGGGCACAGACACTCTCTGCCTAAGAGATGAAAGAATTTTGGGATATAAATATTGGGGCCCAGAGCCCTGAACTTTAGAACTCTTTTGGACCAAGAAGACTGCCAAGAAGAAGAAGAGCTGGAGAAGCTGTGAGGAGGAACTACCACATTGCTGTGTGCTTTGCTGTGTTGGCCTGCAGTGGCTGCTTCTGTCTTGGGCAGTGAAAGAACTGGATTGAAATTTCTGCAATCAACTTTGTGAGTTTCTCCAAGGGCTTGAGGTAGAGCTTGCCCCCTGTTCAAGAAGTCTCAGGAACAGCAAAGACTTCAAGCTCTTCTGCCCTCAGCACTGGGGACTGTGTGTTTTGTGCTGCAACAGAAGAAAAGCAACCCGTTGACGTCTACGATGCTGCTGCCGACTCCGTGTCCTGAAGGCACCGCAGAGGTCACCGCACGACGACCCTGGTCTCACCGACAACACCTGCTGATGCTGCAACCGAGCCGCTGCTCAAACTGCGACCTGTGGGCACCGCACTCCGCACCGCCTCACTTCACGACGACGCCTTGGTATCCCCAACGACGACGCTCCATGCCGAAATCTACGCCGCTGCTTGCACTGTGGTTCGAGGGCACCGCTCGTAAAGTTACACGGCGCACTGCCCTCATGCTGCACCGCAGCCTTGGCCTACCAACACCGGCGCCATCGACTCCAGTTCGTCAGCCGACGATAGCATTTCAGCAACGACGACGCCGCTGCTTGCACCGCGACATGCCAGCACCGCGACGAGCACCGCATTCACCTCGCACTGCTACCCTGGTCTCACCGACGACGCCATCTGATGCCGCCACCGAGCCGCTGCTCACACCGCGACCTGAGGGCACTGCACACCGCACCGCTGCCCTTCGCACCGCAGCGCCTGACGCCTGCCGACGCCAGCGCTCCTGACTCCAACAGAGAGGAGATCGATCTCCAACGCGTGTGACTTCGAGGGCCCCGACGACTCCTGCACCGACCTCCGGAACCGACGCCTGCCGACGCCGTGCTTTCGTAAGCTCAACAAGAGGTCGCAGACGCCCTGCATTTCTAAAAGGTACTGTTTGCGGGTCTTCCCGACACCGTAGCTGGCCCGCGACACCGCGGTCAGCCAGAACTGTTTGGATCTGTTTGCTCACGACGCCGTGATAGCCCCGGATGGAGCTATCGACATTAATGAACTGTTTTTCAAGCATATTTTGATAACCGAAGATTTTTAAGTACTGTATTGTGGATTTTTTTATCGTTTTTGGTCTTCTCTTAAGTATATAAAAATATTGGATATTTTTCTAAACTGGTGTGGTGTCCTTTTGTAGTGCTTACACTGTATTACTGTTGGTTAGGTGCAAATGCTTTACACACTGCCTCTAAGATAAGCCCGACTGCTCGTGCCAAGCTACCAAGGGGGTGAGCAGGGGTTATTTTAGGAGTGTAACTCCCTTATCCTGACTAGAGTGGTGGTTTCTGCCTGGCTTTGGCACATGCCCTAGCCTACCAAAAATCCCATTTCTAACAACGGGTAAGTCACAGTAAGTGCACAGATGTCAGTAATGGGTCATGGTGGTGATTGCTGCTAGAAATGTCCCTGTGCCACAGTCTGATGTGTGCATCTTGTTGTCCTTATACTTGTCCACAATCACAACTATTCTCAATGTAAGTTAATCACATATGACAATCACATATTGAAAATGTCAAAACAGCACTGCCATGTCCATCTCTGATGGAGCAGATATACTGGACTTCATTTATGAAGGGCCTTGCAACACCGGTACCACACTTTTGTGAATGTCCAAAGTGAAGACCCGTTGGCGCAAGGACTACATAAATGACGTTCATGAGGTCATGCATATGCCTACATGCGTAACTTTGGTAATACGGTGCAACGTGGTGCTAGATATTGCCTGGTCTTTCTTGAGGTGTGCCAGTGTGCTGGAGCAGTTTGAGATCAATGGGTGGAGGACGTGTGCAGCGGGGTCATTGTATGTAAGTGTTGCGGAGTGGTGGGGCCAATGAACTCAATGATAACTGATTAGATGGCCTGGATCCATTTATGCTGTGGATCAATGATGGTGGTGGTGTCTGGTGGGGATGGTGAATATGTGACATTTACATACTGTAGATTCCTAGGGCAACTTCCACAATTATAATAACAAAAACAAGTTAAGTATCAGGAGAGACACAAACCGATATAGATAGAAAGGTACAAAAATTGTTATTTATTGATAATAAAGTATTCCTTGTTCCAACATTAAAAATGAAGCAAACGACATACACCACATCCATCTCAGCATTCAAACTGAACAATCAAAAAATATGTACATATACAGGTATGATCAACACTTAAATTCATCAAACAAGATATTCTATATATGTTCTGATATATTTTTTATCTTCATAACACAAATGATTGTTTTAAACGTTTTCCATAGATGAGCCTTGTATGTAGGCTTTTAATACACAAGTATGTATCTGTGTCGTGAAGCGACTTCCACTCCCGGGCGGTTTCTACGCGCGTTTCGGCATGAAAATGCCTTCTTCAGGAAAAAGCCACCTCAGATACAGGTACTGTCAATAGGTTTGGAATCTATCCGGCCCGACCAAATGATAAAAGAAAGTAGAATAGGCGTCCAAATGAAGCGTCACATATAGTTCATAAAGGTCCATATGAGGGGAGATGCAGTGTAAATGATTTTGTATTTTTCTCTTTGATCTCTCCCTTTGTACCTCAAGCTCAAAAACTCATGGGTTGATAGTATCCATGATAAAGCTTTTGTAGAGTTGAAGTAGGGATCCAAAACAGCATTAGAGAAGCCTGAAAACACCTTGCGTGCTGGATATACTACACGTGTGGCGTCCGGTCCAGATTGATACTGGTGCGAATATGTGACATTTACAATGATGGTTGGTCCAGGTGAATCTGGTGGTGTGGCTGTAGTTGAATCTGTCTTCTGGTGGAGGAGATGTGCTTGACTGTGTCTCCTACAATGTGGCTTGGTGTGGTGAATAGCTGCTTCAGTCTGATGTCAGCAAGTTAACCCAGGAGGCAGTGGTGTTCTAGTCACTGGGGTTGTCCAGGTGGAACTAGAGTTCTCAAAGTAGGAATGTCGTTGGTGGATGGGAGAGCCTGATGTGCAATGATGTCTACAATGGCATTGGTGAATGGGTGTCCATGGACCGGGGGGCCTGCAAATGAAGGTACCAAAGTGGATGCTGTTGTGCTTGGTCCGGGTTTTTAAGTTGCCAAGTACCATGGTCACAGCTGGGTCATTAGAGTGCGTGGTTAGTTAGAGTGTTTTTCTTTCTTGTAGGAGATGGCAATGCCTCCTCCTCGATGGATGTGGTGGGCCTTGCGGGTAATTAAGTAGCTGTCACTGATGGCGATGGTGATGTCTGGTCCAGAACAGAGGTTGGTACATGTTTTTGTAAAGTAGGTGACATATGAAGAGGTTGCAGCAAGGTGGTGCCACATATGTGTAGTGTGAATGTGTAGGGACTGCACATTGTGAAGGGTGCAGTTGAGCTGGTTGTGTGGAGTGTTGTTTGGCTGGGTGGCAAGAGGCACTGGTGTGTTGATGTGGCAGAAGGTGTTTTTGGAGTTTCGACTGGCGCAGGGTGCAAGATAAGCATACAGTCTTGCAAGATGGCAGGTGGTGTTGCCTCCAGGGTAGATGGCGAGGAGGGTGCTTGTGTTGCAGCGGAGGAGTGTACGAGAGGAATGGTCCTTGCTGCTGAGTGTGGTCCAGGGGCAAATGGACGCAGACGGTCTTATCCATGGCTTCCCTTCGTCATGGGAGACGTACATTGATCTCAGACAAACTGAAACTCTGCTGAATTTTAGAAAAAAGCTAAAAACATGGCTCTTTCCTAGGAACTAACGTCCCTAGTCGTAGCTTTATTCCTTTTTGCCCGCATGATTATAAACTTGTACAGCGTTTGTAGGGTAATCTCAGCGCCAGGATACCCGTGGGGTGACAGAGCGCTATAAAAATCCAACATACAATACAATACATTACAACAGTTATTACATTGGAATGCCATTTCAATGTAACTTCAGACACACAGTTGCCTTCACATTGCATGTCATACCAACGCATTGTGATGCAAGTAATGGAGATTCATCAGTTCCAGGTTAGTTAATGCTTTCTGGTGTCAGATAAAAATTTAAGGGAGTTTCTTTGTGAGCAAATATAACATTTAGGGGGTCTTGTGGGGTAAATAATGAAATATAGTGTGATTTTTGTTTGGATAAAATCAAAATTGGATTTCTTTTGGGGTCAAAAATGAAACTTAGGGTGTCTTTTGGGGTCAAAAAGGAAATTAGGGTATCTTTTGGGGGCACAAAATGAAATTAGGGTGTTTTATCGGGTCAAAAAAGGAAATTAGGGTGTCTTTTGGGGTCAAAAAAGGAAATTAGGGTATCTTTTGGGGGCACAAAATGAAATTAGGGTGTTTTATCGGGTCAAAAAAGGAAATTAGGGTGTCTTTTGGGGGCAAAAAAAGAAATTATGGTGTCTTTTGGGGGCAAAAAGGAAATTAGGGTGTCTTTTGGGGGCAAAAAATGAAATTAGGATGTCTTATGGGCTCAAATTTAACATTTAAGGTGGTTTTGTGGGTCTGAGATGAATCTCAGGGATCAGGGGTTGTTATGTGTTACAAGTGTTTCTTTTAGGGTTGCACTCACTGTAGTGGGAACAGTAATTTACAATGCTACCCTATCCAGCTCTTTCTCCACTGTTGCAATATGAGACCTATTGGTATGCATTGTATTGGAATGCAATGTAATGGTATGCGTTGCAACCAAAGATATTCCTTTGGTATACCACTGGTCTGCCTGCTGCGCATTGCTGTACAGCATCTGGCATTGAGAAATGATGTAGGGGGCACTGGACAGCTGTGAGGTGGAAAAAGCCTGAAAAGACACTGGAGGGGGCATGGATGTGGGGGTGTGTGTGAGCGGGGGTTGGCTTCATATTACAAAAGGAAAATTGCAACAAGGCTTGGTCCTGCGTATTCTGTGCTCCTGCTCCTCTGAGTCTGCTTCAAGGAACAGGTAGCAGCCAGCCAGGCTCCCTCACCTAAGTCACTCACAAGGCTGCAATATTGCGTTGTGATTGCTCATGCGCGCAGGGACAATGCATTCAGACAGGGGCTTGAGGGGTGGGCATGTTCTCCATGCAGGCTGTAATGCTGCCTGCATTGTAAACAGGGAAGTGCACATGACTGTTTCGGGCGGACTGAGAGGGCCAAAGAAACAATCATTGTGCACTTTAGTTGGTATACCACTGAGCCCTGGGCCTACTCGTGAGTATAGCAGCCCCAATCACCCTCCCACCCAGAAAGGAAACATAGCATGAGTACCTCAAAAATTAACCTTCATGGTATTCGTTTCACCGTCTTGCACTGCTCAAAATCATTGGCCCAATGCTCCACCACCATAGTGGATTATCCGCCACTGGGGGTCCCTCACCCACAGGTGCTACCCCTGCGCCCCACTATACCCTGGGCATCCTCCGCTACACGTCACACCTTCCACTCACTTGGACATTGACACAGTGGTGTTATCCGATGCACTCTCTCAAAGTCTGTGACTCAGCCAGCATGAGCCTCAGCCAGGTGGGCTTACACAAGCCTGGGTACAGCATTTACTGCCAAGACAGCTGGGTAAGCACACGATGAAGTTGATGCAACACGCCTCCCTTAGGCGTGTAGTTTCAGTGCTTGTGCAACATAAGTTTGCATCATCTCAGGGTCCTCACCCTCCACAGCGTATGGCCAGTGACCCATCCTCTGGCCTCTGATGCAGATATGCGTTGGCCACCATTGGCAATATCCTTTGTGCAGCCCAGTGTATTGTTGGGGCGTGGTATACAATGTGTACCTCCCTACGCAGTTACTCAGGAGGACATGTACTATTCAGAGCTACAAGGGGGACCAGGGTGTCTTCTCACACAAGTTAGCAACATGCCTCCATGCGACCTGGATGACTACACCACCAGCTAAGGGTGATCACCATTGCCTCAATGCCTACCACCACAGACCAGCAACTCCACTGCACCTCTGCATCCCAGTTCGGGTCACAAATGTCGGGCCACCGATATCACCCTGACCTGGGTACTCATTGGTGCTTCCAAGGGTTTGTATGCCATTGTGTAGCAGTAGTGCCCAATGATACGTGATGCACACTAGTATTGCTCAGCAAAGCGCTTGTACTCAATATTGTAGCCCAGATTTTCTTCTTCCCCTGGGTCTCTGGGTGGTCATCATGGCTGTTGGGGGGTTTGGGAGAGTTGTTGATCTGTGATGTACTACGGCCAGGCAAATCCATTCTGCATGATAAATATTTTTCGTATCCTAGTTCTCATTGTAGGTTGACTCATAGGCTTGTTTTCACTGTAGATGCCATAAAAAATAGGGCTGACTAATGTGATTTCCTTTGCCGTTAATGTGCCTTTTGTCAGTCATTGCTTGCTAACGTCGGAATTACTATCGCATTTACAGCAGTGTTTCTGGCAGTCATCATTGCAGCCAACAGCAAATCTCGCCATGTCCCAACGTATTGTAATAACATTACTAACAGTGCGTTCTTTGTGGGCGATAGGCCGCACACAGCAAACTTCCGCTAACTAGTGTTGGTGGTAGTTTGAGTGAGTACTTGTACATATGGGCCATAATGTCTCCAAAATGTGCATGCAAACATATCTTTAGGTTGGCAGTATGTTGTGCTGGAAAGGAGGCCAACACACTGATATCACACACTAATTTACAATTGCCATTGCAGTGTTGCCAGAAAAGTGCACCTACCACTAAGAGCAACATTTCCAACGCAGTGTATGTCCACAGGTCAGTAACAATGAATACCAATGACCAGCACCACTACTGTAACAATAAGTGGTGCAATGTCCATGCAAGTGGGTATGAGTCTTGAGCATCAGTCTGTATCAGGACATAGATCGCTTGACTGTGACACAGTGATCAGCTTTGATAACCCACATGTGATGCCTCTTACTAAACCTCACTACAATTGAACATGCAAACACAAGTAACACATTTCCACCTTATTTTTCAGAGGATGCACCTTCCACATCACAATGGGTGGATGACACCAATCTTGTTGACGAAATGGACGACACCCTGCCCTCAATTGACAGTGACACACTGGAGGACCTCATTACCACCATATGGTCACCTACAGTACCTCCTGAGAGTGACAACAGTGTGTTAGCTGCTCCAGCTGAAACCCAACAAACAACAACAGCAGAATCTGCCACAACAAATATAAGCCCTGACTTGGCTAACACACAGGTAGAGTTCCAAAGAACCGCTGTAGCTCTACTATGGAAACTACTCAGAGAGGTTCATGTGGCTGTGGAGAGTGTGGGTGGCATCCTGCAAGCAATACTCCAAAGCCTGAATTCAGAATCGGGGAACATTGGTATAGAACAAGCCAGCAACAGCCAAACACCAGGACTTGCACAATCTCTGGCCAACATATCCAACATTATGAGTCAGAGGCATGTACAAATGCAACCACAAAGTGGCACCAGGGATGTTGCTCAACACCTTCAAAATATCGATGACACAATGAGATACATGCAGCAAAAGCAAGACATGTACATGGCAACTATGACTGCCTTTCATGGTGAATTGCTGACTGTTGTTAAAAATCAGCAAGTAATGTTGAATGCCCTAATGGCAAACTTCATGACACCAGAATACGTGTTACCTCCCACCTCCTCTGCCACTGCTGGTGGACTAAATAACACTTCAAGTTCTTTTTCAACAGCTTCTTGCAAATGAAACGTCCTCATTAATAGGCAACTTTACTTTCATAGTCTTAAGCTTTTCCAAACCATGAAAAAATGAAGGGAACTGACTAACTATTTCGTTTGTGAGCATTCATATTGTAATTCACAGAAACCAGCAGCTGTGCGGGAACTGAGTAGACAGGCACCTGATGCGGTGCCTTGAAGCACATGAATGGGTGCTTGTAACCTTCGTTATCTTGTGTTACATTGTTACTACAAATGAACCTTGACTTTTTAACGCCAGCAATGCAGCCCAAGTATATACTTTGGTTTTCAATGGAGTAAGTTGCAGCAATGGAGATAGTTCATTATATTTCTCCTCAGGCATAATGTTTATCGATGCACCACTGTCAATGATGAAAGGTATCGAACAACCATTTACTTTCATTGTAATCTTCGGACACTGCTTGAATGACTTTTGTGCTTTAGCATGACGATCTTTTCTTGACTAAAAACTTTCTTCAAAAGAGGACAATTCAACATCTGCACACTCTTCTGAGGTAAACATCAAAATGGAGCAATCATTTTCATCACTTTCACTTGATACTGCTATAGAAGAACGGTTGGATGATGATTTAGATGCCGATCAACTTCTTTCAGTGTTGATTTGTCTTAGATGATATCGCTTCTTGGCCTTGTGGGTGTACGCCGAACGTTGATTCTGGAATGTACTGGCGGCTACAGTCTTTGCATATCTGTCCAAGAGCGGGACATTTGCCTTCATGTGGAAACAAAAATCCACACGCAACCTCTTTTTATGG
Organism: Calotriton arnoldi; assembly: GCA_963921515.1. Lineage (NCBI taxonomy): Eukaryota > Metazoa > Chordata > Amphibia > Caudata > Salamandridae > Calotriton > Calotriton arnoldi. The sequence continues at coordinate 166,589 of CAWUFW010002613.1, forward strand.
GTAGGCATCACTTTGTGTCCTTCAGTCTTTTGTTTTGGTTACTTTTCATACTCAGGACATTAATTCTGGGCATCTCTGGCCTCCATGTCAGCAGCTTGTCTATCTGCACGCACTTCAGCTCTGGCAGCCATTAACATTCGCTGCAGATTAAAAATTTCTCTCACAGCATTTGTCGTCTGAATGAATCTGACAAGCTTCCATCAATAACTCTCAGACGCATAGCTTCTTCATCATTAAAATCGTTGAACTTACAATGTCGATGAGTGTGTGGAGTCTCTTCGCATATTCATCAATGGTTTCACAAACTTTCTGGCATTCTTGGTTGAAGATGTATCATTCTTAATCATTATTTGGGATTGAATTAAACTTAAGATTCAACACTTCTTTAATCTGTTGATATGTGACTTCTTCACCAGTTCACAGCATTTTCTTTATGACTTTTTTACACCATTACCAGTAAGATTCTTGAGATAATATTTTTGTTATCAGTCTCTTCAATGTATCAATGAAATCATCAAATGTCTCTATCCAAGTAGTCCATCTATCACCAATATTTTGTTGTTTGGCGGTACCGAACGGAAGTGGTGGTTTCAGGAAAGCAACAGCATTATAACCATTTGTGTGATTGGCTGACACTGAGAGCGGAGGTCTCTTCGACACTGTCTGCTGACCGCTAGGACCTGCTTTAGGCATACCATCTCTAAGGGCTTGTGCTGTTCTGGCCCCTGGGTCATCTTGACCAATAGATGGAACTGTGATCTCCCTCTTGGTCTTCATGAGATGTCTTCACTTTTCTGGAGACCTCTGGAGTTGTTCTGAGCTGCCACCCAGCAGCTTCGATGGCGTTCCGCATCAGGTATGAACAGCTCCGTAAACACAACCTTGGGCACTTCTTCTACAGCTACTCCACTCAATGCCGTGGCACGACTCTTATTATTTAGCTCTGGTAAGCAGATGCCCATTTCTTGTATCTGACTTGCTCTGTTATTAGGCATCTCTTTGTACCGCCTGACACCTGGTTGATCTCTGCCTCGCAGTGCTTCTGATAGCAATGTTATCTTGCAATTTGCTGTCGCTATTGGCTACGCTTTCAAAACCGGGTTGCATCCGCCTTTAGAGTTATCACTCCGTATTATATATGACTGTCTGTTGCCTAGCAGCACAGTACCTTTTTGTACGGTCTAACTAGCAGGTTCTTGGTCACCAATATGTAGATTTCTTTGTAATGCCTTAGGTGTTTTCAACTTCTTTACAGTGGCTGGAGTTGTGCTTTGACTCCATATACATTAAGCATTGGTTCCGTACTTTGACTGAAACACACCTGGCACACACAAGTAGTTTGCTTGGACCACAGCAAACTCTCTAGGAGAACACTGTTGATCTTCGGGTCACTTATCCCATAACTCGTCACTAGTGTAGCGTCTTCCCTAGCCTGGGTACCCGCCAGTGACTACGCCATACACGGAACTCAGTTTGCACATTTTATTCGTCTGCGTGTAATTGTGAACTCAACATTCTAAAGCAGCCTTCAGTGCATTTCGCTCTAACACTAATGTCACAGTTCTACAGAGTCTATCAGGAGCCAAAAGGGTTCCATAATTTCGAACTCGCAAGACACTACACTAGGGTAGGAGAAGAAACTGGCATATGAGTGAACATAAAATATATGAGGAGTTGAGATGAGAAAGACATTCTCAAATCTTTAGTGTATGCCGTATACTCACTTAGGCAATAACCCACACAAAGTTTAGGCTGAAGAGGAAAATATGGATAGAAAACAGATGACAAATTTGTTGTAGTTCTTCGAACATGAAGACATAACCCACATGGTATATATTGAACAGAAAAGACATCTAGAGCTTTAACATCAGAAAGACGTTTAGCTGTATCATTAAATGTGTCATATAGAATGTTTGTATGTAAAGGTTCTAGTATGCGCATGGTTCTATGACTCAGCAGTGATCCCTTGAGAGACAGTTATTCACTGGCTGGAGAGGGAGAATCAACCACAGTCATCTCCCTCAATAAATCTTGATGTTAAAACCTTCTATTAGTCTCCTGCAAGCGCATCACAAAATTGGCGACGAGTTCCAGCCAGAAGAAGCGTGAGATGACTGCATGGACCCAGTGTTGGTGCAAGAACCCACTATGTTGGACTGATCAGTAATTTAGCAAAAGTGCTGACTACTCTTCCTAGGGCTATCATGACCAAGAGCTTGAAAGAAAATACTAAGCCCAAAGATTGCGCTTGCCGCTTGGCAGGAATATTAGGAGAGACTCTTTCCCAAATTGACAATACAGCTCACATCGACTGGTAATTAATTAACTAATTAATTATAATTCATTCAATTTGAGGAACTGCATGTCATTCCCATAGGATAGTGCATTAACATTGGCCCTGTTCTGGACATTCGTAGATCCTGCGTTTTAACGGCACCCGTGCAGTGTGCGCTTAAGGGGGTGCGCACAACGTATCTACACATGCTGACTAACTTTAATGGGAGGAGCAGAACTCATGGCCACAGAGTTCGAGGCTGTGCGAAACTCTGCAACAACTCCAACGAAACAGGATTCCACAAGTCCCGGGGCAGAGCTCGTGATCACATGAGTTGTGGTGGCAGCAGTGATGACATTTTAGTATGGCGTGTCTACTGAGAGCGGCAGCTGTAGCAAGAGGTCCCAGGGAGCGTAATACGGCTGTATGTTCCCATTTGTGTACACGTCAAGGGAGAGGAGACGTTGAGACTAAAGAAGGACAAAGAGTTACCCAACATAGAAAAAAGACTAAGGAAGGCTGCAGGTGGCAATACATGTTTGCACATTGTCAATGGATTACATGTCAATGTAAAGAAGCAACTGAGACTGAAGAAGGACAAAGAGGATCATCAGCAGAGAATGAAGACTGTTATGGGATGCAGTGTGCAATCTATATATAGGGTGCTCCTTTGTCTTTTTAATCATTTCTTTCCCACAGGAACATCACAGAAAGAGTACTGCCAAAGTGAGCTGTGTCATAGGTCTCTGAGCTGTGTGTGTAATAACTATTCAATTCAATTCAATAAATCTTTATTCGGATATAAAATATCCATAAAAGCACAATTAAAATACCAGCACATAAAAACAACAAGTAAACAGGGACTTGTAATATCTGGCATAATCAGCAATACAAATACACATATTATATAAGAAACTAGATATATAGAGCAACCACTTCTTCAGATCTTATGGCTAAATTCTTCCTAACAGATAGCAGCATAATATGGTAAAGTGCAATTTGACAGTCGACAACTTACAGGTAAAATCGATATGAAGGCAATCAAATATGAGCAAACAACAGCATGATATATCAAAATGCAATCAGATCTGTACAAGTAACAGCCTAATGTATTAAAGTGCAATCAAATATAAACTATATAATAAAAACCATAATATACAAGGCGACAAATTATACAAAGTACCACCCAACATATAGGCTTGAAATTCACAGCATGATATATCAAAGTGCAATCAGGTCTGGACAAATAGCAGCATAATGTATTAAAATGCAATCAAATATAAACTATATAATAAAAACCATGATATACAAGGCAACAGTTTCAACGAAGCACCGCCCAACAGATAAGCTTAAGGTTCACAGCAAATAGCAGCAAAATGTTGTTAAGTGACATCCGATGCATTTATAAAATACTCATAGAGGCGCGTGAACGGACTGCCGCCTTCAGAAAAGAACCTACACTAAAAATCAAATCTATCCTCTCAAGACTTAAAATTTCCGTGTAGGCTATTCTGTAGTCAACAGTAGCAGTTGCCTTAAAAAAAGGAATCAAAAATTGTTTAGTGTATTTTTGATAAAAATTACAAAAGAATAAAAAATGTAACATTGATTGGTTGCTCTGATTGCCACAGGGACAGGTCGTTTGCTCAAGGTTTTTGTTAAAGCCTATGGGGAAGCACAATAGATATTTTAAAGTGCCTGCCCTAAGGCGGAAGAGCAGGCTTCTCTCCCAGCGACTTAAGTTCTTTAAAAGATAGCTAGATGGCAAATGTGATGGGGGGCAGTTAGCAGACACCAAGGACATGTACCTTGCAACTGACGATTTCAGGAGCTCAGTTGCATGTCTTGAGTCACTATATTGATCGTATAAAGCCTCCTGGAGGGTCTTCTTAGTTATACCCTCTGTATTACTTGGGTTTAAAAAAATATGATCAAAATTCACGCTGATCAGGCTGTTTCTAACAGCTGCGAACCACGGTATATCCCCACCCTTGTCTCATTTAAGGCAGTCCGCTATGATTTCTCTGGTTGCTGCTGGGTTTTGCCAAATTTTCAACCAAAATATAGCCAGGCGACACCTAATGTAGTCTTCGATATAAATATAAGACACTTTTAATTCCCTGTGGTAAATACAGTTTGATGATGGGGCCCCCAAAAGTTTCCTACAAAATCTGTTTTCTTCACCCCAGATGCTACTACAGTTGGTAAAACCCCAAACTTCTGCACCATATGTCGCCGTAGGTATGTATTGTGTTTTGTAGATTTTAATCATAGATAGCACTACCTCAGTTCTTTTTTGTTGTGGAAGGCAAAAAATTGAATTAATGGACTTTAGAAATTTACTCCTGCTGTGTGCTAGATGGACAGCCCAAGAACCATTATCTGAAAACATTAAACCTAAATATGGAAAAGTGCGAGTGCATTGGAGTCATTCAGATCCTGAGGAGATTGAGTTAATATGGTGCTTTTTGGGGGCCGCAACTCATTATAAATGATTTCTTAAAATTAGTGCTGAGATCTAGGCCGGCCATAAAATCTACAAAACCCCTAACTAAAGTGCGCAGTGCATTCGGGGTGAGGCCCATTAGAACCGCTTCGTCCGCGTATAGTAGGACGGGGAGTACGTTGCAATTAATTTTCGGGACATCGTTGGTGAGTGCCAACATAACATTATGTAACTCATTGATGTATAAAATGAACAGAAGTGGGGCCAGTACGCACCCCTGCCTGACCCCTCTACCAATATTGATGTTTCCCGAAACCTCCCCGTCCTTACCAATCCTCACCTGAGCCTTCAAGTCCCTATGCAAATAGGCTAAAAAATGAACTAGGACCTCATCCAACCCATACTTTAAAAGAACTGACCATAGACGAGACCGGTTAACAAAATCAAAGGCTGAGGAGAGCGCCATAAAAGCCAAGTAAATGGGAGATTGCTGAGCTACAGTATATTTACCAACAATCAGGTTGAGATTTATACATTGTTCAACCGTTCCCAATTTACTTCTAAATCCTAACTGGCACTTATTTAAAATGTTTTCCTCCTCAGCCCATGATCTGATTTTATTAAACAGGATCCTCCCAAGTGTCTTAAGTGTATTATCAATCAGGGAGATCGGTCTGTAGCAGCTAGGGTTGGATCGGTCCCCTTTTTTAAAAATCGGAACAATAATGCTGGTAGACCATGTGCTAGGTAAAAAAGTATTTGTGAGATTATTAAAAACATTAAGTAAAACGGGCGCCCCAAACTCCGGTTTATACTTGTGGAGGTCAATGGGGAGGCCGTCAGGGCCGGGGGCCTTATTGCCTAAACTTTGATTAATTGCGTCCTCTACTTCTGATACCGATATCTGAATCCGTGAGACAACATGAGAATCAAAGGGATCCTCGCTCCCAGTGGGGTTGTATAAATTGTAGTAAAGTGGGCTTCCCAAGCTTCAATGCTTATGTTACAGTTTAAAGGAGTAAGTGCAAGGCTCGTAGATCTCATGTCTTTAACTGCCGCCCAAAAACCATTTCCATTGTTAAGACTCGCGGCACAAGCAAGCTTATCCCAGCGTTCTTTTAAAAGCTCATCTTTACGCTGCCTCACCTCTTGTTTATAAAGTTGTCTCAGGGATCTACCAAGGGTTGCGTTCCTAGGTACCGCTATAAGTGCGCACGGAGCTCTTTATTTGCTCACGAACAAGCGTTGTTAAACCATCTAAAATTCTGGTTATTATTAAGTGCAGGCCACGAGGTCAGTCGTTTAATGACACCACATAGATGGCCAAAAGCATTAATTACCTCTGGATTGGGATCGTTAGACGATAAACAAATCTCAATAGATAATTAATAAGCTGTTATCATTTTAAAAAATAGTTTACCGTTATCAATACCCTTCCAGATTACTCTCAAATTGTCCGTTGAAGGCATCAAATTTCTAGCTCCAGGCTCTTTAGTAAAAACGGGTCTAGGGGTAAACCTAATTATAGACGAGATAGGATTATGGTCGCCGTACACAGTGGGTATGACCTCGGCTTTTAATAAAAGTTCTTCTAACAAGGCAGAAATAAAAACAAAATCTATTGTCGAGGCGCACCCACGACCTCTATATGTTGGAATAGGACAGCTGGCGTTATAGTGTAAGTCAGCAATGTCCATCACATTCAGTAGATTGTGATTTTAACAGATGGTCTAACAGTTCTTTCCCTCTTTTACATGTGTGTGCATCTAGAGTAGGAACAATAGCTGACTTGCTTACCCTCGACATCCTGGCATTAAAATCACCACCCAAACAAATATCAGCCAAGTTATAAAGCGCCGATTGATTTTGTAAAACAGAGACAAAATTAAACAAGTTAATAAAATTCATATTTGGTGCAGTCAAGAAATCATTATTGTAAAAATTAATGAAACAAATTGAGGCCCCTCGTGTGTAAATCACAGCTTGATAGTTATCGTTATTTGTAACAAGGGTTTTAACGCTACCACCTAAGGAAATATTAACCCAAATAGAAAGTCCACCAGATGGGCGACCTTGTTTGGGGGTAGGTACAATAATGTTAAAACATACAAAGCCCGCTAGGTATAATTCCCTTGTTGCCCACGTTTCTTGGAACATAAGAATATCGTATTTTTTAACCATATTTACCCACTTTACAGAGCTTATTTTAGAAGATAAGCCGGCAATGTTCCAGCTTAACACATGCAGATTCAGGTCGTGTGGTTCTGAGGTGTCATTTCCTGTAGAATTGGGCATGGGTCTTGACGGAATAAGCTCAGATGATGTTCCGGTAGGCGGCAGTCAATCCAAGCTGTCTAAGCCAGACAAAACAGCAAATCTATTATGCTCCATAAGTGGAGGGATGACAAATATGTTTTGGCCCGGGGTCGGTTTGTAGAAAAAGCCCAGGGGTAATGACCAAATATGAGTAGGTACAATGCTTCTAAATTCCTGCGTCGTTAGTATTGATCTCACTAGCGATGGGCGGCGAAAGTTAATGACAATACAATCTCCCTCGATGTTCTTAGGTGATTGTCCAACCCACCCTACCCTGCGTGCCATTATGATGTCACTGATATTTACCACCCTGAGCCCTTTATGTTTAATAAGCCAGCCGGCGCTTTTGTTTCTCAGTTGGTCCCATGTCTCAGTCTGATTTTTTCTTAGGGGGGGAACACCTGCTAGGACTAAGACATAGGGGCAAGCTGCCGGAGGTAAGCTAAGAACTTCTTTGCTGGCCTCAGCATACTCACTGACATTATCCTCCATACGGGGTTTCGCGCTCTGATTGTTACAGGCTAGAGTGGTATCATTTACAAGATTTAGGGTGGCAACCTGGCTACCTTGGTGAACTGATGGGTGTGGGCTACTAATAACACTTGTTGTTAGCAATTTATTCTGTGCAGAGATAGGGTTAGATGTGAAACATTCCTTGACTTTACAACAGGTGTCACAGACACTGGTGGTACTAGTAGAGGGAGGGTGTGTAGAAGTCGGGTTTTGCGGTAGCTCATTAGAGCTCGCTGCGCGTGAGGGCTGTGATTTGAGGATCTCCCCTTGTTGTGGGGTCGATTTAGAGATATTAGTATGTGAACTTGATTTGTTTGTTAATGATTCGAAACGATCTAAGCGTTTCCAAAGAGTGGTAAAATCCTTATCAACAAGGGCTCTTATACGCTCATACACAGTGTCCACTATAATGTCAATTGAGGTGTTGCCAAGTCTGAAGCAAGTTGAGGGACCTGTCATAGACTCAGTCTGAGTGTGAATAGAGTGATTTGGTGTTTCAGATGGTGTTAAGTCAACAATGCCATTGGCATTAATAATTATAGTGTCCACTGGAGTCACTGTGCCTTGGATCCAAGAGCTCAGGGCAGTACGTTGTTGTTTTAATCGAGGTGGTTGTTTCCTCTTAGAGCTCGTAGATTTAGTCACTTATCGCTTTCTTTTTGCCCCTGTGGACAAAAAGTGGGTTAGGAGAAACATTCATATATGGTACGATATCTTTGTCACGGGTCGCTCCTGAAAATTCCTCCACAGCCCCAATACCCTCACTACCTTGATTACTTTCCATATTGCAGCCAATGTCCAAGACTTATAAGTCCGTGAGGGTGGTAGCTGATGCATTCGGTGTAAAGGGTGGGCTAATACAATCACCTTCCACAGCAGAGGGAGTAAGCTTAGGAATTGCCAGTCCCAGGGACAAACGCCTCTCGGTTAGTTCAATCTCATTGGCAACGATATTAACTGCTCTTTCCAACATACTGTCTATGGAGGTGGAAGTGTGGGAGCTTGGTATGATTGTACGTTTCCCCATAGTATAATGTTTTTGCGCTCGAGATAACTGTACATATAACTCACCACAGTAGAGGTTGAGGGATGATGCCTATCAGAGGGCTGGCCCAGCCCGGCCTCCTACGGTCTCTGACGTGCGCAGACGGGCCCGCCCTTGGCCCGGGCTTTGCCCGCGCGCGTCCCATGCTGCGGGAGCCCTCTCCTCGATTTAAACGTCTCCTGGCGCATTTGTGGTCTCGTCGGCGACGTGCGCGCCGCTAGGGCAGCCGGGAAATGGAGACCCAGGCTCTCTTGTTGCTCTCGCCTCTCTCACCGGCCCTGGAAACCACCGGAATTACCTGTGGCAGCAAAAGGTCTCTACAAGTGCTCTCGCGCTGCGGGAGCCCTCTCCTCGATTTAAATGCCTCCTGGCGCGTTTGTGGTCTCGTCGGCAATGTGCGCGCCGCTAGGGCAGCCGGGAAATGGAGTCCCAGGCTCTCTTGTTGCTCTCGCCTCTCTCACCGGCCCTGGAAACCACCGGAATCACCTGTGGCAACAAAAGGTCTCTGCAAGTGCTCCCGAGCTGCGGGAGCCCTCTCCTCGATTTAAACGCCTCCTGGCGCGTTTGTGGTCTCGTCGGCGACGTGCGCGCCGCTAGGGCAGCCGGGAAATGGAGTCCCAGGCTCTCTTGTTGCTCTCGCCTCTCTCACCGGCCCTGGAAACCACCGGAATCACCTGTGGCAACAAAAGGTCTCTGCAAGCGCTAACTATTAATTTTCACACTATGGATGCTGCAATAATACCTCCTCCAGTGTTCCTATTTCGACCTTGAATCCCAGCCATTGAATCGGAAGAATGGGTAGGCATTTTTGAAAACTACCTAGAGGCTTTAGATGGTAGAGAGTTTCTTGCTTCGCAGAAAAAAGCAGCCTTGCTGAGTGCATTGGGCAAAGAGGGCCAACATGTATTTAAGTATTTACCGGCTGTGATGGGGAGTGATGGCCAGCAAATTGAATATGTGTTTAGAGAGGCAAAGAAAATATAAAAAAAAAGATTTACCAAGGACACCAATATAGTCATGTGTAGGCATAGAATTTATACCTTGCCACAAAGGCTGGATAAAGTAGTGGATTAATTTGTTGCTAGGTTGCGTGAGTAATCTGTCAAATGTCAATTTGGTATGATGACATATGAGTTAATCCGCGACCAGTTGATTGTACAGTGTAGAAGTAAAAAATGCAGGCGAGGTTATGGGCAGCGAAGAATCCCTCACTTAAGAATGCTATTGAAATAGCGAAAGTAGTGAAACAATCTGATTTATGTATGAAAGAAATGAAAAAAAGAGACCAACACTACTGTTTCTTGTGTAGAACAAGAAAATACTGAGGTACTCAGCACCAGGAAGGGGTATGCTAACAGCAATAAGAAGATTCCATCTAGTAAGAAAAATTAAAACAATTTCGAACATACATAAAAAATATGCACAAGATGTAGTAGTAGTAGTGTTCACAACGGGGATTTTAAGAATTGTTTAGCTATAGGCAAAGAGTGTAGGCAGTGTGGGCGGAAGGTTAATTTGCCTGACTGTGCAAAAATAGCTGCAAGTTCAAAGTGGCATCGGTGCAAGAAAAACAACAAGAGATTGAGGAAGTAGATAGAATATTGTGCATATAGGCAAGACAGTATAGGTAGACGGTGTAGACATAAGGCTGAATTTAGAATCAAAGGAAAGGTTGTTCATCTCATGGTGGATTCGGGGTCCCTAAATACCATCCTACCTAATGAAACATTTGTAGCACAGTTGCCAAGAGTGCATTTTCTTCTCAAAAACATTAACCCGGTGGGTATCAAGGAGAGAAAATTATCATAATAAGGTACATGCCAACAAAAATTGAGTTCAAAGAAAGATGTGTAAATGGAAAAATATATATTGCTGAAAGTGGTCTCCCAGTATTGGGGGTGGGAACATCAATATGATTTACATATAAACATGAATCCCAGATCTCCCAACCAAGTAATGGTGGTGGATGATATTACAGTGAAGAGTGGAGGGAGCAAATGGTGTGTTCTCTAACAAGGTGGAAGTACTTAAAAATACGCTCACAGGATTATGGTTAAACCAGGGGCTGTACCTGTTTAACATGAAGTGCTCAATTATCGATTATTGCTAGGTAGGAGGTTAAACGAATGTTGGAAGATAAGGTTAATCAGGGAGTAATTGAACCTATTGAAATGTCCTGTTGGATATCCCCCATGATAATCGCATGACAATCTGTTGAGAGCTGTAGATGTTGTGTAGATTTGCGCACACTTAATCAAAATATCATTGTGGGTAATTATCCCTCACCAAATATTAATGAACTGGTGTTGTCACTCAAAGGTGGTAGGTTCTTTATCAAACGTGATCTTAAGTGTGCTAACATCAGATTAGACTACACAAAGATTCAAAACATCTTATGGCGTCCAGTACAACGGAAGGGATGTTCTAATTCACAAGAATGCCTTTTGGCTTCTCGTTGGCAGCCAGTGTGTGCCAGAGAATGTGGAGCCAAATATTGAAGAAGGTCGAAGTTGTAGTCTAATTCCAAGACAACATCTTGGTCTTTGGTAAGACAGTGGAGTGTCACAATATTGATCTCAAACAAGTTTTGGATAGAATTGCTGAGGCAGGTCTAACTCTTAAAAAAGAAAATGGGAATTTTTGGTTGAAGAAATAGAATACCCTGGTTATGCAGTGTCGGCTGCAGGTGTCAAGCCGAAGAAAGATTTATTGGAAGTGGTAAGAAAAGCCCCCGCTCCCAAAGAAAAAGATCAACTGAAGTCATTTCTTGGCCTTATCGAGTACTATGCTAAATTAGTAAAACATTTGCAAAGAAAACAGAGCATATGAAGAAACTATTCAGAAAAGCATGCAATTATCTGTGAGGAAAAGAACAAGAGAAGGGCCTTTAAAATATAAAACATGAAATATGTTCTGCCAAGGTTTTAACCCCTTTTGATACAAATCTCACATCCATTCTCAGAGTAGATGCGAGCACTGTAGGCGTGGATGTTGTGTTATGTCAAGTCCAAAAGAGTGGGGAGAAGACAGCAACTTTTGCGTCCCACTCTTTAACTGACTATTACTCAGTTATAGAGAGGGAAGGGTTGGCTGCCGTATGGGCAACAGAATATTTTTGGATATATTTATGGGGAGTTCCCTTTATTTTGCGCAAAGACCATAAGCCATTGTTAAAAATTCTATCTCCTGGAGGAGCAGGGAAAGGTTCTGTGAGATTGGCTCGCTTAGCGGCTCGTCTACAGGAGATCCAATATAGTATGGAATACATATCAGATTGGAGGAATGCCCAATCAGATGGTTTGTCTAGGTTGCCATTTCCATGCCAAGATGTGGCCAAAATGAAGATGGAGGCTTTTGATGAAGAAGGTGCAGTTACAAATATGTATGATTTGGCTGAATGCAGTCAATGAGCGATTGAGAAGTGAGAGTGGTTTAAGAGTATGGAGGAATATGAAGTCCTTCAGCAAGTGTTGCTATTGATCTCCAAAGAGTGCAGGCGGGAAAGTTTCTTACCGGTGTCTGTGAGACACTATGTAAAAGTGGTAGGTTAATTGTCTGTGTTTGATGAAAAGTTCAAATCAAGAGGTGAGTGATTCATTGCCCCAGAGGACTAGAGATTTAAGTAATTCAAGATAGCACATGGTGACCATTTGGGACAAACCTTAACAAGGAAAAGGCTACGAGAACATTTCTGGTGGCCTGGCATGGATAAGGAAGTAACAGAGTGGATAGTGAGATATAAGGAATGTAAAGAGAATGAGAAGAGACAAAAGGTAGGGGAGCAGTCAGTTATGGGGTGATTGTGGATTTAGGTGTACCATTGTGTACATTTTGTGCAGATTTTATTGGACCCATGAGAGGGGTTGCTGCTGAGGTAATATTTGCATTAGTCCTGGTGGATAAACATTCCAAATGGCTGGTTGTGAAATTTACAAGAGAGATCACTACAAGGAACACTATCAGAGTGTTAGATGAAATTTTTGAAAAGAGAAAGGATAACCCGTAAAACTGATTACCGACAATGGGACTCAATTGACATCATAAGAAATGAAGCGATTTTTGAATTTTTGTAGTGTAATGCATTCCCAAAAAGAACAATTGATGGACAGAATGCAGAACAATGCCATACATTCCCCCCAGTACAGAGATCTGGGCCTAAATCCATCATTTTTTTGCTCACCATGCCATTGCATTCCCATACATCATTGTACAAACCCCAGGTGAATGGTGTTGTTGAGAGAGCAAATTGCATGGTAAAGGGAGTAATACAGATGTGGTGGAAAAGAAAGGAGACATCAAGGCATTGGTGAGCATTTTAGTCTTGGCGTATATGACCACGGAAAGTAAGAACGTTCCCTTTTATGTGATGAGGGGGCGGAAGGCCAATACCAAAATGTCACCAGCTTGGATGACAATGATGGGCAGTCAGGGAGTTCTTAAGGGTGGAGGTGAATTTAAGGCTGAAAATGGTAGAACTTAAGGTAGGCAACCTGGTCAAAGTGAATAAAGGGCACATTGAAGGTGACGTGATGAAATTTCGTGGTACATTTAAGGTGAAAGAAGTGCATGATTTATTTGTGATTTTGGAGAACAGTGAAAGGTAGAGTATAAGGAAAGTAGCATTATATGAAAAAAGTGTGGGAAGTTGCAGCAGTTTCATGTTCATGGATGATGGTTATGTTTTGGGTAGAAATGTAGGAAGAGATAGGAGGATGAATGTTAGCCATGTTGCTAAGTATCAAGAACCCAATGAAAGAGGAGATGGTGGTGTCCCCAGCAACACTAGTGGACAGAGTGGACAAATGGTAGGAGGCAGGAGATCACAGGAACTCTGAGGTTCTGCAGACAACCTGGGTATTTACATGATTATGTAAAGTAGTGTATATATGTATGTATCGTTTTATTTTTGTGTTCTTTTTGTTTTCTCCAGTTCAGGTTTGGGAAGATGATTGTGCTACTTTGAAAAGGGGAGAAGATGTGTTGTATCTTTAAATGTGTTATGTAGAATGTTTGCATGTAAGGGTTCCAGTATGCTCAGGTTCTATGACTTGGCAATGTTTCCTGGAGAGACAGTTATTCACTGGAGAGGGAGCACCAACCAAAGTCATCTCCCTCAATAAATTTTGATATTAAAACCTTCAATTAGTCTCCTGTGAGTGCATCGCGAAGGTTTTCAACAAGACCAGCCAAAGAAGAACAGTCAGTTTTGCAGACAGGAATTTGAGAGACAGAGAGCTATTTTCAGGTGAACGAAAAAATTAATTGAGAATCACATATGATTATATGATTATATTTCAACAAATGAGGATTAGGAAATCTTACTCCCTTTGATAATCAGCATATCAAGAAATGTTCTGCTGAAATTGCTGATCTATTTGTGTAGCTAGTTCTGTATGCCTTCTGTTGAAAACAAAGAGATGCTAAAAAGTTGACTATCAGAATGACATCCCCTGAAAAGGGATCTACTCCCTTGTCCAAACACTAGCTGTTCCAGGCCATCCAAGCTGACTTGTATAACTTAGGGCCCGATTCCGATCTCGCTAGGAAAGCCCTCTGAACGACTCGGATCCGGAGGGCTTTCCGAGCGAGACATGCTCCAGGAGTCCGGACAAGCGAGTATGATGCTGCCATATTCTTACGGACTCGATTCGCTCGGACTCCCATTGAACACTATGAGAGCCCATGTACAGACGTGTACACAGGCTCCCATAGCAGAAAATGGGTGGGTCTGGAAACGCGTACACCCTGTGGCGGGCACCCCATGGTACCCACCACATTGTGCATGCATGGATCGGGGAGACCCATGGGCACACCCCTGAGACAGATTCGGAGGGCCCCGGGTGAAGGGGGGCCTGCGGCGGCCCCCCAAGTCCGTTTCCTACATATGCTTTGTCTTGCTGAGACCGAGGTGAAGGGGCTGTCCGAACTGTGCATCATACTCGCTCGGTCAGATTGCGGCTCCAAAACGCGGCACGATTCGGTTACGACCTAGTCGTGCGGACAAGTTCAAGTCCCGGAAACGGTTTGGTCGGCGCGTACGCGATCTTTGCATCGTACTTGGTCGTTCGGACCTGTGTACGATTCGGTCGTAAACAAGGGCTACGAATCAGATCCCGGAAAGCCAAATCTGATAAGGATTTGTTCCGAACAACATCGGAATCGGGCCCTTAGTTGTTCCCGGAGCTCATACCCCGGTGTATGAGCTGAGCAGCCTCTCTCCAAATTTCTGGGGTTCTTCAGGCAGACCTGAAACCTCCCATGCTATAAGAATGAGGAAGTGAACAAGTATCATTTTGTGACACTGACCTTGAGTGTCCAGGAGTAACCTGGGGAAAGATAGAATTAGAACCAGAAGATTTATTGACAATTCTAGTGCTGTAGAAAACCAGGGCTGACCCTGCCAAAAGGGAGTTATGAGGAGCAAAGAAGCTCTTTGAGGCCATAATTGAGCCAAAACCTGATAGATCACAATGAAAGCAGAAGAGGTATAATCCAATTGAAGCGACCGGTCCTGAAGGTAAGCATCTGTTGCTAAAGCCTGTGGATCTGGTCTCCAACTGTAATATGCTGGGAGTTGTGCACTCAATTGGGCAGCAAAGTCTGTTCCAAAATTTCCAATCTGCAGCTATATTGAGATTTCTCGGTAAATATTGCTCCTGCTACTATACTTCTGTGGCTAAATGGCTTTTATCATAGAGGTTATGTTGAAGCATAACCCCCAAATGCCAGCCTGTGACTTTCATTATACCAAGAAATCACATTGACATATTCTAGTCCGCTTTACCAGGTTTTACTATCACAAGCCAGATCGGCCCACCATAATGCTAAAGTTGCCTACTTTATGCCAAGGATGCCCACCGTTTTGTCAGGGCTAATTGCTCCATCGATGCCCCCTATAATGCTAAGATCCGCATCACGTGAGTTATAGACATTATTATTCCAAGGATAGTCAGAAGTATGTGACATATGGCTACAATTAGACCATGAATACTAACAATATTACAAGTATAGCTGCCATTATGCTATTAATTCAAGGATGCCTGAAATAAGCAGTGTTTACCGTTATTATGCCAGGGCAAACATAATAAGAAACAGTCATAATTAAGAAGAAACTGCCATAATTGTGCTAGAGATGTGCTGTACAAAAAAAGGAGAAAAATATCTATACATTCTTATGAATACTGTATACAGACCAAGGGGCATATGTAGGAGCCCCTATCACCACGGGAACGTCACTTTTTACGACGTTCCTGCGGTGATAGGGGCCTCACCTTATTTACAAGGCAGCATTAAGCCACTAAACGTGGCTTAGCGCTGCCTTGTAAATAAGGCCCCCTTTCACGCAATGCTTAGCATGAAAAGGGAGGGCAATGGGTGTTGCTGTGGGTGTTCAAATGCAACACCCATTGATTCTGATGCTGCCCCCTATTTACAAGGGAGGCGTAAACTAAATAGGAGGCAGCACCAGAATTAAGACCAGGGAAAACCTGGTCTTACCCTGGCGCAACGAGGAGAAATGCTTCATTTCTCATTTTTGCTGTGTTCTTGTGTGCTGCGTTGTGCAGCACACATGAAAGGAGCGAGAGGAGTTGTCCTAATGGCTAGGGCGGTCGACCTTGAATCTGGGGAACTGGGGTCGAGTCTCGGCAATGACGCTGAACATCCTGTGATTCTGGGCAAATCACTTAATCTCCCCGTGCCTAACAAAAATGAATGTGTCCTCATGTAATGCAACTGGTGCTACGTAAAGCGCTCTGATACCCGATTCAGAGCAAGTTCGCGCTATATAAAACTCTGTAAAAAAAAAATGAAAACAGCAAAAGGCAATGATTGTTTATGTACAGGAAGATCCCCTTTCCTGCACATAAACAATCATTTGTTTAAAATGCAGTTTTGCAACTTCTATGTGTGCTGCATTAAGCAGCACACACAGAAGTTGCAAAACGGCATTTAAAGAGTGTTTATGTGCAGGAAGGGGGACCTTCCTGCACATAAACAATCTCCCCCTGCATGCATTCACCCTTGCACTATGGTGCAAGGGTGCCTGCGTTAGCGCTAGGCTCCTAAGTGTAGTGCCAGCACAGGGGAAAACGCAGGGCTGCACCTTATTCTTGTAAATATGGTGCAGCCCTGCGTTTCTGAAGTGACGGAGTGAGGCATTAAGCTAGGAAGGCTAACCCCTCACTCCGCCACTTCCCTTGTACATATGCCCCCAAGTTCTTTAATTTCGGCCCCTGCAGCACCAATTGGGACAGTTGGAGACTCAAATCTTTTCCCTCACACCAGACATTCAATATTTAATTTCCATTGGCTTTGATGTCCCCTGATCTAGTTGACTGTTTGTGGCTCCTGAACATTTTTGGGGATCAGCCCAAACAACACTCGTATTAACGTGCATCAGTTATTAGATCTGCCCAGTCAAATATCATATTCCTTAACCTCCTGGAATGCAGCTGGTCTAAGGAAATGTTCTCAACAACCCGCTGCAGTCTCCTTCTTCTCAAACTGGTACATTTTATGCTTACAAGAGATTTGGAGCACACAATCTCAGACCGTAAAGGGTTACCATGAACTCAACATCACAGCTATAAAGACATGTAAACACGGTCACTCACCAAGTAGTCTTTCAAATGACATATCTACAGCTATTGATACTACGACTACACAATAACACAATTTTTAACTCTTTTAAGTGGTCCTTTTGGATAAACTTCGAATACTAGGAAAAAATCCTACAATTTATTAGTAAATGTCAATCTAAATGTTCATGGACACGGCCACACATTTTATTTCAGATTTTGTGAGTAATATTGATAGCCTAATGACCCTATATCCGGAAGCTTTGGGTCATAGCAGTGATTTTTAATTTAAATGTACTTGAAAGTAAAGGGATCATTTATAATGCTGACAATCAGGCTGCTCTTCATCATGATTCAATGGGGGATCCAGCAGTAAAAACAGAAGGACAAACAGAGAGCACTGAAATTGTACACCCTGAATCTCTTGCCTTTAAACGGCAGCCTCAAATTTAATCTTTGAAAAGATTGCACTCTTCGCCACCCTTGGAGATGGGCAACACTCAATTATATATTTGATTCGTGTTCAATATATCAAGTCTGTGCTCAATTTATTGTGGTTCAAAAGAACAAGAGGGGCCAATTCGCTATTCTTGCAAAATGTCATGTGAATTCCCAGATGTTGCTTATTAGGCAAATATTGGAAATGCTGAATGTTTTTCTCATTAAACAGGATCAAGTGGTTT
Source organism: Calotriton arnoldi (assembly GCA_963921515.1). Taxonomy (NCBI): domain Eukaryota; kingdom Metazoa; phylum Chordata; class Amphibia; order Caudata; family Salamandridae; genus Calotriton; species Calotriton arnoldi. The sequence continues at coordinate 184,446 of CAWUFW010002613.1, forward strand.
GCCTCTCTCCCTCATAAAAGTAAAGTGTGGTAGGAATTCACCCTGACCCTAAATCTGGTGAACCACCCTGATAACCAGGATAAGGTAATCCAGATCCCTTCAGTACAGCTGAGTGTCATCATTCCTTGAAAAAGAATTTAGCTAGCACAAAGAAGCATATATGAAAATTCAAAACCCACTTAGGAAATCACTGGTTTGTAGATTCGCTGAGACAAACAAGGAGTGCAGTCAATAGAGATAAAAAAACAATAGCAAAAAAGCTAAAGTGATGATGCACTTTTAAATAAAGTAGATCAAGTGAAAACAAAATTTCAAGAAAATAAGGAGGTTGCAAAGAGACTTTTTCTTAAATTAAATATGGGCCTTAATTGACACTCTCTGCAAATTCTTTCAGTTTATAAATCGACTTGATGATATCAACAGCCCTAACAGAAAAAATGGAGCAGGAGTTACAGAATACAAATACCACTTTTGAATTGATATCATTCCATGCCACATGAAAATACCAAAAAGAATCAAGTTGAGGCAAACCCTCTTTTATAACACAACAAACAAGGGTCAATCTTTCTACTTATCTTGCGTCTCCATGTCTTAGAACTATCTACTATCTGTTCACTATCCAAGCAATCAGCAAAGTTGATCCAATAGTACACCAGGACCCAAAGTACTGAGTAAATATGATACAGAATTCTGGGTCCATTGATTACACCCAGTATATAATGCCTGCTTTCAATTGGGCTCTGCCCTTGACACATAGGGAGGCTCCATCTTACGCCTGTTATTCAAAATGGGATGCAGCTAATCCACGTCATTACTGCCTAATTTCCACGTTAGATATTGAAGACAAGCCCTCGTCAGGTTCCTACCCACTGATCTTGAAAACTGGGTTGAGGAGAAACAGATTATCTCTTTCTATCAAACAATGTTTTGGCCAAATTGCTGCAATAAAGATAATATTGTAGCCCGTACCTTTATGACCCATCCCTGTATTGGCAACCAACACACCCCGTTATATGTGTGTTTTATTGACTATACTGTAGCATTTTATGTGTATAGATAGAAGGATTTTATAGATAATCTGAACAATTGGGGAATTCCAATACCGTTACAATCATTTTCTTTCTCAACAACATCTGGGTCAGAATTAAAGAAGGTGGTAGCACTTGCAATTCTACTAACAGAGGTCTGAAACAAGGTTGAGGTCTATTCTGCCTTTATACACATCCCTTGAATAAATCTGGTAATTCAGCCTGTCATTTACAAATTAAATCCATCTATGCCCAGAACATTCTTTGAAGTAGCATTTAAGACATCACTTATCCCTAATGTCATGAGCTGTTGAAGTCATTGAACTCTCGCAAGATATGTTTTGCAAAATTCTGTTTAGTTGTTAGAAAATCTTATCAAAACAGCCATTATTTTCAGAAACCCTTAACCTACAATATAGGCAGACCATCACCCAATGAAATTCTTGTTAGTGCTTCTTAAAGACTTTAGCAGAGGTATTCTCCATTGTAACCCAGATACTGTTAATAGTAGACTCTGCTAATGCAATAGAGTCACTTCTGCACCTTCTATGCTGCTGCCCAAGCTTATACTTGGAAAGACATAAATTGTAATAACCCATATGTTTAGCTAACACAATCAGAAGGTGTCTGGAAGAATTGAACCTCTGCTTAAATACCAAGAATACAATTGAATTCTATCCACACAATATTTGTCATTTCAATATTCTGTCAGACAACCGCTTACAGTCTCTCTTATACACTTTGATACTCTTTGACTTGATCTAGCATACTACATACAAAGGCAGGTTGAGAGAATGTCTTTAATGGAACAACCACATATACAACACATACTTAATATCACAGATATGTGTACGCATGCACAGGGAAGCACACATATATACATACACACAACACTTCCCCAGTCTAGAACAAACAATGGCAATACCTGTCCTACTCTCAATCCAGTCTCTGCTATTATTGGCTAGAAGGCTAATATTGGCTGGTCATCAAATACTTCCACTTTATCTCCGGTAGTCCCGCAGTCTAGCGACTTCACTCTGGTTATTGATGACACTTTTCTTCTGGCTCAGTTTTCATAGGTAGCGTATGCTCGACAGAGTAGTGTTTGTAAAGTGACTAATCTCCATGTGACTTTGCTAAATTGAGAGTGGAGACAGGTGGCTATGTTGCAGATATAATTGGTCATCACATTGTGTGTTTGTGGGTGAAAGTGTGAACTTGGCATTGATTTTGACTCACAGAAATTCCAAGGATACAGAGATGTGTATTGCTGCTATCTACAAAATGGGTACACCCGCCAAATTCTATACTGTGCTGGACTACACTTCATAGAGCAACTTCCAGGATACTGAATAGCTACTAGCAGATCCTGAGCTACCCATTGGAGACCTTCGGTTCAGAAGGTAACTACGAGCCTCATAAAGATTGCCATGGTGTGGGGGGTCAATTATGCTCCCCAAAGTTAACAGTACTCTGGATAAAGTTAATTCTGAGGGGGTGCCGATCTAATGGGAATTGTGTGTTGCACCCTGGCAATGTCCTGTGTAATGAAGAATTACTAGGTAAACTGCCCGTCTGGGTTTGATTATCCACTTAATTCCTCAATTTCCCCAGAATTGTTTCTGTTAATTATATCTCCTTTTAGCATCCAAAATCTCTTGCTGAAAGTAAACTAACCCTCGGTGATTCCATGTAGCTCATAATTCAAATGAGGCCAGTAAATTGTGTTTCCAGCCACATTTGAATTGCGTGCTATAACTTCTTTCCTAGGAGAGTCCTCAGGGCCTTCTATGGATCATGCTGTGACACGTCAACATGTGAAAGGGCTAGACTGTTAAACTAATCTATGCTCAGACTAAGTTCTCTCAGATGTATGGTGATACGAGACTCTAACTGAGGTTTGACTGGTCATTTAATGTCAGGTGTTGTGTGACTTTATGACAGTCACACTGCCTTTACTCCACCAGCCAAATTTAGAGCTGTCCAGAGGCCCTGCTGACACCTATATAGATTGGCAGAAACAGCTGTCATGGTGATTCCAGTCAATACAGGAAAGGTTTGAAGGATGGGTCTCTCAAACATGATGAGTAGCTATTAAACTTTTACAAAGTTTTATATTTTCCAGAAAAAAATCCCAAAGCTGGAGTTTGTTTAAAAAAAAAATAGAAAACCTAATGAACCCCATGGGGTGAGGGTCATTTTTGCTTTTTTTTACTACCCCTCACCACCAAGCTAAACCTGGCAGGGACAGACTTAAAAAAGCCTTGCAACCACCCACTCCAAATAGGGCCGGCTCTCAGATGGCTGACCTTCCGTGGCCCCTACTCCCTCGGTCCATTGGAGACAGGTTTATGCCAAAGGTGTCAATTTTACTCTGTTGGAGTAAAAAGCATTCCACTCAGATGTAATTTGGGGGGTGGACTAAAGATTTTGCGGAGACGGTCCTCATTTGCCATTGCAACAGGATACCAAACTCTAAATCAGCCCGCTAAATAAAATAATGCAGCAGGCAGTATCCCGGAATGTTTCATCAAAGTTGGATTGGCAGTGAGCCAGGTCCCTTTTCAGCTGTTGTTTTTGGGGGAAAAGCTCAGCGTGGGAAAACTTCAAGGTTCGTGCCCATAGAAGTCAGCCAGCTACTTTTGGCGTCTTCACTCTGTTGCGTAAACTGAGTCTCTGGCTCAGCTCCACAAGGTTTGTTTTCAAACCCGCAGGTGACATGAGTGACCTTAGTCCAAAGCACCAGGGCTGAATGTGAAAGACAGGTTATTGTGGCTCACAGAACCCAACACAATATATAAATGAGGTGTTGTCAATGCATTTTGGGTTACTAACAGAGAACAGTAGTAATCCAAATGATCATTCATTAATGATTTACACACTCAAGATCGCTAGAAATGGAATATGTATTTCAACATATTTATTTAAAAATGCTGGTATCTAGTGCACATAATATTGATAACATCACAGAAGGTAATAGAAAGTAGCTAAACTTTTTAATAACAGTGAAAACAGGGAAAAATCATAACATATCAATTTAAAGCCCTTTAACCCTCACTGTGCTATCTGTAAGCACTAGGCTAGTTCTAGCAGATGAATAATAATAATAAGCTTGAGTTTCGGAGGCGGTGCGCAAACCTGGACAACAGGGTTTGTTGTCTGTTTGGAATAGCCTGTGAGCGTTTTTGAGCCCAAGAGCTAGGAGATTGTGTCTACAAGAGAACACAATCCTGGCACAAGTTCGTCAAGGCAGAATGGAATTCTTCACAGAAACTCGGTGAGTCTTGCTGGGGGCTTCTTCGGCTGAGATAGAATCTGGGGCTGTGCTCATATGGATCTGCGATCTGCGTCTAAAACCTGGAGGAAATTTCTCTCCTAGCTCGGTGGTAAAGTGGTAGTCGTTATATATTGACACTTATCTCAGATGGAATTTGCAATGTCACCGTAGAAATGTTTTAATCTTATTCATTAGTGGATGTACTAATTAGGTAAAAATAAATCAATATAGACTACATTATTTGGGTTATGGTTGTTATATGAACTTGAAAAAGGCACCTGCCCCTAACTGGTGTCGCACTGGGGATTTTGTTGAAATCTATATCTCAATGACTTGACACTTTTGCAGATCTTGGAAAGATAGGCACAGATGACATCTGCGTCAAAGGCAGACATGTTGATGATTCTGCATGATTTGAGGAAAAATGGCATCCTCCATTGTCAAAGATGGCAGCCTTCATGGTCTAAGATGGTGTTGGAAATGGCTTTCTCTGCTGGGTCACCACCAAACGTTTTGCCTTACTCCTCCCACTTTCGTCAGAATTCATTTTAGTTGGCCTAAGGAATCTGTGCTCTTTAGCACTTCTATCCAGTGCTAAAGTGATTGTGCTCTTGCCCTAAAATATGGTAAAATTGGTTTACACCTGTTGGCATATTTAATTCACTTGTAAGTCCCTGGTAGAGAGGTATATTATATACACAGGGCCTGCAGCACTTATTGTACCACCCACTTAAGTAGCGCTCTAAAACTTGGCCCACACCTACCAGTGCAATATGAATGCAGTCTCCTGCTGCCATGTCGACTTGGCATTTAAAACCCCAATTCCAAGCCTTAAACTCCCTTTTTTACATTAAAGTCACCCCTAAGGTAGACCCTAGGTAGCGCATAGGATAGGGCATTGTATAAGTAAATGGTAGGACATGGACTTTTCAGTTTTACATTTCCTGGTAGTGAAAAACTTCCAAATTTGTTTTTCATCACTGTGAGGCCTACCCCTGCCATAGGATGTCATTGGGGATTCCTTATCACATTTAATAAGCTGTCATTTCTAATTGATATGTCATGTTTGGTACCTATGAAATTGTAATGATAAACCCTCTTCAATGGTAAAGTCGAATTTATCATTACAATTTAGAAATTGCCACTTTTAGAAAGTTGGCATTTTCCTGCCCTCAGCCCTTGGTGCCTGCAGCCTATTTAGGTCACATGACTGGGTGTAGCTGACAGTTAGACTTTTGAATTCCCTCGAGGCAGTCTCACAATTGTGGGATTAGCTGTGCCCCAATGGGCCATCAACTGGCAGTGTGGGGGGTGGTGCTGAGGATAGCCCCGCTTGCACCTGAATAGGCTGTGTCCTGTCTCCGCACAATAGGCTTAATGACCTGCAGCCAGCTTGGAGCCAGTACAGGGGAGGCAGGGAAACCCGTGCACTTCAAAGATTCTTTCCATAACCTTCTCCCACCTCTTAGAAGCAGGGCACCATGGTATAAAAATTGGACCTTTAAATCCACTCTTCAGTTCACTACTGGACCTGTGGAAGGACTCTCAAAGGACAGCCAGCTGCTGTAAACTGCTGTGCACTCTGCCAGACTGCTGCTGAACCTTGAAAGACTGCTGTGCTGCCTGGAGCTTGCCTTGATTCCTCAGTGGCCAGCCCTGTGGTTGGGCCCTGCATTTTCACCTGCACCCAGGATTGCCAGAAGTGACTCCAAGGGATAGTTTGTTGGCCTCCTGTTCAGAGCCACAGGGACATAACAGGATACCACCATCTTGAACCTGCACCTGGACCCACTCTGCCTGAGTCCTGAATCCCCAAGAGGTATCCATCCACTCCTTGACCCTTGGTTGTGGTGCTAAGGTTGCCCAGATGGCCATTTTCCAAAAATGAGGCCCAAAATTGCTCTGAGAACCAGGAAGCGACCGGGACCAACTTGCTTGCCTATCCGCCCGAGGTGCATCGCCAGTTGGATTGACTTTGCGGCTTCACCCACTACGCTCTTCTCTGCAGCAGCAATTCCATTTCAGTGGTCCTTCACCAAAGGGGTATGCGCCATGTGGAACTGCCTTCGACTGCAGCCTCCTGCTTTGTCCAGCTGGAGATTTTTGACTTCCATCTCGACGGCTAATTCCGAAGGTAAAAATCTTCACCGAGGCTCCGTTCCACGGCTATCTGCTGATGACACTCCCTACTCGGACACTCCTACAGCCTTGTCCGGCCGAACTTCTACCTTCTCAGACACTTTTTCTTCAAACGCTTTCCAAGCCATAAGGTAAGCGCTGACCAGACCCAATCCACTTCTTGTATCCGACCTGTGATACATCGTGGTCGGCCTTAACTTTTGAAGTCGACCCGGTCAAGTGCAACCAATGTTCACGGTTGGCACTTTGATCTTTTCGGTGCTAGATTTCGCTTAGCACTTAAAAAAAATTAATATCTTACGTTCTACTGATTAGATTTTTGTTGTTTTGCTGTCAAATAATTTATTGTTTGTTTGTTTTTCTAAAATGGTTTGGGGTTTCTCTTGTGTTGTGTTTTCACTTTATTACTATTTGTGTGCTGCATGAATCCTTTACTCCTTGCCTCTAAGTTAAGCCTGACTGGCTTTTTGTGCCAAGCTATCCAGGGGTAAGCACAGGTTAATATAGTGACTTTTTGTGGTCCACTCTGAAAGGGATTGTGGCTGTTGCTTGACCAGGGCTCACATCCCAGTCAAATATCAGCCCAATTTCTCTCAGATGGCGACCTCTAATACCTAGGATGGATACGGGGCCAAAGGTAAACAAGCTGGACAGACAAAAATGTAGACAATAGATAAGATGCAACCTGTCCTTTATGTGCTTAAGAACCTAAAACTAAAAGAAAGAAGTCTAAAAGCAAGTGATTAAAATAATAGTTTCTAAGCTAAATAGTCACTAAATTATCACTGAATGTGTTTTTGATTGATGTTGCTTATCTGACAAATTCATTATACATTTACAGAATGAAAGCACATGCCAGAAATGTGCATTTGATGCAATATCAATTCATCACTTGTTACATGTTCAATAACAAGTTTTCAAACTGAAATGAAAAAGGGGTCTCTGCACTGGAAGCTATGAAACTTACAACAACCTGGTCCCAAATTCTACATTGGGACTTAAAGCCAAATTTAGAGTTTGGTGGAAGGGTACTCTATCACAAACGTGCTGGATATCCCGTCCACCTTGTTACAAGTGTATAATATCCCAATGCACTTGTGACAAGGTGGACAGGGTATCCCTCACATTTGTAACAAAGTTGTAAATTAGGTACTCAGGCCATATTTATGAAAAGGGTTGTGTTGCTTTTGCACCACGTAACAGGGTGCATGCGCGACTCAACCCTTAAATGCGATGTATGAAGCCACGCACCTTGCTGCGTTGTGTTACTCTGTCCCAGGGAGGCAATCCATGGGTGTTGTGTGGGTGTTCCCACGCAACACCCATGGATTTTGGCGCATACCCAGATTTACTATAAGTGGTAGACCTAGGAATGCTTCAAAACTGCTATGTATCTCCCGGGGAGGCGCAACCAATCAATCAATCGTTATTTGTATAGTGCAGCACTGTCACCCCTGGTGTATCTCTGGGCACTGAGGGTGCCATGTGTCTGTCGTTGGCCTGGGTCCAGGGCCAGGAGCTCATTGGTGGTGTAGTGGCGGATGGTGGGTGGACCACGGGTAGGTGGCGGAAGGAGGAAAACGGCGGGAAGGGGGTCCAGACAGGCATAAAAGGAGAAAATAGAGGGCAGGAACTAGCAGAAAGAGGCAAAAATAGAGGAGAACGAGCACAGAAAGACAAAAAATAGAGGTAGAAACAAGCAGAAAAGGGTAAAAGCAGAGGCAGAAAAGAGAAGAAAAAGGCAGAGGCAGAACGAGCAGAGAAAGGTTGAAAATATTGGACAGAACGAGCAGAAAACGAAGCAAAAGAGGCACCATCAGAAGGCAGCAGAGGGTGGCGGACTGTGCGCAGGCTGGACAGAGACTGTGACAGGGGGAGCTGGCGTCAGGATCTGCTCAATGGGGTCGGGCTATGGCCTCCATTAAGTAGGTCCTGGAGGAAAGGCGGGAACCAGGATGGTGGGAGGAGGGAAACGACTGGAAGGGGGCCAAAACGGGCAGAAAAGGCAAAAAAAGAGGGCAGGAACTAGCGGAAAGAGGTAAAGATTGAGGCAGACACTGTCCAAAGAAGGCAGAATAGCATTCAGAAACAATCAGAAAAAGGCAAAAGCAGAGGCAGAAACTAGCAGTAAAAGGCAAAACCAGAAGCAGAACGAGCAGAGAAAGGCAATAAATACCAGGCAGAACGATCAGAGAAATGCAGAACAAGCAGAAAACGAAGCAGAGGAGGCACCAACGGAAGGCAGCAGAGAGTGGTGAACTGTGGGCAGGCTGGACAGGGGACTGTCACAGGGGGAGCAGGCACGAGGACCTGCTCAATGGGATTGCACTGTGGCCCCCATTAAGTAGGTCCTGGGGGGGCGGGGCGCTGGGTGGTTGGAGGATCGAAACGACAGGAAGGGGTCCAAGATGAGCAGAAAAGGCAAAAATAGAGGGCAGGAAATAGCAGAAAGAGGCAAAAATAGAGGCAGAAACTGGCAGAAGAAAGCAGAAAATAGAGTGAGAAACAAGCAGAAAAAGGCAAAAGCAGAGGCAGAAACAAGCAGAAAAAGGAATAAGCAGAGGCTGAATGAGTGGAGACTGGCAAAAAATAGAGGCAGAAATGAGCAGAAAAAGGCAAAAGCAGAGGCAGAACGATCAGAGAAAGTCAATAAATAGTGGGTAGAATGAGTCGAGAAAGGTAGAAATAGAGGGCAGAGTGAGCAAAAAACAAAGCAGAGGAGGCACCAAAAGAAGGCAGTAGAGGGTGGAGGACTGCGGGCAGGCTGGACAGGAGACTGTCTCGGGGAGAGGAGGCACAAGGATCTGCTCAACGGGGTGGCACTGCGGCCTCCATTAAGTAGGTCCTGGGGGGCGCTGGGTGGCGGCAGGAGGAAAACTGCAGGAAGGGTGCCGAGACGGGCAGAAAAGGCAAAAACAAAGGGCAGAAACCAGCAGAAAGATGCAAACATAGAGACAGAAACTGGCAAAAGAAGGCAGAAATAGAGGCAGAAACAAGCAGAAAAAGGCACAACATAGGCAGAAATGAGCCTGAAAAAGTCAAAAGCAGAAGCAGAACAAGCGGAGAAAGGCAAACAATAGAGGCTCAAATGAGCAGGAAAAGGCAAAAGCAGATGCAGAAACGAGCAGAAAATGGCAAAAGCAGAGGCAGAACGAGCAGAGAAAGGCAAAAAATGTGTGGCAGAACAAGAAGTGAAAAGCAGAGGAGGCACCAAACGAAGGCAGCAGAGGGTGGCAGAGTGTGGTCAGGCTGGACAGGAGACTGTCACAGGGGGAGCAGGCAACGAGGAGAAATATGTTTATTTCTCCTCATTTTTTTGTATGCTTATTTCACCTAATTTTTTCCTCTTTCTATGTGTGCTGCATTTTGCATTTTGACGGTGTCCCTTGCTGCACAAAAACAATCCTGCTTACAACGCAGGCACCCTTGTACCAGGGTGCAAAAGTGCCTGCGATGGTGCTAGGTAGCACATTGTGCGCCAGCCCTGGGAAAATGCAGGAATGCACAGTGTAATGTTTAATACAGCACATTCCTGCCCTTTCTATCTCACGCAGCACAGCAAGGTGGCTTGCTACAGTGTGTGACATATTGATAAATATGCCCCTTGGTCTCTTTTTTGGAGCGTGGAATCCTCCAGTGGGGTAAGGTGGCAGGTTGTATCTGAATAGGACGACACAAGACATGACACCTTCTCAACAAGGTCCTTCTGAAACAGATTTATTGCTCCAAAGAAATTTCAAGGAGGACGAACCTGGTTCTTCAGCCCAGGAAGGTCGCACATTCGCAAGATTGACTCTGGTGGTAGGTCCCAGTCCTTCGGAAGTCTGGCAGTCCCCAAATGTTCTAAGTCCCAATTTTGAAGAGTTCATTCTCTTTCTCCCTCAGCTTGTCCCCTAAGACTCCCAGATTTTAGAGAAAGCTTTTTGGAATTTTATTGCTGGATCCTGTCAAGGCTTTCTAGGAACCAGGGCAGATCCTGTTGGGCCTGGGCAACTGGTCTTCCATGAAAAAGTCCACTTCTTTTTCCTGGGTCCAAGAGGGATCAGGTCCAGCCCTTCTGGGCTTCTCTTAGGTCACAGCAAGCAGGGTTTAGTCCTACTCTGTGCTTTTCTGTTCTTCTACAGGTCCAGAAAGTGTTTTGCGAAGAGTTGCTTGTGGTTGGCCCCAACTTGTGGGTGGAATGACGCTTGGCTCCTCCCTAACAAATGTAGTAAAAGTTCCCTGAGACAACCCTATACACCTTTGCAGCACTTCCTTTTTGCCCAACTGAAAGCAATCTCACAGTGTATTTTATTCCTGAAAGCCAAGATGCAGAAACCATCCTCCCTTGTGCAGATCCTGTTTGCCCTCCCAAGGGGGTTTCTGGAAATGAGCAGTCCTCTTCTTTGTGGCCACTAAAAACTGCTCCTGGGGGTAGATTCTCTGCTACTGAGTTTGGTGCAAACCTGGCTGGAGAACAAAGGGCTTCCTTCTCCAGGCCTCACTGTACATGTACTTGTTAAGTGAGTTCTTGGTTCTTGGTTCAACCGCGTGGTGACTCTGCCTTCACCGAGTTCCTTTTAATTTAATTAACTCTGGGGCATATTAGCAAGACCCACGTTAAAATTATCGCCGTTTTAGCGGCAGGAAACTGCCGCTAAAACGACGATAATGGGCTTGCTAATATGCGTTATGGAATTCCAATAGAAGCCCAGGTTAGATGTGCAGGACGTCTAACCTGGGCTTCTATTGGAATTCCATAACGCATATTAGCAAGCCCATTATCGCCGTTTTAGCGGCAGTTTCCTGCCGCTAAAACGGCGGCGATAATTTGAACGTGGGTCTTGCTAATATGCCCCTCAATTTTTAACTTTGACCGCATTTTCAGCCGGTTTTCCAGCCCCTGCTACCCCTGCTGCCCCTCCCTCCTGGACAGCCCCCCAGCTCCCGCTCCTGCCTCCCAGCACCTTGTCCCGCCCCCTCCCCTATTTTATGGCGGCCGCGCGCAGTCGGCACGCCCCTGGCGCGCCTAAGGCAAACCCGTCTGTGCCCATCCACGACCCAACCGCGACCAGCACCAGGGACCCTGCATCTCGGACGACCCACCGCTACAACACAGCCGCCCTCCACGCGCTCAACCCCGGAAGACTCAGAGACTGCCAACAGGCCATGCCAAACATGATCCACGGCCAAATGCAAAAGCTTCATGAAAGGGTTTCAATGCTTTTGCATTTGACTCGTGAGGACATCTAGTAACGACTAGTTGAACTGCAGCTCTTTGTAGAATTATTTTGATATTGGACACTATAATATTCACTGCCCACTGCTAATCTCGTCCCATAATGCTTTGCAGGGCCTTTGGTTGGGATTGTATTTTTGCCCATAACTGTGCTTGGGGTGGTCCTAGGAGGAAGGGACCACCACTGAATCGTTCACATGATATGCTTTTTGTGTTCAAGGCATCTGCTTGGTCCTCCCCTAGGTTAGGGGGAACCCAAAATCATCACCTCTCTCATTGCTTGATATTTTCATTGTCAAAGTTCACTTTTGTGAATTTGTTATATGCTTTTTAGCATAGAAAATTGCTTTAACAAAGCATTTGTATGTGTTTAATATACTGCTGCTATGTTTATTAGCAGAGTTTTTTACTCTGCTACGTGGTGCTCCGAGTGTACCAAATTATTATGCCCAGGGTTAAACAAAATCCTCGCCAACTCCAAGGAGCTCTTCATTGCCATTCAGGAATTCACCAACCCCCGCAGCGAAGCCACAGACATCACCCCGTCCCAAGACCTCTGTGACAAGCTTGGAACCTACTTCCACCTCAAGATCAAAAACCTCTATGACAACTTTGTCGAGCATCCACCAGACACACCAGCCAGCCCACCATCTCCACCTGGACAACAATCACAGCCGAAGACACCGCCTCATCCATGAAAGGCATCCACTCAGGGGCTCCCACAGACCCCTGCGCTCCACACATCCACCACAGAGCCGCCACCGCCATCGCACCCGAACTACAATGCACCATCAACATCACCTTCGAAACAGGCACCTTCCCAGATGACTGGAAACGCGCAGAAGTCAGGCCCCTGCTCAAGAAGCCCACAGCTGACCCCACTGACCTCTAGAACTACTGGCCCATCTCGCTCCTCCCCTTCGCGGCCAAAGTTGCAAAGAAAAAAGTCAACAGGGAACTGACAGGATTCATCGAAGACAAACCCGTCCTCGACCCGTCCCTATCCGGATCGAAGCAACCACAGCACCGAGACTGCCCTACTCGCCGCCACAGATGACATCCGCACCCTTCTGGACCAAGGCCACTACGCAGCCCTCATCCTACTTGACCTATCAGCAGCCTTCGGCACCATCTCCCACCGCACACTACACGACTCTGGCATACAAGGAACAGCCCTAGACTGGATCCGATCATTCCTCACCAGAAGAAGCCAAAGAATCAGACTGCCACCCTTCCTCTCCGATCCCTCTGAAATCACCTGCAGAGTCCCACAGGGGTCATCACTGAGCCCGATCCTCTTCAACGTCTACATGGCCCCCCTCACCGCCATCATCCGACAACACTGCCTCAACATCGTATCATACGCTGACAACACCCAACTCATCCTCTCCCTCACCAAAGACCCCACCACCACCAGACTCAACTTCCAGAAAGGGATGCAGGACGTCGCACTCTGGATGACCAACAGCTGCCTAAAACTCAACACAGAGAAAACAGAAGTCCTCGTCATTGGAACCACCCCCTCAGCATGGGACAACACCTGGTGGCCGACCACCCTCGGAAGCCCACCGACCTCTGCGGACCACGCCAAAAACTTCAGCATCATACTCGACTCATACCTCCAGCTGCTTCAACACCCTCTGCAAGACTTTCAAGTGGATCCCCCCTGAGTCAAGGAAGACAGTCACGCATGCACTCATCACCAGCAGACTGGACTATGGAAACGCGCTCTACGCCGGCATTAACTAGTCTCTACTCAACAAACTCCAGACGATACAGAACACTGCCGCCCGACTCGTCCTCGGCATCCCCCGGCACGAACACATCACATCAGCCAACACCTACAAAGGCTCCCCTGGCTCCCTGTGGAGAAAAGAGTCACCTTCAAAATCCTCACCCACGCCTACAAATGCCTGCATAACACCGGACCGAATACCTCAACAGCAGAATCAACTTCCACGTACACAAAAGGAACCTCAGATCTTCCAACCTCGCACTGGCTGAAACCCCGCGCATCCACAGAGCCAGAGCAGGCGGCAGATCCTTCTCCCACATTGTGGCCAAGACCTGGAACGAGCTCCCGGCAGACATTAGACGCGCCCCCTCCCTGGACACCTTCAGGAGGACTCTCAAGACCTGGCTCTTCAGCTGAACAGATCTGCTGATCCCCCTCACACCTTGAGACCCTCATGGGTGAGTAGCGCACTTATAATACCCTGATTGATTGATTGAACCCTGCTAGTCTTCTTGTAAGGGAAAGAAAAATACCTCCCATCACCCAGGCCATTACTCCTGCTCTGGGAGCAGTTTTCAGTCTTCATTAAGTCCAAGGACTGGCTGGGCATCAGCTGTAGAGCTAATGCAAATTGGCATTCAGGAGCCTCAGGCAGGGAACACGTTTGATTTGATTTTTGAATTTATAGAGCGCAGCAGTTACTTGAGGGCATCAAGGCGCTATAGACTAACCGTCCAGAAAGAAAGTACCTGCGAGAGGGAGATATCGTGGATGTCTATAGCCAGAATAGCCACGTTTTTAAGGCCTTTCTAAAAGGGAGGTGCTGGGAAATGGCTTTAATGTTTATCGGCAGGGTATTCCAGAGTTTACTGGCAGCCGTAGAGAAGGCTCTGTCGCCCCATTTCTTCCTTACTGTTCTGGTTACATGGAGAAATAGATTAGAGGATGAGAGAAGGGATCTGCCTGGGGAGTAGCAGGTGAACATGGATTTCAGTCTCGTAGGGTAGGGTAGATAGAGAGCCTTATGGACCATACATAAAGATTTGAAACTGATGCGTTTGTTAATGGTAAGCCAGTGTAGGGTTTTCAGTCCCTTCGCCGCAGAATGTCTTTTGGGAATGTCCTGAACCAGTCTTGCAAGGGCATTTTGCACTATCTGGAGTTTGTGCTGCACATTGTTGTTTGAGTCTAGGTTGAGTGAATTGCAATAATCCAGCTTGGACATTACCAGGGCCAGGGAGAGCTGCTTACGTGCAGGGAGTGGGATATAAGGAAAGATTTTTTCAGCATTCTTAAGATCCAGGTGCAGGTGGAGATAGTACGGTTAGTTTGGGCGTTGAAATTGAGGTCAGGGTCCATCAGATAAGGTAACTTTCTAAAAGTTACTTATAATAAATATTTATTAAAAAAATTAATCTAACTTCATCAATGTATTGGACTTTTAATAAATATGAAAACATCTTTGAATGACTTTTGTTCCTTTTACTTGTCAAAAGTTACAGATAAAATTTTATAATCTGTCTTTGACATGTTCTAGGAATCCACTAGAGCCCTGTTAATGAAAATACTTTTTGTGGCCTAGTGATGATGATGATAAATATTTATAAAGCGCAATAAAAACCCAGAAAAGAGTGTCCTGGCGCTAGAGACATATCTACCTTTTCAAGAGACAGGTTTTCAGAGACTTAAAAACTTTTATGTGATTGGACTCATCCTGCAGGCATAAGGCTGACCCGTTAGTTAAGGGTGAGAAAAGTAAAAAGATCTCCTACCCTTAAAAGCATAATCAATTTGAGGTACGTCAAATAGAAGGGCATCAGCAGATCATAAAGGTCTCTTTGGAATGTATCTCTAAAGCAGAGAGTAAATAATCACCAGGCCTTGCTGAAAGATGGATTGTGAATTTAAACATCACTCTCTTATTTATTGGGAGTCAGTATAAACTGTGGACTACGTGTCTAGGTGAACAAGTTGTTGCAATTCATGGCAGGCAGAATGTCTGAACACATTACCAACAGGCCAAAGGTTTAGAAGAAGCCCAACATATATTGCATTGCAGTAGTCCAGCCAGGAGGGAATGGAAGCACTATGTTTCACATCTCGGTTGGCAATTTACTGCTGCACCGTTTATTTTAGTTTGTTTTTTAGTTTTATATAGCGCAAACTAGACCCAAGACATCGGGTATCAGAACGCTTTACATGAGGATAGGATAGGATAGTAATTTTTAAAGCGCTCGAATGCCATGGCGTCTTGGCGCTGGGGGTGTACGGAAGAGAGCTGGGCGGTAGCACCGACGGTTTAGTTTGACGGAAACAGCCAGGATTTTAGCGCTTTCCTAAAAAGCTGCCGGTTGGGTTGAAGTCTCATGGAAGATGGTAGTTGGTTCCATAACTTTGCTGCACAGTATGATAGACTCCGGCCTCCCCATCCGGCTCTCCGAATTTTAGGGGAATGGATAAGGCCCATGTTCGTGGATCTAAGCATTCTGGTAGGAATATACCATGAGAACACTTTCTGGATCTCCACTGAGCCACCTCCATAAAGTGCCTTGCGCACTAAACAGAGGGCCTTAAATTCAACTCGTTGCTGGATGGGGAGCCAGTGAAGTGATCTTATGCCCGCCGAGGTAGAGTGCCCTTTGGGGATATTCAGTAGCAATCGCGCCACAGCGTTTTGCAGTGATTGCAACTTCATCCTCTGAGATTTATCAATGCCCATAAAAAGGGCATTACAGTAATCTAGTTTTGAGAGAAAAAGAGCTACTACTACATTTTTCCGGAGCTCCTGCGGGATGAACGGGAAAATCTTTTGTAGGCTCTTCAATAAGAAGAAGCAGGAGGAGGTCAGACGGTTGACCTGGGCTGCGAAATTGAGCTGGTCATCAAAGATCACACCCAGGTTCTTTACCTTAGCAGTAGGACGGGGGCATTCACCTGCCTCTGTCAGCCACCAGGTTTGGTTCCACAGTGATTGGCCTTTGCCAAACTCCAGTACCTCCGTCTTGTCAGTGTTTATCTTGAGGAAGGAAGTTTCGACTCATCCAACTCATAATCTCTGTCAGACAGGCATGAAAGCTGCTAGCAACGACCTCGGGTCTTTTGGACACCGATATTACGAGCTGAGAGTCGTCAGCATATGAGACCAAACTAAAGCCATGCTTTCTAATGAGTCTGGCCAACGGAGTGCCATAAATGTTAAAAATATAAATTTAAAAAAAGCGTCGGAGACAGGGCAGAGCCCTACGGTACTCCACACGGGAGATGAAAGGGATCAGATTGCATACTGTCCCAGTGTATGTTCTGCTCCCGTGCTGCCAGAAAGGAGGAGAGAAGGGCCAGAGCTGTATCCTCAATTCCCACGTCCCTCAGCCGCCGCACTAACACCGTGTGATTCACGGTGTCAAATGCTGCTGATAGGTCTAAGAGAATGAGAACAGCTCTACCCCCCCCCCATCCATCACTCTGCGGATCTCCTCCGTTGCCATGATCAGGGCCGTCTCGGTAGAATGGCATGACTGAAAACCATGTTGAGTAGAGTCGAGCAGGTTGTTGGAGTCGAGATATAAAGTTAACTCCTTGTTGACGGCTTTTTCGAGAATGTTAGCTGCTACCGGCAACCATGACATTGGGCGATAGTTTTTGGTTTCGGTAGGGTCGAGGGCCGGCTTCTTAAGAATTGGCCTGATACATGCTTTCTTCCACACACACATGGATAGATACCAGATTCTAGGACTTGATTTAAAAGAGGGGTCAGATAGATACTGATCCTCCCAGAGACTAAATGCATAGTAGTTGCTGGGCAAGGATCGTTTGGGGAACCTGATTTTATGGATAGGATGAGGTTATTCACATCCTCCTGAGAAAGCGACTGAAAACTGGTTATCTGGCAATGAGCTACCTTCTCCGATGAAGGCCCCTTACCGCCATCCGTGGCACCGTGCGTGTTTAGAAGATCGTTGTAGATCAGTTGCACCTTGTTTTGGAAGAAAATGGCCAGTTCATTACAAAAAGCTTGGTCCGGTCTAAACTGATTGGCCTGCGGCGGTTTGGCTAACAGTTGGATTGATTTTAAAGTTCCTTAGAGGAATTGCTAGCCTCCTCAATTTTTGCAGTAAAGTAGGCACGTTTAGCTTCAATAATTGCCTCCTTATATTGTTCTAACACTAGATTGTAGGCTGCTTTGTGCTCTTTACTGTAATCCGATCTCCAAATTTGCTCACTTCTCCTGCATTTGACCTTTATACGTTTGAGGTCTGGTCCATACCATGGCGAGCTGGCTGGGCCACTTTTTACCGTAATAGTTTTTTCTGGCGCTACGCGGTTTACTGCCGTTTGAATCCAGTTGTTGAACAAATGGGCTGATTCATCATTATCCGTGACCAGTGGGGGGGGGACAGATATTAAGGGCCTGTTCAAGATCATTAGCTTGTATCTTGCTCCATGACCACGTTGTTACCCTAGATGGTCTGATTGGGGTATGGTGAGAGGGATGTGTTATCTTAATCTCAAAATAGACCGCCCTATGATCAGTCCAAGGCAATAGCAACATTTTGATCATATTAATGTCAGGGTTGTTTGTAAATATGCCATCAAGGGTGTGGCCAGCTAAGTGCGTAGGTTCCGACACTAATTGGGTGAGTCCATCAGCTGCTAGGTTGTCCAGGAGTCTGATAGTATCTGAATTATTGCTTAGCTCCAGATGGTAATTAAAATCACCCAGAATTGTGAGTAAGGGAAAGTCTAGACATGACTCAAGTAAGGTCTGCAGGGCTTGCGCAAAAGCCGCTCTAGGGCCAGGTGGCCGGTAGATGAGAAGGCCTTGAAACACGGAGATGTTGTTTAACTTAATGGAAAAACGCATCACCTCCGCTGGGAGCAGTGAGATTGCCTCAACTCGCACCTTTAGGTGATCACAATGAATCATGGCTATTCCTCCTCCTTTGTTCCCTATCCTGTCCTGTCTAGTCACTACATAGCCTGACGGAACAAAAAACAGTGTTAAAAGCAGTTTCAGGCAATTTCTTTCTTTTATTAGACAACAATTTCTAGAAAACCATTGATCCTTTCATTGGTGTAAAATCTCACCTCTGGTAGCAATACATTTATCATGAGTGGTGTATTTTCGCTGGATAGTGAAAAATGTAGAACTTTTTAAATTTGTTCCATTAGACGTCTTGCCTATAATACATAATAATCATATAGTAATGTGTCTGGTTTTATGGATATGGTTTAATTTACTAAATCAATCATAAAATGTGGTTGAAGAACATAATATTTCACATAATATTTCACTCACTTCATTTTCATTGAATATGGTCATTCTCATCTTCAAATCTTGTTTTATTTTGCAGGCAAAATTCATGCAAAACTCCACACTGCCATGTAGAGTTAGCTACTGCACCCACAACCCTTTGATGAAACAACTTTACATGCTTTATTAAATAAAATAAAAAGCATGTAACTAATTTACAAAATTAAGCTTTAAAAAGCATTAGGCAATGAGAGAGGTGATGATTTTGGGGTACCCCCTAACCTAGGGGGAGGACCAAGCAGATGCCTTGAACACAAAAAGCATATCATGCTGAATGATTCGGTGGTGGTCCCATCCTCCTAGGACCACTTCAAGCAAAGTTATGGGCAAAAATACAATGCCAACCAAAGGCCCAGCAAAGCATTATGGGGCGAGATTCTAGAGTGCAGTGAATATTATAGTATTAGCTCTCAGCTGAGCAGGGAGAGCCTGCCCCTTGAGGAATGTTTTGATATTGGATACTAGGGGCCTCATTTATGAAAAGTGACGCATCGCTGCATGAAAACAGCGATGCGTCACTTTTCATTGCGCCCTCCTTGCGACACCAATGATGCGTCATATTTACAGTATGACGCATCATGTCGCAAGGAGTTACAGATATTTCTGACGTATCTGTACGCACAAAAATGACGCATTGCTGGAGTGTGTCACAAAAGTGACGCAACTCCAGCAATGGGTCATTTTACATGGGCAAGTCCCATTTCAAATGTGCCTGCATTAGTCTTATGCCTGCTGTGAAGCAGGAGTAAGATATTGATGCATTTGCATCCTAGAAGTGGCGCAGTGAAATCTCATAGATTTCACTGCGTCACTTCTACGAGGCTTACTTGCGTCGGAACGCCCACCCTGCATACATTATACCTGGCGCAGGTATAATGTGGTGCAGGGGTTTGCAAAGTGACGCATCTACCTAGATGCGTCACTTTGTAAATATGATGCAACATGGCGCATATTTACATCGCTGGTGCGTCACAAAAAGTGACGCACCAGCGGCGAAAAAGTGACGCAAGGGTTCATAAATAAGCCCCGATAATATTCACTGCACTCTAGAATCTCGTCCCATAATGCTTTGCAGGGCCTTTGGTTGGGATTGTATTTTTGCCCATAACTGTGCTTGGGGTGGTCCTAGGAGGATGGGACCACCACCGAATCGTTCAGCATGATGTGCTCTTTGTGTTCAAGGCATCTGCTTGGTTCTCTCCCTGGGTTAGGGAGGACCCCAAAATCATCACTGCTTGCTATATTTTCATTTTCTGTTTTGGGAGATGACTATATGCATTTTAGCATGTAAAGGTAGTGTTACTTGTTGGTTTACTAAAGGTATCTGAGGCTTCTGTTTTATTAATAGGAATGAGACAGAACGCAATTGAACAAGAATGACATCCAGGTCTACATATTGCTGGCATGATAATGCAATTAAGTGGTACAAAGACCTTCTCTCCTTTGTTTTAAATAAAGGTTATCATCAGTTAGAACTTGAAGAAAATTGCAGGTACATTACAAGCATTTCTGCACATGTTGTTCAGTTTCGAGACGATTAAACGATATCCGCTACCAAACGTTTTCAAGACGTCATTCGACATATCATACAGCCTGTCATGAATGGTTCAATTATAGCTATACAAAAGCTACACAAAAAGAGCATAATAAAGCTCTCACACAAGTATGCTGTTTACTTGTTGAAGCAGGTTAGACTTTGAATGCAGACTAGTGTGAGTTCCATAAGACAAAGCTCTAATTCTTTTGCCATATCTCTTCTGATCTGACAAACTTTTTCAAGACGTCATTCGACATATCATACAGCCTGTCATGAATGGTTCAATTATAGCTATACAAAAGCTACACAAAAGAGCATAATAAAGCTTTCACACAAGTATGCTGTTTACTTGTTGAAGCAGGTTAGACTTTGAATGCAGACTAGTGTGAGTTCCATAGACAAAGCTCTAATTCTTTCGCCATATCTCTTCTGATGGGGGTATAACAACATATTCTGCTAAAGTACAAGCGCTGTCAAATGCTGATCCCCACAAGATGTTTCTATGGTGCGTTCATTTCTTGCCATGGCCAGTTACTGTTCCAGATACGTACAAGACTTTGCCACTGTAAGTGCTCCATTGAGAGACTCGACAAAAAAGAAGGCTTCATTTCATTGGTCACATAAATGTGAGAAAAGCTTTGAAAGAATTAAACAGGCCATTGAGATTGATACGGAAATGGCCTACTTCAATCCGAAGCTTCATTCAGAGGTTGTTGTTGACACTAGCCGAGTCGGATAAGGCACTATTCTTGCACAGCACCGCCAAAACTCGAATGCTCGAAGGCATATTGTGGCATATGGAACCCACATAATCGACTGCTCACCAGTGATGGTGAATATCAAAAATGTTCAGGATGAACTCTCCATAACTCAGGAAGGAGTTATCCTACGGGATCGAGAATTCTGATTCCGGAGAGTCTGCGAAAGAAAATAATTGAAGTGGCATATAAAGGACATTATGGAATAGTTGCCACAAAACGAACTATCCGAGACCGAGTCTGGTTTCCTTATCTTGATGACAGGATTGAAGAGGAACTACAGGCCTGTCATCTATGCAACTTTCTACAAAAATTACTTACCACACCTTGAGCATGTCAGAACTCCCAAAGTATGCATCGGAGAGAATAGCCATTGACGTTTTTTGGCCCACTTGACAATGGACATTACCTGCTGGTGATTATGGATGAGTATTCTCGATTTCCATTAATTGAAGATTTTTCACCTACTATACAAGAACAAGTCATTGAAAGACTAGATAGCATTCTTGCGACATGGCGTGTTCCAGCCATAATGAAGTGTAACAATGGCCCGCCTTTCAATAGTTGAAAGTTTAAAGATTTCTTGGAGCATTCGAATATAAAGCATCAGAAGAGCCCACCATTGCAGCCCCAGGCCAATAGACTTGTTGAGCCTTTTATGAATACACTAAAGAAAGTAGTGCAGCATGCTACTCTTGAGAAGCTCGATTTGAAAACTACCTTGAGTTCAACACCCCACACGACCACCTGTGACATTGATGTTCAGGAGAGCAATGAGCACTAAGTTACCTCAACTGAACAATCAGAGAAGGAAAGATGAGAAAGCAACTCATGATGAGAAAGGCTTGGTGAGCAAACAAATGATGAAAACATATGCTGACCAAAGACGCCGCGTGAAGAACATTATTTTTAGGAAAGGAGATCGAGTGCTTGCACGACAGATGCGAAAAAGAAAATCTGATGCTCCATTCTCTGCAGAACCTTTTCAAGTGGTGTCTACCAAGAAACCCATTGTGACTGCCCAGCGCCCTAGGAAGTCTATTACCAGAGACTCTTCTCACTTTAGACCTTTAACTAATCGCCCGTCAGATCTAATTGTTGAAGGAGAGACTGGGTCTAAACCATCAGTGACTGATGTTTTCTTTACACACTGACACAGATCCTAGGCATTGGTGATGACAGTTCCAAGTGTTTGAGAACAAGATCAGGTTGAACAATTAAAGCACCAAAAAGATTAATGGAAGAGATTGGATTGTATATGTCTATCTGCCTGTATATTTTGTAAACAATGTCTTGTGAGTTAGAAATGATGGAACCCTTTTGGCTCCTGATGGACTATGTAGAACTGTGACGTAAGTTTTAGAGCGGAATGCGCTGAAGGCTGTTTTAGAATGTTTAGTTCGCTGTCACATGCAGACGACTAAAGACGTGTAAAACTAAGCTCCGTGTGTCGCGTAATCATTGGCCAGTACCTGTGGCATATTCCACTACATGTGCAATGGCATCTAAAGCCTTTTGGTCCGGGGCAAGTTTGGAAAGCATTCTCAAATCTTCTGACTGGTCTAATGTTTCTACCTTTAGAATGTTCTACTGTAAAAGTGTTCCTCACATGGATAATTCTATAGTTGCTATGCTTTAAACAAGCATAATAGGAGCCTTCGGTTTTGTTATAAAATTGAGATTTCCTTAGCTTTAGTGAAAGAAAGTCCAGGGGCCATATTAGCAAGAACCTTGTTAAAATTATCGCCGTTTTAGCGGCAGGAAACTGCCGCTAAAACGGCGATAATGGACTTGCTAATATGCGTTATAGAATTCCAATAGAAGCCCAGGTTAGATGTCCTGCACATCTAACCTGGGCTTCTATTGGAATTCTATAACACATATTAGCAAGTCCATTATCGCCATTTTAGCGGCAGTTTCCTGCCGCTAAAACTGCGATAATTTTAACGAGGTTCTTGCTAATATGCCCCCAGATTTTCTCAAAGACACAGAGACAAGTATTATCCTTCCACTCACTTTGTTAACCCTCCAGAACTCCAAACCAGACATAGTGAGTGAGACTTCTGGGCTGAGCTCATCCTGCAAGAAGCATCCTGTTTTTATTACGAGGACAACTCGAAAAGGATTTTCTCATCGTGTCAAGTGGTTTTATGATGGATTATGCCAAAGACTTTTTTACCTTTCTGTTGACTTAATCTGTTGTTATTGTTTTGTTTCTTTTGTTACAAGCTCCTTAACCTACTCACATAAGAAAAGAGAATGTGTTGCTCTCAGGTAAGATGTTTATAGTATTGCTAGTGCTTGATTGGTTGTTGCCATTGTGATCTCAAGTGGTAGTTGTTTTTCTAGGCACCACGGGTAATACAATTTTTTCTTGTCTGTTATTTATTAAAAGTAAGAAAAGAAGGCAAAATACTCACCCTTGTGTCTTTAATAAAAGCAAGACTTTCTTTCACTAAAGCTAAGAAAATCTCCATTCAGTGTGAAAACAAAAGGTACGTGGGCAGTGCAAGAGGGAAAAAGAGGAAGGGTTTTATGTTTATAAGGTATGAAAACCAACCGTGAGTTTGTGCCATGGAAAAAAATATCACCATGAAAATAGAAGAAGGACTACTACACTACCTCTATGAAAAATAGACATTGTACCACACCATTATTTTGACAGAATGGTTACTACAGTGGCTGATACTTAGGGTTGTAAAGGTTTTTGATAAGGGTCCAAACCCACCTGGAGATATCCGTTTTTAGGTCGAGCCCTGATATGGGGTAGTTGAGTATGGGAGAGAAGCCATGCCCACTCCCCCGCCCATCTTTTTCATTGGCTTGTGTCTTTGTCCTTTACTAAATGCTGCCTTCCATTGGTTTATAGGCCTGTTAGTCCCTCCCTATGACGGCCATGTCGTCATTTGTAGCCTTACATGGCAAATGGCCCCTTTACTTTGAGTACTATTTTCTGCCGTGCCTTCTCGCCCCGCCCTGCCCCCCCAGCACTCCCGTTGTTCCTGCCCCCTGCCCCCCGCCCAGCCGCCCGCCCGCAATGCAATAGGTCTCGCTTAAATGCGAATCCTATTGCATTGCAAATGATTGTTTCATTTGGCTTTGGCAAAGGCGGCCATGTTTATTTGTGTATCGCGCTTTCACTTTAACAATAGCTGCCGCCCCCCACAGCACTTGCGGGGTTGGCCGGCAGCTTTTGTTAAAGTGAAAGCGCAATGCAAAAAAAACGCGGCTGCCTTTGTGCAAAGGTGACAGCTTGTTTTTATGTGTTTATTTTTTTGACTGGTGTGTCCCTCTGGAATGGCTGCTGCATTTCCAACCTGGGAAGTGAGGTTTAAGAAAGCCCTGCAAGGGGTGGACTGCAAGCAGGGTTCGGCACCAAGCTCCGCAAAGAAACAGAGGAGGAAGCACCAGGCTCGGGTGTTCTGAGAGACCAGGAGATAGAGAGAAGTTGGCTGCTCTGACACTGTCACGTAGCTGTGTGCTTAATTGCACTGTACAATAATTGCCAAAGGCATCTTGCACAGTCCAAGTTAAGATAAAATAAGTATCTCTGTCTTTATATGCTAATATGAATATAGTCATTTCACAAAAGTGAAAGCAATAAATTAACAAGCAGTGAGAGAGGTGATGATTTTGGGATCCTCCCTAACCTAGGGAGAGAACCAAGCAGATGCCTTGAAAACAAAAAGCACATCTTGTTGAATGATTCGGTGGTGGTCCCATCCTCTTAGGACCACCCCAAGCACAGTTATTGGCAAAAATACAATCCCAACCAAAGGCCCTGCAAAGCATTATGGGACGAGATTAGCAGTGGGCAGTGAATATTATAGTATCCAATATCAAAATAATTCTACAAAGAGCTGCAGTTCAACTAGTCCTTACTAGATGTCCCTCCGAGTCAAATGCAAAAGCATTGAAATTATTATTACATCAAGCTGCAGTTCCACTAGTCGTTACTAGATGTCCCTCACGAGTCAAATGCAAAAGCTTCATGAAAGGGTTTCAATGCTTTTGCATTTGACTCGTGAGGGACATCTAGTAACGACTAGTGGAACTGCAGCTTGATGTATTAATAATTTCAATGCTTTTGCATTTGACTCGTGAGGGACATCTAGTAACCACTAGTTGAACTGCAGCTCTTTGTAGAATTATTTTGATATTGGACACTATAATATTCACTGCCCACTGCTAATCTTGTCCCATAATGCTTTGCAGGGCCTTTGGTTGGGATTGTATTTTTGCCCATAACTGTGCTTGGGGTGGTCCTAGGAGGAAGGGACCACCACTGAATCGTTCATCATGATATGCTCTTGGTGTTCGAGGCATCTGCTTGGTCCTCCCCCTAGATTAGGGGGGACCCCAAAATCATCACCTCTCTCATTGCCTGATATTTTATTCTCAAAGTTCACTTTTGTGAATTGGTTATTTGCTTTTTAGCATATAAAATTGTTTCATCAAAGCATATGTAGGTGTTAATTATTGTTCTGCTATGCTACTGCAACTAGTAGCACAAACTATTTATGCTTTGGGTGGTGGTCCTGTGGAAGGCCAGGGCTCTTGGGACAGAAGAAAATCAGTAGAGCCATGGAGACGATCACCATGAGAGAGCCACAAATGTGTGAATAGTACCCAGACTGTACAATTCTTTACTTGGTACCACCCAGGAGACCCATTGCTGGCACTGTGTGGGACTAGCAGGACGATGAATGCCAACCCAGTGTGGTTACATTTTCAGGCAGACTGCTGAATGGGACTGCAGCCTTTCACCATGTGCTGGTTGGCCCTTTTCAGACCTTCCAAGGCGCTTTAACTTCAAAGTGCCCACAGATGCGACGTTACCAGTTTAGGGCTAAATTGTGGTTACTATTCACTGAAACATTGCAAAAATATAAAATTTGCGGGGTTGTGAAACCAGCAGTATCAAACAGCCAACACGAACAAAATGTAAAAGAGCTGTGTATTTATAACGAAATGTCATTTTGCCAGTGCCATGAATGACCTTTTTCTATTTGTTAATGGGCTCCGTGTGTGTGGTGGGCTGACCTGTCTTAAATTAATCAGTTTCTGGCAAGCACCCAAGGCAAAAAGTAAGTGCAGTGCACTTTAAGTGAATTCTGTTTTTATAAAGCGCGCACAGAATGTTCTATATTTGTATTTTGAAAGAGAAAATAAATTATATTTGTGCTGTACTTTTGATGTCTCGGACACTGATTTTGTTCTGCTATATTGTTTGGAATTTAGGTTTCCAGTGGATCCTCAAACACTAGTTAATTGACAATTTAGATGGGCCTTAACAAAACTGCATTTCCGTATAGCCTTTGGGTCGTAGGTGTTATTTCACTACCCCATGATACCCCTTCTGTATTGTAATTGAATTTTTGTAGCACACCATGGGGGATATTCTCAAGAAATGGCGAAAATTATCGCTAACCTCGGTTAGCGATAATTTTCTTAACGCTGCATACCGCGGGAATCTATTGCCTTGTTAGCGACGTACTCACAACATGTCGCTACATGGCGATAGCTACAGGGTCAGCGGTGAAAACTGCCACTAACATTAACGTTATGGCGATAGGAATTCCAGCGTTAGCGGGCGAAAACTAACGTTAGGCCCAATAGCGATAAAAAACTCACGTTAGTCAGCCTAACATGAGTTTTTTTGTATCTATTTGAAAAAATAGCCTATCAGTGTACCCCCAATAGAAAATATGCCCCCCAAAAAAAGGAAAAGCAGAATGAAGCAGCCAGGGCCAAGTGCAGCACACATCAACAACCCCCTCAAGCCACCCAACATCCAGGATGACCAGGATGAGAGCCTGGATGCCTCGCTGGACCTGCGTCTGGAGCCTGGATGCCTCGCTGGACCTGTGCCTGGAGCCTGGATGCCTCGCTGGACATGCACCTGGAGCCTGGATGCCTCGATGGACCTGCGCCTGGAGACTGGTTGCATCACTGGACCTGCGCCTGGAGCCTGGATGCCTCGCTGGACCTGCACCTGGAGCCTGGATGCCTCGCTGGACCTGCACCTGGAGCCTGGATGCCTCGCTGGACCTTCGTCTGGAGCCTGGATGCCTCGCTGGACCTTCACCTGGAGCCTGGATGCCTCGCTGGACCTGCGTCTGGAGCCTGGATGCCTTACTGGACCTGCGTCTGGAGCCTGGATGCCTCGCTGGAACTGCGTCTGGAGCCTGGAGCCGAATGCGGAGGAGCTGTGGAGTTGATGAGCCATGGCGGTAGACATTGAGGCGCAAAGATCGCCCGTACCTGGTGGTGAAGTCTGGCAGGTAGCATGGAGACACGTTGCTGACCTGTGTGAGAGGACCACCTTGCGACCCTTGGAGCTGTTAATGGTAGAGGCGCTCCTGTGCACCAACGTAGTGAGGTCCGCATCGCATACTACGATCCACCACTACACCGGGGTAAACGGAGGGGATTACCAATGATGTGTGCCTTCTCCCTGCATCACAGACCGGATGATGTTGAGCTGGCCATACGCTGTGGAGGGTGAGGCCCCTGTGCTACGCCAAACTTGTGTGGCGTGAGTGCTGCAACGTCACGCCTAAGGGGGCCCTGCTGCTTCAACTGCATCTGGAGGTCCACCAGCGGACGAGGCGGCGACTGCTGTACCCAGCCTAGTGAAATCACACCTGGCTGATGCTCCTGCTGGCTGAGTCACAGATTCGGAGAGAGTGCAGTGGATTGCGCCACGGTGTCAATGTCCAGGTAATTAGAATGTGGGACGCGTAGCGCAGGAGGGCCAGGGGGCGAGTCGGTCAGGCCTAACACATGTAGATGACGCACCCACAGTGTCGGCTCTTCCGTTATGGCGGAAGAGCGTTGCTCCACTGACTTAATCAGTGCAGAAGAGGAACAATCATCACATGATGATAGCTAACTGATGTAATCATGCCATGTATCCTCAGGGGGTGGGAGGGTGGGTAGGACTACTCGAAACACGGAGCAGGGCATGGGCGGATTGGCAATCCCACTCAATTACACTATGACGTTTGGTTGGCCCACTCAGGCCGCCCAAAGCAGTCATGCGCACTTCCCTGTTCGCAATGCAGGCTGCATTACAGCCTGCATGGAGAACATGCCCCCCCGTCCGGCCCTTGGCTGCATGACTTGTCCCGTTGCCAATTACCAATCCCACCGCTGCATCACAGTGTTGTGATTGACTCAGGGGAGGGAGCCTGGCTGCCAACTTCCTTTTCCTGGAAGCAGTCGCAGGAGAGCAGGAGCTACGAAGACACGGACCCGGCTTCGAGGTAAGACTTCCCTAATTACAATTTTTGCTACACCCGCTCACACACACATCCCCGTGTCCACGCCCCATCCTGTGATCTTTCCGGGGTTTACAACCTCACAGCTGTCCAGCCCCCCCCAGCACTTCTCAATGGCGGGCGCTATGCGCCCATGCACAGCGGGCGTACCACTCATGTGCCAAAAGGCACATACGTCTTAGCGACACATGCCATAACATCGCATTCAATTCCAATGCATACTAATACTAGGCACATTGCAACAGTAGAGTAGGTGTTGCATTGCGGAGACATAAATACCACTATTCCCACTTCAGTGAGTACAACCCAAAACTAACCTTTGCACCCCACACCCAACCGTGAACCCAGGAATACCTTTTTGAGCCCCCAAAACACACCCCAATTTTCATAATTGACCCCAAAACACACCCCAATTTTCATGATTTACCCCAAAACACACCCCAATTATCATATTTTACCACATAATACAGCCCAAATTTCATCTTCAACAAGCAAAACCCATACACACCCTAAAACTAAAAAATATCCTATTACTGACCTCACAATTCTTTGTAATGGAATGCGATGTAAAGGCATCTGCGTTGTTGAGTTTGCGTTGTAACAGCATTATGATATAAAGCCTGTGTTGTAGTGGACGTCTCCCGTGCCAAAGGCAAGCCATAGGCATCCCGTCTGCGTTCGTCTGTCCCTGCAATGCGCTCAGCACCAAGCACCCTTCCTCTCGGACACTCCACCACTACGACGCCAGCACCCTCCTCGCCATCAACCCTGAACGCCACAACGCCTGCCAGGACCAACCTCTGTGCCGGACTGGACATCGCCATCACTTACGGCTACTAAATCACCCGCAAGGATCACCCCGACCATCAAGGAGGAGGCATTGTCATCACTTACAGAAGCACACTCCGACTGACCACGCACTCTAATGACCCAAAGGTGACCATGGAACACCTCAACTTCCAGAACCGGACCAACCCCAAAACCATCCTCTGCGGCACACTCATCTGCAGGCCCCACGGGCCATGGACCCCCTTTCTCCGATACCATTGTAGACCTCATTGCACACCAGGCTCTCCCATCCACCGACGACGTCCTACTGGGCGGACTCAAGTTCATCATGGACAACCCCAGTGACCAGAACAACACCCCCTCCTGTGGAGGCTCAAGAACATCAGAGTCAAGAAGCTAGTCACCACAGCAAGCAACATAGCAGGACACACGGTCGAGCACGTCTCCTACGCCAGCTGGACCTTCAACTACAGCCACACCACCGGACTCTCCTGGACCATCCATCATTGTATACATCACGTCTTCACCATGCCCACTGTACACCACCGCCATCATCGCACACATCGCTATAGATCAAGGCCACCAAAGTACGTCTCGTCAACTCCCTCAGCACCACCACTACGCCTACGCTTACAGACGATGACACCGCAGCGCCCAAACGCAAACGATGGATATCCAACTGCGCCAACACCCTGGCACCCCTCATGGACGGCACTGCATCAGTACCTTACGCCTGCCTGATGGCAGGCTTGAGGGTGACGCAGTGCCACAGGGATAGGCTGGCACCATGCATTGCTGGAGTTGCGTCTTGGTTGTGACATGACTGCAGCAATGCGTGACTTTAGGGCAGACAGATACGTCAGGATTCCAGACGTATCTGTCATTACTTGCATCATGGAGCACTGTCCAGTTAATACAGCGCATCCGTGGTGTAGCAAGAAGGGGGTAGTGAAAAGTGTTGCAATGCTGTCTTGTTGCAGCGCTGCAATACTTTTCATGAGTGAGGCCCAGGAATGCGCACTATCTTATTGATGGTGCGCAGTCCTGCCCTGTAATTCTGTAGCAGGGCAGCGCAGCAACATTGCTTGCAGCGCGGTCCAGCAAAAAAACCTGCTGAAATGAGGCCCCAATGGTTATCTCCATTTTAAGACCTGATATTTTCTGGTCTTAAAAAACTGCCTCTAGTTGCAGTTAGAGCCATTTTTTTGGTCCTCTGGCCTTAAGGAATCCCCTTGTGAATATGGAGATGTTGAGTTAACAGCAGAATTTGCAAGGGAATGCCTCCCGCGGGGGCATATTAGCTGACCCTGGGCGTAGTAGCACTACACATAGTACAAATTGCATAGTGCGTAGCTGTGTGCTTAACTGCACTGTACAATAATTGCCAAAGGTATCTTGCACAGAGATAGTTAAGATAAAATAAGTATCTCTGTCTTTATATACAAAAATGCATTTTGTCATTTCACAAACGTGAAAAACAATAAATTAACAAGCAGTGAGAGAGGTGATGATTTTGTGATCCTCCCTGACTCGTGAGGGACATCTAGTAACGACTAGTTGAACTGCAGCTCTTTGTAGAATTATTTTGATATTGGACACTATAATATTCACTGCCCACTGCTAATCTTGTCCCATAATGCTTTGCAGGGCCTTTGGTTGGGATTGTATTTTTGCCCATAACTGTGCTTGGGGTGGTCCTAGGAGGTAGGGACCACAACTGAATCGTTCATCATGATATGCTCTTTGTGTTCGAGGCATCTGCTTGGTCCTCCCGCTAGATTAGGGGGGACCCCAAAATCATCACCTCTCTCATTGCCTGATGGCTTATTCTCAAAATTCACTTTTGTGAATTGGTTATATGCTTTTTAGCATGTAAAATTGCTTTATCAAAGCATTTGTAGGTGTTGATGATTTTGCATACTATTTGTATAGAAGTGGTAGCAGGGCTGGACTGTTGATGCAACGCACTGGGCAATCCCCCTAGGTTGGAAGGGTTGGGGACAGGTTTCTTCACAGGGGGTTGGTTTTGTAAATCGGCCCCAGTAAGAAAATCGGCAGGCCTGCGTCTGTGACAGAGAGACAGAGTCAGATTCATTGCTCTGCACAGTGCACTCTGATCTCTGCTCTGCGGAGAAAAAGCACAACTGCCATTGGTGAGGTGACCTCCTCTCACGAATGACAGTGGTGCTTTTTACCCGCACAGACAGAGGTGCAGTAGTTGGGTTGAATTTAGTAGTGCGTGTGCATCACACACGCACTACTAAATACAGCCCAAGTTACCATACCCAGCTACTGCACTGTGCATGCACACTGCGCAGGGGCAGGGTGCGCGCAAGCCGCGCCCACATACTCTTTCGGTGCCACGCTGCCACCACCACTCGTGACCAGGCACTAAGGCACCTGACCTGCCTTAATGTAGGCAATGACTTAGGAGGGGGCGTAAACAGCCATTACAACGCGGCTGTTGCCCCGCAAGTCATTACATCGCATGCGTTACAACGCATGCGGTGTAACAACGCGTAGCCATTACTACGCATGCCATTACATCGCATGTGCTTGTACAACATATGCGATGTAATGGCAATCCACATCGTTGTGAGGAAACTGAGGCTGCTGCGTTTCCTCACAACGACGTGCACCGTGCACCGCCCCTCAGATGACGATGGAACCAGGAGAGAGGAACCACGAGGAGAGAGAGGTAAGGGGGATTGGGCTTGTGGTGGGGGTTACTTTTTTAGGGTTTAGGGTAGTGTTGAAGTAGTGTTGTAATGTTTGTGTAGTGTAGGGTAGTGTTTTAGGTTTTAGGGTAGTGTTGAGGGGGTCGTGCAGTGTAGGGACTGGACTGGGGGTGGAGGGAGGGTCGTGCTGGTGGTAGTGTTTTAGAGTTTAGGGTAGTGTTGTGGTGTTTGTGTAGTGTAGGGTAGTGTTTTAGGATTTAGGGTAGTGTCGGGGGTCGTGCAGAGTAATGTTACAGTGTAGAGACCGGACTGGGGGAAGGGTGAGGGTCGTGCTGGGGGTAGTGTTTTAGGGTTTAGGGTAGTGTTGTGGTGTTTGTGTAGTGTAGGGTAGTGTTTTAGGGTTTAGGGTAGTGTCGGTGGGTCGTGCATGGTAGTGTTACAGTGTAGGGACCGGACGGGGGTGGGGGGAGGGTCATGCTGGGGGTAGTGTATTAGGGTTTAGGGTAGTGTTGTGGTGTTTGTGTAGTGTAGGGTAGTGTCGGTGGGTTTAGGGTAGTGTCGGTGGGTCGTGCAGGGTAGTGTTACAGTGTAGGGACCGGACAGGGGGTGGGGGAGGGTCGTGCTGGGGGTAGTGTTTTAGGGTTTAGGGTAGTGTTGTGGTGTTTGTGTAGTGTAGGGTAGTGTTTTAGGATTTAGGGCAGTGTCGGTGGGTCGTGCAGGGTAGTGTTTGAGTGTAGGGACCAGACTGGGGGTCGGGAGAGGGTCGTGCAGGGGCTAGTGTTTTAGGGTAGTGTTGTGGTGTTTGTGTAGTGTAGGGTAGTGTTTTAGGATTTAGGGTAGTGTCGTGGGGTCGTGCAGGGTAGTGTTTGAGTGTAGGGACCGGCCAGGGGGAAGGGGGAGGGTCGTGCTGGGGGTAGTGTTTTAGGGTTTAGGGTAGTGTTGTGGTGTTTGTGTAGTGTAGGGTAGTGTTTTAAGGTTTAGGGTAGTGCCGGGGGGTCGTGCAGGGTAGTGTTTGAGTGTAGGGACCGGACTGAGGGAAGGGGGAGGGTCGTGCTGGGGGTAGTGTTTTAGGGTTTAGGGTAGTGTTGTGGTGTTTGTGTAGTGTAGGGTAGTGTTTTAGGGTTTAGGGTAGTGTCGGGGGGTCATGCAGGGTAGTGTTACAGTGTAGGGACCGGACTGGGGGTTGGGGGAGGGTCGTGCTGGGGGTAGTGTATTAGGCTTTAGGGTAGTGTTGTGGTGTTTGTGTAGTGTAGGGTAGTGTTTTAGGGTTTAGGCTAGTGTCAGGGGGTCGTGCAGGGTAGTGTTAGGACTGGGGGTCAGGGGAGTGTTGTGCAGGGATACTAAATTAGGGTTTAGGTTAGGGCAGTGTAGGGTCACTTACCTTTCATACTTTTACCATGAGTATACCTTTACCACGCATGCCTTTGCGTTGTAATGGCATGCGTGGTAAAGGAATATGCGGGGTAAAAGTATGCAATGTAATGGCATGTTGTTGTAATTACAACACGTAGTAATACCCGCGTTGTAATTGCACGTGTTGTATTACTATGCGTTGTAATGAGTCATATTCTCTTTCGGCGCCACGCCGCCACCACCACTCGTGAGACCAGGCACTGAGGCACTTGACCTGCCCTAATGTAGGCAGTGACGTAGGAGGGGGTGCAGATCATTCACTGGTCCGACACATGCATCTCGCAGAGCGACGCGTGAGTCTGACCAGTGATCTGCCCTCCCTCCCTAAGTTCGCCCGCCTGCGCTGCAGAGAAGTTAGTTCCCCAGGCCTCTGGCTGATTCACTTCACATGCAACTGACAACTTAAGGTGAGTAAAAATGCATCCCCTTTACAGAAGGTCTCTCAGAGCAAAAGAATTGCATGCATTGAACGTTTGTTTGCTATTTGCACAAAGCGGTAATCCTGAATTACTATAAATGATCCAACCTTCATTACACGAGGGCCCTTTTAAAGGTTAAAATGGAAAAATACATGTTAAATATGGGATATTAGGCTTACTGCCCCTTTAAAACGATTTCCTTCTTTTTGGAGATATTGCTTGCAAATGTAGCTTTTGTTTACACGAAAAACATTCCCTTTCGCACAAGCAAGGTGTGTGTGCTAACATTACAGATTTTAACGCAGATTCGTAATTTAAAGCTGCATTTTCAGTACCATCAAGATTATCTGGGTTTGTAACTCAATTAACTGGCATGTGGTATTACAGCGAGAAATCCAACCAACTGTAAATGAGGCTAAAAGGCCAAGGGGCATATTATCAACGGCCAGCGATAATTATCGCTGGCCGTGCTTAGCGATCGATTTCTTATCGCTGGCTATCTCTGGAAATTATCGCCCTGGTAGCGCGTTATTAACAACACGCTTCTCCAGGGCGATAAAAATTCCAGAGATAGCGAGGTTATCGCCGTTTTGCAGGGAACATCGCTGGTTTTCCAGCGATGTTCCCTGCAAAACGGCGAGTACCTGGCTGATACGACCCTGTGGTCGTATCAGCAGAATCCACCCCTATGTTAGGGATGGCTAAGTCGGGATTATAGCAGACGTTAGTCGCCAAAATCTAACGTCTGCTATACTCCTGTGGGCTGCCTTGTAAATATCGCGATGTGCACATCGGCGATATTTACAACGTAGCCCATCTGGGGTACGCCCAGTAACGCCCACTTTGCATCTCATTAGAGATGCAAGGATGGGCGTTGGGGGAAAGGGCGATAGTGCAGG
Organism: Calotriton arnoldi; assembly: GCA_963921515.1. Classification (NCBI taxonomy): domain Eukaryota; kingdom Metazoa; phylum Chordata; class Amphibia; order Caudata; family Salamandridae; genus Calotriton; species Calotriton arnoldi. Next base: position 218,930 of record CAWUFW010002613.1, read on the forward strand.
GATTCACGCGATAGCGTGACCTTGCTGATTAGGCGATAGAATTATCGCCGCTTTCCGTCCAAAAACGGACGCTAAAGCGGCGATAATTGACTATCGCCTGGTTGTTAATATGCCCCCAAATATTTGTGTCAGGGAGCTAGTTCGCTAGCACACCAGGTGGTGTTTTGGGAGACAAGTCTGGGATGGATGCACAGGGCCAGGATACTCAAGTAAGCACGTCTACAAGGCAAAATAGGGGTGTTAAATGCAGGCCGGGTAACATGCACATTTAATGGTGCACCCGTGGTGAAACAGAGCCTCACTATCAGTCAAACATCAGTGTGAGTGGCACTTTAGGGAGGGCTCCTATTTTGGGCGTCCTGGTCTGTGACACACAGCCGCGTGGGTCTTCTGTCTGACCAGTCTGTGCTCAGAACCAGCCTGCGCAGCTTTGTGACAGCAACTCCGGGACTGCCGCGGGATGGGCGTGCACTTGCAGGACGACAAGGGGTAAGCTGAACAGCTGTAGCTAGCTCTCTAGGTTAATGCACCTCCTACGGAGATCTGTGTCTAGCCTGCAGGTCACAGGTTTCCTCCCAGCAGGATCGCTTAACCATTCATCCAGGGTTGAAAAGATGATTAAATCAATCGAAGTTGACCTGAAGCACACCCTTCGTATTGTGTTCAATCCATATTATTCCTTTATATTCCTCAAATTCGGCATGCATTCACTCTTAATGTGCCCCGTCCCAGGTGCACTTATGTAAATACATCAAGAAAGTGTGAATGTGCATAAGGCTGTGCAACTCTTTTGTGACTTGCAAACCGCGGGTCACACTTTCTTGATGAAAAGATGATTGACATTGCATTCGTGTAATAGGCACATCCATTATTAAAGCGCCTTGATACTTGGGCGATAAAGCGCCCTAGGAGTATTGGTTTATTGGAACAGAAGAGTTCATTGGTATAGACCAATGTTCTTCTCAGCAGCATGCCTATAACAACAAATTGCTGCTTTTAATAAAACACAGGGGCATATTAGCAAGAAGAGGCGATAATCATCGCTAACCCTGCTTAGCGTGATTTTTTTTATCGCCGGCTATCGCTGGAATATATCGCCACGCTAACGCTGTATTAGCAACGATTAGCGCTATGGCGATGAATATTCCAGCAATAGCGGGAAATGGGCCAACATCGCTGAAAAACCAGCGATGTTGCATGGAGAAGGGAGAACACCTTGCTGATACGACCCTGTGGTCGTATCAGCATAATCCACCCCCATGTTAGGTATGGCTAACACCTGCTAATTGCATGTGTTAAATAAATGGCGATGACCCCGGTTAGTGCGACTTTTCACGTCGCTAACTGGGGCCATGGCCACCTTGCTAATAGGCGATAGGCCAGTTAGCAAGTGTTTCCCAGGTTTGTTCGTCTGGAACACCCACTTTGCATGTCATTAGCGATAAATATCGCTGACATGCAAAGCGGTAAAAACGGGCGCTAATGCCCGCAAACTGTCGCTAACTGCTGTTAGAGACAGTTTGCTGATAGGGCGATATAAATATCGCCGCTTTAGCGGCAAAAAGTGCCGCTAAAGCGGCGATAGTGCCCTTGCTAATATGCCCCACAATCTTTCACTTTAAGTATGTTCGTGAGGCAATCATGCTGTGACAGCGCTTGTTTAAAAAAATTCCGAACAAATCGGAACCAAAATACATCGCACCAGATTGATCACAATAATCTTTCAGGTTATAGTTATACATTCGTGTTCAGTTTATTACTCTATGGACATAAATGCTCTCAGTGTCCTATTTGATGTTTATTGCACTTGAAAATAATGTGAACGGAAACATCCAGATTTTAGAAGTCTTTGTCACTACCGCAAATTAATGACCACTACCAAGCCCGCATATTATCAGTGGGTTTGAGGAGAAATTTATGTTTCTTGAAACTGATAGGCCTGAGTGAGAATTTTCAGAGTTAACGAAAATTATTGTTATAAATGTGGCTCGGGTTTAGGTAGACGGGAGGGTAAACGTTGTCCATTGTTTTGAATGTATTTACTGAATGCCTGCTGTAAGGTAGCTCAGTAGGGCAACCATCAGTTACTGAAATATTTGTGTAGTTTTTAGGTCACAAGTTTTTGCCTAACAGGCAGGACGCAGCCTATTATCCTCTGAGATTGATAAAATGAGCACCATTGTGCCGAGTAACCATAAACTAGGAATAATCCATGATGAAGTGCATGTAAATGACATATGGAAATTGCATATAAGTCTTGAATATATATAAGGGTGTTAGACCTGGCATCTTTTGGCGTGTTTCCCCTGTCTTTTTGTTTTCTGACTTCCTGGGTTTGACTTTTTTTGCTGGTTTAGTGTCTCTGCACACTTTCCCACTGCTGTTCAGTGCAAGTGCTCTTGTATAAATTATGATATGATATGAATTGGTGTTTCCATGATTGGAATATTTGATTTACTAAGTAAGTCCCTAATAAAGTACACTGAGGGTGCCAGGGCTAGTAAATCAAATTCTGCTGGTGGGCCAGCAGCACTTATTGTGCCACCCACTTAAGTAGCCTATTTAAACATGTGTCAAACCTTTGCACAATTGTTTGAGGTTAACCTCTTCCATGCGTCGGACGGCCCCCGGCCGTCTGACGTCACGGTGCTCGTGTGCGTCGGACGGCCCCCGCACCGCGGCGGAATTTGCGCCGCGTCGAAGGGGTTAAGTGCGTTTTTAAATGTCTTTATATTATTTTATATTAAGAATATAAATCGGTTATATTGAAATTCATGTTTCGTGCCCAAGCCATTTCATGTTTTGGTGTTCACTATAGGAATGTCTGTGATTTATGACTCGTTTGACTGGGTATCCTGGTGCACCATAAGGCCATCATTTACTATGCTTTAAAAGTTAATACAATTAAATATGTAATGAAAAATGTGTTTGGAAAATGCATTGTTTTGGTCTTTCTGTCTCCAAAATTTTCTTGGGGGCGAGAGCTCCCCAAACTCCCCCTAGTAGTGGTCGCTCACTGCACTTGCTCACCACACACCATATGGAGGCTGGTCTCACTTATACTTTGTGCTCTCTGATGCACTACATTTGTGTCTATTTTTGGTGCTCTCTGTAAGAATGTCTATGGGTACATATGAGTGGGTAATCTGGCGTTCTTTAAGGTCATCATCTGTGCTTTGAAAGTTAATACAATTAAATATGTAATGAAAAATGTGCTGTAAAATGCACCATTTTGGTCTGTCTTTTTCCAAAATTTTCATGGGGGGTGAACTTGCACAAACCCCCCTAGTAGTGGTCGGGCTCGCTCGCTGCGCTCGCTTGCTCCGCGACGGACAGGAGCTGGTCTGGACAAATTTCACAGGGCTGCTTTCAGTTCCCAGTCCGGCCCTGCTTCGGACCTCCCCTGCGGACGCCATTTTGTCCTTATCTGAGGTAATAGCGCCCTTCTAACACTGCCAGCTGTTTCACTTCTTTCCCTCCCATCCACTCTCATAATCAAGGCCTGCCTCCTCTCCTGTAATTGGTATCAGGACAGGCCTCGGTTTTTGGATCTTCTGTGTAGTGTGATCTTGGAGGTCCAGCTTTTTGCCCGCCTCTTCCTTTTTCCAGTCCAATGGTGAAGTACTGAAGGCTATCGTACCTCCTCTGCCTGCCTCCAGTGATATAAATCCTCCGCTGAAGGAAGGCCTTAGTAAGTCTTAGCTTGACTTCAGCACTCATTTAACTCGTTATATAATCAGTGCCTCATTTATGAAAAGTGTTGCATTGCTGCGGTAAGACAGCAATGCAACACTTTTCACTGCACCCTCCTTGCGACACCATGTATGCGCCGTATTTACTGTATGGCGCTCCATGTTGTAAGGATTTAAAGATACGTCAGTGTTCCTGACGTATCTGTGGGCAAAAAACAGCGCATTGCTGGAGTGTGTCTAAAAACAGATGCAACTCCAGCAATGTGTCACTCCTTATGCCTGCTTTAAGCAGGCATATGGGTTTGACATAGTGACGCCCTAGAAGCGGCGCAGTCAAATCTCATAGATTTCACTGCAACACTTCTACTTGGCTTTCCTGCGTCGGAATGCCCACCCTGCATACATTATACCTGACGCAGGTATAATGTAGCGCAGGTGTTTACAAAGTGACGCACCTGCCTATATGCGTCACTTTGTAAATATGGCGTAGTGCGGCACATTTTTTATGGTGCCGCAGAGTCACAAAAAGTGATGCATCGGCGGCGTAAAGGCCTCATAAATAAAGCCCTCAACTGGAGGATTTCATTGAGACTGCCAGATCAGGCATCTATTAATAGGGATGTTACAAAATAATGCCTCAAACCTTCCGGCCGATTTGACCTCTGGTAATGCTGCTTAATTTGTTATCAGCCCTGACAGATCCACTTAGTTTGGACCAGATTTTGTAGAATCAGTTCAAAACACCATCTATGCATCATAGGGCCGTATATCTTAACAAAATACAATGTTATTATCCTTCCTTCCTGACTTCTCTCACAGTTACCTGCTGGACATTCAGGCAGCATCGCCTAAAAGGGTAAAACATCCCTGTAAACACAGATACCCTGGATAATGTAAGTAAGGCATATTTGGATACTTTTCCTAATGGTCCTCCTGGGGACGAGGAGTAGATGGCAGACAATGCAGTCTCTGTTACAGTCAGCTTTGGTGAGGATATAGATTCAGATGCCTCAGATGAGGATAATGAAAGATTCTGGTACCCCACACCAAAATACAGAAGGCTTGAGTATTCTGAAGTAGCAGAGGGGACCGCGAACTCCCAGGTTACTTTCTCTCTGCTTCAAGACACTGTTGACCCACAAGAAATAGTTCCTTCTTTCGAGTGAACTCTGTGTTTAATCCAGACAGAATTAAAATAAAAATCCATTTATTTACACAGCACAGTACAAACAGGACTCTGGTAACTGCCTCTATGCAGGGTTCCAGAATCCAAACCGACCCTAGAGCTCCCACAACAATTGAGAACAAACAATTTAACTCTTACAGCATATGCATAGTAGAAACTGCATACATTCATAAACCATAGAAACATATTTTGCACTACAATAAAGAAAATATAAGTACGAAACACTCTGTCCCGAGAGCAGCCAAATACTTCCCGAGCAGACTTTGAAAATTCTTTCTCAAAAGTCTGCAATAGACTTTGTGCCTAATGCCCTAGACCTACCATTCAGAGACAAGTTGCACTGCCACCTGACATAAACCCCCATTAACCACCTTTTTCTGCAAGTTTATTAAGGACACTTAAAAGGGTATTGACAGGTCTTGGAAAGCATGGCATGACAAACATCTTGATTTTTCGGGCCCACTTTCCAAGATCCTGGATTTGGCCTTAACGGCCAAAAAACAGGGCACTCCAGTTGACCCAGAGGCTGGTCTACCATAAATGTGCCCTTCTAGGCTCCATTCAGAGTAAATCCGTGAAGCAGAGTATCTTGGAGTGACACCCAAAGGAGTACTGCTTTCATGCCATTGAGAAGTCGAGGTTACAGAGGATTTTTACCATGCTCAGGCTTCTGCAGAGGCTCAACTAATAAAGTCACACACCCACTCAGATTGCACATTGGAGATAGGATCACGCATTAGTAGTGCAACTAGTACATTCATCTAATTTTTGTAGTAGGTTAGTATATATGTTTAGCACCCATAAACTCTTAAAAACAGTTACACTCACTTGATAATGCATCAGTGATGCCATCAGTGATGTCATTTCAGATGTCATGAGTGATGTAATATGTGAGGTCATAAGCAGTGAAATCTGAACCTAACTATAATGTCCCCGTACTCTTTGCTTTTTTCAGTGAATATATATATATATGTATGTGTGTGTATATATATAAATACACACACATATATATATTAATGGTGGTGGAGATGCAGGGCAAATAAAACTTTATGCACAAGGAACTTTGGGTCCGTGTTCGTCTGTCCTTGGAATGGGAAGTTAAAGACGAAGTCAGCGATATATATTTATATATATATAAATACACACACATATATATATATATATATATATATATATATATATATATATATATATATATATATATATATATATATATATATATATATATTATCTACTGGCGGTCGCCAGCAGATAGTTATAGTTACAACCTATTATCCATAGGAAATCCGCGACATTCTATTTGAAATAACGCAAAATTTTCAAACTTTATGGCCCGCTCCGGTCCGCTCCTACCCTGAAAGTCTCGGGGGGATTCGTCAAGCGGGGGCTGAGAAAAAAGGGGGGTCCCAAAACGCGTTTTCCCCATGCAATTTTCCATAGGAAACTTTAGACACGGCTACAGCCCGAACTGCTGAACGGAATTACACCAAATTTGGCAAAGAGGTAGTTCTTGGTTCAGAAAGAACCCTTTTGTTAAATTGTGTAAATCCGTTCAGTAGTTGCTGAGAAAATCAAAAGTAAAAAGATAGTGATATCTATGGCCGAGTAGGGTCCGCGTACCCTCCCGAACACGAGCTGCATGTTAATTGGCTGTCAGCTGGCTGTCAACATTCCGATTCAGGAAATGTTGGCAGCCATTTTGTCCCTCGGTAGAACCGAGGGACAGAAACAAGTGCGCAAAGCGCACAAAGGGAGCAGGGTAGAAACACCCTGACCCCTAGGTCTGCTCAGGGGTCCCACAAGGACCCCCTGGGCAAAAAAAAAAAAAAAAATTTTTAAATCGGCAGGATGCGCTCAGGGTGCGCGAATCCTGCCGAAAATCGAAGCGCGGTCTCCTGCGCTTCGATGCTACTGGCCCCCGGGTGGGCCAAGTCCCGGGGGCATGCTGGGGGGGTTAATTTTATGTGTGGGGGCCTCTAAGGGCCCCCAAGCCCCGGGGACCACCACCCCCGGGGCTTTATGTGTAATGGTGCGGGAGGGCTCTGAGCCCTCCCGCAGCCCCGGGACCACCACCTCCCCGGGGCTTCTTTTTTTAAATTAAAAACCTGTGTGGGGGCTCCAGCCCCCACACGCCCCGAGGACCACCACCTCCCCGGGGCACTAAGAAAAATTAAAATGGGGGTCCGTTTTGGACCCTCAAGCCCCGGGGACCACCACCTCCCCGGGGCTTTCAAAATGTAGGAGGAGGGGCCGCGCGGCCCCCTCCTGGAGCCTGTGGTGGCCCTGGGGACCGCCACCCCCAGGGCCGGCTCCTGCAGTGTCCCGGGGTGCCTACCCCGGGACACTGCTGTTTGCAATGACAGGACGGAGCCTCGCGGCTCCCGTCCTGTCATTACAAACTGCTTTGGATATTGGAAGAGAGAGCAGAAACCTGCTCTCTCTTCCAATATCCAAAGCCGATTGCTTTCCACATGGGGAGCTGCATCTTAGCAGCTCCCCATGTGTAGCAATGCCGGCTCCCGTAGGACACGGGGAGCCGGCGGGACTGTGGGGGGCTTGGGGACCCCCACAGTCCCCAACGAGAGGCCAGGCCTCGGGGGATGGGGTCCCCGGGGCCATAAGTGGCCACGGAGGGGGCCACGCAGCCCCCCTCCCCAAAGTAAAAAAATTAAAAAAAGTGCAAGGCCGGCCCGGGGATGGGGTCCCCGGGGCCTTAAATGGCCTGAGGAGGGGGGCCACGCAGCCCCCTCCAAATAAAAAAAAAGAGGCCATGCCCCGGGGGATGGGGTCCCCGGGGCCAATACAGGCCCAGGGAAAGGGGGCCACGCTGCCTCCTTCCCGTTTTTTTAATTTATTTTAATTTAAAAAAAGGGGGTAAGGCCCTGGGGGATGGGGTCCCCAGGGCCTAAAAATAGGAAAAAGGAAGGGGGCCACACAGCCCCCTTCAGGGGAAAAAAACAAAACAAAAAAAAACGATCGGGCCCGTAGGCCCCGCCCCTTCCTTCACCACTCTGCAAACGCGCCCCTGGCGCGTTTGCAGAGGGGAACGAATTCCCCTTGAATACTGGGGGTCCCTGGGGCCAACTAGCCCACCAGGAACCTCCAGTATGCGCCAGGGGCTGCCTTGCAGAGAGGTGTACAGAGGCCACGCCCCTTTTTACACTCTCTGCAACGCAGCTCTATGGTGCTTTTTGGCGGTATATGGTGGGCTAGTTGCACCCCAGGGACCCTCAGGATTCAAGGGGAGTTAATCCCCCGACTTAAAACGCGCCACGGGGCGCGTTTGCACAGTGGTGAAGGGAGGGGGCGGGGCTTCAGGTGACATGTGTGCAAACAGGCCCCGTGTCGCGTTTTAAGATGGGGAATTAAATCCTCTTCAATACTGAGGGTCCCTGGGGTCAACTAGCCCAACAGGTACGTCCAGAAAGCGCCACAGAGCTGCGTTGCAGAGAGGTGTAAAAGGGGTGTGGCCTCTGTACATGTCTCTGCAACGCAGCCCCTGGCGCATACTGGAGGTTCCTGGTGGGCTAGTTGGCCCGTAGGGACCCTCATGATTCAAGGGGACTTAATCCCCCAACTTAAAACGCACCACGGGGCGCGTTTGCACAGATGTCACCTCAGGCCCCACCCCTCCCTTCACCATTGTGCAAATATTCCTCTAAAATCAGCCGAAATACGAATTCTGATTTACTCACCTGTTATCAGGAGAGACCTCAGTGCTGCATCTTTCAGCCCAGTACTAATCCTGAAAAGTAATTTTAACCGTACTTACCAGTAACTTGAATTTCCTTCCATAGGCTAACATTGACTGGTTTCACTTGGAAATTCTTCTAAGTGTGGAGTTTTGGAACTTTAAAATATTCCTCTAAAATCAGCCGAAATACGAATTCCGATTTACTCACCTGCTATCAGGAGAGACCTCAGTGCTGCATCTTTCAGCCCAGTACTGGTCCTGAAAAGTAATTTTAACCGTACTTACCGGTAACTTGAATTTCCTTCATAGGCTAACATTGACTGGTTTCACTTGGAAATTCTTCTAAGTGTGGAGTTTTGGAACTTTAAAATATTCCTCTAAAATCAGCCGAAATACGAATTCCGATTTACTCACCTGTTATCAGGAGAGACCTCAGTGCTGCATCTTTCAGCCCAGTACTGATCCTCAAAAGTAATTTTAACCGTACTTACCGGTAACTTGAATTTCCTTCATAGGCTAACATTGACTGGTTTCACTTGGAAATTCTTCTAAGTGTGGAGTTTTGGAACTTTAAAATATTCCTCTAAAATCAGCCGAAATACGAATTCCGATTTACTCACCTGTTATCAGGAGAGACCTCAGTGCTGCATCTTTCAGCCCAGTACTGATCCTGAAAAGTAATTTTAACCGTACTTACCGGTAACTTGAATTTCCTTCATAGGCTAACATTGACTGGTTTCACTTGGAAATTCTTCTAAGTGTGGAGTTTTGGAACTTTAAAATATTCCTCTAAAATCAGCCGAAATACGAATTCCGATTTACTCACCTGTTATCAGGAGAGACCTCAGTGCTGTATCTTTCAGCCCAGTACTGGTCCTGAAAAGTAATTTTAACCGTACTTACCAGTAACTTGAATTTCCTTCCATAGGATATCATTGCCTGCTTTTTGCTGAAAAAGTTTCTGTCGATTTTTGAAACATACAAATATTCCTCTAAAATCAGACGAAATACGAATTCCGATTTACTCACCTGTTATCAGGAGAGAACCCAGTGCTGCATCTTTTAGCCCAGCACTGACCCTGAAAAGTAATTCTAACTGTACTTAACAGTAACTTGAATTTCCTTCCATAGGCTAACATTGACTGGTTTCACTTGGAAATTCTTCTAAGTGTGGAGTTTTGGAACTTTATAATATTTCTCTAAAATCAGCCGAACTATGAATTCCGATTTACTCACCTGTTATCAGGAGAGAACCTAGTGCTGCATCTTTAGCCCAGCACTGACCCTGAAAAGTAATTCTAACCGTACTTACCAGTAACTTGAATTTCCTTCCATAGGAATCCATTGTCTGGTTTTCAGCAGAAAAGTTTCAAAGTGTCGATTTTCACAAACTACAAATATTCCTTAAAAATCGCATGTGTGACTTAAACGCATTCTTTCAACTGTTTACAGGAGATGCACCAGTGCTGGTTCCAGGATCCACCACTGAGTAAGAAAAAGTAACGATAACACTACTTACCTGCTAAGTGAATTTCCTCCCATAGGATAACATTGGTGACTCTATATGAAAAAGTTTCTAAGTGTCAACTTTTAAAATACAATAATATTCCTTAAAAATCACTACTGTAACCAAAACGCTTTTACTCAACTGTTTACAGGAGATGTCCCAGGACTGAATCTAGGATCCAGTCCTGTGGTTAGAAAAGTAATCCATAAAGTAACTAATTGCGTTTAACTAGAAATTCACATTGAGCTCAATGTTGCTATGTTTTTGAAATTGTGTTGCCCATTGCAACAACTGTAACTACTGTACTTAAAAGTCTATTGCCTATTTGCAAAGTATTTAAACTAAAGTAATTCATTCTGAGAAAGTATATTTTGTAATGTAATGTATAATGTAATTACAATGTAATTTAAAAAATAAAATTTCTAAAAATAAATAGTTTAAAAAAATGTTGTAAATCAGTATCAAAAAATAAATATAACAATTAATACATTTAAAAATTGTCATTTACAAAACCTTTGAAATTCACTGAAAAACCATAGGTTTCAGGCACGTTATAGTTAGAAATTAGCATTTAAAAACCTTAGAAATTCACTGAAAAAACCATAAGGTTTTAGGGACAGTCATAGTTAGTTGGACATTGCACTCGTACAAAACCCGTGAAATTCCCCCGTTATAGTTAGTTCAGGTAACTATAACTCGCGCCCCATAATGCACTGCTGATGACGTCACATATTACATCACTCATGACATGGTCAGTGACATCACTGATGACATCACTGATGACATCTCAAATGACATCACTGATGACATCATCCATGTGAGAATTTAATGCACCTCCTCACACCCTAATATAACCTTTGATACACCCACTCTAAATTACAGACTGCCATTCTCAAAACCATAGACACTCCAACACCAATAACTACATACCCACTCACTGATTCTTAGGTCTACACACACACATCCACTCACTCACCCGTACAGTCACTCATACTTATGGTCACTCAGTACAGGACTATCATATGCACTCATACTCCTATATAGACACTCAAACACCACCACTCATCCATAGAGGTACTCACACACCTAGTCAGTCATGCAAATAATTAAACACACTGCCATTTACTCACCTATACAGTTATACACACACCAGCTCACTTACTCATACAAATACTAGCACATTCTTACGCTCTTATACAATCACTGATACAAGCACACACTCATCCATACAGTCACTCTCACAATCACACACTCTCGCTTATAGCTATTTATATACTCCAACACACATATATACTGCCTTTCACATATGTAGTTACTCACACATGTACCACTGGGACATACATTCACTCACTAACACACTCTTACACACACTTACCCACCCATACAGTCTATCACAGATGCACTCTTGAAACCATCCACCCAGTGAATCACCCACTCACACATCTATGCACAGAGTCGCACACACCCCACCCACACAAACACTCAGGCACCCATACAGATACTCAGACAACCAATCAATAACTCATATAGACACTCATGTAGCTATTCACAAACCCATGCACCACTTACACAGCAACAGACAGACGGATACAGACATTCACCCAGTTTAGTCACTAACCCATGCATTCAGTAAGATCACTCACTTATCGAGTTAGTCACGCACCTACTAAATCATCCATACAGACACTTATACACCCACTCATTCTTCAATACGCCTTTCCCTATATATATTAAAAATATTTAAACTTTACAGAAACACACAGTCACTGGATGATGTCATCAGTGATGTCATTTGAGATGTCATCAGTGATGTCATCAGTGATGTCACTGACCATGTCATGAGTGATGTAATATGTGACGTCATCAGCAGTGCATTGCGGGGCGCGAGTTATAGTTACCTGAACTAACTATAACGGGGGAATTTCACGGGTTTTGTACGAGTGCAATGTCCAACTAACTATAACTGTCCCTAAAACCTTATGGTTTTTTCAGTGAATATATATATATATATATATATATATATATATATATATATATATATATATATATATATATATATTAATATATACGTCACCTCCTGCATTACTCTTCAAATCCCCCAAGGGGCCAGGCGTGGACAACCATCGATCTCCAGTTACAGTTTTGTTTATTTTGCTTTTTTACTTGTCTGCCATAACGCGTATCGGTCACAGCCATGACCTTGTTCACATAACGCGCTGCGCTTTCTTGACCTTTAAATATGGTCACATGGCTATGTCCATGAGGAAATACTTCACTTTAGACAACTTGATTTGAACAGACATTTCTTCACATGTCATATGGTACATAATGCACAAGTAATTAATCCACAAATTTTTAACTTCCACCTTTTGTGATATACCTAAAAATTAGACAATTCTGTGCATTTGATAATCATACAAATAATGTGTCTTTTCATAGAATCATTGTGCCCAACTTGTGAAAACCTGTAGTATCAGCCTAAATGCAAGAATTAATTAAAAAAAAAAATACTCCATGAAATCGGGGTTATAGAGGAAAACAATAGAAATGAAAGAAATAACAATAGCAGTTTCTGAGAGAGATAAATAAGAAAATAAAATTGATGCCTCCATGTTTTAACTAGTATTTCCTTCATAGTCATTAGGAATATCATTTCTAAACAACATAATACAGTTTCACTTGCAGAATTAATGTTACTGCCCAACTGTGATAGATACTCTTTGTTTCGATATTCTTTGTCTCTCATTCCTTGATTTTTGTATCTCATGTCTAATCACTCCAATATTTTTTCAACACTCTATTTACATAGACAGCTTAAATGCTGCCAATCAATTTCATGTTATCTCCATCATTTCTCATATTATTCAGGGTTTTTGGGATTCTATTCTGTCATTAATCACGGCTATCTTCATGTACCTAAATGTCTTTAACTCACTTTTCTAATCCAATTATTAACTATGTCTGAATTTGGGATTTTTTCCAGGGATGTCCTAATGCTTTTGAATCACAGGAATGAGTAACAACTCCTCCTCTATATTCAAACCATTTGGGAATTTAGTGTTGAGGTTGACAATGTACCTGTGTTCCAACTCTCTCAACTTTCTTTCACAATTTCCTCCCCTCACTGATTTTGGCACGGCATCTATCACATAATATGATAGATATCCTACATCATTGTTATGTGCATCATGTACATGTCTGGCTACTGAGTATGACCAATCCTTATTCTTGACGGCTCTCAAATGTTGGAGTATCCTACAAGGCACCTGCATGACTGTGCTTCCAACATATGACATGCCACACTTGCAAGGCAACACACAAACTGCAAATTCGGTCTGGCAATTGTAAACAGTAACACCCTTAATCTTGATGGGTTTGACACTGAATGGTGTCATATATTCCCTAGTGTTCACTCCCTGAGTGCATGCTTTACAACAAATGCATCTATGGAACCCTTTTTCCTTTTGTGACCAGGTTCTTGGGCTCTCAACCTCCCGGCTATGACATACCAACGTAACATTGAGGTGGCTCTTCTCAAGGTTATTTGGGGTGCCTTGGACATTTTAGGCCCCACCACCACATCCCCCCTGTTTAGGTACCAGTGTCTGTGGAGAATTCTTCTGATCACCCCTTCCTGTTCACTGTAAGTTGTAATCATCCTTATACAGTTTTTTGCTTCTTTTCTGCTTTCATCGTGGAAAAGAATGGATTCCCTGCTCTTCACTTGGATCTTAGTGAGGGCTGTTTCTAATATGGTGCTGAAATAGCCCCACTGTATGAAACATTCCACCATTTCCAACTTTCCAACATTCCAGTCTTCTACCAGACTACTGTTTCTTTTTAATGTATATATATTCACTGAAAAAAACAAAGGTTACAGGGACGTCATAGTTAGGTTCAGATTTTACACAAAAAAACATAGAAATTCAGCTGTTATAGTTAGAGGTATGTCAAGAAACTTTAACTCTTGCCCTAAAGTGTCTCTAACTCGTGCCCCCGCCATGCACAGTTTTCTCATCAAAAATTGTACAGCAAATGTTGCACTGATATTATCAATGAGTCATAGAAGATGTCATGAGTGATGTAATATGTGGGGTAATTAGCAATGCATGGCGAGGGCGCGAGTTATAGTTACCTGGATGGGGTCCTCAGCGGATCGTGGAGAGATGAGCATTGGAGATAAAGATCTACATTTACGGTGAGAGGCTTGGCGGTGGGGTAGGGGGAGACGGGACACCTGCAGCAACTCTGGTAGGTGTTTGTGAGCGCCTTGTTCCTCACGCCTCACTGCCCGGCATTTTCTTCGCTCCAAACCCGCCTCGCAACATTGTATCTGCACAGAGACTCCGAGGCCCTAAGAGTCGTATTCCGGTGACACAGCAGGCAGTACAAAACTGAAAGGCAGCCATGCGAGTGTTTTACAAATCTGCAATTGACGAGTGTATAGTAACACAAGAAGCTATTTCTTTGGGGTGCATACTCTCAGTATTCAAAATACACGAAAGAATATTGTTTTTTAAAGTGGCACATCGCAGCACTGCAATTTAAACAGGGACTACAATTATAAGAGCTGCCTTTTGAAAACATGGCAGCCAGGTGGAGCAAACGCGAATTAATGCTCAAGTATATGGTTAGTGATGATGGAGACTCACAAGAAGGACCAGGGTGCAGTCAAATTCCGAATATACTGAGTACACCACGTCAGCAATTAAGAGATTTGGAACAAGCCAGGATAATGGAGGTGAATAAATCGTGGGAAGGCGTCACGCTTAGAAAATACATCGAATGCAAGCGCATTCCTAGGGGATTAAGAATTTTTGTCCTACCAACCCTCAGCGACCTGGATTCAGATCTACTACTCAAATGGCAGAGTGACACCACAGAATGCTCTATGAAATTAATAGAGACCCTTATAATACATGCATAGAGGAGATTAAAAGCGGCAATGGAGAAGAATGCAGCATTGGATAAATCTCTAGTGAAATTCTTTGAAACTGTTGAAGGAAAAAAGTCACTAGAAGAACTTGAGATTAGACTAGAAAAACATGAAAAAGAGTTCCAGCTGAAAAAGTAGAAGAAATGCAATAGAGTATGCTCAATGGGAACATGCAAAGTTTGTGCTACTATGCACTATGCAAATTGTGTAGCAGCAGTATAATAAAAACATACAAATGCTTTGATAAAGCAATTTTCTATGCTAAAAAAGCATATAACCAATTCACAAAAGTAAACTTTGACAATGAAAATATCAAGCAATGAGAGAGGTGATGATTTTGGGGTCCCAAGAACATGTCTTGAACACAAAAAGCATATCATGTGAACGATTCAGTGGTGGTCCCTTCCTCCTAGGACCACCCCAAGCACAGTTATGGGCAAAAAAACAATCCCAACCAAAGCCCTGCAAAGCATTATGGGACAAGATTAGCAGTGGGCAGTGAATATTATAGTGTCCAATATCAAAATAATTCTACAAAGAGCTGCAGTTCAACTAGTCGTTACTAGATGTCCCTCACGAGTCAAATGCAAAAGCATTGAAATTATTAATACATCAAGCTGCAGTTCCACTAGTCGTTACTAGATGTCCCTCACGAGTCAAATGCAAAAGCATTGAAACCCTTTCATGAAGCTTTTGCATTTGACTCGTGAGGAACATCTAGTAACGACTAGTGGAACTGCAGCTGTTTGTAGAATTATTTTGATATTGGATACTATAATATTCACTGCCCACTGCTAATCTCGTCCCATAATGCTTTGCAGGGCCTTTGGTTGGGATGGTATTTTTGCCAATAACTGTGCTTGGGGTGGTCCTAAGAGGATGGGTCCACCACCAAATCGTTCAAAAGATGTGCTTTTTGTTTTCAAGGCATCTGCTTGGTTCTCTCCCTAGGTTAGGGAGTATCCCAAAATCATCACCTCTCTCACTGCTTGTTACTTTATTGTTATTACTTTTGTGAAATGACTATATGCATTTTAGCGTATAAAGATCTGCTCCCTGAAGGTCTGGGGTTTTTGGAGGGCTGGTAACTTGTTCTGCCTACCTTGAGGGACTGGGCCTTCTCTCCCTGGCTTGACCGGGGTCTTTGGGTAGGGTGGATAGGAAGAAGATCCCATGGAGACCAATGTTGACCGGGGAGCTGTGGACCGGACAACTTTTGTCTGTGGAGGGGAATGGGGGAAGCCTCCTCTCATCGTCAAAGAAACCTGCTACTGTTGGCATGAGTGTCTCCATTCGGAGGTAAGACTGAACAGAAATAAAAACTTTAAACCCTCTGCTTTTCTTGGAGGAGCACACTTGTGACATTTCTACAGAGGCAACGGGCGGATTTTATTTCCGATCCCATCACGCCCCTTGGCCTCGGATCCCCGTTTTGCATACAGGGGGGACTGCCTGTTAAACCGGAGCAGTGGCGACCACCCGCTCCCATAGTTTATTTCGATTTTCTAAACTCCCCTGAACATTTCTGTTTCTGCTAATACACAGTGGGTAAAAG
Organism: Calotriton arnoldi; assembly: GCA_963921515.1. Taxonomy (NCBI): domain Eukaryota; kingdom Metazoa; phylum Chordata; class Amphibia; order Caudata; family Salamandridae; genus Calotriton; species Calotriton arnoldi. Next base: position 235,500 of record CAWUFW010002613.1, read on the forward strand.
CCAGCACGCCTGCTCCCTCAATCGCACAGGAGCTCGGCGGGTGCCGATAGACATTAAGTTGAGATACCTGCAGGGGGCTTACTCCCCCGCCCCCACCGAGGCTATTGGCATGGCCTCATATGCACGCATGGCTGGCAATATACGTGCATCAGATTACGTGCCAAATACGGTACATGTGGAAATTGATGAAGCTCAAAGGAAGGAGAAGAATGTATTGTTTCTCATTGAAGAAGTGTTAAAGAAGGAGTGTAATATATCTGAGAGAGCAATTGAATGTGTGCAGGACTTCTCCAACAGGGGTGTGTTTGATGTTACCTTTTCTAGTGAGTCTATCTGTCAAGGGTTTCTCCAAAATGCAACAGGGAAACAACACAGTAATGCTTTCTATGGGCTCTCTGTAACCCCTATGTTTGCGCCTAAGGAGACTGTGCTAGTGGTACATATGTACAACCCGTACACGGATCCCAGGCTAATTGAGGTGTTTTTGAGTCGGTATTGTGCCACCGTCAGAGGGGGCAAAAGATTACAAACCTGTGTGGGATTTGGAATGGGAAGAGGAAATATGTGGTAACATTCAAGGAGGACCCTGAAGGAGTACGTGGGTTGGCACATCCACCACAGACATTCACCCTGGGAGCCAATAAGGGTTTTTTGGTTTACTCAGGGCAACCCCTTTTTGCAGACTCTGCCTGTAATTTGGCCACTCCAAGGAACAATGCTCAGGGCTCATTTGCAGGAACTGCGGGGGGCAGATCATAAGGCCCAAGACTGTGTTGCCCCAAAGAAATGCAATCTCTGTGGTAGTGAGGAGCACCTCTTTAAAATGTGCCCCAGGGGTAAATTCTCGTATGCCTCAGCAGCTAGCACCCATTCCATGCAAAATGCTCCAGCCGCTCATACCACCCAGCCATTAGCTTCACCAGAGCTACAGACCCGGAAGGAACAACCAGACATTACTGACTCTGACATACTGGGTTGCTTTGATGGTATAGAGATTAGAAGGTGTAGTGCACAAGCAGAGCAGGAGGGGGAGCCAGAGGCGGCAGTGCCTCCCCTAGACACTGAAGATCCTCCTAGCCCCGTTCCTCTGCTGCCCCAGCTGGCAGGGGATGAGGTGGAGCGCATAGAAACAAAGAGGATTAAAACTGCAGCTTTAGAAAGAAGAGTGCGGCGTGAGCATCTTAAATCACAGGGCGCTACTTCTTCCGCCGTGCCTGGCGCTGCACCTACCCTCGCAGAGGACGAGCGTCCCATCACTGAGGTCCCTGTTTCTGGTGTCTCACTGATCCCCCCCACAACGCAAGTACTTGTTAAAAACGTCACCATAGAGCAGGCAGTAAAGGGTCTGAGGCAGGCTGCACAGGACACTGCTCTTTCTTTGCATTCCTCAAGTGTGGCCACAGAGAGGGGGAAGGATATGGAGCACAGCGGGTGGACTACGTACATTTCCAACAAGCGCAAAGCGAGATGTACTAAAAGCCCAATGGACTCACCTGCTGTCACCCGCTCCAAGCGACGTCCTTCTTCCTTGGACCGCTTTCCCCGAGGGGGCAGGTACGGCCCTCTACTTTCCCTCTCGGATACCGAGGAGGGTTTATCAGATGTTGCACAGGTCTTGGAAGTCAGTGATAGCCCTATAATAGATATAGAAAGCACACCAGATTTGGAGGCCCTGTTCTCAACCTCCATAATCACCAGTTGCGAGCGGATGGGCATCACTGAAGATGGTGAGTCAGTGAGGGCAACTACCTCTTCCAAGGTGTAAATATGGCTGGTTCTCTTATGGTTTTCATTATGGCAGTAACAATAGCCTCTTGCAATGTGAGGGGCATAGGTACTGCTGTCAGCAGAGCAATTGTATTAGATTATTTTGCAAACACACAAGCTGATGTTATATGTCTTCAGGAGTGTTATCTCCCCCATCAGATGCGATACACCTCATTCCAATAACAATGGGCATATGGGCCATCGGCTTGGTCAGGAGGAGCTAATAGGAACGATGGGGTGGTCATCCTCCTTAAAAACAAACATTGGCAGATCATGGAGGAAAAAGTTTTATACCCAGGAAGGGCTCTTTTGATTTCAGTACTTATGGATGGTATACCATTACGTATTTGTGTTGTTTATGCACCAGCCTCCAAAACAGAAAGAGAGGGCTTGTTGAATCTAATCAAACCTTTATTAACAGGTGCTATACCTCTCTTACTAGCCGGGGATTTCAATTGCATCACACACAGCAGGGACAGGCAAGGGTCCCAACAAAATTATGTACTGGATGTTACGTCAAAACTGTTATTAACACTCATACAGGATTTACACCTATATGATACTTTCCGGAAGCATCATCCGCCAGGTGAGGGCTACACTTGGGAGGCAGATAACGGCCTCACACGATCACGCATTGATTATGTGTTTGCTTCTAAAACTCTCTGCGCCGATAACAGCTCTGTTACACCAATACCCTTTTCAGATCACCATATAATCACAGTCTCTTTGTCAGTTCCTGATCGACCTCAAAGGGGTCCTGGATCATGGAAAATTAATAATGACCTTCTTACAGACCAGCAGGTTTGTGACAAATATGTGATGAGCTACCAGAAATGGGCCCAAAGGAAGGCTCACTTCCCAATGTGTACCAATGGTGGAAATGGGTTAAAACTAAAACACGGCTGTTCTTCCAAGAGCACAGGAAGCTCCGACGCAAAAGGGAATGGCAGGACTTCCAGTATTTACACAGGAGACTTATACTCCTCCACCAAATGGGAGAAGCTGGGGGTGATGTGAAAGACAAGGTACGCTCTACGAAACTAGACATGCAGAAGTGGTTAAACAGACGGAACAAAAATGCTATCTTCCACTCAAGGGTCAAGCATTTCCAAGAGGATGAAAAGTGTACTTCTGTTTTTCTTTAAAAAAGCTCACGCATCACACAAGCTGCTAACTAAATTACAAAATGCGAAAGGGGACATATTACAGAGGGTAGATGCGTGCCAGACCATCGCTTTTGACTTCTATCAGTCCTTGTATGATGCTCCTGTCAAAACACCTTCAGCTTCAGATTTAGAAGAGTACTGTTCTCTACTCACAGGAGAGTTAACATTAGATCAAAGTAACTTCCTTGGGCAACCTTTCGGAGGTGAGGAATTTCTGGACGCACTGAGATCCTCCCCCAAAGGCTCGAGCCCAGGTTTATGGTCTAACTTGGGAGTTTTACAAGAAGTTCTGGGGACTGTTATGCTCTGACTACTTGCAGGTCCTGGAAGAGGGTTTTCAAAATAATTGTTTTACACATGATTTTTCTGCAGGGGTTATCACCCTCCTTTATAAAAAGGAGATGAAACATCACTCCAAAACTGGAGACCAATTTCACTACTAAATGTGGATTACAAATTGGTATCTAAAGTCCTGGCGCGTAGGTTCAGGAAAGTTCTTCATTCATGTATCCACCCTGACCAGACATGTGCAGTTCAAGGACGCACCATCGTTGACAGTTTGGTTACCATTAGGGATGTTCTGTGGTATGCTCAAGAAAGATCTCTATCACTTGGGGTTTTAAGTCTGGATTTCCAGAAAGCCTTCGACCGGGTGGCTCACCCATACCTTTTGCTGCACTTCAACGCTTGAATGTACCGCAAAATATCCTAAGCATCCTACACACTCTGTATAACACAGCACACAGCAGAGTGAGCATCAATGGTTTCTACACACGAGAGTTTCCCATCCGTGCTGGGGTGCGACAAGGATGTCCCTTGTCCCCAGCGCTCTTTGTCTGTGCTTTAGAGCCTTTCCTGTGCAAGCTACGAAGTTACAAAATAAACGAAGGTGTGTTTGTACCGGGGGGTGTGGTACTCCTGCCAAAACAGTTGCACACATGGACGATGTCACAATCTTATGCACGGATGCACAATCTGTGCGCAGAGCTCTACTGCAGGCTTCACTCTTCCAAGAAGCATCAGGGCTCCGCTTAAATGTGGACAAATGTGTGTGTCTCACTATGGGTCCCTGGGACCGGCTAACTAATCTCCCAGTTGCAGTTACCACAGAACCCACAAAAATACTAGGGGTGCACTTCGCTGCTGATACTCATATAGAGAAAAACTGGAAAGAGGTGCAGGAAAAAATTAACAAAAAGATCACCTACTGGAAATTGCGCAAACTCACCATCGAGGGTAAGATCATGGTAACAAAAGCTGTCCTTACTATCCTGCTATACCTGTCTATGGTTTTCCCTCCACAGGCTCGCACGTTGCAGAAATGCTCCAAATTGATTTTCTCTTTTATTTGGGGTTCGAAAATGGAAAAGTTGAGCAGGGAAAAGATGTGCACACTTTGGAAAAATGGGGGAAGAGTATGCCTAATATCGAAGTGTTTCTCTTTTCTAAAGTATTATGCTATGCTGTATCATGGACTAATGTGAATTCCATGTCTGTACCAAGTTTTTTCACCAAGTATTTCTTGGGAACTATGCTGCGGGGATATGGATTGTTAACCCACTCAAATTTAATGCCATTTGCACTGAATGTACCCCCATATTATAATGGACTTTGCAACTTTCTAAAGACTCTGGACTCCAGCATACTCTCTAGAGCGATATGTTCCCATGCGAAAAAACTGAAACAGGCTTTGGTCGCCCGTGAAAAACCCCAACAAGTGGGTCTACTGTCAGAGTCTCAGTCCTTGCGTGTCTGGAGAATGGTGGGTCACCAAGACCTCACACACAGCCAGAGGGACTTGGCATGGATGAGCATACACAGCTGCCTGCCAGTGAAGGTGTTCCAGCATCACAGAGCATTGGCACCATCAGCGCAATGCCCACGTTCCCGCTGCGGCCACGAAGAAACTGTCTTTCACCTGTTCTGGGGCTGCAGGCAGGCACAAGCCTTTTGGACTCTGGTAAAACCTTTCCTTCTCCATGTTGCGGACATTGCTGTGCTGAATTGGGACACTGTGCTGTATGGACATTCTATCTCTGAGAAACGTCCTCCCACGGCTTGGAGACTTTTGAACTGTGGTAAAGAAATGGGACTCGCGGAACTTGTTCCTTTTTTTGCATAAAGAAATCTCCGCCACTGATTGCAGGAACCTCTTCCTTAACAAACTAATGACTTATGTTTATGTTGATCGAGCACTTTTGGGGGAGGCAGAAGCTGGTGCACTCTGGCATATGGATAAATGGAAGGGGTGGATCACTTAAAACAGGCTTCATGTTTGCTCCTTTCTGATGCATAATACCCTGCCACCGGGTTATAAGGATTGGCACTTATATAGGTTTTTTCTGACACATGCGAGAAATGTAATTTTGTAACGGGACTCTCGCATATTATGAGCATATTGTGTATTGTCTTTTTCCTGTATGTGTGCCTTTATATAACGTAAATAAAGGTTTTCAAAACAAAAAAATATAAAGACAGAGATACTTATTTTATCTTAACTTGCACTGTGCAAGATGCCTTTGGCAATTATTGTACAGTGCAGTCAGCACACAGCTACGCACTACGCAATTTGCATAGCTACGTGTAGTTCAAAATGTGCTTCACGTAGCTACGTGTAGTGCTACTACGCAAAATACGCCCAGGGTTAGTTAGGACTCAAACTTCAAGAAACAAACCATGGAACAGATTCAAGTACAGGAGCAACATAGGATTTCAAATGTTGAAAGTTCTGAGGTCAGTTCGGGGGACGAAGGAACCCAGATCGTCAGATTGAAGATGGATTTTCCGGGGGAAATGCGGCTGCTGCGTATGACAACAAGGGGAAAGGGAAAAGGAATTCCCCCCCTCCCACCGGAACGTAGGAACGAAAAGTACAAGGTGCAGCAGGAAGAGGCAGAGGAAGAGGAAAGAAAGGGAAAAATAAGGAGCATTAACCATGAACCTAAAAAGGAAGATAACCTGGTGATCAATTTATCCAGCAAGAATCTTAATGAGAAACACACCAATCTGCTAAATAAGGGACTGATGTTTTGCCCTGACTCTGGCATGGATCTTGCATTAGCTCGGGTGAACCTTTATAAATTTTGCTGAAAGCTGAAATTGAAGAAGTTCTTTGCAAATAGGTCTAGCCATGTCTCAAGAACTGAACATAGAATACCTCCAACTAACCTACGGGAGAAGAAATCGAACCCCTTAGGACAATGCAAGATTTAATGAGTGAAGAAGAATCACAGATATCCATGCCTGAGGGGGCGACCACTTCGGATCTTTGTATAGCTATGGGCATTGATTCAAATATGTCTGTGAGTAGTGGACACAAAGGGAAATCCACATTTTGCCCCCAGTTACCTCCTGGAAATAAGGTGGATGTCTTTCAGGAACTGGTGGCAGAAGACCTGAGGGACATCTACGTCAAAGAAAAAGATCACAGACACCACAGGAATTTCAATATGAAAAAGGAGGATTGGTGGGCACTCACATACTTAAGGCAAGACACGAACATCATCATTCATCAAACAGTCCGACAAGGGCGGAAATATCGTGGTGATGGACCGCAAGAAATACCATCAGGAGGTCAGAAGACAGCTGGGGGATCCGACCAACTATGAGAAATTAAAGAACAATCCGATCTACGATATAAAGTCCATCTTTCATGCGAAGCTGCATCATTGGCATGAAGAGGGTCTTATCGATGATGGTGAATTACAATACTTAAAGATTAATCATCCAATCATCCCGACCCTTTATGTACTGCCCAAGGTACACAAGAATCTTGAAAATCCCCCTGGCCGCCCAATTGTCAGTTCGTGTGGATCTCTTCTTGAAAACACCTCCAGATTCATAGATATCTTCATCTTCCCCTACGTCGCAGATTTACCATCTTATATACGCGATTCTATGGATTTTCTAAATCGTATCAACAATACCCCTTGGAAACCAAGTTACATCATGGCCACGATCGATGTGGTCTCCTTGTACACCTCAATAATTCATGAGGATGGTCTAAAAACGTGTGAATACTTTGAGATCACGGTCCCTCAACCTATTGAGTCATACCAAAATGCTCCTCGAAATGATGTCCTTTTGTCTTACCAATAATGTTTTTATCTTCAATGGCAAGTTCTATAGGCAGAATCAAGGAACTGCCATGGGGACATGATTCGCTCCAACATACGCGAATCTAACGATGGGCTTTTGGGAGGCAGAATGGCTGTGGTCAGAAAGTAACAACATCAACTTGGAGAGGGTGGTGCTATGGGTCCGTTATATTGACCTCTTCCTCATATGGGAGGGAGAGGAGGATGATCTGAAGGATTTTCTATCATCACTCAACAACAACTCTCTTAACCTACAGTTTACCTATACATACAGTAGGAACTCTGTCGATTAACTAGACATACGGATCTACATTGAGGATGAGAGAATATGTACCACCCTTTTCCGTAAGACCACATCGTGCAACAGCATTCTATTAGCAAACAGCACACACCCAAAAGCCCTAAAGTGGAGCATTCCATATGGAGAGTTCCTGCGGACTCGCAGGAATTGCTCCGAGGAGGGGGAGTACACAAGACAAGTAGACGTGATGTTTGATCAATTCCTGAGGAGAGGATGTCCAGTCACTGTCTTGGAAAATGCTCGGTTAAGGGCCACCAACCTAAAGAGAGGATTTACTGTTGCCCAAATGCACTGTGACACCATCTGAATCTACTCCTGAAATAACCAGGTTCATCACGGATTTTAATAGGTCCAATACCAAAGTCAAACAAGTAATAAACAAACATTGGAATATTTTAAAGAAAGACCAAGATCTTAAACCGTTTATTACAGAACATGCCAATATTACTTACAGAAAGGTACCCTTGTTGGGCGACTTACTGACACAGAGTTACTTTGCCAACAGAAATGCCCAAAAAAACACTTGGCTATCACACAAGGGGTTCGTCAAATGCCCCAAATGTAAAGCTTGCAACTATGGCCGCAATATGGTGGATATAACAACTATCCAAGGTTTTAAGAAACCCATCAAAGAGAGGATCACATGTGAAACGACACATGTGGTTTATCTGCTGGAGTGTGGATGCGGACAACGCTATGTTAGAAGTACTGTGAACAAATTAAAACTACGCATCCTCCAGCATTTGAGGGCTGTGACCAACAAGGACTTTACGTATGTGATGGCCAAGCATATTTGGAAAGAGCATGAAAGCATTCTAGACAAAAACAACTTTTTTTACTCTGGCATTGAACATATCCCGGTAAAGATCAGAGGAGGGGATAGAGAATTGGCCCTGAGCAGCGTAGAATCGAGATGGATAGTGACTCTGGGCACAGAAAATCCATGGGGACTTAATACGGACGCTGAACTATATACCTTTCTGTAAGACATCTGAAATGACTCTGGGAACATTGGATCAGGGGAGGAAGATATTTTTATATTCTGATTTAGATAATTCTTTATATGTGTGTATTTTTATCTTCTTTCCACATTCAAATTTAAATCCGTGGCTAATAACCCATAGCAGCAATTGGAGTCTCGCTTCTCTTCCATGGACATGATTTCTTAATTGCAATTTTGAATCCATGATCTGGCTTTTAATGGAATGTATGTTTTAATATGAAAAGTATCTTAATTGTGTTTTAACATGTGCACAAGCCACTTTCTCCTCAATAGGGCACAATTGCACTACGCACTTTATCAATGAATGAGCAATTCTGGGGGAGATGATGATATGGTATAAACCAGATGCCGGCCCTTATATCTTGGGTTTCAATGTACTTTTGTCAAGATGGTTACTCTAGTATGAGCATAAGCCACCTTTCCTTTGTCCTTTCAGGATGAGAATTACACTCAGCACTTTATACGTATAAATTCAATGTTGATGAATATCACCGAGAGGAACTTTTCCCTGGTTTTTCTATACGTTACAGGAAACATGCACAATGCACTTTGTTTAGAATGTTTACGTAAGCATGAGTCACTTTTCTCCCTCATGAGCAGTTAACTGCACCTTGAAACCTCCTTACTTTCTGTAAATATGCAGGTTAATGACAAAGTTAGCTAGGAGTTTTTCTGTACTTTACAGGAAATATGCACGGTGCACTTTAACATATCATAAGTATGTACTTAATATACATATGACCATGAGTCTGAACAAACCTGATGATTTGTGCACTTTAATATGTTTTGAGTATGTACTTAACATACATCCAGTATATCTGGCCATGGATGTGAACAAACCTGATGTTGTTTAGTGCACTTTAACTTATCTTGAGTATGTACTCAATATATATTTAATATTTTTGAACGTGAGTGTAAACAAACCTGATGATTTATGTTATTATGATATCCAATTTCGGGCATCCAATACTGGTGTAATTTGCAGTATTTCCTCTCCCTTGTTATGCCTTGACCCATTTTTAGATCCAGGATGAAATATTGGTTTATTGTAACATTTGACACAACTACTATCTTGAGGGATGTTTGCTTAAAGCACAGTCACGGATGAGGCCAAAATGATTTACTTAAAACTTTGGGGTTACCTGTCTAATCTTGTTACGCTTGTGATGCTATTTTATATTGACATTCCACGAATGACTCATACAATTCTGCATAATTTTCCATTAATTTTGGTACACTCCTTTTGCCAGATGAAATTGTAGGAAAGTCTCTATTTTAACAGGTTGTTTTTTATGTCCCGGACTTTGTGTACTTTACAAGGTTGAAATGTCTGTTATATGTCTATTTGCAATGCTGCTGATATATTCTTAAAACATTCTTCTTTTTGTAACCAATATGAATTAATCGAGATGTTTTTTGGTTGTGTCCCCTTTAAAACTGATGTTGTTTTTAATTGGTGGTGGGGAAAGGGCAGTGTTTTCCCTTTAAATTGACACTCTTGACTTCACTCTATGACCCAGTAGAAGGCTCAAGCCGAAACACGTAGGTCATCTTTGTGTGTATGCACCTCTGCACTTTGCTGTACATGGCCCCGTGATGAATGGATGCTTATTCAACCTAGAAAATATAAATAAATTACCTCGTCGCAAAGGATTGTGTTGTGCCGTTCTTCTGCTCGCACTCGGGATGTGTGGTGAATTGGAGGGCGTTTCTGCATGAAGGCTGAGAGGAAATATATATATATATATATATATATATATATATATATATATATATATATATATATATATATATATATTCCATATGCCAACGCTCCAAACTTGAGGCGCCACACACAAGCGTGTTGAAAACCTTTTATTGGTAAGTTGCAGGAGAACCAGCAGCACCTCAACAGCAATAGTAGACCAAACGCGTTTCAGGCTTCCCAGCCCTTGCTCACTGATATCTGGAATGAGGCACAGCTGCAAAAGTTCTCGCCGTATTCACAGCGTTAGATTTATAGTCCCGCCCAGTGGGCGCGTGATGCAGTTGCATTGTGGTTTTAGTAGTTTATACAATCTGTAGTAAAATGCAGATTGTGCCTCAAAATGTTTTAAAGTCCTTTAGTAGGTAGCTGTTAGGGGCACAACTGGATACCTGCTCGTGATCCCTCACCAATCTGGTCACGCCATTCACTTGACGCTGCAATCTTCACAGCGCACCGGAGCCGCTATATCAGCAGCATTGCAAATAGACATATAACAGACATTTCAACCTTGTAAAGTACACAAAGTCCGGGACATAAAAAAGCATCATGGTCTCTAGCATTTGGGTATGTTCCCAGAGCGAAATGTGTCTCTCCCTGAAGAAATACATACATGCATTGACACCTTGTCTCTGGTTGATGCAAGTGTACAATGAGCACACATCCAATGCTGTCATGTGAAAGTTGTCCTCCCATCTAATGTCATGCATGCGGCCCAGGAAGTCGCTACTGTCCCTGCAATATGATCGCAATCTTGTGACAAAAGGTGATAGAAATAAATCAAGAAAAGTAGATGTATTCTCCAGAAGTCCCCCATTTGAGGATACTATAGGTCTTCCTGGTGGTCTAGTGGGGTGTTTGTGGATCTTCGGTGACAGATAAAAACAGGGAACCCTTGGATTATCTGTTCTAAAGAATAGATATTCTTCTCTGTCCAACATGCCACCCTCCCACCAGCCTTTTAATAAATCATGATACTGTTTAATAGAGGACCTATACACATCCTAGTTAATTTCCTCATAGCAGTTAGTGTCTTTTAACTGTCTATATGCTTCATAGTTATACTGTTCTAAAACCATGACAATCACATTTCCACCTTTATCTGATGGTTTTATAATTATACTTTGATCATCCATTAAAGCATTTAAGGCAGTTCTCTGTGATTTAGTCAAATTGTCGTACTGAGGTCTAGGATGTTGTTACCTCAATTTATTGATTTCCTGGATCATGATAGAATTAAAGGCCTCTATATTGTCATGTGGGACATTTGGGTTGAAAACTGTTTTGGGTTTTAATCCACTATGCTAGGTCGCATCTGGTCTGAAACCTGATTCAATCAGCATTTTTCTTTTACTGCGATTGGTATTTCAGCAATGTTCTCTTCCATCTGATGCATGTCCAAGATAAAGTTCACATCTTCTACACGGAAGTCAGGTGCCTCCTCCGATAAAGGGCATCCAGTTCTCAGTTTCCTTTGTCCAGCTGTCATTTTGAACATCTTCATCAACTTTAGTTTCCGAATGTAGAGGAACAGATCAATACGAGTGGTAACGTAGTCCATGTCATGTGTGGGGAATAATGACAGTCCCAATTGTAGAAGTGACTCCTCCTCCTTGGTTAATGTTCTGGAGGATAAGTTGATCGATTTGTTGCTCTCAGATGTGACAAATCTGGAGTCTTGCCGCGGGGTAGTTCGCCCTCCCCGTCTATTTCTTACTCGGAGTCTTTTTTTGTTCCTGACCCTCTTCCTCTTTTGGGACCTTTCCCTCTTCCTCTGGTCTTCACTTGTGGTTTCTCGTCTTGTTCTTTCTTTTGTTTGAGAGTCTGAAACTCGTGTACGAAGATCAGAGGGCGCACGCCTAAAGGGACACTTAAAGCTTCTGTGTCTGAACTAAGGTCCGAACTCGATCCTGTTGAAGCAGCTTCTTGTTGCCTTTGTTTCTGGATAGTATGCAAATTTCTCTGTGCACAATCGAAGCTTTTTACATACGTAAGAATTCGGCCCTCGGCGTAGTCCCTTTTATCGCGTAGAAATTTACGCTGTTTTTTAGCCTTGATTGTGTCCTCGTAATTCTTCAGTTTTACCTCCAATTGTTTGCCAAAGTCAATGACTGCCTTATCGCTTTTGAATTTTTCAAGTTCCTGCTTCAGCTCGGCTAGTTCTTTGCGGGTGGTGTCTAAGTCAATTTTGGCATACTTAACTAACATTTCTAACATGCCTTTGCATGTTTTTGCCATAAAGGTTGACCACTCCTCAAGTAGCTCCGGATTTGGATTTTCATAGGCTGGAATGATTGTTATTCTAAGTCCTCTTGGTACTCTATTGACCTCGATATAGTTGGTGAGGGAAGTCACCTCCCACCCCTTGTTGAGCTCTCTTTTGGACAACTTTTCCAATAATGCCAATTTCTGTTTCAATGAGGGTTCTGTTACATTGGCACTGCTGCCAGATCGCAATGGGATAGTCTCCGAATCCAATCCTTTGTCAAAGAGGGAGAGTGCTTTTGCCTTCCTGGCAGCCTCCCATTCATTCATTCTTCTTGAAATTATATGTACACTCACACAGCTTGTCCTTTGACGCCCTTCACCAATCCTGGTATGGGCGTTGCGTCTGCTCCAATTCAACAGTCCCCGGTAGCGTTAGCGGTTATGTGGACAGGTGAAGGATTTGAATAACATTGTGTCATCTGTTATTAATATCATGCAAAGTGACATGTCGATAATGTATCAATAGCAAAGTCAGCTTTGATCTATCATGCAATTTAGCTGGACAGTGCAGACGGGTGCATGCCATGGCGCTATCTGAACGCCAGTAACCTCTTTCTGCCCTTTAATCTGACACGTTAAGAACTGCTCATGGCTAAAAAAGATGCCACCTATACAACTTTGCATATAGAGAAGTTAGAATAGCTCCCATTCACAATAGCCGAAACACCTTAAGCTGTATGGTTAATACACGGGGTAATATTATTACCAATTTCAACATTTCAATCCATAGCTTGCATGAACCTTTTCCCAGTTGGTAGATACGAATCCCTAGGAGGCAGTTTCATTCATGAGTTATGGTCACTCCCCTTTTCCTATCGTTGTGAACGTGCCAACAAGGAAATCTTCCTTACTGGACAGAAATGTGACTCTTCTGTTGGACATTCACTCGTTTGCAAACATGTTACGATCAATGGCGCATGTAATGCTTCTGTAGCAAATTTGGTCTGTTATCTGAAAGGAATACCAGCTCCCGCCATACTCCCACTTAAAACTAATCATTCAAAGTTATTTAATGCTTAGCGATAAGACTGTGTGGAATGCGAGCTGGAATCCCCTACATTTTGTCTGTTTTCCAGCTTGTCACCTATTATAATACGTCCTTATCCCCCCACATCTTTCACAGAGCCGCCTCCACCATAGCACCCGAACTACGACGTACCATCAACTGCTCCCTTGACACAGGCACATTCCCAGACGTCTGGAAACGCGCAGAAGTCAAGCCCCTCCTCAAGAAGCACACCACAGACCCAACGGACCTCAAGAACTACCGACTCATCATTCTCCTCCCTTTTGCAGCCAAAGCCACTGAGAAGATCATCAGCAAGCAGCTCACTAACTTCATAGAAGCCAACTCGATCCTCGACTCTTCCCAATCTGGATTCCGCAGCAACCACAGCACTGAGACCGCCCTCCTAGCCGCCACAGATGACATCCGCACCCTCCTGGACCAGGGCCACATGGCTGCCCTCATCCTACTATACCTCTCAGCAGCCTTTGACACCATCTCCCACCGCACACTAACCGCCGGACTCCATGATGTCTGCATCCGAGGAACCGCCCTCGACTGGATCCGCTCCATCCTCACTGGCCACACCCAAAGAATCAGACTCTTGCCCTTCCTCTCCGAACCAACAGAGATCAGCTGCAGGGTTCCCCAAGGATCCTCACTCAGCCCCGCGCTCTTCAACATCTATATGGCTCCTCTCACAACCATCGTCTGACAACACGGACTCAGCATAGTATCTTACACCGACGACACCCAGCTCATCCTCTCCCTCACCAACGAACCCGACAGCACCAGACACAGCTTCCAGGAAGGTATGAAAGATGTCACCTTCTAGATGAGCAACAGCTGCCTAAAGCTCAGCTCAGAGAAAACAGAAGTCCTCGTCCTCGCATCTACCCCCTCCGCATGAGACAACACCTGGTGGCCCACCGCCCTTGGCAATCCTCCCACACACATGCTCGGAACCTCTGCATCATATTTGACTCCTCCCTCACCATGAACCGACAGATCAATGCTGTATCTTCCGCATGCTTCAACACCCTCCGCAAGACCTTCAAATGGATCCCCCGAATCCAGAAAGATCATCACCCATGCACTCATAACCAGCAGACTGGACTACAGGAACGCCCTCTACGCCGGAATAAACAAATCTCTACTCCTCAAACTCCAGACAATCCAGAACGCCGCAGCTAGACTTGTCCTCGGCATCCCACGACAACACCACATGACCCAGCACCTTCGAGAACTCCACTGGCTCCCCGTCGAAAAGAGAGTGACCTTCAAGCTCCTCACTCACACCTACAAATCCCTCCATAACATCGGACCCCTATACCTCAACGAAAGAATCTCCTTCTTCACACCCAAGGGAAGCCTCCGCTCCACCGATCTCGCCCTGGCCAAAATCCCACGCATCCGCAGAGCCAGAGCGGGGGGATCCTTCTACTACATTGCAGCCAAGACCTGGAACAAACTCCCACTCAGCATCAGACGAACCCCTACACTGAAAGCATTCAGGAAGAACCTCAAGACCTTGCTCTTTGGATGAGATGGAACTGCTCAAAACACAGCACCTTGAGACCCCCACGGGTGAGTAGTGCTCTTCACAAACCCCTGATTGATTGATTGATTGATTGATTATGCAAGGGATTGTAGATAGCTCATTATGGCCTTCCATTCCAACTTTGAAGGCAGATTTTAACAAGCTAAGCAGACTCAAAGCACTATTGTTTCATAAAGAAGTAGCCCTCACATCTGCTTGTGCAACATTCGAATATCAGGTGGCAAGGACTTCCAGTGAGATACAGTCCTTTTTAAACACAAACCTCCCATTATATTTTGGCGAATTAGTTAATCATATTAATAATGCATCTAATACTGCTGGCCTTGTGCACTTTTATAATGCTGTAGGCTCTGGCCTAGTCTGGTCATTCCAAACAATATTTGGAGTTATACCGGCTTTTATTTATTCTCTTTTCTCCAGTGTGTTCGGCGGATTCCCACTGCTGTTGTTCCTCATTTGCGGCATTTTGGTTCTGTATTTGCTCCGCCGCAATGGATGTTCTGTTTGCAAGCCCACTGGAATTATCACCGCTCCAGCTGTGCTGTGAGCGCATGCTTCGATTCTTCTGAATATTACTGCTTCAGGAATCGGACCTTGTTTGGTCATTGTTATTCTGACCTGTCTGGTTACCTACATACAACCTGTGTCCACTGCCTCTGGTGCCCCTTCGAATGGGCACTGGATATTTGCATGGCTTTGCAGACACCAGCTTCTGTCGACTTTGATCTGCTTATCAATCCCTTGGCGACCCTTTTCCAGAATTGTGATTTGGGCCTACAGCTTCTTCATCATGCGAGATATGAGCCACTCCTTTCAGAGGAGATATGTGCATTGGCACATGGATCACAGAATACTGTCTCCAATAACATGGATGCTGGTTGCCCGGCCACTTCCTCAGCATTGGCTGAGACTGAGGATCATGTCTGTGCTCTGGAACTTATGAACTGGGCTATAAACAAATCATCGTCTGCGGACACTGAGGGGCCGATTCCGATTCGGGCCAGAATTCTCTCCGACCGAGCCGGACCCGGAGAGAATTCCGACCGAATCGGACTCTGGCAGTCCGACCGAACGAGTACGATGCGCACGCATGCCATCGGACTCGAGTCGGTCGGACTCCCATTGAAGTCAATGGGAGCCTGTCGTACAACGCGTACGCGGGCTCCCATTGACTCAATGGGTGCGAGGCGGACAAGGGCGCCCCCTACAGCGTGTACGCGTCCATGCGCATCACGGCGTACATGCACAGGTACGGGGGACCCATGGGTCCCCCCTGTGTACGACTCGCGCGCCTATGCGTACAGGGGGGTCCGACGCGGACCCCCAAAGTCCGGCTCCGACAGCTTTTTCGAGCCGGACGGCGCGAGTCGATCGGACTGCTCGCGGCGCGCATCGTACTTACCCGGCCGGGAAACATCTCCATAGCGCGGTGCGAGTCGTGTCCATGCGAGTCGGTCGGAGCGTGTTGAAGCCGCGTTCGAGTCGGTCGGCGATTTCGCGGGTGCTTGCATCGTACTCGCTCGGCCGGACCCGCGTACGATTCGGTCGGGAAACAGGGCTCCGAATCGGATCCGGTGAATCCGAATCCGATTCGGAGCACTACCGGCCGAGATCGGAATCGGCCCCTGAATCTGTTCTCCATTCCCTGGCATTTGAATTTGTGAGTGACATCATGGATACATCCGATACAGTAATATTTGGTCATTTTTACCAAATTTACATCTTTTCTGCTAAATGTTTCTCTGCTTGTTTTGAAACTATAATGTTTTTATAGAATCATGCTTATAAGCTACATTTTGAGTAAGCATGGGTTGTGAACTCCGCTCCGCTTGCAGAGTTTGCGGAGTTTTCCGCACTCTGCGTCCCGCGGAGCTCGCGGAGTTTTGCAAAACTCACAAAGCTGAGTTTTTTTCCCTGCTCACGCTTATCGATGTCAAGTTAGCGAGTGAGGAAAAAACCTCCCGGCGAGATTTTTCCTCGCTCGTGCTCGTCAATGTCTAGTTGGCGGGCGCAAGCGATGAAAATCAACCTCCCGGCGAGATTTCTCAACGCGGGCAGTCGGATTTCTCAATGCGAGTGGTTACGTATGCTCACGACCACTCGCATTGAGAAACCTTCCGTTCGCATTGAGAAAGCTGCTGCTTGTGTAGAAAATCTACCTGAGCAGCAGAAAGAAAGCAGCACCCTCTTGCTTTGCGCATAGTGCCGTTCGCGATGATTTTCCAGCGCAGGACAAACACCTGGTGCTGAAAATCACCGCGAACGGCATGACCCTAACGCGCTCTGCTGCTTGTGGAACTCCATGTATCATGGCTGAGTTTGTTTGTCACTTCGCAGAGTTCCACTATGTGGAACTCCTTCAACTCCACCCAGGCTTGCGTTTGAGTATGCATATTTTGTTATTTCTAATTTAGTTAGTCGTTGCGTCACTGTCTCGACCAAAAAGAGGGTGTCATGTGTTTACTATAGGCCCAGTGTGTTTTCTCCCTTATGTTAGCCTAACTGCTTGTAGTAGGCTGATTTTGCTTTGTGTATGTTACAGAAACATGGTTGTTTTTGTGCCACACATTTATTCGACAAATAGGTTGCACATGTAAGGCCTTTTTCCACCCGCCAGATCAGGATTGCGGGCAGTGTGCCTCGCTGAAGGAATGCCCGTCCACCACGGATCCGACAGAGGCAATCGTTATGATTGCCTGTCGGCCCCGCCCGCATCCACTAAATGGTGGTGGTGCCTGGCAGGCACCACCTACCAGATTTGGATGCTGGATACCCGCCAGCCTGTCCATGGCGGTTCCCCCGCCATAGAAAGCCTGTCGGGGATTGACTTCGGGGCCCGTTGCGGGCCCCCCGCGGGCAGCGGCAGTTTGGATTTGCACTTGGGGACACCTATGGTGCCCCTCTACATTTCCCTGCACCACATGGCAGGCACCGCGTGGTGCCTGCCACATACTGCAGGGAAATGTAAACAGTGCATCTTTAACATAGCAGCACCCGCCGCAATGTTAAAGATTGCAGATGCGACCGCCACGGTGGCGGTGGCATTGCAATACCTCCCCTGTGGGACCGCCGCCTTGTGGGCAGGCGGTCCCACTCCCCGACACGATGGCGGACGGACTGAAGTCCGTCTGCCATCGTAATCACCCCCCTAGATCTTTTGCTGGGATACAGATAGAACGTTTCGTGCAAGGTCGAAAAACACAAAGACATAATAGACTAATCCACCTGCTGTTTTAAACATGCAGCTCTTATCAAATCAAATCAAATAAACTTTATTCGATTTTTTTAGTAGAAAAAAAAATCATAAAAGTTACACAATAAAGAATATACAATCTACTGTTTAAAAAGGCTAATACCTTGCATATATACATCTTAAAATATCACTAAAATCTTAAAATCACATCCTCAATTAATCAATGCCCCATTTGTTCTAGAAATCGATCTGTCTCATGCTATGTTTCCCATGTAATACTTTTCCTTTTTTCAAAATGGCCTTCAAGAGACCAGACATAGCTCCCACACAGTAAACATTATCCAATCTTTGTAAATAAAGAAAGGCAGGTCGACATTGTCTCCATCCCCCGCCCTTCAGCATTGGCAAAATCCATCTAGACCTTTCTACTCTATAAAATTTACAAAATAAAATCACATGTATAGTCGTTTGGGGGACATTTCGTCACAGGGGCACCTACAAAGCTTGCTGTTCCAATCATTTTGTATAGGGAAGCTGACTAAACGATGGAAGTTGTCAAATCTTAATCTAGTGAGGACAAACCTATCATAACTTCCTAAACACCATTCCAAATAAGGTTGAATGGTGGGACATACAAGAGTTATCTGATGTTTAATAACTGTATTTTTATACATTTCTGAAGCCGCCCTTAGAGATTCCAGATGGTCCTGACAAAGAACTTTGAACTCCTTCCTAGAAATTGTGGTCAATGTAACAGGGTTTCTATAAAAATCAGGTTTTCCCATGTCTATTAAAAAGCTTCTAATGTACCTTAGCCATAAAATCTTGTTCGCGTGGGTTAAACTCATAGCATCACTTATAATCTCTCTATTTAACTGTGTGTGAAGTGACGTCCAGACTCTGTGCCATAACAACAATGGCTGCATCTTTATCAGGTCTGAAATGTATGGAATCCCCAATTCGCTATGGCAATTATAAACTGATGTACTCTGTGGGATTGCTAATATAAATCGTAAAAACTTATTTTCCTCTTTTTGTAATGTAGCCACATCCTGATAACCCCAAACACCAGCCCCGTACATCGCTACACTCGTACATTTTGCTTTGTAAATTTTAAGGAGGATCCCCGGGGTCTTTTGCCCATTTTAATAGAAAAATTCATCAGTGCCCCAATTGACCTTTTAAAAAGAAGAGTTCTACTTTTAACCGCTGGACTCCATGATCCAGCATGATCCAGTATTACACCCAGATAGGAAAATGTATTGGTTGCATCTATCCTAGCTTTTCCCACAGGGAGACTTTTGCAGCTTTTTCTCCCTTTCCCACATGTCATCACGAAGGTCTTCTTAATGTTAAGTTTTAGGCCCCGGCTATCCATAAATCCAATGTATGCATTAAGAGCACTCTGAAGACCCAACTGAGTTCTGGCCATAAGCACTGCGTCGTCCGCGTAAAGAAGTGATACTATGGGCTTGCTGTTATAGTAAGGTGGGTCTTTTGTCCTGGCCGTTAACTCATCTTCCAACGCGTTGGTATATAGTGAGAAGAGGAACGGAGCCAGGACGCACCCCTGCCTCACGCCCTTTTCCACCGGAAATGACGCAGTGCATTCACCCCCAATTCCATATCTCACTTTTGCTGAGGCCCCCTTATATAATTGCCTCAAAAACTGAACTAAAATTGGGTCTACCTTTAATTCCTGCAAAATGTCCCAGAGTCTATCGTGGTTTACGCAATCAAAAGCGGACGTAAGGTCCACAAATGCTACGTACATTTTCCCTACTTTAGCTTGGGTGTATTTCCCTGATATCATTATAAAGTTCAATACCTGTTCAATGGTCCCCAGCCCCTGTCTAAAACTGTACTGCACTTTACTTAAAATATTATTGTCCTCCGCCCAAGTTTGTAGTGTGTTCAGGACTATTCTGCCTACTACCTTAACCAGGGAATCCAAAAGGGATATCGGGCGATAACAAGCAGGGTTATCGCGTTCTCCCTTTTTAAAAATTGGAATGATCACAGATTCAGACCATGTCTTGATGAAGCCCTTCTCGCAGCATGCATTCAAAACCTGTGTCAGCAAAGGGGACCATAGTGCTGGAGAGTGTTTAAATAAATCCATGGGCACTCCGTCTGGCCCAGGTGCCTTTCCACCTTTACTTTCATTAATAGCTGCCGTTACTTCATCTAGTGTTATATTTATCCCAATGGTCACAAATCTATCCAGCCCATCTTGTATCTGTAGGTCATAATCAGTTGTGCATCTATCTGCCCCCTGGAACTATACACCCTCGAAAAAAATTTGATCCAAGACTCCTCGTCTATTGCAACTTCAATCCTGGGTCCCTCATTATTTACAAAAAATGGAGCGTTTACTGCCCGCCAGAACATAATACTGTCCCTTTTCTTTGAAGCCTCATAGAGCAAGTCCCATGCCTCTTCTTTTATTTCTTTTTTCCTGTTTTTCCTAGCCAGATTATAATTCTTTCTACATGCACTAATTTCCTCCTTATTTCTCACAACTTTGTGGAGGGCGCCCTTCAGCATGTTATATGCTTTCGTACACTTTGTGTCAAACCACCCATTAGTCCTTATTTGGGATGTCATCTTTTTTGCTCCTAGTGAGTTTTGGATCTCCAGAGTAATAGAGGAATAAGCCCTCAAAATATCACTATAGTCTGCACTCTCTTGTAAACATACCGCTAAATGTTCGTTAGCATTAATTATAATTTGTTTCATCACTTCTTCAACTTTAATTTTTTTCCCCCAGCGTAAAGAATAGCCATTTTGGCGCGCTAGGGTAATATTTTGTGACAGTGCCAGATAACTACTATTTGGTTGTTCAACTTTATGTGGAATAATTACGCGGATGCTCAGAGGCAGATGATCGCTGAGGGTATTCGAGTGAGTATTAAATTTATCGAACCAGGTTGTGTATCTATTGGGAATGATTATAAAATCTATTAGCGAGGCTAAACCTCTACCAATAAAAGTTGGGGAAAAATCGACGCGTGGAGTGCTCAGATAGTTTACAAAGCCCAAATCATGTCCTGCCATAAAATCATTAAATGTATCTCCCCTTACATTATGTATAAAATGTGGGATATACATATCAACTTCATCATGTAGCCCACACTGCCCTTTTTCCGAGTTACCACATATACCAGTATTAAAATCCCCTCCACATATAAAGATCACATCAACTTCATCTGGTACCCTTATTTTGTACATTTCCTCGCTAAGCGAGTTTATAACTTTACCCAGTTCGTCCTGTTCGATGTTATTATAAAAATTCACTACACAAAATGCTACCGGAGAGTTCAGATAGATGCCCAACAATTGGTAGTAACTCGTTGAACCAAGCTTTTCTATTTTCCTAACCGTCATCAGGTTTGAAATATATACACTCAGACCTCCTTTGTGTCTTCCATGCGTAGATCTAACAGCCGGTATATGGAACGTCTTATACCCATCTAAATTAATCTGTTTCAATAACCAGGTCTCCTGAAAACATAAGATGTCAAAACTATGTATAAAATCTAACCAAATAGAATTATATATTTTTGATTGTAGACCGGCAATATTCCAGAAGAGTACCCGTATTCCATCAGAAACACAAACAGTTGGACTATCATGGGTTGTACTTCCCTTGGTGTGTTCATTTATCTCACCATCATTAATAGCATTTATAGAGCCTCCCACACTAGCTTCCACCGCTACTACCTTATTTGCCTCATCACTATAGTTCTTTATCCTACTAGGGACGGGATTGCACTCCCCCTTATCACGCTCTCGTATCATCTCATTTATTTCTAGGGATGCAGTTTGTTCAACATAATTATACTCGTCCCCAATAACCTGAAGTCAATCATTCTCGTCCAGAGATTGGAGTGGTAAAAATCTATTGGAAACCTCTATACTATGTGCCTGCTTTCTCCAGGTCTGCGCATGGGGATGCCTGTCCCGAATCTGATTTGTAGGGCCAGGTTGGTAGAAAAAGCTCAAGGGATATACCCTAATACCTACTTCCAAATTACCACTATTGCTACCCAGCCTATAGAAAATTTCCCGGACCAGAGTAGGACTTCCTAATGAAAGGACTATGCAATCCCCTTGCGTATTTTTTCCAATTGTTCCTACCCAGGCGACCCTTCTAACCATCTTGAATGCCGAAAACATATCCTGGACAAGACCCGTTCTTATTCCCAAGAAGTGAATGGTCCTATTTCTCAATATGTCCCAGGTTTCCTTTTCTCCTTCAAGTAACGGGGGAACATTTATCAGAACCACTGAGTAAGGTTGCGCCGCAGGAGGTAAATTTAAGATTTGCCTATTCTCCAATCGCTCTGGTAATGTTATCTTCTCTTTCCCTGTATTTAAACCTGATTCCCTCTGTTGACTGTTATCCTGACGTATATCCATCCTATCAGTAATCCTATCTGGCTGTTCATTGTTATTATCTTTTGTATTCAGATGGCATAAGTTAGGGATGTCACTCCTTCTCTCTGGATCTTTTATATTATCCTTGAGGTCCACTATAGGAGGCCTATCTCGATTTTTAACCAATAATGCCAAGTCCAGCTCTATTTTGGCTAATCTTAATTCTACAGCCTCAAACGATTGTTTAATAAAATTACTTAGATCAACTAATTCATTCCCTGTATTGGTTGCAGCCACGTTAAAATTCCCTTTCCCCTCCTTTTTTTAATTTTCCTATCCAAACCTTTATTTTTGGACTGTATCAAGTTACTGTTCCCCTGTTTGATCTCCTGTTTGTTCTCTGCTACCAGCATCTGCGGGTTCTGCCCAGTTGGAACATTCTGTATCAGAACCTTTGGGCTACTCGGCCCTTTTTTTGATTTCGGAATGCGGCATCTTTTAGATGGTGGCGACCGCTCAGCGTCCAGATCACTGATGATATTCTCTTCACCACTAGTCTGGATGCAACCATTAGTGGGCTCCCTATTATGAATTCCCAAAGGCCCCTTCTCCCCCACCTCTTCAAACTCCGTCTGTTGTAGGTTAATGGTTTTACTCGTAGTATCCACTTCCTGAGAGTTCCCTTTTATGGACTCCTCAACCGTGGATATTTGTTTATCTAATGCTCCAACCGCCCCCTTAAGATATTTCAAGATAGTTTTATTCACATCTGCTGATTTACTACCAGGTTGCACTAGGCTCACACTTTGGATTTTCCTCTTCCCCATTTTACTGTCTCTTGAGGTTAAGCTAATGATGTATACTTCCCACTACACAGCACACCGTGATTACTTATTATTTAAAACTGAACAATCAGGGGGGAAGGTCTTACAGAATCTAACAGTTAAGCATCCACTGAATAATACAAACTTAATAAGCGCACATACAAAGCAATTCAGGCCAAGAGACCTGGCCCAGCCCAGCCTCCTCCGGACTCTGACGGGCTAAGACGGGCCCGTCTTGGCCCGGTCTTCGCCCGTGCCGAGCCCGCGCGCGTCCCGCGTTGCGTTGCCGGCTCTGTGCCTTGTAGCGTCCTCCAGGGAGCGGGGCTAAAGTGCGCTAGTGCAGGTTAGGGGCCAGGGACAGCGCAAAAGCACCAGGAGTAGTCCGTTGCAGAGCGGATCCCGCCGTCGCGGTGCCGGCTCTGTGCCTTGTAGCGTCCTCCAGGGAGCGGGGCTAAAGTGCGCTAGTGCAGGTTAGGGGCCAGGGACAGCGCAAAAGCACCAGGAGTAGTCCGTTGCAGAGCTCTTATCATATAGACGAGACTTTGTCATTTTGAAAACAGAGAGGACACACTCATGCAGAGCAAAGGTCCAGAGACGAGAGAGAACTCTGCTACCTGAGATGTAGAATAGCTACTTATTTATACCAGGTATGTGGTCCCCCACTAATCCCAGAGATCTATAATATAAAACTGTGTTTCTATTATTAGGGTAGACTTAGGCTGACCTGTCTTTCAATATCACAGGGCGCTTTTTATTGTGTATAGTCTGCTGATTAAGATAACCACATTTCTGACTTGCATATGCCTTCTTATTGTAGTGCAGCTATTGCAAAATAGAGCACAACAATTTCAATAAATATTGTAAGCTTTTCTTGAGTCTCTTTTTTGTTTATTCTGGATATGCATGATTGAGAGAACGGAAGGTGATGGCCTGCTACCGGGGTCCCTGAAAGGGCCTCAGGTGTTGTGTTCTAGGCTTCCAAATTACTTGTTTCTCTGGAAAGGTATTTACAAGAATATGATGCAGCCCTGCATTTCCCTCTGCGCTGGCGCTAAATGTAGCTGCCTAGCGCCAACGCAGGCACCCTTGCACTATAGTGCAAGGGTGCCTGCGTTGAGTGGAGTGATTGTTTATGTGCAGGAAGGTGTCCCTACCTGCACATAAACAATCTTTAAAAGGCGTTTTGCAACTTCTATTTGTGCTGCGTAATGCAAAACGTAATTTTTTTAAATGATAGTTTATGTGCAGGAAGGGACATCTTCCTGCACACAAACAATCATTGGCGTTTTGCTGTTTCCATGTGTGCTGCACAACGCAACACACATGGAAACAGCAAAAACGAGGAGAAATTAAACATTTATCCTCGTTGCGCCAGGGTAAGACCAGGTTTTCCCTGGTCTTAATTTTGGTGCTGCCCCATATTTACGCCATCCGAGTAAATATGAGGCAGCGTCAAAATCAGTGGATGTTGTGGTGGAACTCCCACAGCAGCACCCATTGCCCTCCCCTTTCACGCTATGTATAGTATGAAAGGGGGCCTTATGTAAAAGGCAGCATTAAGCCATGTTAAGTGGCTTAACACTGCCTTGTAAATAAGGTGAAGCCCATATCGCCACAGGAACGTCACTAAAAGTGGCTTTCTTGTGGCGATAGGAGCTTGTAAATATGCCCCAAAATTCTCTAACGTTCTAGGTTTTCTTAAAATTCTTCCAAAAGTACTCATTCTTCCTTCACAACCACTCAAATTCTCTCTCTTCAAGACGAACTCTTAGGGGCATATTTACACACCCCTATCACCACAGTAACATCACTTTTAGTGACGTTCCTGTGACTTATTTACAAGGCAGCGTTAAGCCACTTAACGTGGCTTAACACTGCCTTGTAAATTATTACCCCTTTCACACTATACTTAGCGTGAAAGGGGCGTGCAATGGGTGTTGGGGTGGGCATTCCACTGCAACACCCACTGATTTTGACGCTGCCCCATATTTACAATGGCAGCGTAAACATGGGGCAGCGCCACAATTAAGACCAGGGAAAGCCAGATCTTAAACAGGGGTTTTTGCTGTTTCTATGTGTGCTGCATTGTGCAGCACACATAGAAACAGCAAAAGGCCATTGATTACTTATGTGCATGAAGGTGACACTCCCTGCACATAAACAATCAATTAAAAAATATGATGTTTTGCAACTTCTATGTGTGCTGCATTAGCAGCACACATAGAAGTTTCAAAATGCCATTTCAGATTGTTTATGTGCAGGACGGAACGCCTTCCTGGGGGAAACGCAGGGCTGCACCGTATCCTTGTAAATACGGTGAAGCCCAGTGTTTTGAAAGTGGCGGAGCGCGGCATTGAGCCAAGGTGGCTAACGCCGCGCTCCGTCACTTCCTAGTAAATATGCCCCTTAGTCTCCTGCAGCTTGCCTTCATCATGATCCTACTATTCTCCTCCAATTCCTGTGTCACATCACCTTCATGTATAACCCTGCTATTCTCTTACCTTTTCTGTGACCCACCCAACCACCAATAACTGTTTCTCCCTACACATTGCCATTCATCTTCTACAATTTCTTCTCTAGCTCTCCCACTTTTGGCAAGAGCAATACGACTCATATGACAAATACTGCCATCTTCTAGTTCAACAGTATTCTTCACAACTCTCCTAACCCTTTTAGGACTACTGAATTTGCTTCCTGCTTTAGCCACTTTTTAGACTGACTTCACACGATCCCATTGACCACCTTTTATATGTACTTCTTTCACTCCCTGTTAGCGTCAAAATACTTTTTATTACTTTTCTTGTGAATCCAAAATGCACTTCCTCACATCCTTTGCCTCCCAATTCAATTTCTTACTCCTACTCATCCAACCAGGATTCACTTTGGAATAAGGTAACCTGCCACTCATCAACCTAAAAGGACTTTCACCAACCGTTCCATGAGTTACCATTCTGTACACCCATTACATTCTTTCGAGCTGGTATTCACAGTTTTTCTGTCTTTTGCTCACCATGTAATTAATTCTCTTAATCACTGTATTCACTCTTCCCACTACAGAATTACCCCAAGGATGATACATAATCGTGAATATCTGTTCTATGGTAGCCAACCTCATAAAAGTTCTAATTTCCTCTGACTTCAACTGTACACCATTGTCCGTCAATATTGACGCTTGAAATCTTTCCATAAGAAACACTTCCTCCGGTTCACTGACAGACTATCAACAACTAAAATATCCTCATTCCAGAATATCGAGTTATAAATATAGATGTCAAAAATATCGACATCCTATATTTATAATGGTAAGTACAAAAATTTTGAGAAAAAAATATTGATGTCATAAATATAGTTGTACAAAATATCGTTTTTATGTATATAAAATAAATTAATAAATATTAAATATATTAAAGAATAAAATTAAATTAAAAAATAAATTAGATTTAATAAAAATTTTAACAAATGTAACAAATAAACTTAATTTAAAAAAGTTAAACACACATATATAATAATTAATATATGTATATATATATATATATTTACTTTACAACAATTACTAAGCAAATAATTTTTATGTATTTGCTAATTATAAAATTAAATAAAAAATTAACAAATACATATCTATATACATATAGCAATAACATAAAATCTATTTAAAAAATCTATTATAATTTAAAACATTAAACTATTTAAAAATCTTTAAACTTACATTTCCCACTCCACTCAGTGCAACAGTAGGGAAAGTGTTGGACAGCAGAGGGGTAAAAATGACTATTCCCACTCCAATGAGTGCAACAGTAGGGAAAGTGTTGGATAGCAGAGGGGTAAAAATGACTATTCCCACTCCAATCAGTGGAACAGTAGGGAAAGTGTTGAATAGCAGAGGGGTAAAAATTACTATTCCCACTCCAGTGAGTGCAACAGTAGAGAAAGGGTTGGATAGCGGAGGGAAAAATGTACTATTCCAACTCCAGTCAATTCAACAGTAGGGAAAGTGTTGGATAGAGGAGGGGTAAAAATTACTATTCCCACTCCAATGAGTGAAACAGTAGGGAAAGTGTTGGATAGCGGAGGGATAAAAATTATTATTCACACTCAGTCAGTGCAACAGTAGGGAAAGTGTTGGATAGCGGAGGGGTAAAATCTACTATTCTCACTCCAGCCAGTTCAAAATTAAAAACAAACAAACTATCATCAAAATAAAAATATTTTTACTTAAAGTAAATACAAAAAAATATAAATATTTTAAAAATATATTTGATATTAAAAATTTGAAAAATATAAACATATTATAATGTTAAATACATATCACAAATACCACCAAATATTACATTAAATAAAATAAAAAATAATTTTCAAACAAATAACTACAAATAACTATTTTTATTTAGAAAATATTTATTAACAAAAACATTAATTATTACATAAATGTAGTCTATTTACTTCCTACCCTATAACACCACACAATTCACAACCCACATTGAAAACATTTTTAAAATGTATTTGCATAATTAACATCATTAATTTTCAATTAAACAAATATTTTTAGTTAAAACACATAAAATGTAATTAACTTCCCAGCCTTTACCCCTATAACCTCCAAAACCCACACCTAAAATGAAACTGTACAAAAATTAATTACACAATTAAAAATATTCCATTAAATAACTAATAGTATTTAAAAACTAATTATAAAGTAAGTAAAATTAATGAACTCCCCACCCTTCATCCCTATAAACCCAAAACCCACACAATAAAATAATTATACAATTACCCTAATTAATTATCAATTCATTAATTATTAATTAAAAATAAATTACTTCCCAACCTTTACCCCTACAAACCCCACAACCCGCAACTAAAATTAGCTACGCAATTTCCATATTCAATTGTCAATTAATGAATTAATATTAATTAACAACTAATTATTAATTAATTAAAAATAAATTATTTCCTACCCTTTACCTCTATAAACCCCACAACCCGCAACAAAAATTAATTACACAATTATCATAATTAATTGTCAATTAATTGATTAATTAATATTAATTAACAACTAATTATTAATTAATTGAAAATAAATTACTTCCCACACTTTACCCCTATAAACCCCACAACCCGCACAGAAAATTTACCCCAAACAAATAAAAACACAATTAACATTATAAAATCTCAATTAAATAAATGTTAATAAATAAAAAATATTAATTAATGTGTTATAATTAAATTGCTTCCCACCCTATTCCCCTATAAACCCACAACCCTCAAAGGAACTAAAAAATGCAAAATGTAATTAAAATAAAATTAATAACTACTAAAAATGTAACACATATATTAAAAAACATAAACAATACTTATACAAAAAAACATCACATACAATTAAAATATATCCTAAAAACATAACACTAATTAAAATATCGATATTTCTTACCTTAAAGTCGATATTCTTCACCATGATATTCTTGCTGTCGATATTTCTGTGTCACGATAATTGAAACTCGATATTAGTGTGAGTCGTCATTTCTAACTCAATATTTTGACTGAATACCATCCACAAGAACCACTATGAACTTGCATGTGCCATTACACCATGTAACAGGACCAATGATGTCCAAAGCTATCTCATCCCATGGCATTTTAGCATATTCCAATGAGGACATGGGAGGATTCAACATTTTCTGAGGCTTGCCCGCACTTTCACAATCAGCACACTCTCGTACATATCTCAGTTTCTAAATCCACCATAGGCCACCAATAAAGCATTTTTATTAAACCTTTTTTTATTGATTTCGTTCAGTACATCTTCCTTACTCACACAGTGGGAAACAACCTTTACAATGCAGTCATTACAATGCACTACCTTTACAATGCAGTCATTACAACGCAACGTCCTTTACATTGCATGCCATTACAATGCAGCCATTACAACTCATGTCACTACAACGCATGTCATTACAACGCATGTCACTACAACGCATGCAGTTACAACGCATTATAAGGTAAGTAATGGGGAATAGTAATTTTTAACCCTACACCATCCAACACTTACCCTACTGTTGCACTCACTGGAGTGAGAATAGTAAATGTTACCCCTACACTATCCAACACTTACCCTACTGTTGCACTCACTAGAGTGGGAATAGTAATTTTACCCCAACACTATCCAACACTTACCCTACTGTTGCACTCACTCGAGTGGGAATAGTAATTTTTACCCCTACACTATCCAACACTTACTCTACTGTTGCCCTAAAAGTAATATGCGTTGAAATGGTATGCGTTGTAATGGTATGCGTTGTAATGGAATGCGTTGTAAATGTAGTTTCTAAAAATGCTTTGTGATGGCATGCTGTTGTAAAATTATGCGTTGTAATGGATGTTGCAATGTAAAAACTACGTTGTAAAGGCATGCGTTGTAAATGTTTGCGTTGTAACGTCATACATTTTCACACAGTACAATAGCATAAACACTCTTGTTTTACAACATCAATTACATATTTTACAATTTCGCAACCCTTCCACCAATTTTACTTTGTCATCTCCGAGGGATCGCTCTCCTCTCTTTCCGGTTTTATCAGTGTCTTTTTTATCTACCCTTGAGCCTTATGTGCTTTTTTATATTCCTCTGTACGTTTTCCATCGCCCCAAAATTTTATCCCATTTTCGTGGGCAACCTCTTGCTATGTATGTTACCTTCTCGGCCCCTGAGCACCAGTCTAAATCATTCTCCCAATCCCGAGGATCCAGCGCCCTAACTGCCCCCCACCCCTTGGCAATATTTCGCTTCGCTACTATTGCTGCTATTTTCAGCCAAATCGTGACATATTTGGGCCACTTTATCTCACCCGTTACACATAGTATTAACCATCTTGGTTCTAATGGGATCTCTTCCTCCGTGACTTCTGACATTATTTCCGTTACTTCCTTCCAGTATTGGTGAATATATCAATACTCCCAGAGAATGTGAAAGAAGGAGCCCACTTCTCCACACCCCCTTGCACAATACTGAGATATTCCCTGACCCCATCGGTGTAGCTGGGCCCTGGAAGCATAGGATCTATGGAGGATTCACAGCTGAATGAGACGAAACCTTGCCCTCACTGACACCTCACAAGGACTCTGCACTGCCTTCTCTCAGTCCTCGTTCTCCAGGAGTCCCAGGTCTAACTCCAAATACTCACCGCAGGGGATCAACTGGGTTGGGAGAATTATATAGAAGTGAGGTGAGGTGGCTTTCGTCGTCATGTGGTCAATTAGTAGTCTGTCTTCCAGTGGAGAGTACTCCGTCAGTGTATCCCCATCTTTGATATATTTGCGCAGGGCGTGACTCAGCTGCAGATATCTGTACCTTTCTGTATCCGCCAACTCAAATTCAGCCTGCAGATTCTCAAACGTTACTTCCCCTCCAGATGTCTACCAGACTTTCATTTCCTAGTATTTCCCATTTTTTTAACCCATTCAGGTTCCCCACCTCTCGCAGCTGCTTACTATCCCAAATTGGAGTCCTCTCGGTGAGCTTCCCCTCCCATCCTAGGTATTTGACCCCCTCCTGCCATGCATGCACCACTGTTTGCGTATGGGGTGGGAGTAATCTCTCTTAGCTTCTTCCATATAGAGCCGCCACATAGCCCCTCTCCCCCATAGCCCAGAGGTCACAATAAAGCATTTTTATACCTCTTTTTGTAAGTGTAATGCCAGAATGTCCTTCATACCCAATGGATATAATCCTCTGCCTGTTGCCACAGGGAGGAATAACTATTATGATTCTATACACAAACATGTCATCACACTTAACTCATCTCTCGCCTCCCAGAAGGTTTTCAATTCCTCTTTCACTTTGCTTTTTCATGAATTCTCCCTTCCATTCGCAATTTTTTCCCTTACTTCTTTCAAATCTTCAGGCCTCATTTACTATATTTTGACGCACAGCAGCGCAGCAAGCCATCCTGCTGCACTGCCGTGCATCAAAATAAATGGGCAGGAATGTGCCGTATCTACAAGACATTGTAAATTCCTGTCCTTCTCCCCTGCACCGGCACACAACAACAGCCGTGAGCCAATGCAGACACCCTTGCGTCATGTTGCAAGGGTGCCTGCGTTGCGATGATGATTGTTTTTGTGCAGTAAGGGACATGTAGAAAGAGAAAAAAATGAGGTGAAATTAACATATTTCTCCTTGGTGCGCCACTCCTATGCCTCCCCAGGGGAGGCGTAGGTTTTTAACGCATTCCCAGCTTTACAAAACGTTGTAAATCTGGGCATGTGTCAGGTTCTATATATGTCCTGGGAACACCCACAGCAACACCCATGGAACGCCCCATTCACGCAGAGTAATGCATGAAAGGGGCTCATATTTACCTGGCCTGAAAAGTCACGCATGGAAACTTTACATGGCCTTCAATCAATCAATCAGGTTTCTTAGAAATTGAGACTACTCACCCGTGAGGGTCTCAAGGCGCTGAGCGGGGGGGTGAATCTGCAGTTCAGTCGAAGAGCCAGGTCTTCCGGTCCTTCCTGAATTGCGGCAGTGATGGTGATTGACTGAGGGGTAGAGGCAGAAAGTTCTAGGTCTAGGAAGCAAGGCAGGAGAAGGATCTTCCTCCAGCTGTGGTCTTGCTGATCCATGGGATGGTGGCCAGGGTCAGTTGGGCGGAGCGGAGATGTCTGGTGGGAGGGTAGAAGGAGAGGTGGTGGTTGAGGTATGTAGGTCTGGTGTTGTGAAGGGCTTTGTAGGCGTGCGTAAGGAGCTTGAAAGCAATTCTTTCGTTGATAGGTAGCCAGTGAAGGTCCCTCAGGTGGCCGGTGATGTGGCTTTGGCGTGGAATGTTCAGGATAAGTCTGGCAGAGGCGTTCTGGATGTTCTGCAGTTTCTTTTTGAGTTTCTGGGTGGTGCCGGCGTAGAGTGCGTTGCTCTAGTCAAGTCTGCTGCTGATGAGCTCATGGGTGACCGTTTTCCTGGACTCTGTGGGGATCCACTTGAAGATCTTATGAAGCAGGCAGAGCAGTTGGAAGCAGGAGGACGAAACAGCGTTGATTTGGCAGTTCATTGACAGCGAGGAGTCCATGATGATGCAGAGGTTTCGTGCATGGCCCGTGGTGTGGGGGGGTTCCGAGCGCTGCAGGCCACCGGGAGTCATCCCAGGTGGAGGGGGTGGAGCCCAGGATGAGGACTTCGGTCTTTCTGAGTTAAGCTTGAGACAGCTGTCCTTCATTCAGGTGGCGACTGCCTTCATCCAGTTGTGGAAGTTACTCGTGGCGGCTGTGGGTTCGTCTGTGAGGGAGAGAATCAGCTGGGTGTCATCGGCATAGGAGACAATGTTCAGTTTGTGGCTTCTGACGATGGCTGCAAGCAGGTCCATGTAGATGTTGAAGAGGGTGGGGCTCAGGGAGGATCTCTGAGGCACGCCGCACCTGATCTCTGTGGGTTCTGAGTTGAACAGGTAGAAGCAGGGCTTTAAGTGGGCCGGGTCTCACCGGGTCTGGACACCGGCAGTTTTTTAAAGGGGGCCTCGAAACGGGTCTCTTTCGGGCTCTGTTTTCTGCCCTGGCACAAGCGGTCCTTTGTTTTCCGGACTGCAGTGACAGCAGGCACATCGATGTGCGCTGCTCACACTGCTCACTTCTCACTAGTGGAGAAGTTACGGCATGACGTAATGCCAAGTGAGCGTTGTAGGGGAAGGGAAATCCTTGCTTCTTACATTTCCCATGTGTCTGCTTTTTAAAACACAAGACTCCGAGCACTGTTGCGAGTGATGGTCACTATTGAATAGCGCACACTGCAAATTGCCACTTCTCTTTTTGAAACTCAGGAGCAGCAACATAGTTGTGGTGTCACCAGGGCTTTTAGTGAAAGCTTTTTCAATATTATATACAAGCCATAGTTGCTGCTTATTTATCTTATGCAACTAACAACCATTGACGAAGCCAATAGTCCTGACTTGTTGTAGGTATGGTGTTACTTGTTGTATCATATATCTGGATGCATTGACAGAAAAGAGCAAAATACAAGCCGGGGGGGCACCAATGCTAAGCACAGATTTTTAGCCTATGTGTTTTAAGCCACGCCCTTAATTACATTGGCCACGCCCCTTTGAGAGACCCCCCCAGTTTTTGCATCCTACTTAAAGCCCTGGGTAGAAGTCTAGCTCTCTGTGTTCGGCCGGTGAGGAGCGAGTGGATCAATTCTAGAGCTTTGTCGCAGATGCCAGCTTCGTGGAGTATTGCACAGAGGGTGTGATGGGAGACGATGTCGAAGGCGGCTGAGAGTTTCAGGAGGATAAGGGCAGCAGTTTTGCCTCGGTCGAGGAAGGTGCGGAAGTCGTCTGTAGCGTCGAGGAGAGCGGTCTCTGTGCTGTAGTTGCTTCTGAAGCCCGATTGGGAGAGATCCAGGATGTGGTTCATTTCGATGAACTCGGAGAGTTGGGCGTTGATGGCTTTCTTGATGACTTTGGCTGAGAAGGGGAGCAGAGAGATGGGTCTGTAGTTCTTGAGGTCCGTCGGGTCGGCAGAGGGTTTGTTCAGCAGGGGGTTGATCTCTGCGTGCGTTCAGTGTTCCAGAAAGGTGGCGGACTCGATGGAGCAGTTGATGGTGCGGCAGAGTTTCCATAAAAAAGGAGACATTGGGGGAGAAGAAGTCGAGCAGGTCCCAAATGTCCACAGCATCTCTTTTGAAGCAGCAGATGTTGAGTAGGAGGCATCTGAGGTGACCGGGTCCGGTTCTTGAGGGTCGTGCAGTTTGTGGGTCTGGTGTGCGGAAGCAGGTGAAGGTGTAGTTGCGGCAGGTGAACAGGCCTTGGGTGTTCTTTGGTGACACGAGGTGGCAGGCGGTGGGACATCCGGTATTGAGGGAGTGAGTCATGGCGCTGGATGGTCCGAGGACCAGGGTCCATGGCGCTGGGCACGGTCCAGGTGAGGACGGGTGAGGACGGGCTTGCCTTTGGTGTGCCAGTGGTGCAGCAGCACAGCAGCTGCCATTATGTAGTGTTGGGGAGGGCTGGACAGTTGGGAGGCGGGTAGCGGTAAAACAGAGCTGAAGGGGGTGGGGCCGCAGGGAGCAGAGGAGCAAAAAGGCAGAAAGAAGAAAAACAGAGGGCAGAGAGCAGCAGCAGAGCAGAGATGCTCCCCACTGGACCATCAGGGATCAGGACCTCGAACTCAGAACCTGGAAGGGTCAGGGGTCA
The DNA here is from genome assembly GCA_963921515.1 of Calotriton arnoldi. Taxonomy (NCBI): domain Eukaryota; kingdom Metazoa; phylum Chordata; class Amphibia; order Caudata; family Salamandridae; genus Calotriton; species Calotriton arnoldi. Next base: position 269,987 of record CAWUFW010002613.1, read on the forward strand.
ACAGCTAATAAGTGTAGCTGTGCAGCAAGGAAAGCAATTTACTGACAAGGTGAGTAATATCGCTCCTTCACCGCGGAGCGTTGAAGGAGCGTTTGGGGAGATCTGGTCAGCTGGGAGGCAGGAAGTGGGAAAAAAGTGCTGAGGGGGGGCGGGCTGCAGGGGACGAGCAGCAGCAAGGGCACGGAAATGGAAAAAAGGTGCAAAAAAGAGGAGAAATAAGAGAAAGTGAAAAAAGCAATAATAGAAAAGAAAAGCAATAAATAGATAAAAAGGAAGGTGAAAAAGAGCAGAAGAGCAAAAAGGCAGAAAACAGAAAAACAGAGGCAGCAGCACCAGAGCAGAGATGCTCCCCACTGGACCACCAGGGATCAGGGCCTCGAACTCAGGACCTGTAATGGTCAGGAGGCAACAGCTGCCAGGCAGAGCTGTGCGGCGAGGGAAGCAATTTACTGACAAGACCTTGTAAATATGGGCAAGCACATTGCGCTGCCGGTGCATTAAAAAAAGTGAGCCACCGACTTGTAAATGATCACTACATCCTTGCTATATGCATCCATCCACTGCTCTTTTCGTTTAGTCCTGGCATTTCCTTCAGTAAAGATCCCTGCAACACCCCACTCATTCGAGGGATCCTGGTCCAATTCTTTCAGAGGAATTGACATTCTATTTAAAAAATCAACAGTAACATTTTTAACTCCAGATACATTTTGTACCTCATACAAATTTATATGCACTTTATTTAACGTAGCTTATTACAAGGATGTACACAGCATTGCGTATCCGCAGCACAGCACCAAAATTGACTGATGCCTGGACATTCCATGTCACCCTTTATATATAAGAGCTCCACCAACATTCTACCCCATCTACAGTAATCCATATTCCATTAACAGGGCATACAGTAATGTCAAGAACTTCAAGAAACTGTGCGGAAGCCGTCTTTTATGTCTGGTAGTGACCGGAAGGTAACAAAATTGAGAGGAGCCTCACATTAAATTGAATTCACCTCTAAATAGTTCCAGGTGTTACTCGGAAACAAAACATATAAATAGGCTCCTCTCCAACAAGCTTTTATTATTCTAAACCGGACGACGCCAGAAGGAACGCGTAAAGACGGTTCATAGGCTAAAAAGTAAGTGCGCGCAGCCATATTTTAAGTAGAGGGAAGTTCTGCACAAGGCTGACGATTTAGAGCACTAGTTTACATTATCGGGAGGGGAGGCCGATAGTCAGTGCTTTAAATGGGCCGGTACTCACCGGTACTGAGTACCGGCACTTTTCAATTTTTTTCCCTTGAGTACCGGAACTTTTCATTAGAGAAGGAGAGTACTGGTACTCACAGGGGCTTAGCAGCAAGCAGTTCTTAGCTATTCCCAGACTGTCAGTGAATCACAGAGCACCTGATTGGCTGGCTGCGGCGTGTGATCAGGCAGCAGAGCTTGCGCTGCAATCAGCAGAGAGCAGTAGCTTCACTTGCTTGAATGAATGAACAACGTGTGCGCATTAATCGTGTCTTGCATCGCCATCTTGCACACAACCAACCATTCTCATTGCCCGATTATGTTAAGATTAGTCTTGTTGTGCAGGCTGATGTATGCACAATCGGTCTGCCCGTCCTGGTCTGTTCCGATGTGCTTTGGAGCAGGCCGATTGTGTGCCCGGCCACCGGGCGCACTTTAGCTGACACAGGTGTTCTGGCTAGGGCACCGACCAACATTAATCTGCATTGAGCTTTATCTTGCCTGTCATGATGTACAGAGGGGAAAGAGGTGGGCCTGCGCTTCTCCACAACTGCTTGGATTAAAGAGAGAGAAAAGGGAATGGGGTCCCAGGGGGATCAGGGTGCAAGCCCGCCGTATCCCCCTGGGGTTTTTCGCGCGGTGGGAAAATCCACTCGGCGCGAGGCCCAAGTAAGGTAGGGGCGGGGTGCTCTCGTGAGGCGCTGGCGGGCGGGAGAATCTTCGGGACGGCGGCTGGACGGGAGGCTTTTCTTGTGTCTCCCTCAGGCGGACCGACGTGTGAGGTGTTGTTTTTCCTCAAAGGCGCCGGCGGTCAGCTTTTGAAGCGCGAATTAGTTGCTGGTGAATGATGGCAGAGGAAGAAGCTGTGTCGGACGCCCTTTGCATTATTTACGAAGCCGGGAGAGAGGACTTGTTACATCCCGGTGCTTCGGCGGTGGGAGCAGGTATGTCTCGGCCCCGTAGGAAGGCTGCGAGGGGGGTGGCAATGGCAGTAGCTGCATGCTTACCTTCGCCAGCCAAGGCTGAAGAGACAGCAGCAGGAAGCGCTTTACATGAGGTGAGCCTGCAGGCCAGAAGCAGGCCTCTTTTGAAGAGACACAGAGTCACGAAGGTACCGGCACGCTGCGCGTCAGCTCCAGACAATATGGGGAGGCGGGTCAGGTCAGTCTCTGCCCCTCGTAGAAGGAGAGGGAGTAAACGGGGATTTTCAGCCCAACTGCAACATGACTCTGTAATGTTTAACACTCTGTCTGCTTCTAAGATTCAGCAACATGAGGTCAAGTTAGTTGGGAAGAAGACACTTCATGGCAATGATGGGTTCAATATTGCGACTTCAAAACAAGGCAGTTTCTCACAGGATATTGAGCGGGAGGATGGTAGCAGTAACATCCCCCACAGGCAAATGAACATTGCTCCACAGGTGCGCAATACAGAGAGTGTGTCAGCATTGGTAGACTATGCTTTGGATAGTGACGAAGACATGATAGAAAACAATATTTTATATCCAACAGCTAGACTGTATCCGGGAGCAAGCGGATTGGCAACGTCTTCTGTTTCAAATATAGGTTCAGGTGGGGGCGAGGTGGTACTAACTTTGTCTCCACATCCTAGAGGCCCGCCTGGTCAAACGCACAGTTTTGAGATAATTAATTCTGCCTCATCATCATTGTTACAAAGGAACGGTTGTTCTTCACAGAGGCGGACATCAGAACATTCATTTTCAAATACAGTGTTGCCTTCAGAGGAGATTTCTGGGCAGCGGTCGGCGCACTTAAGTGAAGCTAAAAGAAACAACAAATTTTTCCCTGCTCCGCGTGAGCCTCCTGCTGGTCACTTCCCAAATTTTGATGATTCTTTCAATCCACAGGAAGGACAATGGGTTTGGGTTGAACATACTAATCCTCTTCTTTTTTCAGGTGCATCATCGGTAGACGTGTCCAGGGGGAGAGCTCGGAGTGCATCAGCAGCTTTGAACAGGAGCGGTTTGAAGTTTAAAGCGTCGACGGAGGTACAGTCATCGTCTAGTCTCGCTACCTCATCAGCTAGGGAGCCCAGGGCGGGTTGTGGTAAGTGTTTAGTCAAGCAAGGCGGAACACGTGCGGTTCATCAGAGCGGATGGCTGCGACCAATTGGAGGGCATACGATGGGGTTGTTGGGGATGGGAAATTGCCTGGGCACAGTAATGATATAATAGCTTTTGCAGATTATCAAGACGTTTATGACGAAGATGAGGTTTTTGTCGCAGAGGAGGTTTTTCGAGGTAGAGATACTGATGACATGGATCAAGATGTACTGTGGGGTGATGATTATGTGGAGGGTGGTAGGGGGACAAACAATGTCATTGTTTCATTGCAGGAGTCAGGAGCGGACTTTGCATCGGAACAGAAAAGCGGACATCGTCAGCGCGTTGATTCTGTGAATTTTCAACAGCGTTCCACGCAACTTACTACAGGTAAGCCACGCTGGTGGATTTCTTGGCAGCAACCGGTGTTAAATCAAGGCATTTCTCGTTCAATAGGTGTGGGGGATGCTAATTTGGAGTCTGAGGGTGGGGTACATCCTGAATTTGGAGCCAAGAGTGGGAGGGTTTCTGAAGGGTTGGTTGGTCGAGCTGCGGGAGGATCCATTAATCAGGTTTCTACGGGTGAGGGATCTACTGGTAAAGATAAGGGAAGGGTAGAAGATAAGAACATTCACAAGAAGTTGCCATATATCGGCATAGCTATGCCTTTGGGTACTCATTTATCGGACAAGACAAAAAACAGGTTTTGGAAACACGAATATATTGATGTGTTTAAGCTCTTCCATAGAGATATCCAGGCAAAAGAAGGGTCCAAAGAGGAGGAATGGGAGCTGGCCAGACGTCCTAGGGTACCTAGAAACATAGATAATTGGACATCAGCATTTTTAATTTATGCAAGCATTTATTGTGAAAGGTATTCTGACAGGGCAGTGGCTATGTTTAACTATGGACACGATCCGGAAAGCGCAAATGCACTTCGGTGGTTTTGCCTGGTTGTCATACGACGAAGAGTTTAGGGCTTGTGTCAGTATTTTTCAAGATAAACCTTGGGGTGATGTAGATATGGAGCTGTGGGTACAGTGGATGTCCTCCGCACATCCGCCGGCTACTACACACACGGCTAGTGGTCTACCTATTACATACCGGCCCTTTCAGCCGCGACCCGCCCAATTTGGGGCGGGTTGGGGGAATCGCGGACAAACCCAGGTTTATGAAGCATGTTGGAACTTTAACAGGGGTTTGTGTTCTAGACAGTTTTGCAGATTCAAACATGAATGTTCACAGTGTGGGGGGAGACATGCCATTACTCAATGTTTTTCCAACCAAAAATTTGGGGATCAAGGCAGGTTCCAGAGAGGTAGGGGATCAGCAGTTCAACCTATCACTAAGGGCTCATACACCAATTAGGCTTGAGATATTAGAATTTTGGCTGAGGGATTACCCAGACGCAGAGGCATCGGCAAAGCTCCTTTGGGGTTTTCACAAAGGTTTCAAGATAGGGTACCAGGGACCTAGATTGCATAGATGGTCTCATAATCTCAAGTCGGCTAAAGATTTACCCGACATAGTACAGAAAAAATTGGATGCCGAATTACAAGCAGGGAGAATAGCAGGTCCTTTTCAGCAACTTCCTTTAAAGCAGTTGATTGTGTCACCTCTGGGCTTAGTTCCTAAGAAAACGGCCGGTGAATTTCGCTTGATTCATCATCTTTCTTGGCCAGAAGGCAATTCTATCAATGATTTTATATCTACAGAAGATTCAAATGTAGTGTACACGTCAGTGGATGATGCATTGAGGATAGTGCGGGAGGTTGGGGCAGAAGCAGAATTGGCTAAAAGTGACATACAGTCGGCCTTTAGACTGCTACCGATACATCCCTCCGATTTTGAGCTGTTGGGCATGTTTTTTAACGGAATGTTTTACGTTGACAAAGTCCTGCCCATGGGCTGTTCGGTGTTGTGTGCCTTGTTCGAACTCTTTAGCAACTTTTTACAATGGGTTTTTTCCAAAAGGAGTGGCCACAAGGAGGTTTGCCATTATTTGGATGATTTCTTGTTTGTTGGTTCGGCTGTTTCAGGTCAATGTAGCAAGGCGCTGAAGCAATTTCAGGAAATGGCGGATGAGTTGGGTGTTCCACTAGCCCCGGAGAAAATAGAAGGCCCAAGTTGCAAGTTGACATTTTTAGGTATCGAAATTGACACCATTGACATGATGGCACGCTTGCCGGCTGGTAAGGTACAGGAAATCAGGTCGTTTATTCTGGAAGTCATGGTCAAAGATAAGTTGGAACTCAGGCAGGTGCAGAAGTTACTAGGATATCTTAATTTCGCCTGCAGAGTGGTCAGAGCAGGGAGAACTTTCTGCAGACACTTAGGCTTTGCAATGTCTGGGGCTTATCTTCCACATCATAGGATTCGTTAAACTAGAGCCATCAAAGAAGATCATTCCGTATGGCTTTGTTTTTTGGAAGATTTCAATGGCATTTCCCTATAGTTTATGGAAAATGACACAGTTTGGCAGTTTCAGATCTTTTCAGATGCTGCAGGGGCTCATGGTTTTGGCATTTTTTGGGAGGGCCGTTGGTGTTTGGAGAAATGGCCTTCTAATTGGATTCAGCAAGGCCGCAGTATTGCCTTTTTAAGTTTTTAGAATTCTTTCCACTTATAGTGGCTTTGATGATATGGGGCGCTGAATTTCGAGACAGAACCGTTCTGTTTCGTGTGGATAATATGGCAGTGGTGAACCTGGTTAACTCACAAAGGGCAAGAGATTTAAGAGTTTTGCGCCTGCTGCGGGTTTTCATGCTACACTGCTTAAGGTTGAATATTGTTTTCAAGGCTAAGCACATTCCTGGCATTAACAATTCAGTTGCAGATTCTTTATCTCGTTTTAATTGGCAGAGATTTCGCAGCTTGGCGCCACGGGCGGACACAGACAAAACGCCGGTTCCACAGAGCATCTGGGTGCTGGGGGAATGAGGATCGCTGAATTAGTGAAGCACTCTATAGCCCCTTCTACCCGTCGGAACTACCTTCAGGCCTGGACAGAATTTTTGAGTTATGTTGAGCAAAAGCAAGGTAGTTTTGGGTTAGTGGAAGTTAACAAAAGTCTTATTCGTCAGTTTGTATTACTTTTAAGCATGAAAGGTTTATCTCACACGACGATTTCTGGTAAGTTAGCGGGAATTTCTTTTTACGGCCTCCTCTGGTGGGGTTATGATCCAGTGGACGACATTTTGTTGCGTAGGATGTTAAAAGGGCTTAGCAGAGAATGTGCTTGCCACCCAAATTTGAGAGAGCCAATCACTTTTGACTTACTACAACAGTTGCTGGCAAGTTTGCCACCTTGCTGTTACGATGTTTGAGAATTTAGGAGATTCAGGTTATGCATGATTTGGTTGTTTTTTGGCGCATTTAGGATTTCAGAATTGTTGGGTCTAGGTGGTAAATCGGGCATTCAGACAGGTGAGGTGCAGATAAAGGATGGCAGGTTCAGAATTTGGTTGAATAGTTCGAAAACAGACCAACTAGGCAGAGGTATGTGGGTTCATTTAAACGGCAGTGGGGTTTTGGAATGTTGTCCGTTGACTGAGTGGAGTTCATTCCTGCAGTCGCCAGTCTTTAGAGTAGGTTAGCATATTCTGTCATTTTTCAGGGAAAAAGATTTCCAGTGCTCAGTTTTTGGCTGTATTAAGGAAGGTGTTGGTAGTCTTGGGGTTGGATCCTTTAGCTTTTGGCACGCACTCCTTTAGGATTGTGGCTGCTACGGAGTCTGGCAGAATGGGTTGGACCCAGGAAGACATTCAAAAAATAGGAAGGTGGAAATCAGCTTGTTGTGCCCGCTACATGAGAAAATGAATGTGTTTTTTGCTGTATATAGTTCCGTTTTATTCAAACATTTTTTGTCTTTTGTCTAGGTCGCTTAAGAGGCCCTCTGTCTACGAAAAAACGTACCTGGTTAGTGGGCCACTCTTTTATTAAATGGGCGGCATTTTTTGCAGAGCAACAGATTTATGGAAGATAACTTGGGCTCCCAGGGATCGCTCACAAAGTTTTCTGGAAAGGCAAAGGTGGGATGAAGTGGTCTGCTTTGTTTCCAACATTGTCAGAGTTGTCTGCGGCAAGGGGTTTCCCGGACTTATTAATCATACACCTTGGCGAAAACGATCTGGTGCAACTGACAGGTTTATCTTTGATAAAGAAATTGAAGCTCGATCTTGCAGTATTGAAAAGTAATTGGGCACATACATCAGTGGTGTGGACAGGCTTCGTTTTTAGGCAACATTGGAGGGGGCGAGGGACCACACAGCTTTGGAAAAGGCGAGGCGGAAGCTCAATAGAGCGATGACGGTTTTTGTCAAGCAATGGGCATTCAGGTATTGTTGCATGATAACATCTTGGGTACAGAAGGTCACCTTTTAGGGAAGATGGTGTACACCTTTCTCAAATGGGTCAAGCTTACTACCTTTTGGAAATACGTGAGTTCCTTGCTCGTTTTTGGAATGTAGATTTATGGTGTAATAGGAATATCGTTTAGATTATGTGGCTGGGGTTTCTAAGGTCTTGGTGGCGGCCAGGAAAACTCTTTGGGTTTTCCTGGGTGGCGCCTTTTGTTGGGGTGTAGGATAGTCTAGAGCGGGCTTTCCATCCCTCGGGGGGTGGCGGGGGGCGGTTCAGAAAGCTAACGACGGGAAAAGAAATGATGGGGTTAATTGCTTTACATGGTTTTAATGATGCAACTTTTGTTGGAGAAAAGAATTGGTATTTGTCATTCAAATGTTGGGGGTTTGCCTTGCAAACATTAATGTGTTTATTGGGGTTTTTGACTGTTCACAATGTTTATGAATTTTGATATTTATAGCATATATATATATTTATATTTATTTATCTATTTATTTATGAGGTTTTAAATCTTACCTGTCTTATTAAATAAAGGTGACCTTTTTTGCTATTTATCAACAAAGAGTGGTTTTTTGTCTCTGCGCGAGAGAGGTAGGGAGAGAGAGTGATGCAGAAAGAGGACAGAGTGATTGGTAAAGACAGGGAACAGAGATGAAAAGCTCTAGAAAGACAAGAGAAAGAGAATGAAGTAAGGCAACTGAGTGAAGGAGGAGAGAAACATAGGAGCGAAAGAGACTGGGCAAGGGAGAGTAAGACAGACAAGGCAGAGGAGAGAAAGGAGAAGTGTGGATAGACGAATATAAGGAAGGAAAAAACAGGTGCAAGACATGAGGGACAGAAAGTAGAAACTAGCATGGGAAAGGTTTAGGCATGTGAGATAGACAAAAGTCAAGGGGTGAGAATAAATGGGTGGGCATGGAAAATTGGTGTTTCATGGGTAGGAGGAGGGGAGACATCAGGAAGAAAGAAAGGGGAAAATGCGTGTGGACACCATGTAGCAACGCATCACCAAGGGAATCTCGAAAGGCTCTTTTTGTTCTTTGTTTGGTTATCTGGCAACTCTAACATAACCTTTAAGTGGTTCAGTGTTTGAATAAGAGTCCTGCAAGAATTCCGTAGGGGTGTGAGCAATCTATTCTAATGTATACACCTCATACGCTTTGCAGCTCCCATTTAAATGCAATCTATAAACTAATATAAAGGATATAGATGTAATTATAAAATCTGCTTCAAATGGAAAACATACTTTTTTTTTACACAGTTTTATTCTCATCAATATCTGTGCCACAGCTTCAACCTTCAAAACAGCTGACCCTGTACTATGATTCTTTGAATGGCTCATTGCCCTGTCCCTTCAGTATACACACGTCTACCTGTTGGAATGCGCCTCTATCCCCATGCTCTTGACTGTGTGCATAACTGTGCAAGTGAGTAGGGCTTCGACTTGAGGCCACAGCCAAATCTGTACTCAAGGAAAGGTACATCTATTGTACATCCTTCAACAGTTGAGAACCCCAGAGTCTCACAGGGCCTGTTTTGCGTGCCCCACGTGGACAAATCACTTGACCTCAGTCAGAATCTTATTGAAGAGTGAACTCAAAAACGTTCTCCAACCTACCACCCCATATGTAATGCTTCTTTCTCTCTTCTGAACTATCACTCCTTATACAAACTTGCAGTGAGGCAACTTCTCTTTTGCTCTCAAATTTTGTCAATCTCCTAACTAGAAAGGGATCATGGTTTATTATTGCGCATGTTTCTTTCACAAATTGACCACAGTATCCATAATTGTGCATAATGTGACAATACAAAAAGCTTTCATGAGCCATAAGCGCAGAGTCAAATTGCACACAGGAAATTTGAAAGTTACCGTTAAAATTACCGTTTTGTACAAGCAGAGACACAAAGAATGCTCTACAGATGGCAGAACAGTTGCTGATTTACTGTGCACAGTTGCACACCAAGAAAATCCTTAATGTTTGTCTCCCAACCACGCCTTTAGCCACACCCCAATCCCCGCCCCTTCCTTTAAAGCTGGTGAGTACCTGCACTTATATTTTTCCATTTAAAGCACTGCCGCTAGTAAATAATCTTCTACATAGAGCTCATAGAGTCGCTTTGAGTCTCCATAACGGCCCCCCTCTAAGACGCTAAGATGTCCCCTAACGTATACAAGATTAGCAATGGGCAGTTCGCGACGGGCACGCTAAGTTCGATTTGAATAAAATTAATAAAACGCTACAAGCAATGCAAGAAGCACATAAATAAACGTAGAGCAAATAAATATATAGTTCAAGGCTGATTAGAAGAGTATCAACTTGTACGATTCTGATCGATACAGACACATGTACATTTCCGTTTTTTTTCTTTCGTAGAAACTAATTATGAAAGGGATCTCCGACATTGCAACAGAGAATTTATGAGTTGCAATAGAAACTACAAAAAATAATTCTCTTATCTGTCCCCTTCAATAATTAACGGTATGTTACAAAGTATATTATCCATGATTTATTAAATGTACTAACTATGGAATAAGATTCAGAGATGGGTGTTGAAAGGATAACCTGAACAGGTTTATTTAATCTTGCAGAACTATAAAAATCATCAGATCAGGGCTAACGACGCCTGTGACCCTAACAATTTTTATCCTGCCATATCTACAATCTGGGTCTGTCACAGACTGTTTTAAGTGAGAAACAATAGCTACAATTGTAGGAACTTTATGTCACTACATGATATATCTTTTGAACATAAAATCAAGTCTAAATGCATACCATTACCATATATTTTTAGATATTCAGTACATTTTTAAACCTGGACTTGAATTGGAAAGACAGAGGTGTATGCCCTTGACCTCCACGTGCCCGAGATGTCCTCGTTTCCTCCTAACTGCAACAGGAGGTGAATTATTTTTATTTTATTTTAATATTTGCAGTTGAGGTCTAGTTTAGACATATTAGTTTGTATGATAATGAGATGTGTAGTGGCAATTTAAAATGTGGTATGTCTGAGAGGAGGGTAACATAACTGCTACGTGCTAAAAATCGTTTTCGATTACATGCAAATGAACTGAAGTTATGTGAACGTTTGACCCCAGTGGTCCTTAACGGTTATTTATTTTTTTTAAAAATTGTCTATGTTCCATATTGGCCTAGGGAGGCCTGTAGATTGCACTGTTTTCTATAAAACTTGGCTCGAGATCCCCTTTAGCCACAGTTTAAGCGAACTAAAGGTGCGTTTTAAACTATTGTATTATTATGTAAGGTCCAACGACATTTACTGACACGTGTGTTTTATTGTTCAGGTGGTTCTAATTGTTCCAGTTTTTTAACCAGTATATGTGTGAGAGTTACAATAACTCAGTCTTGATAAAGATGGCCATATAAAGTTCCCATCGAAACGCGTCGACGCTTTACTAAAGGAACACAATCTGTGAAGAGACTGGGACCTTCGAGTACTTATTATTTACATGGTATCGGGTCTCAGCCCTTAAATCAAGTAATCACGATGTGGGCCAATTAATGACACAGTTCCCTTGTCTGTTGTATGTACTCTCCCTTTTTAACGTGTTACATGTTTTTTAATATGAAACTTACATGTTTTTTAATATGAAATTGTATGCAATTGAAGTTTTTATTATGGAAATGATGTTCTGATCAAACAGAGGTATTGATAAAGCTTATGCCTCTTTTTTATAAAAAAAAGATACACCTAGATAAATTTGATGAATAAAGTGATATATTTTTATGCAACAATTTTTGTCAATTTGCAAGTAATGGCTTTTGGCGTGTAGTTATACTGCTCCCTCCACGAGCGATGTTAGCTTGAATGAGTGTGAGTTTGGTATCTAGCTTGACATATAGTGAACAATATTCGCCTTAGAGTTCTTTCCAAAGGAAACACTTTTGTTAAAATGACCATACAGTAATGTAGCCACTACTACAGAAATGCCTATGCCGTCAATGCGTAGGGTGTGGCCAATCACACCATGCCCTCGCACTTCCTTATTCACCGCACAAGGGTGCGCTATCCAATCATACCAGGGCCTCGCATCTGCCAAACAATCCTCCAGGGTTCACTCCTCCTTTACTCTTCGCATGGTGTCAGCTGACCTACACATGCCAGAAAGTCACACCGCTCCCGCGAGACTTCCACTCAACCTGCTGGTAATGCAGTAGCATGCCACCCACTTGAGCCACTTCACGGCATGCCTGATGGCACCCGATCAAGCTGCTGCACGGCCTGGTTTGTGCTGCCTCAGTTTTAACTCACGCTGCACATGAGCTCGGCATCAGTTAAAATGACATCAGCATGAACATGGTAAGTCTCCTGCTGCTGCTCACGCAGTTAAAATATGCTAATTGGCCCAAAATTTATAAATTTCACTGCTTACAGGCGCATATAGAGGTTTTGATATGACCGCTCGATGAGGTGGCTCTCTTTTGACAGTCAGGCACCAAGCAGGGAGGCTTGCACCATAGTGCAAGGGTGCCTGTGTTACATGCAGGATTGTTTTTGTGCAAGGTGTTCTCTTTCGGCAACCTAGTGCCAATGAGCCAGAGGAATTGACATTCTACTTAAAAAATCAGCAGTAAATTTTTTAACTCTGCAGAAAGGAGAGAGTTTGCGTCATATGCATGTGACGAGACACGTAGGGCCACATTTATAAACATTTGCGCTGCGTTTGCATAACAAAAGTGTTTCAAAGCTGCACAAAATGCTTTTTAAAATTTACTTTCCAGCTCAAAACTTTTTTTGTGCTGAAAAGTTACCTTAAAGTAACGCTAACCAGCGCAAAACTCAGTTTTGTGCTACTCTGAATCAAGGGGCATTCCATGAGTGGAACATGGTTTCTTATGTAAAACTCTATCTCTACTAACAATAGTAGACATGGTTTTGCACCAAAAAATAACACCACTTGAAAGCAGGTGGTAAAAAGGAGAAATGCTTTTATTTCTTCTACTTTTCTCACCACGCATGTGCTCCGCACTGTGCAACACCAACCCAAAGTGGAAAACATTTAAAAGTTTATCTAAGCATAGAAATTTGTACTGGTAGCATACCCTTCCAGTACAACACCTATACTAGACTCATGCAGACATCTATAAACTATGGCACAAAGGTATGTATTGGCGCTCAACAGCATAAAGGCCTGATTTTGATGCGGTTAGGAAATCTTCCCGACCGAATGGGTTTGGGAATGGTTTCCAAACCACTTGGATCGGGAGAGTCCGACCTACCGAGTATGATGCATCCAGATGCTTCCAGATACGATTGGGTTGGTCTCCCATTGACTTCAAAGGGGGGAGCCTATGTTCCGACCGAAAGCATAGGCTCCCATTGAAGAAAGGGTGGCTGGGGAAAATCGGGCACCCTCTGGCGAGCACCCCCTGGTACCTGCCACACTGTGCATGGTTAGGAAGAGGGGACCCTTGGGTACCCCCAAGGGCCCAATTGGGAAGGCTCCTGGTACAGGGGGGGCCCGCTACAGGCCCCCAAATTCTGTTTCTGACTGACAGACAGCACAATTCGGAAAGGTTGTCCGAATCCAGCATCGTACTCGGTCGTTTGGAAACGCGGCCCATAGAGATGTACAATTCTGCTCTGTACGGCTCGGTCATTCCAAATGATGTCGGGTTTGGATTGGGATATTCCTAATGCCTAACTCGCATTGTACTTGGTCGGTTGGAAACCTTTCCGATTCAGTAGGAAAGACACGTTCCTGATCCGATTCGGAAGGAGCAAATGCCCTTAGGAGGCCTTCCTAACCACATCAGAATCAGACCCAAAGTCTACATCAACAGCTGATAAGGATGTTGCCCATTGGATCCATCTAGGATAGAGGGCTTCAGTGTTTGGAACACTAGCCTATGTGTCAGCCTCTAAAGCTGGCAAGGAAGTAAAGACAATAATGTGTTTCCCTTGTGCAAGGGATCTTTCTTAAAGGATAGCCATCTGCACTGCAGTAAATATTGCTTCAATAGAAGCAAAACGCATTTCCGCACTAGAAAATAAATGTGATTTATATGCCATTGGCACTGTTTCACCTTCATTAAAAGTGATATAAGTAAATCCAATGTTACCCAGTAGAACCCGGATAACCAGGTTTGTGGTATTGACATGTGTTTGTAAGTGTCGAGTAGCAAGTAAATCAGATTGTAATGATCTGAGTGTGTCTATGTTCTGATGTCCAACGTGTTGTGGAAAAATCAGGGTGAACTAATTCACAAAGAGATTTAATGCATTCTGCATAATCTCGAATGTTTGTTCTGCTGAAGTTAAAAAAAATCCCAGCAGGGACTTTAACTTATTTAGAGGTTGCATATTTCTAAAAACAAAAATGAGTTGCAAGACTATTTCTCTCATGTGTAAGTTTTTATCCTAGGAAGAGGACACTCAGAAAAGCTATATAAGATTTTTTAAAGTGGAACTTATAGCCAAGTTCACCAAATCTCGATAATATGCGATCTCCTCTGGCTAAATGTGGATTTAATTCATCATCCGTGAGGTAGATGTCATCCACGTAGGACAATGCGTCTGGGTCAATATCATGTAGAATTTTTTTTTTTTCCAGGGTGGAAAACTCCAAGGAAGATATTAGTAAATTTCCTTACTTTTTCAATTAAGGAACTTGTGCTGGGGCGAGCACTGAAGGAACGTTCTGTGAAGTTTGGAGATTTCAGCTATCAAATTCGGTCTGACATGGGCAAGAGAACAGCACAGAGGCAGTGGACATTAGGCACAAAAATGAACGAACTGCGCTCTAAGGGGGCCCAGGTGCACATGAAGTTCCCTGCCATGTTGAAGATAATGTGGCGAAACAAAATGTATACCATTAGAGAACCGGAAGAGGTAAATTCTTTGTTGAAGCAGATGGAAGGCTCAGTATAGAGAATAGAAATGTATATAGAGGAATAATTATACGTAGGTATAAGTTTTAGTTACCCTGGCACTTAGTGCATTTAGTACACACTAACACATTTGGTATTGGTTTATTTAATTAAGGATTTGCCTTTCACTAGCACGGAGGTATCTCGAAGGCGATTTTCGCCCAGAGATAGGGAGGGGGATTCCCCTAGGTGGGTGGCGGGGGGGTGCACGGGGTGTTGGGAGCATGTGGGAAAAAATAGAGAAAAAAAGTGTCCTTATTCTGTCTTATAGTTGTGTGATTCTGACAAAATTTATCGATTTTATAGCCCTTCCAAGTATAGCGGTGGGCAATGAGAATAGGTTTAAATCTGGGAGGGTGGTTAGGAAGTGGGCGTTAACATATAAAAAATGAGTAAAAATTTGGTCCAGTTTATGTCCTGGAATGTAAATGGCTTGAGGTCCACGAGAAAGTTGGCTCGAATCCTGGAATTTCTTAAGAAAACTGAGGCCAGTGTTATTTTGTTACAAGAAACCCACCTAGAAAAGAGTGAGTGTAAAAATGCACTTAATAAATTGACCTGGGTTCAGGATGTAGCCTGTTCGGATCAGAGAGGCAGTACGAAAGGGGTGGCAGTTATCATAAGAAGTAATCGTGGTATTAAATTGGAGAGCTATAAGACAGATTCCTCTGGGAGATGGGTAGTAGCCAAGATGAGGGTACAAGGAATGCCAATAGTTTGTGCCAGTTACTATGGGCCAAACGAGGACAATCCAGATGCATTAATTAAGCTTGAATCATGTCTGCTATTAGCTAATGCCCCCGTGATAATTGGAGGGGATTTTAACATAGTACAAAATAAAGATCTGGATAGAACCTCCAAAGTTAAATATGTTAGTCCACCTAAAACAACTGCGGTACTTAAGACTCTGATCCAAGAATTAAACTTGGTGGACATCTGGAGAAATAAGATGGGAGATAAAAAGGATTTTACTTTCTTTAGTAAGAAGTACGGCCACCATTCTCGTATTGATTACTTTTTAACGGATCGAGAGGTGTTGACAGGGGTTGAAGGGATTAAGCATCTGCCTGCTATCCTTTCGGACCACTCAGCCGTGCTTCTTTCCTTGAGGCTCCAGGATAAGAGGGGTACAATAAGGTGGACTCTAGATAGGGCCATCCTGTTAAATGAGGGGGTGACATCTAACATGAGGGATGAGGTTTAAAAATAAAATATATATATATATATATATATATATATATATATATATATATATATATATATATATATATATATATATATATATATATATATATATATATATATATATATATATATATAATGTAGAATTGACATAATGTGTGCAGTTAATGGGCCAGGGCTATTCTTATATCCAATGGCCAGAATTGCAAATCGACGCTGGAAACCGAGGGTGGAAATGCTGTCCAATCTCTGCTTTCAGGTACGAGATTTTGACTGAAAAACCAGTTAGAGATATCCAAGATTGTTTAGAATTTTTTATGGACTATATTGTTAATAAGTGCTGCACTGTGAGTATTTTGTATTGCAAAAGTGCTTGTATGACCTTTTTAATGTTTATAGTCTAATACTATACGATAAGTTTAATTTTGTTTTAAAACAGGAAAAGCGGATTAATCATTTGAGAGACACAGGACTCAATTACTCCCTGGTACTTCAATTGTGAGAGTATTTCTTTAACAGGTGGTTTAGCATCCTACATAATAGGGTATTGTGGTTGCACTTGTGGGCTGGACTGTATGGGTATAACTTGATAAGTAGAGTCCCTATCCCAGCCTACATGATTGTGGAATAGTGCAGGGGCTAATGCAAGAGCCCATTCTGCTGCGTAAGCTTGTTTAACTTGGTCATGGACAAACAAGAGCAGAAAAGAAAGAAAGTATTACCCTGTGGGGATGTTTGTACAAACTGTGAGGGCCAATCGACCTCTGCCAGAAGAATGTCATAAGACAAGGTTTACATTTTCCCAAAATATTGCTTTGATGGTGCGCTGTATGTCACCCTTAATTTGAATGTCAAGAATATATAATCTATCAGGAGGGGCTACGCACCTATCTGGGGTCTCAACTGTAATAAAAGTATCTGTTGCTTTTGCTACCAGAAACTCCTGGAGATTCTGGTACACTATGGTGACTTCTGCCGCGCTGTCGAGGAGAGTCTCTACCAAACACCTTGTTCAGGAGGAAGGTTCTCATTGTCTGTGGCAAAATTAGCGGTTATAGCTGCTATTTTCTTTGTCTGAAAAGGAGTCTTATATTGAGGAAGTTTCTCCTTTTTTGGACACACGTACTCTTCTTGTCTGTGTTCCGATCACCCTCTTCTGTCGTACTGCTTGTCAGACGAGTCCTGAAAGGAAGGAGGAGAATGTGTATCAGGGACCTGACACCTGTCTGGAGTCATGATTTTAGTGCAATCACGAAAATCATACCGCCTCTCAGAGGAGTCAGGGCGTGGAGAATCTCCACAAGGTTTACCTTTCTGTTGCTGTTTAGATTTACCCGTGTTTTTTTTAACAGATTCACTGGTTTGTTTGGCTTCCTTGTCAGAGCTAGGCATGACAAGTAGCGGTTTGGTAGGTCTGGTTCCCAAATTATTGCATCCTAAGGATGTATACACATCAGCAATAATTATAGGCAACTCACGTTCACAGTCGACTAGCGCGTCTGCCGTGAGCGGCTGGCGTATAGCCAAAGATACTGCTTCACCTCTAAAGTTAGAGAGAATCATTGAGGAGACTAGGGGAAAGTTTCTCCTTAGTTTCATCCCCAAATCCAGGGGAGCAGCTGTCCCATGTTTATTCTGTATTTGTTTTAGAATGTCTGATAAGACCGACTTAGAGGGAGTGCCGTGACTGAACATAAAGACAGCTGCGAACACTGTCCCCCAGGTGTTACAATCTCCAATAGCGGGAACCATTACGTGGGGTAAGCAAATAGTCAAAATTCTGTGCTTATCTTGTGGCCCCATCAGGGGAAACACAGCTTCTAGTTACTCTACTTTTTGGA
The DNA here is from genome assembly GCA_963921515.1 of Calotriton arnoldi. Taxonomy (NCBI): domain Eukaryota; kingdom Metazoa; phylum Chordata; class Amphibia; order Caudata; family Salamandridae; genus Calotriton; species Calotriton arnoldi. The sequence continues at coordinate 287,565 of CAWUFW010002613.1, forward strand.
CAATCCAAAATGGAATTTCTTCATGGTACTTTGCCCATAACCGAATGAACGATTACAGGACTAATAGTCGGCACTGCAGGCAACTGGGCTTGCCACCAGCAGGCCAAATCTTGCTGGCTGTGCTAGCAAGGTGCGTGAAACAAATTGAGTTAAGCATCTATATAGGACAACTAGAGCTTCAAAAAAGATCTGTGAATGTAGCAAATTAAGAGCCACCATATTAGGATAGGGCGTATATCTGGCTAACGCCGGCCAGGTCGCTCCTCCTGAGGGGACCCATGTGTGTGTATAGGAGAAGCTACTTGAGGGAGGGCACCAAGGAACCAAGTATTGTGTTCCCAATAAGTCAATGGTATCTCCATAAGCTGATAAGGTCTATATAGATTTGGTGTGTGAGGTGCAGTGTATGTATGGAATGTGTTAGTATTCCCATCCACAGCTGGTAAATCAAATCAAGAATAAAAAACTTCAAATCAGAAAGTTGGATCCGCTTCCACTACAAAAATAAAAGCACCACCTGCATTAGTAAGTCCATGTTGCATGACATGTGCATGGACTGCAGGTCTTCAATTTACAGGAATTGCAACAGGTTGAGCTGCTATTGCATAAGCAGCATAGAAGACAAAGTGCAACACAAAACTGGGTACTATCTTTTGAAACTTTCAAGCTTGAAAAACCAACAGTAAAAGGTACTTCCTAAACACTGTGGAGGATGAATCCCAAACACCATGGATGTCTCCGACAAATAGGTGTAAGGGTAATGTGGATACACACAGAAGCAATACTAAGGAGGCCTGTAAATAAGTAGCAGACAAAACGTTGGTTGCACCATGTTGCAGGGATTCTGCTTAGAAAAAGAACTATTCCTGGGACCACAGAACATCAGTACATAGGAACTTAGTCACTTTACAACATCAGTACCTAAATAACAAAAACATGTGCAGTCTATTTGTCGAATAAATGTGTCACACAAAGAGAAGCTTGTTTCTGTAACGTGTGCAAAGCAAAATAAGCCTACTACTTGCAGCTAAGCTAACATAGGTAAGAAAACACAAGGGGCCTATAGCAAATACACGACAAAATTGTGGTGGGCAATGGAGCAGGTGAACCAAGGAACGTATTAAAAATGTCCATGTTGATGCTTGACAGACATTTTGGTCCACGTATTTTACCCGGAAGCAGGGTAAGGAGGAAAGAGTATCTAACTACGTAGATTCCCTAAAGAATCTTGCTCATAATTGTGAGTTCAGGAATCTGATGGATTCCCTTACCAAGGATCAACTAGTGCACTGCACTAATAACAATAGAGTGCAAGAGAAACGTTTGGTGAAAAATCCAATAACGAAAGTAGTGGTGGATGTGGTGGAAAGCATGGAACATACCAAAGGATGGGTTAAAAAGATGTGAGGAGTCATACCAAATTCTGAGGTGCAGTGGAACACACAACATCCTGTGGATAGGATATCGACACATGCAAGTGATAATGGAGTTATTGGAGGCCAAAAGAACTCGGTCCAAAAAGAGGTAACCCTGGCCCAACAATGGGCACAAAATGTAGGTGTTTCAAATGTGTAGTGCATATCATTTGTCTAATAGCCCAAACTGCAATGCCCACAATCCTAGTTGTCGTAATTGAGGGGGAAAGGGCACTTCGCGGTGGTTTTCAAAAATGCCAGTGTGCATGAGGCAGGACCAGGGATGACCTGGCTTGGCAGTTCGGGCTGGACTGTTCCCATAAAGAACAGGGTCAAGACTGATTTGCATATGGCTGAGTCCAAATTGGGGTGGCGTAGTGAGCAAAAGAATGGTGGATTAACCCCAGATCCTTGTGACTGGGGGTGAATGTTTGCATTGTTCAGCATTCCGTCCATCAATTGTTTCTTTTGCATTTGTCTCCCTAAGTGGGAAGGGTATTCCAAGACGTGGGTCCAGTGCTCACTGCACCACTGGATTCAAGCTAGCCTAGCTGATGAGATGTTATGCCCCGAAACCGGTCCCAGGATGCTTGTTTTCGGTCCAGGGTGGACCTGGCTTGGCAGTTCAGGCTGGACTGTTCCCATAAGGAACAGGGTCAAGACTGATTTGCAAATGGCTGTGTCCAGACTTCGGTGGTGTGTTGGGAAGCGCCAGCCTAAACTAATAAAGATCAGATTAGATCTTTTTTAGGCCTGGGGGAATATTATTTTTAATTTGTCAGGAATTTTGCGAGTGTGGTGCAGCCTATCAGAATGCAATTTAAAAAAGGAGTACAATTTACCTGGACGGAGGAGTGAGGAGAGGCTTTTAAGGTCATAAAGAGTGAAATTTGCAAGATGCCAACCCTTGGACATTTTGTTGGCACTAGAAAAACTATGCTGATGACAGATGCCAGTATGAGAGGTTTGGGGGCTGTGTTGTCACAGATATAAGAGGGCAAAGAAAAGGTTGTGGATTTTGCCTCACGCTCTTTGAGGGGTGCTGAGGAGAGGTACTCGGTGATCGAGTGTGAGGCTCTAGCAAGCACATGGCCGATGCACCACTTAAAATTTTTCTTGTGGGGGCTGCTGTTTGTACTCAGAATGGAACATAGACCACGTGTACAGTTTCACTTTTTGTGGCGCAGCAGCGGCTTAAATAATGCATCATGTTGTGCCATATTTACGAAGTGACACATCTAGGCAGATGAGTCATTTGTGAACCCCTGCGCTACATTATACCTGTATCAGGTATAATGTATGCAGGGTGGGTGTTCCCCCGCAAGAAAGGGTCGTAGGAGTGGTGCAGTGAAATCTATAAGATTTCACTGCGCCACTTCTAATGTAGTGTAGTTCCTATAGTACCCCTGCAGGACCTGTGCTTTTGGATAACATACACTGTGGGCCTGGTGGCAGACTGATTCTGAGCACCCCCACTGTGTTTGTTAGCCTGTTCGCATTAGCTAGCTCACAGTGCCACTAGAATCTCCTTTTTATCCGAGAGATTAGTTTTTGGCAACCTCAGAACACGACAACCCTGATTCCTCAGACTCGTGGAAACAATGTACTACTTTTCGCTCAGTCACTCGTGCTTGCTCATTTGGTCTCAGATAGTGACACAGAAGAAACAGTCGAGCGTCTTTACAATAAGAATTTATTGTACAGTTGTTCTTCTAGTGTACAATATATGTGCTGCGACAACTGTTAAACAGTAGCAGAGATATATGATCAGCAGTACAGTGAATAAAAAGGGATAGGACAGTTCTACCATTTTGCAATAGCCATGAACATATACATGAATATGAAATGCATTTAAAAAATAAAGCGCATACTCCTACGATGCCTGTCTAGATGTACCTAAGTGTACCTAGCATGTGAGTAGTTGCGAAAGAATCCAAGAATTCCGCTAGGATTTAGTCAAACCCCATTACCTGAATAATGAGATTGTGGGACCTCGTCCTGGTCTCGAGTTGGACAATCCACAAGGGATGATTAGACCACTGTCAGCTGGAGCGACTGCATGCAGGAGCCTCAGCGTCTCTGGTCAGTGTGTCGGCCTGGAAGTCTCGGTTCCCTCTAACTACTGATAGCAAGAGGTGCTGTATTTATACAGAAAAGTATAGAGTCCCTTTGTCCCTTGTGTCTTGTGTTAGCCATTGTTGGGTATGAAGATGATGTATGGGATGAACCGTTTACGTAGATGTTTATGCAGGTGGATCCTTGCCCCTGCCTGGTTTCCTAGAACTCTTATGAATATTTAATCATACTGGATGAGCACATCGAAGATGGTATAGGAGGCCATTGTTCGGGAAAAACCCTCCTTCTGTACCCAAACCACAGTCTAGATAAGGTTCAGCCCTCAGCGCCCGTTATTGCGGAGAATAGGGAACTAATGAAGGTGAAAGATTATGCCTATATTAGGGCATCTCAAACCATGCCTATATTAGGGCATCTATAAGAAACATAACACTAGGACGCCAATGCGTCAAAATATTACGCCTGCCTCATGGCAGGCGTTACGGTGATGCAGGCCCTTTCACATGAGGCTTGCCCCATGTCAAAGGACACATTGCTGGAGTTACGTCTTTTTTCAGACACACCCCAGCAATGCGCCACTTTTGCGCCAACAGATACGTCAGTAATACTGATGTATCTGTCATTCCTTGCGACATGATGTGTCATACAGTTAATATGACGCATTTATCATGTCGCAAGGAGGGTGCACTGAGAGTGTCGCATCGCTGCTTTCACGCAGCGATGCGACACTTCTCATGAATGAGGCCATTACAATTTGCCATCTACCGGACGATGAGTTCGAGTACAATTCAGGCGTCTTACAAGCCTGTGTTGTTGGTGGATTATGAAGATGATTTCTTGTTGAACAGTTTCATTTGCACAAGTCATTGCACAAGCTCTCAATGTGTAGCCTGTACGTAGGAGGGGCTGCCAATTCAGTGAAAGAGACATTTGTCTTTGTGTGGCTTCTTAACACTATGGGCCATATGTACAAGAACTGCTGCTAACTAACGCTAACGCTAGTTAAAGGCAGTTTTCTTAACGCGGCCTATCGCCGAAAACTATCGCCCTGTTAGCGAAGTATTTACAACACGTCGCTACATGGCGATAGTTTCAGGTAGCCATGGTGAAAACTGCCGTTAACACTAGCGTGAAGGTGATACAAATTCTGACGTTAGAGGGCGAAAACTCATGAAAGGCCCATTAGCGGCAAAAAAACTCACGTTAGTCAGCCCAACGTGACTTTTTTTTGCCTCAAGTGGCAAAAATAGCCTATAAGTCAACCTCCAATGAAAAATAGGAAACAAAACCAATGGAATGCAGAATGGAGCAGCTAGGGCCAAGTGCAGCACAGATCAACAACCTCCCAAGCTCCCCACCAGCCAGGATGACCAGCCAGAGTCCCAGGGGAAGAGGAAATTCAGGGCTACAATTATGAAAAGAGGTGCATCGCTGGGCAAAACCGGTGATGCATCACTTATCATTGGGCACTCCTTGCAACACCATGGCATCCAAAACCTTGAAAGTGCAGACAGTCCCCGGGGCCCGGAGGCCTCGCTGGACCTGCGCCTGGGACCCGGAGTGGGATGCGGAGGTGCTGTGGAGTTGCTGGGCCATGGCAGTAAACATTGAGGCTTCGGCGATCACCCTTACCTGGTGGGGAAGTCTGCCAGGTCGAATGGAGACACGTTGCTGACCTGTGTTCGAAGACCGCCTGGTGCCCCTTCGAGCTGTGAACGGTAGAGGCGCTCATGCGCACTAATGTAGGGAGGCAGCATCGCATACCACGGACCACCACTACACCGGGGTGCACAGAGGAGATTACCAATGGTGGGCAGCGCCTCTCTGCATCACAGGCCGGAGGATGTTGCGCTGGCCGGACTCTGTGGAGTGTGAGGCCCCTGAGCTGCGCCGAACTTGTGCGGCCAGAACACTGCAACTTCATGCCTAAGGGGGCCCTGTTGCATCACCTGCATCAGGAGGTTCCCCAGCAGACTTGGCAGTGACTGCTGTACCCACGCTTGTGAAATCCCGCCTGGCTGAGGCTCCTGCTGACCGAGTCACAGATTTGGAGAGAGTGCAGCGGATTGCCCCACGGTGTCAATGTCCAGGTGAGGATAAGGTTGGACGCGTAGCGGAGGAGGCCCGGGGGTCAAGTCGGGGCCAGGCCTAGCACCTGTGGGTGACGCACCCTCAGTGGTGGCTCATCGCCTATGGCAGAAGAGTGTCGCCCCACTGCTTTCAAGCAGTGCAAGAAGAAGAAACATAACATGATCTTAACTTTCTGATGTACTCATGCTATGTTTTCTTTGCGGGCGGGAGGGTGGGTGGGCCTGCTCTACTCACAGAGCAGGGCAGGGGTGGAGTGGAGTGGTATTATCACTCAAGTGTGCAATGACTATTTGGTCGGCCCTGTCAGGCCGCCCAAAGCAGTCATGTGCACATCCCTGTGCGCAATGTAGGCTGCATTACAGCCTGCATGGAGAACATGCCCACCCCTCCTGCCCCTGGCTGAACGCCTTGTCACGGCGCTCAAAAACAATCACAACGCCGCATTGCAGCATTTTGATTGGCTATGGGGAGGGAGCCTGGCTGCCTGCTTCCTGTTCCGGGAAGCAGACTCAGGAGAACAGGAGCACAGAAGACGCTGGACCTGACCTCGAGGTAAGAATTTTATAAAAAGATACTTACAACCCCTGCTCTCCCTGCGTCCCCTCCCCCTTCAGTGTCCTTTCCCACGTTTCCTGCCTCCCAACTGTCCAGTCCCCCCCTGCAGCACTCCTTAATGGTGGCCGCTGTGCGGCCATGCGCAGCGGGCATACCACTGGTGCGCCAAAGGCAAGCCCGTCTGCGTCTGCCCGCCCCTGGACCGCGCCAAGGACCCTTCCTCTCAGGACCCTCTTTGCCATCAACCCTGGACGCCACACTGCCTGCCATCTAGCAACACTGTAGAATTCTCTTGCACCCTGCGCCTGTCGAAACTGCAAACGCATCTTCTGCCACCAGCGTCTCCTGCTTCCCAGCCCACCAACAGCGCAGCTGACCGCCTCAACTGCATCGTCCTCAACGTGCGGTCCCTCCACAAACATGCAACAGAAATCTGGGACCTCCTCGACGCCACCTCTTCAGACATCGCCTTCTTCACAGAAACCTGGACTAACCTCTGCTCTGAATCGAACATCGCCATCACCATCCACGGCGGTTACAAATTCACCCGCACGGACCACCCCGAGCGGCCAGGAGGAGGCATTGCCATTGTCTAAAAAAGGCACACTCCGACTGACCACGCACTCTAATGACCCGACGGTGACCATGGAACACCTCCACTTCCAGATATGGACCAACACCAGCCTCCACGGCACCCTCATCTACAGACTCCCCGGGCCATGAACCTCCATTCACCGATGCCATTTTAGACCTCATCACACCCCAGGCTCTCCCATCCACCGACTACATCCTATTCAGAGACCTCAAGTTCCACCTGGACAACCACAGTGACCAGAACACCACCCCCCCTCCTGGTGAACCTCACCAGCATCAGACTCAAGCAGCTAGTCACTGCACCTACACACACAGTGGTGAAGCAAGGGGGGCGGTGGCTCCAACCCCGCTCTTACATGAGTTTGCCGCAGGGGTGGCAAACGCAGGAAATCTCGCCAGCACCCCCTCACTCTCTTCAGCGCGGTGGCGGGGTGGCAACGACAGGGACCACCACCACGGGCAGTCCAGTGCCTAGCTACACCACTGAACCCACATAGCCTGACGCTCGCTCGAGCCCGTCTTCTCCACCAGCGGGAACTTCAAATACAACCACACCACAGGACTCTTCTGTACCGACCATCATTGTTTACATCACGCCTTCACCACACCCACTGTACACCATCGCCATCATTGCCCCCCTGTCGCAGCTGGATCCAGGCCACCGAAGAAGTTCCCGTCAACTACCTCAGCACCACCACTCCGCCAACGCTTACAGACGCCAACACCACAGCGCGCAACCTCCACCGATGGATCTCCAACTGCGCCAACACCCTGACATCCCTCAAGAAAAGACGAGGCCAACAACACTCTAAGAAGGCCAACTGGTTCACTCCAGCCCTCCACTAGTCCAGCCCCACCTGCAGAAGTCTCGAGAAGAGATGGAGCCACAACATCAATCAACTACGCAACACAGTCACCCTTGCACCATGGCGCAAGGGTGCCTGCGTTGGTGCATTCTAACCATTGTGCGCCAACGTAGGGGAAAACGACAGGGAGGCTTATTCATGAGCCCCTTCTGACAGTTTCACCCCGCCGGTGTGTCATTTTCTTCACGTACTTGCAGCGTGATTCTTGCACCACCTTGCACCATATTTGCAAAGTGAAGCATCTAGGCATATGCGTGACCTTGTGAAGCCCTGTGCCACATTATACCTGCATCAGGTATGATGTATGCAGGGTGGGCGTTCCCAAGCAACAAAGCCTCATAGTAGTGGCGCAGTGAAATTCATCAGATTTCACTTCAACAATTGTAGGACGCCATTGCGTCAGTACCTTACACCATGAGGCGTGCATATGGGTGACGCAGTGCCAGAGGGATAGGCTGGCCCCATGCATTGCTGGAGTTGCGTCATGCTTGTGACACAACGTCAGCAATGCGTGACTTTAGCGCTGACAGATACGTCAGGATTCCAGACGAATCTGTCATTAATCGCGACATGGAGCGCCGTACAGTGAGTACAGCGCATCCATGGTGTTGCAAGAAAGGCATAGTGAAAAGTGTTGCAATGCTGTTTTGTTGCAGCGATGCAACACTTTTCATGAATGAGGCCCAGGAATGCACCCTATCTTATTGATGGTGCGCATTCCTGCCCTGTAGTTTTGTCGCAGGGCAGCGCAGCAACATTCCTTGCAGTGCTGTCCAGCACCAAAACCTTCTGAAATGAGGCCCCAAGTGTTTGCACCATTTTTAAGACCAGCTATTTTCTGGTCTTAAAAACTGCCTCTAACTGAAGTCAGAGGCAGTTTTTTGGGTTTTGCACCATACAAGGAATTCCTTGTAAATATCGCGAAGTGGGGTTAGCAGCGTTTTTTGCACAGGAATGCCTACCTTGCATCTCATTTTCGTTAAGTCCCGCTAACAGAAGTGGCGATCTTAAAAATTCACGTTTTCGCCGGAAAAGTGCTGCTAACTGCAGTTAGCGGCAACTTGTAAATACGGCAATAAAAAAAACCTGCCGTAACGTCAAAAAATTGACGCTGCTGCAGCGTTAAGTCCTTGTACATATGCCCCTATCTCTTTCTGATTTTTGATGGAAACATTTGTTTTTCGAAAAGGAAGAGGCAGTCATTTTTCAGACTATTCGTTACAAATTTCGGGTATTATATATGCGTTGGTGTATGTAGCTAATAGAGTCAAGACATAAGATACATTATTTGTTCTATAGTTAGGTGGGTACTAGGGACTTTCTAAGCACTAGTCTGCACCCTGGGAAAATGCTGGGACATAAAGAAAACTGTGATTTTTTTTTTTCCTTAACTCCTAAGGAGATTTATTTTTTGGAACCTTAAAAATATAAAACTATATCAGTGACAGTTCACAGGAAAGCGCATTAGAAGTCCGAAGAGAAAGCATCTCAGCTCTTCGGACACCATGTTTTTGTTACTTCACATACCCGATATTTTTGCTTTGTAGATGCTAGAATCAGTCGATTTACACTGTTGTAGTGGTTTACTATGTTTTTGAGGCATTGTTTTTTTTAGCAATTGAGAATGTCGACTTTATAGCAACCCCAGGCCAATGCTATATAATGGTGTACGTTTGTATAAAAGATAAAAATTCTGTTATTAAAGTAGCGCACACTACCTTTGTGTCACTGAAAGTTGACTTATCGTTTGGAAAGTTTATCATTTTTAAAACAGTATGTTTCAAGATATTTCTGCATGCAGGGTTCTCCAGTGCACCACAGCCACCAACTTCTGGGAAGATTTACAAAAACTCCTTCCAACGCAGCGCAGCCCCCAGCGAGGCTGCGCTGTGTTGCGCAACAGGTAGGGAGCAGGAGAGCGCCATATCTTCAAAGATATGGCTCTCTCCTCCCCTTTCTCTTGCGCCGGCACTGATTACAGCTGCCGTGCATCATGCACACACCATAGTGCCGCAGCGCTAGGGTGTGTGCATGAGTGTAGCATAGGTTTTGTACAGAAAGGGTAGCCTTCCTGTACAAAATACTAAGTTTAGCGCTGGAAAGTAAATTGGAAAAAAAAGATTTTGCGCCATTTTGCATAATTTTTGTGATGCAAACAAGGCGCAAAATCTTCGTAAATCTCCCCCTTCATTTCTTTTTGGCTATTATTTCAGCCTACATCAAGTCAAATCATCACACAAATATCATGTTACTTGTCTTGTAGTTTGTTGCTGATTTATCTGCGACTACCGCATTAGGTGTTCCGTGGTTAATGCAACTTTCCAAACATAACTAATGCCAATTTGAAATAAATGTGGTTTTGGTTGCCTAGTTTGCATAAAAATAAACTATCTGAACACTCCAGATTTCATGTATAATATATTTTGTTACATTCTGTTTAGTTAATTTATTTGTGCTGCTTAGGATTTTTGTTCTTGGGGAAGAGTTGGTATGTGTTTGAGCTTTTAATGACAATATACTTTTTGAAAAAATGTTTATTGCAACATATGTACAAAATGTTATAACCTGACACTTTATTACCAATGAAAAAGGGTACTTGAGGAAAAAAATTACACATGGATTGTGATCTAAATATGAAACATCTGAAGCTCATCTGGACATTGATACATCCTTAAAAAGCCTTTGCTGCTCTTTTATGGCAGCTCTCTATTGGTCAGTATGTAGCAGCAGGGTGCACGGAGTCAAGCACTTCAAAGCTGATTTTTCATCAAAGCCATTGTGCTTATCTTTGGTATGTATTTATTTACACCGGAAAGTGACTGTGAATCTTGTTGCTTTGAGCATTCCACAGAGTGCTCGTGTTTTCATTTTCACTCCCTCTGTCCTCCGTTTCTTCCTTCCCCCCTGAATCAACTCCAGCCAGATCGCCCTCACATCCAAACATGCTTTATTTAATCACTCTACAGAGTGCATCTTTTCGTACCCCCCACATCAAGAACCTGCAAGCACTTCTCCTTTCATTCCATTTTATTTTTTGCATTTTTATATAGCGCGAATGAAGGTATCAAAGCACTTTACATGAGCACTAGTTTCATCACAGAAATGTGCCCATTGGGGGATAATGTGCTGCATGTCTAAACACTTACACGGGCCCAAAGGTGAGACCTATTGGCAATGCCAACGCTTGTTTGTATAACATGTAGCATAGACAGTACTGTTCTGGCTTTTATAAGTATAATTTATTATCTGTTTATTCCAGGCAGCACAGGAGGGAGGTCAGCTGCATGCTCGCAGCAGAGGCAAGTTAGAGTGGGGAGGAGGGCATGGGGGCACAGGGAAGAGGTCCTGCCACAGCTAATGTTATCTAACGTAGCTTTGTAAATGTGTGTGTGTGTGTGTATATATATATATATATATATATTTTTTTTTTTTTTCCTTTGCCAAACAAATGCCACAGATTACCATCGAACTCCTGAGGGGACGGGTGCTTCCTTACGTGAGCGGGGTCTCACATCAAATACTTTTCCAACAAACGTCCACAAAGGACCAGGAGCACTCTCGGGTTCCACATATGATTTTATTACGACCAGAAGATGCGTTTCGGCACATTTGCCTTTTTCAATTCTGGAAATAAAAAACAGGTTTGAGTTTGTATCTCATTAAATAACAGAGTTCAGCTGCTCATTGGACAGTAATTCATGGCCATTGAAAGCGGACAACATTTCCTCTTCACTAGTTGAATTACATGTCCGCCATCACAGTGTGTATAATTAAGCACTAGTTGATCTCTTGAGCACTTTTGAAGCCACAAATTGATGACTACCAGTAAATGCTGCAAAGCACAAATTGAAGAAATAACACACTGTGAACTAGCCCGTACTCTGCCATCATGTACGAACAGTTTTGTCCTTTACAGCCGCCCTCATCCCGCTGCTTTTCTATAAAACTATAGCATCCTATAACACCACCCTCATACTAAAACAAAACTCCTCAGTACCCAATCCTAATTCACATCTGAAATGGGGCTATCCAGGTACATGCGAGGGGATAGATGCCCCGGCTGCACAATCTTGCCTGGCTCGAATTTAAAGATATTTGTGCAGATCCTCACTAGTGTTCAGGCCCACTGGGTATGTAGTGTCTAATTCTAGTATGTAACGTGTCTCTAGGCGTCTTAGCTCTGCTTCCCGGTTGCCACCTCTTTTTTGTGCTGGTACCGCATCAATGACAAAATACTTGAGATATTTGAGATTGCCATTATGGCATTCTTTAAAATGTCTTGCATATATATCTATATTCCAAAGGGCACACTCTTCTCCTTCCGGAGAAGCATTAGATCCCACCAACGAGTGGTGGGAATGGGTGAAGGACAGGTTCCGGAGCTTCTTCCAGGATGCAAGCAGAGCTGCTGCACGGGAAAAGAAGAGGTCATTCAGGAAGCTGCAGAGCAAACTGCAGTAACTGTACGAACTCGAGCTCAGGGGATGGGACGTGGATGACTTGGAGGAAACTCAAAAGGGGCTCACAGAGCACTTCAGGGAAGAATCCAAGAAAATCATCTTCTGGACCAGAACCGAGAACCTCGAAAAGGACGAGAAATGCAACTCGTTCTTCTTTAGGAAACTTCACTCAGCCCACACACCGCTGGTGGAGCTTCGGGACTCGGAGGGCAACCTCCAAATTGAGAAAGAGGAAGTTATGAGAGTCCTAACTGACTTTTAGGGCGAACTCTACTCACTGAAGTTGTTGGAGAGAGCCCAGGCGGATAGTTTCCTGGAGATCATCTCAAAGGCACTGAGTCCGGAAGAAGAGAGAGAGGGCCTGAACACGCCCTTCACCCTGGAAGAGCTGCACTTGGCCGCCATGACCTACAAGAGAGGCAAGACACCCGGGAATGAGGGTCTCCCATTGGAACTTTATGTCGAACTGTGGGACCTGATCGGGCCGGACTTGCTGGACCTCTACGAGGAAGTGGTGGGCAAGGGCAGTATGCCACAATCCCTGCGAGAGGGTATGATAACACTCTTGTACAAGCAGAAGGGAGAGAGAGAAGACCTCAAGAACTGGAGGCCCTTCTCTCTTCTCAATGTGAACTACAAGATTCTCACGAAGGTGATGGCCAACCGCCTAAAGAGAGTGATAGCGAAGATAGTTCACCCTGACCAGTCCTGTGGGATACCGGGTCGGCAAATCGCGGACAGCCTGGCCCTGGTCCGGGACACGATCGAGTATGTCAAGGGCTGCATGGTCCCGATGGCCTTGGTCAGCCTGGACCAGGAAAAGGCGTTCGACCGCGTTTCCCATGAGCTCATGGACTGGACACTCAGAGCACTAGGACTGGGAGTCTTCTTCTGTGACGTGGTGACCACAATGTATAGAGACATCTCCATTACGGCGTTGGTAAATGGCTGGAGAACCGACCCGTTCCCCGTCCTGTCGGGGGTAAGGCAGGGTTGCCCTCTCTCCCCCCTCCTGTTCATCTGCGTAATTGGGCTCCTCGCCGAACGCATCCGGCACAACAAGAACATCAGAGGAGTGAAGGCACCAGAAAGCAGGGGACAAGGGGAAATGAAGTGCTCCCTCTACATGGACGACGTCTCAGTCTTCTGCGCGGACGGACCATCTGTGAAAGAGCTGGAGAGGACTTGTGTCGAGTTTGGGAAAGCATCAGGAGCAAAGATCAACAGCGCCAAGTAGGAAACCCTACTCTTCGGACACTGGACCCCCACCCGAGACCCACTGCCATTCCCCATCAAGCAGGACTTTCTGAAGATCCTTGGAGTCTGTTTCGGTGGAAAAGGTGCCGCGGAGAAGACATGGGAGGAAAGACTGGCGAAGACGAGGCAGAAACTGGGACTCTTGAGCCTCTGGAATCTGACGATCAAAGGGAAGTCTTTGGTCCTGCGGAACGAGACCCTGGCAGTGCTCCAGTACGTCGCTCAAGTGTGGCCGGTGCAGACCAGAACGGCCAAGGCCATAACGAGAATGATCTTCTACTTCATCTGGAGCTCGAAGATAGACAGAGTGAAGAGGGCGGTGCTGTTCAAGACCCATGACAAGGGAGGCAAGGGATGTGCCAGACATCGCCACCATCCTGAGGGGAATCTTCGTGTGCTACTGCGTGAAGAACACCCTGAGGACGGAAGAGGAGAGCCATGTCGGCTTTCTGATGGCACGCTTCTACCTGTTGCCAATGTGGAGGCGCCTCGGATGGGCAGAGTGGGTGAGCGCCGTCCCGTACAACAGGGAGACCCCGTGGTTCTACAAGGAAGTGGAGAGGTTCGTGAAGGAGGTCAGGTTGGAGGCTGCCGCCCCCGCCACGTGGACCCCAAAGCTTGTCCAACGCCAGATACATGCAAGGGACATCAGCAAGCCGATCAGCACCCTCCCCTCTACCACAGCAGGCCACGTGTGGGGAAACGTCGAACCAGCACAGACATCGCCTGGATGGCCATCCAAGGAGGACTTCCCGTGAGAGCCTTCATGCATGCAAGAGGACTCAACCAATACAAGTCCTGCCCGAGAGGGTGCACCGTGGACGAGACGACATATCATCTCTTCTGGGAGTGCACGTACGCACAGGACCTGCTGAAGGACCAAGGCACAGAGCTTAGGGCCAGGATACCTACAACCTGCATCACCGCGGACTCTGTGATGTATGTATTGTTCCCAGGGACACATGCACTAGGTGACCTCCAGGGCTGCTGGAGGCTCCAGTGCTGTTTTAAAGATGTTCTCTTGTTTTCCAGAAATCGCCTGGTAGTAGGGAAAAAGGAGACATCGACCCTGGTGTGCCGTAAGATGAGCCACAGCCTCCGGCGCGACTACACAGCACTGGACGGATCAGATGAAGACAGCGACGACGAAACCTGAGGACCCTAAGGGGTCCCCTTGTTCCCTTATACCGGGGGGCCTGGCAGGCACAGACAGCGACGGCAGCGGACCCAAAGGGGTCCCCCTGCCCTTACGTGGGGGGGGCCCAGAGGGGCCACTAACCTGTGTTTTGTCCTTTTTTACCCCATGCCCAGGAACCGACCGGTGCCAGGGGAGAAGAGAAGGCGGATGAAGACTGGTGCAGTAAATGTAGTTATTTACTGTATGTATTTAACTAACGTGACCTTTTTCCTTCACAGGCAAAAGGTCAATGGGATAGCTTGTGCACTTGTTGTCAAGTTTGTTACCAACGACTTACGATTAAAATAGGGCTTTGTGGAAGGTGACAATTGCCGTATCTGAACCAGAAACAAGGCCCTAACAAGGGTTAGAAAAAAAAAATAGAAAAAAAAATGGCCAGCGCCTTGCCTGCAATTTTCCTGCAAAGTCACCACCCCTTTTCGGGTCAGCAGCGTCACGCATGTCGCAGATTGGCCCTATAGACAGAAAAGTAAGCTTTGCAGCTCTTGCCCTCCGATCACATGTCATTTCAGGAACAGGGGCACAGTGTTTGTCCATTCTCCTTATCCCGGGCCTTTTTCAGTAGGCAGACCACACCAGTGTTTAAGCGCGACCTTAACCAGCCCAGGCTGTCAACGACTCTAGCCCAGGCTTGTGCCATCCCAACCCAGAAACAAGAAGGCTGGCTGCACTGTACCTGGGAGACAACCCAGCCCAGCGTGAGGATGCGGCCAGCCAGCAGCAATAATTTGGCAGCCAGCAGTGATAAATGTGCAGCGCACTGGCTGTTGGCAGCTAAGTAAGCTCAGAAGAGATCAGCAAACTGCAGTCATTAATTTGGGTAATGCGTACCAATTCCAACAGTTTGAAATACCAAAACTAATGCAATATTTTTTTTTACTACACAATTAATTTCTAATTTACAGATCAAAAGGTATATACAGGCTGACACTGAAATAAGACAGTTTTTATTTGGTTTAGATTACCAGCTGCATTTTATTTAATGCTACTATAAAATATTACTGGAAGGTATGGTACGGTAGGAAAGGGCGCAGGGCAACTTCACAAATAACAAAGTACCCCATGTCAGGTGTAAGTGTTTTATTTAATTCTGGCACTACACTGCATTTACTAAAACAAGATTTTCGTTTTGTACCATACATTTTCTTAATCCACTGCTCGTTATAAAGTGTCACTGAAGGTGTTGCACAGGAGATGTGAATATGTCACTCATGGTCAAAACCTAGAAATGGCAGTCATGTGCCTAATGAAAAGTTGGCAGCTATCTTTGGGCCGCACCGGGGAGAGTCGGGTGACGGGTCAGTGTTGTCGGAGATAGTGTCACTCATAGTCGTTGAAATGTCACTCATAATTACACTGAAAATATGAAAATGTCCCATATAGCAATCTGAAACCTTGGCAGCTAAGGATGGGTGACTTTTTCAGGCTATGTATGTCTGCGCCAGTTGGTTAAAGCTCGTTTTATGGCATTATACTTCAAGGTTGCAGTTGCATTTTTCAGGTAATTGATGCCCCTACTGCAGTCAAAATAAAAATGCAGAGGTTTAGTTATCAGAAATAGCTATAAAAACCTAACCGTTGTAAAGATCACAGGAGATTCCACGCGGCAGAATGTTTTCAAAGTCTCTCAGTGGCGTTTGATTTGCCTATATAGATGCTAACAGAGGTATACACTGTACAGCTGTCCGCCCTTCAATTACCGACACTCGTACTTCTAAAACTCACAATCCTTGGCTTGGCCTCTTTGTTTCCCTGTGCTGGTGCTGAGACTAGAGGAGGTAAATAGGGTGGTTCCAGCGAGCAGCAGGCGCAGTACTCTTCATTGTTACTAGAGGGCAGGCTGCCTGGCTGCCATGAAACAGGGAGCGTCTGCTAATTTCTATACCCAGACGCCACTGCGAACCCACAAACACGTCAGTTTCATTATCTTGGATAAAACAATCATTTATTTTGCATCAAGCATGCAAATATGTAATGTGTAAAAAGTGTTAATAAAATGAGTGTCTATCGCTGTACATTTCAAAGTTGCTGTAATATTTGCATGTTAATATTTATATGACTATTGACAGAAAACTTATCAGTATTATCATTATGACAGATTCTAATTGGCGCCCTTCGTGTGACAATGAGACTGTCAATAGGAATAATGGAATTTTGTAAGGTCTGAGGGGCATATTAGCAAGGGCACTATCGCCGCTTTAGCGGCACTTTTTGCCGCTAAAGCGGCGATATTCATAACTGTCTCTAACAGCAGTTAGCGACAGTTTTCGGGCATTAGCGCCCGTTTTTTTACCGCTTTGCATGTCAGCGATATTTATCGCTAATGTCATGCAAAGTGGGCGTTCCCGACGAACAAACCTGGGAAACACCCGCTAACAGGCCTATCGCCTATTAGCAAGGTGGCCATGGCCCCAGTTAGCGACGTGAAAAGTCGCGCTAACCGGGGTCATCGCCATTTATTTAACACCTGCAATTAGCAGGTGTTAGCCATACCTAACATGGGGGTGGATTATGCTGATACGACCACAGGGTCGTATCAGCAAGGTGTTCTCCCTTCTCCATGCAACATCGCTGGTTTTTCAGCGATGTTGGCCCATTTCCTCGCTATCGCTGGAATATTCATCGCCATAGCGCTAATCGTTGCTAATACAGCGTTAGCGTGGCGATATATTCCAGCGATAGCCGGCGATAAAAAAAATCACGCTAAGCAGGGTTAGCGATGATTATCGCCTCTTCTTGCTAATATGCCCCTTACTGTCTAGACTCTAGACCTGAGGAGTTGTTATAGTAGTAAGTAGCATGATCACCCATAGATTAACTCAAAGAAGTAAGTGAGTGCGGTTATTAGTTATAAAGATGGCAGAATTTGTTACTGGCGAGTTCCTTTCTCCAACAGATCGTAAATGGTAGAGCTGAGTTCCCTTTCTTTGCGTATGTCTGAAGCGTTCTGCGATCAGTCCTCTTTTTATACTTACGCCTGAGGAGTTCTGCGGGGTTAGTCCTCTTTCTATGCACACGTCTGAGGAGTCCTGCGCGAAGTTTCCTTTCTATGCGCACGACACCCAAGCAATCGCTCTCTGGATTGTATTATTAATTATTATTATTATTTTTAATATAGCTCGACCTTGAGGTATCCGAGCGCTTTACATGAGCACCAGTTACCTTACACAAGGACCCATTCATTTTGTGGTAGGCACAGGTGGATTAAGTGATTTGCTCAGAATCACAGGATGTTGAGCCGAGGCCGAGACTCGAACCTGGTGCCACAACTCCAAGAGGTCGGCAGCTCTGGCCCTTATACCACATTGATTCAATAATTATCTTGACAGAGAGCAACAAATCCTCTTTTCTTAAAGCGAGCAAATCAGAGGGGTAAGCAAATAAACAAAAGAACTGAATGAAAGGTAAGTAACATGGTTGTAGTAATTACGCTGAAGATCGTTGAATAGAAGTTTATTGTAGGATAAGTTTATTATGGCTTTCTCTTTCTTTACTGCAAATCAACAGCAGCCAATCAGAACGTTTTTAACATAGATTGAAAAAACTACATTTCCCAAAATGCTTAGTATAACGACCACAACCATAGAGACTAGCCCTATAAATGACTCTCTTCCCATGAACACTTCCTCTTTCTTTACTGCTCACAGCTGAGTTAAGCGGGCCGATTTTTATTATCCCGTAAGTCCCTGTTATCATATGTTTTAATTGTTTTTTTCATATGTAATATGCTGATTGCTACTTGTTTGCAAGAGTGTATAGTTATTTCTGAATCACGTCTCGGCGGCAGCGTGCAGCTCGAGTATCGCATGGCGATCGAATGGTGGCGAGCGCTTCTCTGACGCGACTCGCCCCCACCTGAGTGCCTTTGCCCCTGTGTGGCGACCCAGACTTACCGCAAGCTCGAACAGCGGTCCGCGGTGCCTTCCCTCATACGGGCCCACGTTATTCGTGAGCCAGACGTCGCATAGCCCAATTGGGCTGGTTTTGGGCTATTTTTAGGCTACGCAACACCCAATCTCGTTTCCTCCTTGCTCCGCGCGCATTTCCAAACGCGGATAGGAGCGCAGGTTGTTTCTTCCTTACCCGTACTTGACGCCTGTCCTGGGCTGCACAATAAGGAAGGCCCAAGCTGAGTGCAGGCTTTTTGATAAGATTGGCTCTTTGACGCCCTCTGGTGGGCTGATATAATTGTGACTACAGCTTTGCTGAGGAGCAGTGAGAGTTTTTACTTTGCACTAAGGGTTGCTCCCCCTTGACCAATTCCATTGGAATTTTGGGCGTTGGCACGCACGTGTCTAACTCGCAGTGTAGCAGCTAGCGATGGAAGACTGGGCCTATTTTGAGGAGGATGAGTACGGGTACTATGAGGAGGAACATGGTCCCCTCCTGGAAGACAACCTAGTTGATGCCCAAGATGCATCAGTGCAGCAGTCCGTCAGTAAGGCAGTAGAAGTGGCAGTTCCACAGACAGTCAACAAGGCGCTTACAGCCGCCCTCAAGCCCATCACTGCGCAGCTTGAAAACTTTGCAAAACAACATGGGATGCACCCTCCGGAGTCGGCAAAATCAGCCTCATCCTCATCGGGGGGAAGCTGCGGCAAAAGCCAAGGCTTCGAACTGGTCGCATGCGCAGGCCTTAACTAAGTTGCCCCCTCTCTCTTCTGGAGATCATCAGTACTCCGGGACTCCAGACCCCATTCCCTCGTCATCCAAGAAGGTTCAGAACACCGACACAGACACAGACACGGATTCTACGGGGCATAACGCATCCCCCAAGAAAAAGAAGGCTAAGAGGGTTTCTATCGATCCCCAGTCCCCCTCCCTTTATCATGCCGCAACCCCGTTCGACTTTAACCCGCAGGACATTGTCCGCCCGAGATCATCGGACTGGGCTCCTCCCCCGGAGGTGGCCGATTATATACATCAAAACCTGAGGCGAAGTTTTGACAGGGAGGTTCGGAGCAGGTTGAGGTCCGAATGCCCCCGTCCGGACGTCCCGGATAAGGTGGCGGACACGCCTGACATAGACCCCAATATGTTGGCTTTTTTGAAGAAATTTGCAAAGGACCCCAAAAAAGGTATTGACCGTGCCTGGCGCGGGTGCCAGGATAAACATTTGGATACCACTGGCCCCTTGGCAAAGATTTTGGAAACAGCCTTAGTAGCCAAAGACACTGGGGCACCAATTGATCCAGATATCCTTGCGGGATGGACACAGCGCGCCATCTGTTTCCTAGGAAACGCAAACGGTGTAATTTCCACTGAACGCAGGAAGTCCCTTCTCATGCGGATGGACAATAATCTTATCGAGCTGGCTTCGGCGGAACCAGGCCCCTTGGCGGAAGGATTACTGTTTGGCGAGAGGTTTGTCAAAGACGTCTCCAAATACGTCGGGACCTTCACCTCTCTGGACAAAGCCCAATCAAATATCAAACGAGTATTCCAAGCTGGCCTTTTTGGTCGGGCCGGGCGAGGCAGGGGCCGCTCGCCAGGTCGCCAGTATCATCAGGGCCCTCCCATAGGAGGATACGGCCGGGGTAGAGGAGACTATCAGGACACCACCAGAGGCGGCACGTTCTACCCCACGAGACGCTTTAGCCGTCGCCGGTACCACCGTGGAGGACAGAGGGGGAACTTCCAACCCCAGATTACAGCATGTAAGGCCAATGGCTCTATCTCTATGTCCTCTGGGGGGGTCGCATTCGACATTTCCTAGACAATTGGTCACTCATTACTCAGGATGCCTGGCTCTTACAGACGGTGCAGGGGTTCCTCATACATTTCTTTCAGACACCGATGCAAAGTGTTTCCCCCCCTCTATCTTTTTCCCAACAAGACTGACTTTTTATAGATCAAGAAATAGAAGACTTTCTGGAGAAACACGCGGTAGCATATTGTGATGACAGGGCCGCGGGTTTCTGCAGCAACGTCTTCTCAGTCCAGAAGAGAGGCGGGGGTTACAGGCTAGTTCTAAACCTGAAAGATTTCAACTATTTTGTCCTGTACAGACACTTCAAGATGGAGGGGATTCATCTTTTGACAGACATTTTGAGACAAGGGGACTGGATGGTCCGTTTAGATCTCCAAGACGCATACCTGACGGTCCCAATTTTTCCCCCTCACTGGTGGTTCTTGCAATTCCATTGGCGAGGCAGGCGACTGGAATATTTGGTCCTGCCTTTCGGTCTTTCCTCGGCTCCTTGGTGTTTCACCAAATTGATGAAGCCAGTGACCGCACACCTCCGGGAGCAGGGTATTCGGTTAATAATTTACTTGGACGATATATTGATAATGGCTCCCTCCGCTGTCCTAGCATCGCAGCATCTGCAGATGACAATGACTCTGTTAGAAAATCTGGGTTTTGTAATAAACAAGACGAAATCTGTTCTGGTCCCAGCGCAATCACTGGAGCTCTTAGGGTTTGTAATCAATTCTCAGACGGCCCAACTCCAGCTGCCCAAACTCAAGTTGAGAGATCTGAAGAAGGAATTGAGGAGGACTCTGGACACACAAGTCATGTCGTTACGGGCGATTGCGCGTTTAAAAGGCCTTCTAGCCTCCTCCATACAAGCAATCTTTCCGGGGCCGTTGCATTATCGGGCCCTTCAGCGTCTAAAGATCCAACACCTTCAAAAAGACCTCTCTTACTCGGACCAGGCACCGCTCACAGACGAAGTCCGGGAGGAGGTCAAATGGTGGTTAGCCCACATGGATGCCTGGAACGGCCGGGCAATCTTCGGCTCTCGCCCGGAGATAGTCATAGAATCCGATGCCAGCTGGTCGGGTTGGGGAGCACGTTGCGGAGAGATTACCACGGGGGCAGATGGTCTCTCCAGGATTTATCATTACACATCAATTGTCTCGAGCTCCTGGCGGGATCATTTGCGATTCGCACTCTCTCACCCAGGAAGGTATCGTGTTGCATCCTCTTACGGATGGACAACATCTCAGCGGTGAGATATATAAACAAGCTGGGGGGGACAAGGTCCCCGATGTTGGCGGAGATCACCAAGGACTTCTGGCATTACTGCCTAGCTCATCAAATAACAGTAATAGCGGAATACCTTCCGGGGCGAGACAACACAATAGCGGATTGGAACTCCAGTCACTTGACGGATTACAGCGACTGGAAGCTCCATCCGGATCTCTTCCACATGACTCAGTCAATTTGGGATCCTTATCACATAGATCTTTTTGCCTCCAGGCTGAATTGTCAACTGGAGTCATTCTTCCGTTGGAGACCGTACCCTCTGGCGAGAGCCACGGATGCCTTCACACAGGATTGGTCCAAGACACTCAATTACGCCTTTCCCCCGTTTGTCTTGATACCCAGAGTAGCGAACCAGATTACCCTGCAGAGAGTGGAGCTCGTACTAATCACCCCGGTATGGAAGGCTCAACCTTGGTTTCCAGTCTTGCTGGAACTGATGTGCGATTTCCCTCTTCATCTCCCTTGTTCCCCGATGATGCTCCATGGCCCTCAAGGAGAATTGCACCCTCTAGTTCTAGTGGGGCAGCTGTCCCTGATGGCTTGGAGGCTTTCAGGCAACAGTGGTCGTTGCCAGGAATTTCGAAAGAAGCTTCAGGCATCATTCAACAGGACTGGGCTCCCTCTACCCGGAAACGATACTGTTCTGCATTGTGAGCATGGTTGGGTTGGTGTTTGGAGGAGCACTTGGATCCCGTGGAAGCGGACCTCTCCCAAATAGTAAATGTTGTTTCCAAAAAGGCCTCAGATGGTCTTTCGTTCCGATCGGTTAACAACTTCCGATCGGCCATCTCTGCTGGGCATGCGCACATTGATGGAAGACCGGTACGTATGCATCCGGTGATATGTAAACTCCTAAAAGGAATACGTGTGGTGAACCCACCTAAGGCTAAGTATTCTTCTTTATGGGATGTGTCTAAAGTCCTAAACTTATTTGATAATTGACCTAGTAATGAGTTACTCTCTAGGAAACAATTGTCTGCTAAATTAGCTATGCTTCTCTGTTTATCTGCATGCCGACGTGTCTCTGATATTAGAGTTTTGGATTTAGATGGTAGGATATTTTCTTCTGAGAGAGTGTCATTTGTAATTTCTGCTCGAACAAAAACATTCTCCAGGTCCATTGATTACAATGCGTTTCCATTGAATGATAAATTGTGTGTAGTGAAATGTCTCAAGGTGTATGAGGAATGTACCCGACCTTTTAGACCGGTCGGTTGTTCAAGGTTGATGATTGCGTTACAAAAACCTTTTAAGCCTGTTACCTCTGCTACTATTGCCAGGTGGCTCAGGTATGTGATGACAGAGGCAGGCATTGACACGGAATTATTTGGAGCGTACTCCGTGAGAGGTGCTATGGCCTCAAAATCTTTTATGTTAGGTACCAGTATCCATGATATATTGAGAGCAGCTGATTGGTCGTCTAGCTCTACATTCAAACAATTTTATTATAAACCTGTGCGCGATGTTGCTTTTGTGGTTGTGGATAAGCGCTAAACTAGCATAATCCGAAGCCTCCGGTCCTGTAATAGAATAAAAAATTTGCTACCATTCGCACCAAGAATTTTCAATTCTATTAAGGAAACGGAGGCGAGGATTATCCCGCCCAAGGTATATTTATTGGTGATAACTGTCATGTTTTACCCTCCCTGAGACAAAGGTTTGTTTCAGTTATTACGAGTACTGTTTCTATTACAGGTGCAGAACAGAAAGGCGAATAACCAATCGCTTTGGTCTTCTTGTAAGGCGTATTCTATAGTCTTCATCAACGGAGCCTGCAGTGCAGTCTACAACGTTCTTGGTTGCTGTTTTGACAAAGTTTTAAGTGTTGCTTGGAAAATGGACAATTAAGTCTTGGACAATGCTCGTTGGGCAAAGAAAGAGGAAGTGTTCATGGGAAGAGAGTCATTTATAGGGCTAGTCTCTATGGTTGTGTTCGTTATACTAAGCATTTTGGGAAATGTCGTTTTTTCAATCTATGTTAAAAACGTTCTGATTGACTGCTGCTGATTTGCAGTAAAGAAAGAGAATGCATAATCCTCGCCTCCGTGTCCTTAATAGAATTGAAATTTTTTATTCCCCAGCATGCGGGAGCACAGCAAAGTCGTCCAGTCAGTTAAACAGCTGACTCCCCCAATGACCAATCTATTCGAATAGATCATTGCGCTCCAATTCTACTCACACTCAAGTATGGGTCCTTAAGTAGGACACTTAACATAGAACAGCAGAACTAACAATTAAAGGTATATACAACATATCTTCCCCTTCAAAATAAAAAATAAATTAAAGAAAATTAGATTACATTACACTTCCATAAATCAGCAAAGTGGTGCTACAGGGAAATACTTTTTGCTTATACATGTGGAAATGTTGAAACTCTATACAATTTGAAATAATAACCAAAATTACAGTTTTGGGACCTGAAGCACTAGAGGCTCACTCGCACACGAAATCATGAAATCTTTTGGGAGTTTTAAGCGTGCGACCTAACCTCCGTTATTTCTCACCACATGTCCCTGAATATGTGGATGGAATCTGGTGCCCCTGATCTCAAATACGCACAGTTACCTAGATTTTCACCACATTCTCCTGACGATGTGGAAGGAATCTGACCACAACCAGCACCTATGCTTGCAGAATTTTCAAAATCTCCACTGGTGTTGCCACTAGAACCTTTACTTGTACTTTTCACGCATGCTTCATCCAACAACCAGTCTGACGATTTCTTGACACTCATACCTGAAGTATCATCAAGGATCTTCTTTTCTCCTTTGTACAAGGAAGCTCTACTCAAATGCCAGACCTTACCATCCGTTAACTGCACGGAATTACCCAAAACCTTGACTACCTTTAGAGGTTGGAAAAATCTTCCCTCGCTTTTTGTGTATATCCCTGGTTTTTTCTTGACTCTTACCCAATCCCCTATTTGTATTACATAGTTTTTGCAGGCATTCTTCTTGTCGTAATAATCCTTACACTTAACCTGTGAATTTTTCACACATTCTTTGACCAAGACAGGGGTCCATTCGCTCCTCTTGGAGTAACACATCCAACTTACACTGTCTTTCATCCCAGGCAGCCTGCCCCTCATGAGCTCAAATGGGCAAAATCCTGTGGAATTGCGAGGCGTGACCCGGTAAGCCCACACACTGCGCCACACTTCCTTAAACCAAGATAGATTAGCCTCATTAGCCAACTGAGGGGCATATTATCAAGGGCTGGCGATATAATTATCGCCGCTTTAGCGTCCGTTTTCGGGCGAAAAGCGGCGATAATTATATCGCAATATCATCAAGCGATACGCTAGCGCGTGTTTCCTTGATGTAGAGCCCGTTTTTCACAGCCTCGCCTTGCATCGCTAATGAGATGCAAAGAAGGCGTGGCTGTGAAAACAACACAAGCTAATATCGCGAAGGCAGCTTCGCGATATTAACAAGGAGGTGCAGCGATAAAAGAAATCGCACTACCTCAGCTTTAACTCAGGAATTTAACGTCTGTTAAATTCCTGACTTAAGCATACTTTACATGGGAGATGGATTCTGCTGATACGACCACAGGGTCGTATCAGCAAGTGTTATCGCTCGCTTTCCATGGAACATCGCTGGAAAACCAGCGATGTTCCATGGAAAACAAGCTATCGCAGGAATAATTATCGCCATTGCGCTATGCGTTGTTAATACAGCGCTAGCATGGCGATAATTATCTGCGGTAGCCGGCGATAACTATTCTCACGCTGTGAACGGCCAGCGATAATTATCGCTGGCCGTTGATAATATGCCCCTGAATAGTATTCTTTAGCCCCCTGTGAAGCGTTACACCGCACCATTTCCTGCTGGATGATACACAGAGGTGGTTTTATGTGCTATGCCGTTTCTTTTTAGAAAAGAACTAAACACTTCTGAACATAATTGCGGACCACTACCAGTCAAAATGACCCTGGGCAATCCTTCTTTCAAAAACACCTTGTCCAGAAAACATTCAATGGTCTGTGTATCTGCCCTTGGTACAATTTCAACATCAGCCCACTTTGCAAAATGATCCAACAGTACTATCAAATACTTGGAAGATTCACCATCTTGTATGGGACCCAAAATGTCTAACCCAATTCTTTCCCAAGGCATTTTAGGACATCTTAAAGGACATAAAGGGGTTTAATTTTCTTGAGATTTTTTCTGAATTATTGCACTGAACACAATTTCTCACAGTCCTCTCAACTGCTTGCTCAATGCCAGGCCACCAACAAACCTGCTTAACCCTGGCTTTTGTTTTTGTAATCCCTAAATGTCCCTCATGACATAGACTTAGGCCCTCATTTATGAAAAGTGACACATCGCTGCGAAAAAACAGCGATGCGTCACTTTTCATTGTGCCCTCCTTGCGACACCAATGATGCGTCATATTTACAGTATGACGCATCATGTCGCAAGGAGTTACAGATACGTCAGTATTTCTGACGTATCTGTAGGCGCAAAAATGACTCATTGCTGGAGTGTGTCACAAAAGTGACGCAACTCCAGCAATGGGTCATTACACATGGGCAAGTCCCATGTTAAATGTGCCTGCGTCAGTCTTACGCCTGCCATGAGGCAGGCGTAAGATATTGACACATTTGCATCCTAGAAGTGGCACAGTGAAATCTTATAGATTTCACTGCGTCACTTCTACGACCCTTTCTTGCGTTGGAATGCCTCCCGCGTACATTATACCTGGCGCAGGTATAATGTTGCGCAGGGGTTTACAAAGTGACTCATCTACCTAGATGCGTCACTTTGTAAATATGGCGCAACATGGTGCATTTTTTACACCGCTGGTGCGTCACAAAAAGTGATGCACCAGTGGCGCAAAAGTGACGCAAGGGCCCATAAATAAGCCCCTTAATAATCTACTCTTTAAGGAATCAGGGGGAATAACCCTCCCAGCACGTAGTACCTTTCCGTCTTCAAATGACAATTCATTTCTCATTTCCCAATAAACTATGTGCTCACTGCTCAATTTACATTTGGAAGGCCATCCATCTTTAATCCAACTACAATTTTGTTTCAAACTTTCATCCTTAACGGTGGCCTATACCCATTAATTTTCTAAACTTCCTTTTTTTTTAAAAAAAAATTTATTTTGTTTATTAAAGACTTTGATAATTATGCATAACAATAGTCACAGCTGTAACAATCCCATGAAATATATTACAGTAAGGAATCCGATATATCACATTTTCCAAGAGTACACAGTTGAGCAATTACACAGCAGAGCATTTTCACATTGAAAATTCAGGTGTTCAAATGAATGAATAGCCTTAAGTAAATCAGGGTGTTCTCGTAGATATGCAGTAAGCGGTTCCCAAATATCTGAGGGCTTGGAAAGCGGTTGGCAGTTCTTCCGCGTATATTAAAAAATTATCTCTACAATAGACAGCGTCTAGTATCCAGCTTGTTAGAGTAGGGGTGAGCTTACTCTCCCAATGCATCGCTACTCTACGTTTTGCCAACAACAACATTATGGCAACCAATTTCTTCTTTGCAGCCTCCACAGGTATGTGGAGGCCCAATAGACAGAATTGTGGCGTGCACAACAGCGGACATGATACGAGTAGACCTAAATGGTAAACCACAGCCTTCCAATATTTCTGTAGTGGACCGCAATTCCATGCGAGATGTGCAAAATCTGCTTGGTCAATCCCACATCTCTTACAGTGCGCATTTTCACGTAGTCCATATTTATATAATTTGGCTGGAGTGTGGTAAGCTTGATGTATGTATTTGTAATGAATGATGCGGAGATTGCCATTTGGCGTGAGGAGTGTAGTGAGTGTGCAGCAGGAAACCCAGTCTTCGTCCGTTAGGGAGATGTCTAACAATTTATTCCAGTTGTCACGGGCTTTGAGGGTGTGTGCTCCAATTTCCACTTGTACCAGTTTATATAGCCGTGAAATTATATGAGTGTGAGTAGGAGTAGCTATCGTAGTCTGTAGTGACTGTAAGACAGGAGGCTCGATGGGATAGGTTGGGTATAGTTCCCTGTTAGCGGCTCTCAATCTATGATAAATAAATCGGAATAATAGTGATTGGTTGCTGATATATGTTAAGTCATCAGGAGTAATGAAGGTCCCATTTGGGTATAAGTCGCCCATCTGTGCTACACCCACTTGTTTCAAAATCATCATGCTATTCTGTTCTTGTGTGACTGATAACGCAAGGTGATGAGTCAGTGGCAGATTCGGGGTGCATATGGGAGTTTTATTTGCTAATTGACTGATGCGTTGCCAGGCTTGCGAGGTTGTCCGTATCGTATTTATTTCTCGCATTGATAAATGATGTCGTGTATGCGTGAGAATGCTGGATAATGGCACTGGGACAGCGTCACCGTCTTCTACTGCTAAATGCGGTAAATATTGTACCGGGTGATACCAATAGTGTGCATATTGTGCCTGAGCACATAGATAATATAAATAGATATCAGGGACTGTAAAGCCGCCTGCGGCATATGGAAGTGTCATGGTTTGGAGACCTATTCGGGCCTGTCTACCGGCCCATATTAGTCTGACAAGATTCGTGCGTATCTTTTTAAAAATTGAGGCAGGTGGTGGTATCGGTATATTAATAAAGAGGTATAGCAGCTTAGGTAACAGCACCATCTTTATTAGTGAAATCCTATCAGCTAGTGAGAGAGAGAGAGTGATCCATCTAGTTATTTGTGTTTCTATGCGATCTATTGCGGTGCCATAATTATATCTAAGTACTAATTCAGAGTCTCGATGTATCCAGATTCCGAGATATTTAATTGGATCCTCTTGCCATACAAGGGGGAATTCCATTTGTGGTGCTTTTGTATTCATTGTTAACGGTACCACCGCCGATTTGCTCCAGTTAATTTGCAGGCCCGAGTGCCACCCGAATTTTATATATTCTCGCAATAATGATGATAGGTTCTCATCAGGGTCTCGTAGGTATAGTACCATATCATCCGCATATAATGATATACTAATGGGTCTCAAGTTAAACCGCAGTGCAGTGTGTGCGTATTTCTGATGTATTTTGCAAGCTAGCGGCTCTACTGCAATAGAGAAAAGTAGTGAAGACAGTGGGCAGCCCTGTCTAGTACCACGTTGTATTGGTATTACTCCTGATATATATCTATTAACTTTGATTCGGGCAGTGGGTTTAGTGTAAAGAAGGGCGATCCAGTTGACAAGCACAGGTGGTAAGCCAATTTTCTGTAAAATCGTAAACATGTAGGGCCATTAAACGGAATCAAAGGCCTTACCCGCATCTAGCAGCACCGCCACGGCCTGCAACTCCGGATTTATTTGATGCAAAAGGGCAAATATGGTGCGTAGATTATGTGTGGTCGAACGATCTGGAATAAATCCTGATTGGTCGGGTAGAACTATAGTGGACATGAGTGGTTGCAGCCTCGTTGCAGTGATCTTGGCCAAGATCTTGACGTCCGTGTTTCTTAATGAAAGGGGTCTATAAGACTCCGCTTTTTCAGGATTTTTATCTGGCTTTAGCAGTGTCACTATGAGTGCCTCACGCAGCGTTGGAGGAAGGATATTATTATTATAGGCTTCGTCAAACATCTCAAGCAGATGTGGAACCAATAACTCCGAATACGCTTTATAAAATTCCCCAGTGTATCTGTCGGGGCCAGG
Organism: Calotriton arnoldi; assembly: GCA_963921515.1. Taxonomy (NCBI): domain Eukaryota; kingdom Metazoa; phylum Chordata; class Amphibia; order Caudata; family Salamandridae; genus Calotriton; species Calotriton arnoldi. Next base: position 316,713 of record CAWUFW010002613.1, read on the forward strand.
TGACTTACCATTCGGCAGTGATTTTATAGCGAGCTGTACTTCCTCCTCCGTTATAGGTTGGGCTAGGTATTCGCGATGTGTATCAGACAACCATACCAGCGCTATGTCTTCAATATATTGCAAAATTTCCGGCTCTAGTACGGTGTGCTGTGTCCTATAAAATTCACTATACGTTTCCACGAATGTGGTCAGTAAGTATACCTTGGGTGTCACAATGTAGTTGCCCGTCATCGTCCTCTATTTGTATAATCGTGTGTTGTCTATGCTCAGTGCGCACTTTCTGCACTAATATTCGGCCTGGTCTACCTCCTTCACCCATCTTGCGTGCTGCATGGCGTCGGGAAGTATATTTGATTTCATCATCTGCTAGTGTATTGTACTGATTTATCTCGTCCCGCAGATTGCCAAGAGTGAGTGCACTATGGGTGGTGTCATATTCTACTTCTAGAAGTTTTATGCGGTCTTCGCATTTCGTCAGTTGATTTCTAATATCTTTTAAAATGCCGGCATTTGTGCTTATACAGATACCCCTTAGAGTTGCTTTAAAGACCTCCCACAGCGTACCTGCACTGTCGACTGAGCGGGCGTTATTTGCAAAATAATCCTCTATCGCTGATTGTATTGTTTCTTTGTAGATGGGATCTAAAAGTGCAGTGGCATTGAAGCGCCACACAAATGGCGGGGGTATATATGTCGGAATCTGTAGAGCTATTAGTACAGGTTTATGGTTCGATAGTGTCTTGGGGAGATGAATTATGTCCTTAGCCCATGTGGATGCGTGGTCAGTTAGGAGCCAATAATCAAGCCTAGACCAGCTGTTATGTACTGTCGATGAATAAGTGCTTTCCCGTGTGGTCGGGTGCCGTATGCGCCATATAAGCGGAACTCTGTCATGCCATTTAAAATAATTGAGACCGCACGTTTATGGTGCTCTGTTGTGTTTGGAGATCTGTCGCGTGTATTATCCAATGCAACATTTAAGTCTCCCCCCCAGATCAGCTCCAAAGGCGGCAGGTACGTATTTTCAGCCACAGATCCATAAAAAAGTCAGGGTCATCCGTGTTCGGACCATACACGTTGATAATAAATACCCACTCTGGGGCCTCTGAGTATGCCAGTGATAATGACATATCGACCCTGCGGATCAATGAGCGTCTTGTCTAGTCGAAAGTGAGTGCCCTTGCGTATAATGGTCGTCACCCCCGTGCATATGAGGAGTAGGTTGCTGATACTACAAGTTCGGCCCATCTGTAGCCTAATTTATCTGCTTTATGCTGAAGTAAATGCGTTTCCTGGAGCAACGCCAAATCAACATGTTGCCTATCAAGATAGGCGAAGACCTGCCTAATCTTCCTGGGGCTATTGAGGCCTCTGACATTCCAGGTTATAAATCGCAGAGGTGTAGAGTGAGCTATACTATGTGATTTCTGTATCCCCAGTTATACCGAATAGTTCTGATGTTACCTATGTTTGCATCTGCTTATCTTCGCTCGTGTGTACTGAACCTGGAGGTGTTATATGTATGTGCGCATGAACAGCGGATCCCAATAAATGTGTGACCAACAATATAACAAAACCCTGTCCTGTCCCTCCCCCACCCACTTCGCCATCCCAATTATGGCAAAGCCAACTCCCTTTAACTGCTGACAAAAACCCTCATCCCACCCTAATTCCGTCCCTTGGATGGAAACCCAAATGAGGAAACAAGAGTTGTGGCATACACAGGGGCGGCAGCCGCCAGCCAACAGCCCCAACAGTAAAGCAGTTGGGGGATCCAGCCACAAACCCATAAATCTATGAGAACATATAATAAGAGTGTCATAGCCCATTTAAAGAAATCAGTTACTTGCAAAATAGAGGTCTCAAACGTAGTCACATTGTGACACAGTAATCTATTACAGTCAATCATTTAACCTTACTTACACAGCCGGTATGTCGTTAAGTATCACACGGTAGCACATAAAATGCAGAAAAGAAGCCTGCAATGACATACCCTACAGTTCCTCGCTGCTATGCGTAAAGTTCCAAGAATTACAACTGTTATTCGACATCTGAGGTGTGATCATACTCTGCATGTAGTCCCCTCGGAGATTTACGTCGAAGAGCTTGCGGGTGGTTCAGTTGCAAGAATTTAAGAACTTCTTTAGGATCATTGCAGATGATAATCTTACCGTCGTCTGTGATTTTTAAGCGAGCAGGGTATATCATCGCATAGGAGATATTGTTCTCTCTCAATTTCCTTTTTACATCCATGAACTTCTTTCTTGCCTCTTGCACTTGCGATGTAAAGTCCGGGTAGAGGGAGATAGACATGCCTTCATGAGTTAAGGTGCCTAGTTCCCGGGCCTTACGAAGAGCTGCATCTCTATCCCTGTAATTCAGGATTTTGGCAATTATGGGGCGGGGTCGTGCCCCAGGCGCCGGCTGTGGTGCGAGAGATCTGTGGGCTCTTTCCACAATAAATACATCAGAAAAAGTGTCTCTGCCGAGGAGAGCGGTTAGCAGTGTCTCGATGTATCGTTCCATGTTACCTGTGCGCGTTGTCTCCGCCACACCCATAATGCGTAAGTTGCAGCGACGTGACCTAGCTTCTAACTCTTCAGTTTTAGCCAGCAGGGACTGTAGGACCTTGTCCACTTTCGTTTGTTTCAGTTCAAGTTGATGGTGAGAGTCCTCCGCTTCCGATATTCGGCGTTCAGCCATATCTATACGCTCTGTATGTTTATCCAAGCGTTGCGACATACGATCCACACGGTATGTCAGCGAGTCTATCTTCCCGTCGATGTTGGACAGAGTTAATTGTATCGTTGCAAACATTGCCTGGAAATCCACCGTCGTGTCAGAACCTGGTGCAGGCGTGTTAACTTGGCTCCGCTCAGGGGCCTCAGCACTCATCTCCGTCACTTTTCGCTGCTGTTCGAAATGCAATTTAGGTTGAGTTTTATCCGGTTTCCCCATCTCACTGACACTGTGGGGGTTATCATGATTGACTGCAGAAGTGCCCTGCAAAGGCAAGGGAGTTGTGGATGATCGCACACTAACGCTGTAGGTGCACAACTCAGAGATGTCCTCAGAATAAGCTGGATTGCTGTGCGTCGTTATGACTGTCTGACTGTCATTCCGAGGTCGGCTTTGATATATAGTGAAATTCTGGGAGTACAGTTCCGCCTATATAGGCTAGGCAGTTTGTGCTCAAGTTGGCACAGTGCTTTGCAGTGCACCCCTGTATGAGGCTGGTGGTCGAGGCACCAGAGTGTGGCCAATTCACTAGGCAAGGAAGGAGCTGGCGTCCGGGTCCACAAGCGGCGCAGTGTCGTTACGGGGCCACATTTATTGAGGGAGACCGACAGCAGTATGTTCGCGGCCACCCACACACCAGGGATATCTCTGCAAGATGACCAGTGTATCGCGGTTTATATTGCAGGGACACAGAGCGGTCGGGGGTATTCACGTGTGGCAGCCACCCACAGCTACCTCCTTCCCATATAGCAGCAGCTTGTCATACAATGGGCCTTATCACATTTATAAAACCCCGTGTACCTTCAGACAATGCTCAGCAGCACTGTAGTGCCCTTTGGTTTCTGGCGCCTGTGGGATCCGGCAGTTTGAGGTCGTGCCCGCCCCACCACCACTCTTCCACTTTCAGTCCCTGCTCCTGATTGAATCCGGGGTAGTTATCAGATATTGGGCGCTGCCACTGCCACTGCAAGTGCTCTTACCGCCCAGATGAATTGCTGCTCCAGCAGCGGTGGAAATTTGTGCACCCAGGCGGACGTGGCTGGATTCCGCCCACGGCCGCCGCGTATAGCTGCGTCCTCAACCTTCGTGCTCGCACCCAGCCGTCAGCCAGCCCAAAGCAGTCCAGCGACAGGCCGAGAGGTGCTGCGGGCGCTCTCCGCCACCCGCAGTTCACGCCGCGATCCGGGCACAGCGACGCCGATTCCGCCTTTAGGCCTGCACGGCACCGGTCGCGCCGCGGACCTGCGTGCAGACTACGTCGCGACGTTCGCAGCCACAGGCCCCCAGCCGCCGCTTGGCAAACTTCCCCACGCTGTTGCATGGCACTCCGGGTACAAATATAGCAGAGAGAGACACCTGATTATGTAGCTGGTGCCCTCCGCTAGGCAGTCGCTTGGTTTTCTTGCTCCAATTGTGGGCAATTCACGCAGGATAGATGCAGGATCGTGGCTCGATCGGGAGAGCTCGCCTACGGCGCGGCCATTTCCGAGCTTGGCTAGCACCGCCCCGATTTTTCTAAACTTCCTTCATTGACGTCAGCCACACAAAAATTCTCAAACTCTTCTAAAGGTTGATCAGTGACTTCTAAAGTCATCCTGCTAAAAAAATCTGCAGTTTTGTTCTTAACACCAGGCACATAGCCTACATCGTAATTATAGTTCAAAAGTTTGACGGACATGCGAGCCTGTCTGGGAGAGGCAGTAAGCAATCCCTTTGTAGTAAGAACTTTTGTTAGAGGCTTATGATCACTCCTAAGGGTGAAATGTAAACCCCAGAAGTAAGACCTGAAATGTTCTAAACTCCACACACACGCAAGTGCCTCCCTTTCAATACCTGAATACTTAGCTTCTGTGGGACTGATGGAGGGTGAAGCAAAAGCGATGACACATTCGTCTCCATTCAAATCAATCTTGGTGAGAACTGCACCCAACCCCTTGCAACTGGCGTCCGTGGTGACAATGCTTTTCAGAACAGGATCAAAACCCTGTAATGCCGGAGCGGTACTAATGTCATATTTTACAATCTGCAACGCCTGTTGACACTCTTCAGACCATAGGAAAGTGCATTTATCCTTCAAAAGCTGTCTAATAGGAAAGGTTTTACTAGAAAAATTTGGAACAAATTTAGAGTAGAACTCGGCTATGCCTAAAAATGTTCTGATTTCATCCTTATTCGTTGGTGCAGGAGCATCCGTGATTGCCTCAACTAAAGATGCTTTATGTTCCACCCCTCTATCACTTATTTCATGGTCTAAATAAGTAACTGAACCTCTAGCAAATTTGCGCTTTAAAAATTGCGCCTTAAGTCCCTTCTAAAACATCTCTGATCTTCATATCGTGTTCCTCCTTGGTCTTCCCCAAGACTAATATGTCATCCTGGAACAAAATTACATTTTAAACATGTCTAAACAATTTGAACATTAACCGTTGGAACATTGCAGCCACTGACGCTAGGCCAAAAGGTACATGAACAAATTGAAAACACCCAAAAAGTGTAATAAACGCAGTTAATCTGCGACTTTCAGGATGCAAAAGGACCTGATGATACGCAGCCATGAGATCAATTGTGGTGAACCATTTCGCTCCCTTGGTGACAGGCAACATCTGATTGATTTTAGGAAGCGGAAATTAGTCCACCAGAATGTTTTTATTAAGATCTCTCAGGTCCACACAGAGTCTAATCTTCCCATTGGCCCTTCGTGCAATCACTAATGGTGCGACTCAATCAGAATACTCTACACTTTCTATAATACCTTCAATCAAAAGTTGATCTATTTCTTTGGAGACTTCATCTCTGATCCCCATTGGAATATTCCTAGCCTTGTGTATACACAGTATGGCACCTTCCTTGAAGATTATTTTATGCTGGAATCCTTTGAGCACACCCACTTTGTCTGAAAACACATTAGGAAAATCATTACATACATTGGTGCCTTGACTAACATCGCTACAAACTCCAAGAACTGGTTCAGGACCACTGGGATCCAGAATAATGCCCCATTCTCCTTGGTCCCACCATCCTAAAACAGAAAGGCCAGCTCTGGAAATGTAAAATTTGCACAATGCCTTTTTAAATTGAAAATGTAACTTCTTGAAACCTAGTAAAGGATTAGCTCTCCAGTGAAACTTTAAGGTGAAATGTCAGGAAGTTCGAACTGGTCTCCTAAAACTGTTCTAAATTTCTCACTCCAGACTGTTTCTCTCACTATGGTGTATGGTGAGGTGAACCAGAATCCACAGTAATCATAATTGAAATACCTTGTATGATAATATTACATTTTGGGGCATATTCACAAGGAGCTATCGCCGAATTAACGGCACTTTATCGCAGCCAAAGTCGTGATAAATTTACCCCCCCATTCACAAGCCGGTGTGAGCAGCCCACAGCACCAGTTTACCCGCGATAGCAGCCGCAATAAACATCGCCACAGAGGACCCTCGCAAATATCGCTAATGAGATGCAGAGTAGGCGTTCCCGTGACAAAAGCCAAGACAACAGCACACCTCAACATTCACAACGACCAGCCACATCCGCGATAAAAACACAAAACAGGTGATAAGGCGCGTTAGCACCAGGAAATCTACACCTGCTCTGACCTGGTGTAAAGTCGGACGGCAGCCAGCACCACAAAAGGGAGCACAGCCCAGGGCCACATCGGAAGGGCAACAGATGCCATGGAGCCACCCATCATGCGGCCCGGACACCCAAGAGGGCCACAACACCCACCCCCACCACCCCAGGACCCCATCCCACACCTGGAACACCACCCCCCGTACCAACACAGACGCAGCGCAGACAAAGACAGCGGAACCCCAGGAAACATACCAGCCGCACAGACCCAACATCTGACAATGTCACCTTCCACTCCAGGCTGAAAGGGACAACCAACCTACGCATCCTGACCATCATCGCCTAACAGGCCTACGGCAACAACACAGCAGACAACCAACATCCCACCCCACACAAAGCTGATAGCGTGGCTGCACCTGTTGGCCCCTGAGACCCCCCATCCGACACCCGCCAGAGTCGGAGGAGTCCCACAGCCAGCCACATCCAAGTCCCCCACACCTGTCCTGGACATCACCATCACCCTGGTACCCCAGTCCCCATACGTACAACACAGTGCGCAGGATCCGTTGGAGACCAAGCAAGGACCATACGCCATAGCAGGATGCACGCACGTGTTGGGGGCAACACACAGCACACATGTACTACTTGTGCCCCCTGGTGACACAGCACACAATCACCGCAACAGGAAGCACATGTCTTACACCAATGTGCAGGCAACAACATAACACCGTGGAACACCCAACAATGTCGCCTTCAAATACACAGCCAGTGTGCACGATACCGTCATCCTCCGACAGTCCATCATCAACCAGTGTTCCCAGGATGGCAACAAGGCAAATGTACAGCCCCTTGGCAATATACAAATGAACACCCCACACACCTCAACACCACAACCATGCAACTCACAACTCTGGCAACGCACACGTCACAAAATCACATATAACAGGCACAACAATATGCCCACCCACCAGACACGACAGAACAACTTACAATGTCCACATGGGCAAGCCCTGAAAATGAGCTAGCAACGGCATGGCACCTCAGCCACATACTAGCCAAATGTGGGGAGAGGTGGCAACCAGGCATGTGTGAAGGATGCAGTAGAACCATGATTGGGAAAGTACACAATGCCAAGAGTGCCGGAGATGTTCTGGACACCTCGCAGTATGCAGAACACACCCATATCCATGGCGACATACACCGCTTGCGTATGGAGTGTAGTGGACAGTGGACGCCACCATGTCACCACAGCCAGTGGGGGACCTCGCGGAAATGTTGCCTGTTACGCACCCCCCTAAGCGTCAGCGGAGTGGGATGGCCCGGCGTACGCCACGCCAGCGTTGGGGTGTGAATAAAAACCATGTAGGCCTGGGCCACTTCCGGAAAGACCCACGTCTCTGCCAGGGCGGCGCCTCCCACCTCGCCACGAGGCCGACGCCATACCTGTGAGCGGAGTTGCCTGAGATGCCCTGTGCCTGCCGGACCCTGGCACGCTGGTCCACGAACCCGTCAGGCCAGCCCCTGCGCAGCCAGGCCACACTGATCACCTTCCGACACTGGCGTGTGTCAAGGAGGGCCCACCACGTGCCGGCACAAGCCCGAGGCCCGAGACCTTGGCAGCCACCTCAGACCATCACGGCTGACACGACACCGGCCCGCTTTATTCCTTTTTCGTTGACATACTCCACTGCCGCCCCCGGCCTACTCTTCGGACCAGTAGGTCCCACATGTGGAACTGTGTCTTGAGTCATGAATGGCAGTGACCCCATATCCCGGCCAGCGGCCACAGCACCAGACCCCCCCAGTTCAGTGAGGCATAGTTCCATATGGGCATCTTGCGACACGTGGTGCCACTAACCCTGTTCAATGCCAGCCTGCTACACATGGTGCCACTAACCCTGTTCAACGCCAGGCTGCTACACATGGTGCCACTAACCCTGTTCAACGGCAGCCTGCTACACGTGGTGCCACTAACCCTGTTCAACGCCAGGCTGCTACACGAGGTGCCATTAACCCTGTTCAACGCCAGCCTGCTACATGTGGTGCCACTAACCCTGTTCAACGCCAGCCTGCTACACGTGGTGCCACTAACCCTGTTCAACGCCAGCCTGCTACACGTGGTGCCACTGAACCTGAACTACGCAGGCCGGTGGGGCCATTCAACCTATGCCGGCGACACTCGGTGAATGGGCCGTGCTGACCGCTGCCTCAGGCCTACACCACGGTCAGGTAGGTCACACATTTGGAACTGAGTCTTGATTACACTATGGCAGTGAACATCATTTAAGGCAGAGAACAATACACTGTACACCCTCCGATGTGGTGGCAACAAGTCTGTGCATGGCATCACAACCACACGTATCTGGGCCTACGCGGACCACTGCCCTCGGCCTACGCTGAGCACGATTGGGATCACTGATTTGTAACTGAACATCGGTAATTCAGAAGGCAGAATACATTTCCTCGTACGCACGGAGGGGCGTAAGAGGATGACACGTTGCAGTCCGGAGGGAACAGGATCAGCGTCACGGAGGTGATTGAACACTACCGACAACTGCCACTGTGTCACCAACTCTGTGCCTCGCGTCGCGAGCCAACGACCCGTGGCTGTGGGCTACTGCTGACCACTGCGTCCGGCCTACACTGCGGTCCAGTAGGTCACAGAGCCTTGATTTGGCATTCTTGGAGTTCACATCTGTGTACGGGCATCATCGCAGACTGCATCCCCTCACAGCACCTGTGCCACTAAGTTTGTTCCCCGACATTCATGGACACTCACTGGTCGGACATTGGTTGCGTTTGAGTCCATGGACTAGGGGCTAGTCTTCATCCTCATGTAGCTGATCCCGAATTGTTGGTGAGGACGAGGGTTGCGCTTTCCACTCCTCCATTTTCTGTTTCCAGATAACATCAGACCTTCCGCATCATGCCCTGGAGGACACCTTCCACTGTCCCCCGAAACCCTCTGCAACATACACCTCGGACATTGATGGGGATCCGCTCAGGTCGCATGGCCCATCTGACTGCACCGCAAGTCACGGTCCCGTGGCTGGGTGCCCGTGCCGGGCGCAGTGCATCCGGGACCACTAACTCTGTGTGCTCAGGCCTGGGACCCCTTCTTCTGAGTCATTGAATAGCCTCTGTAGAGATGGTCTTGGGGTCATCAACGCCATGTGTCTGTGGCCCTGCGCTGTCCGCCTCCTCCGGCCCCAACTGCGGTCCACCAGGGCCCACACATGGCATAGAGTCTTGACCGGCCCGGACGTCGCATCACCGCAGGAGGCACACGCCACCACCACAAGGACCAGCTTCAACCGCCATCTGCCAGAGTCCAAACGGTGGTCCTGACAGACCTAAGGAGTTGCTCAGACCTGTCGTGGATGCCATCATCGGACTGATACCCTGCTCAGCACTCCAGGTGCCAGTGACTCAGTGCACCGCAAGCCATTGTCCGTTACTGATTGAGTTTTGTGCTGTTGTGAGGTTGCACAGCAATGTCACCTCATGCAGTGGGGAAGACCTGGGACTATGATGAGGAAGATGTGTCAAGTGTGTGGAAGGGAGAGGGCACAGACAATGGGAGGGCAGGAGGCAACAGGCCCATGGCAGGAATGCAGACTGGTGGTGGTAGTCAAGCTACACACCTGGCTCTATTGCTGGGTATTGCGCTGTCGACTGCGGACGCAACTGTCACCTCAGGCAGTGTGGGAGACCTGGGACGTTGATGAGGAAGTTGATTCAGGTGTAACACACCCCACTGCATCTGCATCAGGACTGATCCGAAGGGACACAATCCTAGCAATTTCTTCACATGAGCGCGCTCTTCTCTAATGCCCCTGCCTCAGTGCACTGCAACTCAAGGAACGTCCAGACTGAATATTGGGTGACCTCTGTCCTTACTCCGGATCCCTCCATGTTGCTCTGCAGTTGACTCTTTTATGCTGGTGTTTTCTGTTTCCATTGCACTGGTGTCCACTGTTCAGGTTGTTGGCAGCACCAAGGACTCCGTGCGGGCTGGCTTATACTCACCCCACACACATCCAGCACAGGCGTCACTGTACATGTGGCCCTGCCAATAAAGGGGCCGGGCGCACGTGCCCGTGGCCAGTTCAACATGATATGTGCATGTGTCTCTGTGGAGGTGTGGGTCTCCTTTGTGGGGTGTGGGGGGTCCCTGAAGGGTATTGGACACCCACGTATGTGTTCTAGTTCGCATTCCATGGGTTCGGCAACACCCTCACCTGTTGGGCCACCTCCTTTTGGCGTTCTGCCACCTGGCATTGGGATGCCATGTGTGGGTGGGTGAAGTGTTGTGAGCCAGCCGTGATTGCGGGTGCTTCATGCTGTGTGGTCTGTTGCAGGGCCTGGGTTCTCCTCTGAGTGGCTTGTCTGCCCTGGTCCTGGTGGTGGGTTGTGTGGGATGTCCATGGGCTGTTGTAGGGCGTCGGTGTCTGGGCTGTGGTGTTCGTCTCGGGCATCACTGATGGGTTGTCTGTTCTGACCTGCTGGAGGTGTTGTTTGTCCCTCTGCATTGTAAAGGGGAGGTGCATGTTGGCATTGTGTTGGCGCCTTGTTCTTGTCGACATGCAGACTGTGTGACGATGTACATTGTGAGTGTTTGGGCGGTGGTGGCTATTTGAGTTGGGACAGTGTCCATTTGGCCTACATGGCTGATGTGGGGTTGTAGGGGTAGATGTGCATCTCACAGTTACCTGCTCTGTCCGATGTGATTGTTCTGTTACTGTGCCTGGTTGGACCCAGTTGTGTCCCCTGTTCTGCAGTGTGGGTGTTGCACTTTGTGCCACATTGTCATGGTATGTGCTGTGATTGCTATGTGTGTGTGCTGCAGTGTGCCACGGGGATGGGGGACATGTCCCTGGGTAATTGTGGGTGTGCAGTGTGTTACACCTCATTGTGCATGTGTGGCATTGTGCCCATCACCCACCATCCCCCCAGTCCCTGTTGGATCCTCACCCTGTTGTTGTTGTGTCATGTGACAGGTCCTGTCGGGCCCTCTTGGCCTCCTGGAGTCCTGGGCTCTGCGACTGCCTTCCAGGCGGTCTGCTTGTGGGTCATTTGCTGGTAGTGTTCTGTCTCCTCCGTGGCCTTGGTATTGTTTTCCTGCGGTCTGCACCCCGTCTTCCTCTCCCTTTTCTCCTTGGCCTTCCCCGACCCACTTGTTCCTTGCTGGTGGTCTGTGGGGGTTGTGGTGTTCGCGTTGCCCTCTGTGCTGGGTCAGGGTGCATGGATGTTGCTACGTGCTTTGGCATGTTTCTGGTGTGTTGTGCCTGTGGTTTTTATGGTGCAATTGCCCGCCAGACGCGTGGGAGTTGCAGGCCTGAGGCTGCTTTTCACAGCTTTTTGTACTGCGATTGGCCTCATCTCATGATTTCTCGCGTTTGCGTTTCGCATTTTTTGGGGGTGGTGTTGATTTACACGCTGACATTTGACGCGTTATCTGGTGACTATCGCATGCTACCGCCTTGTTGTGAATTCCACGTTGACACGGGGTTATTTTCCCGTGATAGGCTGCGTTATTGAAAGTTGCGTTACGCTACTCTTGCGGTAGTTATCACACGTTCTTGTGAATATACCCCCTTGTTTTTTTCCTTTCATCCAGAACCCCTAACACATCTGAGGCGTCTTCCACACTTAAAACACACATGTTAGTGTCGTCAATATCTGAGTCTTGAGACTTAGAATCTTTTTCAAGCATCCCGACTGCAGAACTATGGGTTTTTCTTTTCTGCATACTTTGACAAAATGGCCCACTATGCCGCAACCAGAACACCTCTGAATATGGGCTGGACACTTTTTATCATTGGCTAAATGCCCCGAAAACCCACACCTATAACATTTTGCTTCCTTATGAAAACCTTGTTGCTTCTTTTTGTAAGATGGCATGACAGTATTGCTTTTCACGGGGACGGATTTTTTACTAGCCAAAATTTTGTTTACTACCTGCTTACCACCTGATGTATTATCAGAATCCTTTACAAATGTATTTCCTGATAAAACGGCTTTGGCACACCTACCAGTGAGTTCAGCCTGTTAACCACTTCTACAATTTCTTGTAGGGGGGCTACCCCTTTGGCCCACAAACTATCCTGTATGGAAGCATTAGCAGCATGCATGACAATTTGATATCTAATAAATTCATCATGCAAAATGCTGAAACGACACGTTAAAGCTAAATTCAAGAAGTACTTTTTCCACTCTTGACACTTTGCTGCATTGTCTGCAGAAGTGGATAGAAAAGGCTGAGGAGGAGTGAAATTCAATAAACCACTGGTTGCTATAGAAAGTACAGGTGTGAAAACAAGGAAAATCAAGCTTGTGTAGAAGACGAAAAAAAACAGAGATTTTGAATACCTTAAGTATGGTTGAAAGACACACTTACTGTCAATCATATAATATTAGACAACACCTCTGCTTGCGTGTAAGACAGGTGCCTTAAGCCTTAAGGAAGGATTTACGTGCGGGCAAACGCGGACCGGCAGATACAATAAATGTTGATCCACACAATTAATCCATGAGACGTGCGTATCGCTGTGTGAACACAAATGAGCTTTTAATCTCCTTGGTTGTATAGCGAGGACGTGTTATCCCTCGAATTGACGTTGCGTTACCACGAAATGACAACGGTGGCAGGAAGGATTTTGTAGTGAAGTTAAATAACTACTTCAAGATGGCCACAGGGGACCTCTGACCTTAGAGCGTACAACATGAATGGAGGACGAAGGTGATAAGCAGGACTGCATATTGAAGATAAATCACCAACTTCAAGATGGCCGCAGGAGACATCTGACATTAGAGCGTACAACGTGGACGTATGACGAAGGATTCACTTGTGGAGTGGATAGGAAATGCTGCGCACACTCCTAGTGGAATGTCCGAAGAATCAAATAATGCCGCTCCTGTTCACTGTACCAACGATTGCTACTCCAAGGTAACTGCTTAGTCTTAGCAGCTCCGGTGCAACAGGCTTGACGTAGAAAGGAGGCAATTTGACGTAGAAGATAGGCAATTAGCAATAGAAGATAGGCAATTAGCAATTATGTCCCACGATGCTTGTAAATTGCACGATCCCTGGATAGGTACACACAATAAAAGGAGATCCGCCGAAACTATAAAATAAGTCTCAAGATTGTTCTGAAAGGCCAGCGCGTAGGTTCTGCTAGGGAAAATCATCGCCATTTTCCAGTAGTAATTACGATCATGCATGTTAGAAATGGCGGTCTCTAGTTGGCAGAGGTAGGTACCTTTGTCCAAATAGGGACCCTTGCTTCTAGTCAGAGTAAGGGGGATACACACTTTAGATAACCCTTGCTCACCCCCTGGGTAGCTTGGCATGAGCAGACAGGCCTATCCCAAAGGCAATGTGTAAAGTATTTGTACTCAAAACACACAGTAATATAGTGATAACACCACAAATGGACACCACACCAGTTTAGAAAAATAAAGTATCTTTATCTAAACTTAACAAGACCAAAACGACAAAACTCCAACATACAAGTATTAAGAAAAATTACTTTCAAAAGGTTTTAGCAACTGAGCCCATAGAAAACTATGGATGCGTGATTTCTTGCAAAGTACCTGCCGTAGCGCCACAATTCACCAAGCTAAACAACCGCAGCGATGGGAAGCGTCGAAAAACAAAGAGATGCGTAGTTTCTTGAGACCTTCGTGGATGCGGTGTGACAGTTCCGCTGGGCACAGGGGAGCGGTGCGTCGGGTCCTGTCTGTAGGGGGAAGCGATGCGTCGATTCTGAGACATGTCCGATCCGCGGGTGATGCGTAGGGGAAAACTTGCCGCACAGGGACGATGCGTGGAAATCTGGGATGTGGCGGCGAGCAACGCTGCGTCAATTTCTTCAGCCGCGATCCCTCGATGTGTTGATTTTTGCAGCGGCGACAGGCACTGCATTGGTTTCAGCAGCTGCGTGGAGATCCTTCTTGCTACACGGCGTTGCGGCGGAAACTGTCTCAAGAAGAGCGATGCGTCGATTTTCTTGTAGTTGCGTTGCTTTCCAGCTCCCAACAGCAGAAACAACCTCCAGAGGCCCAAGACAGTCACAGGCGCCTCCTGGCAGATTAGAACTCCCAGCAAGGAAGTTCAGGACAGCTGGGGGTGAATTCTTGGTGTTCTTGAGACTTCAAAACAGGTGGCAAGCTCTACTCAAGCCCTTGGAGACTTTCCTCAAGCAGGGGACACAGCACACAGCAAAGTCCTTCTCCTTTCCTTGGCAGAAACAGCAACTGCAGGCCAAACCCAGACACACCGGAAGGGCAGTACTTCTCCTCAGTTTCTCCAGCTCTTCTCCTTGGCAAAGGTTCCTCTTGATTCCAGAAGTAGTCTAAAAGTCTGGGGTCTGAGCCCCTCTTTTATACAGAAAAATCCTTTCTCTCTGAAGACAGAGAGTGTCTATACCCAGCCAAAACCAGGTCTGTCCTAACTGGTAGAGCTTCCTGGCAGGAGGTGTAGACAGCATTGTGGAAGGTAGTCCAGTCCCATTCAGGTGAAAGGAAATCTCCTCCCCCTACTCTAAATGCAGACCAGGTCTATTCAGCCCAGCCCTGACTCATCAGCTATATGGAGCCACTGCACCCCTCCAGCCCCTGTCACACCTAAGCCAGACAGTCAATACACATCCTGGCAGAAGCACACTGGATGGCTAAGCAAGAAAATACCTACTTTCTAAAAGTGGTATTTTCAAACACAGAATGCAAAAATCACCCTCACTAAAAAATGCATTTTAACATTCTGAGTTCAGGCATACTAAACTTTATTTCTCTATCTTGTTCCCATGGGAAGTTATATTTATAAGATGTTACAAATAAACTCTCATTCTGTCCTATGGAGCAAGATAGCCTTTCAATAGTGAAAAACGAAATTGGCAGTATTTCACTATCAGGACATGCTACACACTCCAGGACATGTCCTACCTTTCACCTAAACTGCACCCTGCCCATGGGGGTACCTTGGGCCTACTATAGGGGTGCCTTACATGTAAGAAAAGGGAAGGTTAGGGCCTGGCAAGTGGGTGCATTTGCCAGGTCGACATGGCAGTTTGCAAACTGCACACAGACACTGCGCTGGCAGGTCTGAGTTAGCTTTTCAGGGCTTCTCATGTGGGTGGCCCAATCAGTGCAGCAGGCCCACTAGTATCATTTGATTTACAAGCCCTGGCACACTCAGTGCACTTTACTAGGGGCTTACCAGTAAATCAAATATGCCAATCATGGAAAACCAATCATGATAACAATTTACCCAGAGAGCATATGCACTTTAGCACTGATTAGCAGTGGCAAAGTGCCCAGAGTTCTAAAACCAGCATTAATAATAAAATATTTCTCCCTGTTGCGCCTGCTCTGAGGAGCCATAAGGTTTTGGCTCTGCCCCAGGTTTTTGTGATTAAGTAAATCTGGGGCAGTGTCAGAATTCATGGTTGCACATGGGAAAACCCACCGCAACACACATGGAACCAAGGAACGCTTCCTTGACGCAGAGCTCCTGGACAAGGTCATTGGTGTAGTGTAATTAGCATTAATGTGCTGCAATACTTGCTTTTCTCCTCTTCCCTTCCCTTTCCCTGTTAAGTTTCCTTTATACCTCTTCCTTGCCCTTTGTTTTTCTTCCTGATTCCTATTGCACCATGTGCATGAGCTTAGAATGTGGTGGGTGAACATTCGGAGCTTTGCGGTTGGGGCAAGGACATGCTGTATAGATGTGGGAGCGAGAAGACGTGAATAAATGTGCTCCTGAGAAATCTAGTTTCTTGGAAACATTTTTTGTCTGTGCTGTAACAGTCATCAAGCAAGCAGGGATCCCATGGGAGGAGGTGCTAAGCTGCCAAGTATCAGCATCATGATGGATCTTCCTCTTGAGCTTCATCACTGAAGCCCTGTACAGGAAGTACTGGGTGCCTTTCCAAGGGCAAAACGAGGAAACACCCTACAACTCCTTCAACGTGTTGGCAGGATGGGAGCAAGCATCAACAGAGAAGAGGATCACAGTTGCAATGACAAACCCCTACATCCAGGACCGAGACATCACATCACTTCTCCAGAGATACAGCACCATCATGTGAGGACCCGCCAAAGTCTGAGATAGAAGAGGCATATGGAACACAACCTGTCAGGCAATCATCACCCTCCACAAAGACCCAGCAGGGAAAGACCGACTGAGACATCAACCAGCAAGCTTCTACCTGGGAGCATATGAGGGCAAGATCAGATCCAGCACAACCCTTCATCTGCAGGAAGTGCCAGGCCGTGGGGCACAAAGGAATAGACTGTCTGGAGAAGTTCTGCAGGATCTGTAAAGAGACCAGACGAGAGGCGAGCGAGTGCATCGGCAAGGAGATGTGCAACTTCTACAGAGGAGAAGGCCGCACCTACTACCGATGCCACAAGTCAGACAGACCGAGATCCTATGCGGCAGCTGAAACCCCAGCCTGAAGACCTCCAGACCCCAGCTGGACCCAGCAGCCAATGCCAAGGTGGATGCCCTCCTACAGGCTTCAAGAGAGGAGCAAGAGAAGAAGCCAGCTCCAGAGAAGAAGACCCCACCAACAGGACCAACTGAGAAGGCCGCACCAACACCACCACCTACTGGCCCTAAGAAGGTTGTGAAGGAACCTCAGTCCAGCTAGATTGTAAAAGCTAGTGGAATGCTGTTCCTCATACGGTGGTGCCTAGTCAATGCAAGTCAGAGAACCAGCCGCTATCATTAGGAATGATAGTGGGGGTGGAACCTACTCAAGGAGAGGGATTCGGAGGGGATCCCGCTTTTTCGGAACTAGGGTCCTCACACGCCCAGCAAGCTAGGTATCATGCTTCATCATCTGGACCTGCTCCTCGTTGGGTCGGCGCTGCAATACCCAATGGGCACCCGCGAAGGGGCTCTTTGTCGGAGGTCTTTTGTTCCTTGCCGTTTGATGAAGTGGGGGTGTGTGGCCCGTGTTTGTGTAGATAAAGTGGAGTGAGTGGGTTAAAAAAGGTTGGATAATCCAGATAACACTTTTATTCAGGCTGGTTATCCACCTCAGTAAAAGCATAAACCACCCCAAGCACAGTTATGGGCAAAAATACAATCCCAACCAAAGGCCCTGCAAAGTATTATGGGACGAGATTAGCAGTGGGCAGTGAATATTATAGTGTCCAATATCAAAATAATTCTACAAAGAGCTGCAGTTCAACTAGTCGTTACTAGATGTCCCTCACGAGTCAAATGCAAAAGCATTGAAATTATTAATACATCAAGCTGCAGTTCCACTAGTCGTTACAAGATGTCCCTCACGAGTCAAATGCAAAGCATTGAAATCCTTTCATGAAGCTTTTGCATTTGACTCGTGAGGGACATCTAGTAACGACTAGTGGAACTGCAGCTCTTTGTAGAATTATTTTGATATTGGATACTATAATATTCACTGCCCACTGCTAATCTCGTCCCATAATGCTTTGCAGGGCCTTTGGTTGGGATTGTATTTTTGCCAATAACTGTGCTTGGGGTGGTCCTAAGAGGATGGGACCACCACCGATTGGTTCAAAAGATGTGTTTTTTGTTTTCAAGGCATCTGCTTGGTTCTCTCCCTAGGTTAGGGAGGATCCCAAAATCATCACCTCTCTCACTGCTTGTCAATTTATTGTTTTTAATTTTGTGTAGTAACTATATGCATTTTTAGCATATAAAGACAGATATTTATTTATCTTAACTTGCACTGTACAAGATGTTTTTGGCAATTATTGTACAGTGCAGTCAAGCACACAGCTAGCACTGACTACTCACATAGCTACGTGAAGTGCTACTACGCCCAGGCTTAGTAAACACCCATGTTAAGATCACATAGTGCTCAAATCACAACTCCAAAAACTCTCCTTTCCCCACAATGAGAGAGAAAGTGTAACGAAGAACTCGGCATGTTAAAACAGTAAACAAGGTGTACGTGATATGGGGCTTGACTATCATCCCCTGGTGCATGTTAAAATATAGTCGGATACTCTCCAGCTATAATTAGGAAGACTAGCCTTCTCCTAGGAGAGGCGATGGTAGTGAGGGATGAATGGTCGCTAAAAA
Organism: Calotriton arnoldi; assembly: GCA_963921515.1. Lineage (NCBI taxonomy): Eukaryota > Metazoa > Chordata > Amphibia > Caudata > Salamandridae > Calotriton > Calotriton arnoldi. The sequence goes on from CAWUFW010002613.1 coordinate 335,101, forward strand.
ACAAGGTGAGGAGTACAAAGCTGTAACTGTCAGCGTGACATATCACATCAATAGTGGAGAGAATGTGGAATTTGTCATGCTGAAGCTCACCTCCCACTGTCGGGAATGTCACCTCAATCGGTGCGGCGATTCAATTGGACACCTGGAAGCATGGTGTCCTGTAAAACATAATGTTAAGGAAGATGGACAGGTCACGAGTTAGTGAGGCAGAGGTGCGCGACCAATCTCCGTATCATTGCCTGTCCACTCGTGTCGACAAGAGGGGAGCCCCCACGAGTTCAACCCGACCCCCCGCAACGACCCACCTACACAAAGAGGGCGTATCAGGCTGCTGTCGGCGAATGGTGCAGCTCCCCGCCTGCGGAGACCCTGAGCTGACCATGTGGTCACATCGTACAGAGCCCAGTCTGCCCCTCAGTGCGCATCTAAGGGCCCGCAGGGAGCAGGTCAGACAGCGGCGTTACCACTCGCTGTGCCAACAGAATTCAAGTTGTGACATAAAACGGTCATGGGCCCCTGCCCCAGACGTCGATAGTACTCACCAGTCCTGCGGGGGAACAGGGTGATTCACCTACCCTCCTTGCCGGCACCGGAATAGAAACTGTCAGCTCCAGGCGGAGTTGAAGTACTGTTTCCAGGTCACGTGCGAGGAGGGGGGCGGCGTCCATCCCGCGTCATCTCTGATACCACCTTCTGGGTTGTTTAGGCAGTATGTCTGGCCAAAATGGCGGCCATCTTAGAGTGTAGTAAGTATCACTCTGAGCAGTGGGAACAACCAGGTCACTACGCTGTCTAGTGTGATAATAATGGCCCATGTATATACTGGAATAAATTAATGGTGACTTGTGTAGTTAAACATGTGCGGTAATACATGTGAGATAAAGATAAAGATATCGGTCGATATTGGGAGAGTGTACCATTGCCAGCGGTCGTAACGCAACTGCGGTACTACTTGAGGTCATCATACGGTACTGTGTTATGCGCGATGATGGCCCTGCATTATATGTGTGGCGTGGCCGGTTGGCGTGATGGCCATCATGATATGATCTAAGCTCACTCTAGAAACTGGGGGACATATGTGTCATTAGATACTCTAGTCAGTAGATGACGTACTGACCCATGTAGGATCTGAGTAAGATTACTAGGTACACATGGGGCTAGACATACGGTGAATGACAGCGTATACTGGTGATGTTAACCGAGTGTTCCAATACAGAGTCATGCATCCTGTGTATCAAATGTAAAAGTATGGATGCCCCTACACATACGGTTAGTGTATGTCGGTTTACTGTAGAGTGATATTAAACAATAGTTTCAATACAGTTTCATGCATCCTATGTACCAAATGTAAGCTTGGATGCCCATGTATACATACGGTCAGCCAGGGGTCATCTGTTATTCAGGGTGGCCCACGGTACATCATCATTCAAGCCAAGGACGGATGTGGACAAGCGATGTATCCATCGTTGTTCTATCCTAAAAAGTGCCTGTTGGGTGATCTTAGGATGGGATTCTAGTACCAGCCACTGTAGTGATTCGGGCTATGTCCCTGTTCTTGGTAGTGTGTGTACATTTTAGTTGTGACCCTTTGGCATCTTATGTTGCTCTTGTGTTCTGTAATTCGGGTCCTGACAGGTCTCATCGTCATACCCACATATCTTTTACCGCAAGGGTAAGTCACCAGATAGATGCATTTGGATGTATTGCAATTGGTGTGGCTCCTCATAGTCCAGGTAAATGTGTTTGATAATACTATTGTTTTGACAACTCTGGTCTGATTACAGACCATACAGGTGCCACAGGGATAATGCCCGGTGACGGGAGGGAGGTCCCAGAGTGTTCTCTGTGTGTCATTTTGTACAGTGCGAGGTCTTGTATGCACAATCACGTCCTTCAGATTTCTTGTCCTCTTGAAGGCGAATCTAGGTAGGGGGAACTCTATCTCACCCGTGTTGAGGATGCCCCAGTGCTTCTTAATGATCCCCTTAATGTGTGTGGAATCTGGTGTGTAAGATGTGACACAGGCCAGGGTCGCGGTGGGGTCCTTCTTTGTACTTTGCAACAGTGCTTCTCTGGGGTTGTTCAGAGCTCTCTTGGAAGAATCCCTAACCAATCGTTCTGGATACCCTCTTTGTTTTAGATTTTGTTCAAGCACCTTAGCCTCTACTTTGTAATCAGTGGTGGAACTACAATTCCGCCTAATGCGTAGGAACTGTCCAAATGGGAGGTTGTTTTTGAGGGCCCTCGCGTGGTGACTCTGGTATGATAATAAACTGTTCCTATCGGTAGGTTTTTTGTACAGGTTGGTGCTTAATCCTGTGTGTGTCAGTTGCAGGTTCAGGTCCAGGAAAGGTATATTAGTTTCTGAAATGGTGTATGTGAATTTCAAGAACTGATTTTGTGTATTCATCCATTCACAAAATTCCTCGCAGGTCGAACGATCACCTTTCCAGAGAACTAAAATATCATCAATGAACCTCTTCCACAGGGTTAGGTTATTGATGTAGGGGTTGTTGGTGTTTCTGATGATGTTCTCTTCGAAGGTGGCCATGTAAAGACAGGCCACACTCGGAGCAAAGGTACTCCCCATGGAAGTACCTTGCGACTGATGGAACAACTGTTTCTGGTATTCAAAGTAATTTTCCGTTAATGCCAGTGTGGCACACCCCATGATGAAAGAGATGGGGGTGGGTGAGCTCCAGTCTTCTTTCCTAAGCCACGTTTCTATTGCAGTGAGTGTCTCTTGCTGAGGAATATTTGTATACAACGCTTCTACGTCAAGTGTGACTAGAAGGTTGATCTCAGTTGTCTCGTGTGTTTCCTCTATGATGCGTAGTATGTCAGACGTGTCTCGCACATATGAGGGAGTCTTCTTCACTATAGGCTGCAAAAAGTGGTCACAGAATCTTGACAGGGGCTCCAAGAGTGACCCTATTCCCGGCACTATTGGCCTCCCTGGTACTGGTGTAATGTCTTTGTGAATTTTAGGGAGTGTATAGAAATAGGGCACTCTTGGGTCCCTCATAGTCAGGAAGTCAGCCTCTTTCTTCGATATCCACCCGTTGGCTTCAGCCTCAACCACCATACTACTGATCTCAGTTTTGAGTCTGGTAGTGGGGTCTACGGAGATGGGGGTGTAATATCTGGTATTACTTAGTTGGCGTCTACACTCACGATCATAGTCGTCAGTGGATTGGATCACTGTGGCACCCCTTTGTCTGCTTGTTTGATGGTTATACTAACATCTTCTGCAAGTGATCTGGCTGCTGTTTCTTCAGCATTAGATAGATTATGGAAGGGTCTAATGGCGGGGATCCCTGCCACATCTTTTAGTACTGCCTTTTTGAATGTCAATATCTCGGGGGGGTACCATCCCATTGTTGGGAGTGAAGGTTGAGGGGTTCCTCAGCCCCGAGTCGTCATTTTCAAGTTGTGGAGCTTCATGAAAGAAAGCTTTCAATCGGATTTTCCGGAAAAAATCCTGGATTTCACAGGTATCCCTGAATCTGTCTGTTCTGGGTGTTGGCACATGCCCTAGTACAGCTAGATTGTCCCCACAGGACCACCGAGCACATCAAAGGAACCAGCCACAGCAGAGACACCTGGCCCAGAAGTAGCTACAGGGAATGGAGCCCTTCAAGGGCCACCACCACACACGGAAGCCCAAACGGAGCAGGACCAGACACCGTCAACCAGTGCTGAGGAAGAAGCACAGCCCCAGGAACCCCAGTGAATGCAGGATGACAGCACAAGAAGGAAGGAAAGAAGGGGAAGAAAGGAGGAAAGAAGGAAGAAAGCAGCAGTGGTGAAGAAGAGCTGCCAGAGGAGTGGAACCAAATGAGTGTCCAGACACTGCGTGCTAAGTGCAAAAAGCTGGGGAAAGAAGAGAGAAGGCCTCGCACCAGGTTTAGAGGACAAGCAGGACCTCGCTAACACCAGCGAACTCCAAACCCGACCCCAAGACAGGCAAGGAGGAGCAGAATGGCGATGAGACCCTCCAATGAACCAGCAGGAAAAGGATGAGGTCAAGAAAGGAAGACTTCTACATGAGAAAGAAGATCAACAAGGCCCAGGCCACACAGATGGAGGATGATTATATAACCAAAGACTCCGAGGCTGAAGAAAGGAACATCGAAGACACAGGAGGCACCACAGAAGTCCTGGAGTACCTGAAGAGGCTGCACCTGAAGGTCAATGATATGCTGGAACCAAGAGCAGAAGATGACGACAAGGACGCCATCAAATGGGTGGACGTTCCAGAGCCCTCAGCAGAGATCTCCATTAAAATCACAAGAGAAGAAGCCCCAGCTACAGCTGTGGGTGGATCAGCACCCCGTGGTAAAGTAGTTCCTCCCCCCTTAGTGGTACTAAACCCAGATACTGTGAGCCAGCACTAAGACAGTGGCTATGCCATTGTTCACCCTAAATGTCAGGAGTGTGATGGATTAGGTCAGGCGGGTAGGTACATTGCTCTTCCTGGACATCTAGAACTGAGACATCTGTGTAGGAAGGTAGGATCTGACTGCATGGTTACCCCCACTTTTTTCCTGGTGTTTTGCTGGTTTTTGACTATTCTGACTGGGATCCTGCTAATCAGGACCCCAGTCTATCTGCTTTCTCCCTAAATTGGTTGTGTTATGTACTTAGGTACACTCCAGATTGGATACTGGGATACCCTTATCAGTCCCTAGTATATGGTTAGTATATGGTACACATGTACCCAGGGCATAGGTACCCCAGAGGCCTCCCATGGGCTGCAGCATGTATTATGCCACCCATGAGAGGCCATGCAAAATGGAACTACAGGCCTACCAATTGCAGCCTGTGTAAGCTGGTGCTTGCACCACTTACGAAAGATATAGGTTTACTATCTATATGTCACTACACTTAAAACCTATCAGTCACCCCTATAGCAGGCCTTATCAATCCTGAAGGCAGGGTGCTGGGTTTTACGTGAGAGGGTGCCCCTGCATGAGCAGAGCCCCTCTGCAGCATTCGGAGACCATTCTCCCGGGTTGTCTGTGACTCAGCCAGACATATAGGTAGAGGTGCCTTATAACCACGCTGTAAATGCTATCTCGAAAACGGCTGAAACAAAATATGTTGTGTTTGGTATCAAACACCTTGGAATCATACCTCCACACCAGTAACTGGTGTGGGAGGTATGATTCCTCCCTTCTGAAGCAAGCTTCGTTGGGTCCCTGGTTCTACCGGTACCAGCCTTCTCGACCCGGACAGCACAAAATGGTTGCTGCCAGCCAGAGACACATTTCTGCCCTCCTGCTGCTGAGCCAAGCTTGAGCAGGGGAAGGCAGAACAATAGGCATCCTGTCACAGGGAGGTGTGACCACCTCCCAGACAGGATTTAGTGTATTGGGGCTGGGTGGGTGCACTGCCTCAGTGCCAGAAAGTCTGCATGAGGGGCACATTTGGTGTCCCTGTGCATAATCCAGCTCAAACCAGTTCTGGGAGCCATTGGTTCCTGCTCTGGTGCGAAACTGGATAAAGGACATGGGAGTATCCTCCCCACTGTCCAGACCCTCCCCTAGGAGGGTCCCCTGAATCTGTCCAACCCTCTCCCATGGGTACAAAAGGGCTTACCTGACTACAGGACCTTAGATATTATGTGGACAAGATTCTGAACAAGAAATCACTGACCTTCGACAGTCTGGACATGCTGGACTTCGCTGGACTTCGACTGGTCCCGACTTTGTCTCCCTCTCCGTCCAAAGCCTCATCTGTGTCCGTGCTCCATACAGGTTCCGTGCAGGACCCTGTGGACGTCAAGGACAACTGAAGCATCTCCTTTGGGGTGAAGAAGTCACTCCCCTGCATTCGCAGGCACCGTAACGCATCTGACCGGTCTGCTGATCCTGAGCTCCTGTAGACTCCGAAGGCTCCAGAAACACAGGAGGTGGGTTCCGAAAGTCCCTGAGGTCAAGCTGCCTTCTCACCAAGATTGAGGCCAGTATCTCTTGTGGGGACCGCATAACTCGTACCTCTGTGCACTGCATTCATTTGCAAGTGCATATGCTTGTTGGCGTTTTCCAACTTTGTGCATTGGGCTGTCTATAGCCCCAACCTCTGCGCACATTTTCTACTAAGGACTTTGGCCTCCTCACACTCTGTGCCCTGCAAGCTGTCGTTTTGTAAAACTGCCTGAGGTCCCCTTGCGACTCCTGTGCTTCCAGCCTGGAGGTCCTCTTGAGGGTCAACACTGCTTTTCTTGGGCTCCCCTGGTTGCTCCAGGCCTGTCCTCACTCCCCTTGCTGTGGTGAGTCTCCTGGTCCTTGCTGGGCCATACCGTAACCAATCTTGACCATCTTCGTGGGTTGCCGCTGCCAAGGCTTGTTGGTGCTCCCGTCGGACACCGACCCCTCAGCACTCGACATCCTTTGTGGGATAGCTTGTATCTGGCTCCTGGTCATCCTAGACATCTCCTGGTCCCTGCAGCTGAAGAGTCAAGAACCCCTTCATCGCACCTGAAGCACCCGACATCGGTGGGCATTCGGCTCCCGAGCCCCTTGTCACTCCTGAGACTCTGTCCCCTCTGCTTTCAGGTTCCTTTCAACAAGAATCCACATGTGGATTCCACCGGACATTCTTCTTCCTTCCAGCAGTGGCATTTCTTTGAGGTCTCCCATTGAAAACGACAACGGTTTCCGACACCACTTCAGACCTATGCACCCGGCTTCCCTGGGATAGGTAACTCTGGTACTACAGTATCCACGGGTGGGGTGGCTCTCCAACCTTCTAAGTTCCAAGGGGTTTCCTCATAATCCACTGGGAAGGGTCCTTAATCTTTAAATCTTCAACCGTGACTCTCCCATAGAGTTGTACAGAGCACGTGGTCGTGTTCTCACACTGCACCCGTCCCCCATGCGGTCCCTACGTACTCACCTTGAGTGGTTCCTTGGGGTCCCAGCAATTCTACACCTACTAGACTGTGTCCAGTCCTGAGTCGTGGTTCTTATAGCACTATTTTAGTATATAGTTTGGTCTCCCCCTGGAGCCCACTGTTGTGCTACTTACGATAGTTTCTTCATTACATTATTGTGTGATATGTGTTCTATCCTCGCGTAGAGGATACTAGAGAGTGTTATATTAATAAATACATATTGTTATAACTACTGTGTGGTTTCCCTTTCATTTAACCAATACTATAAGGTTGCATTCTGGTAAAACAAGCTGCTTAACATTAACATCCCTTCAAGACTTAGCCTGAAGGCTGCTCTCCACAGCTACCACTTGGATAGCTTTCTATAAAGGTTATCTTTAACCTAATCACCATAAGGGTCGTTTGGACTCGTGCAAGGTGCCCACTTTAATTAGTGGACAGCATATACCAGGCCAACGTCTCACAATCTGCTTTCTGCAAGACTGCGGGTTTCCGTATGCCTAGTCATACAGCCAGCTCAAACGGCAGTGGACGCATAGGCCATCTTTTTGGTCCAGAGGAAATGACTGAAAATCATCTGGGGTCGCCATTCTGATCAAGGGGAGGCATTTCACCACCGACAGGGTTACCGAGCAGGTCAATGGCAGAGTGCTGGTCGTGGACGGCTCGTGGCCCAGTGAGCACATTACGCTCATCAACGTATATGTCCCAGGAGAAGAATGAATGGCTCAAGATGTTCAGGGTGCTCAGGATGCAGTTTGTGACCCCCTGAACCATTCTGATGGGTGGTGATTTCAGTTGCATAGTAGAGATGGATGGACGCACTGGGTCAGACTCTGCGGGGATGGACGTGACGTACAGGCTGTTGGTGTAGATGATATGTGAGGCGGCCTTGCAGGATGTCATCGGGAGCTTGGGACTGAACGCCAGAAACGTCTCCTGGAGTAGGCTGGATGGATCTGTGTGTTCACGGATCGACTTCCTATTCACCTCCCCAACGGTAAAGCCTGGGGGCCCACTTCTCTGACCACAGAGCAGTCGGTTTCGAGGGGGAACTTATAGGGAAGCTCTCTGCTCATCCCGGGTCATGGAAGCTGAAGTGCTCGTTGCTGGAAAATGAGGAGTTCATGGCGAACCTCAGAGTTGCGTATGCAGAGTGGAGGGACGTCTTTCACTCAGCGAGCGAGTGGTGGGCATGGGTGAAGGACAGGTTCCGGAGCTTCTAACAGGATGCAAGCAGAGCTGCTGCACAGGAAAAGAAGAGTGAATTCAGGAGGCTACAAAGCAGACTGCAACAACTGTATGAACTCTTACTCAGGTAATGGCATGTGGATGACAAACTGGAGGAAACCCAAAAAGGGCTCGCAGAGCACTTCAGGGAAGAATCTAGGAAAATCATCTTCTGTACCAGAACCAAGAAGGAAGAGAAATGCAACTTGTTCTTCTTCAAGAAACTTCACTCTGCTCACAACCGAGTGGTAGAGATTCGGGACTCAGAGGGCAACTTCTAGAGTGGGAAAGAGCAGGTCCTGAGAATCGAGATCGACTTTTATGGCAAGCTTTACCCAACGAAGTTGACAGAGAGATCCCAGGTGGACAGTTTCCTGGAAGGCATCTTGAAGACTCTAGGGGACATATTTACAAGAGATGACGCATCATTGCGTTGTGTCAGCGATGAATCGAAAAAATAACTTGCACTTCAGTACGACAGAATCCTACACCATGGATGCATCATATTTACATGGCACACCATGGCGTAAGGATTCTGTGTGCATCAAAAAAAATGATGTATTATGTGCGCTATGTCGTAATGAAATCTGATGCTTCTGCTGCAAAAGTGACGCAGGGCTGACTTATGGGACGTAGAGTGATGCAAATCGGCCCTACGTCACTTTTGAGTGAGGAATGCGTCCAAAAAGTACAAAAACTGATGCGGTGGTGGAAAAAAAAGGCATACTTTGCAGAAAGCAGCCATGGTGCACAGAGCAGGCAGCAGAAGCAAGAACAAAAACCCCAGCACGTGTCAGGATGTCCAGGCAGACTCCCAGGGGAAGAGGAAGTCGAACTTCAGTGAGGAGGAGAATGGCATCTTGATCACAGAGGTGACAGAGCACCAACATCAGCTCTTTGTCACCTCCAAATTGTCACTAGGGAGGAAAGAGGCCATTTGGCAGTCCATCGTAGAGGAGATCAACAGTGTGGGGCAAGCGAAGAGGACTGTCACTGACTGCAAGAAGCGCTGTCATGATTATAAGCGCCTGACAAAGAAGAAACTAGCCAATAACCTGGAGGCAGCAAGACAGACCGGAGGAGGGAGCCCAGTACCCCAGGAGGAGCTAGATGCCTTGGAGGAGAGGGTGGCAGCTGTCATCCCAGACAAGTTGGTGGCTGGAGTACCAGAATACAACAGTGCAGCATACGAGGAACAACCACGGTCGTAGGGTAAATATTAACAACGGACAATATAGGCAAAAAGGTTGTGTTGTGCACTCCAGCTATGTCCCAGCGCTCTTTTGTGCTGTGGGCAGGGGAGAGGGCAGGAATCAGGATCATATGCCATTAAATGGCTCAGAAATGTCTGGCACACTGCTCAGTTACATGTTGCACAGCTCTGTCCAGCTCCATCATGTTTCTCCATTCTATGTGTGAAGTACTGCACCAGTCCCAGGCCACCTTTGCATACCATGCCAATTAATTTGGCTGTAAGTATAAGATGCTTAGTTTTGGAATGGATTTTTGTATTGTATCATCTACACCTATAAGGTGTTATACTTATTTATCTAATTTCTTTCATCCTTTTCAGTCTTAAAATTATTTGAAGGAATAGGCTGTTCAAATATTTCACCTAATCTTGGAGCCTTTGAATTTATGCATAAGCTCCTGCGATTATAACTCAGCATTTCCTCATGATGTGAGTATGGCATGTGACACTCTTGCCTTCTCTGTCCTTTGCATAGATGGATAGAGCCACTAATAGTTGTTCATTCCTTTTTTGGTTTCATAGCTTCATTCTACAGAGCCATTTTCCGGGCGGACTCCATACGATCGTTGCACCTTCGGTTGGGTCTACTTTAACAATAGGTGAAGCGACTATTACATCTCCTTGTTTTGGAGTTCTGGGACATTTTGGCACATTAATCTATTCTTTTCACACATATAGGTTTTGAAGATGGTTTAAGGGTCTTTTCTCCCCTTCCTCTTGGTGGTGGTAGTCATTTTCAGGTGCATTATCGTTTGTTTCTTGTCTCTTTTTTCTAAATAGAGAGGGATTTTGTCTCTCATTTTTTGCTGTAATATAACCCTTGAATGTCTGATACCCATGATTATATATTTTTGTTTTTAGATGTTTTATTGAAACTGGTACGGACGCTCATATAATTACCGTTTGTCCTGATGATGACCATTTCGTTTCACTATAGTCGAAACGCCGTCGACGCACATATGTGGCCGAAATTGAAGAGGACACATTGTTTGCTTTGTGTTGTTTCAGTTTTGTCCTGAACTTCTGATTTTTGTAAACCTCTTTTCCTCAGCCACTTGTCTGTTTACACATTGCACTGTTTATAGGTCTTTGTTTGTGTACTGTGTTGAGCGCCTTTTGTCTTATATATGTTTTAAGATTGAATTATTTATCATTGTTAATAAAAATGTTTTCTATGAATTGTATATATTTAAACATGGGTTTTCTCTTTTTTCTCTTTCCTTTTTCCTTTTCTGTGTCTTCATTGATAACATTTTCCATATTTTTCATATTATAATGTTTTCTTTAGGTTATTTGATTTTTTGTTTAAAATGTTGTGATGCACGTATTGTGTTAACTTGAACCCTTGTTAGGATTCTAGCACCTTTGCATACTGGCACGTGTAGTTGAAAGCACAAATGAGGGGCTTATATACTACAGTTTGATGCAGGGCAATGTTGTACGTCAATTTGCTGCACTGCCCTGTGTCAAAAGAAAAGGGCAGTAATGCATTGTATCTATGAGCTACCGCGCATTCCTGTCCTCTTACACTGAGCTGGTGCACAAATGGCTGCCTAGCGCCAATGCAAGCACCCTTACATCATGGTGCAATCAGGTTGTATTTGTGCATGAAGGGGAACCTTCCTTCACAAAAGCAACCGTTACTTCACCCCTGGGGAGGCATAGGCTTTTGATGCATTCCTAGGTTTACATATCCATGTAATCTGAAAATGCATCAAAACCCATGGGTGTTGCATGGGAAAACCAATTGCAATGCCCATGGTACGCCCCACTGATGCAGTGTAAGGCAACGCTGTGATTTGCGCTTCCTTGCCTTACTCCATATCTACAATGGCATGAAAAGCCATGCAAAGTGGCTTTGTTTGGCCTTGTAGATATGGGTCTGCAGCCTGCTCTGCTGGTGTGTCACAAAAAGTGACGAACTGTTGGCGCCAGCTGCATGTAAATATGCCCCATGGACTGGAACAATACATTATGCATGGATACTTGAACCCTACACAACCTGGTGGCATCACGTTGCACCATGATGCCAATGTGTGTTACTTGGGCCCATGCATACAAATCTGCACTGTAAAGTAAACAAATGGCATGGGCTTGTCAGAGGAGAAACAGCTCACCCCGGAGGGGTGGGGAGGGGTCAGTTGTGGGGCATGTGAAGTGTCAACACATAGGAACATGCCAAGAGCCACGTGTACATTAACTGGCATGATAATACATAGCACACAGCTGCCCTGACATGCAGGGTGAGACCATACATGTGTCAGTTGCCATGGAAGGGACCACCAGAACTCACGCCATGTACTAAATCTAACTGGAACAGGGATAATGCAAGTGATGCACACCAGAGCACCATGTGTTTTGAAACCAAAGATGGTGTGTGGCCCTGGTGGCCCCCTGGTTGTGCAGTGCATTGTAAGTGCTGACTAAGTAGGTTGAACTGCCACTTTGTCTGAATGGGGAGGGATTGCATAACAAGGAGGTCAGAATGGATATGTGTTCTGCAAGGTAGCCTAACTAATACATATGCACTGCTGTGTCTGACAGTGTCACACTTGTATTGCAGCTGGGAAGGGATGACATAGACGAGCCCATTGGGGTGCAACTTCCTACATGTGATGTGGTCCTGGGTGAAGATATAGCATGTGCCAGGGGGGATTCTGAAGGGAAATTGTCTGACTATGCGACATATGTCTCAGTATGAGAATATGAAATACTGATATGTTAATGGACATCAACAATTAGTCTGCCATCACAAAGGGCTGGAGTCCGCGATGGTTGGTGACTGAGGTGGATGTGCCCAGTAATGTTGCAAACCTGGGCAGATACATGTCACCACACCACCTCCAACATTGCCCTACACCACCTCCAAATCAACAGACCTGCAGGACACTTCTCCAAAGATGACACATAGACATACCTGGAACACTTTAACCTAGACCACGTAATGGAAACCTACCAATGGCATGTGGCCCTTCACATATCCAAGACTGTGTCCATAAATTTCCTGTAGGAATTGTTACCTTCATGCACATCAACTCATACTTAACCCATGGGATGGGTATGTGCATGCATGCTCCAGATCTCATATGTATGAGTATATTGTGCTGTATCTTGCAGGTAATTGGCAAAAATGGTCCAATGGTGACATTCCATGGGGGAGACAGCATGGGTAATGGCAGCAGTAGGTGGACTGTGAAATGGCCTGTATGCTGACAACACAGTGCATATATGCCTGTTGTACTTAACACATTGGCCTTATTCCTCAAAAAACAATGCAAAGGTATGGACACGTGTCTATTACAGGGCATTGGATATATGGGGCAGGAGTCAGACATTTAACAGCATTACCATTTGTGGACATGTCCCACATCCAGAGATGAACAAGACCTATGTCAGCAGACCACGGATTGAGTCTTCTTCTAATTCAAACCAGCCTGCAGAGCTGCCCAAGATAGACTGGACAGCTTCTGGATACTTCATCAACTTTGATGACTTTTCCTCCGACGCATCGGAGGTTCCACCACCCACGCTTTTCAAACTAAAGGTGCATGTCTTCTATCGTTGGCTGAAGAGAATATACCTCGTTTCTCCATGGTTACACCTTTGGATTACAATTGCATTACATTTCCTAGTATTTTGGATTGATTTTGTGACTGTGTTCTTGTTCTTAAATGGACACTTGTCCCGGAACGCTCTGCAGTCAACACTGTAAATTTGGTTCTAAAGCCACATGAATCATCACACCATGAACAAAGAGACTTGTCCCTGGTGATCATTTCAGCTGTTCCAGTTCTGGATGGGGTTGTATGGGACAAAGTATCTGGGCATAGTTTGCACAGTACGTAGCTGTGTGCTTGTCTGCACTGTGCAATAATTTCCAACAGCATCTTGCACAGTACAAGTTAAGATAAAATAAGTATCTGTCTTTAAATATTAAAATGCATATTTGATAAATTAACAAGCAGTGAGAGAGGTGATGATTTTGGGATCCTCCCTAACCTAGGGAGAGAACCAAGCAGATGCCTTGAAAACAAAAAGCACATCTTTTGAACGATTCGGTGGTGGTCCCATCCTCTTAGGACCACCCCAAGCACAGTTATTGGCAAAAATACAATCCCAACCAAAGGCCCTGCAAAGCATTATGGGACTGAGATTAGCAGTGGGCAGTGAATATTATAGTATCCAATATCAAAATAATTCTACAAAGAGCTGCAGTTCAACTAGTCGTTACTAGATGTCCCTCACGAGTCAAATGCAAAAGCATTGAAATTATTATTACATCAAGCTGCAGTTCCACTAAGTCGTTACTAGATGTCCTCACGTGTCAAATGCAAAAGCTTCATGAAAGGCTTTCAATGCTTTTGCATTTGACTCGTGAGGGACATCTAGTAACGACTAGTGGAACTGTAGCTTGATGTATTAATAATTTCAATGCTTTTGCATTTGACTCTTGAGGGACATCTAGTAACGACTAGTTGAACTGCAGCTCTTTGTAGAATTATTTTGATATTGGACACTATAATATTCACTGCCCACTGCTAATCTCGTCCCATAATGCTTTGCAGGGCCTTTGGTTGGGATTGTATTTTTGCCCATACCATAACTGTGCTTGGGGTGGTCCTAGGAGGAAGGGACCACCACTGAATCGTTCAGCATGATATGCTCTTTGTGTTCAAGGCATCTGCTTGGTCCTCCCCCTACGATAGGGGGGACCCCAAAATCATCACCTCTCTCATTGCCCAACTTTTTCATTGTCAAAGTTCACTTTTGTTACATGCTTTTTAGCATGTCAAATTGCTTTATCAAAGCGTTTGTAGGTGGAGGTGTTAATCATTTTGATGCTACGCTATGTCAACTATGCATGCAATACAGGGTTAATTATCACTCCTAGCACCATTTCTGGCAATTGGGACATTCATACTGTATATAAAATGTTGGAAGATCTAGATTATTCAACTGTTTTCTTCTAATAAGTTATTTGATGGTACAGCTAACTTTGAAGAAATGATCTATTATCAACATTACGGTAACCATTTTCTGCACAAATCTAGTGAACCTCCTGAGATCTTTAACTTTACTCAATAGGAACATTGCCCTATACCACCGAAGGGTACGACACATTTGACCCAGCCTCATTTTTAACCCTGGGCGTAGTTTGCATAGTAGCACTACACGTAGCTATGCAAAGTACATTTTGAACTACTCATAGCTACACAAATTGCAGAATGCGTAGCTGTGTGCTTGACTGCACTGTGCAATAATTGGCAAAGACATCTTGCACAATGCAAGTTGAGATAAAATAAGTAACACTGCTTTATATGAGGAGAAAAAAAAGAGAGAAAAAAAAGCATATAGGCATTTCACAAAAGTGAAAACAATAAATTAACAAGCAGTGAGAGGTGATGATTTTGGGATCCTCCCTAACCTAGGGGGAGAACCAAGCAGATGCCTTGAAAACAAAAAGCACATCTTGTTGAACGATTCGGTGGTGGTCCCATCCTCTTACGACCACCTCAAGCACAGTTATTGGCAAAAATACAATCCCAACCAAAGGCCCTGCAAAGCATTATGGGACGAGATTAGCAGTGGGCAGTGAATATTATAGTATCCAATATCAAAATAATTCTACAAAGAGCTGCAGTTCAACTAGTCGTTACTAGATGTCCCTCAAGAGTCAAATGCAAAAGCTTCATGAAAGGGTTTCAATGCTTTTGCATTTGACTCGTGAGGGACATCTAGTAACGACTAGTGGAACTGCAGCTTGATGTATTAATAATTTCAATGCTTTTGCATTTGACTCGTGAGGGACATCTAGTAACGACTATTGAACTGCAGCTCTTTGTAGAATTATTTTGATATTGGACACTATAATATTCACTGCCCACTGCTAATCTCGTCCCATAATGCTTTGCAGGGCCTTTGGTTGGGATTGTATTTTTGCCCATAACTGTGCTTGGGGTGGTCCTAGGAGGAAGGGACCACCATTGAATCGTTCATCATGATATGCTCTTTGTGTTCGAAGCATCTGCTTGGTCCTCCCCCTAGGTTAGGGGGGACCCCAAAATCATCACCTCTCTCATTGCCTAATATTGTCATTCCCTAAGTTTATTTTTGTGAATTGGTTATATGCTTTATAGCATGTAAAATTGATTCATCAAAGCATTTGTAGGTGTTGATGACTTTGCTGCTACACTAGGTCAATTTGCTTAATAGCACAAGCTACTCATGCTCTGTGAGTGTAGTGCGCCCAGGGTTACTCATTTTATTGCAGGCTTGCATTATCTCTGGCAAAGAAAAATATGTTAACTGACATTAAGCTGACATATTCTGCTTTCTTTCTCTCCAACTCTCTGTATAAGTTTTGACTTTTAGAAGGATACAGTAGATATAAAACCTATCTGCGGGGCTAAGGATTGGCAGGTTCAGGGAACTGAGGCTTTATTTAGGGCCTGCTTATTACCTCTACAAATGGTTTTCCTGAACAAAACTGTGCAACAGACTGGGTGCCTCATTTATGAAAAATGTTGCATCGCTGTGTGAAAACAGCGATGCAACACTTTCAGTGCGCCCTTCTTGCGACACCATGGATGCCCCGTATTTACTGTGCGGCGCTCCATGTCGCGAGGATTTACAGATACGTCAGTATTCCTGACGTATCTGTAGGCGCAAAAGTGGCGCATTGCTGAGGTGTGTCTGAAAACAGACGCAACTCCAGCAATGTGTCCTTTCAAAAGGCCTGCGTCACTCTTATGCCTGCTGTGAAGCAGGCGTAAGGATTTGACGCAGTGGCGTCCAAGAAGTGGCGCAGTGAAATCTCATAATTTCACTGCGCCACTACTACGCTCCTTTTTTGCGGGGGGGAACGCCTAGCCTGCATTATACGGTTTATACCTGATGCAGGTATAATGTAGCACAGGGGTTTACAAAGTGACGCATCTGCCTAGATCCGTCACTTTGTAAATAGGGCGCAGTGTGGCACATTTTTTACGCTGCCGCAGCGTCGCCTGATAGTGACTCAATGGCGGAGTAAAGGGCCCATAAATAAGGCCCTATGTGTTTTGGCCTGGCCAAGATAAAAGACTTAAACACATCATGAGTTCCCACGCTTACACGATATGACAGCTGGCAGCAATTAACACCATATGATGAACATAATATTGATACAATGCTGCGTAAGAGGAGACATAATTCATCAGATCCCAATTGGAGGGGATGGCTAGGTTGGCCATTAGACACTAACAAATGTCATGACAGATTCCTAGGTAACATCAGGGGTTTAGTGCCCATAGGCCTGACGTGTTATGTACAAAATGAACATTCTGGGGTGGTAACAACGTATAGTGTGGTGAAGTTGTGCCATGATTGGCTAAAAACTTCAACACTGTCCCAGGTAAAACAGCACTTGTCCCTTTTATCTGATGACCTGGAATTACGATACTTTCTATTAGGCCCTCGGAAACCAGGTAAAAAACATTTCCTATATACTGTCTATAACAAGATATGGAAAATATCTCGACAAGAAGCTGCTGGAAGGCTGGAAGGCCTGCTGGAAGGCTGCGTGAGATTGACAGGGCTAATTTAGAACAAGCTCTAGCAGTAGTGGACAACGGTATGACCACCCTATCATCTAGAATTTATTCCCTGGGTAACATTGTCTCATCCACAATAGATGTGCTGCAGCAAGACTTGTCTGCATTACAACAATGGCAGTCCCAATTTAGGTTGATTCTATTGTTTAGCGGGACACTACAAACATCTCGTTCTGGCCTTGTGCCATGGCGATACATTAATATACCGGATCTGTTTCAGAACAACAGATAGCTATGGCACGGAAAGATGCTAAATACACAATGTTACACATTGAGAAGCTAGAAAGATTACCTTTTACAGTGGCGATATAGCATCCTCGGATTGGGTAATACATGAGTGCATTACACTGCCAATCTCCACTTTTCACTTTCAGTACTGTTTACAACACCATCAAGTGGGCAGGTATGAAGCTTTAGGTGAAGGGTTCAGACATAAACAATGGGAACTTCCTTTCACGTTCCGGTGCAGGAATAAGGACATTGATGTTTTTCTCAGCTAGTTTTTTTTTTTTTTAAAGATTTTATTGAGACTAAAACATGTTACATACATGGTATCAGAAGAAAATTGCAATCTACATACCAACAAAACAACCCGTGGCATAGAATACAATATCGCATACATTCTCAAAAATTTCCTACATACAGTGAATAACAATGGAGCATGAGACACGAAGTGATACAGTAAATTATACATCAGGGGCGGGCTGTGCATTGCAATCCTGTGACCGCAAATATTGCACTAACGGGTCCCATATGTCCTTGGGCCTAGAGGTGGTAGGAAGCTCTTCGGCATACAAGGTCAGATTGTCACGGCAGTAAACCATATCTTTTAACCACTGTTTGATAGATGGATTAGCGTGGCTCTCCCAAACCGTCGCCACCCCCCGCTTCGCCAACAAGAGCGCTATTTTTACCAGCATACCCACAGTACCCTTCAGAGATGGCACCAGACCCAGCAAGCATATCTGCGGCATATAATCTAAATTTAAACCAGTCATTTCTTTCAGTATATGGATGACAGTTACCCAGAATGTCGCCACCTGTCCACATTCCCACGCTAGATGCCAAAAATCGGCACCGGAGGCGCCACATCATTTGCACTTATCGTTATCCCTGAGGCCATATTGGAATAGCTTGTGCAGAGTATGGTAGACCTGATGCAGATATTTAAAATGAATTATTCGCAAAGTACCGTTGGATGTAAGTGCGCTAGTGATCTGACAGCAGTATTCCCAGTCTTTCTGCGTGAGCTGTGGGACCAATTTGGTATTCCATTGTGCCATACTCTTGTTGGGAGGTAGTGGAGTTTCCTCTCTAGCAGCTCGGTAAAGCTCGGTCACCTGTCTGTGTTTCATAGGGCTGGTGAGCAGTATATGTAAGGATTGTAGTGTCAGGGGTTCCATCGGGAACGTGGGGTTGTAGGCCTGTAGCGCCTTCCTCAATCTATGTATGGTGAAGGTGAAAAGCGGCGTCTGATTTTGCACGTAGCTGAGATCTTGTTGCGTTAGAAAGGCGCCCTCAGGGAAGAGGTCTTGCATTGTATCAATGCCTGCTAGTGTTAGTATACGCATGGCCCCTTTTTCGTGTGTAACCGACACCCCTGCATGGTGAGCCAGGGGCATACGTGGAGAGTACAGCGGAAGTTTCCCTTCCCTGCGGCCCAGCGACTGCCAAGCCGCAATAGTGGTGTCTATGGAATTTATTTCAGATCTGGGTATACCCCTGCGTGTGTGGGACAGTATAGATCTCAACGGGATAGGGTGTGCATCGCCGTCTTCTACAGCCACATGCAGAATGAATCCATAAGTGTTATACCAATAGTGTGCGTACTGGGCTTGGGCACATAAGTAGTAAAGGTATATATCAGGCACACTGAAGCCCCCCTTGCTGTAGTCAAGAGAAAGGGTCGCCAAGCTCACTCTCGCCTGTTTGCCCCCCCAAATCAGTTTGATTAGCAGTGTGCGCATTGTTTTGAAGAATTGTGTAGGTAACTGTATAGGGATGGTGCTGAAATAGTAAAGGAACTTGGGCAACACCACCATTTTAATTAGTGCCATGCGATCTGCTAATGAGAGAGGCAGCTGTATCCACCTGTCTATCCGCTGTTCTAGCTGTGTGCAGGCCTTCCCGTAGTTATCCCGGATAACCAGGTCAGGATCACGATGCACCCATACACCGAGGTACTTTACTGGTTCCAACGACCACGTCAATGGAAATTCGAGTGCATGTGGAGAGGTAGCCTCAGTCAACGGCACCACCATGGATTTGGACCGGTTGATAGTGAGGCCAGAAAATCGCCCAAATCGTATGTATTCCCTGAGTACAGGTTACAAAAAAGTGTGCGGTTCCCTGACAAATAGTAGCATGTCATCAGCATATAGTGATATGCTCACGGGGCGATGGGGAAACTGCAGCGCCGCTGCTCTGTGTCATTGCCGAATGATACAGGCTAAGGGTTCCAGCGTAATCGCAAAGAGAAGCGGCGATAGGGGACAGCCCTGTCTGGTACCCCTGCAAATGTGTATGGGGTCCGATGTGACGCCCTCCACTCGAACACGAGCCAATGGAGCTGTGTACAACAGGCGTATCCATGCGATGAAGATGGGGGGAAATCCCATGCGGCGGAGAATATGAAAGAGGTAGCCCCACTCTATAGAATCGAAGGCCTTGGCTGCGTCGAGCATCACTGCCGCAGCCTTTAGAGTCGGGTCTAATATGTGAAACATAGCAAACAGCGTTCGTAGATTATGTGAGGTGGATCTTTCGGGGATGAATCCGGATTGATCCGGCAAAACTAATTTTGAATGTTCGCTAGCAACTTCGCATCTATGTTTATAAGTGAGAGTGGGCGATAGGAGTCACAACGGTTGGGTGGTTTATCTTTTTTAAGTAAAGTGATAATGAGGGCTTCCCTGCGTGATGGCGGTAGCGTGCCCAGCTCGTAGGCCTCGGCGAACATCTCAAGTAGATAGGGGGTGAGTTCTTCTGTGTACTCTTTATAGAACTCACCAGGGAGTCCGTTAGGACCTGGCGCCTTTTTGTTCGGGAGCGCTCCCATCGCCACTTTAAGGTCTTCTTCGGTGATGGGTTGATTTAGATACTCCCTATGGCCATCGGATAGCCACGCCAGGGCAATGTCCGATAGGTAATCATCCAGTTCTGCCTCAGAAGCACTAGTTTGTGATGTATATATGTCTTCATAAGCCGTGCAAAATTGTGTGACAATAGCCCCAGCCGGAGGCGTCGGTTATATTAGTGATGGTGTGTCTATCCTCCCTAGCTTTGATTTTAAGTGCTAAAGTGCGCCCTGGTCTTCCACCCTCCCCGTACGCA
The DNA here is from genome assembly GCA_963921515.1 of Calotriton arnoldi. Lineage (NCBI taxonomy): Eukaryota > Metazoa > Chordata > Amphibia > Caudata > Salamandridae > Calotriton > Calotriton arnoldi. The sequence goes on from CAWUFW010002613.1 coordinate 355,403, forward strand.
TGGTCCACATGGCGTTTAGATAAATATTTGACCTCATCCTCGGACAAACCATTGTATTCCGCTAGTGATTCCTTAATCTGGGCGAGAAACGACGCACTAGGAGCACTCTCGTATTCCCGCTCTAGCCTCTGCAGGGTAAGCTCCGTCTTGGACAATTGGCCACGCAGGTCTTTCAATATCCCCGCAGTCGTGCTGATACACTTACTGCGGATCGTGGCTTTAAAGGCTTCCCACAGAGTTGCTGCGCTATCAACAGACCCCTGATTTTGTGTGAAATATTGTGTAATAGCTTCGCGAATAGTGTGTGTGTGTAGAGCGGGTCTAATAACTCCTCTGAACGAAACCGCCAAGTGAACTGCCGGCATATAGTTTGTGGGATATGTAAGTTTAGCTTAACTGGATTGTGGTCTGACAGTGTTCTTGGGAGTCCCACTATGCCCGATACCCAAGTCGTGCTGCGTGTGCTCATGAGCCAATAACCTAACCGAGACCAGCTGCAGTGTGTAGTTGAGATATGTGTCCCTTCGAGTGTGTCTGGATGTCGCAGACGCCATACATCAGTCAGGGCAAACTCTGTCATTCCCTCATTAATAACTCTGGCTGCTCTCGGTGAATGTCCCCCCACCCCGCTCGACTTGTCCTTACTGGGATCTAGGTGGGTATTCAGGTCACCTCCCCATATTATTGTGGCGTCCGGCCACTCTCGCAGGAGGGAAAGTAGTCGTTTGTAGAACTCAGAGTCCTCAACATTTGGACCATAAACATTCACTAGGGTGACAAGTTCCCCCGCTAGCTTGCCATGTGTGATAGCATATCGACCCTCATCATCTGTGCAGCTGCGGAGCATGGTGAAGGGTTGGTTCTTTTTAATAAGCGTGAGCACTCCCCTAGCGTATGATGAGTACGATGAGGCAAACCTGTACCCAGCCCACTTCGCCCCTACTTGTGCTTCGTTGTAGCCTGTCCGGTGTGTTTCATGAATGAGGGCTATATTGACTTCATAGCGATCTAGATAGGCCAACACCTGTCGTATTTGTTTGGGTGAGTTAAGCCCCCGCACATTCCAAGTCAAGCAAACTATTTTTTCAGAATCTGCGTGCGACCCCTGCATATATCACATAACATGCCCCATAGCACCCCGGTTCCATGCCACTGTACCACTTATAGCAGAATGTCAGAGTAACTTGTAGCCACATAACCAAAACCCTCGGAGTCCCCCTCCCATCCACACCCCCCACCCACTTCAGAAACCCCAACATGCTAAAGCAATTCCGAACCCCCCAGAACAATGTCCAGTAACACACAAAAAACTGCCATGGCAGTTATGGGGAATACCCATAAGGGAGCGCTGGAGCGCGAAATCCCTCCCAAGTTGAACAGGGAGGTGACCGGAAAACAGCAATATAGTTCATTCCTTGAAACTAGTGCAACAATACAGACAATCAATATCGTGCGTAAAGGTAACATTCAAATGAAATCTTATCTGTGACATCGAAGCTTAGGTCGGCACCACAGCCATCATGCACCTATATGGTTAGTCTGGCAACGGCCCTGCATAATGTGCGGGATTAGGCCGCAGCCAGCGTAGACAAAAGTTAGCGTACGTATGGGCAACAGTAGAGTGTCATTCAGTAGTTCCCTGCGATGAGATGTCAGTGTCAGCGTCCTCTAGACTGAGGGAGTCCCTGTTTCTGCGTTTGAGTGTCTTTGCGAAATCCATTGCAGATTTTGGCGACGTGAATATCCGTGACTTGCCGTTCAATTCAACACGCAGCCGCACTGGGTACAGCATGGCATAGGGAACTTTCTCTGCTATGAGGATCTTTTTCGTCGGTTGATACTCTTTCCTTGCCGCCTGCACCGCAGCGGTGAAGTCCCGGTAGAAAGCAAGAGAGTTTCCCTCATGGACTATGTTCCCTTTCTCCCTAGCCAGCCGTAGTATGGTATCACGGTCTCTGTAATTCAACAGGCGGGCGATTATGGGGCACGGAGGAGCTCCTGGCGGAGGTCTGGCAGCCAGTGAGCGATGCACCGTTTCAACTATTAGTACAGATGACATATGCTCGGCCCCAAAGATCGACTGTAGCAGGGTCTCGATATACGTTTCACGGCGCCCCGTGTTGGTGGACTCCGGCAGGCCCGTAATACGTAGATTGTTCCGCCGTGATCTGGCCTCCAATTCCTCATTCTTGGCCTGTATCATGGCGAGCACCTTTTCCATAGCCGATGTTTTTGATGATACTTGCTGCAGGCCGTCTTCGGCATCAGATATACGTGTTTCCGCCTCACCCAGGCGCAGTGCCTGTTTGTCCAGCTTGTTAGACATGTGGTCCATCCAAAGGTTTAAGGTATCTATCTTGCCGTCAATGGTCTGGAGACTGGTCTGAACAGCCAGTAGTGTTTTTTCAATCGCGGAGAGGCTATCAGTAGGGGCGTCCATTTCAGAGTCCGACGTGGCCCACTGGTGCGACTTACTGGACTTACGAGGTTCAAAGGTGAGACGAGGTTGGCTATGTTCCGTTTTACCCATGGTTGTTCTGTGCTCCTTCTGTTCGTGTGAACAGGTAGTGAACCAGGGAGATCCAGGAGCAGTAGGCCCAATAAGGCCGTGAGATATGCAGGCGCCCAGCGGCGTTTGCAGTGCAACAAAACACACCAGTACAGAGTCTTGCAACTGTGTTCTTACTACCAACGATGCCCTGGATATAAAGAGGCACTATGGCAGCGCTGAAGTCGCAATGGGGAAAGGCTGAGTCAGTTGTCTAGTCCGCCAGCAATGTCATCACAGTATGAGAGGTCTCGGTAGTGGCCCAGTGAGGCCTAAGGCCGATGTGGTGCTGTGTGCAGGTACAGGGCCACGGACTGGGAGCAGGATTGCAGCTAGGATAGGAGCAGAATAGTGCGTGCGAGCGCAGCGTATTCTTGCTGATGGATGGAGCCCCGAGCCCCAGTTAGTACCTGAGCATATGCGCTGTAGTTTATGGGCCTCAACTCGATATCACTGTGGGCCAAGGCGTACTCCGGGCCAGATGGTGGTGTAATTGGCGGCAGCACTAGTCTTGAGTCACGTCGCAGTGCACAGTAATGCCTTTCGTGTTGGCCGGTGTGGTTGGGTCACCATGCAGGTTTTGTGGGCCCACGACGTCCCCCCAAACACTCTGACGCCCCACAGGGGTGCGGGATAATTAGCGCGATGCGCTGTTGCAGGAGCGTATCGGAGTCACTCGTGCCGGTAAGGCGATTTAGGCCGTCCTCAGTAGAGTCATCGGGGGCCCCCCGTGGCCAGCCGGGCACTTCAGTATTTCACCAGAGGCGGGAGCGGTCGTGCGACGCGCTGTCCTTGGAGCCCTGGCAGCAGCACCGGAGACCACCACGTGAAGTGCTGAGTGCCTGACCGCTCGGATATTATAGCGCGCAGGCTGCAAAGGGCCAGGTAGAGGCCCGAGCACGGGCCCAATCGAGAATCCTTACCCCGTTCAGCAGGCCGTCCTCTGGCTCTACGGCGACAGGCTCGGGGTTGGGTGACGGCCCTGGCACCACTCCGCAGCGTCGTCTCGGGAGCCGGCGTGCACCCCTCTGCGGTCGGCAGCATGATCCAGGCCGGAGACGCGCAGCGGCTAGGCAAGGCGGTAATCTGCTCCGCACTCACCCTCTCCGCTCGCACTCACCGGCTGTTCACTGCAGCAGGAGCTCGTTGGGTGTCATCGCCGCCCTCCTCTTCACACACCGGGTACGGCACACGAACCACGCCGCACTCGATTCTCCGGTCCTCCGCCGCAACCCTAGGCCGCCATCTTGTGCAGCAGGGCCCACCTGGAAAAGTCGCGGCGTGTGTCTCAGCCCAAGCCGCTGGTGGCGATATTTTCACAAAATTATGTGCTGTAATTGTTGCGCATACAGAATATGCGTGAGAGTGGCAGATGTAGGCTAGAAACAGCAGGATTGTTGACGGATAGAATCTCCGGTCGGCGGAGCTGCACTACAACGCAGCCATCTTGCCGCGCGCCCTCTAGCGCCCCCTTTCTAAGCTAGTTTAGACTGCGAAAATATTTTAAGTGGGTCCCTTGTGTGCAAGGACGTTTCATTGCACAGAGCCTGCAATGCATCCATGGCAAATCTTTCTTGCCACTTGAAAGGATCTCTGGCCCCGTGATACGTCCAACTTTCAGAATGCTCTCGAATGGGAGTTACCTGATGTTGAGCGATCATGGTTGCTGCAGAATGAAGCTAGGGGTTGCCTGTGTGGTGACCGTATCTACCATTGTAACATGTTGCACACAAGTCCTGTTTCCTCTTACCCATGTTGTTAGGAAGGACACGCTGTGGCCTTCAATTAATCTTATCAACATGCGCTTTGAAACCCTGAGCAACCTGAAAGCCTTATTGTTTCAGAAAGATGTGGCCTTAACTTCGGCCATGGATACTTTTGATCCTCAGGTGGCAAGTTCCTCTTCAGAGATACATGCGCTTCTCCGCACTAACTTCCCACAACATTTTGGGGAGCTGGTCTATTGTATTTTTAACATGTCTAATACGACTGGAATTGTAGGGATTTTCAAGAGCATAGGCTCTGGGTTGGTCAGCACCTTCCAGACGGTGTTATTCCATCCTTCATCCGCTCTGTCCTCTGTAGTATCTTTGGAGGTCTTCCACTGATCTTGACCCGAGTTGCAGGGATATTGCTTTTATTATTTTTGCTCCTCATTGATGTCCCAGTTTGAGTTCAAAGGGAGACGGCACTGCCTCACGTCCAGCTGTGCCAAGAACACATGGTGCACTTCTTTGGCATACCTCTGCTTCAAGAACTGGATGAGCATTGGTTTCTGTCTTCCCGCCCTATTAGGCTTCATTGCATACAGCCTGTGTTTCGCTGCCTCTGGTGCACTTACGAGTCTGCCCTAGACTTGTGCTTGGGATCGCAGTTGGTTGAACCTTGGAACATGTCCGTGCTGGTGGACCCCTGCTTATACCTCTGCTCCTGGATGCATTCTACACGCTTCCCTAGGTTGTCTCTGCACCTTGTGGTCTGGATCTGGGCTCCGTTTCAAAGGAACATCAGGTGGCTGTGTTACCTCCCTCAGGAGGTGCTGGAGGGGCTGGATGGGAACATATGTGCTCTTTCGACTTGCTCCGAGCTTTGCCTCTGGGAATGTCATCTGCGGACGCTGGGAACAGCAATGTTTTGTCTACCACTCAGAACATGTAAACATCTGACTTTCCGTTTGGTAAGAAGAACTTTTATTCGGCCTGTTTTTACTTCCAAATTTGTTTTTAAACTACCTGCCTTTTAAGCGCTTTTATGTTTCTTATATCCATCTGGCTTTCTTTATGCTTTGGGCTTCCAAATAGTATGAGTGCCTATTTTTAAAATAATATTTAAGCGATATTCCTATAGATAGTTTTTAGCATCTGTTTTTATGCTGCAGTATGATTTATTTGCTTTAATAGCTTTTCACCAATATATATATGAGGAGTAGGTGTCATGTGTCCGAGTTAGGCCCGGTAGGAATTAGTATAATTCTTGCACTCACATGCATCTTTTTCCTAAAGTTGCCTTCTCTTTGCCACATTAACGTTTGCCACACATTTTGCACTCGTGACACTCTGATTGGTTTCGTAGAAATACCGACCTTGATGACTCAGAACACTTTGTGAGAATCCTATCACAATGCATTGGCATTTTGGTGCAAGGCCTCTCACGTGCGTAATACAAATGTGTTTTATTATTACATCCATATGGCGACACCACTATCTGTAGAACACAAACAATGGTTGCCCAATTACAATCTCGCCCTGAGGCAAGTATGCCATTTTCTATATATAGCCTTTTGTTTCCTAACATAATCAGAGGAGACACTTCTGCTGATCTCGAGGGGTCCCTGCATGCTGAAGCTTTCACCTAGCAGCTGACTGACAGCTCCGTGAGGGGTGTCCAGTAAGGGACCAAGACGGAGTCGTACGCTCTTACCCAACAGGGAAAGGGGCTAGATCATCTAGACAGTTGTTTTCTTCACACCCTAGACACATAGGTTAAGGTTAGCATCGTAGTGGTGCCCTTGATTGTTATAATCTTTTGTATGTATTCATATATAACCTGTCTCAACAAGATGGTGGAGCTCTTTGTTTTATTTTCTGTGTTGACCCTCATTATAACTTTTATCTGCTTCTGTCTGTTAATCATCCCAGACCATATATTTTATACAAGAATCACTCTGGTTCAATAAATATTGAAAAGGCCCCTTTGTGTATTCTGTGTATATTTCTCTGAGCAAAAGAAAGCACGAGTGACTGAGTGAAAGTTTGAAGTCTTTCACCACGGTTCCTGAGGGCACAGGGTTGTCATGTTCAGTGGTTGCCAGAACTGTTTGCTCCCTGTTCAGGTTTAGGGGTGCTAACGGTGGCACTGCGAGCTAGCTGGTCCAAGGGACAACAAAGTCTACAGGGGTGCATGGAATCAGTCTGGGACCATCCTAAGTTTATGTTGTCCACAAATGCACAGTTCCTACTGATTGGTGGAAACTTATATTGTGCAAAATGCAGCACACAAGTATGGTCTTACATACTATGGGGGAGAGAAGAGCAATCTCACCCCAGACATGTCGAGACAGTGAAAGCGTAACTTAAGAACTCCAAAAGTCCGCTCCACTATGGACCGGGTTGGGCAATGTGCATGGGTGTAGCTCCACTGGGCCTCCGTCTGTGGCTATGCATATGAGGTCATGACCCATGGCTGCAGACCGTATCCTTGATCAGCTGAAAAGAAAGGAGAGAAACAATCAGTCAATGGTCATGATTGCTGAAGGGCCCACCTCCAAGTACATTCTGTTATATGTTCTGAATTACTCATACACATTTCAACCAGTATGGGACATGCACTGACATTGTTTGGCATACACATACTTTCAATTTAGGTATGACCGACACTGTACTACACATACAAGGATACTGACCTGGGTGATACACTTACTATTTGTAATACTTGTGAGTGTCAATGCCATGAACGTGCTGAATCTTTACTGGTATGGAGAGTCTGCTAGCCATAGAGGTGACACTTCTCTCACACTTCTCTGTTGTGTTGGTTTGGGACTACTATTGGCATTTCTGACCTAAAACATGTCTGCTTTTTCACAATTTAGCTGGTGCAGATGATGCTGTCCCCTTCATCCACACATATTTGGATGTGACAGTAGCAGTTGCTGTTGTTCATTACCTACTGCCATGGAGAAATTAGTGAGTGCATGTGGGGCATGAAAGTCTACACATGGCAGTACACTGTGTCCACTATGTTGACAGAACACAAGAGGAGTGGGAAGTGGGAGTCTTCCGCTGTATAGTGCAAGTGGTAAACTATCAACACTGCACTGCCTCACTGATTGAGGGCAGTGTAGGACATATTATGCAGTGTCCTGGGTTTGCAGCCTTCATTGGCAGACAATGGGCAGCATTGCACCAAGACAGGCACATTACAAAATGGTATATGCATGGCTGCCTGTCCTATGAGATGTCCTTTGTCCATGAGGGCTTACCTTGCTGCACAGTCTGAACCCTTGGAGTACTGATACAGTAGGTGTGTGTGGCACAAAATGGACTGCACATAGGATGGTAAGTGTTTATATGATGACTAATCTAAATTTCTATGGTACACATGACCTGGAGAGGACCAATTATTTGTAACATATCTCAGTTTCACAGGTATTGAATACCTGACAAGCCTCATGACAATGGGAGTTACCTGTGAACACACCAACAACAGAACTCGAGGCCCTTCCTTCAACACGGTGTTCCAACACAGCATTTTACATAGAGCTGCATTGCTGAGGATCTTTCCACAATTTTGGAACACACACAGGGCCTCATTTACAAGTTGTTGCCACAGGGAAGCACAGGAAGTCAATTAGCTGCGATGCCCTGCGTCAAAAGGAAAGAGCAGGAATGTGCCCTATTAATGACATACAGCGCATTAGTGTTCCTCCTGCGTGCGCAAGATCACAAATTGTTGCCTAGCGCCAACACAGGCACCCTTGCACCATGGTGCAGGTGTTTCTGTGTTGTTGCCTCAATGTTTTTATTCAGTAAGGGGACACCTTCCTGCACAAAAACAACCAATGGAGTTTTTTCCACTTTCTATGTATGCTGCAGAATGCAACCCACATAGAAATAGGTAATAACAAGGAGAAATAAAGATATTTCTCCTCATTACGCATCTCCTGGGAAGGCACACAGTTTTGACACAGGCACGCAGGGTGACTTTACGTTGCCTCATAGATATGATTGGGAGACCTGCTCCACCAGAGTGTCATGGAAATTGAAGCTCCAGTAGTGCAGGCCTCTTGTACTTGAGTTGAGGCCCACAGTGGCTTAGCAGGTCTTAACATGTGTGACTTGCAGGCATGTATAGCACATGTGCCATGTAGTATGGTTCAAGTATGAGGCCCACACCTGCTACGTATGCACTGTCTCATTCACCCAACACAAATATGGCTATTTTATCCAACATATTTTACTGTCATGAGGTCAGTCGTGTTTCAGATGTACTTACCAACCAATAGGCCATTCCCATATGTCTCATTCTGGACGCGCTCGTTTATGATGGAGCGTTTGAAGATGTATGCATCATGACCACTCCCAGGGTACTTTGCTAGCACATTGATGAACATCCCCAAGATCCTCCACTGTTCCCTGCACGATGATTGAATATGTGTGCTTCCAATTGCATTACAGATGGTCTGTAGCCGCCGGAGGCACCAGTTGCACATGAGCGCAGTCCTTTGCTCCCAACACATGTGGAAATCCTGCAATGGAATAGAAGCCCTGTTGTGTTGGGGAGCATGAGGTAGTGGTGTGTGAGACTTATGACAGCATCGAGGATGGAGGGGAGGAATGGAGAAAAGGATGGCTGAGATATTCCTGCCACTCTGGCTGTGGTGGTTTGGAATGAGCCAGATGCCAGCATGTGGAGTACTGACATCAGCTTGGCCTGCAGAGGGATGTTGGTGCACTTCTGGGATGTTGTCTGTAGCCTTAGTGCAATCTGGTGCTGGAGCTGGACAATGGACTACCTCCTGAGCCTGTAATAGGTCATGACCTCCTCTTCCCTGAGGTCAATGAGGATATTCCTCTGCTGGTATGTCCGCTTCCTTCTCCTGCACTGCCGACGTGGTGATGGTGGAGGTGGTGGTAGGGGTGGGAGTCGTCGTCATATTCACCCTGCTCCGAGCTGCAGTATGAGTAGCTCCATAGCTTAGTTGAGCTTGCCAAAGTGGTCTGGGTATGTTCTACTTATGTAGCAATACTGATGTGTCATTTTTACACCTGGGTTGCCGATGTGCAGGGATTTAGATCCATTTTGACTCTGCATGTCATTTGCCAATGATGCGTCACTTTCCCAAAAACTTGTAAATATGGATGCATCTGTTCTGCATTGGATCTTACAGAGAAATGCCTATCTTGCCTAAGATTAATGTAATCTGACGCCGGTTATAGCGCAGGAAAAAAATGAAGCAGAATAGAGAAAAGTGGTATATTATGCCTAATGTTTCACTTTGTAAATATGGAGCAAAGCGTGCACTGCCGCTGCGTCAAAAAAAGTGACGCAGCGGCTGCGCAAGCTCCTTGTAAATATACCCCCGGGTCCAGAAGAAAGAGAGGGCCGGAACTCGCCCTTCACCCTAGAAGAGCTGCACTTGGCCGCTATGTCCTCCAAGAGAGGCAGACCACGGAAAGTGACGGTCCCCCAGTGGAACTTTATGTTGAACTGTGGGACCTGATCAGTCCGGACTTGCTAGACATCTATGAGGACGTGGTGGGCAAGGGCAGTATGCCGCAATCCCTGCGTGAAGGCATGATAATGCTTTTGTACAAGCAGAAGGGAGAGAGAGAGGACCTCAAGAACTGGAGGCCCATCTCGCTCGTCAATGTGGACTACAAAATCCTAGCAAAGGTAATGGCCAACCACCAAAAGAAGGTAATAGCAAAGATAGTTCACCCTGACCAGTCCTGTGGGATACCGGGTTGGCAAATCACGGACAGTCTTGCCCTGGTTCAGGACACGAACGAGTATGTCAAGAACTGAAAGGTTCAGATGGCCTTGGTCAGCTTGAACCAGGAAAAGGCGTTCGCCAGCGTATCCCATGAGCTCATGGGCTGAACACTCAGAACACTGGGACTGGGCGAATTCTTTTGCGATGTGGTGACCACAATGTATAGAGATATCTCTAGTACAGCGTTGGTTAATGGATGTAAAACCGACCCCTTCCCTGTCCCGACCCCCACCCAAGACCCACTGACATTCCCCATCAAGTAGGATTTCCTGAAGATCCTTGGAGTCAGGTTCGGCGGAGAAGGTGCATCAGAGAAGACATGGAAGGAAAGTCTGGCAAAGACGAAGCAGAAGCTGGGACTCTGAAGCCTCCGGAAGCTGGCGATCGAAGGGAAGTCTTTGGTCCTGTGGAACAAGACTTTGCCAGTGCTACAGTACGTCGCTCAAGTGTGGCCAGTGCAGCCTCGAATTGCCAAAGCCATCATAAGAATGATCTTCTACTTCGTCAGGAACTCCAAGACTGACAGAGTGAAGAGGAAGGTGATGTTCAAGACCCACAACAAGGGAGGCAAGGGAGTGCCAGACATCGACACCCTCCGGCGGGGAATTTTCGTGCACCACTGCATGAGGAGCAACCTGAGGACCAAAGATGAAAGCCATTCTGGCTTTCTAATGGTGCGCTTCTTCCTGTTGCCAGTGTGGAGGCACCTAGTACAAGCAGAGTGGGTCAGCCCTGTCCCCTACAACTGGGATACCCCATGGTTCTACAAGGATGTGGAAAAGTTCATCAAAGAGTTTGGTCCGGTGGCTGCTGCCCCAAACCAGTGGACTCCGAAGAGCGTCCAGCAACATATCCGTGCGTGGGACGTCAGCGAACCGATCAGCACTGTCCCATCTGCCACCGCTGACGATGTGTGGGAGAAAGTCGCCTCCAAGCGCCTGACTAATTACCACAAGGACATTGCCTCAATGGCTATCCAAGCAGCTCTGCCAGTGAGAGCCTACATGCACGCAAAAGGGCTCAACCGATAGAAGTCCTGCCCGAGAGGATGCATCACAGATGAGACATCCTACCGTCTCTTCTGGAATTGTGCCTATGCCCAGGACCTGCTGAAGGCCCTAAGCATGGAGCTTATGGCCTGCATACGAACTCGGGTACTGCGCGTCTGAGGAGTCCTGCGAGCAGTCCCCTTTCGGTGCTCACGACACACATGCAAACGCTCACCCCCTGCTCATGAGGAGTACTGTGCACAGTCCCCTTTCTATGCGTACGACACACATGCATGCGCACTCAAACCCGCATCTGAGGAGTCCTGTGCGCAGTCCCCTTTCTCTTCGCACGACACGCATGCACGCACACTCTGAAGTACACGTGAAGGGCCTATTCTTCAATGCTGCTACCAGTGCTCCTCCCAAAGGTGGGTTATCTCATCCTATTATCAGGCAGCACCAAACAGGACTCATCAGGCCTCTTCACAATGATCTGCGCGTATGGTAACAGCATGAGGGGCTCAGGCAATCTACCAGGCTGCCATGCGGCCAAGGCTTAGTCTGTCATACACAACCCTCCCTGGGTCGGCTCTGTGTTGCTGTGGGGCCCCCAACCATCCTCAGCAGGCGCCTCCGCTCCCCCAGGGCCACCATTTGGCAGTTCGGGAAGGACTGTTCCCACAAGGAACAGGGTCAAGACTGATTTGCATATGGCTGGGTCCAAACTTGGGTGGTGTGGTGAGCAAAAGAATGATGGATTTAACCCAGATCCTTGAGACTGGGGGTGAATGTTTGCATTGTCCAGCATTCCGTCCATCAATTGTTTCTTTGGCATATGTCGCCGTAAGTGGGAAGGGTATGTGAAAGACGTGGGTCCCGTGCTCACTACACCACTCGATTCAGGCTAGCCTGGCTGATGAAGGGTGATGCCCTGAAACCGGTCCCAGGATGCTTGTTTCTGGTCCAGGGAGGGCCTGGCTTGGCAGTTCGGGTTGGACTGTTCCCACAAGGAACAGGGTCAAGACTGATTTGCATATGACTGGGTCCAAACTGGGGTGGTGTGGTGAGCAAAGGAATGATGGATTTAACCCAGATCCTTGTGACTGGGGGTGAATGTTTGCATTTTCCAGCATTCCGTCCATCAATTGTTTCTTTTGCATATGTCACCCTAAGTGGGAAGGGTATGCCCATTCGTGGGTCCCATGCTCACTACACCACTCGATTCAGGCTAGCCTGGCTGATGAAGAGTGATGCTCTGAAACCAGTCCCAGGATGCTTGTTTCCGGTCCAGGGAGGACCTGGCTTGGCAGTTCGGGCTGGACTGTTCCCACAAGTAACATGGTCAACACTGATTTGCATATGGCTGGGTCCAAACCGGGGTGTTGTGGTGAGCAAAAGAATGATGGATTTGACAGATCTTTGTAACTGGGTGTGAATGTTTGCATTGTCCAGCACTCCGTCCATCAATTGTTTCTTTTGCATATGTCGCCCTAAGTGGGAAAAGTATGCCCAGACGAGGGTCCCGTGCTCACTACACCATTGGATTCAAGCTAGCCTGGCTGATGAAGGGGGATGCCCTGAAACTGGTCTGAGGATGCTTGTTTCCGGTCCAGGGAGGACCTGGCTTGGCAGTTCGGGCTGGACTTTTCACACAAGGAACAGGGTCAAGACTGATTTGCATATGGCTGGGTCCAAACTGATGTGGTGTGGTGAGCAAAAGTATGTTGTATTTAACCCAGATCCTTGTGACTGGGGGTGAATGTTTGCATTGCCCAGCATTCTGTCCATCAATTGTTTCTTATACCATTTTCACAAGCAGCGCCATCCAAGCGCTTGTTGCTGCACGAGGAGCCTCGGCAATCAGGCCCCGCCTCACTCCGGTGCTGCCCCACTCTACAGCAAATTCAACAGGCCCCGGGTCCTCAGAAGAGCGGCCGCCACTGTCCCTCTGAGTTGTCTGGGGGATTCCTCCGTGGAGCCAGCAGGACCTCCAGGCACTCAGCTTTCCGTGTTTTTGGTGCTTCCGCCCCAGAGTCTTACATGCAGACTTCGCCCATGTGATCCACAAGTGTCCATCTCAGCGCGCCAGTCAATCTCTTCTGCCTCAGTTCTTGACTCTGAATCTTCAGCCCAGGGTGCCCACTGACCCATGGCTCATTTCTGGTGGCGTTGGAGTCTGCAAAAGGGCTTGGAAAGCTTGAAAGAGATGGGTTCGCAGGAGGAACACTGGAGTACGTTTCACTGTTCTGCTATCTTAACCACGCCCCCCTAGTCCTGTATTTTTTGCATCAATATTCTGTAATGTCACTGATAAAAAGGATGAATACAATGCAGGACATTTTAGCAAATTGCTTTACTTGATGTCTTATATTGGCAGTCATAGAAAAGGAGGAATCTAGCACAGTCCATCTGGACAGATCTCTGATTCCCCTCAATCTTTCTCTAGACCTGCTACATCCCGAAAAGCTCAGACTGAACAATCACCTTTTATAGCTAGAATAGGTAATCAGACTGAGAATATAAAAGAAAAAAATTGCAAATCAGTAAATGAGCTTGCAGAACCAATCAGAGATGCCAGCATACCACAAACAATAAAAATGTATGTTTTCTCCCACACGTCCTCAGCTGCACTGATTGCACCACCAACCATTGCACCTTGGTGGTCATCACCACAACAAGGATACACTACCTGCATAAGCTTTACAGAAATACAACACACTTTCAAACACACATGGTGTAGTGAGTGCTATAGAAATAGTAGATTTTGATGAAGGGCAGTGCAGTAAGTCACTTTGCTGCGCTGCCCTGCATCAGAAGAAAAGGGCAGGAATGTGCCGTATCTATGAGATACGGCACATTCCTGTCCTCTTTCACTGTACTGGCGCACAAATGGCTGCCTTGCACATACGCAGGCACCCTTGTACCATGTGTTCGAATTATTGTTTTTGTGCAGGAAGGGTCACTTTGCTTCACAAAAACAATCAATGGAGGCGTTTTCCTCTTTCTATGTGCGCTGCAGAATGCAGCACACATACAAGAGGAAAAAACGAGGCGAAATAAAGTTATTTCTCCTTGTTACACCACCCTGAGGCGCACAGTTTTTACGCATTTCCAGATTTATACTGGGTTGTAAATTTAGGAATGTGTCAAAATCCATGGGTGTTGCATGGGAAAACCCACTGCAACACCCATGGCTTGCCTCCCTGACACAGTGTGAGGCAACACAGCGACTTGCGCTGCGTTGCCTTACACCATATCTACGTCGCCATGAATAGCCGTGCAGGGTGGCTTTGCGTGTCCTCGATATGATTGAGAGGCCTGCTCCACCGGAGCATCATTAAAAGTGACACTCCAGTGGCTCAGGCCTCTTCTAAATGAGGCCCCAGGTTTGAAACCTAGCCTTGGCACAGTATCCTGTGATTCCAGGTAAATCCCCCTGTGCCAAAAAATAAAAGTGCTCCTAGGTACTTGTGAGTTTGATCTATATAAAAGTGACAAAAATATAATGTGAGGATCTGTTTGTCACTTGTGCTCTATTTTCATCCTCCAACAATTAAGGACAAAGGGGCATATGTATAAGCCCCTATCGCCACCACAACGTCACTTTTACGGACGTTGTGGCAGCGTTAAGCCACTAAACATGGCTTAACGCTGCCTTGTACATAAGGCACCCTTTCAAGCTATGGTTAGCGTGAAAGGGGCGTGCAGTGGGTGTTGTGGTGGGCATTCCACCACAACATCCATTGTATTTGACGCTGCCCCCTATGTACAAGGGTGGAGTACATAGGAGGCAGCGCCAACATTAAGACCAGGAAAATCCTGGTCTTAAGTTGGCGAAATGAGGAGAAATGCATTATTTCTCCTAGTTTTTGCTTTTTCCATGTGTGCTGCCTTGTGCAGCACACATGGAAAAAGCAAACTGCCATGCCTTTTAAAAAAATGCCAAAAGCAAAATGCCATGCCTTTTAAAAAAAGGCCATTTTCTAACTTTCATGTGTGCTGCACGAAGCAGCACACATGAAAGTTACAAAATGGCATTTTAGGATTGTTTATGTGCAGGAAGGGACACCTTCCTACACATAACCAATCCTCCCCTGCACACAGACACCCTTGCACTCTGGTGCAAGGGTGCCTGCGTTGGCGCTAAGTTGTTAATCTTAGCGCCTTCGCAGGGGGAAACGCAAGGCTGCACCACATTCTTGTAAATATGGTGCAGCCTTGCGTTTCCGAAGTGGCGGAGCGCGTCGTTAAGCCAAGGATGCTAACGACACGCTCCGCCACTTCATTGTACATATCCCACAAAGTATTGACTTTTGATTTCAGAAAGAGATTTCCATCCAGTGGCTGAGTTGCACAGTGTGAAACTGGGAAATGTGGATTCAATCCTGGCATCCCTGTTTGACCAAATTGTGTGATCCTAGGTAAATACTTTATTTCACCAAGCCTCCTTTTTTATTAAGTGTCACATATGAGAGCAAGTTCAAATATGTGAGTTCAGCATGCACATTGTACATAAGCCTGTCTAGTGCTTTTATTTAATAGGCTATAATGTTGCTCCTTCTATAATTTAACTTTAGGACACATACAAGGTAAATATGGTCCCTGACTAGCTTCTTAGTTCACTGATAGCATTGTCATCAAGGTGTGGTAGGAATATTTCTCAGTTCATGTTTAAAAGTTTGACTTTTAATAAATACCTTTCTAAATAATCTGATATGCTAAAGTGAAATTCTTCCATGTGTTACAGAAATATACTGGGGCAGATTTACGAGCCCCCTGCGCCACCAGTACGTCACTTTTCGTGACGTACTGGTGGCGCACGGGGCTGCTCCATATTTACAAGGAGAGGAAAAGCCACCCTGCGTGACTTTTCCTCTCCTTGTAAATACTGGCCCCTTTAAACGCAGCACTTTGCGGTGAAGGGGCGTTCCATGGGTGTTGCTGTGGGTGTTCCCACGCAACACTCATGGGAACAAGACACATCTCAGAATTACGAAATCGTAACTCTGGAGATGCGTCTGAAAGCTACGCCACCCTAGAGGTGGCGTAGTGAGGCGCAGTGAGGCGCACCGAGGAGAAATGTTTTCATTTCTCCTTGTTTTTTCCTCTTTTAATGCGTGCTGCATTGAAAGAGGAAAATGGTTGTAGTGATTGTTTTGTGCAGGAAGGTGCCCCTTCCTGCACAAAACTAATCTCCCCACGACGCAGGCATCCTTGCACCATGGTGCAAGGGTGCCTGCTTGCCCGGCGCATGGCAGCAGTTTGTGCGCCAGCGCAGGGGAAGTACAAGGATGCGACATATTCTTGTAAATATGTCGCATCCCTGTGCTTCAAAACTAACGCAGCGCGGCGCAGCAAAATGACTTGCTGTACCCCGCTGCGTTAGTTCAACGTAAATCTGCCCCACTGTTTTGAATTTTTCAGACACGTTATCAAATTCTAGCACAATCTTTGTTCAGGGGCGGCTCCTCCGCTAAGGTGGAGGAGCGTCGCCCCACTTCTCTTTGAGCAGGAAAAATAAAATGATAATAACTTTATTATTTTTTATCGCCGATTCGGGTCTGGGTTAGGGCAGGGTGGGGCTGGAGGCACAGTGGGACCAGTGGTTTGCACACTCCAAATGCACATGACTGCTTGGCCGGTCGTCTTGGCCCAGCCAGACAGTTATGCGCACTTTGCATGTTCCTCACCAGGCTGCATTACACAGCCTGGTGGGGAACATGCCCAGGCCCCAGCCCCCATCTGAGCGCCGATCTACGGTGCTCAGACCAATCACATCACTGCATTGCAATGTTATGATTGGCTTTGGGGAGCTTGGGTGCTTCCTGGTTCCAGGACTGCCGGAGAAGCGGAGGAGAGACACGGCCGGCAGAAGAGATAAGGGATATTTTTATTTATTTTGTGCCCCACGAAACCCCAGCGTGCCCCCGCCCCTCCACCCTTATTCCCTGCCAGCCGCTACTGTCTTTGTTGCATGATTGCCATGCCAAATGCATTCATACCAACAGGCCTGACTCAAGTGGGAGTGTCTGACTTTAGAAGCAAAACATGGCTTTATTTGAGCTTTCTGCCTAAAATTGTCTCTGCTACAATATATTAGGTAAAAATAAATCTCCCCTTGGGATTTGTTACTGTAGCTGTAGCAAGTATTCCAAACTCACACACCCCTCACCAGTCAATCTCATCCAACACTTCCTATCGACCCCCACTTCCACTGAAGGTCGATACCAGACCCTGTTTCGGTTACAATGATCCTTTGTGCTTTATTTAATAAAAATCATATCCAGCATGAAAAACAATTGTAGAAAATAATCTAGGTATCACAAAGTGGAGCCTATAAGGTTTCTTTTAAAACACATATTATGACAGCAGTTTAAAAATAACTCATAATACATCTATTAAAAAGTGCAATTATTTCTCATTTACAATGTACAATAATGAACATAAAATCACAAAAATCCAAAAATGTGGAGAACACATAAGGCAAACACATCTGTCTTTACAAAAATAATCTTTTTTGATCATTCTTCAAGATATAACGGGTTTTCAGATAGCCAACATCTACTGTGTTTCAATGCCCGCCAGATTTAGTTCCATTTATGCATCAACGCGTTTCGGTTGATGCCCAATATTTAGAACCACCTTCTTTAGGACAAGTAGATTTCTCCCACAGATATATAATTGAAAACCAGTTGTTCCACTAGTTCTGCTATGTGGGCTCATAGCCGATGAAACACGACTGAGTGTCATTGAGTGTAATTATGCGGAGTGGTATTGTGTGTTGTGGAATGGCATGTAGTGGAGTGGAATTATGTGGTGTGTGTTGAATTTTGTGGCATGATGTGGAATTCTGTGGTGTGGATTGGATGTATGTGGTGTGTAGTGGAACTGTGTTGTGGAGTGGAATTATGTGGTTTGTTGTGGAATTATGTGGTGTGGAATGGAAATGTGTAGAGTTGAATTGTGTGACGTGGAACTGTGTGGCGTTGAGTGAAATTATGTTGAGGAGAATTATTTGGCGTGGAGTGTATTTATGTGGATTGTTGCTATGTGTCATACAGTGTATTTATGTGGGGTGTATTTTAATTGTATTGAGTAGAGTGTAATTATGTGGAGTTGAAAAACATTTAAAAAAGCTATAAATTCCATAAAAATGACCATTGGTGTCCAAATCTTGTATGCTTGTTACTGGAATTCCTTGCTGAGTTCAGATCCAGTGGCTAATCACTCCGGATCATGCTTGCACTGCCGTACCCAGTGGGGAAATTGATGTCCGGTATGCCACTGACCGTGCCTTCTTTTGCCCCAGCTAAAACCAGTTACTGCGGAGATAGGGGCTCTAAACAGCAGGATCTGTATCTACCATGGTTAGAGAAGGGCGAGCAAACAGCTCGTGCAAAGCTCTGACAGTGTTTGCAATGTAGATCATCACGTAAAATATGATAGGGTTTATAAAATACTCAAAGAGTGAATTTCTTCAATATGTTGAAACTTTGATATTGATAGGGCACTTTATGGTATGACACTGAGAGGTACTTGTTCAAAGTGACACCTTTTAAACGTTTTTAAAAAAGTGTGAAGATCCCTTGCAGTTGGAAGTTCAGGACAGGAGGGGAGAATATGGCGTTAGGCTACAGCTGTCAACTATGTGACTGGGAAACCGAGTTTGAGTCTCGGCATCGGCACAACGTCCTGTTATCTTGGACAAATCACTTCATCTCCCTGTTCGAACAATAACGAATGTGTCCTTGTATAAAGAAACTGGCGCTCACCTAATGCGCTCTAATAATACATTTGGTGGTGTTCGCGCTATATAAAACGGCACTAAAAAAAGGAGACTGAGGACAGAGGGAGTAAACTGAAAACACGAGCACTGTATGAAGTGCTCCAAGAGAAATTAAAAAAGTAGTTCCGAAAACATTTCCTAAAATGGCTGCTGTGTATGAATAATAGCACTTGCTCCCTGCTCTCGGGAAAGGCTAAAGACAGGAAGAGGCATGACGCATGCATGCCATGGGCAAATGGGGTTAACAAATAATGGAGCGTCGAGGGAGACAGCAAATGGCAAGCCTACGGGCTGGCTGAAGCTCACAAAGTACTTTCAACAGGTCTATTTTCGAGACAGCGCATGCACACAGTCTACAGCTGAGACCTAAAAAATATATATATCCCCCAAAAATATGCAGGCAGTCTTTCTGCCCCGCTTCGGGGTTATTGCCTCCAATTTGCCCTCCAGGGGGGACAGAAAGCCCACTAGACACCAGGGTTTAATTAAAAAAATATACAGGGGTGGGGGCTGCCCATCATGGGCACAGCCATGCCCCTACCTCGCCCCCCCCAAAAAAATGCAGGCAGTCTTTTTGCCCCCTTGTGGTCACAGATGGGAGATAACCCCTAATCTCCCCCCCCCAATGAGGGCAGAATGCCCACTATACACCATGGGCATAAAGAACAAATTGGGGCAGGGGCTGCCCATTATGGGCAAGCCCATATCCCCACCCCACCAAAAACATGCTGGCAGTCTTTCTTCTCCCCAAGGGGGTAGATGGGGGTTTACCCCCAATCTGCCCCCTCGGGGGAGACAGAAAATTCACTAGACATCAGGCACATAAAAATATAATAGGTGTGGGGGTTGCCCATCATGGGCATGGCCATGCCCCCCGCCCACCAATAAACATGCTGGCAGTCTTTCGGCCCCTCTGGGGGGCAGATGCGGATAATTATCCCCGGAAAGCGCACTTGAAACCAGGAATATATATATAAAAAGAAATAATGGGGTGGGGCTGTCCATCATGGGCATGGTCTTGTCCCCATCCCACCAAAAACTATGCTGGCAGAATTTCTACCCACCCTGGGGATGGGGGGGTAGATGGGGTGACTACCCCCCAATCTTCCCCCCCAGATGGGGGCAGCAAGCCCACTAGACACCAGAGAAATATACTTTATGCACAGCAGCTCCATACCAAGAATTACAATATCCATGAGCCACATGGGAAACTACAAAACACGTGATACAGCATGACCAGTCAACAGCCAGTAAGGGTGTAACCACGCCCCCACAGTTTTCTCTACCTTTACCTTACTAGTCACGGATTGGATAATTCTATTTGGAACCGGACGCTCGGATTATGCTTCTCTTCCTTTACTGAGGGGCATATTCCTCAAAGTTTTGCGTCGCCCTTGTGCCACACAAGGGTGATGCAGAACCTAGATTACATGTGGAGGAACACAAGGTAGCGCAAGTCTCTGCCTAGTGTTACCCTGCCACAGGGAGGCTTTCCATGGATGGAGCATGGGTGTCCCACACATCCACCCATGCCTTGTAGGGCATTCACTACAGAGGGTAGTGGCTATTTACCCAGACGCCGGGTAAATAGTGATTATTTTCTGCTATTTACTCACCCGCTGGCTAAATAGTAGAAATCACCTACTTGTCCGGCTGCCTTGAAAATAGCTGAGAAATTTGCTATTTACCTGGCCACTGACTACAAAATAGAGATTCAGCAATGTTTGGCCGACGGCCATACAAATAGCAGAAAAAGTTCACCATTTACCCATCCCCTGGCTATGTAGTATAGATTCTGCACTGATTGGTGACCAGCCATACAAATAGCAGAAAATGTCATTATTTACCTGGCTGCTGGCTAAATGTAGAGATTCCGCACTGTTTGGTGGCAGCCGTGCAAATAGCAGAAAAACTTCACTATTTACCTGGCTGCTGGCTAAACAGTCGAGATTCTGAACTATTCAGCTGAGAGCCATGCAAATAGCAGAACAACTTCACTATTTACCCAGCCTCTGGATAAATAGTAGCAATTCTGCATTGTCCAGCTGGAGGCTGTATAAATAGAGGTAAAGCTTAAATATTTACTGCTGACTAAATAGTAGAGCTTTTGCATTGTCCATCTGGCAGCCATACAAATAGCAGAAAATGTCACAATTTACCCGGCCACTGGTTAAACAGTAGAGATTCTGCACTGTGCTACTGATGGCTGTGCAAATAGCAGAAAAACCGAACTATTTACCAGGTCGCTGGTAAAGATTCTGCTCTGTTCGTCCAGCAGTCGTGCAAATAGCATGACATATTAAATATTTACCCAGCTGTTGGCTGAATAATAGAAATTCTGTGCTGTTTGGCTGGCAGCCGTGGAAAAAGCAGGAAAACTTAATTATTTACCCAGCCGCTGGCTTAGCAGGAGAAATTCTGCACTTTTTGGCCTGCAGCCGTGCGAACAGCAGAGAAACTTCAATATTTACGTGGTCACTGTCGAAATAGTAGAGATTCTGCACTCTTTGGCCATCAGCTTTTAGAAAACGTCTCTCTTCCTCAGGCTGCCAACATCCTGTCCTTAGGGGACCCCGTTCCATTTGCAAATTAGTTGTCACCCCAGCTCATGGTTGTTAGCTCATCAATGGTTTGCAACAGCAATTGAAGTCAAAAACTATCAATGCATTCCTTTCCAAATTGAAAAGGGGAGGGAGGAAACCTCTTTCATGAACCTTCCTATTTTCAATTCAGAAATGATCGCAAACGTCATTTACTAGTCTAAAGACATTTCCAACTCTTAAAAAGTGTTTTGCACATAATGATAAGTACATTTGTGGTCACCTTGTGATTTTGCAACATGAGGCCCTTAGTGCTAAAACTGGCTGAGATGGAGGCACTAACTTATTGGTCTAAAGGACCCAAATGTTTGAATGTTTCCGAGTTATTTTGACAAACATAACACAGAATGCCACCCCATTCCACCGTGGGCCAAGACAAAGCGACTTGGGAGGCCCTTTATGGCGCTGTCTCGTACTCCACAAATGCTCCCAATCCTTTATGTTTACCTGCAGATATGACTAATGATAAAGATGATTAGAATCTTTGTAAGACTTGTTCAAGTCATTTACAATTCTAAAGCTATATACCTGCTCCTACTCACAAGCCCATAAGAATATACAAGCCCCAGATATGAGATTATCAAAAGGCTCCATGTTATGAGAGCACCTCTTTGTATGCAGAACATCAGTGCATTCTGGAATTATTAATTTTGGTTCAGTTCAATTAAACAAATCAGACTAAAACATCCGAAAACAATGATTTGTAGAAGCTAGAAATGGAAATGTATCCCAGTAACATAGAGCCATCTAATATTTAGGGTAATTTTTATCAAAATAGAAACAATTGCATAGGGCTCCTTACAAAGAGACCAACACAGCAGAATTGAGAGGCTTCATTCCAATCTCATGACAGAAGGAAGAAAAACCATGTGCCTGATTTAAAGTTGTTAGGACAGAATTAACCCCATATGGAAGGCGGTTGACAATACCTCTGCCATCCTAAAGCAGTCTGTCATCCTATGGGACCACTGCCTGCCAAATCTAGAGTGGTCCACTGTTCCTGTGGACAAGTCTCTACATTGACAAGAGCTGCTGTCATGGCAGTTCCTGTCTGTGCATGAAACATTTGAAGGACAGTATAGTCGGACATGATGGCCGGCACCCAAACATTTAAAAAAAGTTTGTTTTTCAAAAACAAACTCCCAAAGCATGAAAAACAAACAAGCTAATGGTCCCACGTGCTGAAAGATTTCTCCCAGGGTGATGGGGACATTTTTTGTTTTCTGTCCCTTACGTCCCAGTTTTCCTTTAAATAGGGCAGATAGTATAAAGCCCTTCCTTCAACTGTCTGTCCCAGATGAAGTATTCTCTTGAGAAGCCACAAGCAAAGGAATGGGACTATAATTAATTGAACTGACTGTCATTGGAATATGAATGAATTTTTCCATTAAATCAGAGAAAGACATCTAGGCTTCAGAGACAGAGAAGAAAAGAAACACAGAGATTTTTACTCATTGACTTTATTGCTCATATTGTAAGAAATAAGACACTGAATAAACAGAGACATTTTGTTACCTCAATTCTTGAGACCTGCTGATCGATCATTTCCCAGTTCCACTTTTTTGCTCATTTTCCAGAAAGCTGATGTGGATTCATTATTAAAGTTTGAGAACTGATTTAGGGTGTTGCTCAAATATCATTTTCTGGCTGTTCCTCAGACACAGCCTTTGTGCTAGGTGATGGCTCTCACAGCAGTAGAAATAGTGCTGGCTCCAAGCAGAAGTATCCAAAACAAGGGCACAATGGAGCATGAGATCTCATTCTCAGCACCTGGCTGTCATCAGCCTTTCTGAGTAGTCATCAGGCACAGACAAAAGGGCTTCCATGCTTAGAAACGTTTACACCTTTATCAAGAGAAACTTATGACCTGCCCCTTACTTCTACCATCTATCTTATTTTTTGGGTAGCCTTTTCTCCATTCTCCCTCACGTCAGTTCTGGGTCTCCACCCTCCATCCACAGGGATACACTCCCACTGTAGAGGGAAGCTGTATCTACTCTCTATCACGTCATATAAAATGCATCCCTCTGTCACATCACACAAGGAGTCGTACTACTTCACATTTAGGGGCAGATTTACTAAGGGAATATGTTGCCCTCGTGACAAGCAAGGCAACACAACACAACACAAGCCCTTACATGGTATTTACTAAGCCCCGCAAAGCCACCTTGCATGGCTCTGCATGGCTTAGTGAATCCAGAGTAATGCAAGGTGGCACAAATCACTGTATTGCGTTACCCTGTGTTGAGAAGGTGTTCCATGGGTGCAGCATGGGCTTTTTCATGCATCCACCGATGGATTTTGATGCAATTCCAGATTTACTAAGGTGAGTAAACCTGGAATTGTGTCAAAGTTGTATGCATTCCAAAGTGAGACGTAACGAGGAGAAATATCTGTATTGTACCTCGTACTTCATCTTCCTATGTGTGCTGCATTCTGGAGTACACATAGAAACAGAAAAATGCCTCAAAGGATTGTTTTTGTGCAGGAAGCTGGTCCTTCTTGCACAAAACAAATCCTACTCATAAAATTCAGCCACCCTTGCACCACGATGCAAGGGTGCTTGTGTTGGAGCTAGGCAACACATAGTGCACCAGCACAGGGAGAGAGCAGGAATACATCTTATCTTAGTAGATATAGTGCAAAATCTGCTCTCTGCCTGTCAGAAAATGCAGTGCATCAAGTTGTCGTGCTGCCTTGAGTGACTTCTTAGTAAATCTGCCCTTTGCTGTATACCCACCTCACACACATACACATCGAATATCAGCACAAAGATCTGAGGGTCACACAAAATCCCTCTTTGGGCTCTCTGAGACGATCTATCTGGAGCCTTCCTCACCCCATCTTCTGCTCATAAGAGCCTTCTTACGATCTTGAGCTTCCCTTTGATGATTGCTATATCCCTTTGACCCCCCTTTGCTAGCCTTCAACGATTTTTCTGACTTCAGCCATCGGACTTTTTCAAACCCGTTCTGCCATCCTTCACAGACCACACTCATTTTTAGCCATCCACCTTTAAACTACTCTGCCAAGTTTCAGTACCTATGGGGAGGCGTTAAAGTGGTGTAATGAAGATAAATACCTTTATTTCTCCTCGATTTTTGCTCTTTCTATGTGTGCTGCATTCTGCAGCACTCATAGGAGGAAAGCTCCATCAATGATTGTTTTTGTGCAGGAAGGTGTCCCTTTCTTCACAAAAACATTCATCCCTGCAATGCAGGCACCCTTGCACAATGGTGCAAAGGTGCCTGCATTGGCGCTAGGCAGCTAAATTATGCGCCAGCGCAGAGGAAAGCACAAGGATGCGTTGTATTGCTGTAAACACGACACATCCCTGCACTTTCCTAACGATGCAGCGCAGCAAGATGGCTTGCAGCGCCGTGCTGCATCATTTTCTAGTAAATACGCCTCATGCCCTTGAATCAAATACATGTCCTCCTGCTCCCGGTCTCCCTCCTTCATTTCCGGATTCTTCTGCACTTTCAGGTGTTGGTCCTCCTCCCAGTCCTGTTCCAAGTCCTCCTTTTCTGCGTTGTTTTGGTTCTCCTGATCCTCATCCTGTCCCTGGTCTAACTATTTCTGATCATTTTGGTTTCTTGAATCTGGGGATCCTGGTTGTAGTCCTTTCTGATGCTGGTCTTCCTGGACCTTCCCCTGGTTCTTCCTTGGATTAGCCCTTGCTGGGGCTTCTGAACATGGTACTACTGATTCTCACCCTGATCTTGCTGGCCTGCTGGGTGTTTATCCACTTAGCCCTGTTGTCCTGCATCTCCTAGGGCTGGCACTCTTAGTCTTCCATGTTTGACTCATCCTGATTCTCCTTCCCTGGTTCTTGTACTTGTGGTCCACTTGGTATTGCCTCCCCTGGTCCTCCATATTAGGTTCTCTTGGACTGGGCCTGGTCATTTTGGTCCTGGTCTGCTCTCATTGGTCCTCATTGGTCTAGTTGTCCTGGTTACCCTGATGCTCACCAGCCTGGCCCTAATACCCCAGTTGCTAGCCCTTCTGCTCCACTTGAAACTTTAGGTCCTAGTCCCTTGGTTCTGACCTCTCTGGTCCTCCTAGCCCTGTTCCCGGTCCTACTTATTCTAAACCTTCTTTGTCCACCTAATCCTCCCCATCTGGTCCCTGGTCTTTTAAAAAAAATGT
Organism: Calotriton arnoldi; assembly: GCA_963921515.1. Lineage (NCBI taxonomy): Eukaryota > Metazoa > Chordata > Amphibia > Caudata > Salamandridae > Calotriton > Calotriton arnoldi. The sequence continues at coordinate 380,967 of CAWUFW010002613.1, forward strand.
TTTATTCATGATAGCATAATTCATTCTGCCAACATAAGATACAGAAAAGTATTCAAGCATATTCATATATATTCAGACATATGTATACATAAAGCTATTCTCTTTCCACAGCAACGGTAGAGGTATTCCCATTTCCCATAAAGTGCAAAGTGACTCTCAATCCTTAAAATACAATACAAATGGTACTGATTTTATAAGAGCAGACAATTCAGGTTTCATATGGGTGATATACGTAATATGATATAAAATACATTCTTCCCCTAAAAAGATAAACATAGATATCCCCTGACGGTTTTAAATATTTCCCCAGCATCCTAAAGTGCAAATGTGAGGTAGAGTTAGTCTGGAGATCTAGATATTCAAACATATGCATACATCTACCTATTCCCTTTCAGCAGCAGCATTAGAAGTAATCCAGTTCACATAAAGTGCAAAGTGGCTCTCAATCCTTAGGATACAGTACTTACAATAAAGGTTTCTTAAGAACAGACGATACAGATTTCATTTGGGTAATAAACATAATATGATAAAAATACAGAGGCATATTAGCAAGACCGGCGATAAAATTATCGCCGTTTTAGCGGCAGTTTCCTGTTATAGAATTCCAATAGAAGCCCAGGTTAGATGTCCTGCACATCTAACCTGGGCTTCTATTGGAATTCTATAACGCATATTAGCAAGCCAATTATCGCCGGTCTTGCTAAAACGGCGATAATTTTATCGCCGGTCTTGCTAATATGCCCCACATTCTTCCCCTCACAAAATACCAGCTGACAGTTTTGTACATTCCCCAAAGATCCTAAAGTGGAAATATAAGATTAAGTTTCGCTATAGATAGCGCTTACTCACACAATAAAGATTTACTCATGAAGGACTGTCTAATCATCTATGTATCCCTCATTGTCCCTGAGCCATGTAGTAATGGGGCCCCATATCCTTCGTCCCATATTCTTCTTCCTTTGGCCTTTCAGATTATACAAACGGGTTTCTATATTGTATATGGCCAACATCCTTGCTCTCCAACTTGCAAATGTAGGGGGGTCCGAGCTTAACCATTGCAAGGTGATACAAAGTCGAGCTATTGCCATAGCTAAGGATAAAAAACATGCCTCCACCCTTACCACCTCACTCATCTCTGTGCTAACTGGTATCCCCAAAACCATCAAGACAGGAGTAATAGAAATCGGTGCACCTAAGATCTTTCCCAGAAATTCACTAATATCCTGAAGGGAAGTATCCAATCAGGGGCAAGAGTAAAAGATACGCAAGCTATCGGCTGATTGTGGCAAAGGAGGCTGCTCTGCACAGGAGGCTCAATGTTAGATCACTGCACAAACATGGGGTGGAGGTTCAACTACTTATAGACACTCACAAACTGGAGGTCCTCTTTATGACCGAAACATGGACACAACCCGGGTCAGACGTGGAGGTGGGGCTAAGCTGCCCTCCAGGCTACAAAGCAATACACAAACCTAGGCAGACTGGGAAAGGTGGCGGGGTTGGTATCTTTTTGAAAGATAAATGGGACTTCATCTCAGTTGATATTGATGAAGTGAGTGGCTCTGAACTTTTGGGTTTTGCCCTTCGGGATCCTAAGGGACACGTAGTGACGGGCATAGTCTGCTATAGACCACCTGGAGTAGCCAGTCCCCAACAGCAAGGTGCTTTGGCAGATGTTCTTAGCAATATGGCGCTAACCCACTCAAGACCTCTTTTTCTAGGAGATTTTAACCTATGGCTCAATGGAAGCCTAGACTCTGGATATCATAACCTCCTTCAGACATGTGGAAATATGAACATGGCACAGTGGGTCAAAGAACCCACGCATAGAGGGGGACATGTACTGGATTTGATTTTTGCTGATAAAGATTTAATTGAGATTGGTACAATCCTGCCTGTAGACTGGACTGATCACTATTTAGTACAATTTAGAATTGTCTGCCCGAAACCTAGCACAGTTATTTCGATGGAAAATAAGACTTTCAGAGGCAGGGACTGGAGAAGACTCGCCGATGTAACAATGTTATTACCTGAGTCCTACACTCACGGGACGTTTGATGCAGGTAAACAGGTGGATGAAAACTACTTGAATTTCTGTAACCAAATCACCACGCAACTTGACCAGTGAGCACCCCTAAAAACTATCAAAAAAAGGGATAGACCTCCTGCCCCCTGGTACAATGATAATTTAAAACATCTGAAAAAGGAATGTAAGCTGGCAGAACGGAGTTGGAGGAAAACATACATAGATGAGGATAAAAAACTTGGAGGAAACTATATCCACTTATAAAAAGAAGTAATTACAGCAAAAGCTGAATACTTTGCTGATATTATTCTGAAATCCTTAAATAGCGCTAAGAGCATTTTTAAAATAGTAAATGATATCACTAATCCTACCTGCACAAAAAAGGAAATTTCCCCAACACAGACTCTCTGTGACGGGCTAGCCGTGTTTTTCGAGGAAAAAATAAGTAAAATCATTAAAGGGTTACAATCTAGTAATGTACCCACACAGGATACTCAGAATGGGAAATCTAAGAATCATCGTATTTCCCAGAAACATGAGTGGGAAACGACAGAGACCTCAGATAGTCTTGATCATTTTTCAACACAAGTGGATGATTTTATTAAACTAGCTATTAGTGTGTCCTCAGGTTCCCCATTGGACCCACTACCGCATAAATTATGGAAAACCTTAGGAGTAAAACTTCTTCCGGCACTCAGGCTGATTTGCATGCAATCTCTGGAGAGTGGAACGGTGCCAGTAAGCTGGAAAAAAGCACTGATCACACCTCTCTTGAAAAAAGATTCATTAGATCCAGCCTGCCCGAAGAACTACAGGCCTATTTCATTGCTGCCATACCCAGTGAAGATCATAGAAAAACTGGTTAGCAGGGAACTTTCTCAGTTTCTAGAAGCTAATGATAAACTGGAGGATGTGCAGTTTGGCTTTCGTCCTGGACATGGGACAGAGACTGCCTTGGTAACCGTATTAGATGATCTTCGAATGCGGGCAGACAGGAGACAAGCTACTATCTTGATTCCGCCGCATTTGATACGGTTAACCATGCGGTACTCTTGGACAGGCTCGCCAGAGTAGGTGTGAGTGGACTGGCACTGAAGTGGTTTCAATCCTACCTCTCAGATAGAGAACAGGCGGTTGCTCTCCCCCCGTATCAATCCATGTATAGGAAAGTCCAGCATGGGGTACCACAGGGGTCTGCAATCAGCCCCATCTTGTTTAATATCTACATGAAGCCTCTTGTGGCTGTTATCAAGTCACATAATATTAATCTAGTGAACTATGCTGATGATACCCAGTTGATTTTATCTCTGGAAGGCTGTCGGGCAATTTCACTTGAAAAATTTCATCATTGTATGCAAGACACGGCTCTTTGGCTTCAAAATAACTATTTGCAATTCAATGGGGAAAAAACTGAGATCCTGTGCTGTTTTTCCCACTGGGTTTTGGCCACTACCGGTGACAGCCTCTTTGACCCCGACAAAGGTAGTTCGTAACCTAGGGATCAGTTTTGATTGTAAACTGAGCCTAGAGTCCCAAGTGAACCAGACAGTTGGGAGATGCTTTGCTCTGATGAGGGTGCTACGAAGAATCCTCCCACTGCTGCCTAAGCAGGCTAGGCCGCTGGTAGTAAGAAGCATTATCCTTAGCCAACTGGATTACTGTAATGCTTTATTGCTGGAGTCTCCTAAATATTTGATGGGGAAACTCCAGAGAATCCAGTCAATGGCAGCCAAGCTGGCACTTATGAGATCTCGCCAGTCCTCATCATCTCAGGCCTTGGCTGAGCTCCATTGGCTTCCAGTTGTACAGAGGGTGCAATTCAAATCAATGTCTATAGTTTTTAAAGCTCTACATGGCATTGGGCCCAAGCCTTTACAGAGCAGATTTGAATGGTATGTTCCCTCACGCAATCTTCGTTCTTCCTCAGCTAAACTGGTGAGAGTATCCAAGTTCAGAAGAGTTAGATCTGGTGGAAGAGCCTTCAGCGTTGCAGCAGCTTCGGCGTGGAACAAACTACCAGCCGAACTTAGACAGATAGATGATCTTCTGCCATTCAGAAAGAAACTGAAAACTTGGCTCTTTCCCAGGGTGTAATTCAGTGTTTCTTATTTCTGCAACCGTCATCACACTCTAAGATAATTGATCCTACGTGTTCAAGCGCCAGGATACCCGTAGGGTCGCAGTGCGCTCTATAAATTCTGAATACAATACAATACAATTGTAACCCGCACCTGCTACGTTTCCCCCCATCCTGGTGCCCCATTCAGCCACCTTTGCAGGTGTGTAGTACAAATCGAAAATTGACATATAATATTGGCTCTTCAGACTCCCTGTTATTAACACCTTATTTGCCAATTCCAGTGACACCTCAATATACATTCCCTCTATTCCTAACCTGGCTCCCCATTTTGCATTTTGTACCTCGACATCATCAGGGAATCCTTGAATCAATATCTCATATATTTTACCTATTCAAGCCTTGTTTTTCATTGCTTCGACTAGTGGTACTTTCGTAGTTGATCCTATATCTTTCATATTTCTGGTGAGGAAACATCGCAACTGTAAATATTTAAAGAATTCTCCCCTTTCTAGCCCGTATACCTCCTGTAGTTCTGAAAAGGAGGATAGCTGCCCATCTCTATACATATCGCCCAGGGATTTTAGCCCCTTCTTCCCCCATCTAAATGTTACTTGATCCTGGAATATTACAGGAAGGGTAACTGGTGCAATCAACGGTGTGTAGATATTTAATTTGGGAATTCTTAATTTCCGCCTCACCTGCCTCGATACTCTGCATGCTGCTTTTAAAATTTTGAATCTTGTCTTCTTATGTTAACTGGGTTCTAATATCTGAACTAAGCAACCCCTGACCTCATTCCCCAATACTAACTCATAAATAGTCGGTTTCTCTGCATCTTTATTTTTTGCTGGGTTCTCGGAGATCAGGACACCCATGTGTTGCAACAAACATGCCCAATAATACAGAGAGAGACTAGGGATTGCCCACCCACCACGCTGTCTTGGGAGAATCATCCATTTAGATGCCCTCCTCAGTTTACGATAGCACCATAAAAACCTAAAACAAATCCTTTCCAAGCTCAATATCCAGAATGAACTGGTTTCTAAAGGGATAATCCTAAAAACATACAAATCTTTCGGTAATATTGACATTTTCAACACATTCCTCTTACCGAACAATGATAGATGGAGGTGATCCACTCTTTCCAGCTCTCTTCTGGTGTGATCTAATATCGGACCCATGTTCAAATCGATGATTTTATCCAGGGCAGCTGTAATTTTTACCCCATGATAAACCACCTTAGAGGCTACCCGTGAATCTGTGCATTGCGAATTTTCAGTGCATAAAATCTGCGTTTTATCTACGTTTAATTTGTATCCTGACTAGGCCCCAAACTGCATAGCTAGGGCCTCAATCCCAGGGAGTGCAGTGGTCAGATCATTAGTGGCCACCGCTATATCATCAGCATATGTCAAAGCTCTATACTCTACCGTATTTAGTATCGCCGGTTTAATGATACTATTTCTCTCAAGTTTTCCTAAAAACTGGTTAATTTATAAAGCAAATAATAGCGGGGAGCACGGGCATCCTTGTCTAGTGCCCCTTGTAATATTAAATGCCTCTGAATCTTGTCCCGCTATGCGGATAACAGACCTAGGTGCATAATACAATGCTCTAATTGCCCCAATAAAATTCTTACAGAGCCTTTCCATCATAAGACTCACCACAGAAATGCTTTCTCAGCATCTAATGGAACTAGCCCTAGTGGTGATTTTTGTGGCTTGTGCCCAGTCCAGTAGGGCTATGACCCGGCGAACATGATCTGTTGTGCAATAGTGATTATGATATGTTATGTTATGCAGATTTGTAGAGCACACTATCACCCAGAAGGGTATCCTGGCACTGAATAAGTGTTAGACTAGCCAAGCTTAAGGTCTAGTGGGACTACTCGAAAGCGAGGTCTTCAGCTTCTTGAGTAATTAAAGTGAAGGAAAGGATTTAATGTGTAATGGCAGGTTGAGTCAGGAGCCATGTAGGTGAAGGCTCGACAGCCAAATCTGTTTTTCCATATGCATGGGATGTGTGCAAGTAGGAGTCCGGATGACTAGAGGTGTCTGGAAAGTTTATAAAAGCAGTTGTGATTGTTGAGGTATGTGTGGCCAGTGTTATGCAGTGCCTTGAAAGTGTGGGTGAGAAGTTTGAATTTGGCTTGTTTGTGTAAAATGAGCCAGTGAAGCTCTTTCAAGTGTGGTGTGATGAGAGTGTGGCGTGGGAGGCTGAGAGTGATTCTGGCCACCGAGTTTTGAATGGAATGCTGCTTTTTGCTGACTTTTTTGTTAATCCCAATATAGAGGGTGTTCCCGTAGTACAGCTTGCTTGTGACAAGGGGATGTGTGACACTTTTCCGGGTGCTGATGTGGAGCCATTTGAAAATCTTCCTCAGCATCTTCAGTGTATGGAAGCATGAGGTGGCGGCGACATTGACTTAGGCGGTCATGTCGAATTTGCTGTTGATGACGATCCCATGGTTCTTGGTGTGGGTGGTGGAAGTGGGAGTCTGTCCTAGCTCTGTGGGCCACCAGGTGGTGTCGCACGGTGAAGTGCTCTTCCAAAATATCACAAATTTGCTCTTGTTGGTGTTCAGTCATGTAGGCATTGAACTTGATCTGGGTACTGGGCATCTTGTCCGTGAGGGAGAGAATGAGTTGAGTGTCATCACGTAGGAGAGAAGGTTGATGTCGTTAGAGCAGGCGATGCTGGCTAATTGGATCATGAATGCATTGAAGGGGGTTGGGCTCATTGAGGATCCTTCTGGAATGCGGTGGATCATGTTGCATGCATTCATGGTGTATGGTGCCAGGCTGACTGACTGGGTCCTTCTAGTCAAGAAGCAGCATGCCTTGAATTCCGATCTCGTGTAGATGTTGAATGAGGATGGTATGGGAGACTGTGTCAAATGTTGCAAAGAGGTCCAGGAGGATGAGAGCCGCCATGTTGCCTCTGTCTAGAGTCATGCAAATGTCATCCATTGGCAGTGATGAGGACAGTTTCCATGCTGTGGTTGGGTCTGAAGCCAGACTGAGAGGTGTTAAGGAATTGGTGGTCGTTGAGGTATTCAGTGAGGTGTGTGTTGATGATATTCTCTAAGATCTTGGATGGGAATGGTAGCAGGGAGGAGTCTGTAGTTGCTGAGAGTTGAAGGGTCCAGTTGCAAGTTTCCAAGCCTCTAAGAAGGTCGTGGAAGAGGTTGGGGCATTGAGGATGGATGTGAGCATAGTACTAATATGTTACAGTCCTCTGGAGTATGTATGGTGGGGGTAGGGGTCCATTGGGGCCTCTGGGTGAATGGACTTCATTGTGGCCACGGTTTCTTCTGGGGTGATAACAGATCATGTGGTTAGCACTGGGTCTTTGGATGAGATCAGGAAGCGTTTGGTGAGGTCTGTCGGGTCTGGTTACAGGGTGAAGTTGCTGTAAATCACAGTGATTTTGTTGCTGAAGAATTGAGAGAGATTATTGGAAAGGTCCTGTGAGTCAAGTTGGCAATGGCAAAGATTTCTTTACTTATGTTAGTGCTGGCATCGGTGCAGTCCACCAGAGTAGTGCATTTGGTGGTCCAGTTATTTTGTGGTAATATCCCAGGGCAGATTTGAACATGCTCCTGTTTATATTGTCATGGCTCATTCTCCATTTGCACTCCAATTTTTTTGCTTTGGCGTTTCATCAGTCTCAGTTCCTCTGTATACCAAGTGGCCTGGGGTCTAGTTATTGCTATGTTTGATGGGACCCGGGAGTCGGCACAGGAAATTATCCAATTGTTGACAATCGTGATAGCTTTGGGGTAGCTGTTGCTGTGTTCAGGGCATTGACTTTTGAGAGGAGTGTTCAAGTCCTTGCTAGTGATGCTGTTCCAGTTTAAGCGGGATGGTCTGCCCCTGGTGTGTGTGCGTTGGGCCGGGACTGGAATGCTGAACTTGACCATGGTGTGGTCTGTCAAGGAGACTGGTGTGAGCTTGTTGAATCTGATGTTATTGAAGGAGGTGAAAATAGGGAGCAGGTGTTGTCCAGCGATGTGGGTAGGTCCCTTTACCCATTGTGTGAGGCCGACGCTTCCAAGGTCTTCGATCAGTGGTTTGAGTTTGGGTCGGTGTGGTCTTCCAGATGTAAGTTCAGGTCTCTGAGTAGAATGTAATTGCTAGCGTTGAGGGCGAGTAGTGTGACAAAGTCAGTGATGATTTTGGTGAAGTTTGTGCATGATCCCAGTGGTCTGTGAATAAGAGTGCCACTTAGGGTGAAGGTGGCTGTGATGTACAGCCTGAACAACAGATGTTCCATGTTGCAGGTTGACGTGTCAGTGAAGGTGGTGCAACTGATGGGGTTCTTGTGGATGATGGCAATTCTGCCTCCGGGTTGCTGAAGTCTGTCTTTCCTGGTGATCTTGTAGCCGGGGATGCTGGCTGTGGTGAGGTCAGGTGCAGATGCAAAGTTCAGCCATGTTTCCATGAGGAAAGGTAGGTCTGGGGTGTTGTTGTGCAGCAGGTTCCAGATCTCCATGGCATGTTTGGTGAGTGAGCGGGTGCTGAGGAGCATGCACATGAGGGCAGAGTGTTGTGTGGGTCATTGTAAGACTGTGTGAGGGCTATAGAGTGGGGTGTTAAGTACTGTTAGTTCAGGTACGGTGTGTGTTGGGTGTGGGTAAGTGCATGAACACTTGCATGAAGTGCAGGAGAATGTTCCCTCAGTGTTATATGGTAAGGCAAGGCAGCGGTGTATGGAGTGGTGGCTGGGGTTGAGAGCATGGAGGGGGAGAAATCCTGTGATGTCACTCTTGCTTGGCTTCTTCTTTTAAATACAGTTTTGGTGGAGAACCTAGGGATGTCACTTCCTGTGCAGATGGATGAAGGGAGATCTAGTGATTTAACTTACTGTGCAGATAGAGCATAGGAAATCCAGTGATGTCACTTCCCGTGCATAAGGAATTTGGGAAGTCCAGTTATGCCACTTCCCGTGCAGATCGAGGATGGGGAAAAAAATACAAAAACTCAAGTTGTGGTCAATAACGCCCATTCTGGGCTGTGATTATGAGTTGAATGTTATTATTATTAGCTACGTATGTGCATTTGTTCAAACACTAGTGAACACTGGTCTGTGCCTAGATGGAAAAAGCTAAACTATTGATGAAAGATTGTATCTGTAGAAGTTAATATTTGTAATAACCTGATCACATGGAGAGAAAGTGTGCACATGGGAAAGTAACTCCCATATGTGAGACATATGCAGGAACACTGGATACCACAGAAAACATGGGTCACAATATCAAACAAGCATTTGCAATGCAATAGGTCTCGCATTCACGAGAGTTTGAGCTATTGGCATTGTAAATGACAATGCCTTTTATTTATGTTTTGGGTTTTAAAACATCATTAAAAGGCATTGTCATTTACAATACTAATAGCTTAAACTCTCGCAAATGCGAGACCTATTGCATTGCAATAAAGGGCCTTCTCGAATGCTTGTTAGATTGTTAATATCAGAGGAAGAGACTGGCCTGCGACATCTTCAAAGTAGTGATAAATAGTGCAGTGAAGAAGATGTGTAAGAGTTGTAAATTACACAGACACAAAGTGTGAAGTGAGAGTTACATATGATCCGACCTATAAAGATTAACAAAGCGCTCCAACACCTTTTGCTCTGTGATTACACTGTTGCGGCTCAGGAGGAAGAGCGGGAGGGGGAGCTATTTCCTGCCCTCTCCGTGATTTGAATGTGCAGTGTGGCATTGCATAATGTCATTGCTATCTTTGGCCTAATAAAAACACTCCAGCTGTAGTAGGGCCCTGGCTTCACCTCCTGGTGCAGGGCGGGCTGTGCTTATGGCAGGCATGGAGGAGGGAGGGATGGTCTTGGCTGCAGCTCCGGCCTCGCACAGTGCCCCTGCTATTACTAGTGAGCGAGAGGCGCTGAGGTGGTGGTATTGGTATTCGTGGTGGGGGTATTGGTAGTATTGGTGGTGGTGGTGGTATTGGTATTGGTGGTATGGATGGTGGTGGTATTGGTGGTGGTGGTATTGGTGGTGGTGGCATTGGTGGTGGTGGTATTGGTGGTGGTATTGGTGGTGGTGGTGGTATTGGTGGTAGTGGTATTGGTGGTGGTGCTATTGCTATTGGTGGTATTGGTATTGGCAGTGGTATTGGTGGTGGTGGTATTGGTGGTGGTGGTATTGGTGGTGCTGGTATTGGTGGTGGTGGTATTGGTGGTGGTGTCTTGGTGGTGGTGGCATTGGTGGTATTGGTGGTGGTATTGGTGGTGGTGGTATTGGTGGCAGTATTGGTATTGGTGGTGGTGGTATTGGTGGTATTGGTATTGGTGGTGGTATTGGTATTGGTAGTGCTGGTACTGGTATTGGTGGTGGTGGTATTGGTATTGGTGGTGGTGGTATTGGTGGTTTTGTTGGTATTGGTGGTGGTGGTATTGGTGGTGGTATTGGTAATGGTATTGGTGGTTGTGGTATTGGTGGTTGTGGTACTGGTGGTTGTATTGGTGGTGGTGGTATTGTATTGGTGGTGGTGGTATTGGTGGTGGTGGTATTGGTATTGGTGGTATTGGTGGTGGTATTGGTGGTAGTATTGGTGGTGGTATTGGTGGTGGTGGTGGTATTGGTGGTGGTATTGGTGGTGGTATTGGTATTGGTGGTGGTGGTATTGGTGGTGTTGTTGGTATTGGTGGTGATGGTATTGGTGGTGGTATTGGTGGGGATGGTGGTATTAGTGATGGTGGTATTGGTGGTGGTATTGGTGGTGGTGGTGGTGGTATTGGTGGTAGTATTGGTGGTGGTTTTATCAGTGGTGGTATTGGTGGTGGTGGTGGTATTGGTGGTGGTGGTGGTATTGGTGGTTGTATTGGTAGTGTTGGTTTTGGTGGTGGTGGTGGAGGTATTGGTGATGGTGATATTGGTGGTGGTATTGGTGGTGGTATTGGTGGGGATGGTGGAATTAGTGGTGATGGTATTGGTGGTGGTGGTGGTATTGGTATTTGTGGTGGTGATATTGGTGGTGGTGATGGTATTGGCAGTGGTATTGGTGGTGGTGCTATTGCTATTGGTGGTATTGGTATTGGCAGTGGTATTGGTGGTGGTGGTATTGGATAGGTGGTGGTGGTATTGGTGGTGGTGGTATTGGTGGTGGTTTTCGTGGTGGCGGTATTGGTGGTGGTATTAGTGGTGGTGGTATTGGTGGTGGTAGTATTGGTGGTGGTATTAGTGGTGGTGGTATTGGTGGTGGTATTGGTGGTGGTAGTATTGGTGGTGGTTTTGGTGGTGGTGGTATTGGTGGTGGTATTGATGGTGGTGACATTGGTGGTATTGGTGGATGTGGTATTGGTGGTGGTATTGGTGGTGGTGGTATTGGTGGTGGTGGTATTGGTGGTATTGGTGTTGGTGGTATTGGTGGTGGTGGTATTGGTGGCAGTATTGGTGGCAGTATTGGTGGTGGTGGTATTAGTATTGGTGGTGGTGGTATTGGTGGTGGTATTGGTGGTGGTGGTATTGGTGGTGGTGGTACTGGTGGTTGTATTGGTGGTGGTGGTATTGGTGTGGGTGGTATTGGTGGTGGTGGTATTGGTGGTGGTGGTGGTATTGGTGGTGGTGGTATTGGAGGTGGTATTGGTAGTGGTGGTATTGGTGGTGGTATTAGTGGTAGTATTGGTGGTGGTGGTATCAGTGGTGGTATTGGTGGTGGTGGTGGTATTGGTGGTGGTATTGATGGTGGTGGTATTGGTGGTGGTGGTGATATTCGTGTTGGTGGTATTGGTGGTGGTATTGGTGGTGGTGATATTGGTGGTGGTATTGGTGGGGATGGTGGTATTAGTGGTGGTGGTATTGGTGGTGGTATTGACAGTGGTGGTATTGGTGGTGGTGGTATTGGCAGTGGTATTGGTGGTGGTGATATTGGTGGTGGTGGTATTGGTGGTGGTGCTATTGCTATTGGTGGTATTAGTATTGGCAGTGGTATTAGTGGTGGTGGTGGTGGTATTGGATAGGTGGTGGTGGTATTGGAGGTGGTGGTATTGGTGGTGGTGGTATTAGTGGTGGTGGTATTGGTGGTGGTAGTATTGGTGGTGGTATTGGTGGTGTTGGTATTGGTGGTGGTATTGGTGGTGATAGTGGTGGTGGTAGTATTGGTGGTAGTTTTGGTGGTGGTGGTATTGGTGGTGGTGGTGGTATTGATGGTGGTTATATTGCTGTGTTGGTGGATGTGGTATTGGTGGTGGTGGTAGTGGTGGTATTGGTGGTGGTAGTGGTATTGGTGGTGGTATTGATATTGGTGTGGTGGTGTTATTGGTGTTGGAGGTATTGGTGGTGGTGGTATTGGTGGGGATGGTGGTATTAGTGGTGGTGGTATTGGTGGTGGTATTGGCGGTGGTGATATTGGTGGTGGTATTGGTGGTGGTGGTATTGGTGGTGGTGGTGGTATTGGTATTGGTGGTATTGGTATTTGTGGTGGTGGTGGTATTGGTGGTGGTATTGGCGGTGGTATTGGTGGAGGTGGTATTGCTGGTGGTGGTATTGGCGGTGGTTCTATTGCTATTGGTGGTATTGGTATTGGCAGTGGTATTGGTGGTGGTGGTATTGGATAGGTGGTGGTATTGGTGGTGGTGGTATTGGTGGTGGTGGTGGTATTGGTGGTGGAGGTATTGGTGGTGGTATTAGTGGTGGTGGTATTGGTGGTGGTATTATTGGTGGTGGTATTGGTGGTGGTGGTATTGGTGGTGGTATTGGTGGTAGTGGTATTGGTGGTGGTGGTATTGGTGGTGGTTTTGGTGGTGGTATTGGTGGTGGTGGTGGTATTGGTGGTGATATTGGTAGTATTGGTGGTGGTGGTATTGGTGGTGGTGGTATTGGTGGTGGTATTGGGGGTGGTGGTATTTGTGGTGATGGTATTGGTGGTGTTGGTGGTGGTGGTGGCATTAGTGGTGGTGGTATTGGTGGTGGTGGTATTGGTGGTATTGGTGGTGGTATTGGTGGTGGTGGAGGTGGAGGTGGTGGTATTGATGGTGGTGGTGGGATTGGTGGTGGTGGTGGTATTGGTGGTGGCGGTATTGGTGGTGGTGGTATTGGTGGTGGTGGTGTTGTTAATAAAACAGGCTTTTGAAAACAACCAGTCAGGTGGCTTTAGTACAGATGACATGTAACACAGATGTGCTGTTGTCATCTTCAGCCCATTAGAACATGATCATGTGCTACCTAGAATTCACATGACTTAATTCGCTAGTCATTTCTAAATCCATTTTACTTGGGGGGTTGAAACAGACACGAGATAATGCCGGGTTAAAGTGATTGAAAGTGGGCGCCCGTGTTACGGGGGAGCCGTGCTTCTTATAAAAACACAAACAGGTTCAGCTGAAGCAGCGCATGTCCGGCCTGCAGTAAGAGAAACTCAATAAAGTAAATAGTGCTAACAGACTAAATAACAGGTCCCGTGTAACAACCGAAGTAAAGGGGCCAGTAGCCATGGGAGGTTACAAATGAAGACAAGTTATTTGGAAAAATGGGGACCCCTACATGCAACAAATACACTTGCTAGCTGTAGGGAAAGCAATATGAAGGGGAAAAGAACCAAACTAGATGCAAGTGTGCAACATTTAGAAAACTAATAATCTAACAGAACACCATGTAATCAATCATAGAACATTGTGCATAGATATTATCAAAAATCTTTTTATTTTCATAATATTTTATCATTTTTTTTATATCAAAAATATTTCTATTTCAGTGCAATCTTCAATAAATCAAACAATGTATCAAATATAAGACATGATTATATATTTGAAAAGTTCATACAATGCAGTACAATTTTATATGCAATACAACACTTTATCATATATTTAAAACACAGGAGAGGCTACCGCTATCACTGAGGACACGCCGGTTATGTTTACGATAAACAGTAGTGAAACGCGACAACAGAGATTATTTTTTCTTAAGCTACAACCTAAGTGAACAACTATCTGATGAAGAGGATTTTTAAACAGTCGCATTTTTAAGGACAAATAACCAATGAGAACGTGTAAGTCCTTTGAGAAGAAAAGCACAACACTATAACAAGAAGGATCCCACTTTTTACGAGATTGGGACCCTTCACAGGTATATATATAGGAATCTTGTGATACACATCTACAAAGGAATATAAAACCTTGAGGACCTAACCAAGATGTATGGATCCATTTGATCTACTTCTATTCTTCGCGCCCTCTCCAAAAGGCCCCAATTATTTCCTGGATTCTACATTCCAGAAATTCTATAAGCAGCAACCTTTATAGACCAACTTATACATACAGAATTAGAGAAAGTTGAGACGGTTTCCTGACGAAGGCAACCTGCTGAAACACGCGTAGTTCCCATCTACCGCCGACCCTCCTTTCTGTCCAAGAACCATCCGGACCATGTTTTAAATATATGATAAAGTGTTGTATTGCATATAAAATTGTACTGCATTGTATGAACTTTTCAAATATATAATCATGTCTTATATTTGATATATTGTTTGATTTATTGAAGATTTTACTGAAATAGAAATATTTTTGATATCAAAAAATGATAAAATATTATGAAAATAAAAAGATTTTTGATAATATCTATGCACAATGTTCTATGATTGATTACATGGTGTCCTGTTAGATTATTAGTTTTCTAAATGTTGCACACTTGCATCTAGTTTGTTTCTTTTCCCCTTCACAAATGAAGACAAGGCCATACTAAGGAGGGACTAACAAGCCTATTAACGAATCCGAAGGCAGCATTTTCGAAAGACAATGACACACGCCAATGAAAAATATGGGCGGAGAGTGGGCGCGGCTTCTCTCCCATACTTTACTATCACAGTCTCGCAGAGCGAGCAGCGCATGCACGCTGCCACTAGGCTCGACCTAAAAATGACAATGAAACAATATTACACCTTTCCAAAGGGATATAAAAGTTAAGTGCACTGAGAAACATAGCACACAAACAATGAGCTATTGCAACCCAAGTGTTTATAAAGTGTGAATGACTGAACTGTGAAAATTTGACAAGACTCTTCAGATCATACTTATAATTTGTTCATGCAATGCAGCAAGACACTTGCTGTGCTGCGTGAAAGGGAGAGGACAGAAATGTGCCATATCTATTAAGATTTGAGCATTCCTGCTCTCTCCTTGCGCACATTTGGCTGCCTAGCCTGGCTGATGAAAGGGTGAAACCCCAAAACCGGTCCCAGGATGCTTGTTTCTGGTCCAGGGAAGACCTGGCTTGGTAGTTAAAACTGGACTGTTACCATAAGGAACAGGGTCAAGACTGATTTGCATATGGCTGGGTCTGAACTGGGGTGGCGAAGTGAGCTAAAGAGCGATGATGGATTCAACCCAGTTCTGTGACTGGGAGTGAGTGTCTGAAAACTTTCAGTGCTCCGTCCATCATCTCCTTGTGTTTGCCTTACTTTCTAAAGTGTAGCATGATGCAATGATGCATTGTGCCAGGCATCAATTCTTTGCACCCTGCAATTGTGCTTTACTTCAAGCCATGATGATTTCTTTATGCAGCATTGTGCCAAGACACATACATTTTCACTATTGCATGACACATGGTAACTATGGCGCTACCCATGTTAAAAAATAATTGTGCAATGCAGTGCAAATTTTTTTGACACAAACTAGCCCTGCTTAACCTTTAGTAAATCTGCCATTGAAGTGTTGCCTGTGTACTTTTGGGATTTTTGGCAGAAAGGATGAACTGCTTCTTGGGCTATTACTTCAGTTTAAACTTCTCCCCTTTTCCCTGCTTGATGGTTACCAGTTGGTAATGATCTCGCTTTGAAAGTATTTTACCATTAAATGTCCTTTGCGAGGGGAAATGTGAAATCTGCCTAAACATATGTATATGGTGCAATTGTCTTTATCTCCTGTACATCTCTCCCTCAGAACAACAGGGCATATTTACAAGCCCATTGCGCCGCACGTGCACCACTTTTTATGATGCACCCGCGGCGCAGTGTGCTGCCCCATATTTACAAGGACACTTAAAGCCACCTTGCATTGCTTTTTGTGTCTTGGTAAATACGGCCCCTTTTCACGCAGCACTTTGCACTTTCCATGGGTGTTGCTGTAGGTGTTCCCACGCAACACCCATAGAACCTGACACATTCCCAGATTTACAAGAAATCGTAAACCTGGGAATGCGTCAGAATGCTACGCGTCCCCAGCTGAGGCGGAGGGAGGCACAATGAGGAGAAATGTTTTAATTTCTCCTTGTGTTTTCCTCTTTCTATGTGAAAAAGGAAAACACCTCTCATGATTGTTTTTGTGCAGGAAGGCACCAACTGTGTGCCAGCGCAGGGGGAGCACAGGTATCCATCATATCATTGTAGATATGATGCATCCTAGTGCTTTGAAAGTCACTCAGACGCCCCCTGACATCACTGCAATGACACATTTGGGCACTTGTAAGCCATTTACTATTAGCTGCCGGCCAGCTCATAGCATGCACCTGGAAGCAAACGGCGTCCCCTTCTGTGGCGCAGTGGTTTTCTAGGGTGTGGCACCTCCTTGCGATGGAACGGCTATTTCACAGCTTAGCCCACGAAGACAAGAAGTTTCAGTGTATATGGCAGCCACTGACACACTCCCTTATGCGCATAGAATTTACATGCTTTAACCCCCCAAAACTCAGAGCTCTGCAGCTTTTTGACCCAGAGTGATGCATTAACTTCTCTCAGCCGTCGTGGAGCTCACCGCGCACCGCAAATACCTAGCCGCCAACCCTCCTATGCACTGCCCAATACTGCACCCCTTCACCGCTCTACACTTAGAGAATTCTTCGACCTACATAAACCTTCTTAGTTTGATGTTTTTAGTTTATAAACGATGACGCTATTCTGGTCCTAGATGCCAGTACACATCAGGCTGTTTGGCTATCACCGACATAAAACCCAACAACAACAACATGGGCGGGTGATGGATAGGGAAACACCTAATATGGTTACCGCACAGCCTAAACCTATTTCTCAATGGTATGTAACTCCTCTCAAGGGTAGTGATGTGCATGTGATTAGCTTTGTGTCCCTCAAGACGATGAACCGATATGCGTAACATGTATGCAGATCTTCCCCTGTTGATCGCCCATGATATTGGAACTCACAAAGTGAACGCGGCCGGCCCGATGAAAATGTAGGTGACTTGCTGTGTATTTATGTAGGCTATGGTTTTGTTTCATTTGGTATGGATGCACAGCCAGCCCGACCTGGGTTGTAGGCGATAAGATGTGTTTTATAACGATTGTTTTGATGATAACAATAAAACAGAAAAACAGAAGAATAAAAAAAGAAAGTGACTCAGTGCGGCGCAGCAAAATGGCTTGTGGCACCGCCCTGAGTCACTTTCTCGTAAATAAGGCCCAACATTGCTAACTAATGGATAAGGTGCTTGTGCTCTCCCTTAAACATGGTAAAACTGAGATGCACTTAACTGGCACATTTAATTTACTTACAAGGCCCTAGTAAATGGTACTACATGTACGCAGGACCTGTAAATTAAATGCTACAAGCAGGCTGCAGAGCTCATTTTGCCGCCTACTGAAATAGCACTGTAAAACTGCTATTTTGACCTGGCAAACTAAACCTTTTGCCAGGCCTATACCTTCCTTTTAATACTTATAAGTCGCCCCTAAGGTAAGCCCTAAATGCTCATAGGGCTGGGTGCATGGTATTTCAAAAGTAGAACATATCTACTTACGTTTTTCATGTCTTGCCCCTCGAAGTCATTTTCACTACAGTAAGGCTAGCTCTCCCATAGGCTAACACTGGGTTACCTTATTACATTTAATAAGTGAGTTTCGGGGCCACTAGATAAATACTTCTTCCACTCATTTGAATTGTAATTTAAAATCCTCTTTAGTGGTAAAATCTGGTTTTAAATTAATATTTTGAAAATGCTGGTTTTAGGAAGTGGCCATACTTCTGTCTAAACAAAGAATGCATTTCTGCCACGATTTAAGGCTTTGGTGTGATGTGTATTTCTTCCAGACAGGGTACAAGAGTTCCTTGGGTGTGGGGAAGGGTGTTCCTCTTCTGGGCACAGTGGCCTGGCGGATTGTATCTAATCCTTCCTGAACTTCAAAGAGTAGCCTGGGGCTGTACCCTGCCCCTTCCTGACTTCAGAGGAAGCATCTCCTGCCACTGGCAAATGCAGCCCTCACCTGGGCATGCCCTTTTGTTTCCTTAGACAGACTGGAGCCCAACCCGAGGAGAAAGGGAAGAACTGACCAGAATCAGTTATAGGGTTAGACAAAGGAGGATACCCCACACACAGGATGACATTGGGTACAAAAGTGGCAAACCAAGAACCTGTGATCTGAAGACTCCTGGATCTGTGGAGACTCTGAAGGAGGACTGCCCTGCTGTCTGAAGCCTGAAGGAATACTGGACATTATTGCCTTGAACCTAGGACGCAAGAAGTGGGTCAGTTGGCTGACCTCCTGTTTGGGTGACTGGGGCACGATAAGATTCCAGAGGCCTCTCCGGTTTTTCAGCTGACCAGACCCAATGGGGCATGATCTGGTCCCTATTGTTGGCCTCTGAGGGAGTGTCCTGACCTCCCCAATTGCTGTCCTCAAGATCCTGGACCCTTGGCTAGAGTAAGCGTGTACTCCTTCCTGCTCGATTTGCGGCATCACCAGAACCGACGCAATATGGGCCACATCACACCACGCGCAGCTCCTCCTGAATGGCAGCCATGCTGGATCCAAGACAGAATGGCACAGGATGATGCAGGGCCTCGCATAAGAGCACCGTGCAGCTCCTGATCGGTCGCTTCACTGGACTCAACGCAGAGCGATGCACAGCCTCACATCACAGCACCGTGCAGCTCCTGATCAACAGCTCGACGGTCTGGATGAAGCGGGACACAGAGCCTTGCATTACAGCACTGTGCACCCCCTGCACCAAGGACATCGAGGTCGGCTCGAGCTTTTGACTTTGTCTCAGTCAGGCGCGACCAGATACCCACAGTTGGTGTTATGTAGACCCTAGGTCTAGGTCCACTCTCTCCCCGCAGCTCCGCTGTGCCGTCTCTTGCCTCCAGACCCCGACCTCCTCCTTGGGAGGTTTGAGGCTGCTGCCCGCTCCTGCGCCTGCTGCCCGCTCCAACTGGGACCAGACTGCCTGCAACCATCGTAACCTTTCTCAGCCGTTTTTGTTTCTTCATTTTTCCCTGTTGTGCCACTATTATTGTGCCCATTTGTCTCTTGCTCTAATTCCACCACTGTTTATATTTTCTCATGCCTGCCTGTTCCTTTCGCCTTTCGCCGTTGTTGCCCCTGCGGCCCCTCCCCCCCCGGAATTCCCCCCTGGAATTCCCCCCCGGAATTCCCCTCCGGAATTCCCCCGCTCCCGCCTCCCAACTTCTCCTCCCTCCCACCTCCCCTACTTAATTGCGGCCGCCGCGAGGTCACGAAGCGGACGCGTGCAGCAGGTGCGCCGCCGGCGCGCCGAAGGTGTGCCAAAGGCAAGCCCGTCTGCGCCCGTCCACGACCCTACCGCGGCCAGCACCAGGAACCCTGGACTTCCCACTACCCATCGCTACGACACCACCACCCTCCTCGCACTCAACCCTGGAAGACTTAGAGAATGCCAACAGGCCTCGCCGAACACGACCCACGGCCAGTTCTCCTGTCTCCACTGCCGCCAGACCCTCACCGCCACCCCGGCCTCCAACACCGCCGACGCCAGTACCGGCGACACCCTAAAATGCATCCTCCTCAACGTACGCTCCGTACACAAACACGCCATGGAAATCTAGAACCTACTCGACTCTCTCTCGCCCGACATCGCCTTCTTCACAGAGACCTGGACCAACGCATCCTCCGCCCCCGACATCAGCACCGCCATCCTAGATGGATACAAGATCCAGAGGAAAGACCACCCCAACCACCCAGGAGGGGGCCTCGCCATCGCCCACAAAAGCACCCTCCGCCTCACCACCTCCAGCGCAACCTTCCCCTCCGCCGAACACCTGCACTTCCAGATCCAGACCACCCCCAAAGCCACACTCCGAGAAACCGTCATCCACAGACCCCCCGGCCCCCGAACACCCTTTGCCACCACCATCACCGACTTCATCGCACCCCACGCCATCGCCTCAGCAAACTACATACTCATTGGAGACCTGAACTTCCACCTCGACAACCCCAGCGACCCCAACTCCACTATCCTTCGTGACAACCTTGCCAGCATCGGACTTAAACAACTCATCAACACACCGACCCACAGAGCAGGACACACCCTCAACCCCATCTTCGCGGCAGGAAACAGTGTCCAATTCAGCCACACAACGCAGCCGCCATGGACTGACCACCACTGCGTACACTTCGCCATCAACAAACCCAAGGCACCCAAACCAGCCCCATGCCCACCTCGAAGGAACTGGAGCAAAGTTACCGACGAGCAACTTAACTCCAGCCTCACCCGAGACAACCACACCTGGGCATCCGACGCAAACGGCGCAGCCAGAGAACTCCACACCTGGATCTTCAACTGCGCAGACGAGCTCGCCCCGCTACGTAACCGCGACAGACAACGCCCCAGGAAAGCCGCCTGGTTCACCACCACTCTCCAAGATGCCAGACGAACCTGCAGACGCCTGGAGAAGAACTGGAGAAACACCAAGACAACCGAAAACCACACCACCTACAAGGACGCCATGACGGACTACCACAACCAGATCAGAGCCACCAAGAGGAACTTCATCCACAACAAAATCCTGGCCAACTCCACCAACTCCAAGGAACTTTTCAGTGTCATTCAGGAATTCACCAACCCACGCAGCAAACCCACAGACATCACCCCATCCCAAGACCGCTGCGACAAGCTTGGAACCTATTTCCACCTCAAGATCAAAAACCTCTACGACAACTTCATCGACCATCCACCAGGTGCCACAGACGGTCCCCCGGCCCCCCAGAAACACCAGCCAGCCCATCATCTCCAACTGGACACCGATCATGGCCGAAGACACCGCCTCGACCATGAAAAGCATCCACTCGGGGGCCCCCACCGACCCCTGCCCCCCTCACATCTACCACAGAGCCATGGCCGCCATCGCACCCAAACTACAATGCACCATCAACACCACCGTCAAAACAGGCACCTTCCCAGACGACTGGAAGTGCGCAGAAGTCAGACCCCTGCTCAAGAAGCCACTGCTGACCCCACCGACCTCAAGAACTATCGGCCCGTCTCGCTCCTCCCCTTCGCAGCCAAAGTTGCACAGAAAACAGTCAACAGGAAACTGACACGATTCATTGAAGAGAACGCCGTCCTCGACCCGTCCCAATCCGGATTCCGAAGCAACCACAGCACAGAGACTGCCCTACTCGCTGCCACAGACGACATCCGCATCCTCCTGGACCAAGGCCACTCCGCAGTCCTCATCCTACTCGACCTATCAGCAGCCTTCGACACCGTCTCCCACCGCACACTAGTCGCCAGACTACACGACGCAGGCATACAAGGAACAGCCCTGGACTGGATCCGATCATCCCTCACCGGAAGAAGCCAAAGGATCAGACTCCCACCCTTCCTCTCCGACCCCACGAAAATCACCTGCAGCATCCCACAGGGTTCATCACTGAGGCCCACCCTCTTCAACATCTACATGGCCCCCCTTGCAGCCATCGTCCGACAACACGGCCTCAACATCGTATCCTACACCGATGACACCCAGCTCATCCTCTCCATCACTAAAGACCCCACCACTACCAAAGTCAACTTCCAGAAAGGAATGCAAGACGTCGCAGTCTGGATGACCAACAGCTGCCTGAAGCTCAACGCCGAGAAGACAAAAGTCCTCGTCCTCGGTACCACCCCTTCTGCATGGGACAGCACCTGGTGGCCGACCGCCCTCGGAAGCCCACCTACCCCCTCAACCACGCCAAGAACCTTGGCATCGTACTCGACTCATCACTCACCATGAACCGACAGGTCAACGCCGTCACCTCGAGCTGCTTCAACACCCTCTGCATCCTCCGCAAGACCTTCAAGTGGATCCCCCCTGAGTCAAGGAAGACAGTCACCCACGCACTTATCACCAGCAGACTGGACTATGGAAACGCACTCTACGCCGGCATCAACAAGTCCCTACTCCGCAAACTCCAGACAATACAGAACACCACCGCCAGACTCGTCCTCGGCATCCCCCGACACGGACACATCAGCCAACACCTACGAAGTCTCCACTGGCTCCCCGTGGAGAAAAGAGTCACTTTCAAAATCCTCACTCATGCCTACAAATGCCTACACAACAACGGACACAAATACCTCAACGACAGAATCAACTTCCACGTACCCAAAAGAAACCTCCGATCTTCCAACCTCGCACTGGCCGAAACCCCGCACATCCACAGAGCCAGAGCAGGCGGAAGATCCTTCTCTCACATTGCAGCCAAGACCTGGAACGAGCTACCGGCAGACATCAGATGCGCCCCCTCCCTGAACACCTTCAGGAAGACCCTCAAGACCTGGCTCTTTGGCTAAACAGATCTGCGGACACCTCCCCCCTCAGCGCCTTGAGACCCTCACGGGTGAGTAGCGCGCTTACAATTCCCTGATTTATTGATTGATATGCGCCATTTTTCCTTCTTAAACTTTAAAAACGTATATCTCCTGTTCTACTGATTGGATTTTTGTTGTTGTGGTGTAATTGTATTTACTACAATATTATCTATTTTTCTAAATTGGTTTTGGATTGCTCGTTTGTTGTCTTTTCACTTTATTACTGTTTGTTGCTGCATAAATAGTTTATATATTGCCTTTAAGTTAAGCCTGAATGCTTTAGTGCCAAGCTACGAGTGGGTTAAGCACAGGTTAATTTATTGACTTTTGTGGTTCACCCTGGCAAGGATTGTGGTTATTACTTGAGTGAGGGCTTTGAACCTTCTCAACTAAAAATGTAGACATGGCTTTTCAACGATGTTTGACCCTCGGCTGCTTCTCAGCATTTTGCTTCTGGCACTGCTCTGATTCTCCATAACATCGAAACACGGCATGTGTTATAGGAGCTATATTGGTGGCTGAGCATGGATAGGGATATCCGGGTGTTGTTGAAGCAGTGCTGATCAGGCCAGAAAAGTGATAAGGTGTTGAGGATGAGTTTCTTGGATTTGGACACTGTGCCAAGACCGTCATGGCTAAGGATGACACCAGCAGTCAGGTGTGTAGGCCCTTTACTAACACTAGTAGTGGAACAGATGCCTACAGTGGATTTGTCAGATTATTATACAAAGTGGCAGAGGTATATTTGATGACAGATTCCAGTAATGAGGCTCTAATAGGTATTTTGGGGGATATGTGTTACTTGGCGACAAAAGTGAAAGACTGTATGGCCCAGCAGTATCCTGAGACTGTAAGTGCAAAAGCAAATCTGACGATTAATGGCATACTAGACAGGCTAAAAAAAAATTTAAGCTCCTCCCCCCGCCCCCATTAAATGTGACATTAAAAAAATATTATGGGGCTTATTTATGAGAGGTTTTCGCCATCGGAGCGCCATTTGTTTTGACGCTCCAGCCACGCAAGCCTCTCAATCGTATCTATGAGGCGACGCAAAGCCAGCCTGCATGGCTTGGCGTGGCCTCATAGATGTGGAGTAAGGCAAAGCAGAGCAAGTCACTGCCTTGCCTTACTCTGTGCCAGGGGGCAGTTCCATGGACGTTGCCGTGTGTTTTTGCACTCAGAACCCATAGATTTTGACGCTGCTCCAGATTTACTTAATCACGTAAACCTGGGCAGCGCCAAAACCTTACGCCTCCCCAGAGCAGCCGTAACAAGGAGAAATATTTTCATTTCTCCTTGGTATTTCCTCTTTCCCTGTGTGCTGCTTTCTGCAGCACACAAAGGAAATGGAAAATGTGTCTCAGGATTGTTTTTATGCAGGAAGGTGCCCCTTCCTGCACAAAAACAATCCTGCCTGCCACGGAGGCACGCTTCCACCACAGTGCAAGGGTGGCTGCATTGGCGCTAGGTACCAAATTGTGCACCAGCACATGGGAAAGGACAGGAATATGCAGTATTTCATAAATGTGATGCATTCCTGCCCTTTTACATTGGCGAAGGGCGGAGCAGCAAGAAGACTTGTGGCGCTGCCCTACGCCGATTCTTTGTAAATGGGGCCCATTTATGAGGAATTGGTGTAGGGATTGCTTCTTTACAATAAAGTTGCATGATTAATTGGATGGTTAGATTGTTTCACTCCCCAGTTTACCACTTGGTAATCCCTGAGGGTCAGTTTCTCATTATATTGCATCATCAGTTCCAAAGGTTGCAGGGGTGACATATATCTGTGTCCAGTCACCAAACTACGTAGCACAAACCTAGACTTTGACCAGTCCTATGACCGAGCCAAAATGTCAGACATGGAAAGGGAGGGTGACACAGAAGCCCGCCTCAGTAAAGAGCCCGCATGGCAACACGCCTCTGTGCTCCCAGCTCCCTGTGCTGACGTATGTAGATGTTTGTATTAGTGTGTTACACTTTGACACCACTTTGTTTTGCCTCAATTACCCAGGATTTACTACACAGCTCGTCTTGCATGTCATTAGCGACCCAGTTCCAAAGCCCTACAAAACGGGTGAATATATGTATTTGCTGATTAGAATGTTATTTTAACAGAGGGTATATCACTCATGACTTTTATAGGTGTACTCTTGGGCAAATGTTCAAATATATTTTATTAATTTCTTGTTATACAACAACAATACAAGCGTTTTCATCGATAGGATGTTCTCTATTTGTGGGCACAGCATATAAAGTAAATCGTATATTTGTAATCTTATCACAAATTCACTGAAAAGGGGGTGGGTTCATAAATATTCCACACTTTGATTTCTCTAGATTGTATTTAAAACAACTCCACGGCACCTTTTCTACATGCCATGCCCAAGCGTCATTCTCAGCACATTTTTTTTAATAGTAAACTCTGGAACTCCTTGCCTCTAACTCTGCGATCCCAATCCAACCGGCTGCAGTTTAGGAAGCAGCTAAAAACATGGGGGCAGATTTACAAGAACTGGAGCATCTCTGCATATTTGCAGAGATGCGCCAGTTCATTTGTGTGACGGAAAAATAGCCTTGCGCCACCATGGATGCGCCGCAAGGACAGACAGATGTGTGACGCATCTTTTGTCGGAAAGGCAACGCATTGCTGGAGTCGTGTCGTAAGCACGACGCAACTCCAGCAATGGTCAGGAATGCCTAATCTGATCATGCTGCGTCACTCCTTACGCCTGCTTCAAGCAGGCGCAAGGTTCTGACGCAGTGGCGTCGTAGGAGTGACGCAGTGAAATCTTGTAGATTTCACTGCGTCATTTTTACGAGGCTTCCTTGCGACGGAACGCCCACCCTGCATACATTATACCTGACGCAGGTAAAATGTAGCGCAGGGCTTTACAACGTGACGCATCTCCCTAGATGCGTCACGTTCTAAATATGTTGCATCGTGGCGCATTGTTTATGACGCCACTGCGTCACAAAAGTGACGCAATGGCGGCGTAAAGTTGGCGCAAGGGGCTTGTAAATCTGCCCCCTGGCTCTTTGCTGAATCACTTAGTTAGGCTTAGTGACCTGCACTCTCTTTACTGACTTTCTGGTGACAAACCGCTTGCGCTAAGACACGTTCGAGTAATTGCGCGCTAAACAAAAAACATTTACATTACATTGTCCTCTGGGGGTTGCCTTTCAGTTTCTGTTTCAGTTTCTGCACTGGACAAAGCTCTAGACATTCAAGGGGACTGTAATCATTGTTCTCTGCTAATTTCAACAGTATGGCTTCATTCTGTAGCCAGAGTTAGCCCTTTTCTTCTTGTTAGGTCGAGCCTAGAGTCAGCGCGCCTGCTCTGCAAGACTTTATGGGGCAGATTTTCAAGAAAGTGACTCAGTCCCGAACGCAAGCCATTTGGTTGCACCGCACTGAGTCACTTTCAAAGCACAGGCATGCAACATATTTACAACAATATGTTGCATCTCTGTGCTTCCCCCAGCGCTGGCGCACAAACTGCTGCCATGCGCAGATGCAGGCACCCTTGCACCATGGAAGGGGCACCTTCCTGCACAAAAACAATCTGAAATGCCGTTTTGCAACTTCTATGTGTGCTGCATTAGCACACATAGAAGTAAAAAAACGTCATTGTTTCACTGATTGTTTATGTGCAGGAAGGGAACCCTTTCTGAACAAAAACAATCAGAGGTGATTTCCTCTTTGTATGCCTGCTGCAGAATGCAGAACGCATAGAAAGAGGAAAAGAAAACAAGGAGAAATTAATACATTTCTCCTTGTTGTGCCTCCCTACGCCTCCCCTGGGGAGGCGTAGCATTCGCAAGCATTTCCAGATTTATGATTCCTCGTAAATCTGGAAATGCGTCTGGTTCCATGGGTGTTGCGTAGGAACACCCACAGCAACACCCATGGAACACCCCTTTCATGCAACGTGCTGCGTGCAAAGGGGCCACATTTACAAGGACAGGAAAGTCACGCAGGGTGGCTTTACCTGTCCTTGTAAATATGGAGCAGGAAAATACGCCAACGGTACGACACAAAAGGTGCCTAACTCAGTACAAATTTATGTGAATACTTACCTGTGAACCACAAGTACTTTGTATCTATTAAGTCCTCACCTTGCGCCGCCTATCGCTGTTTCACTTGTCACCTGCGCCGTCCACCTACAGTGTCACGAGCACTTGTGTGCACAAAGTTTGTCGGGTTGCTTACGTATTTATAGCTTACAGTGCTGTAATAATT
This sequence comes from Calotriton arnoldi, assembly GCA_963921515.1. Taxonomy (NCBI): domain Eukaryota; kingdom Metazoa; phylum Chordata; class Amphibia; order Caudata; family Salamandridae; genus Calotriton; species Calotriton arnoldi. Next base: position 407,828 of record CAWUFW010002613.1, read on the forward strand.
GTTCCCAATTTGTCCATACCCTTTTAAGTTCATGTTCTCTCTTGTATTAATTCAATATATGATGCCTTTGGCACATTTAACTGAGCTAAGAGTCTCCCTACCTTCCTTTCTTGCAATGTTTTGTGCATGCTTACCTACCAGTCTCGAAAATAATGCCAGTTGAGATATTGTTGTTCATATACATTACCAAGCAGGCAGGCACTGATGCGACTCCCGCTGAGGATTACAGCATGTATCGTACCACTTGTTTTATAATATAACAACTGGTGCTCATCTGAAGTCCTCCAATTTGGCCTATGGGTCGAGGCACATAGAGTTAAAAACAAATTCTTAACGTAAGGAAAGACAAAAAGATAATCATTTCCATGTTGATTTGTTCAAAGTGAAACCAAAACACCTATATAAATCGCAGCTTCACTGCTTACATTGCATGATCTTGGGCAGCAGGGTTGCAGAATATAGTGGTAGGAGAAAGTTGTTAAACCTGGGCTTCTGCTTTGCTTCCCAAGTGAATGCCATATTTTAGAAGAAGAGGGTGGGCTTAAGCCCAGGGTGTAGCTTAGTCAGTGAGATTCAGGGTGTGTGTGCTCGAGTCACAAATTTCCCAACTAAAAAACAGTGTGACGAAGGGTGGAGAGATGATCAACGTTTGGGTTTCACTGTTCCCATGAGGAACAGGTTCAATACTTATTTGCATTAGGTTGGCCTCTGTAAAAGTTGCTTTTTGAAACAAGCATTTGCAATGCTATTGGTCTCGGCTTCGGGGCCTTATAAGTATTTAGCTATGCAGCACATTATTGTGGGTACAGCAACATACTGTGCACGAAGCAGCGAAAGGGTACAGTACCGCAGGCTGTCACTAGGTGTCCCTTTGGACCTGTTTTGGCGACATAAGGTACTGCGCCCTGCAACGTGGATAGGGAAAGGATATGGTGCAGCTGTGAGATCTGCCCACTTAGGAGCTGGGGATCCGTATTTGAGTCTGGTGTCGACTCAACATAAATGAAAGCTATATAAGGATAAGAAATCAATGTAGCGATCTCAGAGGTGGGGGCGGGCAAGCAGTGTTGTGCTAGGGGAGTGGGGGAAGGAGATTAAATTAGTGCATTGTACTGCAAATCATGCTAAAATGAACTAAACGTGGTGGGGAGAAGAGATTAGCAAAACGTGCACCTGAGGGATGGTGAGGGCCTGCGAGCTGTGCTGTGGGGGTAGGGGGGTCACGGGGAGATTAAGGGAAGGGTAAGCAAATGAATGAATGGCTTCGAAAGGATGGAAGACAGGCCTAGCCCGGAATCAAACTTGTGACTTACAGACCACTGCTTTGCTCAGCAGTGAGGGTTTAACTCACTGAGTCATGTTGGAGGCTTTGTGGCGTTATGCTAGGTCAAACATAATGCCAGTTAATCTCTTCACAGTCCGTTTAGTTGCAACTTGTATGAACACTTACGTACGGCAAGTGAACCAGATGAAAGTGCGGAGATGTCAGATGTTCAATCTCCACTCTGAAAAAGAAGCCAAGGTGCTTTCCTCACAGCTACACATTTAATACAGGCACAAAATCGCATTCCGTTGAATAACATATACAGTGAATTAAAAGTTTAGAATATTCTTTTTCACAATAGTTTAGTGTCACCAAAGTGCATGTTTTACATCATGTTGGTTGCGGATTGTGTACGTTATGTATGTATGTGAATGGTATTTCTATAGCGTGAACCTTGCCAAAAGGCAGCAAAATATGGCTTTGTATACTGTTATCACATGCACTGTTATTGGTTTTATTAAACTTGAAAGAATAAATGGCTGAGCTGGAGCCTTTGAGATCTCAACCTGTAGCCTACAGGAGTCTGCAGATCTCTGCAGTAGGACCTCAACCCATGAAAGCTACCTTTCAAGCACCAACCATTGCTAAGGAGGGCTTATGTATAAAAAAATAAAACAATAAAAATTGTCTTTTATTTCTATCCTGAGCACATATAGTACAAACTCTCTAGGCAGTAACAAGCCGGGACATTAGGGATTAAGCACCAAACGTTTGCAGGCACCAGAGTTGAATGTGGAAATACAAAACAGCTCCTCACGCTACACATATTTGTAACTTTAGGCATAGGGAGATGAAGTGTTCTGTGCAGAATTTAATATGTTTGGTCCAAAAGTGATGCTCATCTCTAACTGTCCTTAGTGTAGCGGTCTAGTGTTTCAATAGACCCCGCACCCCAGACCTATGGCCCGGAAGGGTCTATGCACAATGTAACACTCTCTGGCCAGGCGTGGCCAGAGAGCATAAATAAACGGGCCGGGGTCGCTCGGGACTTCCGGCCCACACTAGCCTGGTACCGTATGGTTGTGCATCATTGTGTTCCCCTGTTACTGCGACAGGACCCAGCAGTTCCTGAGGCTTAACATTGGCGACGAGCGTGGGGGTCCGTCTCCACGGGCCGACCCCACTGGCGATACCATTGCAGCTCCCGGCCCGTCGGCCTGGTCGAGCTCCGGCGGACAGTGAGGCACGATTCCCGACACCGCCTGTCATCGCGCGGTGAGTGAGCCTGGCCCCGAGTGCCTAGCAGCGTCCGTCACACCTCAGAAGGCGCGTGCAGCATTCCCCAGCGCCTACCAGCTATCAGCGCTTGTCGGATGCGGACCACGGCGCTGGTGCTCCCGGCTGTGCTCCGGTAGAGCTCACGTCTCTCTCCGAGTGGTGCGCGCATGCGCTGTCCCGCCCACAAGGCTACCAGCATGCAACCGCCTGCCACGCTGAGGCACCCTGCCGCCGCGCGAAGCTCGCGCTGTCCCGCCTGGGTGCCCCACATACTGAAGGAGGATGGAGAAGGGGCAGCTTACCACCCTGTGCCCACAAGGCTGCATCAACATAGTGTGGCAATCCCACAGTGTTTCAGAGGAGCAGAGGAAGGGTGGTAGAGCCCTGCTTTGGGCGCAGACGGCAACTACAAGCATTTTCACAGCAGCGGGCCCACAGGAACAACGAGCGCCATGTCTGACCCGGCGGCGCCAGCGGCCCAACAGGCAGTCCCGCAACCAGCACTCCCAGCAGCGCCACAAGTGACTCTGCACTCCCAGATCAGTGCGCTTCCTCCATTCAGTGAGCTCATCGACCCCGCCACGGCGTCCCCTAGATGGACTGTCTGGATTGGCAGGCTCAACAATTACTTCATCGCCACGAGAGAGACGGACGGAGCCGTAAAGAGATCACTTCTGCTGCATTTCGCAGGGGACGAAATATACAAACTATTTGCACACCTGCCCAACACGGGGCCGCCAACAGATTATGACGCTGCGGTGAGGGCCCTGAATGCCCACTTTGACCCTCAGCTGAATCCTGATTATGAACGTTTTAAGCTCCGGCAGGCGCGCCAAAGAGGAGAGTCAATGGATGCCTTCCATGCGCGGTTACGAGAATTGGCCAGTACATGTATGGAAGATGACCAGGCCAAGGAAGTACGAGCGCAAATAATCCAAGGATGTCGCAACAAAACACTGAGGACCCTCATTCTCCAGCAGCCACGTAACTCCCTGGAGGACATACTAGTCCTAGCACGGTCAAACGACCTCTCAGAGGCCAGAGCGACAGCCATGGACGCCGCACTCACCCAGCAGGCGTATCAACCAGTGACGGTAAAGACCGAAAAAGTTGACGCGGTGCGCACGCAGCCACGAGGGGCCCGTGGGCGGTGGCCGAATAAGAGCACACGAAGATCACAGTGCGGATACTGTGGAAAGGAAGAACACCCCCCAGAAGACTGCCCGGCACGAGGCAAGGTGTGCTCAAAATGCGGCATTCCCAACCACTTTTCGAGCGTATGCCAAGGGAAAATGAGGAACAGAGGAGCGCCTAGCCAAAGACCGCCGTCCAAGACGGTGAGACATCTAACGCTGGAAGAATCGGAGGCACCTCGGACGACCAAGCTGCGAGCACAACGTAAACAGCACTTTGAGGACTCATCCACCGAGGATGACGGAGAATGCTTCCTGATCTCGTTCGCTAGCGATCTCAAGCGACGGCGGCGACCCCAACCCACGTGCACCATTGAGATCGCGGGTTCACCCATAACGGCGCTCATCGACACTGGGGCGTCTGTAAACGTCATGGGCTGTCAGCAATACAAGCGGCTAAGCCCAAGACCCACGCTGACACCGTCCCACGTGAAGATTCTTACGTACGGCAGCCAGACACCTTTACCCCTCAAAGGCAAAATGACAGTCCAGGTCCGGTCAGAAGGCCACGAGATCACCACAACGTTCCATGTGGTTGACAGAGAGGCGGACATCTTGGTTGGAAGCCATACCGCAGAAGACCTAGGCTTGGTGACCTTCGCCAACGCTGTGAAGACACTACAAACTGATGACATCCTTGGGCTGTTTCCCCAGTTGTTCAAGGGTCTTGGAAGCATGAAGAGGCCGCCGGGAAAGCTCCACATCGACAAGGCAGTGACGCCCGTGGCACTACGGCATCAGCGCATACCGTTTCATCTACGACCGCTCGTAGAACAGGAGCTGCAAAAGCTTGAGCAACAGGGCGTCCTAGAGAAAGTTACCGGACCAACCCCATGGGTATCACCGATGGTGATAGTGGAGAAGCCGAAGCAACCAGGGAAGATTCGGCTTTGCATCGATATGCGCCTGCCCAACCAGGCGATAAAGAGGGAGAGGCACTCGACGCCTACCGTCGACGATATCCTGGCAGACCTCAACGGCTCCCGCTGGTTTTCCAAGTTAGATCTCAATGCCGGATATCATCAACTGAAACTAGCCGAAGAAAGTCGGTATATCACGACATTCTCAACCCACTTGGGACTACGACGATATAAGAGGCTGAATTTTGGCATTTCGTCGGCGGCAGAGATCTTCCAGAATGCAGTGAGGGAAGTGTTGTCAGGCCTCCAAGGGGTACTAAATGTCAGCGATGTCATACTGATACATTCAGCGACCATTGAAGACCACCATCCTCACCTTCGAGCAACCCTACAAAGTCTTGCCGACCACGGGGTGACCCTTCACAAGGACAAGTGCCAATTTTTCAAGAAGTCTATTGATTTCTTTGGCTACGTATTCAGCCAGGAGGGCGTGAAGGTAGACCCCCAGAAATCTCAAGCGATCCAGCGGGCTCCGGCTCCCATGACCGCAACAGAGGTGCCAAGTTTTCTAGGTATGGCAACGTACTGCGGGAGATTTATACCTAACTTGGCCACCATAGCTGTGCCGCTAAGGGTGCTGACAAAGAAGGATGCTGTGTGGAAGTGGGAACGAGAGGAAGAAGAGGCATTCCACAAGGTGAAGTTGGCGTTGCTGGAGAAGACGACCATGGCCTATTTCGACATTACAAGGCCCACCGAGCTGATAGTGGATGCCAGCCCCGTCGGACTGGGAGCACTGCTCGCACAGGAAACCGACCCCGGAAAATGGGTCCCGCTGGCGTTCGCAAGCAAAGCGCTCACCCCTACTGAAGCAAGGTATTCCCAAATTGAGCAGGAAGCCCTCGCCATCAAGAGGGCGTGCAACCACTTTCACTTGTACATCAGCGGGCATCCCTTCAAGGTCGTCACAGATCACCAGCCGCTATTTCCACTATTCAAAGGGACCTCGCCACATCCACTGCCCAGGATTGAACGGTGGGCCATACAACTTCAACATTATCAGCTGGAACTGGTATACCGGCCCGGTGCCAAGAATCCGGCTGACTTCCTTTCGCGCCACCCTTCGGATCCCGTGGAAGAAGATTCCGATCAGGAACGTCAAACGGAGGACTATGTCAATATGATCTCCCAGTGGGCCTGTCCAAAAGCCCTCACCACCGAAGAAATCAAGGCACACACGGAGACCGACGTGATCCTGCAAAGAGTGACAGAAGCCTGCGAAAAGGGTCATGGGAACATTTTCTCCACGACATCAATGGGTGGAATGAGACAGACCGCGCTCGGCTGGGAAAAGTCTGGAGAGTCTGAGAGGAGTTGAGTGCTGCCGACAGCGGGGTAGTGCTGAGAGGATTGAGAATCGTAATACCAGCGAGCCTTCAGGAAAGGGCAACAATCCTGGCGCACGAGGGCCACCAGGGAACTGGAAGGATGAAGTCCAGGATGCGGGAGAAAGTGTGGTTCCCGGGGCTAGAAGATGCGGTGGAAGCTGTGGTTTGGAATTGTAGAGCATGTCAGCTCACCAGCAGCCCAGAAACCCCAGCACCGATAACCACAGAAAAGCCTGCGCCGAACACTGGTCATGTGAGCCTGGACTTTGGGAGTTTTCCTGATGGGCGGGTAACGGCCGTCCTAATCGATAGCTACACAAAGTACCCTATCGTAGAAGTCTTCCCATCCACAGCGTTCAACCATCTGCAGCCGGTATTGGAGAAGACATTCGCTCTCTTCGGGTTGCCTCAGGTGATCAAAACGGACAACGGTCCCCCGTTCCAAGGTGGCGAGTTCAAGGAGCTCCTGTCCCAGCTAGGAGTGAAACATCACTGCATCACCCCCCAATGGCCGCAGGCCAACGGCGAAGTGGAACGTTTCATGTGGACCCTAAACAAAGTGTTTCGCATAGCTGTCGTGAGCCAAGTGGATCCGGAGGCGGCTCTCCAGAGGTTCCTAAGGGAGTACCGCAGTACTCCACACTGCACCACCCAGCGATCCCCGTGGTCGCTGATGCTAGCAGGACCCCGACGGGACACTCTACCAATGGCTGATAACTGGGCGTCAGAGCTCTATGACCCAGTGGACATCCAGGCTCGGAGGTCCGCGACCAACGACAAGGCCAGTAGACAGAGGAGAGCACGGCCGAGGGTGATAGTGCCAGGATGCGCTGTCATCGTGAGAACCCGCCGCAGCGGACGAAAGTTCTGCACCACCTATGAACCAGGACTGTGGACTGATGTGGAGACCCGGGGAACGGCGGTCACCGCCAAGAAAGGTGGAGAAACAATCACCAGGAATGTCTCGTGGTTTAAGTGGGTTCCAGGCCCTGAAGCGGAAATGCCTGACTAGAATGAGCAGGTAGATAGCAGAGTCACTGACGAAGGGCTGACACCGTGTCTGGTGAGTGAGAGTCGGAGAGAGCCCGTAACGACACCTTTGGGTCCGGAAGCCGAAACAACACCTAGCCCCGAGAGCTCAGAAGTGACCAGCCTAAGGGTGAGCCAAAGGGTGCGGCAACGGCGATACAATCTGAGGCCGAATCCGAGGCCGAACCAGAGACTGGCAGAGTTTGCATATTGAACATTTTGGTTAACTTTGTTGAAGACTGAGTTGGGAAGGGATTTAGCGGTCTAGTGTTTCAATAGACCCCGCACCCCAGACCTATGGCCCAGAAGGGTCTATGCACAATGTAACACTTTCTGGCCAGGCGTGGCCAGAGAGCATAAATAAACTGGCCGGGGTCGCTCGGGACTTCCGGCCCACACTAGCCTGGTACCGTGTGGTTGTGCATCATTGTGTTCCCCTGTTACTGCGACAGGGCCCAGCAGTTCCTGAGGCTTAACACTTAGCACACTCAGGTTGGAACAGAAAATCGAATTAAAAAATGTAGGTTCCAGTGCAACAGGAAGGGCAGCTGTTCACATGCCAAGAAGACAGCTGCCGCCTCGGGCGCAGCTGAAAAAAACACGGAAAGGTTTTATTTTTTGCTGTTTCAGGTTTGTTCTGGTTTCTTTCCTTCCATGTTTAACCAGGTAGCCGGGGGCACTTCCTGGTAAGTGTCGGCACCCTTCTATACAAGGCCTCTTTATCGAGGCTCAAAAAAAAGTTTTGTGAGTTGTAAATCTTTTCAGTGACTCTCCGTGCATATAACCAACCTCCTGTTACTTGTTAGTGATCAAACAGCCGCCTGAGTGAGCAGAGGCCAACAGCACATTTAAAACCAGTGTCACTGCAAGATAAGCTGCGCGCCCATTTCCTTTCAGAAATACATTTTCACCCTGCATGGAATATCTCTAGTGAGCTGGGGCCGGTTGGGTTGAGGTGAAGAGGGAGGCGGCAGTTATGTCCGTGTGGGTTCGCAGCATCACAAGCAGAGCCTCGGAGGGGGTGTCAGCGGGGACCGACTGAAAGCAGAGAGAGAGTAGTAAACAGCTACAACTGTTTATAAACGTGTTTATAAACAAGCGGCTGAATGAAAACAGATGGCGAGTGCTTGTATTTTATAGCATGGGCCTAACGCCGAGAGTAGTGGGAGGGATGTGGCCCAAAGACCAGAGCTGCCAACTTTAGAACTAGGAATCAGGTTTGAGTCCCGGCGTCTGCTCTACATCCTGTGATTCTGGGCAAATCGACTAATCTCCGCATGCCTACAAACATGTTCTTGTTACTATCGTTGTGAAAAGGGTGACTTCACGCCAGCAGTGAGGGGTCAGACAGGGTAAGAGCCGCTGCTCCATCGCCACTGGCAGAGCTGCCCGGGGACTCTGCCTCAGTTCTTCACGGTGAGGTTTGTTTAATTGGTTCTAGCAGTTTTAAGCAGCTCATACAAAGCCCGCGTTTTGTTTTTAACATAAGCACTGCATTTACCAAGGAGAGAGTGGATCTTTTATGGCAGCCGATACTATTCATTTTATTTTATTGGGGTATTTTATAGCATGGGCCTAACGCCGAGAGTAGTGGGAGGGATGTGGCCCAAAGACCAGAGCTGCGACTTTAGAACTAGGAAACAGGTTCGAGTCCCGGCGTCTGCTCTACATCCTGTGATTCTGGGCAAATCGGCTAATCTCTGCGTGCCTACAAACATGTTCTTGTTACTATAGTTGTGAAAAGGGTGACTTCACGCCAGCAGTGAGGGGTCACACGGGGTAAGAGCCGCTGCTCCATGCCACTGGCAGAGCTGCCCGGGGACTATGCCTCAGTTCTTCACGGTGAGGTTTGTTTAATCGGTTCTAGCAGTTTTAAGCAGCTCATACAAAGCCTGCGTTTTGTTTTTAACACACGCACTGCATTTACCAAGGAGAGAGTGGATCTTTTATGGCAGCCGATACTATTCATTTTATTTTATTGGGGTATTTTATAGCATGGGCCTAACGCCGAGAGTAGTGGGAGGAATGTGGCCCAAAGACCAGAGCTGCCGACTTTAGAACTAGGAAACAGGTTTGAGTCCCGGCGTCTGCTCTACATCCTGTGATTCTGGGCAAATCGGCTAATCTCCGCATGCCTACAAACATGTTCTTCACGGTGCGGTTTGTTTAATCGGTTCTAGCAGTTTTAAGCAGCTCATACAATTAAGTAATAGTAACATCTGTTATTTACAGTGCCGCTTTGTTGCCATAGGAAGGAACTATGTGAGCGGTACATTCGGCGTGTGGGCGCTATATTGTAGTGCTGGGGTTTCACCTGCAGATACAGCGGCTTCCTCCCTCTAGATCTCCGCAGGGGCTCAGGTAGGTTCCACTTCCTGCTTTGTGTGGCTTGAACGCGACGTTTCAAGAGTTTTCCAGTTGTTTCAAGCTTTGCTCTGTTTGGTTTGCCGGCACCGCCCCCTGGTTCGGTCAGCTGCATACGCTGGAGCCGGTGGTGCCTGGCGGGAAGGACGGCTGCCGCAGCGCCCTGAGGCACCCCACCCTCTCTAAACCAGTCACCCTGCTCAATGGACCCTGGGATGCTGCAGGGAGCCCTCCTCTTCCTCAGACACTGCTGGCAGCTGAACTACAGCACCCAGAATGCACCGAAGGTTCCTGGAACTTGTGTTATTTCCCTCCCGAGGTGGGTTGTTGTGCCTGGAGACGTGAATCGTCTAATTCCTTGAAATCCAGGGCCTGCCTGAACTTTAAAAGCAGACACTGTACTGTCCAATATATTCTCTAACTGTGAATCTTGCTGTGTACGTGTGAGATTTGTATAGTGCATATCTGGCTACAAAGCCACAGCACTGCACAGAAATAGCGCACAAGTGAGGGGGTGCAGAAGGGGCGGGGCTTGCACGAGGACACGTGACAGAGAGACTCGCACCATTGAGCAGGTCATTACAGGCTGAGGGGTAAGAGCTGGAGGTGACAGGGGGTGCCAGGCGGCCACCTAGCCTCCGACGCGTAAACATGCACCTCACTTCCATGGCCTCACAGTTCACTACTGGAACAGACCAAACGTGTTCACTTCCTCAACCGGCGAGGCACCTGAGTGGGTTAATGCACCTTATAGAGAATTGAGTGCAATGTGCATGCCACGGGTCTCTTCTTCCTGACATCCATAAAAGAAGTACAGTCAACAACTCAAAGCGCTACTAAGAAGCAAGACTACGACGCTACTTAAAACACTTACTATCGTTGTGAAAAGGGTGGCTTCACACCAGCAGTGAGGGGTCCACAGGGTAAGAGCCGCTGCTCCGTCGCCACTGGCAGAGCTGCCCGGGGACTCTGCCTCAGTTCTTCACTGTGCGGTTTGTTTAATCGGTTCTAGCAGTTTTAAGCAGCTCATACAAAGCCCGCGTTTTGTTTTTTAACACATGCACTGCATTTACCAAGGAGAGAGTGGGTCTTTTATGGCAGCCGATACTATTCATTTTATTTTATTGGGGTATTTTATAGCATGGGCCTAACACCGAGAGTAGTGGGAGGGATGTGGCCCAAAGACCAGAGCGGCCGACTTTAGAACTAGGAAACAGGTTCGAGTCCCGGCGTTTGCTCTACATCCTGTGATTCTGGGCAAATCGGCTAATCTCCGCCTGCCTACAAACATGACTAACCTTATGTAATGTAATCTGGTGGTCCTATAAGCCCCACAGTGCCCTTGAAGCAACTTTGTGCTATATAAAAACTGCAGGGAAAAAAACACATGTACATATGTTGGGTCCGAGCGGTCTGAAACAGACTCACCGGTCCAGGCGGCTACTTGCCAGAGTAGCATGCAGGCTTACAACAAGGGTTTTTCAAGGATAAGGTTTGGCATGAAATAAGGAAATAGACACATTTTACGTACATTTTATAACAAGCATTAAAAATGCAATAGGTCTCGCTTTTCATTAAGTTAAAGCCATTTGCTTTGCTATACAATACAATTAGCAAAGCAAATAGCTTTAACTTAATCAAAGGCGAGACCTATTGCATTTTCAATGCTTGTTTTATGGTGGTGGTGGGTGTTTGTTGTGCTGGTAATAGGGGCACCAAGGGTAGCTCACTGGATCAGAAATCGACTTCAAGGAGGATTTTCCAGAGTTCACGTTTGCTACATAGGTAGTTTAGGAAGGTGTTATAAGGTAGAAAACATACTAGTGCTGTTGTTTGGTCTGATCCCTGGGCAGATAAGCCAGTTAGGGTGATTTTGGAGTGTGGCAAGGCACTCAAAAGGCCTGATTGGTTGGGAAGGACTATTGAATAGATCTTCCAAAGGTCAAGGGGGCTAAAGATCAGGCGGGTAGGAGTGTACAAGATCTGGAAAAGATTGGTAGGTTCAGAACATGGGATGCAGGACAAGGGATGCTTCAGAACTGGTTACTAATGTACTTGTTTTTGTGCTTGGAGCAGGGGTAATTGGTGACTCCTGGAGAGGGGTATCCAGCAGACCCAAGTGGGTGGCTTCATCAAGGTGTGGGTAAGGTAGGCGCTGAAGTTGAATTAGGGAACTAAAATAGTATGTAGGGTGATGGAGCCAGGTGCCAGAAGGTTTTGTAAAGCAACCTTTTCCACACAATTAGATGTCTGCTGTTGATTGGGGGTGATAGTGATATAGATTTCATGTCAACGTTCTAGCTGTGTAGATGGCTAGATGCACTACATTTTCTGTGCATGGGAGGAGTTTGTTAATGAAAAATACTCCCAGTGAAAGGGCCTGAAGTGTTCCCTAGGATTCCACCGCCGGCATTGCCAAATGCAGAGTTTGCCAAATACCAAGACATCCATCCACACTTTGTCTCTCTTTATCTCACTCAAGGAGGGTCTTCATCTATCCTACTTTCTCTCTTTGTCACTGTTTTCCTATATTGCTCTTTCTTCTTCTTTCTCCCTTTTCTGCCTTTTTGGCTTTTTCACCCTTTTGTTCTGCATCAAAGTTTGAGAAGTAAGTCTTGGTTCTCAAAAACGATTGTTGTCACAAACTACCTGCAAACAAGGATGCAAATGAAGCCTGGATCTTCCACGTCCTTCAGGCGGGCAGACAAACTGCACTAGGTGGGTGTGGTGGTTTGACAGTGAGAGAAGCTCCTGGTCTTTCAGGTGTGCAGACACTCGGGTAGGATGGCTCTGGTGCTGGGGAGCTCAGACAGGCTCTGGTCTAGGGATTGGAGCTAATGAGCTCATGCCTTTCATGTGGGTAGATACACAGCACCAGGAGTGCTCTGCTGCTTTGACAGTGGGAGACACTCTTTCAGGTATGCAGACACACTGCACTAGACAGGCTCTAGTATCGTAATAGTAGGAAAAGCTCCTGGTGTAGACACACTACAGGTGTGCAGACACACTGCACTAGACAGCCTCTAATATCTTAACAGTGGGAGTTGTTCCTAGTGTGCAGACACACTGCAGGTGTGCAGACACACTGCACTAAACAGGCTCAAGTATCCTAACAGTGTGAGATGCTCCTGGTGTGTAGACACACTGCACTAGACAGGCTATAGTATCATAACAGTGGGAGAAGCTCCTGGACTGCAGACACACTGCAGGTGTGCAGACACACTGCACTAGACAGGCTCTAGTATCCTAACAGTGGGAGAAGCTCCTGGACTGCAGACACACTGCAGGTGTGCAGACACGCTGCACTAGACAGGCTCTAGTATCCTAACAGTGGGAGAAGCTCCTGGACTGCAGACACACTGCAGGTGTGCAGACACGCTGCACTAGACAAGCTCTAGTATCCTAACAGTGGGAGTTGTTCCTAGTGTGCAGACACACTGCACTAGACAGGCTCTAGTATCCAAACAGTGGGAGAAGCTCCTGGACTGCAGACACACTGCAGGTGTGCAGACACACTGCACTAGGCAGGCTCTAGTATCCTAACAGTGGGAGATGCTCCTGGTGTGCAGACACACTGCAGGTGTGCAGACACACTGCATTGGAGAGCCTCTAGTATCCTAACAGTGGGAGTTGTTCCTAGTGTGCAGACACACTGCAGGTGTGCAGACACACTGCACTAAACAGGCTATAGTATCCTAACAGTGGGAGATGCTCTTGGTGTGTAGACACACTACAGGTATGCAGACACACTGCACTAGACAGGCTCTAGTATCCTAACAGTGGCAGATGCTCCTGGTGTGCAGACATACTGCTGGTGTGCAGGCACATTGCACTAGACAGGTTCTAGTATCCTAAAAGTGGGAGAAGCTCCTTGTCTTTCAGGTGTGCAGACATAATGCACTAGGTAGACTCTACTATTCTAACAGTGGGAGTTGTTCCTAGTGTGCAGACACACTGCAGGTGTGCAGACACACTGCACTAGACCGGTTCTAGTATTCTAATGAATGAATGAATGAAGGAACATTTCTAAAGCGCATGGCTACCCGAGGGCATCCCAGCGCTGTGACGCCAGTTATGCAATGAAAGGATCAAGGAAAGAGAGAGGTTTTCAGAAGCTTTCTGAACTTGAGATAGTTAGGTTCGGAGCGTACGTGGAGGGGGAGATTGTTCCAAAGCCTAGCTGCATTATATGTGAACAGGCGACCTCCGCTACGTGATCGTTTGATCTTAGGAACTAAGATCAAACCCTTGTTCTCGGATCTAAGGGTTCTGTTGGGTCGATAAAGTTGAAACCAGGGACGGATCAAGTGCGCTCCATTTCCAGAGAGTGCTTTATATATAATACATAAGGCTTTGAAATGAATTCTTTCTTGGACAGGGAGCCAATGCAAGGTAGCGAGGGCACCTTTCGCTGAGGAACGTCTGGGGATATTCAACAGCATACGGGCTGCGCAATTCTGCACTGTTTGAAGTCTTTTGGTAGTGGCCTGAGGTGCTCCCAGATAGACGGCATTAGCATAGTCTTGTCTGGATAGAATGAGAGCTTGGATTAGTAACTTTCTAGCAGTGGGGGGTAGCAGAGGGAGGATCCCGCTGATCATTCTTAGAAGGCCATAGCAGCTGTCTGCTACTTTGCGTGCTTGTTCCTTAAAATTAAGGTTGCAGTCAATCCAGACCCCTAGGCTTTTAATTTGTTTTTTTGGGACAGGGGGTGGGCCTAGGCAACCAGGCCAGAATAAATCGATGTTTAGAGGGGCGGTCTTCCCCAGAACCATCAATTCAGTCTTTGACCCATTGAGTTTTAAGAATGAGAGATTCATCCAGTCAAAAACCTTCTCAAGGCAGGTGGCTAGATCAGGGCCATGGTGGTTATCTTGCTTCATGGAGACAATTAACTGGGTATCGTCCGCATATGTAACGATCTGCACGCCAAATGGGCATACAGTTTCCGCCAGTGACCTCATATATATATTGAACATGGTGGGGCTCAGGGAAGATCCCTGTGGGACCCCACATGTCAGAGGAATTTGTTTTGAGGAGGTTTCTTCTTCAAAGACTGTGAAGACCCTATTATGAAGGAAGGACTGTAGCCATTTTAGTGCTACTCCAGTCACTCCGGCCTCCCTGAGTCTTTGGAGCATCAAATGGTGATTTACCGTATCGAAGCCTGCGCTGAGGCCCAGTAAAATCAGGGCCGCGCAGCCTCCGTTATCAAGGATCTTTCTGCTTTCCTCTGCTACGGCAAGAAGAGCAGTCTCGGTGCCCTGTTGAGACCTGAATCGTGTCTGAGTAGGGTGAAGACGGTCATTATTTTCTAAAAAGGACGATAAAATCGAATTTGTGTGCTTCTCTGCTAATTTGCTTAGTGACATACCCTTGAAACCGGTCCTAGGATGCTTGTTTCCGGTCCAGGGAGTACCTGGCCTGGCAGTTCGGTCTGGACTGTTCCCATGGGGCACAGGGTCAAGACTGATTTGCATATGGCTGGGTCCAAACTGGGGTGGCGTAGTGGGCAAAAAACGATGGATTTAACCCAGATCTTTTGACTGGGGGAGAATGTTTGCATTGTCAGCATTCCGTTCATCATTTGTTTGCTGTAACACTTTTCAGCCCTAAGTGGGATGGGTATGCCCAGACGTGGGTCCCTTGCTCACTGTGCCACTGGATTCAAGCTAGCCTGGCTGAAGAAGGGTGACATACCCTGAAACCGGTCCTAGGATGCTTGTTTCCGGTCCAGGGAGGACCTGGCCTGGCAGTTCGGTCTGGACTGTTCCCATGGGGCACAGGGTCAAGACTGATTTGCATATGGCTGGGTCCAAACTGGGGTGGCGTAGTGGGCAAAAAAACGATGGATTTAACCCAGATCTTTTGACTGGGGGAGAATGTTTGCATTGTCAGCATTCCGTTCATCATTTGTTTGCTGTAACAATTTGCTTAGTCCAGGCAGCAGGGAGATGGGCCGATAGTT
Source organism: Calotriton arnoldi (assembly GCA_963921515.1). Classification (NCBI taxonomy): domain Eukaryota; kingdom Metazoa; phylum Chordata; class Amphibia; order Caudata; family Salamandridae; genus Calotriton; species Calotriton arnoldi. Next base: position 423,172 of record CAWUFW010002613.1, read on the forward strand.
TGCCCAATCTTCTGGGTCCAGATTAGATTTCTTCAGAAGTGCTTTGACCCTGGCATGTTTCCATAGGGATGGCACAATCCCTGTCTTAAGTGATGTATTTATCACGTCAAGTATAACTGGTGATACCACCTCAGAAATCTGATGGAGAATGGTAGGAGGAGCGGGGTCAAGGGGGGAACCTGATTTTAACTCTCTCAGGTACCCTTGCAGGATAGTCAGCTCAAGAGATGGGAATTCCTCCAACAAGGCCTGGGTTTTCGACCTGGCAATGTCTCTCACTAAAGGGGTTTGTAGGTTTATACTTTGAGGGAAAGACCTATAAATGGCTCGTATTTTTTCAGAGAAAAAATCTGCTATTTGATTGCACCGTAGCTGGGCATTATCCGAGGCAATAGGGGGGGAGGGGGTGTGACGAGAGATTTAACGATCTTAAATATTTCACGTGGAGAGTTTGCCGCTAATGTGATTTTTTCTTGGTAATAGAGAGCTTGAGCGCTTTTTATTTCAGTTTTATAACTCTTAATAGCTTCTCAATATTTGGCTTTCCTGGAGCGGAAAAGTCCTTCCTCCAGCTTCTTTCATATTTTTTACATAACTGTTTTAAGTCACGTAGTTTCTGAGAGTACCAGGGGTTTGTTTTTCCTCCAACCTTTTCTGAAATCTCTTTCCTTGGGAGGACTCGGTTGAGTGATGCCTTGAGCCAATTGTTAAAATTATCAATTGCGACGTTAGAGTTTACATGAGAAGGTGGAATAGTGTCTTTAAGATAGTCTATCCAGGTGTTTAAAGGAAGTTTCGACCACTTGCGGGCCAGCTTGACTGTTCTAGCAGCTGGTGCAATGGGGTCCGGTAATGTCCAGGAAAAAGGGAGAAGAAAATGGTCTGACCAGGGTAGAGGGGCACAGTTATCTACCAGTAGGTTATGTATATTTGAAAAAATAGGGTCAAGCAGGTGGCCTTTGATGTGATTAGGACCATCCACTTTTAGGGTAAGTTGGAAAATTGACAGTTCATCGATAAGTTCCAAAGCGGATGCAGATTGAGCATCGTCGAAGTGCATATTAAAATCTCCCAGAATTCTAAAATTGGGGGAGGAACTCTCAAAATTTGCTGCAAGATCAGGTAGATTTTTGTTAAAAAGGCTCAAAGGACCCGGAGGATGGTAGATTAAAATCCCTGAAAAAGTATAAGTGGGGGATAATTTAATTGCAAAAGTCAAGCTTTCACAGTCGGGGATGGAATTTGCCATAGTCCGACAGATGAAATTATCTTTATAAATAATGGCTAAGCCACCTCCACAGCCTGGGTTACGATCAAGCCTCTGAATTACATAGTTTGGAGGGAGGGCTTGGACAATGGCATAATCTGTCTCGTTGTGTAGCCAAGTCTCTGTTAGAAATAAAACATCTGGGTTAATCTCTTCAAGGAGTAGGGAAATCTCAGTGGAGTGTTTAGGAAGTGAACGGCAATTTAGTAACAGCATCCTGATCTGTTTTTTGTTGGGAATGTCTGCCAGGGGGTGAAGAGTGGGTTGAAACTTAAAATTACAATGTAAGCATTGTGTGCTGATGCTATCTGGCAGCATAATGTGGCCACACTTACTGTCCACCTCCCTACTAAGAAGGTACAATTGTTCCGAGTTGTAGGAAAGCCTCTCCTTCACCAAACCGGCAGGAATTCCTGCCCCTGGCCCCGCCTGGGCGCGGACGGGCGCGGACGGGCGCAGACGGGCTTGCCTTAGGTGCGCCTTCGGCGTGCCATCAGCGCGCCCGCTGTGCGCGGTCGCGTCATCGGCAAGTTTTATATGGCCAAATGTTTGCGTCAGCGTCAGCAACTAGAGCGCTGACTCATGAACAGTAAATCTACCCCCCAGAGCTATAACACAGCTCTTCACCCAACACACAGAGATACAATTTTTAGTACAATTTTAAAAACGAGTAAAAGCGCTAAATAAAAGAAATAGGGCAAGATGAGTTCTAAACTGTCCTCACTCGAGTTTAGCAGAAATGGCGGCACTGCGCGGTCGCGTCATTGGCAAGTTTTATATGGCCAAATGTTTGCGTCAGCGTCAGCAACTAGAGCGCTGACTCATGAAAGGTAAATCTACCCCCCAGAGCTATAACACAGCTCTTAGCCCAACACACAGAGATACAATTTTTAGTACAATTTTAAAAACGAGTAAAAGCGCTAAATAAAAGAAATAGGGCAAGATGAGTTCTAAACTGTCCTCACTCGAGTTTAGCAGAAATGGCGGCACAATGAGAGAAGCTCCTTGTCTTTCAGGTGTGCAGACACACTGCACTAGGTTGGCTCTACTATTCTCACAGTGGGAGTTGTTCCTAGTGTGCAGACACACTGCAGGTGTCCAGACACACTGCACTAAACAGGCTCTAGTATCCTAACAGTGGGAGATGCTCCTGGTGTGTAGACACACTACAGGTATGCAGACACACTGCACTAGACAGGCTCTAATATCCTAACAGTGGCAGAAGCTCCTGGTGTGCAGACACACTGCAGGTGTGCAGACACGCTGCACTAGACAAGCTCTAGTATCCTAAAAGTGGGAGAAGCTCCTTGTCTTTCAGGTGTGCAGACACACTGCACTAGGTAGGCTCTAGTATTCTAACAATGAGAGAAGCTCCTTGTCTTTCAGGTGTGCAGACACACTGCACTAGGTTGGCTCTACTATTCTCACAGCGGGAGTTGTTCCTAGGGTGCAGACACACTGCAGGTGTGCAGACACACTGCACTAGACAGGTTCTAGTATTCTAACAGTGGGAGAAGCTCCCGGTCTTTCAGGTGTACAGACACACTGCACTAGACAGGTTCTACTATTCTAACAGTGGGAGTTGTTTCTAGTGTGCAGACACGCTGCACTAGGCAGGCTCTAGTATTCTAACAATGAGAGAAGCTCCTTGTCTTTCAGGTGTGCAGACACACTGCACTAGGTTGGCTCTACTATTCTCACAGTGGGAGTTGTTCCTAGGGTGCAGACACACTGCAGGTGTGCAGACACACTGCACTAGACAGGTTCTAGTATTCTAACAGTGGGAGAAGCTCCCGTTCTTTCAGGTGTGCAGACACACTGCACTAGACAGGTTCTAGTATTCTAACAGTGGGAGAAGCTCCTTGTCTTTCAGGTGTGCAGACACACTGCACTAGGTAGGCTCTACTATTCTAACAGTGGGAGTTGTTCCTAGTGTGCAGACACACTGCAGGTGTGCAGACACACTGCACTAGACAGGTTCTACTATTCTAACAATGAGAGAAGCTCCTTGTCTTTCAGGTGTGCAGACACACTGCAGTAGGTTGGCTCTACTATTCTCACAGTGGGAGTTGTTCCTAGGGTGCAGACACACTGCTGGTGTGCAGACACACTGCACTAGACAGGTTCTAGTATTCTAACAGTGGGAGAAGCTCCTGGTCTTTCAGGTGTGCAGACACACTGCACTAGACAGGCTCTAGTATCCTAACAGTGGGAGAAGCTCCTGGTGTGCAGACAAACTGCGGGTGTGCAGACACAGTGCACTAGACAAGCTCTTGTATCCTAACAGTGGGAGAAGCTCCTGGTGTGCAGACAAACTGCGGGTGTGCAGACACAGTGCACTAGACAGGCTCTAGTATCCTAACAGTGGGAGATGCTCCTGGTGTCCAGACACACTGCAGGTGTGCAGACACGCCTGCACTAGACAGGCTCTAGAATTCTAACAGTGGAGAAGCTCCTGGTGTGCAGACACACTGCAGGTGTGCAGACACGCTGCACTAGACAAGCTCTAGTATTCTAACAGTAGGAGAAGCTCCTGGTGTGCAGACACAGTGCAGGTGTGCAGAGTGGACATGCTGCACTCGACAGCCTCTAGTATCCTAACAGTGGGAGAAGCTCCTTGTCTTTCAGGTGTGCAGACAGAGTGCCCTAGACAAGCTCTAGCATTCTAACAGTGGGAGATGCTCCTGGTGGGCAGACACACTGCAGGTGTGCAGACACACTGCACTAGACAAGCTCTAGCATTCTAACAGTGGGAGATGCTACTGGTGTGCAGACACACTGCAGGTGTGCAGAAACACTGCACAAGACAAGCTCTAGCATTCTAAAAGTGGGAGATGCTCCTGGTGTGCAGACACACTGCAGGTGTGCAGGCACACTGCACTAGACAAGCTCTAGCATTCTAACAGTGGGAGATGCTCCTGGTGTGCAGACACACTGCAGGTGTGAAGACACACTGCACTAGACAGGCTCTAGTATCCTAACAGTGGGGGATGCTCCTGGTGTGCAGACACACTGCAGGTGTACAGACACACTGCACTAGACAGGCTCTAGTATCCAACAGTGGGAGTTGTTCCTAGTGTGCAGACACACTGCACTAAACAGGCTCTAGTATCCAACAGTGGGAGTTGTTCCTAGTGTGCAGACACACTGCAGGTATGCAGACAAACTGCAATAGACAGGCTCTAGTATCCTAACAGTGGGAGAAGCTCCTGGTGTGCAGACATACTGCACTAGACAGGGTCCAGTATTCTAACAGTGGGAGATGCTCCTGTTGTGCAGACACACTGCAGGTGTGCAGACACACTGCACTAGACAGGCTCTAGTATCCTAATAGTGGGAGATGCTCCTGGTGTGCAGACACACCGCAGGTGTGCAGACACACTGCACTAGACAGGCTCTAGTATCCTAACAGTGGGAGAAGCTCCTGGTATGCAGACACACTGCAAGTGTGCAGACACACTGCACTAGACAAGCTCTAGTATCCTAGCAGTGGGGATGCTCCTGGTGTGCAGACACACTGCAGGTGTGCATACACACTGCACTAGACAGGCTCTAGTATCCTAACAGTGGGGGATGCTCCTGTTGTGCAGACACACTGCAGGTGTGCAGACACACTGCACTAGACAGGCTCTAGTATCCAACAGTGGGAGTTGTTCCTAGTGTGCAGACACACTGCAGGTATGCAGACACACTGCACTAGACAGGCTCTGGCATTCTAACAGTGGGAGATGCTCCTGGTATGCAGACACACTGCAGGTGTGCAGACACACTGCACTAGACAAGCTCTAGTATCCTAACAGTGGGGATGCTCCTGGTGTGCAGACACACTGCAGGTGTGCAGACACACTGCACTAGACAGGTTCTAGTATACTAACAGTGGGAGAAGCTCCTTCTCTTTCGGGTGTGCAGACAAGCTGCACTAGATAAGCTCTAGTATCCTAACAGTGGGGGATGCTCCTGGTGTGCAGACACACTGCACTAGACAGGCTCTAGTATCCAACAGTGGGAGGTGTTCCTAGTGTGCAGACACACTGCAGGTATGCAGACACACTGCACTAGACAAGCTCTAGCACTCTAACAGTGGTAGATGCTCCTGGTGTGCAGACACACTGCACTAGACAAGCTCTAGTATCCTAACAGTGGGGGATGCTCCTGGTGTGCAGACACACTGCAAGTGTGCAGACACACTGCACTAGACAGGTTCTAGTATCCTAACAGTGGGAGAAGCTCCCGGTCTTTCAGGTGTACAGACACACTGCACTAGACAGGTTCTACTATTCTAACAGTGGGAGTTGTTTCTAGTGTGCAGACACGCTGCACTAGGCAGGCTCTAGTATTCTAACAATGAGAGAAGCTCCTTGTCTTTCAGGTGTGCAGACACACTGCACTAGGTTGGCTCTACTATTCTCACAGTGGGAGTTGTTCCTAGGGTGCAGACACACTGCAGGTGTGCAGACACACTGCACTAGACAGGTTCTAGTATTCTAACAGTGGAGAAGCTCCCGTTCTTTCAGGTGTGCAGACACACTGCACTAGACAGGTTCTAGTATTCTAACAGTGGGAGAAGCTCCTTGTCTTTCAGGTGTGCAGACACACTGCACTAGGTAGGCTCTACTATTCTAACAGTGGGAGTTGTTCCTAGTGTGCAGACACACTGCAGGTGTGCAGACACACTGCACTAGACAGGTTCTAGTATTCTAACAGTGGGAGAAGCTCCTGGTCTTTCAGGTGTGCAGACACACTGCACTAGACAGGCTCTAGTATCCTAACAGTGGGAGAAGCTCCTGGTGTGCAGACAAACTGCGGGTGTGCAGACACAGTGCACTAGACAAGCTCTTGTATCCTAACAGTGGGAGAAGCTCCTGGTGTGCAGACAAACTGCGGGTGTGCAGACACAGTGCACTAGACAGGCTCTAGTATCCTAACAGTGGGAGATGCTCCTGGTGTCCAGACACACTGCAGGTGTGCAGACACGCTGCACTAGACAGGCTCTAGAATTCTAACAGTGGGAGAAGCTCCTGGTGTGCAGACACACTGCAGGTGTGCAGACACGCTGCACTAGACAAGCTCTAGTATTCTAACAGTAGGAGAAGCTCCTGGTGTGCAGACACAGTGCAGGTGTGCAGAGTGGACATGCTGCACTCGACAGCCTCTAGTATCCTAACAGTGGGAGAAGCTCCTTGTCTTTCAGGTGTGCAGACAGAGTGCCCTAGACAAGCTCTAGCATTCTAACAGTGGGAGATGCTCCTGGTGGGCAGACACACTGCAGGTGTGCAGACACACTGCACTAGACAAGCTCTAGCATTCTAACAGTGGGAGATGCTACTGGTGTGCAGACACACTGCAGGTGTGCAGAAACACTGCACAAGACAAGCTCTAGCATTCTAAAAGTGGGAGATGCTCCTGGTGTGCAGACACACTGCAGGTGTGCAGGCACACTGCACTAGACAAGCTCTAGCATTCTAACAGTGGGAGATGCTCCTGGTGTGCAGACACACTGCAGGTGTGAAGACACACTGCACTAGACAGGCTCTAGTATCCTAACAGTGGGGGATGCTCCTGGTGTGCAGACACACTGCAGGTGTACAGACACACTGCACTAGACAGGCTCTAGTATCCAACAGTGGGAGTTGTTCCTAGTGTGCAGACACACTGCACTAAACAGGCTCTAGTATCCAACAGTGGGAGTTGTTCCTAGTGTGCAGACACACTGCAGGTATGCAGACAAACTGCAATAGACAGGCTCTAGTATCCTAACAGTGGGAGAAGCTCCTGGTGTGCAGACATACTGCACTAGACAGGGTCCAGTATTCTAACAGTGGGAGATGCTCCTGTTGTGCAGACACACTGCAGGTGTGCAGACACACTGCACTAGACAGGCTCTAGTATCCTAATAGTGGGAGATGCTCCTGGTGTGCAGACACACCGCAGGTGTGCAGACACACTGCACTAGACAGGCTCTAGTATCCTAACAGTGGGAGAAGCTCCTGGTGTGCAGACACACTGCAAGTGTGCAGACACACTGCACTAGACAAGCTCTAGTATCCTAGCAGTGGGGGATGCTCCTGGTGTGCAGACACACTGCAGGTGTGCATACACACTGCACTAGACAGGCTCTAGTATCCTAACAGTGGGGGATGCTCCTGTTGTGCAGACACACTGCAGGTGTGCAGACACACTGCACTAGACAGGCTCTAGTATCCAACAGTGGGAGTTGTTCCTAGTGTGCAGACACACTGCAGGTATGCAGACACACTGCACTAGACAGGCTCTGGCATTCTAACAGTGGGAGATGCTCCTGGTATGCAGACACACTGCAGGTGTGCAGACACACTGCACTAGACAAGCTCTAGTATCCTAACAGTGGGGGATGCTCCTGGTGTGCAGACACACTGCAGGTGTGCAGACACACTGCACTAGACAGGTTCTAGTATACTAACAGTGGGAGAAGCTCCTTCTCTTTCGGGTGTGCAGACAAGCTGCACTAGATAAGCTCTAGTATCCTAACAGTGGGGGATGCTCCTGGTGTGCAGACACACTGCACTAGACAGGCTCTAGTATCCAACAGTGGGAGGTGTTCCTAGTGTGCAGACACACTGCAGGTATGCAGACACACTGCACTAGACAAGCTCTAGCACTCTAACAGTGGTAGATGCTCCTGGTGTGCAGACACACTGCACTAGACAAGCTCTAGTATCCTAACAGTGGGGGATGCTCCTGGTGTGCAGACACACTGCAAGTGTGCAGACACACTGCACTAGACAGGTTCTAGTATCCTAACAGTGGGAGAAGCTCCTTGTCTTTCGGGTGTGCAGACACGCTGCACTAGACAACCTCTAGTATCCTAACAGTGGGGGATGCTCCTGGTGTGCAGTCACACTGCAGGTGTGCAGACACACTGCACTAGACAGGTTCCAGTATCCTAACAATGAGAGAAGCTCCTGGTCTTTCAGGTGTGCAGACACGCTGCACTACGCAGGCTCTAGTATCTCAACAGTGGAAGATGCTCCTGGTGTGCAGACACACTGCAGGTGTGCAGACACGCTGCACTACGCAGGCTCTAGTATCCTAACAGTGGAAGATGCTCCAGGTATGCAGACACACTGCAGGTGTTCAGACACGCTGCACTAGACAGGCTCTAGTATCCTAACAGTGGGAGATGCTCCCAGTGTGCAGACACACTGCAGGTGTGCAGACACGCTGCACTAGACAGGCTCTAGTATCCTTACAGTGGAAGATGCTCCCGGTGTGCAGACACACTGGAGGTGTGCAGACACGCTGCACTACGCAGGCTCTAGTATCCTAACAGTGGAAGATGCTCCTGGTGTGCTGACACACTGCAGGTGTGCAGACACGCTGCACTAGACAGGCTCTAGTATCCTAACAGTGGGAGTTGTTCCTAGTGTGCAGACACACTGCAGGTGTGCAGACACACTGCGCTAGACAGGGTCTAGTATCCTAACAGTGGGAGAGGCTCCCAGTGTGCAGACACACTGCAGGTGTGCAGACAGTTCACTAGATAGGGTCTAGTATCCTAACAATGAGAGATGCTCCTGGTGGGGAAACAGCCACTACAAAGCGGCCGTTTCCACGCATACACATAACCACGCATGCATTACAACGCATGCGTGGTTACCACGCATAGCCTTTACCATGCATACCTTTACTACGAGGTATGTAGTAAAGGCATGTGTGTTAAAGGAACAAGCTAATGACCAAACAAAACAGACAAAACATTTATTGAGGAAAGCTGTGGAGGCTATCGGCGTCGTTAGAGGAAACGGAAAGACACCTCCGCTTCCTCTTTACGACGTGCAACGCACCTCGGAAGAGCTTGGAGAGGAGAGGTCGTGGAGAGGTAAGGGGGAATTTAGTTTAAAAAAATAATAATTTAAGGGATGAGGGGGTTGTATCGCGAAGGGGTCGGGGCAGGGGAGGGGTATTTGTTAGAAGGGTTTGTGGGTGGGCGAATCGTGCAGGGCAACATTTTTAGGGTTCCGGGCAGGGGTATTTCTTAGAAGGATTGGGGGCTGGGGGTCGGATTTATTTAAACAATAATACCCTTATTTGATTTCCGCAGGGAGTTGAGTGATCCCAGGACACAGGAAATAAGAAAGAGAGAGTTAAAATTGTAGTGTTCATGCGTAGTGGAGGTTTTTCCATATAATTTACGTATAGTGCTTCCATTGATATACATTAGACTGGCGGAAATCGGCCTTTACCCCTCCTACAGAAAATTTTCTAAGACAGGGATTATCGCAAGGTGAATTAAAGGCAGCGAACTCCATGTGCAGGGCCGAGATAGGAAGCAGCCAGGGAGCAGCACTTCAGCTGCATCCGAGAAATTCACCTCGAGACTCGATTTCAATTTCGTTTTACAGTCGGACTGCTGAGATTCGAGAGCAGGAAGCCGAACGACTGACTGGCAGTTGTAACGTCATACAACAATTTCTTAGAAGGATTGGGGGCTGGGGGTCGGGGGTCGCGTAGGGGCACAGGGGAGGGGTATTTTAAATAAATAATCAGAGAGCAGGAGGGGGGAGGGGGGAGGGAGGAAGGGAGCAGTTATAGGAATTGGGGCAGGGATCTAAGATAACATTTACCATGAATATGCCATTACCAAGCATGGTTTTACAACGAAAATCGTTGTAAAGGTATGCGTGGTAAAGGCATTTTCGTGGTAAAGGTTATGCGTGGTAAAGGCATTCGGGTTGTAACGCATGCGTCGTAAAGGCATGCTTTACAACGGAATGCGTTGTAACGTCATACAACCCTCCTGGTGTGCAGACACACTGCAGGTGTGCAGACACGCTGCACTAGACAGGCTCTAGTATCCTAACAGTGGGAAAGATCCCGGCCTTTTTTTGTGTGCAGACACGGTACACTAGACAGGCTCTGGTGCTTTGACAGTGAGCAGAGCTTCCTGCCTGTGGGAATTGAGACACTGTGTGCAGCGTCAAGAGTCACCGATATGCTGATAATGCACAAGCCTGCTTGAAAGTCTCCTCTGCTTCACACATCTAAAAGTGAAACTTTCTTCAAGAAAGCGACTTCAGAACTGCTGTTCAAGCCCTTGTACTCTCGCACCTGGATGGTGGTAATGCTCTTTTCCATGACCTTCCAGATTCCACGGTCCTGTACGATTCCACACTCCTGCACGCTGCAACCACAGCACGTTTTATTAACCTCTTCGGTGCTCATGACGAGACCAGCTCGTCATGAGTTACAGTGGAGCTGTGCTCATGATGAGCTGGTCTCGTCATAATGGCTGCGCTCCGCCCAGGCATGATTAATTCCCCGCCTGTGCGGGCGACTTAATAAGTGGGTGGGGTCGTGACGAGACCAGCTCGTCATGAGCACAGCTCCACCGTGACTCATGACGAGCTGGTCTCGTCACGAGCACCGCGCTCACCCCCCCGCCCCCCCGCACCCGTGGGGGAATTACCCCCGCAGGGAAGGGGTTAAAACCCTGAAGAAATATGGTCACATCACCTTGTTCGCGACGGAACTCCATCGGCTCCCTTTCTGGCCCACACCAGCTTCAAAACCAGCAACGTAATGTACAAAGGCATCACGGCCAGCATCCCCACTTATCTTGCAGAAAAGCAGCAGCGGTCGGCACGGATCAGAGGTAGGGGGGTGGAGGGGAGGACGTGGGGGGGAAGCGGGTATAAAAAAACAAAAATAAAAACTTACCATTTCACTGCTTCTTCGACGCGTTTCTCCTCCTTAGTCCTCTCTCGCTTGGCCACAGGAATCACACCCAGGCCCCCAGTCAGCTAATCACAACGCTGCTAAGCGTTGTGATTGGTTTGAGCGCCGTGTTTCGGCACTTAGACGCTAACTTGAGGCCTGGGCTTGTTCTCAACGTAGTCTGTGATGCAGCCTGCACGGAGAACATGCAAAGCAGCAAGACCGTTTTGGGCGGCCCAAGAGGGCCGTCCAAGCAGTCATTGCGCACTTGGTAGGGTGCTGCCTATCACTCATCCCCTGCCTATCACCCATCCACTGCCCCCGCCCCCTCAAAGCGGCGGAAGTAGGAGAAAATAAAATGATAATAACGTGAATAACGTGAGTTATTATTTTATTTTCCCTTTATTTCAATGCAATAAAGCAGAGGGGCGACGCTCCTCCGCATTAGCGGAGGAGCCGCCACTGCCAGCTCACCCTCTCTGGAGGGTCTCGGCCCACCCCCAGCCAGGACGTCATCAGACTGCAGACTAAGAAGTGTAAAATAGAAAAATAAGGCAGCAGGCGTCTATGCACCCATGATCTGGAACAACATGAGGACCACCCCAACGCCGCTCTAATTTAGGAGAGTTGAAGCCTCACCTCTGAAGGATGGCACATTACAGCGCGCCGGTGCCCCTTGGCTAGGTTCACGCTCTACTAGTGCCACATACGTAGATGTGAGGCCCTGTCACTGAACGCTATATTCCTTCCTGCTGTTTTTTTTTTTTTTTTTTTTTTTATTGGATCCTTGGTTGCTAAGTCATTCATTCTGCAAGGGTTGGAAATCTGCCCCCCCGCCGACCTTAGAATCGTGGATAAACAACAATGGGCCAAGTACTGAGGTGACAAATCTGAGCTGGAGGGCGGGCGACGGTGAGGAAGCTAACAAGGCGTGAGTGAGCTCTGCTACCACTTCAGACCCGGTTGCTGCAGCTATAAACCCTCGGCCCGGAGTCTGCTGCCCTCGATGGCCCCTACTTGACTACCTACCCCTCGCCTGAAGATAAGGATAGTAAGGGGTCAACACTTCGGCGGAGCACATCTTACTCTGGGAAGAGAGTCCAGTATATCCGCAGTAGCTCCAAAGCAGAGGGTCAAATTGGAGCACTGGCCATAAAGTGAGGATCAGGCCCTCGGAGGCGGTAATACAGAGGCAGAGGGGCACACTAGGAGGTCTACTGTTGTGCTCAGTTCAGCGCCACAACAGAAATAGGAACACTGGCAACAAAAGACTCTCTCGTGAGAGTACAATATCAGTGAGGGGAGTTGGTCTCTCGTCAGATTGCAGGATCAGTGAGGGAGCGGGTCTCTCTCATGAAAGTGCAGGAGCAGAGAGGGGAATGGGGCTCTCTCATGAGGGTGCAGGAGCACAGAGGGGAGTGGGGCTCTCTCATAAGAGTGCAGGAGCACAGAGGGGAGTGGGACTCTCTCACCAGGCCTTATTACTTCACAGCTGCCCAGCAAGTAGTGGGCAGCTGCACCGTTTAGGCTATTGCTTATTTGGGGGACATACCTTGGTAGCTAGGAGTGAGATGCACTCCTTTAGCCCTGACCTTCACAGCTGCGCAGCACTTAGTGCCAGCTGCAACGTTTAGGCCTGCGCTGATTGCGCACCCTTGACTTTCGCTGCTTAGGCAGCGCGCCTGAACTTTTGGGACATAGGGCATTTGAGCCCCTCTCTGAGATGGCCAGTCGGCCAGGGGGACTGTTAGGATTGTAGGGCGCCAGGCCCTAATGTGATTGATGCCTCTGCTATGGTTTCTACCGTGAGGTTATGTGCTAATGTGGTTTCTGTCCTAAATATGGTGCTAGGAAATGTGATGCATTTACTATGGTTTACGCACCCTGGGCCCGATTCACAGAACTAACTTACGTCAAAAACGTAAAGTTAGTACCTTTTGGTATTCACAGAATACACTTACTCATTTTGGTATTCACAGAATACACTTACTCATTTTGGTATTCACAGAATACACTTACTCATACTAACTTTATGTCCGCACTCGGGCCGGAGATTCCGGCCGTTTGTGGAGATTCCGGCCCGGAGGTGGAGATTCCGGCCGTTTGTGGAGATTCCGGCCGTTTGTGGAGATTCCGCCACCGGCCGGAATCTCCACAACCGGCGGAATCTCCACAAATGGCCGGAATCTCCACAAGCGGCCGGAATCTCCGGCCGGAATCTCCACAAACAGCCGGAATCTCCACCTCCGGGCCGGAATCTCCACCTCCGGGCCGGAATCTCCACAAGCGGCCGGAATCTTCCACCACGGGCCGGAATCTCCGGCCCGAGTGCGGACATAAAGTTAGTATGAGTAAGTGTATTCTGTGAATACAAAATGAGTAAGTGTATTCTGTGAATACCAAAATGAGTAAGTGTATTCTGTGAATACCAAAGGTACTAACTTTACGTTTTTGACGTAAGTTAGTTCTGTGAATCAGGCCCCCTGTTTCTTACCTCTAAATGTACTTTTATGGTTGTGAGGTTTTGCATAATGTGGTTATGCTAGCGAGGTTATTATTCCCTAACGCGTTTAGGTTGTGAGATATTTCCTAATGTGATTTTTGATTAGCATGTTAGTGTCTAATGCGTTTAGACCGATGAGAGAATTGCATAATGTTTATGATGGTGAGGTTGGCGTCTAAGGTTTTGCGCCTAATGTGACACTGTGCATAATGTGGTTTATGTTACAGGCTGATGTGCTTATGGGACTGTTACTGGAATTGGCTTGTGGACATTGTCTCCTCCCAATATGGCAGGCATTGAAAAATGCGGATACTCCCCCTGCATTTGGAGTGTCCCCCTGGTTTTGGGCCAAATGATGCTTACTGTAAAAGCATGGTTACTGCTTGATTCCTGATTGCGCCTGGCATTTTCTACCATTCAACCATGCGCCCGCCTAACCCCTCCCGTAACTCGAATCTCGTGCGTTACGGACCCAACTCCTGGTCCATTAACTACCCAGACAAATTGACCAGTAATGCAAAAAGAACTTCAAGCACAGTACTCTAAAACAACACCCGGAAACACTCATTGTAGATAACTACCACACAGCGACCAACGGCAACACGAAAACTAACTTCATTTTTTACACTAATCGCCCGACTAAATGGAAAAACACCTTCTCTCTTCACCTTAAAGTCGCCAAGTCAGTAATCATTCCCTATGGTGAAAAAATCTCCACCACTATCTCTCCGACCTTCAAAGGGGAACTCACCATTTCCATCTACAGAACTGGAACCATTCTCATACAGGCCACCGACCCGCACCTCACCACTTTTGACCGCCACTTCCCCACACTTCTTTCCTCGTTAACTCAACTGAGCCACCAAACCCTACCTCCCCTATCCCCCACCACCCTCACTAATAACGTGGAACTGATCCAATCTCCCTGCCCTGAAGAACCTCTCTTCAACTCGTGGACATCCACCATCACTCACTACAATCACACTACCCCCATCATTACTCTCCGCCGCCAAACGCCCACCATTATTACATCAACTGATCACACCAGGAACAACAAAATCACAATTAACAAACACCACAAGGCCGATCTCGATCTCGTCAGCTCGGACTCCACCCTCAGCCCTCACACGACTGAAATCCCCACAGGCACTCCCCCTCGACCTCTAATAATCTGAACCCTCCCTCTCAAACTACCCCTTCCTCCAACACAGACCCTCTTCCCCCGACCCTTACTTCCCCCTTGTCCAACGTCATCTCCAATCCAGCGGTCACTCTCCCCCTACCACCACTGCACACTCCCCTTCCGATGTCCCACACCCACAGGCACAACCCGTCTTCACCACTTACCTCACTGACAACCCCCATGACTTCCCCATGTCCAACGTCTTCACCAATACAGCAGACACTTTCCCCCTATTATCACCGCCCACTCCCCGTCCGCCGTCGCACACCCACATACACAACCTGCCTCCACCGCTAATCTCATTGACATTCCCCGGAACTCTGACTTCCTACCCAGATTTTCTCTCCCTCCTCACTTGGACAATAGACCCTCTACTCCTCCTCTGAACTCCTTGAATGGGAGCATTACTAATCCGGCTCCCCGCGTCCAACCTCTCCCCTCTCCTAATCCCACTGATTCCGTCCAATCCCTGACCCCTGCTCACTCTCCCTCCATAGGCCCAAGTCATTCTCGACCCCTGCCAGAAACCTTAAACTTTTTCAGCTCAATAACACAGCAACTGAACAGAATGGAGCAGAAAATTAACTCCCTTGCTGCCGATCTCCTACACTTACAACAAGACCTTCTCAACAGGACCAAGCCACCGTACTCCCTCTCGTCTGGTAGATTTGCTCAAACCCCCTCAATACCTCTCCCATGGCCCCACAGAGCACCTCCCGACCCTCCAGTCCGTCAACGAGTCAGGCACTTCGACCCAACCGGGATCGCCTCACCCTTTCGGTATTGAAACCTGATGTGACCAACGACCCTTACCTCGCTCTGAGCCAGAAATCAGCCCCTTTCCCCATCCCTGTTATTGTTGGTACTAACAGACTCCTAAAACTGTCCACTCGCCTAGACCTCCTGCTCAATACTCCTCTATCCACCTAGCTCCCCCCACCACCAAGGCTCCCCGCCCTCTCTCTTGCATGCTCCTAAACTGCAGATCAGCAGTACAACACGCCACAGACATTGCTGAAGCTCTACTCGCTGAAGAAATTGACATCGCTTTCCTCACAGAATCCTGGCTTAATGTCCACTCCACCCCCATTCTTGACATTCTCACACCTCCAGGGTACAACATCATCAGACAAGACAGGCCAATCAAAACTGGGGGGGACTAGCCATCATTCACAAAGCTGGAATACAGATCACCAAACTTAAACCTGCAGAATACCTATCGTTTGAATACCTGGGTGTCGAACTCACTGCCAAGGGCACCTCTCCCATCAAATTCCACACCATCTACCATCCTCCTGGAGAGCGTACCCTTTTCCCCGAAGAACTAACAGACCTAATAACACGTTTCTCCATGACAGACACAAAAGACGTGTTCCTGGGTGACCTCAACATCCACTGGAATGACCCAGAAGACTCCACTGTCCAGAACCTATCCAACCTACTTGAAATATACAATCTCAAACAACTCTGCAATGAACCAACTCACATCAAAGGTGCAACACTGGATGCGATCATTACCAACAATGAACTGGTCTCTCTGAGAGCGATTTCTCCCATTGACTGGTCAGACCACCACCTCATTCTGTTCAAGATAGATGCACTTGTCAGACACCAACCTATTCGTGTTGACAAACCTAAGCACTGGACCAGAAACATCAAAAAAGTCCCTTTACCCGAACTTGAATCCAGGATTCATGCCCATCTACAACCCCAACCCTCATCATGGACGGCCGATGACCTCACTACACACTTTAACTCTAAAATGACAGAGGTCTTAGACCAAGTAGCTCCACTCAAACTCAAACAAATGAGGCGAACCAAATCTAAACCCTGGTTTAATATGGATCTGAATAACGAAAGGCGTCAACTCAGACAAACGGAAAGGTGTTGGAGACTAAACCCCTCGACCTTGCACCTAGCGCAACTTAGATCTGCTCGGCAGGCATACAAAAAACACATTTTCAGTGAAAAGGCGTCTTTCTTCCGCAACCAACTAGATCTGGTGAAAAACAGACCGAGAGAACTCTTCAACATTGTCAAAAGCCAAACAAACTGCACTCCCTCTAACGAAATCATAGCCACCAAAGAGCGATGTGAAGAAATTGCCACCTTCTTCTCTAATAAAGTCTCAAAAATTGATCAATCCTTCCTCCAAACCGCAAACCCTCCTTCCCTCTTAACCTGCCCCCTTTAACCACCCTTGACCAATCAGAAAGAGTTCTTACCAAGGACAATCAGGTCTGCCTCCAGCTAAAAAACAATGCGCATTGGTCCGACTTTGAGCTAATGTCGGAAAACGAGGTCTTCAGTATAATCTCTACCCTAAAACCTTCCTCCCACACGATGGACCCCCTCCCATCCACAATTATAAAAGAACTCAACCACACCATTTCCCCTTTCTGGACAAAAATCATCAATGCCTCTCTCATCTCAGGCTGTGTCCCAGACTCCCTTCAACTAGGACAAATCACACCCATTCTCAAGAAACCAGGGGCCGACCCTAATGATCTTAACAACCTCAGACCTATCTCCAACCTCCCGTTCCTTGCGAAAACATTGGAGAAATGCGTTCTCCACCAACTCAACAAACACATTGATGAGTTCAACCTCCTCGACGCCTTTCAATCAGGATTCAGGAAAGGCTGTAGCACTGAAACAGCTATGCTCAACATCTCTGACGATATTCACAAGGCTTTAGATGAAGGTGATGCCTGCCTTCTCATCCTTATTGACCTATCTGCGGCATTCGACACTGTAAATCATCCAGCTCTTCTGGAGACCTTGTCGAAACGCTCCGGCATTAATGGCACAGTACTAAAATGGTTCACCTCCTTCCTTCAACACCGCTCGCAACAAATTAAAATCAACCTCTGTCTCTCGAAGCCAACAAAAGTCACACTTGGGGTCCCGCAAGGCTCGATCCTCTCCCCGTCCCTCTTCAATCTCTTCATGGAGCCCCTCACAATCATCTTGA
Organism: Calotriton arnoldi; assembly: GCA_963921515.1. Taxonomy (NCBI): domain Eukaryota; kingdom Metazoa; phylum Chordata; class Amphibia; order Caudata; family Salamandridae; genus Calotriton; species Calotriton arnoldi. Next base: position 440,792 of record CAWUFW010002613.1, read on the forward strand.
AAAAGCGGGAGTGAACTACCACCTCTACGCTGACGACACTCAAATCTATTTCAAAATCAAGTCTCCCAACGACATCCGACACCTCAATGTCACTCTAACCGAGATCCAAACTTGGTTCAACACTAACCACTTAAAGCTCAACCCAGATAAAACGGAACTAATCCTATTCTCTCCAAAAAGCAACCGTCGACCAATCCAAGAGTGGCTCAAGAATCTGGTTGCCCTAAACTGCCCCCTCGTCCTATCCGACTCAGTGAAGTCACTAGGCATCACCCTTGACAAGAACTTATCAATGGAGGCCCACATCAAAAACTCTGCAAAAGGTGCTCTTTTCTCACTAAAACACCTCAAGAAATTGAAACCTTTTCTTCCCCAGGATGACCTCAAGACAGTAGTTCAATCCCTAGTTCTCTCTAAAATCGACTACGGGAACGCCATCCTAACAGGGACTCCAAAAGCTCACCTAGCCCCACTAAGGGCAGTGCTGAACATGGCCGCTCGACTCATATCTGGAGTGAAAAGATTTGAACACATCACTCCAGCTCTCAACTCCCTCAACTGGCTTCCTATGGAAGGGAGGTGTATTTACAAGCTGGCCTGCATCACACACAAAACCCTTCACTCTCCGGCCCCCAACTACCTGAACAACAAACTGGTAAGAGCAGGTCAATCCAGAACACTGAGAAGTTCTAACTCACTCCTTCTTATCCCTCCGAAACTGAAAAAGAAAACCACCCAATACCGATCGTTTTCTGGCAACGCTCCCAGGATATGGAACGCTCTCCCTAGAGTCCTCAGATGCAACCCCTCCTTCTCCTGTTTCAAAAGGGACCTGAAACTCCATCTCCTTAACAAATACTTTCCTGACCAACATCAACTAACCTAGACTTCAATATCCGAGTTAACTCCTCTCTATCTTGACATTCAAGGATAGTGGTGACCGGTCTGTGTTAACCACCTTCGTTTGTTTTCTCTCCCTCCGCTGCACTGTTTATCTATTTTTTATGTTGTATTTTTTATCTCTGTCGTTGCTTCCCTACTGCCTTCCTAATAAGTAATGCAATTTCCTTTGGTTTTGTACAGTGTGTATGTAAAGCGCTCTGATACCCACGGGTCTAGCTAGCGCTATATAAAACTTTTAAAATAAAATAAAAAATAAAAAATAAAAAAACAGTTTCGTGTTGGGCTCGAGTGTGTACACCCGACCACGGCCCCTGCATTCCTTCTGTGCATGGAAGCCCCAGGGTGGTCAGTAAACAAGCTGCCCCTCCTGGCCCCGGGTTTACTCTGGGTCCAGGGGCAACCGTGGGGGAGTGTGACTTGTTGCCAGGCCTGTCAGGGGCCAGGACACAGATAAGCAGATCTAATATTTACTGAGAGTGAACATTTACCAGCCCGTGGAGGCCTCCCTGTTTGTTGTGTACGCGGCGAGCTTCACTCCCAGGCGCGCACCCCCCACCCCCAGCGCGCACCCCCCCAGGAAGAGGCCACCATTGGCTGCACCGCCTCTAGGGATGAGGCCACTTTTCACCACAAGGGAGGTATATGTAGCCCCCAGGGGGAGGGGTCGAAGAGGGCTTGGAGTGGTACTTTGGGAGGGGACGAGAGCTGAGGGGACAATTAATGCCCTATTGTGTGCCCGGCAAGCCACCCCCAACCCCCCTCAACACCCCGCGGCCCCCGCCAGCCCCGGGTGGAGCATGGCGCAGATAAAATGCTGGGTTTCACGAGTGAGGCAATGCTTACACAGACAGGCCGGCTCTTCACCAGAGGACAAAGGGGACAGCAGGCTCCAGGCAGCGCCGGGCAAGGGGTGAGTCGGGCATTGATGCCGGGGCACGTCTTGAGGAGGCCAGGGGGGCACACACATCTCGACCTCCCCTTACTAGAGCGAGAAGGGTAATAGGAGCTATGCGCATTACAGACCCAGCCTGCTAATGCTCCCACTCTGCCGGTTTGGAGTATTAAGGCTCATTTTTTTGGGGTATGTTTAGGAGCACAGCGAAGATATGTTGATAGAAGGAAAAGAGAAAATTAGGAGTCATGCGACTATAAGAGCATTGGCATAAGTAAATGAAACGTACAGTTACGGAAAGTTAGAAGAACGCATTGATCAAAGATTACAGCGGGCGCTCGTCATCTGCGTGAAGCGTCCCTTTCAGCATTTAGAGGGCGGGCGAAAGTTTTATTTGCAGAAGATCACACGATGCTTCAGTGGAAACGCGGACCTCGTCAGGCGCACCCTTTGAAATGTACCTCAAGCCAGGCTTCGTATTTTAATTTCTCATATACTACGTTACTATCTGCGGCACAACTAAACGAATTAAAAACTTGGCGGTGGGTGAGCCCAAAATTGATGGTGCTCCTAAGGAGAATTAAAACCTCGACCAGTGTCTGCGTGAACGTTTCTTTAATTGTTAGCACTGGCCTAATGACCGCTTTACGCCTGTTAACCTCGTGATTATAAAAATATATATTAAAAAAAAGAATACTAGTGGGCCTCAATAGAGACTTTTGGTCAACCCTGTTCAGCAGTCATTATTTTCTTTCAGACTTTTATATAGAGCGAACTTGATCTGAAGGTATCGGAGCGCTTTACATGAGCACCATTTTCATTACAGACGGACACATTTATTTTGTTAGGCACGGGGAGATTAAGAGATTTTCCCAGAATCACACAATGTTGAGCGTCGCAGCCGAGACAAGAACCCTTTTCCGCTGCTTCGAGTTTTCCCGCTCTCGCCGTCAGGCTGCAGCCTCGCTGCCTTTCATAATTCGACAGTTGAAGCTCACATCACAGCCTTCAGCATGGGACAGTGTGGCGGTTCAGCCCACTTCACCACTGGCTCTCTTCCACTGTTAGTGAGTGCATTTTTCCCGTGTGCACATCTGCCTTATCAGAAGTGCTCTTCAGTGGCAAACCATTATGGACAGTACTTCGGCAATGTTTTTTCTTTCCACTCTTTATTCTTTTTAGTTATCCTTGTATGTTTAAACCATAGCTTCAGGACACAATAATTCTAAGCTAGTAGTGCCTTTGCTGTGCACTAATATGAATCACTTCCATGTACCTTAAAACTAAGACGGGTTCCTGTGCCTGTTATATGTACATCCGCTTGCTAGAAAGTACCTGTTATATTACAATTATCTGTGAGTCGTTTTTTAGGTCTCGCCTAGCGTCGCAGCGCATGCGCTGCTCGCTCTGCGAGATCTATTGTCGTCGGGTTGCTTGTGGAAGTGGGGTGGAAGCTCTGCCTCTGCTTTTCATTGGCGCGCGTCACACTTTATGTTAAACGCGTGCCTTTGATTTGCAGTGAGGCTTTTTGCTCCCCTCCCTGTCTCCTTTCCGGCTCGCCCACCCGGACTGGAGATTGTGCTCGCGTACGGCGTCTCTTTAACCTGTGTGCTTCTCTCACGTCCCTGCTGTGCACTTCGCTTAACAACATGGCCGCTCCCTGGGGGCTCTGATGGTGTTTGGGTGGACACGGCCAGCCGTTCTCTGGGCCTCTGTCAGTGTTTTCTGTGTCTTTCCTTGAGTAAGTGACGTTATTTGCAGTAAATATGAGCCGACTCAAGCATATTTTGGACGGCTCTGGGTCTGTGTGGGTGTTTGTCAATGTGTGCCTGTTTCGGCTCTCACAGGCTGCGACGTTGCTGCTTTAGAGTCGCTGAGGCGGTGCTCGCATACACGTGTGAACATTTCGGGGCCCTCTGAGGCAGTTGCGAACTTTTTGGCGCTGTGAGGGCGCTCAGTTCAAATGTCAGCGTAGTTCGCGCCCGGACGCTGTGAGGGCGCTCGGTTCAAATGTCAGCGTAGTTCGCGCCCGGAGGCTCGCTCTGACGGTATGTTGAAAGTATGTGCATATTTCGGGCGCGGGGTGTGACCATATAATTATGATGAGCGCGCGCCGTCCGGTCTCTGGTTGTTTAGTAAGCATTTTTTACTTTATTTTCCATTACACGAAAGACGTTGTTTTCTACTATTGAACTCTTTTCTTTTTCTGCATTTTTTATATCTGTTCTGATTATGAATAAGCATGCAGTTAGTTGTACAGCATTGTACATAGCTACTTTATAGATCTCTTGCTGGGTCTGGTGGCTCAGTGGACTAATGCGTCCATTGCAGGGGCCTGTGTTCAACCTCATGGTCACAGGTTCAAATCCCAGCGGGTCCACTCAGCCTTTTATCCATCTGAGGTCAATAAAATGAGTACCATTGAGTTGGGTAACAATGAACATCTGTTATTCAGCGCCAAGAGACCTCTCGGTGAACGTATGCTTTACAAATACACATGTTATGTTATGTTCCCTAGTGCAGGCTGCTCGAGTCCAGCAGAGTAGTTAGTGAAAAGAAAAAAACGGGTATCAGCTGACGTTCACCCACTGGCGCATGGCTTTCATAGTGCGCGAGCTCAGAGTGCAAAAGTATCACCTGAGCTCAGTTAATTTATGCCCTTTCGGTGTGTGTGTAGGACACCAGTCGCCGAGGTGGGTGATCTTTGGTTTGTTATTTCATTTTGCTGCTCCTGTTTTTTATCCGTGTTTCCTATTGTATAAAATGTTGATTCTTGCGCCAAACTTAAAGCTGCTATACTTTGTCAGTGACAAAGACGTGGACTTTGTAACTCGCACTTTTAATAATTTGCATCAAATACTTTTGAGCGAGTAATTGTTCTTTTAATGTGTTCTTACTGGCCGTTTTATATAAATTGGTTTTATTAATTGTATAGCCTTTCAGCTAAACCAATAAAGAAATAAAGAGTGGTGGGTTGGTAGCACTCTACTTTCCTTCCATGCTGGCCCTGAAGACCATAATATCACTTCCCTTTCTTAGTTCGAGTGAAAGCCATGACCACTAATACAGAGGAAATGACTGGACCAACGGCAGGATTGTGTTGCTATCCACAAATAAGAGTCAGAGAAAAACTCTAAGGGCCTGATCAGGAGTTAAGGCCCTATTCATCACACCGTATAAATAACGATACCGGGTCAGATATTTTAGGGCCTATTACGAGTTTTCTGGGACTAACATGCGGGTTTTGGTGAATAACGCACCACGATCTGCACGGTACGATAAAAAGCGTACACATTTCCCCTGTTAAATATCAGCGGGTTTCCTATAGTATAAAATGTTGGTTCTTGTGCCAAACTTAAAGCTGCTATACTTTGTCAGTGCACCATGTGGGTTTGTTTTACTTGGTTTTTGTTTACTATATTTTCTGGATGATGAAGGGTGTAGATCCTGCTTAGTATATCAGTAGGGTATCTGCCTCCAGTAATCGTGTTTTTCTAGAAGCCCAGCGTCCTATCTTCTTTAATTTGCCCATGGTAAGCACCCACAGGCACAGAGAAGATTCACAAATTGTGCTTTTACTGTGAAGTTATAACAACTGCACATAGACGCTCACGCACATAGGCTTACATACCTACCTACATAAAGACTTCGACATTGACACCCATGCATCTCCTCTCCATATATGCACGTCACGTGTATTCGGAGGTATATTCCATGAGGAAATTAGAGAGACTGACAACTACCTCGAATTATGAAAACAGTATTAAAACAGTCGTTTGAGTGAGTGTTTGGCTTACACCACAGTCGCTGTCATCTTCCATGCTGCCTCCAATTCCATCTTTGCACTAAAAAGCAACCTCTGTGTGGGTTTGCATTATGTAATCTAGCACTGCAACATGACACACATATAACACAAAAACTTCTCTTATGCATCCACAAACCTAGAATCTATTTACCAGGCACCCATACAACACAACTATTCCCTTATGCATCCAACACAGTGCTGCAGTTGCTTCTGTGGTCCCAGTGGTAAATTATTATTCTAAGTCCTCTAGGCAGTGCTGCAGCTGTGTCTCTAATCGTACATCCACTACACTTCAAACCAAAACACATAGGTAAAAGGCATTTTAATTTACAACGCTAATAGCTCTGACTCTAAAAAATGCGAGACCTATTGCATTGCAAATGCTTGTTAAATTAAAAAACTGCATTGCAAGCATATGGCTCCACGTTTAATGCGCATGCTTTCGTATTTTTTATTTTTGTGACATATGCTTCTAATAAAAAGTAATTTAAAAAGTAATCCTTTCAAGTAATCCTTGCACCAGCCTGCCTTGCATATTGGCTTTGCCAGTGCTTGTTGACTGTGCTGCCTAATCCTGAGGGCCTTTGCCCCTATTAGTATTGTGTGTATTTCTTGCTCCTATGGCGTAAGGCTTTTTACGTGACCGTGCGTGCCCTCTGCCTTCTTTATGTGCTTGCGATGTGCTTCCTCATCACTGAATCCTGAATGCAAGGCTGGGCTTCAATCAGTCAATCAATCAGGCGTTTGTTAAGCGCTACTACTCACCCGTGAGGGTCTCAAGGCGCTAGGGGTGGGGGGGGATTCAGGTTCCAGTCCATCAAGGAGGGGGTCTGTCGAAGAGCCAGGTTTTGAGGTTTCTTGTGAAAATGGGAAGCGATGTTGTCTGTCTGAGGTGGAGCGGAAGGTTGTTCCAGGCCTTGGCCGCGAGGAAGGAGAAGGAGCGGCCTCCTGATCTGGATTTTCTGGTGTGGGGGACCACGGCGTAGGAGAGCTGGGCTGATCGTAGGGTCCTTTGGGGTGCGTGGAATTTGAGTCTGCTGTTCAGGTATGCTGGTCCGGTGTCGTGGAGGGCCTTGTGTGCGTGGGTGAGTATCTTGAAGGTGACTCGAGCCTCGATGGGGAGCCATTGGAGTGTGCGCCGGTGCTGGGAGATGTAGCAGTGTCTTGGCAGGTTGAGGACCAGTCTTGCGGCGGCGTTCTGGATGTTCTGTAGCTTGCAGGTGAGGTTTGTGTATATTCCGGCGTAGAGTGCGTTGCCGTAGTCGAGTCGGCTGGTGACCAGGGCGTGAGTGACGGTCTTTCTGTGTTCGAGGGGGATCCATTTGAAGGTTTTTCGTAGGAGGCGCAGGGTGTGGAAGCAGGAGGACGAGACGAAGTTGATCTGGCGGTCCATTTTGAGCTCAGAGTCCAGGATGATTCCTAGGTTGCGTGCGTGGTCCGTGGGGGTGGGCGGGTTTCCGAGGGCGGGGGGCCACCAGGTGTCGTTCCAGGCGTAGGGGTTTGGGCCCATGATGAGTACTTCTGTCTTGTTGGTGTTTAGTTGTAGGCAGCTGTTTTTCATCCATTTGGCGATGGCTTCCATGCCTTCTCGAAAGTTGTGTCTAGCGGTGTTGGGTTCGTTGGATAGGGAGAGGATGAGTTGGATGTCGTCTGCATATGACACAAAGTTGAGTCCATAGGTTCTGACGATGGGGGCGAGCGGAGCCATGTAGACGTTGAAGAGCGTGGGCTCAGGGAGGACCCCTGAGGGACTCCGCAGGTGGTTGGTGTAGGGTCCGAGAGGAAAGGGGGAAGTCTGACCCGCTGCGTTCTGCCGGAGAGGAAGGAGCGGATCCAGTCAAGGGCCTTGTCCTGGATCCCTGCATCGTGGAGTCTGTGTATTAGGGTGCGGTGGGAGACTGTGTCGAACGCCGCTGAGAGGTCGAGGAGGATGAGGGCTACTGTTTTCTCCTTTGTCCAGTAGGGTGCGGATGTCGTCTGTTGCGGCGAGGAGGGTGGTTTCCGGGCTTGTAACTTCTCTTCCACGCATGTGAGGGTGCTGTGGTCAGGGCCCCCACATGGGAATGAGGGGGTCACACCCTATCAGGGGCCGCCCTGCTTCAGCAAAAGTTATGTACATAGGGGCTTATTTACAAGCCCATTGCGCTGCCTTTGCATCACTTTCATTGACGCACCAGCAGCGCAATGAGCTTTTCCATATTCACAAGGCCATGTGAAGTCACCTAGAGTGACTTTTCATGGCCTTGGAAATATGTTTCCTTGTCACGCATAACTCTGCTTGAAAGGGGCGTTCCATGGGTGTTGCTGTGGGTGTTCTGTTCCCAAGCAACGTCCATGGAACTTGATGCATTCCCAGATTTACAACATTTTGTTAAGCTGGGAATGTGTCAGAATCCTACGCCTCCCCTGTGGAGGCGTAAGGAGTTGCAACGAGGAGAAATACTTGTATTTCTCCTCGTTTTTGCCTTTTTCTATGCGTGCTGCATGGTAAGAGGAAAATGCCTTTAATTATTGTTTGTGTGCAGGAAGGTGTCCCTTCCTGCACGAAAATAATCATCCCCTCAGTGCAGGCACCCTCGCATAATGACACAAGGGTGTCTGCGCTGGCGCATGGCTGCTGTTGGTGCTCCGCCGCAGTGAAGAAGGACAGGAATGCACCGTATCTTGTAGATACGGCGCATTCCTGCCTTTTATTTTGACGCATGGCAGCGCAGCAGGAAGGCTTGCTGTACTGCCGTGTATCAAAATATTGTAAATGAGGCCCATATTTTTTAATTAAATCACGACTGTCTTTATTAATAAACAGGCAGCTTACATGGCGAGACCAATTGCAATTTTTTAAATACCTAGTAAAGGCTGCATTGTACAGCACAGGTTCAAAGTGGGGAAAGTATTAAGGCATTTTTGTTTGTTTATTTATTGTGTTTCATGAAGCGCGAACATGACCATCACGGTGTCAGAGCGCTCTACAAAGAGGGTTGCAGTACATTAAAAACACCTGACACTTAAGATACTATGTACAAAGAATTCAAGGAGCAGGGTATAAAACAATAGGATACAATATAAAAGAAGGAACGCTGTACACTGAGTTCAGAGTGCAAGGTATAAAACAATAGGATACAATATAAAAGAAGGAACGCTGTACACTGAGTTCAGAGTGCAAGGTATAAAACAATAGGATACAATATAAAAGAAGGAACGCTGTACACTGAGTTCAGAGTGCAAGGTATAAAACAATAGGATACAATATAAAAGAAGGAACGCTGTACACTGAGTTCAGAGTGCAAGGTATAAAACAATAGGATACAATATAAAAGAAGGAACGCTGTACACTGAGTTCAGAGTGCAAGGTATAAAACAATAGGATACAATATAAAAGAAGGAACGCTGTACACTGAGTTCAGAGTGCAAGGTATAAAACAATAGGATACAATATAAAAGAAGGAACGCTGTACACTGAGTTCAGAGTGCAAGGTATAAAACAATAGGATACAATATAAAAGAAGGAACGCTGTACACTGAGTTCAGAGTGCAAGGTATAAAACAATAGGATACAATATAAAAGAAGGAACGCTGTACACTGAGTTCAGAGTGCAAGGTATAAAACAATAGGATACAATATAAAAGAAGGAACGCTGTACACTGAGTTCAGAGTGCAAGGTATAAAACAATAGGATACAATATAAAAGAAGGAACGCTGTACACTGAGTTCAGAGTGCAAGGTATAAAACAATAGGATACAATATAAAAGAAGGAACGCTGTACACTGAGTTCAGAGTGCAAGGTATAAAACAATAGGATACAATATAAAATAGCGTGAATGACAGTTTTATAATAGTTCTCTTATGATACATGTTTTTTTCTAGTAGTAATGCTTTAACTTCCTTCTTGAAAAGCCTGAGTAAGGTAATTGCTCTCATTGAGGGTGGAAGGGAGTTCCATATTCTTGGGGCTGGTCCGGCGAAAGTGCGGCCGTGAGTTTTCCTTTTTTTGAATCTGGGTGGTTCTGGAATGATGGATTTAGCACTTCTAGAATCCCTTACGCCTCCTGAAATCTTGAACCTATTCGCCATGTATTTGGGACCAGAATTGTGTATAGCTTTGTGTGTTATGAATGCCACCTTGGAGCCAGTTGAGGGCTCTGAGTGATGGGGAGATGCTATTGTAACAACGAGTACCTGTTAAAAGTCTTGCTTGCTGCACTAATTGTCACTTTCATTGGGGCGTGTCAGGCTGGGGGTACACCTATGTGTGTGGCATTCCCATAGTCCAGTCTGGAGAGCACAAGAGATTGATCGGCTGGTTTGAGGTCCCTCAGCGGTATGACGGGTTTCAGTTTTATTCTGTACTGGAAGACTAGCCCTTCCAGTACAAAACCTATGCTTGACAGAAGGCGCACACTCTTGCACTATCGTGCAAGGGTCTGTGCGTTGGCACATGGCAGCCAAAAGTGTGTCGGCGCTGTGGGGGGTGGGGGGAATGCTATATATATCTTAGTAGATATGGCACATTTTTCTCTCATACTTTGATGCAAGGTGGTGCAGCAAATCTTAAAAAAAATATTTCTCTTCAAATAGAAGTTCAGGAACATGTTTTTTTCCCTTGTGATAACAACACTAACGCATGGTATCCCTCATTCCAAGCAGCAACTTCTGAATTGAGAGGTAAAAAAGGTCCAGAGGAAAAAGTGCATGGTGCAGAAACGTTAATCCCTTACAGGTATCCTTACAAAAACCCGCAGCAACTCAAAATGAGTGTCCTGGTGTTTTATAGGTGGGTCCTGGCACACTAATGCCGTAGTTCTAATGAAGTTGCAGGCCAGCCATGCTTTTTAGGTCGCAGCCTACCAGACAGCTAAAGACATCTTGGGGACTTTCAGAAAATTGACCTAGGAATGCATTCCGTCCGTTGATTACAATTGGCTTTGTAGTTTGTAATTCACATTTTCTGGCTTTCTATTTGCTGGCCTTATTTGCTTTAGGCTCTCCAGGTTCAGCGCGTCCTTCCCGTTGCCTAAACCGTATTTACTGTATTCTTCCACGAACTCTCTTTCTGAAAAACAGGCCTTTAAATCTTGTTCTTATCTTGTCACATTTGGTGTGCATTCAAAGACAGAGGTCAAATGTCAAGTTGTGTCTTGAGGGAACTTGGTGTTTAATTTGCTTAATTCTGACTTGAAAGTAAGAGCGTTTATAGGAAAGAGGAATGCAGATTTCTCTCCCCATGGAACTCACTCGTATCCCTCCAAAGCTCCATTTACAAGGCTGTAACATAACCCTTAAATAGCACATCATGTAACATGCGGATGACAGATTTTAATTTCACCTAGATAGGCAGTATGTATGTTATATAAAGCGCCCTGACACCCTGCACTGGAATTAGTAGCTCTATAAAAGAATTTAAATTGTGATATTTACATTGTTATTTGTGCAGATAATAGGACAGACCAATACATCAGACATTCTTACAGTGCATGCATTTCTCTTATAAAAAGGGATGTGTGAAGTGATAAGCTGTGAGCCTTTCCTTCCCCTCTTTCCATTTGCATCTAAGTGTGAGCCTCCAGACCACACCCAGCCAGGATCAGATTGGAACAACAGGAGGCCTGATGTCCTCTTAACTGCTTCCTTTCTCTAAAATTGATTTGACCTATTTGCGTTTTCACCTATAACCTACGCCAATGTGTTCTTTCAAAACAACAAATCCTCATCAGTAATATTTCATAACACTTTAGAGGACGTCTCTTTCTATCTTCCCTACTTTTTGCACACACATTTATGTTACTCTTTCAATTTGTGCAACAGGTGCAGTCACACAAGGGCAATCTGGCATCAAGGACATATTGAAAACAAATTACTGCTTCTGTTTGAGTTTGTTTTACAGGACATAAGGATATCATCTCTTCTGTCTTTATGCCACTGCTCTCTGCACCACTTAACTCTACCCTGCAACACTGCACTCTACTCTGCGCCACTCTACTCTATGGCACTCTATGCCACTGCACTCTACAACACTCTACTCTGCAACACTGCACTCTCCATCACTGAACTCTCCTCCACTCTACTCTGCTCTACTGCACTCTATGCCAGTGGACCACTCTACTCTATGGCACTCTATGCCACTGCACTCTACAACACTCTACTCTGCAACACTGCACTCTCCATCACTGAACGCTCCTCCACTCTACTCTGCACCACTCTACTCTGTTCTACTGCATTCTATGCCACTGGACCACTGTACTCTACGGCAATCTATGCCACTGCACTCTACCGCACTCTAATCTACTGTACACAACTGCGCTGTATGCCACTGCACTCCACACCATTTTACTCTACACCTGCGTACTCTATTCTGCACCATTGTATTCTAAGCCAATGCACTCAACTTTACTATGTGCAGCTGCACTCTTTGCCACTGCACTCTACACCACTCTAGTCTAGGCTGCTCCACTCGACTCTGCACCACTCCACTGTACGCCAATGCACTCTACGCCACTACTCTATGCCACTCCACTCTACCCTCTAGCACTTCACTCTACTCTGAAACAATCTATGCTACAGTACTGCACTCTAGGCCACTGTACTCTATGCTGCACCACTCTATACCACTATGCCACTGCGCTGTACACCAGTCTACTATAAACCACTGCACTCTACCCTATGTACTCTACACAATTTTGCTCAACACCAATGCACTCTACACAATTGCACTCTCTGCCAACTATTCTGCACCACTGCACTCTACGCCACTATGCTCTACTCTGCAACACTTTACATTACTGCACTCTACATCACTGTATTCTACGCCGCTCAACACCATTGCGCTCTATGTCACTGCACTCAACATCACTCTATTCTACTCTTCACCACTGTAGTGTATGCTACTGCTCTCTACAACACTCTACTGTACAACACTCCACGCCACTGCAGTCTGTGCCAATGCACTCTACGTCAATGCAATCTACGTCACTGCACTCTAAGACACTCAATCAATCAATCACGGCATTTATAGAGCGCGCTACTCACCCGGGAGGGTCTCAAGGCGCTGGGGGAGGGGGTAAGTTACTGCTCGAACAGCCAGGTCTTGAGCTGCTTCCTGAAGGCGAGATGGTCCTGGGTTCGCCGAAGGTGAGTGGGGAGGGAGTTCCAGGTCTTGGCCGCCAGGTAGGAGAAGGATCTTCCTCCGGCGGTGGTTCTGCGGATGCGTGGTACGGTGGCGAGGGCGTGGCTGGTTGATCGTAGCTGGCGTGTGGGCGTGTAGAAGGACATGCGGTCGTTGAGGTACTTTGGGCCCAGGTCGTGGAGGGCCTTGTGTGCGTGGGTGAGGAGTCTGAACGTGATTCTCTTGCTGACGGGGAGCCAGTGCAGGTCTTTCAGGTGTACGGTGATGTGGCTGTGTCGGGGGATGTCCAGGATGAGTCGTGCGGAGGCGTTCTGGATGCGCTGGAGTCTCTTTGAAGTTTGGCTGTGGTTCCGGCGTAGAGGGTGTTCCCATAGTCCAGTCGGCTGGTGACGAGTGCCTGGGTGACGGTCTTCCTGGTTTCAGTGGGGATCCATCTGAAGATCTTGCGGAGCATGCGCAGGGTGTTGAAGCATGAAGATGAGACGGCGTTGACTTGTTTGGTCATCGATAGGGAGGAGTCCAGGATGAAGCCCAGGTTGCGTGCGTGGTCCGTTGGCTTGGGTGCGGTGCCCAGGGCCGGGGGCCACCAGGAGTCGTCCCAGGCGGAGGGTGATGAGCCCAGGATGAGGACTTCCGTCTTGTCTGAGTTCAGTTTAAGGCGGCTGTTCCTCATCCAGTCGGCGACGTCTCTCATCCCGTCGTGCAGGTTGGCTCTGGCGGTAGTGGGGTCGTTGGTGAGGGAGAGGATTAGCTGGGTGTCGTCGGCGTAGGAGATGATGTTGAGGTTGTGTCGGCGTGCGATGGCTGCGAGGGGGCTCATGTAGACGTTGAAGAGGGTCGGGCTGAGTGAGGATCCTTGTGGAACGCCGCAGATGACTTCGGTGGCTTCGGATCTGAACGGGGAGAGGCGGACTCTCTGGGTTCTTCCGGCGAGGAACGAGATGATCCATTCCAGTGCTTTCTCTCGGATTCCGATGTTGCTGAGGCGCTTCACTAGGGTGCGGTGGCAGACGGTGTCGAACGCCGCGGAGAGGTCCAGGAGGATGAGGGCAGCTGTTTCCCCGTTGTCGGTTAGGGTTCTGATGTCGTCGGTGGCTGCGATAAGGGCGGTCTCGGTGCTGTGGTTGGCCCGAAACCCGGACTGCGAGGGGTCGAGGGATCCATTCGTCTCGAGGAAGGCGGCAAGCTGTCTGTTGACGGTCTTCTCGATGACTTTGGCCGGAAACGGAAGGAGCGAGATGGGGCGGTAGTTCTTGAGGTCGGTGGGGTCCGCCGTTGGTTTCTTCAGGAGGGCGGTAAGCTCGGCGTGCTTCCAGCTCTCCGGGAAGGTGGCGGTGCGGAAGGAGGAGTTGATGATGTCCCGGAGATGGGGTGCGATGGTGGCGTCGGCTTTGTTGAAGACGTGGTGTGGGCAGGGGTCGGTTGGTGATCCGGAGTGGATGGAGTTCATCGTGCGGGTGGTGTCTTCGGAGTTGATCGGGGTCCAGTTGCAGAGGGTGGTGGTGGCGGGCATTGGTTCGGCGGTAGGGTGCGTTGTTTGTGCGTTGAAGCTGTTGTGTATGTCGGTGATCTTGCGGTGGAAGAACGCGGAGAGTGAGTTGCAGAGGTCTTGCGAGGGGGTGATGTCGTTGTTTCCGGCGCTGGGGTTGGAGAACTCTTTGACGATGCTGAAAAGTTCCTTGCTGTCATGGGCGTTGTTGTCCAGTCGTTCTTTGAGTGCCGACTTCTTGGTGGCACGGATCAGCTGGTGGTGTTTGCGGGTGGCGTGCTTGAGGGCGGTCCTGTTGTCTGTGGTCTGGTCGAGTCGCCAGGTTTTCTCGAGAGTGCGGCAGTTCTTCTTGGATTCCTTGAGTTCGTTGGTGAACCAAGGGGTTTTCTTGCTTCCGGGTCTGCTGGGAGGGTTTTTTAGTGGTGCGAGGTCGTCGGCGCAGGCGGTCAGCCACTTGGCGAGGTTGCTGGCTGCTTCGTTTGGGTCCGTTGTGTCGGTGGGTGTGTTCTGGCTGAGGGAGGCGGTGAGCTGCTCGGCGGTGAGACACTCTACTCTGCAAGACTGCACTTTCCGCCACTGAACTTTACAATACTCTGCACCACTGCACTTTATGCCATTGCACTCTACTCTGCACCACTCACCTCTACACCAATGCACTCTATGCCACTGTCATTTACTCTGCACCACTGCACTCCACGCCACTTCACTGTACGCGACTCTATGCTACACCTCTGCACTCTATCTTGCGCCACTCCATTTTACCCTGCACAACTTCAATCTACTTAATGCTACTGCACTCTACGCCACTCTACTCCACTTTGCCCACTCCACTTTACGCCATTGCACTCTACGCCACTCCAGTCTACTCTGCACCACTACTCTTTGCCATGCTCCTTACTCTACACCACTGCACTCTATGCCAATGCTCATGCTCTCTACACCACTTTACTCAAAACCAGTGCACTTTAAGCCACTGCACTCTATTCTTTACACCACTTCACTCTAGGCCACTCTACTCCACTCTACAACACTCCACAACACTCCATTCTGTGACTCTCTACTCCATTAAACTCTACTTCACTCTGTGACACTCTACTCCAGTCTATGCCACTTACAACACTACTCCACTCTACGATGCTCTACACAACTACCTCTACACCACTCCATGCCACTTTACTCCACTTTATTCTAAGGCACACTGCTCCACTTTACTCTACTCCACTAATCCATTCTATGCCACTCCAGTACTCCACTCTACACGACCCCATTCCATTACACTCCACTCTGGCACTCTATGCCACTCCACTATACGACACTGTACACCACTCTGCGCCACTCTATGCCATTCCACTCTACTACACTACTTCACTCTGTGCCACTCCACTTTACTCTACGACAATCTACTCCGCTCTACACCACTGTACTCTACAGCACTCTACTCCATTCTACGGAACACCTTCTACGCCACTCCACTCTGCTCTATACCACTCAACAACACTCTATGCTACTCCACACTATGACACACTACTCCACTCTGACACTCTACTCCACTCTATTCCAGTCTACACCACTCAACTCTAAAACACTTTATGCCCTTACACTCTAAAACACTCTACTCCCTCCACGACACTCCACAGCACAATGCCACTCCACTCTAGTCAACTCTACTCTACACCACTCCACGCCTCTCTGCGCCACTCCATAACACCCCACTCTACTCCATGACACTCTACTTTACGCCACTCCACGCCACTCTCCTTTATGACACTTTTAGCCATGCTGAACAGCTGTCAAGCTGGTGTATAACGTGGCTAAATCATATTGGCAAAGCCAATATCTCTGGAATAGGCGAGACCTATTGCCTTTGCCAATGCTTGTTTTTTGGGGAAAGAAGTGAGCTAGTTTGCTTTAAGCACAGCGTGGAGGTCTGCACTGCAGACTCGGCCCTGCTCCTGCCACTTTGCCACTTCTGTGTTAATGCCTACATTTGAGAATATCTAGCGGCCTCCTGTGACAACATGCCCACGTCACACCGAAGGAGTGAGTGTGTGGTTTCTACAGGTAAATTCTCCAGTTGTATTTTTACTTGGCTGTAACAGCACACTGAGTCGAAGAGGGGCTACACTGTGTAATAAAGACATTATAGTGCAGAGAGTAAATCATGTAGTCATATTCTTTCACCAAAGTAAGCCTAGGGTGGCGGAATCCATGCCAGAGTTTCCGGATATCAACTTGTGATGAATGTACACACAGTAGGCAGATTCACAAATATGTTGCTACGAGTAGGTGTGATTTACACTTTTAGAACTCCTACGTCAATGTTGAATTCCAGGAGTGGGCCATAAGTTGGAGTAAACCAGGAAGGAATGCAGAAAGAGTAAGTCACAAATGCAAGTAAGTGGAACCCATGTACACAGTGCGTGGATACACTGTATTATGCAATAGGTAACACGTGATGGAAATGACACAAGGATAGTGCGTGGCACAGCTCTTGCTCAATAGATCTTGGCACTGTGCCACAAACCTTTGTCCTGTAGGTACACTAGGCCGGTCCAGGGTGGCGACTTTCTATTTAATTGTGTGAAAGGGTTTTGGTTGTCCCAGCCCATTTTTGGTGCCCGTGCTACGTCAGATTTTAGAATCGCTGTGTGCATGACTCTGACCCAGGGAGGCGTTGCATGGATGCAGCATGGGTGTTCCCACGCATCCACCTATAGATTTTGGCAATTCCCAGATTAACCATTACTGGTAGACCTGGGAATGCATTAAAATGCTACGCCTCCCCAGGTGAGCCGTATCGAGGAGAAATATTTTTATTTCTCCCGGTTATGTGTGTGCTGCATTGGAGAAAGGAAACTGCCTCAGGGGATTGTTTTTGTGCAGGAAGGTCTATTCTTGCACAAAACAATTCTGCCTGCAATGAGTCAAGGGTGCCTGTATTAGTGCTAGGCAACCAAAAGTACGCCAGCGCTAGGAAAAGACAGGAATGTGCAGCATAATGGTAACTACGGCGCATTCCTGCATTTCCCCTTTCACTCAGCACAGCACATCAAGGTGGCTTGCTGTGTTGCGCTGCATGAAAGAATGATAAATCTGCCCCTTAGTTCTGATACTTATTGTAATTTTTCACTCTTTTTTACAATGTGTAGGCATAATGCAGCACACATAGAAAGAGGAGTTAACGACGAGAAATAAAGTTAGTTCTCGTTACGCCTCACCTTGGGAGGCGTAAGGTTTTGGCGCTTCCCCAGGTTTACATGGTCTTGTAAATCTGGGGAAGCATCAAAATCCATGGGTGTTGCGTGGGAACTCCCACCTCAATACCCATGGAACACCTCCCTAGCGCAGCGATAGGCAACGCAGCGATTTGCGCTGCCTTGCCTTACTCCACATCTATGATGCCATTCAAAGCCATGCAAAGTGGCTTTGCAGGGCCTCATTAAAATGATTTCAAGGTTTGCCCCGCCGGAGCGCCACAAAACTGATGCTACGGCAGCACAAGGGGGTCATAGATATGCCCCCGGAGACTGTTGATTGGTTATGTGTTTCTGTATGTGCTCTATGCAAAAATGCAGAATTAATCAGAGTTCAAGAGACCCCTCAAGATTCTCAGCCCCTGTGTCACTGTTCCTGCCGCACCTTTCATATTTACACCCATGCCTGACTCAATCTTTTAGAGTCAGTGTTTGAGACTTCCTGTCCCAGTGCTGGTGTGTATATATCTAGGATATATTTATTAAAGGTTTTTGCTGGCACTTATGAGGCACAACACACAGCAAAATGTAGCATCTATTTACCATAAATTCAGGAGGCCTGCAAGAGCATAGCAAAAATGTATTTCACTGCCAAAAGCACCTGCACACTGTTGGCAAATATACCCCTCTCTGTTACTCGTGTCCTCTGTGTCACTGCTTCAACCTTCCTATTCCATTGTCAGTTTCTTTCAATTCCATTGTCAGTTCCTTCCTGTTTCAATGTCAGTTTCTTCCTGTTCCAATGTAGTTTTCTCCCTGTTCCAGTGTCATTTTCTCCCTGTTCCAGTGTCATTTTCTCTCTGTTCCAGTGTCATTTTCTCCCTGTTCCAGTGTCATTTTCTCCCTGTTCCAGTGTCATTTCTTCCCTGTTCCAGTGTCATTTCTTCCCTGTTCCAGTGTCTTTCTTCCCTGTTCCAGTGTCAGTTTCTTCCCATTCCAGTTTAAGTGTCTCCCTGCACGAGTGTCAGTATTTCACAGCCACAGAGTGTGCGCTGATGCATAAATATTTAAGGCTGAGCTATTGATTATTCTGGCAGGAATATTTAGGGATAGCGATGGCTTTTTTGACTTCTGTCTTTCACTAAAGATTGCACCAGAGTTTGCTTAAGGTGTCTTACCCTTCTTCTAGCTGTGCACTAGACAACTCCCAGGAGGTAAGATGACCTTGTTAGTACTTGTGCAATCCTTGCAGCCTCCTGACTCATTTGCACTTTTTCTAGGGTTCAGCCAGATGGAGGTGATGGGTCTTCTGGCCCTCACCATCACCATCCTCCTGAGGGTGGTGGCCGCAGAAGACTCGGGATCTCAAATCTGCTTGCCCGCTCCGCTGTGGGAGACAGATGGAGAAGCGCCAATGAACAGCAGCGTGGGGCAGGTCACGGTGGTGGTGCTGCTGAAAGCAAGCTGACAGTTCTGTCTCACACAGGCAGCCAGGTGAGTGCTGAGTGTAATGCCTTCTTCAGGGCCTAGCTGTCTATTAACTGTAACAATCTATTTTGATTAACTCCCCGAGTACACTAGTCTCGACAGCCTGCTGGACTTAGTGGACCAGGTGGGATTCAAAACTCAGGGCCACATTTGCAAAACAAATGATGCGGCGCCGCAAGCCATTTTGCTGCACGGAGCTGCGTCATTTTAAAAGCTCAGGGATGCGTCATATTAACAACAATATGATGCATCCGTGGTCTTTCCCCAGCGCTAGCACACAATGGGCTGCCATGCGCCTGCGCACGCTCCCTTGCATCATGTTGCAAGGGTGCCTGCGTTGCGGGGATGATTGTTTTTGTGCAGGAAGGGACACCTTCCTGCACAAAACAATCATTGATAGCATTTTCCTCTTTCTATGCGTGCTGCATTCTGCAAATAAAAGTATTTCTCCTCGTTGCGCCTCCCCTGAGGAGGCGTAGGATTCTGACGCATTCCCAGCTTTACAAAACGTTGTAAATCTGGGAATGTGTCAGGTTCCATGGATGTTGCGTGGGAACACCAACAGCAACACCCATAGAACGCCCCTCTCCCTCAGAGTAATGCGCGAAAGGGGCCCATATTTACAAGGCCATGAAAAGTCACGCAGGGTGACTTTACCTGGCCTTGTAAATATGGGAAAGCCCATTGCACCAATAAAAGCAACGCACCGGCAGCGCAATGGCCTTGTAAATGAGACCCTCAGGGGCAGATTAATAAGCCCCTTGCTCCGCCAGTGCTTCACGTTGCGTGACGCACCGGCAGCGCAACCTGCTGCCTGATATTTACAAGCACACGTAAAGCCACCCTGCGTGGCTTTACCTGTGCTTGTAAATATCGCCGCTTTTCACGCAGCACTTTGCGTGTTAGGGGTGAGAGATGGGTGTTGCTGTGGGTGTTCCCACTCAACACCCATGTCCACTGATGCATTTCCAGATTTACGGGCAATCGTAAATCTGGAAATGCATCAGAATGCTACAAAACCTTAGGGGTGGCGTAGCGAGGTGCAGCAAGGAGAAATGTTTTCATTTCTCCCCGTTTTTTCCTCTTTCAATGCGTGCTGCATTCTACAGCACGCATTGGAAGAGGAAATCACTTCAATTGATTGTTTCTGTGCAGGAAGGTGCCCCTTCCTCCACAAAAACAATCTCCCCACGACGCAGGCATCCTTGCACCATGGTGCAAGGAAGCCTGCACCGGCGCATGGCAGCAGTGTGTGCACCAGCGCACAGGGATGCAACATATTGTTGTAAATATGTTGTATCCCTGTGCTTCGAAACTTACGCAGCACGGCACAGCAAAATGACTTGCGGCACCGCGCTACGTTAGTTTCTTGTAAATCTGCTCCTTTGTTTGTAGAGTGCATAAATATCTAACAGTGTGGCATTGTCTCTTCTGCCTCCATCCCTGACACATATGATCTCAGCAATGGGCAAGAGCTTTTTTTCCTCATCCTTTGTACACTGTTATGGGCACTTGTCTCTCCTGCCCCCATTTCTTGACACACATGATTTGATTTCAGCAAAGGACATGTGTTTCTTTTTTCCTCCATCCTTTTGCACACATAGCTCCTCTGGGCATTTGTCTTTCTTCATCCAAGTGAATGAAATCCTCAGCAGCACGTTCTTATTATCCCCTGTCTCTATCCCTCTGCACATAGATCACAGTTTTTTGGTCTTGTCCCTCCTGCCTCTAATCCTTTCCACACAGATCTCAGCACAGTGGGTGCTTGTCTCTCCTGCTTCCGTCCTTTCCACACAGATCTCAGCACAGAAGGTGCTTGTCTCTTCAGCATCTAATCCTTTGCACAGAGAGCTCAGCACAGTAGGTGATTGTCTCCCCTGCCTCCATCCTTTCAACGGGGAGCTCAGCACAGAAGGCGCTTGTCTCCCCTGATTCTATCCTTTTCACACAGATCTTATCACAGTAGGTGCCTGTCTCTCCTGCCTCCATCCTTTGCACAGGGAGCTCAGCACAGAAGGCGCTTGTCTCCCCTGCTTCTATCCTTTCCACACAGATCTTATCACAGTAAGTGCCTGTCTCTCCTGCCTCCATCCTTTGCACATGGAGCTAAGCACAGAAGGCGCTTGTCTCCCCTGCTTCTATCCTTTCACACAGATCTTATCACAGTAGGTGCCTGTCTCTCCTGCCTCCATCCTTTCTATACAGATCTTATCACAGTAGGTGCCTGTCTCTCCTGCCTCCATCCTTTGCACAGGGAGCTCTGCACAGAAGGCGCTTGTCTCCCCTGCTTCTATCCTTTTCACACAGATCTTATCACGTAGGTGCCTGTCTCTCCTGCCTCCACCCTTTCTATACAGATCTGAGCACAATAAGTGCTTGTCTCCCCTGCTTCCATGCCTCTGCTTACAAAGCTCAGCACAGTTGGTGCTTGTCTCTCCTGCTTCCATGCCTCTGGTTACAAAGCTCAGAACAGTGGGTGCTTGTCTCCCCTGCTTCCATGCCTCTGGTTACAAAGCTCAGAACAGTGGGTGCTTGTCTCTCCTGCCTCCATCCTTTGCACAGGGAGCTCAGCACAGAAGGCGCTTGTCTCCCCTGCTTCTATCATTTTCACACAGATCTTATCACAGTAGGTGCCTGTCTCTCCTGCCTGCACCCTTTCTATACAGATCTGAGCACAATAGGTGATTGTCTCCCCTGCTTCCATGCCTCTGCTTACAAAGCTCAGCACAGTAGTTGCTTGTCTCTCCTGCTTCCATGCCTCTGCTTACAAAGCTCAGCACAGTTGGTGCTTGTCTCTCCTGCTTCCATGCCTCTGGTTACAAAGCTCAGAACAGTGGGTGCTTGTCTCCCCTGCTTCCATGCCTCTGGTTACAAAGCTCAGCTTAGTCAGTGCTTGTCTCTCCTGCTTCCATACCTCTGCTTGCAAAGCTCAGCACAGTCGGTGCTTGTCTCTCCTGCTTCCATGCCTCTGCTTCCAAAGCTCAGCACAGAAGGTGCTTGTCTCTCATGCTTCCATGCCTCTGCTTACAAAGCTCAGCACAGTTGGTGCTTGTCTCTCCTGCTTCCATGCCTCTGCTTACAAAGCTCAGCACAGTCCATGCTTGTCTCTCCTGCTTCCATGCCTCTGCTTACAAACCTCAACACAGTCCGTGCTTGTCTTTCCTGCTTCCATGCCTCTGCTTACAAAGTTCAGCACAGTAGGTGCTTGTCTCTCCTGCTTCCATGCCTCTGCTTACAAAGCTCAGCACAGTCCGTGCTTGTCTCCCCTGCTTCCATGCCTCTGGTTACAAAGCTCAGTACAGTAGGTGCTTGTCTCTCCAGCTTCCATGCCTCTGCTTGCAAAGCTGAGCACAGTCGGTGCTTGTCTCTCCTGCTTCCATGCCTCTGCTTAGAAAGCTCAGCACAGTCCGTGCTTGTCTCTCCTGCTTCTATGCCTCTGCTTACAAAGCTCAGCACAGTCCGTGCTTGTCTCTCCTGCTTCCATGCCTCTGCTTACAAACCTCAGCACAGTCCGTGCTTGTCTTTCCTGCTTCCATGCCTCTGCTTACAAAGTTCAGCACAGTAGGTACTTGTCTCTCCTGCTTCCATGCCTCTGCTTACAAAGCTCAGCACAGTCCGTGCTTGCCTCTCCTGCTTCCATGCCTCTGCTTACAAAACTCAGCACAGTCGGTGCTTGTCTCTCCTGCTTCCATGCCTCTGCTTCCAGATCTCAGCAGCGGGTGCTTGCTTCTCCTCTTTTGCCTCCATACTTTTGCATACAGACCCCAGCAGAGGATGCAGTGGCATGCGTTGACCCTCAACAGTGGAGGGGTGTCGACTCCATCGAGAGCTAAATACCGTGACTCCTTAAAGGAAAACGGGATGCGATTCAAAAACAAAAATGAAACATTTCGGGTTCATTTTTTAACAGCAGGCAGTGGTCCGTGGTACCACTGCCGGCTCTTAAATAATATTTGCGTCCACATTCGCAAAGGGGAAGGGGTCCCTAATTCCCCTTTGCGACTGGTCTATCACCAACTTTCGATTGGCGGTAAAATCTGAATGTTTTGTGACTGCATTTCGGTCTCAAAACATTCGTACATGGCACTGCACACTGCGAGTTGCTATTAGGAAGGGACGCACTTGGCACGTTCTTTCCTAATAACGAGTCGCAAACCCTATTTTGTGTGTCGGTAATAGGTTACCAACTTGCAAAATAGGGTTTGTACATGCCACAGACCTATTTAGCGGTTGCAAACGGCCCGTTTTGCCATTTGCGACTGCTACAAATGGTCGGGCATCTGGCCCCACATGTTTGTGAATTTATGCCCAACTGTCACATTTGGAGTCTAGTAAACTCTGATTGCCCCTTACCCGCAAACCGGATCTGATAGATATTATTATGGTGGGCAACAGTTCTTGCTGTATGGAGCTCCCACGCCCTTAGGGGAAGGGATTGTTCTCTAAA
Source organism: Calotriton arnoldi (assembly GCA_963921515.1). Taxonomy (NCBI): domain Eukaryota; kingdom Metazoa; phylum Chordata; class Amphibia; order Caudata; family Salamandridae; genus Calotriton; species Calotriton arnoldi. The sequence goes on from CAWUFW010002613.1 coordinate 464,132, forward strand.
AAACCTCAACATATATGAAAAAAATCAACAAATAAATAACTATGAACCTTTCTTGTTGAAGAATGAGTATGAGAACTGATTGACGATATTCGACGACTCTTAGAAAAACAGATTAAATTATATCACTGGTGTAGAATCCTTCGTGCTGGCTTTTTAACCGAAATTGTATGTGTGCTAAATGTCGCCCCCCTACCTTCTGTAGCCTTGGCAGCCTGCGTGATAAGCTGTCCAATCAGCAACTGGAAAACATCAGCTACTTCATCGTCAACGAAAAGGACCCTCTTTCCAGGTACCTATACCCCGAGCTGAAGCGGCGTGCACCTGAGGGAGTGCCCGTCTACCAGCAAAAGCATGAAGAGCCGGACATCTGGGAGATCCTGGGAGGAGAGAAGGATGATTTTCTTATCTACGACAGGTGAGCTTTTTTGCTACTGTAGGAAGTCTCGATAACCAATGGATCAGTGTCTTCTGGAGAAACACTTGACTTTCCTTTGCGCACAGGTCTGAAATGTCATGTCTGTTACGCATGTGTGATTGGCCACAGAGGATGCTTAGTTGTGTTTATCATACCTCCTGCGTTCCTTTTGACTCCTAAGTTTCCTTAACTTGCACTTCTCACAGGCATCGTGGTGAAATATATGTGGCCTAAGCTGCTGCGCAAAAGTACTCGCTGGCACAGTGGGTTCCACAGTCGCACATCGTGGAAACTTGAGAAGTATCCAGGATATCCCTACAGCAGGGGTCTCCAACCCAGGATATCTCTACAGCAAGGGACTCCAACCCAGAATATGTCTACAGCAGGGGTCTCCAACCCAGGATATGTCTACAGCAGGGGTCTCCAACCCAGGATATGTCTACAGCAGGGGTCTCCAACCCAGGATATGTCTACAGCAGGGGTCTCCAACCCAGGATATGTCTACAGCAAGGGACTCCAACCCAGGATATGTATACAGCAAGGGTCTCCAACCCAGGATATGTCTACAGCAGGGGTCTCCAACCCAGGATATGTCTACAGCAAGGGACTCCAACCCAGGATATCCCTACAACAGGGGTCTCCAACCCAGGATATCTCTACAGCAAGGGACTCCAACCCAGGATATGTCTACAGCAGGGGTCTCCAACCCAGGATATGTCTACAGCAGGGGTCTCCAACCCAGGATATGTCTACAGCAGAGGTCTCGAACCTTTGCTGTTGTAAGAGCTACTTATGTCCTCCTGAGCTACTTATAAAATTAGAAATGTAATAGTAACAACTTAAGATTACATTAGTGGACACCATATGCAAGATTACCAACAATGGTCACCTCAGTGCATATGGCATGGTTGCAGCTGTAATGCCAAAAATGCTTTGCCAGTGTAGAATGCATCTGCATGGGTAACACATAACAGCCATAGCTGCAATGTCCTTTGCACAAAGTTAATAATATAAGTAATTCGTCTCCCCATATTTATCATTCAAATATCAGCTTTAAATATATTTTGGAAATTCAACCATCTTTCTCCAAGCATCAACTAATGCATTCTGAAAACACACACATTTTCGTCTTTAATACACACTTTTCAATTATGGTATACATATATTAATTCAACCAAGCAAAAAATTCTAATTAAGTTCACTGGGCTGCAGACAGGAGAGTTACTTGCAGGTACCTGTAGAACTATACAGTAGCTCACGAACTACTTGTTGGAGAAGCCTGGTCTGCAGGATAATAAGGCTTACATTCTAGAAACAAACAGTTGTATGACGAAACAACGCAGGTAAAAACATTGCATGCCTTTACAACGCATTTTTAGCACGCATATGCTTTTATTGCATACCAATTACCACGCATATTAATCTAACTAAGGTAACTTTAAATATATATATATACATAATATTTAATTTTTATCTTTTTGGGAAGAGACCCCCCAAACCCCTATACTTATCTTAAATGCATGTTAAAGTCATACGTGGTAAAGGCTATACGTGGTAAAAACCTGCATGATAATAAATGCTTGGTAAAGGCACTGCGATGTAAAACTCACGTTGTTTACAATTGTTTTCCGAAACAAAACCAGATGTACTGCTCCTTATAGCACAATATTATTGTGATAAAATAATTTTAAAAATGCACCGCTTGAAAACAGAGATATCCTGTAAATTCCGAGGGCCTCATTTATGAGGTTGTACCCTAGGGCAGCGCCGCAGGCCTTCCTTCTGCGCTGCCCTACAGTAAAAAAAAAAAGGGCAGGAATGCGCCATATCTATCAGATTCAGCAGATTCCTGTCCTTTTCCCCTGCGCTGGCGCACAATGGGCTGCTGTGCGCCAACGCAGGCACCTTTGCAGGGAAACCTTCCTGCACAGAAACAATCAGAGGAGGCTTTTTCCTCTTTCTATGTGTGCTGCACAATGCAGCACACATAGAAAAAGGAAAAACGAGGAGAAATAAAGATATTTCTCCTCGTTGTGCCTCCCTTACGCCTACCCCAGGGAGGCATACGTTTTTGGCGCTGCCTCAGATTTACGATTTCTCGTAAATCTGGAGCAGTGTCAAAATGCCATGGATGTTGCTGGGAACGCCCCCCAGCAACACCCATTGCACGCCCCTTTTACGCAGAAAACTGCGTAAAAGGGGACAATATTTACAAGGCAGCATTGAGCCCAAAAAAGTGGCTTAGTGCAGCCTCGTAAATATGGAGCAGACTCCTGCGTCAAGGAACGTCACAAAAAGTGACGTTCCGATGGCGCAAGGGGTCTCATAAATGAGGCCCCCAATGTTTAAAGTAGGGAAGCCCTAACCCTTTGCCTCCATTGTATGAAATTGAACAGGATCACTTATAAGAGAAATGGGTGGTGTGCGGTGTCCACAGCAGCATGGGTGTGCAATGATATGCCACTCATCTCTGGATAACCAGAGAATACACAGCGATTCTTGTGATTTGGGTGGAATTCAGCTAAGATTTTTATTATGATTCCCCGCAGAAGCTCATCTGCAATTTCAAAAACCTTAGGGGCTTATTTACAAGCCCCTTGCGCCGCTGGTACGTCACTTTTTCCCATATTAAAAGTGACGCACCGGCGGCACAAGGGGCTTGTAAATTAGCCCCTTAGCGTGGAAGATGTTTGAGGGCTCTGGGCTAAGCGAGCAAGTTTGCTGGTAAAAGGACCTCTTTTTATAGGCGGAAAGGGGGAGAATGTGCAGGGTGACACATATTTCAGCCACAATCCTCTTATTTTCGATGCATTTGTAAGTGGCATAGGAGAGGTGATGGTAAGTAAGGTATATCTATTTGTCGATGATAGAGGGGTCTGTCTTAAAGCTTTAATTACCTTCCTCAATGACCCTCACAAGAAGGCGTGCCTCATAATTTAGGAGTGGAATCATCCTGTTTTAATTGTAAGCTTGTCTGTGGTAAGTTGTGGTTGATATGGCTCAAATACCAATAAAAGGGAGTCGTGAGTTAAAACTTTTGCCAAGTATATTCACCTTCAAGCTCAAGCCCTAGATCGCTTACCTTGACTCATGTTCGGCAGTTTCCTATAAAAACATTCATTTCATAAATTGAGAAAAAATCATAACAAGCATTGAATGCCTTGAGTTCCACAAGATGGATGTGTTTACAGCCAATGGATATCTTTTGCAGATGTCCTTAATAAGCGCTTCAACACCTCATCAGGGGTAGCAAGCACAATATAAATGCAAACCTTTTTTCCCTCTTCTATCCTTCCGCTACCCTTCTCTATCCAAATAACTGACTAATATCCACCACTCAAATTACTTTCATATTTCACTATACTAATTCAACACTAATCCTTTAAGGGTTCCGTAGTAGCGTGCTACTCGCCAAAAAAGCGCTTCAAGACCCCATCAGGGGTAACAAACTATGTATAAATTCAAACCTTTTTCCCTCTTCTATCCCTCCGCTATCCTTCTCAATCCAAATAACTGACTAATATCCACCACTCAAATTACTTTCATATTTCACCAAACTAATTCACCACTAATCCTTTATGGGTTCCGGAGTAGCGTGCTACTCGCCAAAAAAGCGTATCAACGCCCCATCAGGGGTAACAAGCGCTATATAAATGCAAACCTTTTTCCCTCTTCTATCCCTCCGCTATCCTTCTGAATCCAAATAACTGACTAACCTATCCACCACTCAAATTACTTTCACATTTCATTATACTAATTCAACACTAATCCTTTATGGGTTCCGGAGTAGCGTGCTACTCGCCGAAAAAGCGCTTCAACACCTCTTCAGGGGTAGTAAGCGCTATATAAATGCAATTACAATTAGAACAATTACAATTAATGGAGCTCCCAGATGTTGGTGTGTATATTATAACTCTGGAACTGCCAAAACTGAAAAAGCTTTCTAACTTGCAAAAATTAAGAATATTTCCACTTGCCTCAAAAGGGTAGGTTATTCTCTTGAATAGCGAACCCGCAATGAAATCATGAACCCCAGAGGTAGTGTCCCTTCTGCTCTTGTAATAAAGGTTTTACATGAATATGAAACGTTTGTGCTGTCTTTTTTGGCTTCTGTTGATCAGTGTTACCTTTGTTTTCCAGGTGTGGCCGGTTAACCTTCCATATCAGATTGCCATACAGCTATCTCCACTTTCCATACGTAGAGGCAGCTATCCGGTCTACTTACCTCAAGGACCACTGCGGGAACTGTACTTTTTATGAACACAACACCACTTTGGAGGTGAGAATGATGCTGTGCATCTAGTTGGCAGCCAAATGGTCACCTTTAGGAGCTTCATGTGAGCTAAATGATCATCACATGTAATAATCACATGAATAGACACATGGTGGATGGGGATTAGACTCCGTAGAAAGGTGGCTCGCTGGACACTTTGAAGAAGAACACAAAACCATCATTTGAAAGTGCCCCAGATCAATGGTGGCCTAAATGATGAACTTCCTGGACAAAGAAATGTTTCAGGGTAATGTGCCCTAACTGACTGCTGATGTCGAAGGACACCCTGATCTCACAATAATAATCTGCACAAGAGTATCCCAGGGGAGTATCTATCAGATAGAGGAACCTTGTTGAACTAAAAATGGAAGCAGGCAGAGCAGAGATTGAAAAACAGGAAGTGAGATAGCAAGAGAGCAGCCAGACAGAAAGCATGTTATCCATTTTTAAGGTCGCCTCCTGTTCATGTTGTAAAAGAATTGCATGATCTACTACTGACAGATATATTTGAAAGATCTAATAATATTAGTGCGTGCACAGACACCATTGTCATGCAAAGGGTGTGCATGAGGGATATTGGAACACATTACATTCTGTGGAGATGGCAGAGGATTACTTGTTGAACCCCAAGGACAAGTCATCTTTGTCTATTGTCTTGTTAGCATAAGATAAACATTGAAATTGGTCTCTCTGGCATTCCTCTGCAAATCGTTCGAGATCATTTTATCAATGTTGGTGACTTAATTACATTTTACAAGATTTTGTTGCAATAGATAGATTTGCAGCTTTGTTGAGTAAGAGAATTGGGCACCCATGGGAAATGCTGAGGAGTTTTTCTGGTTGTTTAAAAGGTGCAGGTAATCATAATAGGTGAAGAAAGGCCTGGTCTCAGGTAGATCCTAGTGGGACACTCACCACATCTTCAGAAGTGGCGTTAATTCTGGCAGCTGATTAGATTAGCATCAAGTTTAGAGTTATGTAGTATGGTGGTAAATTAGAACAAGGGCTGATCAGGGAGTTAGTTGGGCACCAGGAAGTCATCACGTTCCAGAAATAATTTGGAAGAATGCTGTGAGGAAATGGGTTGCATTATATGGTGTAGTTGTGAGATCTCACCATGTAATACACTTACCAACCCATTTAGGCCCCTTAGGTTTTGTTTGTTGAACCTCCAGCTCAACCCTGGGTAAATGCTTTACATGTGTTCACAAAGGAACACATGTAAAGCATTTAAACACCACTAAAGCAATTGAAGAAGAAATTGAGGACACCAAAGAAATCCGACACCAATTTATAAAAAGAGTCTGTATTTTATGTATTTTTAGACACCACAACACAAAAGATCCACCGGAGGGTTCTGGAGTAATAGAATATACAAAATATAAAAACTCAAAGCATTTCACTCAACTGTGAACAAGCATTGGCAAATTCAACTAATTTGACACAACCTTTTTGGCCAGTTGTAATGCGGTCACTTTGGAGTCACCTTAGGTGACTAATTTAGGTGACCAACTCCAGTAAGGAGCCGGTCAGGGGGACCAGCAAGGTACTCAGAAACAGTTACCTGAAGCAGTCTTCAGTGTGTTTCAGGCAGCTTTATCCTTTGCGGGCCTTTCCTATAGAAGTGGTCCTGATGCAAGGGATGAAGGATGCTGAAGATGCTCGACGAATACTATGGATACAATGCAGTTGATGGGGGTCTTACTGCGACTTCACCTCAGTCCACAAAAGGGTGAGGTAGTCCTGGTCACAGGGTGAACGTCCCCTGAAGTCCTATCGGAGTTGGCACAAGTCTAGTCTAGACTACCGGTCGCCCAGTGTCGCGGTCACAGGCCAATTCCTGGGTCGATAACTCGTCTTCTGGCGGTCCCAGCTGCACACTGACAGCACTCCTGAGTACAGCAAATTCGGGTGCAGCTTTGTGCATCAGCTCCTGGTCCCTGGTGCAGCCTGGCGGTGGGTAGAAGACCTTGGGCTACCAAAATACCCCAGCAGGCTTGATCAGCTGATGTGTCCCTGTGCTGCGAACAGGAGACCAGTAACTTGGCACTTGGAGTTTCTGGGCTTTAGCTGGGGTCTACTGTCGACTTCTCTTTGAGGTGACACAGTGCCTCTCCTTTGCTAGCCACCAGGAGCAGCAGGTGCAGTCTCTCTTTGCTGATCTCACTGGGCAGCAGGGCAGTCCTTCCTTGGTTCTTCTTCCAGTCCAGTCGAAATCTGACTTCTGGGTGCCAGGGGTGCCCTATTTATCTACAGAAAATACCCTCAGGCTGGGATGTGGTTGGTAGCCAATGGGCCACCATGTTCCCTCCTCCCTCCTGATGGCCACTTTCTGGGAAGTGTGGCATCAGATGCACCATTCTGCCCACTCCCAATATGGCAGACCCCTCTCTCGGCATCCAAAGATCCCTAGCCCAACCCAGAAGTGTGGTTACTAAGGAGGATATACGCCCCTGGAAAACCAGTTTGACAACTGTCTTCTGCTTCCCTGTCCCTAGTGTCAGCCTGTCTATCTAAACAATAGAGCAGCCCCTCTTCCAAGGGTTCCCCATTTGTTCTTCAAAGGCGGCTTCGCCTTTGAAGCTTGCTTTTTGGGCTAACACCTTTGTGACTTCCTATCACGGGGAGGTAAATCCTCCTCCGGTGGCAGGCCTCCATTGTTGTCTTTCCTGGAAGTTGTTAGCACCTCTCCTTCGGAGGGCAGAAAGTTATCTGTCCCAAGTACAACAGTAAACGGGCACTGGAAACCTTGGGCAACTTCTAAAGTTGCACTTTGTCCCCCAGTGACATTAAATTTGATTTAACTATTAAATTGGATTTAATGCACTGATTCTTTTGATATCTTACTGTACCAACTTTAGTAGTCCCATTCAGATGTTAGCAGGACTGAGGTGTCAGCCTGTTACTCTACTTGCGAATGGGACTACTAACCTTTGCACAGTAAAAACAACAATTTAGGGGTTTTACTGCTGGAATATATAAGAGTACATCGAAACAAAAAATCTAAGCTATTGCAGCACAACCATTCAACCAAACTTATTTAGTTAGCCAAAAACAATCTTGGTCAAAGTAATCACTTTATATAGTTCTAGATCTCTTGAGTAACTGAAGATGATAAGGAAACACCAGTCCGTTCAAAGGAATCCAATCAGATCATCAAATAGAGTTTTCTTATATACTTTATTAAAGTCCCAAAATTTCGTTTGCAGAGGAGACGTGTTGTATTTGGAGGGTCAACTTATCAGGGTTGTATCTCATAGTGTCCAGGTGATACTTAACCACTCTGGACCGACAATACTGGGTGACTGTAAAGCCTATCATTGCTACGGTGACCATCAATATGATGTTTGTTCCTCCTTCTACCTATGAAGGATTGGTATTTTAGTGTTGGGCCACATCGGGGCCCAGTACAGCTGTGCGCTTTGTGAGATTCTACTGAGTGGCGAAAGGCCAGCGCCAGCATTGTGACTTCCTATCAATGTTCTAACATATAGGTTGCAGTATCCTTATTTGGAACCTGGTTCTTTTTACTTCTGATGCACTGCAGTGACGGATTGCGTATACAGTACAGTTCGCCAATATTCCCAAACCGTGCTTTGAAAAAGTCTGTGTATCGGACGAAACACGTGTCGGCTAATCGTGTGCTGGGAATTTAAAAAAAAAATTGGGGACTTTAATAAAGTATATAAGAAAACTCTATTTGATGATCTGATTGGATTCCTTTGAACGGACTGGTGTTTCCTTATCATCTTCGTTACTCAAGAGATCTAGAACTATATAAAGTGAAGACTTTGACCTATGACCAAGATTGTTTTTGGCTAACTAAATAAGTTAGGTTGAATGGTTGTGCTGCAATAGCTTTGATTTTTTGTTTCGATATATACATGTTATATTTGTAATGTGCAGGCGACACCTCCAGGTAGTAGGTGTTTGAAGCCGATATAGCACCCAGTTGCTAATATAACAACACAGATACTTGTCACGCATAGTACTGATACTTTGAACACAGTAATAGTCTTTGGATGTGCGGTTATTTCCCTTTTAGGGAACACTACTACCTGTTCTTTTCTTGAATCATTGTATATAAGAGTACATGTTCCACTTTATAACATACAGCACCCTGCCTTAGGACTCATTAGGCCTATCTAAGGGGTGACTTACATATATTAAAAAGGCAGGTTTGGGCTTTGTTATTACCTTAAATGGCAAAGTCAAGTTAGCAGTTTAAAACTGCCCTTCCAGTCTGCAGTGGCAGAATGGGAACCATGTTTTACCTTGTCCCACTCACGGTGGCACAACAAGTGCTGCAGTCACTGGGGGACACTCTCACGTAGAGGCCCTGGGTGCCACTGGTACCATATACTAGGGACTTACAAATAGGTTAAGTATGCTAACTGGGGTGCTGGCACCGGATTACCGTCTGGAGTATACCGAGGGGCGCTTCTGTGCTGCTCGGTTGTGTTGTGTCCTTCTCACCCCCGACCCCCCCGTGTTGCATGCTGTGGTCTGAGGCCACAGCAGATATACGCGGCCTCCAGGGGACCCTCGGCTGAACTGGCACGGCGCCCTGCGGTGCTTTGATTTCTTTGAGGGTGCGGAGACGGGGCTGCAGAACCCCGCATTGCCATCAAGAGAGTAGCGGGGCCTATCGCATCAGTGAAGAAGTGGCCCACAACTAGCCACAAGACACAGTGCACATACACAGACCTGGGTCGCTCGGAGCGGTCCCTTGTGCCGCCGCCGCCTCTACGACCGGCACAGGGGCAGATCTCCTACTAGCGGAGAGGGGACCTGGAGCGGGCCACCTGACCACACACGGGGGTGCACTGGTATCTTCATCATCTGCCAGCTCTTGGCCCGTTGTCGGAGGCGGGTTGGCCGCTTTGCCGAGGTGCCCGTGGGCAGGTTGGTAGTGCACGGAGGGGGTCGCGATGGAGCGCGGCAAGACCGCTACGCAAACCAACAAATTGGATCGCTATACTGTCTTAAAAGAAACGCAACGACCCCGGTTGTCCGGGGACACGATCTCAGGGGGCTTGGGTGAGGAGAAACAGGAAATCTCACTAAAGGACGTAATGGAAGCTATCACTGGTGTTAAGACCTCCCTGGATACAGTGGCGATCGAAGTTAACCTCATCAGGGCCGACATGGGTAAACTGAACGAGAAGGTCAAGCAAGTTGAACTTACCACCGCCAGTCTCGTTGGTGATGTTGCACAGCTTCAGGGAGAGATTCGCAACCTCCAGGACTTTCGCAAGCTTACTGACCTCAAGTTGGACGACTACGAGGGCCACCTGCGACGCAACAACCTACGCATCCTGGGTGTTCCGGAGAAATCGGAGGGGCAATTCCCTGATCGCTTTGTCGAGGACCTTATTCTGAAGCATTTGCAGCCCAAGGGCCTCAGTAAGTTCTTTGTTATTGAACGCGCCCACAGGGTCCCGGGCGCTCCCCCGCGGCCCATGCTGGCACGAGTCTTGAACTTTCGCGACAGAGACGTTATCCTTCAAAATTCCAGGGTGGGCACGCCCCTCCGGTACAAAAACGCGGATATTTCCTTTTTTCCGGATTTTACACAGAGGGTGCAACGGCAGAGATGGTTGTTCCTATCGGTCAAACGTGACCTGAGAGAGCGGGGACTGAAATATTCCATGTTGTTCCCGGCACGTCTTCGGGTCGAGGCGGAGGGGAGAGAGTGGTTTTTTGAACACACTGAGGCCGCAGCAGCATGGATCGAAAGTCGTGGAGGGAGGAGCCCAACCAATCACGGCGGTGGTGAGAATGCGAACAGTCAACCAGCCTGAGGTGGCGACCTGTTTGGCAGCGGAGCCTGAACTGAGTAAATGGGGCTTGGCGTGGGGTGTGCTGGGTGGGGGGCTTCTACTTTCGTATTGTTGGGGTTCGTGGACTCAATTGGACCTGAGGTATTTGCTTTTGTGTGGGTTTACATTTGACCTTTTTCGGGGCCGGGATATGGACTGCTTTAATTTTCCCCTTTCTCTTCTCTTTTCTTTCTTGAATCTTTTCTGGGGCGACAGGCACTCTGCAAGTTTTCAATGGGCAGTTCTAGGCCCAGAGTGCAGGGCAGCGGGGTGGGGGGTTGTTGGGAGGGAGTGTTTTGTTATGTTTATGTGGCATTTATTACATCAGCGACTACTATTGCAACATTGCTTAGGGGAGTGGAAATAGGTACTGCATTTTTGAATTGTATAATTTGCAATGGCATCATGTTGGGACGGTGGGATTAAACTATTAAGTTGGAATGTCAATGGACTGGGGGACAAGATCAAACACAGTGTGGTCCTTCAATATATAAAGCGTCAGGCCCCGGACGTTATCCTATTTCAGGAAACTCATCTAATTGGTAATGCATGTAGGGCACTGCACAGAGGGGGTTACGTGATGTTGGCCCATGCAGGATTCACCACGGGCTCCCGAGGAGTTGGCATACTGATGAAGAAGTCCTTTCCCCTTGTTGTGCAGGAAACCTGGACGGACGACAGGGGGAGATATGTTGGGATCTCAGGCACCTGGGAGGGACACTCAATCACATTCCTATCAGTGTCGTGCCTCCGGGCCTCCAAGCTGCTACTTTTAGGGACCTGGGAACACTATTATTGAACACCCCTGAGGGCCTGTTAATGCTGGGAGGGGATTTAAACTCTGTGGTCTCCGGCAACATAGATCGTCATCCTCCGCGTGACAGCGCTCGCTCATCTGGCTGGCTACCCGATTTCCTCGAGACCATGGGGCTGGTGGACGGCTGGTGGGCCTTTCATCCTGACACTCTCCACTACACCTTCCATTCCGGGGCACACGGGAGCCTGTCTAGGATTGACTATTTCTTGATCCCTGCATCTCAAATTACCCATGTTCGGGAAGTTAAGCATCTCGCTAGAGGCATCTCTGATCATTCGCCAGTCTGGCTTCGTGTGGCTCTTAATTACAAACAGGTGGGACGAGTGGCCCCCATTAATCCGTGGTACCTTCGGGATCCTCACATCCGCCGGGAACTCCTCGTTGCCATGGATAACTACTTCAATGAGAATGAGGGCTCTGTGGAGTCCCCGCGGACGCTTTGGGAGGCCTTTAAGACGGTAATTCGGGGCCAGGCCCTCTCTTTGATCTCGGGGAAGAAGAAAGAGCGCCGGAGGGAGATGGAGGCCCTGGAGGAGGAAGTACGGCGGTTAGAAATAGAACTAGAATCAGATGTCACACCCGATAAGCTCCACCTTCTCACACTTAAACAGCAGGTTTATAGGGCACTGGCGACTGACCAGGCTAAGGCCCTGGGGAGAGCGGCGCAGGGACGGTTGTATGAGGTGGGTGACAAAGCTGGGAAGTTACTAGCATGGTTGGATAAAAAGGATTGGGCAAGCAGACTAGTGCCAGAGCTCCACAGCAAGGGGGCGGGTCCCTCACGGATCCACAAGGCATTGTGGACCAGTTCGCGGCCCACTTTGATGCAGTTTACACTTCGGCTGCTCCCTACTCCAAAGAAGATTCCCGCCAAATGCTCACTGACATAGTTTTGCCCAGACTGTCGGTGGAGGACCATGATTTCATGGAGAGTGACATATCCAATGATGAAATAGCAGCAGCAATAAGGTCCCTTACATCGGGCAAGGCTTCTGGCCCTAATGGGTTGCCGATCGAACTTTACAAACTTCGGCCAGACAGATTGGCCCCATACCTAAAGGCTATGTATGAGGACTCTAGAAACACAGGGCTCCTGCCCCTAGACCAAAGGACGGCCACTATTGTTACAATCCACAAGGAGGGGAAACCTAAAACCGATTGCAGATCGTATAGGCCGATATCCCTATTAAACGCAGAACCCAAGATTCTGGCTAAGCTCTTGGCCAACCGGCTGTTGGCGGTGGTTGAGACCCTGGTTCATCCGGACCAGTCTGGTTTTATTCCGCATCGCAATACTGCACTTAACTTGCGTAGGGTGCATGGTGTCTTGGGCAGAGCAGCCTCTATCCTGGAGCCGGCAGTCATAGTTTCCTTAGATGCCGCTATGGCGTTTGATACCATTGAATGGCCATATTTGTGGGCAGTGTTGGAGAAAATGGGATTCGGACCGATATACATTCAATGGGTGCAACTATTATATTCTAAACCCCTGGCCCAGGTTGTGGTTAACAATAAAAAATCAGCCACTTTTGAGTTGGGTAGGGGGACCCGGCAGGGCTGCCCCCTATCCCCTCTTTTATTTGCCTTGGCATTGGAGCCATTGGCAGCTTGGGTACGTAGAGACCCAAGGATTCGGGGCATGCGCTGGTCTCCGGAATGGGAGGACCGTATCTCCCTTTACACTGACGACATCGTTCTTTATTTGACCTATCCGAGGCGATCTTTGATCATGGTCCTAGATATCCTCACGATCTTTGGTAGATATTCCGGTTACTCCATAAACTGGAGCAAGTCCCTCCTGTTCGTAGTGGCGGGAGAGCCGCCGATACCACCGCGGGGGTGTCCTATACAAATATGCGCAGAAGGCTTTAAATATCTGGGTATTTTTCTTTCATTGGACCCCTTCCTCCGTTACACTCATAACCTGCGCCCCCCCTTGCTCAGGCTGCGTAAAGATATCGACAGATGGAAATCGCTCCCCCTTTCCCTGTTGGGGAAGACTGCTCTTTTTAAAATGATGTCTCTACCCCGGTTTTTGTATGCCCTGCAGAACTCCTTAGACTTGATACCTGCATCCTATTTTAGAGAAGTGGAAGGCCTCCAACGGGATCTATTGTGGAACGGCAAACCGCGTATCACCCTCGGTAAGCTTTCCTTGAACTGGTATGATGGAGGCATCAGCCTTCCCAATATCAAACTGTATTACTGGGCGGCCCACTTGTCCTCTATCAACCACTGCACTTACGCCCAACCCGGAAACCCGGGTTACAGTATGGATAGATGGCTCCTTTCTGGGGGGAACTTCAGCAGAGCCCTCTACTCTAAGCCCCGGCGCTACACACTTACGGGCCCCACTAAGCACGCAGTACATGTCTGGCAGACTGCCACCAAATGTCTTGGTTGGGGGCGGAAGCTTACACTTGCAACACCATTATGGGATTCCGAACAACTGGGTAATTTGTGGAGGAGTAAGGGGTTCGAAAAGTGGGATCTCATAGGCATTTCCCATATAGGTGATCTGTGGGAAAAATCAGACATTAAGTCATTCGCCGTGTTGCAGCAACAATTTAATTTGGCCGACTCAGAACTATTTCGCTACACGCAGGTCAGACACGCATTACGCCCTCATCTGCAGCCCGGGGCCACACCACCGGAATCATCCCCGCTAGAGGATAGAATACTGGACGGCCACATTCCTGACAGTACCATTTCATTGATATACAAAAAGCTGGTCAATAACACGTCGGATCCTCTCCGGGCCCTTTGAGAGAAGTGGACCAGGGATGGCATTGAGATAGACGATGAGGAGTGGCAGAAGGCTCTCTCCTCTCCTAAAGTAGTGGCAATACCAGCTCGTCTCCGACTCATCCAACTAAAATTCCTACACATGGTATATGTAACGGGGCCTCAATTGGTGCGAATGGGGAGGGCTGGCGGGGGAGACTGTAGACGAGGATGTGGCCAGTTGGGTACCTTTATTCACATAGTTTGGGAATGCGAGCTGATCCAACCCTATTGGCGTAACATTCACGATATTATTAATACTGTGTTATCCGTACAACTCCATATGGAAGCCCGCAGGTGTTTATTAAACATCTGGGAGCCAACGGATTTGAATGTTTGCTCGACACAGTGGGTCACTTTGGGGCTAATGCTAGCCAAGAGAAACATTGCCCAGCGATGGGGAGCGCCGCTTCCTCCTATAGTGCGGGACTGGGAAAAAGACTTGGACTGGGCAATGTTTCGGGAAAAACGGTATATGTAGCCCGTGGATGTCCCAAGAAATGGACCCGTGTTTGGGGCTTGTGGAACTCCTATCGAGGAGATATATGTCAACCTCCCTTGTTCCCAGTAATGAAGATCCCCTTCGCCCTAGACCTTCCATAACTTATTCTGTATAACGTGCTTTGCCTACTGTTCCCGTGAAGCCTAATGTACCACTTCCTCTGAAATGTGATTGTATTGCTGATGTCTGTTTATCAATAAAAAGTTTTACAAAAAAAAAAAAAAAGTATGCTAACTGGGGACAAGTCAGTTAAACTTCACCATTTTAAGGGTCAGAGCACATGCACAGAGTCCTGTTTAGCTGGGCTTAGAGCATTTCAGAGCCATTACACCAGTACCTAATAGTCATAATGGGGGCAAAAAGTGGGGCTAAACCTGCAGCCAGCCTATTTCCTTACACAACTTCCCAGTTTATATGTCCATGAAAACTCAAACAGACTTTTGGTAAGTCTCCTTGACTATTCAGCGAGGAAGGATGTAGGGAAACTAGCTGATCACTCCAGGGCCTATTCCACTTTACATCCTTCTGCCAGGGTCATTCTCACTGGGGAGCTGACCTACCTCAACTACAATAAGCCCCTACCTAAACTGGGCCTTGGCTAGGAATCTGTCTTTGCGAACCTTCTCTCCAACCTCAACTTGGGGTTGTGAGGTACCTAACTTACCTAGCCCTACCTTAGCTAGGACAACCCTAGCTGACCGAAAGAGGTCACCCAACACTTCAGTAATCCCACTATGAGTTGAGGGTCAGGGGGGCGACCTTGCTTCCTATCATGGGGTCTGTCCCCCATGCCAAAGATAGTGCTGCCACAAAGGCCAGGATCCAACAAAGGCTACTGACAGCTATTGGTGCCAAGAACCACACCCTGAGCTCTCCACTGACAGGTGGATGGGATATCCCAGGGGCTACTGTAACAGACATCCTCCTTCCATCATTACTTCTGTCAGTTCGGGGGGGGGTCCCTAACTCCAAGCAGTTGCCTGACTCTCTAGGACTTCTTGGTGGTCAGGAGAGCCCTCACCAGTGAACCCTAATGATGAAGCATGCCACCTAGGGGCAACCCTGGTGGGCGAGGGGTCTCTAGAAAAATATTCTTTTTTCTAGACAAGTGATCACAACGAACTCTCGTAGTATCCTATCTGATTCCCAAAGGGCAGGTTTTCTTCGAAATACTCGATTTTTGTCTCACTACGAGCCCTCACCAGTGCCAGTCTTGGGGTCCTCCCCTGCTTGGGGACGTTGCCCCTGGCTCCCTGGGTTTCTAACTAAGGGCATATTTACAAGGCCCTATCGCCACAGGAACGTCACTTTTATCGATGTTCCTGTGGCAATAGGGGCTTCGCCTTATTCACAAAGCGGCGTTAAGTCACTTAACATAGTTTAACACCGCCTTGTGAATAAGGCACCCTTTCACGCTATACTTAGCGTGAAAGGGGAAGGCAATGGGTGTTGCGGTGGGCGTTCCGCCACAACACCCATTAATTTTGACGCTGCCCCATATTTACAAGGGTGGCGTAAATATGGGTCAGCGCTAAAATTCAAACCAGGGAAAACCTGGTCTTAAACAGGCGAAACGAGGAGAAATGTAGGTTTCTCCTAATTTTTGCTGCTTCTATGCGTGCTGCATTGTGCAGCATACATAGAAACAGCAAAATGCCATGTATGATTGTTTATGTGCAGGAAGTTGTCCCTTCCTGCACATAAACAATCATTTAAAAAAAAATTTATTTATTTTTTTAATTTATTTTTAGTGTTTTATAGAGCGCGAACTTGACCCGTGAGGGTATCAGAGCGCTTTACACAGTATACAGAGATGAACAAACAACAAACAAAAAGTCTAAAGTGCAGAGATATACAAAAATATACAAAGACGGTTGGCGAGGGGCAGGGGTGCTGGGAACATGGGGGAAAAAGGGGATACAAGTTTATGGTTATAGTTATAGTTAGAGTCAGTAAAAACAGAAGCCCCACATTTTCTCGGCGGGGTGAATTGGTGATCTGAGGAAGAAGCGATAGTCTTAGATTCGTCGGGCACATTTTGGTGGTTGAGGGCAGGTCTTAGACGAGGAATTTACCCATGAGGAAAGTTTTGGCCTCCTTCTTGAAACGTGCTAGAGAAGGGATTCTTCTGATGGCGGGTGGGAAAGAGTTCCAAATTCTTGGTGCTGCCCCGGAGAAAGCCCTATTGTAGGTTCTTTTTTTCTGAAAACGGGCAGGTTGGAGCAAGAGGTTACTAGCGGACCGGGAGTTTCTGCTTCCTCCAGATACCACTAGTTTCTGTGCCAGATAAGCAGGGGAGTTTGCGTATAGAGCCTTGTGTGTAATGCATGCCAGTTTCAGCTGTATTCTGGCCTCTAGAGGGAGCCAGTTCAGCGCTTTCATATGTGGAGAGATGTGGTCGAATTTCCTGATGCCGGTGAGTAGTCTGGCGGCTGCGTTGAGGCAGGCTTTTAGAGGTGCCAAGGAGATCTTGGGTAATCCCGTGAGGGTGGAACATCCATATTCCAGTCTAGAGATGACTAGTGCTTGGACTGCCATTTTTAAGTCAGGAGCATCGATGAAAGGTTTCAGTTTCCACAGGTAGCTCAGGTGGTATCTGGCTGATTTAGCCATCGAGTTAATGTGGTCTCGCATGTTCAGGTTACAGTCGAGGATTATGCCCAGAGATTTGGCAGAGTCCACAATGGTCGGCGGGCAGTTTAAGGCTGTGATGGCCTTGATCCACAGCTGAATCTCCGGGTTGGCTTTGGAAGGGGAGATTAGGAGAAATTCAGGTTTTTTTGCGTTGAGTTTGAGTTGGTTAGCGGCTAGCCATTGGACAGTCAGTTTCAGGGTCTCGTTCAGGGAGAGGACCTCCTCGAGCGATGAAATATTGATGTATATTTGGGTGTCGTCCGCGTACATATGGTAGGAGATGTTGGCGGTATGAAGAACTTCGGTGAGTGGCTCTAAATAGAGATTAAAGAGGGTGGGGGACAGGGTTGAACCTTGGGGGACTCCAACCGTGACCGGGGTGGGAGCTGATAGGTTGCCGTTAATGAGGAATCTCTGAGATCGGTTGTGGAGGAAGGACCTGAACCATTCTAGGACAACGCCATCCAAACCCATCCTGAGTTTGAGGCGTTCGAGTAGATTTGCATGGTTCACGGTATCGAAGGCGGAGGATAGATCTAAGAGGATTAGAAGGCAGGTTTTGCCTTGGTCTAGGGCTTGAGGGCGTCGTCCACGATGTGGAGCATAGTAGTTTCAGTGCTGTGCCCCGGTCTGAATCCAGATTGGAAGTCATCAAGTAGGTGGAAGTTGTTGATGTGCTGACTTAGTTGCTGTTGTACACACTTCTCTAATACTTTGGCTAACAGAGGGATATTGGAGATAGGTCTGAAATTGTCGGGGAGGCTGGATCCAGCGATGGTTTTTTAAAATAGGAAGGACTTGGCCGGCTTTCAAGGGGTCCGGAATCGATCCCTGCTGGAGAGAGGCATTGATTATTGCAGTCCAGCAAGGAACAATGGATTGGGAGGCAGCAGCGAGGCAGTTGGATGGTAGCGGGTCATTAAAGTGGTTGTTTGGGTTTCAGGTAGAGAGGATTTTAGAGATGGAGTCTTCGTCATAGTATTCGAAGTTGGTCCAGTGTGCTTGGTTTTTAGGTGGCCATCAAAAATGATGTGTTGCAACTTCTATGTGTGCTGTACAAGCAGCACACATAGAAGTTAACAATCACCATTTATGATTGCTTATGTGCAGAAAGGGACACCTTCCTGCACATAAACAATCATTTCCCGGAACGCAGGCACTCTTGCACTATGGTGCAAGGGTGCCAGCGTTGGCGCTAGGCAGCTAAATTTAGCTCCAGCGCAGGGAGAAACGCTGGACTGCACCGTATTGTTGTAAATATGGCGCAGCCCTTCGTTACTAAAGTGCCGGAGCGCAGCATTAGCCTTCTTGGCTTAACGCCGCACTCCGCCACTTTAGTTGTAAATATGCCCCTAAAAGTGGTCTTCCATTCCCACCCTTGCCTCTTTTCTGGGGCTTACATCACCTAAAAAAAAATTTAATATCAAATTTTATTTACATTTTTAGTACATCAAGGCCTCACCGGCCCTCGCATGAATGCATATTCATTAGTGCAACAAGTCTTGATGATACTAGTATTACATAATCAAACAAAACAAGCACAGACATGACACTCCCCCAGAACCCCGTATATCAGTAATGTCCATAGAGACATGTATCGTACAGAGAGTAGGGGCCCTCTATTATATCTCAGATCTATACCATTGTACCTCTATCTCTATGAGGGCTTCAGCTGGCCGTACAGGCGGTAACAAGATGCCTTGATAATCTGGCCATTGCTGCCAGATCCTACTATGTTTCTGGGGGCAGTCCCTCACTTGAAAGACTGCAATCTCCATCCCCATGAAGCTATCCATAGCTGTCTTCCACACTCCGACCGAAGGCGGTCACTCCGCCTTCCAATTCTGGGCTGTGTCGCGCTTGGCTAAGGTTAGTCCCAAAACAAAAGATTCCGCTTGTATCGATTCCCCCCGATCGCCTCTGTACTGTGAAGGAGAATCAGTTTGGGGTCAAGAGGAACCTCCCATGACAAAACCCGGGCCAGGCAAGAGGTCACTCCCCTCCAATAGGGCTGCAATTTTGCACAACTCCAGACTGTGTGGAGGAAGGTCCCGTTCTCCACACCACATCAAAGACACAAGGGGGAGGCTATCACACCCATCCGCCATAGGCAGTGTCTGGTATAATAGGCCCTATGTAGATACTTGAATTGGATCAGCCGGTGACGGGAGGATATGGCTGCACCATGGGTGGCCGCCAAGGCCTCCATCCATTCATCGTCGTACAAGACTTCTGTGTCTCCCCTCCAAGTCTACCACAAAGCTGTCAAGGTGTTGGGGCTATGTGTTACCAAGATCTGATACACTTGTCTAATCTTGTGGGCACCTAAATCTCACATTAATAGCCTGCCCTCCAGTGGGATAAACTCCAGCAATTCCTGTAGGTCCCGAATATAAGAAAGTAGAGAATGTTGGAACTGTAGGTATTTGTAAAATTGGCTGCAGTGGAGTTGGTATTCAACTTGCAATTGTGGGAAGGATTTCAGAACCGTTCCCCTAATGATGTCTCCCAACGTTGAAAGGCCAAAGAGGCTCCAGTCCCGGAAACCCGGCAGCATAGACACCTGCTATAGGAAATTCCCGTGCCACAGCGGGGTCCTCCTGGTCAATCTCCCCCAGCAGCCCAATCGTCGAACAGTCTGCCGCCATATCCGATAGGCCACCCGGGTTGCCGGGGGAATATGCTCCATTCCCCTATAACTATGTAGGGAGTCAAAGACCGGCCGGATGCTCATCGCCCATCCCTCCACAGCATAAGCTGTATCATCCTGGTCACTATACCACCAATCATTAATGTTGAGAAGGTGAGAGGCAGCATAATACGAATGTAAGTCGGCAGCAGCGATCCCCCCACAAAAGGTGGACTGAACGCAAGTTTTGAGAGCCACACGGATCGCTCCTCACCCCCCGCGCCCACAAGAAATGGTTAAGGACTGCATTCATTTGTCAGGACCACGATTGCGGAATGCCGTAGGGGTAATTTTGTAGCTGATACAACATTCGCAGCAGAGACACCATCTTAAAGATGGTCGACCACCCTAGCAATGACAGGGGCAATGGAGCCCATGTCCTCACTTCCACCTGCACCCGGGACAACAGAGGGCCAATATTATAAAGCCATGAGACAGCCCGATCAGGGGAAATATAGACCCCTCAAGTAATGAAAACCATCAACTGCACGTGTCAAGTCTGCTGTCCATGAACACCACATACCTGAAAAAGTATAGACTTTGCCAGATTCATGTAAAGCCCCAAGGTCTCTTTGGCGAGACCTGCATGATCTGTAGTATCCGCAGGCCAGAAAAGGCCGGGTTGGTAAAAAAAAACAGAACATCGTCCGCATATAGTGCTATCCTATCAGATATCTCGACAGACCAGTCAAAAGCTCGCACCAGGGGGTCACACCTCACCCATGCGGCCACCGACTCAACTGCAAGCGCAAATAACAGGGGGGGACAGTGTACACCCCTGTCTAGTGCCTCTCTATATAGGGAAGGGGTTAGAAGCAATGCCCGCCACACGAACGGACGCTGACATACTTCTTCTAACTTTAGGGACAGGACCAGTAGGATCCTTGGGACTGGCAGCACCCTGGACTGCTGACCCCTCTGGGCTCAGACCAACTTCTGAGAGGTCATTGCCTAGGAGACAATTTAGAGGGAGGCCAGGACTGACTACCGCCTATGTTAGCTAGGGGTACTCATTACCACTATAGACACTAAGGCCGGAGGGTGGTCTGTGACCTACCCTGGGGTTACCCTACCTCTTCTTACCTCTCCTGGCAAATGATGGTCTGGGTAAACTAACCTGTTCACCTCTATAGTGTGACTGGCACCTGTGTCTCTCAGGGCAGTAGTTGGGATCCCATTCACCTTGAGATGATGGAAGCGTCCCCTCCCTCCTTCCGGGATCACTAGCTTAAATCTGGACCCTTTTCCCAGTTGAAGGCTACTAGGAGCTCCTCATCTGAGGTGGCCTCCTCAAAGGCTACACTAGCCACCACATTGCTAACCTTCTTCTTGTGACGCGCTGCATCCCCTTGGTGGTGTCCTTGCTGCTGGCATTCAAAAGACAACCTCCTTTCTAAGAGATTCTTTAGCCCTGGGTCCCCACTACTGCTTGCTAGAGCTGGGCTGGGTCTTGATCCCATCCTTCGAGTTCTAGGGATCTGAGGGGACCTCTTTGGTAGGTTTACTACTTCCCTTCTTCCCCTTTTGTGGGCCTACCCCCTCCTTCTTGAGAACACCCCCCTGGGTCTTCTTGGATACTCTTGTCCTAACTCACTCATCTGCTATCTTGCCCAGCTCTCTTGGGTCAGTTAGCTTTCAGTCTACTAGATGTCGGTGTAACTTTTCTGATGGGCAATTTTTAAGGATGTGCTCCTTGACCAACAAATTATAGAGCCCTTTATAGATTCTTACCTGGTTACCTTTGACCCAACCACCCAGTGCATTTACTGATGCATTTCCAAAGTCCACCCATGCCTTTGTAGCCCCCTTGTGTGTTGTCCCAAGATTGTGTCTGTACTCTTCAGGAATGAGACCAAACAACTCAACAGTTGCTGCCTTCATGTGTAGGTTGGATTCTGTTACCTCATCCTCAAGTGTAAGCAGTCCATCCCTACCAACTACTGGTACTAACTCCCTTAGTAGTGTTACCCAGTGTTGTGTACCCACCTTCCTCATTTTTAGACCTCCCTCATATGAGGCTAGCCACTTGTCAATGTCATCCCTTGGTACATAGCTAGGGACAATCCCTTTAGGCAATCTGACTTGGGTAGGAAACATCCTTTACTCTGCAGTCAATACCACAATCTGCCTTTACACCGTAGTCAGTACCCCGAGTGTGACGTTACCACCTGTTCCTTTACTATGCAAGTCGTTACAGCAACTTGCTTTAGGGGACGCGTTGTTGGACTGGTGTTGGATTTTAAGTCCGACACCTTCCCCACTGATACACTGACTGGAGTGTAATAGTAATGTATACTATTCCAAAGTCCAGCGTCCCCCTAAGGCAAGTCGTTGTAACGATTTGAGTGGAAAAGGAAAGCGTGGTAACGTTGCAGTCAGGAAACTGACTGCAGTGGAAAGGTATGCATGGCAAATGCATGCAGGGTTGCATCATACAACCGACTTGGGCACCCCTGTCAGATACTTCAGTGTCTCTGTTGCTGCCACCATTCTCTTTAGGCCTCATGCTCAACTTGGATCTTCTTTCCTCAAGTGCTAGCTTCCTTTCTTCCAAAACCAGGGCTTTCTCCTCCAGCTCCATGTCTACCACTTCCTCTTGAAGGGATCTCCTGCTGCTGTGTGAGCTCCCCACACTGCTGGCTGTAGAATGCATTCTTGGCCTGGTGTTGGGGTGGGGGGCAACCTCCTCCTCAGTGGCGTAACAAAACCATAGGGGCCCCCCCTGCAAGGCACAGAGAAGGGGCCCCCTCATACAATCAACCTGCCAACCATTATGTTCGAGTACCTCAAAACCTGCAACCCATACCTGATATATCACCAGGAGTATTAGTGCACATTCCTATGGTGACCAAGCTTTACCTGGCTGATGAGCCCTAACTAGGGCAAACCCGGTCCTTGCTTGTGCTCTGGTTCAGAGAGGACCTGGTATGGCAGTTCTGGTTGGATTGTTCCCACTGGAGCAGGGTCAAGACTGATTTGCATATGGCTGGGCCCAAACTGAGGTGGCCTGGTGTGCACAATAATGATGAACTGGGATGCGACCGGAGTAATTACTAGTGGGTGAGATTAAGTCATTCCGCCCATCATTTTATTGCACAATGCAGCTCTTTAGAAAAGGGTCTTCAATTAATTATTTTGTGAGGGATGTGCAGATATTAGTGAAGTCCATTAAACAATTACTGATGCCCAAAGTGTCACCCTCAGTACCATCACCCCATGATTAAAAATACCTATTTTCTTTTTTTCTCAGTTGCAGTTCTGCATAATACTTTTTCCACATGGTGCAGTGTACCTCATGCGCCACTGGTAAAGGAATACTGTTCTATAAATGTCGAGTTGCCTAGTAGCTGCAGGGCCCAGGAGACCTTCCAGCTTCCCCATTCATCACACTGCAGTATTACACCTAGTACCATGGTTCCCCTATCTGACAAAATTAATAGTACTGAGAGGGGATTTTGTTTGCATTTGAGACAGCTCACATTGCCATACAAGCTATCACATTGTTATAGTGTGCGCATCATGTAAGCAATGACAGAATAACAAATTTGAATAACTTTCCTCCAAACACACAGCATAGCTACAAAGAGTATCTAAACTTCCCACTGCCATCCATATGTACACTAAAAACGTATTTTCAAAGCCAATAGATCTCCTTTAGAATGCCAGAGACAAGCTATTGGCTTTGCCAATTCTTGTTTATAAAGCTCTATTTAAAAAAAAAAAACAGTTAAACAAAAAAACAACATTTTCAAATACTGGAGGAAAAGCAAACTCATACCTTTATCTATGTCCAAACTGAGCACTTAATTCAATATTTTCAATCTTTATAAACAATGTGGTTTATTTTTCAAATACTATTCACCCTGGAAATTCAGAACATATTAATATGGTCTTTTGCACTTGATACACCTTAAAAAAGAACACTGAGGACTAGTTGCAGGTACTTAAAAGAACGTAACAGCTGTTTGAGCCTGTGGTTCAGGAAGTGTCCATCTTTAAAGAAAAAAAGTGTTTGAGGCATATGAGCTGCAGATCGTATACTTTTGCATAGATCGCCATCTGGTGTTGGGCTCGGATGTTTGCACTTTGTTTTTGTCTTGGAGGAAGTCTTTGTAGTCACGAGGTAGATGACTCCTCCCTAGGACAATAGTGCGTATGGGCATCGACTCCATCCTTAGATTGTTTTTTTCCGCCATCGGGTTCGGATGTACATTGCTGCGCTCCGGGTCGATATCGGTTTCGAATCCCCCTTCGACGCGCAATCCACTCCACTCGACGGTATTGTCTCGATCGCGTTTCCCTTTCGTCGCGCATCTTAAAAACAAACCTCTCGACCTCCATCTTCGACGCGGGCCGTTAGGCCTCTCCGCGTACCACGCCTGCAGTCAATGGAAAGGACTCCTTTCAAAAAATGCCCCGGGTGTGGTACTAAGTTCCCACACACAGACTTGCACCAGGTTTGCAATCTCTGCCTCTCCCCGGAGCACGAAGACAAGAACTGCCAGGCCTGTGCATCGTTCAGGTCGAAGAAAACCATCCGTGATCGTCGGGCTCGACGTCACGAAATGTCTCGCGGAAGCAGCTCGATTCCGGACATCTTCGGAGCAGACCCCAATCTCCAACCGGAACAGTCGAGTGATGAGGAAGATATCTCCGAGGCCGACGACTCTAATGCCGAAGAAGAGACAGTCACCCCGGCTCAGCGGTCCGTGAGTACCGAAACCCCTTTCCCGAAAACTAAACCGAAGGCCCCGGTAACACCCTCGCCCTCTGGCTCAGGTCGACATCGACAACATGTTTCAAACGCCCCGCCCTCGGGCCCGGGTGAGAAACCTAAACATAAGCCTTCCGACTCGGGCTAGAGGCAACCCCTTGCCGGCGCCGGAAAATCCTCCTCAGCACCGAAGCAACAAGACTCTTCCTCGACGCCTAAAACACCCTCAATGCCGAAGTCCTCGGTATCGAAACATAGCGAGGGCAAACATTCGGCACCGAAAAAATCTTCGGGCCGAAAAAGGCTTCGGACTCCAAAAAATCGGCAGAGCCCAAAAAAGCTTCGGAACCGCAAAAAACTAAAGAGTCTAAAACCCCACGTAAAGCCTCACAAACTCCATCCAAAGAAGATTCGGACCCAAAGATTCAGTCAAAATCTTCGGCACTGAACAAAGATACTTTGCCCACGCAACCTACACCTGAACTTCCAGATCCAAAACAAAAAACTTTGTTTATTGATCCAAACACGGGCAAACTAGTTGCGAAGCCTCCAAAAAAGAGGAAACTGGACACTACAGAGGAACCTGAAATACCTCTGAAAAAACAGGACATGGGCACTAACACCTCCCCACCTCCTTCTCCTCCACATCTGTTAATTTCTCCACCACATTCCCCACAACATATAGTTTCACCTCAAACATCAGATAATGATGACGACACTGGTGGGGATATAGATCCACAGGGGGATGATGATGACTCACACACCATCCCACAGGACGTAGACCCCTGGGGTGACTACAATACAGATCCCGACCCACATAATGACCCGGATCTCTCTCCATCTAAACCATCACCACCAGATGACAACACTGGGTTTGCGCAACTAATCAACAGGGCTGCTCAATACCACGGGGTCCCCTTGCACTCCGACCCCTTAGATGAGGATTTTTTGCTAGAAACCTTCGCACCCTCGCAAAAATCAACATCCACCCTACCAATGTTAAAAGGCTTGCTGAAACATGCCCCAAAAGTTTTTAAAGACCCAGTCAGAGCCAGGGTTCTCAACCCCAGGGTGGATAAAAAATACAAAGCAGCTCCCAATGACCCAATATATATTAAAGGTCAGATTCCATTGGATTCCCTGGTTGTAACTAACGCACGCAAGAGGGCAAACTCACAGGGTACAGGCGACACCCCCCCCTCCTGATAAGGAATCCAAATTAATCGACGCATCCAGTAAACGTATTGCGTCGCAGGCTGCAAACCATTGGCGCTTCGCCAATGCCCAAGCTTTATTGGCCAGGTACGATAGGGCTCACTACAACGAGCTTGAAAAGCTCATGGAACACCTCCCTGACCAATATAAACAAAAAGCCAACGACTTTATCCAAGAAGACAAGTTGATTACAAACACCTCAATAAAATGTGCCTTCGATGCGGCCGATACCGCATCTCGTGCAATTAACACTAGCGTGTTGTTGCGCAGACACGCTTGGCTCTGAATTTCCGGTTTCAAGCAAGAGGTTCAAATTACTATTTTAAATCAACCATTTGATCAGGAACATCTTTTCGGACCCGCAGTCAACACATCCTTAGAAAAGATGAAAAAGGATACCGAGACTGCCAAGTCTATGGGGGCCTTACAGTTCCCTTCCCCTAGAGGCTCCTTTCGCCACTCCTTCTATAGAACCGGCTCCAAAACCATGGGTTCAGAACATCCCACTTCTTCCTACAAAAGCCCCACTCAAACATCCTCCAAAGGATACTTTCGCGGAGGCTACAGAGGCAACAACAATAAGGGAAGAGGTTGTGGCAACAATAGCCGCACCTCCCCTATCACTAAACAGTGACTTTCCTGCACTTCCCCCCGATCATCCCACTCCTGTCGGGGGACATCTCTTACAGTTGCTACCTGCCTGGAATTCCATCACAACAGACAAGTGGGTAAGACAAATTATCCAGTATGGTTGTTGCCTGGAACTCACTTCTACCCCCCCAAACATTCCTCCCAGACAGCGTTCCATGTCTTCGGAACATCTAACACTTCTCAAACAGGAGGTTCTCTCTCTTTTAACAAAACATGCAATAGAACCAGTCCCCGTACCTCATCAAGGCACAGGGGTTTACTCCCTCTATTTCCTAATTCCAAAGAAGGACGGCTCTCTCAGGCCCATACTGGACCTCAGACCGCTAAACCTATACATTCAGTCAGACCACTTCCACATGGTCACTCTCCAACAGGTGCTCCCCCTACTTCAGCAGGGCGACTTTCTCTCCACTCTGGATCTAAAGGACGCCTACGTCCATATTCCCATTCATCCCGCTCACAGGAAATACCTCAGGTTTGTGGTAGATGGCCAACATTACCAATTCAAAGTCCTCCCGTTCGGAGTGACTACAGCACCCAGAGTCTTCACCAAGTGCCTTGCAGTAGTTGCAGCCCACTTAAGGAGACAGCACATTCATGTCTTCCCTTACCTAGACGATTGGCTCATAAAAGCCAAATCATACAGCAGTTGTGTGCATCACACACACAAAACAATTCAACTGCTTCACAACTTGGGATTCACAGTAAATCTTGCCAAATCCCATCTCCAACCGTCCAGCATACAACAATACCTAGGGGCTACAATAGACACTTCAATAGCTCTAGAATATCCCAATCCAGTCAGGATAAGCGCCATACAGACTCTAATCCAAGAATTTCAGCCTCAACACTCACTACCAGCTCGAGTGTTCATGCAGCTGATCGGGATGATGGCCTCTTGAATTTTTCTCGTCCCTTATGCAAGACTCCAGATGTGTCCCTTACAAGAATGTTTGGCACGTCAGTGGAGCCAGGCTCAAGGTCAGCTAACAGATCTGGTGTTGGTGGACGACCGCACCCATCGCTCTCTGCAGTGGTGGAATACACAAAACCTTTCCAAAGGGCGGCCGTTTCTCGACCCGGTTCCACAGACAGTGCTAACAGCAGACGCATCGCTCACCGGCTGGGGAGCTCATCTTCAAACCCATACCATTCAGGGCATATGGACCCCACAACAAAGACAATTCCACATAAACTACCTGGAATTGTTAGCAATCTCCCTTGCATTGAAATCCTTTCAACTCCACCTTGTACGGAAAGCTGTCCTGGTCCGTACAGACAACATGACAGCAATGTACTACATACAGAAGCAAGGGGGAACACACTCGCTGCAGATTTCACACCTAGCTCAAACCATATGGAGATGGGCCATTCCACAAAGAATATATCTCCTTGCAGAACACCTCCCAGGAGTACACAATCACATCGCAGATCTGCTCAGTCGTCAAACTCAGCAGATCCACGAATGGGAACTTCATCCTCAAGTTCTGATTCCATTCTTTCAGATGTGGGGCCACCCAGAAATAGATCTGTTCGCCACACACCAAAACGCAAAATGCCCAACCTTCGCCTCCAGGTATCCACACCCATTGTCCAAAGGCAATGCGATATGGATGAACTGGTCATGCAAATTTGCTTACGCTTTTCCGCCTCTCCCACTCATTCTGTTAGTGGTTCGGAAACTCAAACAGCATTCCCTCACAATAATCCTGGTTGCTCCAACATGGGCCCGGCAACCATGGTTCTCAACCCTATTGGAACTATCAGTGGTTCCTCATCAAAAGCTACGCCTCTCACCAAAGCTTCTCGCTCAGAACCATGGAGACATAAGACATCCAGATCCCAATCAACTCAACCTTGCGATCTGGCACCTGAGGTCTTAGAGTTTGGCTACCTTAATCTCCCGCCAGACTGTATGAACGTCATTAAAGAAGCTAGACGTCCTACCACCAGGGCATGCTATGCAGCAAAGTGGAAACGATTTGTCATTTATTGCACAAACAACAAAATAAATCCACTAGATGCTTTCATTCAAAACATTGTCTGCTACCTCTTACATCTACAACAATGTAACCTAGCATACACATCTATTAGGCTATATCTAGCTGCCATAGCAGCCTACCTCCAAAACAGACAACACTTGTCTTTGGTTCGAGTGCCCGCTATCAAAGCCTTTATGGAGGGTCTTAAGAGAATAATTCCACCCAGAGTTCCACCCTCTCCAGGGTGGAACCTAAATGTGGTCCTTACCAGACTCATGGGTCCCCCTTTTGAACCTCTTTCCAAATGCGAACTACAATTCCTCACTTGGAAAGTAGCTTTTCTAGTCGCTATTACATCTCTCAGAAGAGTTAGTGAACTCCAGGCATTAACCATACAAGAACCATTTTTACAAATCCATCATAACAAAGTGGTTCTTAGGACTAACCCTAAATTTTTACCCAAAGTCGTATCTGCCTTCCATTTCAACCAGTCAGTTGAACTCCCAGTGTTTTTCCCTCAACCAGACTCAGTGGCAGAACGAGCTCTTCACACTTTAGACATTAAAAGAGCAATACTTTACTACATTGAAAGGACAAAATCCTTTAGAAAAACCAAACAACTCTTTGTGGCTTTCTCCCCACCTCATAAAGGCGATCCTATATCAAAAACAGGAATTGCAAGGTGGATTGTTAAATGCATCCAAATATGTTATATCAAAGCCAAACGCACTTTGACCATTCCCCCTAGAGCTCATTCCACACGCAAACTAGGGGCTTCGATGGCATTCTTAGGTAACATTCCCCTTGATGACATCTGCATAGCAGCAACTTGGGCTACACCACACTCCTTCACAAAACACTATTGTGTAGATGTGCAGGCAAAACAACAAGCTAGTGTGGGCCAGGCTGTATTAAGAACACTTTATTAGACCACTGCAACAGATACAGGTAGCCACCGCTAAGGAGGTAACTGCTGTATAGTCTATGCAAAAGTATACGATCTGCAGCTCATATGCCACGAACGGAAAATGCTACTTACCAGTATGCATCTGTTCTTGGCATGTAGAGCTGCAGATTCGTATACGCCAACCCACCTCCCCGGATACCTCTATTTGTTCCAGTACTATCTTACTTAGATACATTACACATGGACATCTCTTTCTATTTCTTACTACTCCATCATGACCCTTTATGGCAAAACAATCTAAGGATGGAGTCGATGCCCATGCGCACTATCGTCCTAGGGAGGAGTCATCTACCTCGTGACTACAAAGACTTCTTCCAAGACAAAAACAAAGTGCAAACATCCGAGCCCAACACCAGGTGGCAATCTATGCAAAAGTATACGAATCTGCAGCTCTACATGCCAAGAACAGATGCATACTGGTAAGTAGCATTTTCCTTCCCAAGCCTAATTTACTTTCCACATGGCTCCGAACTGGAACAAATTCTCAGGCCAATTGGTGCTTTGCAGCAGCCCAGTGAGATGAGTTATGAGGCTATGGAAGAAGCAACATCTCTAGCAGAGATGGAGTGCAGCATCCTGCACCTCCCCAGTATAATAAATGCAACTTGTTGAGAATACAAGGGATACACCTAAACCAGCTTCATAAAGCTTTTAGTCAAACACTGGGGAGTAGCTGTTGCTGTGCTTTTACAGAGCAAAAGGGAAAGGAGAGGTGGAGTAACACGGAGAGCGTGGGTGGAAGAGATGTGTGGGATAGATCATGAACACACATGCACTCCCATGGGGTGCTCAGAGGAAAAAAGTAGTTCCTTGATGTCAAGCTGTGGAAGGATACAAATCCTCTAAATAAAAATGAATGTAAAGAAGCACGGGAGGGAGAATCACAAGAGGAGGAAGGAAAACTATTGCATAAGAAGCAAATATATTAGATTGACAAGAAAGCTAAACAATGATCAGCAGTGGGCCTACTGTAAGTTTTGGTATTCTCCACAACAGGTCTGTCGACGACAGTAGACCCTGCCTAAAAGTGTGACATGACTCTTTCATGAGAGGAGATTGCCATGTTTTCACAACTTGGCTACCTTTCTAAAATCTCTGCCTTACTTCTCAAAGTACACCTAAACTGTTTTTATTATCTTTACCTTGCAGGTTGAACTAGTCTCTATAGTCTAGTGGGTCCTGAAGCCGATACACTTATAAGAACTCAAGAGTAGCATTATTTGGTGTAATGTACAGATCCTAGTTTACACACATAGGACAGTAAGTGAGAGTGACGGAGAGTAAGAGTGAGCGTGAGTGAGAAAGAGGGAAAGGCAGTGCGAGAGAGAGTGAAGGAGTAAGAGAGTTTGAGATTAAGAGTGAGTGAGTGAATGTAAGTGAGCATAAGTAACAGTGTGTGTCTGAGTATGTGACACATGCGAGTCTGGAGGTACTTTTTGGCTTAAGAGACACCTAGTCAAAATGCTGGTGGATTAGATGCAATTCTTGGTATATAGTACACCCATGGCAAAAACTAGAGATGGCAAACTGGGTGTAATTCTTGGAATAAGGGAAACCCATAGTAAAATGTTAGTGCTGAAATATTGGAAATAATTCTAGGCATAAGGGACACCTGCAGCTAAAGGGTGCACTTGCACATGGGAGGTAATTCTTAGTATAATGGGTACCTGAGGCAAAATGTTGGCACTGGCACACTAGAGGTAATTCGTGGCATATGCAAAATACTGATACTGCTTACTGGACATACTTCTTGCCATAAGGGGGCATCCAAGGCAACATGCTGGTACACTGAAGATAACTTTTGGTATAAGGGGTACCCCAAGGCAAAATGCTGACACTGGCAAACTAAAGGTAATTATTGGCATATGAGACATTTGTGGCAAAATCCTGGCGCTAACATACTGGAGATCATTTTTGTCATTAGGGTGGTCAACCATGACATATGGGGAGGCAGGCAACCATGAAAAAATGCTTGTCTTAATATATTAATGGTAACTTTCAACATATGGGTCACTGGTGGTATATGGATAAAGACAACTGCAAAATTCTGAAACTGGCATTTTGTGTGTAATTCTTGACATGACAGAGTGCCCATGACATATGGGACTCATCCAGTGCTGGCAGGTCCTGACATACTAGAGGTAATTTTTGTCAAATGGGTCACCCATCATAGATGAATTTAGTCAAATGGAAACCAGCCTATTGTATGTAATTCTATGCATACGGGGGCACCTGAGGCATATGTGGGGAATCCATGATAAAATCCTACTCTGTGATAATGTGGATAATTATTAGCATACGTGAGTACTCACTGCACGTTTTGAAACAAATTGAGTGAACTCATCAGGAGCTTTGGGCTTCATTAACTTGAGATACCATGAAAGTACTTCTATATTTAATGAAACCTGTTTCAGAACTCATGGCTTTTGAGGAAATTTATGAGGGTCTTAAAAATAAACTATTTGACTCCATTTTTTTCAAATGTTTCTTGGGAAGAGAACCCCACTTTGAGCACTATTGGAGAAGTTGGGCCAGCTTGCTTTAATAGCTCGCTCGAATTCAAGGGCATATATTACACCCCACCATTTTCAAAGATCACCATTGTGATTCCCTATTCCAAGTCCACATTCTCTTCAAGGACCCCCTCCGGCACACAGTGCCACATGAGAAGGCAGGACATTAAGAGGCTGAAAACTGAGAAATGCAAGAAAGAAAAACAGAAGGCATGCCTTATTGTAAATGATCATAATTGTTCAGTACAAGTCTCCCTCATACAACAGAAACTGCACAGAAAGCAAACAGAATTATAAGCCTCCACTACAAAACAGATGCAGTACAAAAAGAAAGGAGCAATGCAAGCCTTCCTCACAAACAAAGAAAAGTACAACCACGGATGGAAGGAGGAGGACAAGCCTGTGTCACAAAATTGATGCAACACGGGAAGCAAGGAACAGGAGAACCACCCATCATAAAGAAGATGCATCATGGAATGCATGAGCAGGACAAATCCTTCCTCACAAAACACGATGGCATAAGCAACAGCTGCACTTAAAATTAGATGTATCACGGGAAGCAAGCATCAGTGCAAGCCCTCCCATAATAGAAACAGCGTAGCCAGCAGCTGGGCACAATTGTACACATTGGTAGAGGGCTACTCAAGGGGCTGTAAACCAAGAGCAAATTAGAGACATTGAGGCATCCCAGCCCAGCCCCACCTATGGCCATGTAAGCCTCACTCACGAAAACAGGTGATTGATATCAGCAATTACACACCTGCCGATCGAAACGTGTGGAGCATGGGCAACAGTGAAGGACTGGTGTGCACAGATGCAAAGTGGTGTTCATGTATATGATATCTCCAGCCAGCGGAGGATTTTTAGTGTTATTATTTGGCATTTTTGTAACCCACACTCTATCCATCAAGGAAAGTGAAAACAATGATTTCTAATCCCACAGTCCCACTCTTAGAAAGTACCAAAAAAAACTACAAGTCCCACAATGCATCATTATGATGGCTAAAAAGCGAGCACTGGATTCTTAAGACAAGGGGCGATCAATTGACAGCTATGTGTGTGTACATATACTAATCCCCGGTGTCATGTGCTAATCTTGAAATTGGATAATTAAAGTGCAACACCCTCCATACTTATAGTCAATGTTGCATCGCTGCATTGGATTATGGACTTTAAAACAAATGCTTAAGGTGAATGTCTGACCGTGTTTCTCTGTGAGCAGTTCTAAGTGGGTTTCAGAGCTAATGGAAAGATCTAACGTGTATATGTTGAAGAATATTTATTCTAACATTGTGTGCAGTTAGCATCATAATGTGAGCAGGGCCTACCCTTTTAATACCGTAGTCATGCAAAGTTGTTATTGAAGTGTCTTTTAAATTAGAATGCAAAAACACTTACAGAAGTTGTCATAATCTCAATATGCAGGTCATCTAGGAGCATCCGCTTTCACTGGAACTGAACTTCATTAGACTCTACCAGTCCCTGTCCTTGAGGCCAGGGAAAGCCTCACAGAGGTCCCTGCACAGCCGGCCGGTATGAGTGGTGCACTTGACTCTGTGCCTTGTGTCAGCATACCAGTAGACTTTTTTCAAAGATTTCTAGCATCCAGTACCTAAACGGCAACAAAGCACAGCAACAATGCTGCTTTCAGGGACTCCACCTCCGTGCTTTCCCCCAGGAGGCACAATTAGCAATGAAGGGGGCAGAGGAGGCGTCCAGATTTACAACTGTTGGGAGGTTCGAATGCTGCTTCGGGTCCGTGGCCCTGTTCAGCTCCTGAGAGGCCTCACAGTACAAACAGCAATAATGTTGCAAGGTTTTTCATGCTTTCAGCTCGGTGGAAAACTGGCTTCCACGAGCTGTTCTTTTTGAAGCATTCGCGGGCATTAGGACCCCCCCCCCTTGGATAGTGAAGCCTGGGGGCGGCGGGGCCCCTGCTCCTCCTCTCTGTCTTCTTCCCCACTACCTTCAAGAATCTACTTCTCCAGTGCTGGTGGGGCTCTGTGGGCTTCATCCCAAGTCTTGAGGGCCTTCACCAGATCCTCTTTCTTTGCCTTTTTCCCCACAGTGATCCTTCTGTCCTTACACAATTCTACCAGATCCTTCCTATTGAGGGTGGACAGATTGGCCATGTCAAGCTCCATGTTTTGTTCATGAGGAAAATGGCTTCTAAACATTGTCAGAACTTTTTTCAAACTTTTCAAGAACTTGGCCCCAATTTTCCCAATTTTTTCTCACTCTTTGAAAATGTTTTGCGCAACAGCCTGTTTCGTACAACTGCTCTAACATGAAGCCATTCTATAAGCATCATGGAGGCAGCAGTTTGCTCCAGATGACACAGTACATAATATGGGGCTTATTTACAAGCCCATTGCACAGCTGATGCGTCACCTTTTTTGACACACCGGTGGCTCATTGTGCCTGCCCATATTCACAAGGCCACACAAAGCCACCCTGTGTGGCTTTATATGGTCTTGTAAATATGGCCCTACTTCACGCATTACTCTGTAGAATGGGCGTTCCATGGGTGTTGCTGTGGGTGTTCGTACGCAACATCCATGGAACCTGACGCATTCCCAGATTTACAAAGTTAATAGATACGGCTCATTCCTGCCCTTTTCTTCTGACGCACAGCAGCAGGAAGGCTTGCTGCACTGCTGTGCCTCAAAATATTATAAATAGGCCCATAGGGGCTTATTTGCAATCCCTTGCGCTGCGGGTGTGTCACTTTTAATATGGGAGAGAGTGACGTACCTGTGGCGTAAGGGGATTGTAAATAAGCTCCTTAGTGACGTAATGAAACGTCAGGGGGCCGCCCCCAGCAAAGTGCATGGAGGACCCCCCCACCCAGTCAGGAGCTCTCAGGCCAGGGGCCTAACGCCCATGCACAGTGCCGGCTGTGCTGAGGGGGTGTAATGAATGTGCTTTTCTCTAAAAGGACACACCCAAACCCTGCACTCCCACTTTGGAGGCAAATATACCACTGCACCTTTAAATAATACACTTTGAGCAGCACTCCCTAAAGACGAGGAAAAGACGCAGCACTCCCTTTAGGCGAGGCAAGAAAACAAATCCAGGTGCATTTAAAATAACACACACACAAGTTTATTAATGCAACATTTTAGGACGGGAGGGCAAATATATCAGTAAATGCAGATTCCCAAGTATCAAGTGACTAAAATGAACAATTAGAATAAAATGCAGTATATACAAGTAGCAAAGAGTAGAAAATATATACAAAATGGTTAGGAACACCTCACCGATCGATTAAGCAACATCCTTGCCAACTCAAGCTGGGGGAGCCCTTCAACAGCCCAGGAAGGAGTTCGATCAGGACTCAAATTCCGTCACCTCCACAGCAATACGTCTATTCTGTGGTGAGCTTCCACCTGGCCCTCGAAGGTTCCCAGCTTAAATACCATTACTAAACGTGAAGCGAAGCTTCTAGAAAACCTCGCCCCCTTCTCATTAGTAAAAAACCGAGCTGGCTGTACCAGTCTGCGTTAAGGCCAAGACGGAGGCTGGCCAAGCTCCCGTATTTTAACTCTGAGGCAGAGTTGTACATTCCGCAGATAATATCCAGTTCTCTCTGGTCGATGAAGAGCGAAAAACAAGTGAGGAGCAGAAACATGCCCTCCCCACTTTGCAGCTACGTGCAAGCACAGAAAATGGCGTCAGTTCAGAAAATGGAGTCAGTAAAAAGGATGACATGAGGCCATGTCAAAGCCAATAGTAAGCACTTAACCCAAACAACTTGCAAGCACTGCTGTGCACGCACAAAAGCTGAAGCAAGGCAAAGTCAGAAAACAAGATGACATGAGGCCATGTCAAAGCCAATAGTAAGACCTTCATAATTCTCACCAATGTACAACACAATACACAACTGTGCATAACTGCTTATAGATTCACATACTTCATCTCTCAATGTCCTATAGCATCACATAATTTATCTCTCAATGTACAACACCGAGCACATGTGTGCATCACTGCTCACAACACTGCACTTCGACATTCCACACCTCTCTCTCCCTCTCACGCTTTCAAATCCTCATCCCACACCTTCTGTTCTTGGCAAGACTGTTCTACTCCGTGACAGCTCCCACTGAAAGACAGCAAGATTACAAGAAAGAAGAGAAGCAGGCATATGCAGGACTGTCCTACATTAAGGCTAGGGTAAAATAACACACTAAAGTCAGTTAAAATGATGGTAGTCGAAGGTCATCATAGGGTGCCAAACCACAAGAGTGCCTCTTCCACTACAGGGGGTCCCGTGGAGCTCGGTACTCCCCTGCACCACAGGGCCTGCAGGCGCTAATGTTACACCACTGTGGAGATGAGTCTGTAGAGGAAATGTCACAACAAGAAATCTGAACCGCTCCAACTCAATGAGAAGAAACTATTAACATACTCTATTTTTCACTCCCATCACAGGTTACCAGGAATGGAACATCTTATCCAGAAAATGCAACTGTGTGGATGAAGGTAGACCAACTGTCAACTACTATGCCTCCAAAAGAAGAAAATCAGTCACCCCATGGGCAAAATGCAGTCAGACATAAACTGCACATCAGTGGTGAAGATGAGCACCAGAACCACAACCAGCAGCCACTTAGCATAGAGCAAAATCAAGAGCCAATCAATCAACATGGTAAAGACCAACTTGATTCACCTCACCCGATTAACAACGAAGAGCAAAATAGTCATCACCACAACCTTCAGAAGCCATAGTAAGGACCAAACTCACAAAGCACACACTCACCAACACCATGGAGATGAGCACCAAAATCATAACTAGATCAGACGTTAGTGACATATTTATCAAAATGTCACTCAGCGCAGCAAGTCACCTTGCTGCATTGCGCTGCGTGACAAGGAAATGGCAGGATTGTGTTGTATCTAACAATTTTTAATGCATTCCTGCCTTTTCCCAGCACTGGCTCACAATGTGCTGCCTAGCGCCAACGCAGGCACTCGTGCACCATGGTGCAAGGGTGCCTGGGTTGAAAGCAGGATTGTTTTTGTGCAGGTAGGGGCACCTTCCTGCTCAAAAACAGGCATTTTTCTCTTTCAATGTGTTCTGCAGAATGCAGGTAAGCATCATGGCTAAAAGAGTTTCGGGAGGGAGCCAAGAATTAGTAATGTCACAGACAGAGAGTGATGTAAAGAGCTGTAAGAGATGAGAGTGGTACGGTAAGAAGCTTAGTGAGGTGACAGTGAAAAAGGAAGGAAAGACAGAATTCCAAGGAGGAAGGAATAGAGGAAAACACTATGAAAAGAGGAGTGGTAGTACCATGGGAAGAGTTCAAGAGAGATGATCATTTGTGCACATTTTATTGGTTAGAAAAAAGATGAATGGCTAAGAAGATCCTTGGAAGGAAACCAAAGGCTGAAATAAATGTTGGTGAAAGGGTTGACCAGACCTAACCAAGATCCTCTATGCTGGCTTTATTGACAGAAAAACTCAAGAGTGCGATAATCTGACTCTCTGGGTTCTTGAGGTGACTTTGCTCCCCCTTCTGCCTCTCCTTGCACTCTATGACACCTGGGCTACAAACTGGAGACCCGGTCAGCACAGGTTGAATCCGTGAAGGGTTGGGCAGGGGTAAGAGCAGTCACTCTGCAGAGAATCCTAAACAAAACAGTAAGAGGTGAGTTAGAGGAACCAACGGCTAATGTGTAGGGGAGTCACAAAATGTTTAACGCTTCTCAACAATTCCTCGGAAAGAATTTAGTGGAAATTTTCCCAAATTTACCAGCATTTTTCAACCATCCTTCTAAACATGAACAAAATATCTTTTATGTTAGATATCGAATGTGCTATCTTTCTCTGTATATGTAACTTCTTTCTGATCTGTCTACTCAACATGAACATACACAGAGAACTGTTGTGTGAAGACCTCATTAAAAGAGAGAACAATACTGCATAGTTTCAGTGTGTTTCACCTACAAAATGTGAGCAGCTGTTCCAGGGAAAGGGTTAATTCCTTCACTTGTAGTTAATTACGCTATTTGTTTTCCTCGTTGCTTAATTCGACATGTGGGCGCACAGATAACCAAATTAAGGGCCTGATTTAGACTCAGGGGACGGGTTACTGCATCACAAATGTGACAGATATCCTGTCCTCCATATTACAAGTGCATTATATCCAATGGCACTATGATACGACAGACGCGCTAACCTTCATGTTTGTGACGGAGTAACCCATCCGCTGAACTCTCAATAAAGCCCTAAATCTGGGAAGAATAAAACGGCACAAATGGCAACCTTTGGATCATATTCAGAGAGGGACTTTTGTTCACAGCACCATGCACCTTTGTGAGCACTCATTGGTCTTTTGAATGAATACTAAATAAATGCTATACTTTGCCGCATGTGAGTGCCCGGCAAAGTGTAATGTTAAGTTGCTGTTAAAAAAAAAAAAAATACCCTCATAAAACTCAAATCCAACAAATGTTATGCTTATGAGACAAAATCTAAAAACCAATTACATTCGCCACTTGTCTTGAGCTTATACACATTCCTTCCCACAATGTACTGCTCACGGCTTCTCAGTGAGAATGTATGGCTTCAGTAAATATTGTGGAAGAGGCTGACTCAGCAGTAGCATTGGAAAGAGCTTTTTACTCAGTATGTACTTCTCTATCACTTATTTGTCAGCCTTTCTCCATCAACAAAAGGCTCCCAGAGGCACCCATGAAAATATTAGACAGACATGCATATTTCATGAAAAAAGTGTGAACAGCCATGCTAGGGGTAGGGAAATCACTCATATTACCCCCATTGCATTCTACAGCACACATACAAAGAGGAAAAAACCTCCAAGGCTACTTTTTGTGCCCAGAGGTACCCCTTCCTGCACAGAAACTATCCTGGCCAGAACGCAGGCACCTTTGCAGCAAGGCACAAGGGTGCTTGTCTTGGTGCTAGGCAGCCCAAAGTGCACCAGTGCAGGCAGAGAGCAGAACTGCACCATTTCTTTGAAAATATGGCACAGTTCTGCTCTCTCCTTTTCATGCAGCGCAGCAACTTCAAATGCAGCCCTGCAATTTGTGAAATGCTTGCAAATTTGGGCTCTAGTTTACATATAGGATGCACATGACAACTGACTTGCCTCTTAGTTCACAAATAGCATAGTTATAAGTGTGGTGGCAGAAATATGTCTCAGTTCATGTTTAAAAACTCCTACTTTTAATAAATACTTTTGAAATAATCTGATGTACTAAAGTGAAACTCCTCCGTCTTAAATACACAATTCTGAACGCACCATATCATAATCTGACATGATGTCTGCTGCATTATTTGCATGCAAGATATTTTCAGGGCTTGGCTCATGCGTGGAATCTTAAAGCCAGAGCCTACTTTTGGCATGGCTCTGACTCGGCTCTCCCTACTTATTGGTTGACTCACCCACCTGTTTTCACAAGTCATTTAACTCAATGATGAAAGGAGCTTTATTATCAATCTTTTGCCTGCACAGGTATCATACTAAAACTGAGTCCGGGCACAGAAGAATTGTTTGTTGTGGAATTGTGTGGCGTGGAATTGTGTGGCGAGAAGTTGTGTAGTGGAAATATGCAGCACATTAGCCTGGGTGCTACAACATCTTCTGTTACTTCACGTGCCACTGGTAACGACCACACACACCCATGGATGGGCTTCCATGCTATTTAATGAAAATTTAATAAATTATCTTCCAAATTCAAAAAGTGTATTTTTTCAACAAAGAAGCGTTGACACTAATAGGCACCCTATACCGCTGGATTCTTAAAAAGTAGTCTGACAATAGTGGGGGCTTCCATTAACTTTTGCTTCAAGTTTACCAGCATCATCATTCATGATACTGCACCAAAACTCACAGCAGGAAAGAAGCCCAACCAAAGGTCACGCCACAACCAAAGGTCACGCCACTGATCAGGTTAATGCCCAGTAGTTTTAAAAGTCCAGTAACTCATACTGGTATATGGCCACAAACCGGCATGTGGTTGGACAAGTTTATAGCGATGCACTTATAACTCTGTATATGGATGTTCCTGTCTAATACTGAATGTGCAACGAGTATGCTGGGCCTTTCGTAGGACATCAGGGCAAGGAACGTGAATATTTTCTTGAACTTTTTTCCTACGCAAAAGTAGTGCCTAGAGAAATGATAGACTAAACTTTGTTATGAACATCACATGCTCCTAAGGCCGTAGTGGAGGCATTACTTTGTTGAAGCAGAATCCTGGCAACTGGAGCTCAGAAGCCTGCATTCCCGTAAAAGACTTTTTTTCAAGATTTACAAGCCCCTTGCGCTGCCAGTACGTCACTTTTTGTGACGCACTGGCAGCCATTACACTGCCCCATATTTACAAGGACAGGAAAAGCCACCCTGCGTGGCTTTTCCTGTCCTTGTAAATACGGCCCCTTTACACGCAGCAGCAAGCGTGAAAGGGGCGTTCCATGGGTGTTGCTGTGGGTGTTCCCACGCAACACCCATGGAACCAGACACATTTCCAGATTTACGAGGCTTCGTAAACCTGGAAATGCGTCCGTATGCTACGCCACCCTGAGGGTGGCGTAGCAAGGCGCAATGAGGAGAAATGTTTTCATTTCTCCTAGTTTTTTCCCCTTTCAAAGCGTGCTGCATTCTACAGCACACATTGAAAGAGGAAAATGCCTGTAGTGATTGTTTTTGTGCAGGAAGGTGACCCTTCCTGCACAAAAACAATCTCCCCATGACACAGGCATCCTTGCAGTATGGTGTAAGGGTGCCTGCGCCGGCGCATGGCAGCTGCTTGTGCGCCAGCGCAGGGGAGAGCACAGGAATGCGACATATCATCGTAAATATGTTGCATTCCTGTGCTCTGAAAGTGCCGCAGCGTGGCGCAGCCAAAGGGCTGGCAGTGCCGCGCTGCGGCACCTTCTTGTAAATCTGCCCCTTGGTATTCATTTTACTGACCAAATAAGAATGAAAGGCTGTGTAACCCCCACAGATGACGTAAATGCAAGCGCTCTAATACACTGGATGTTAGAAGAAACCCTGCTCACTAGAAGTTGGGGGTGCTCAGAGGTATTACATGGCTCCCGAGAGAGCCCCCCTTTTAAATGCACCTCTCATTTCTAAGCTAGGTTCTATTATACATCATGGTGCTGTTGACCTATTCATCACTAGAACTCAGGCCACGAATAAACTATTGATGCCTGTGCAAGGCTAGAAAGCAACTCACAAATATCTTATGATTCTGTGGTACTACTCAATATTAGAACCAACTATATGTAGATAAACCAGAAAGCTAAGGACACCAGAGGAGCTCTGCAAAGATAAATCATGGTGCTGCTGTTCTATTCACCATCAGAATTGGAAACAGTATAATAGTGATACTGCTAATCCGCCAAGAACAAGAACACGCTGCAGATTATGAAGAGGGCTGCTCACTGCCTATCATGAAGGGGGTTTATTAATCATCATACAGTGAGAATGATAGGGAGAGAAACTGTAATATGACACAGACACACTGCACAAGTCATCAAATGGCAGCTGTTGTAAATACATGCCAATAAATGAGGGAAGTGGCATTCATAGTCAGAACTTCATTCGCGTTTATAACAATTTAACATCAAGTGGGTCACTCATACAAGTCAAAATTCTTCAGGAATATTGCAATGGATTATGGGTGCAATAGCAGGGACTTGTGTGAACCCTAAAGTTCTCGCGTAAATCGAGACAAGTGCGTTAAAAATATCTTTTCTGGAAGATTGGTTAAAAAGCCTATTATGGAGCGGCAGCTGGAACACTTGTTACTACAGAGGTTAGAAACGTAAGCATTAAAGAACAATATGGCTATTTGGCTGATTAGATACGTACAGAGTAACAGGCGAATGACCCCCAACCCCGCTGTGACAGGAATATAATGCGACTTCCTGTTGGCAGAGACGTCTGGCCGCGAAAAGTGCGAACCAGGGCTGTGCGTCTTGTTATATTGTGTGAGCTTGGAGGTGTTCTGGGGCTCAAGTCTCTTCCGAGCTTGTAGAATGCTATGAGGTAGGGTGACAAACTGGCATGAGTGCAAATTCAGGACGGTCAGTGTAAAAATTCAGGACAAAGGGTCAAAATTCAGGAGAGGTCAAAATTCAGGACAAAAATTTGGGACAAAACATACATTTTACAGACATATCAGAGGAGGTTGCACAATAGTATATAAGTAAATAGACAACCAAAATAAGTACAAGTCAAAATAAGTTTATATAAGGTTCAGACAATCGTGCACTTCACAGTTTTTCAGTATGCACGCAGCTTTGCAAAGTGACATCAGGCCCTTTCTGCAATCAAGATTTGTGCAGGAGAAGGCACACCACATGCTGTCACTATAATAGGGCCCATTGTCATTCTATCTGTGATAATCGTCTGCAGTCTCAGAATCCAGTCCACAGTCTGTGCGAGGTTCGGGAGGGGCTGCTGCAGGCAGCCTCAGTCTACAGATTAAAAGATAATTGTGAGAGGCCCAGAGTGGAAACTTTTGAACTCATGGGGCGGGGCCTCTCGCAGGGTAACAGCATACCTTCCTGAAATTCCCCAATTTGATTTTAGTATGATGTCTGTAAGGTGTCCGTAATTTGGGGACCCCAAATTATGGACGCCTTACAGACATCATACTAAAATAACGGACGGTCCGTGAAATTTACAGACGGTTGGTCACCCTACTATGAGGTCACTGGGAACAGAGGAGACGGGAGCTGGAAGGAGGTGGACGCGCGTCTCTGATCTTGCGCTGTTAATGAGGTTCAAGTGGTAATTAAAGCTTTCAACACTTCCTGTGTGGATCCATCATTGCAATAATGACGACGAGTGACTTGAACCTAAGTGAACTCACATTTGAGTCCACCCGACTTTAGGATTCAGAATTGTCTGGTGAAGAGTGAAGCCTGAAGCTGTATTCGCACAAGTACAGTGTA
Source organism: Calotriton arnoldi (assembly GCA_963921515.1). Lineage (NCBI taxonomy): Eukaryota > Metazoa > Chordata > Amphibia > Caudata > Salamandridae > Calotriton > Calotriton arnoldi. Next base: position 507,043 of record CAWUFW010002613.1, read on the forward strand.
TGTGAGGACTATTCGAAGCGTATGCGCAGTGCCCATCTCCTTGTATGTTTGACTGTCGTGTTGAGCAACATTATTAGTAGTTCTTACCGGGGTGTCTGTTTGGACCGTTACTGCCACAAGGAAGTAGCACGAGGATGAAGCGCGAGGAACATCATTGTCCCGTCAATTGACACGTCAGATGGTCGTGGAGGAGTTATGGCCGAAATCCCCCGCATCCGCAGAGCCAGAACGTGAGGAAGAGCATTCTCCTACATCGCAGCCAAGACCTGGAACAAACTCCCTCTCAGCATCAGACGAACCCCCACACTGCAAGCATTTAGGACAAGCCTCAAGTCCTGGCTCTTTGAATGAGACGGAGCCGCTCGAACCCTTCCCTCCCTCCAGCGCCTTGAGACCCTCACGGGGGAGTAGTGCACTTCACAAATCCCTGATTGATTGATTGATGTGGGATGCCTGGGAGCTGTGACACCTGCTTCGTCACTAAGTGTGTTGTTGTCTTGCTTCTCTCTCCCAAAATACCACTCCCACACGATGGCTCGAACACGATGAAGCAAGAGACATATAACACAACACCACCTAGAAAGGGGTTTCACTTTATAAAATGAAACACATCAAAGACTCTCTTTTCAGAATAAGGCTTGGGGTTTTATTTATGCAATGCTCTCTAACAGAAAGGCTTTCCCAGATGTCAGATGAGTAACATTCAAATGTATATAGAGATATATATGTATATGCAAGCAATAATAGCGCACTTGGCAAATGCAACTGTTAAATGCACGGATAATAATAATAATAATAAACAAGCAGCAAATAATACTGGACATCCAGAAAGAAATCAGAAAGATATATATACTAAATACATCAAATGATTACTTTCGAGGTGCACTCTGACTCACTCATACATCATCAAGAAACCACCTCGTATGATAATAGCCACTGGCCACACATCACAATGGCACGAATCAAAAACAAATCACCTCACCTGCCGTAAACACTGCATCTTAGCCCACTCCAGACTGGGGGATTCACAGCCGGGGTTAAGAGTCTCAGCAACCAGGGTTCCACTGTACCGAAGTAGACGCGTCCGTCCCCATTTCGGATTCCACAAACCTCAGCTTTATAGTCTCAAAACACACTAGAAGGTTCGAAAGACATTCCTTCTGCGCCAAGGAAACTTACTCGAATTGGCCACCTTCCATGCAAGTATTCCAGGGCACAAGGAGTTCCCACGTTCCTTCTACATTCTCACATGTTCCAGCCTTTATCTTAAAGAAGCTTACAAAAGCCACCGGTACATTCAACAATCTCTCCAAAAACAAAGCAACCTTGAACTTAATTAACCCCAACAACTTGAGCACTCTGTGGGCCTGTCTGTGCACGCAAAAAGCTTAAGGAAGACAGAGTCAGAATTCAGGATGACATGAGGCCATGTCAAAGCCAATAGTGAGAACTTCATAATACTTCCGAATGTACAACACAATGTACATTTGTGCACCACTGCCTATAGCATTACACACTTCCACATCTCTCTCTCTCTCTCTCTCTCTCTCTCATGCTTTCAAATGCACATCCCACACATTCTGTTCTTGGCAAGCTGTTCTACTCTGTGACAGCTCCCACTTTAAAACTACGAAATCTTGAAGGGAAACAAGGCATATGCAGGACGTACATTCAGGCTAGGGTAAAATGAAACACCAAAGCCAATTAAAATCTCCTCTCCCCCATGTTTTTGCCCCACACTAGCAGCTCATGCCTGAAGAGCTAAGCCTGAATACAGAAATTGTGCAGGTTACTGTCCACCTCTTCTCCTGCCAGGGGCCTGTCTCACTCTGCCCTCACACCCACCCATGCAAAGAGGGAGGCAAGCACTTGGCATTAAAAAAAATATATATCAGAACAGTGCACAATCTCTTAAGTGGTGCCGGTAAATGCAAGCTGGTACGGGAGCCGGAAAAGTACCCCTCCACCCTGTTTAGCAATACTCTGCCCACATCGTCAGCAAACACATTCTTTTCACGTCACATTAACTTTACAGAATAATGGAGCAACCTATGTCTGCTTTTAATACTGTTATTAGGCTACAATGGGCAAAAGGCCATCACGGTGGAGTGATCACCTCCGATATCAGTGAACTACGTATGTTAAACTTCCAAGACCACACCATTGGTCACTTTATAGTGCAAATACAAACATGAAAACATGCAGCTGTCTCCAGGGCACTCCCGGAAGGTCCTTCAAGGGTCGTTTTATGGGAAAGCAGACCCCACCTCCTTTCTTTACAATAGCTGTCTTTAACTTTACACATGGTCGCACTTCCAGCGACACATGATCTGTTAATTTCAGCTCAGTATCCCTTCTTTGGGAGTTTTATAGCGGGCTAAACTCGCTAATATTTACACGTTCCAGTCTCTAAAGAACCCCCCATCCCTGCCTAAGCTCCGTCATTTGGATGGTCACTTTATCTGGGGAGGTCACATCTACCCCTTCCTTTCAAGGCTTTTGTGTACAAAGGGGACATCAGCTTGTCCCAAGATAAAATACCAATGGAGACGGGCCTTTCATGCATCTTTCACAAATCACTTTAAAACTGCACTTCTCCACGGATGAATCGAGGCAAGGATAAAAGGGGTGCAGAAATTAGAAGACATCCTCTATGGGGCATATTTTAACAACGGTTAACCACCTGGGTGAAGCAGCACAGCTCTCCCACATTGTTTCAGAAATAGCGTCTCCCTGACCTTTGGAACACCCGCACTCATCGGCGAGGGGGGTGTATTACTTGTATTCATTCTCACCATGCGCAAGTGGGGGTGTTGAGAAACTCAACGCCATGTCTCAAGGAGCCTTTAAATAATTTTTGCTGCCAGTGGGTGACCCTTTTAAATCTGCTCAATCGCCTGTTCCACGCCGAGCATTTTGCTTTGCATCGCAATAATTTAATTATAAAGTTTTAACAACAGAGGGTGACGCCCAAATATGATCACTAGCTTTGCCTGTCAATGCTTTTCACAAGTGTCCCCTGCCGCCAGCAGCCATCACAATGCAATTCTATGTTCAATAGTTTTATAGCGCTTCCAAATGGATCGGTGTAGGAAAGTAGGATCTGATTTCATGGTTACCCCCAATATTTGCTGGTGTCAGTCTGTTTTTCTGACTAGTCTATCTGGGATCCTGCTAATCAGGACCCCAGCCACTGTGCTTCCTCCCTACATTTGTTATGGTGAGTACTTTGGTACCTCCACAATTGGTTACTGGTGTACCCCTGTAAGTCCCTAGTATATGGTACTAAGGGGTCCATTACGATGGCGGGCGGACTTTGTCCGCCCGCCCGCCATCGCAACGGAGCCAGGGACCGACCGCCGAAGTTGCGGCAGTCCTGCCATGAGAATTAGGATGCGCCCGCCACACTGGCGGGCGCATCCTGGGCCTTTTACATTGCGGGTGGATCTGCTGGCTGCAGACCCACTCGCAATGCAAAAGGTCTGTGCACAGCATTGCCATGCACTACATGGCAGGCACCATGTGGTGCCTGCCACGTAGTTCATTGCAATGAGGGGAGGTACCATAGGTACCCCCCATGTGCACCCTCCACCCCGCAACACCCTGGGGGCCCGGAACGGGCCCCCAAAAGCAAGAACCGCATGTCTTGGAAAGGCGATTCACCGCCTGCATCATAATATGGATGGCGGTGTCTTGCAGACACCGCCACCATATTATGCCCTTTTTCCGCCCGGTCGACGAGTCGACCGGCGGAAAAGCGGCGGACGGTCTTTCCGTCCGCCGCGGACCCCCCAGCCATACTAATATGGCGGGGGGTCAATCAGGCAAGGATGGCGGGCGGATCGCCCCCGCCGGGCCAGCGGTGGCTACCGCCGGCCCGGCGGGGGCGATCCGCCCGCCATCCTAATGGGCCCCTAAGGTACCTAGGGCATAGGTACACCAGGGTGTCCCATGGGCTGCAGCATTTATTATGCCACCTATGAGAGACCACTCAAAGTGTGACTACAGGCCTGCCATTGCAGCCTGTGTAAGCTGGTGCTAGCACCACTTACGACAGATATAGGTTTCCTTATATCTGAGGTCACTACACTTAAAACATATAAGTCACCCCTATGGCAGGCAGGGTGCTGGGTTATAAGTGTGAGTGTGCCCCTGCATGAGCAGGACACCCCTACAAACCCCGGAGTTGATTCTCCAGGTTTTGTAAGTGCAGGCTGCCATTTTAATACATATAGTGGACATCAGTCCTTACGAGATGTCTATCTATATAGTGGCTGCACCAAACCGGTTATGTTTGGTATAACAAATGTTGGTATCATACCCCAACACCGATTCCAGTGTTGGAAGTATGATCCTATGTACTGGGGGGCTCACTTGGGGTACCCCCCTGTACTCCCGGTTACAGTCTTTCAGGGTCTGACAGCAAGCCATTGCTGCTGGCGACCACAGACCCGATTCTGCCCTCCTGCTGCCAAGCCAGGCTCAAGCAGGGGAAGGTAGAACAATAGGTTTCCTGTCACAGGTAGGTGTGACCACCTCCCCAGACAGGATTTAGTGTATGGGGCTGGGGTGAGGGTGCTGCCAGCGCCACCAGACTGCTTTGAAGGGCACAATTGGTGCTCTCCTTGCATACTCTAGTTAGAATTAGTTCTGAGAGCCCTTGGCTCCCGCTCTGGCACAAGACTGGACAAAGGACATAGGAGTATCCTCCCCTCTGTCCCGCCCCTCCTCTGGGAGGAACCCTGGAGTCGTCCTACTCCCTTTCTTAGGGTATAAAAGGGCTTACCTGTGAGTGGGTCCTCAGATTCGTCGGGGGACAAGACTCAAGCCTGAAACCATGTCACTCTTCGACCGTCTGGACACTTTGGATTTTGCCTGGAACCGAGACTGCATCAAGGAAGACTCCTGTTGCTCCTGGTCTAGCTCTTCTGCAAGTCTTCTTCGTCGTCGGTGGCTGTGCTTCATCCAGGATCTTCAACAGAGTAATCTCCCTTGGAGTGAAGGAGTCACTCCCCTGCATCTGCAGGCACTGCAATGAAGCAGACCGTTCTGCTGTTACTGACGTCCCACAGACTTCGAAAGGCCCAGCAACACAGGTGGTAGTTCTACAACTCCCTTGAGGCCTGACCTGCCCTCTCTGCAATTTTGAGGCCAGTATCCCTCGTCGGAACCGCTGGGACCGAACCCCTGTGCACTGTGTCGACTTGCCGCTGCCCAGGCTTGTTGGCTCTGCACTCCAGAGATCTTCGGGCTACAAGAAACTCCAGCCTCCAGCACCTCTTCCTACCAATATCTTGGTCCTCAGCACATCCTCTGCACCGTGGACCTTCATCTTTGATGAGCTGCTCAAGGTCCTCTTGTGACTCCTGTGCCTTTGGCCTGTGGGTCCTGTTGAGGGTTTTCATTTGTTTCAGTGGGCTCCCCTGCTTGCTCAGGGCCTACTCTGACTCTCCTGCACTTGGTGAGTCCCTTGGACCTTGTTGATCCCAACAATGCTCCTTCATAGTTTTCCATGTCTGTTGCTGCTGCCAAGGCTTGTTAGTGCTCCCGCCGGACACCAACCCCCTGCCTCACGACTTTCGACGTGGGACAGCTCGTGAACGACTCCTTATCTTCCACTGCATCGTCTGGTCCTCACAGCTGCAGCGACAAGGTCACTGTCATCACTCCTGCATCTTCCGTCATCGGTGGTCATTGCTCTTCCATGCCTCCTGGTCACCTCCTAATGGCCTAGACTCTGTCCCCTCTGCTTGCAGGTTCTTCTCTTCAAGAATCCCCCCTTGGATTCCACCAGACTCTTGCACAGTCTTTGCCAGCGGCATCTTTTCTGAAGTCCTCCACTGTGGTCTACGGCGGTATCCGACGTCACTTCACACCTATGCACCCGGCTTCCCTGGTGTAGGTATCCTGGTTCCTGGGGTATCCATGGGTGAGGCGATTCTCCAAACTTCTGTCTTCCATGGGGTTTCTTCTTGTTCCACTGGGAAGAGTCCTTCTTCTTTTTTTATTTTTTTTATTTAGAAGGTTTTTATTGATAATTCAAACTAGGAGGACAAAGGTACAGCATTGTCCCTTACATGGTGATACAGTACAAAAGAAAAAAGCATATCACAATTACAGTACAAAGGAATAAAAATGGAGCATATTCCAGGTCTACTTTACGACATCTAGGCTTTGATAGGGTGCATAGTTACTATTCAATATATGCCCTGATGCGATATATAACAGCAGATATCTATTTAACTGCGCAGGGATATAACAGGACTCAGTGCCTCCCCAGCTAGTACGCCCCCACGCCGTTGTATTGGGGTTGTGTCGCAGTATCAGTCACCTCCCTCGTCATCAATAGGTAGCTTTGGAACGGCTGCCAGATGTCTAATGGCCTGGCAGCTGGTGGTTGCAAAGAGTCCTTCTTCTTTAAAACTGCAACCACGACTTTCCCATTGACTTGAATTGACTACGTGACTGTGTTTCCACTCTGCACACAGCCTCCGTGGGATTCCTGGGTACTTACCTTGGGTGGTTCCTTGTGTCCCCAGCTCTTCTGAGTCTCCAGGTCCATGTCTCAACTTCGATCGCAGTTTGCATTCCACTTTCTTCGTATATGGTTTGGTCTCCCCCTGGAGACCACTATCTATTGTGCTTATTTATCTCTTTCCAATTGAGACCCTAATGGGTAAGTAGCGTGCTTCACAAACTCCTGATTGATTGATTGATTGATTGATTGATTGAAGTATTGTGTGTATTTCAGTTGCTATCTCCAGGTAGGAGATATACCAATGTGTTAGTGAGTGTTGTATACTAAATAGACATATTTTTTTAAATACACTGTGTGGTTCTTTTCATTTAATCTACACTATCTGGCACATGCATCAAGCAGAAATACCCTCGCAAAAATTGCGAATCGGTAAAATAGGCCGTTAGCGAGCGCAAAATAACACTCTCCAATGCAGCAACCAAAATACTGAAAATCGCAAAAAAAAGCTCCCGCAAAATTAGCGAGGAGCAAAATAGCGATTCCTTAACAGCGAGACATACAACTGCAACCGCAAATAGCGATTAGCAATTAAAGAATCGCAATCCAATGCATGAAAAATTGCAAGTAGCAAATATCATGAAATTCGCTATTTAGCAAGAGCAGAATAAGGGGAATCTCAACCAGGAGGTAAAGTTTAAAAATAAAAAAAAATACCTCCCACAGGTGTTACCAATCTGAAAGCCCTTAAAAATGCCTCAGGAGACCCTGTAAGCCTTTCACAATGGCAGCCCTCTACGTGCTGGCAAGGAGAATGAGGATCAATGCAGCAGCCCAGCGCAGGAGGAGGATACAGGAGAGGATTTTCCGAGTGCGCAAAACATTGTTGGGACAAACTGATGACGAAATCTATGATAAGTACAGGCTGAACCGTGCAATGATAATGCGCCTAATAGCAGAATTGGAACCCCTATTGCAGCACCAGACCCGTAGGACCCATGCTATCCCCGCACATCTACAGGTCCTATGTTGCCTGCACCTACTAGCGTCAGGCAGTTTCCAGGGGGTAGTAGCCGTAGCAGGAGGGGTTTCACAAAGCTCACTCTCACGCTTTTTCAAAAACTTCCTCGACGCCATGATGACAATGATCCACACCCACATCACCTTCCCAACAACCCCACAGGAGTTGAATCAGACAAAACTGGAGTTCTACCAGGTGGCCCAATTCCCTCATGTGATCGGATGCATAGACTGCACGCATGTCCCCATCTGTCCCCCAGCAGCCAACGAGTACATCTTCTGTACAGGAAGTAGTACCACTCTATCAATGTGCAGGTTGTGTGCAATGCAAAGAATATAATAATGGACATCGTGGCACAATTTCCAGGGAGCACCCAAGACTCCTATATATTCCGGCACAGTGGCATCCACAGGCGTCTGCTCAGGGGTGAATTTGGTGAAGGACATCTACTTGGTACATACATATACCTATTTGCTACATCAATCAACCCTATGTAATTGCATAACTGTGGCTAACCCTTTGCTTTCCACTCTGTAGGTGACAGCGCATACGCCCTACGTGACTACATCTTGACCCCATACATCAACCCAGCCACACCACATGAGCAGAGGTACAACGCCGCACACATCAGCACACGGAATGTGATAGAACGGACATTCGGAATACTCAAAAGTCGCTTTCGCATTCTTCATAAGACTGGTGGAGCGTTACAGTACAGCCCCGAGACCTGCTGCAGGATTGTGGCTGTATGTGCCATGTTGCACAACATTGCCACCAGAAGAGGCATACACATTGAGACGTCCGACAGTGACTCTGATGGGGACAACCAACCACCCGCACAACACCGACAGGCGCATGTGGCAAACACAGCAGAAGGGCAGAGGAGACGTGCACACATCACACAACATCATTTCTGAGGTAGGTAAGAATGACCCATAACAACTGAATGGTGAACGTAAATGGTTTATTATCATGAGCCCATGTCAAACTAAACAAGAGAGTACTGCAAATTAGGAAGGTGATTGCATTGAGCTCTGAAGTCTAATTAAAATAGTTCACAGCACTGGAGGGCAATCAACACGTTGTAATTGACCATGGTTACACCACCATGGCCAGTAAAGGAGGATATGCATGGCTAGCGCCTCTTGCCACGTACCCCCAGCCTCCTGTCGCCTGCCTCTGCAACATCACTCTGATGTGTGACTGTGGAAGTGGAGCTGCGCGAAGTGCGCCTCCTGGTAGTGGTCACTGGCACCGACAGGCTACTCAGGCTCGATGCCTCCTCACTCCCCTCCTCCCCTTCCAAGTTGATGGTACTCACGGTCCCGGACTGGATGTGTTCCACAGCAGTGGTCACTTGGCCTAAGGCCCTGGCAACATCCCCACAGAAATGGCCAAGATCGATTTGCATTGACACTGAGCGCCGTGCCAATAGCGTGGTGGTGTTGCTGAGCTTGTTGATGGCCCTTGTATTTGCTGACATGCGGATCAGGCTCTGGCGATGCCTTCTCCGCTTAGTGCTCTGTCCTGCAAGCACCGCCCGGGTGAGCTCCTGTAGGCTCAGGTGTGTCTGCTGAGTCCCCTCGGCAACCACTGTTGTTAGCTCGCGCACACTGTCTACCATTGTGCTGATGTTCTTAGCCAGCTTTGTGATCTGCATATTGATGGTGCCCATGTGTCTCCCCTGCAGGCGCTGCACTCGTAACATCTGTGACTCCACGCTGCCATACACATTTGGAGCCTGCTCATCACATGCCGCAATACGGGCCCTGGCCCTGCGCCGTCGTCCTGGTTGGACCTGTGCTTGTGGTTGAGTTGGTGCTGCAACACGTGGCTGGCTGGAGCCTGTAGTGGGTGCTGGAGTCAGCTCGGCTTCCATTGGCTGCAGTGGGGGTACATGTGCCCTGCATTTTGGTGGTGGGGGTGGTGTGCATGCTGGGCCCACTGGAGTCTCTACATCCATCTCTGCAGGTGTCTCTGCGATGTTGAGGCGGTCACTATCCTCAGAGTCTGCCTCAGCTGCATCTGTGATGTGAAACAGTGCAGTGTTAATTTTGTGTGATCCTACTTCTGTTTATCATTTGGCATACTTTGTTCTGATTAAATCACTAATTGCAACACACTGGCTGGCATGCAGTGTTGGTATGTTTTATTAACCATTGTTGCATTTGAATGCCCACTTGGCTGACATGACTACAACTCCCATGATGCATTTTGTGTATGAGGGGAAACGTGGCCTGGAGTTTTACATGTACACTGTGATTTGCCTGGGTGTATGTGCACGATCATACATTACGCCAAGGATTTACGCTTGCATGCATCTTACCTTGTGTGGTATTTGCTGCGCAGGATGTGTCCAACTGTGTGACTCCGATGACTGCCTCAGGCTCGATAGTCGCCTCAACAAGGTCCTCAGGGCTGTGTTGGCGGGTGCTTTCGATGGTCCCCCTCCTGTGCCACCTGCTTCCTTCAGCCTTTCGGCTATTTGCTCCTTGGCACGTTTCCTCAGATCGTACCACCTTTTCTTCAAATCATCAATGCTGCGGTGTGTGACTCCCACAGCATTCACTTTTGCCTTGATGCGCAGCCATATTTTGCGCTTTACTGCCTCTGGCACCTTCAGGGACAATTTGCAGAATAATTTATCATGACCTCCTCAATCAAATATTCCAGTTCCCTCTCCGAGAACTTCATCTTCCTCTTCCTGGTCGTGGCACTCTCCCCTGCTGTTGTTTTGTCCATCCTGGATCAGACAAAGAAGCTGGATGGGGATTAGGAGGTGTTTCAGGTCAGCTTCAGTACTCTGCCTCCTCCTCTGAGCTCCTCAGGGCACTGAATGAAGCATGGACTGGATGACTTCCTGGTTGTGATGTCATCAGCCTGCTTCCGATGCGACTCGCCGTTTGCGATTTGGCTAATAGCGAATTCGCTATATGCGAAATCGCTAATAGCGAGTTCGCATTTTGCAAATACCTGGTTTCGCGAGTTGCATTTGTCTCCTCGGTATTGTTTTAGCGAATATTAGCGGATCGCAAAAATTTACCGAAACCCTTCATGCATTCCGGATAGCGATTTCTTAATTGCGAATCCTTATTTTTCGCAATTTAGGAATCGCTATTTCTGGATTTGATGCATGTGCCCCAATATGATTAGATCTGATAAAACACGCTGCTTAACACTCCTTCTGGACTAAGCCTGAAGGCTGATCTCGACAGCTACCACTTAGAGAGCTTTCTATGGTTGTCTAAGACCACTAAAATCACCATAAGGGTTGTCTGGATTAGTGCAAATTGCTTCACTTAAATAAGTGTGCACCACATACTACTCCAGCCTCCTACAATCCATTTTTAACCGAAATGTTTAATTTAATTTATAATTACTGCAAGAGCTTTCTGTTTCATAACACTGACCTATTACAGTACTGAGTCCCTGAGCCAGCCATAACTCCTACCTACATCACAGGGGTAATAACTATTCAAAATGGGCCAATGCTATTGAGGACAGTGGCACTTAGTGATTAATAATGGCATTGGTGCTATAATAGGAAGCGCATGCATAAGAATACACTCTATGTTTAACTCTGTTTTAGAGGAGGCATCATGGTCGTGCTGAAGATCTCCCTTTGTTTCTGTTGTAACTGTTGCAATACCTTCTCTCCTCTGGTAGATGGCGTCTTTTGCCTCTGTCGCTACTCCAGCCTTCCCATAAACATAATGACAAGGAGCCCTTAAAATGCTCCACTTATGTGTCCAAACATCAGTTTTTTATTTATTTTTAAATCCCGAAGACACAGATCTAAAGCAAAGCTCCTACCTATTTGTTTTTGTTTTCATCACCAAAAGTGCAAAGCTATCCACACAATTCAACTCCACACATTTCCAGTCCACACCACATAATTCAACACCAAAACACATCCACTCAACAAAACAATTACACTACACAACACATACATCCAATTCACACCACAAAATTCCACATCATGCCACAATATTCAACAGCACACCACATAATTAACCTCCAATACATACCACTCCACAGCCCAAACTACCACTGAACATATTTACACTCCATAACAAACAAGCCCACTCCACATAATTCCAGTACACTCAATACCACATAAATACTATCCACATAATTCCACAACACACCATACCACATAATTCCACTACACATATCCACTCCCCACGATTCCATGCCACACAATTCCACAACTAAATAATCCAATCCACAAAATTCCACTACACACCACATACATACACTCCATAACACATACTAATAGACATTTACAGTGCCAATGGCTCTAACTAAAAAAAATGCGAGACCTATTGCATTTGCAATGCTTGTATAATCTATGCAAGCGTTTTCTGTGAGCGCCATCCTGAGCGATGTGTCGCAATTCTGAAATATATGGATGTTGTGAGGAGAGCCCAGCTTGGTTACGGTGGCTTCGCATGATTCAAATATGACGAGGAGTTTCAGGCTCGATTGGCTGTTAATCTGGATAAGGAATGGGGTGAGCTAGACAATGAACTATGGATGCAATGGATGAGGGCTGCTAGACCTATACCTGTTGTACATTCGGCGAGTAGTTTGCCGCTACAGTTCAAGCCCTTTCTTGGGCGTCCCACCCAGTTTGGAGTGGGTGTTGCAGGAAGAGGACAGTTGCCATAAAATGGTGCATATTGATCGTTTAATAGAGGGCAATGTATCAGACCACAGTGCCATTTCAGGCATTATTGTACCAACTGTGGGGGAAAACACCCAGTGTTGCAGTGTTTTGGCGATCTCCCCTCTGCGTGGCAAGGTCAGGTCCGAGGGAATAACAGGAGCAGGGGGCAACATCAGCTGCTGGCAAAAGGGGCCTACCCCAGTTAATGTACAGGCTTTGAGTTACAGGCTACAGTTTTATCTTCATCAACAGGAAGCAAAATGTCTGCTTTGGGGTGTCAAGGTCCTCAGCAAAGACGATAGGCTATTAATCTTCAATCAGCGTTGGCTAACCATGAGATTGTGGGGCAGAAGCTGCAGAAAGAAGTCAATGCTGGTAGAATATTAGGCCATTTTGACTATTGGCCAAATTACAAAATGTGACCATTTCTCCTTTGAGAGTGGTTCCCAAAAAAGAACGGTATTCACTTGTCTTGGCCCCACGGTGAGTCAGTGAATGACTATATAGCAATGGAAGACTAGGTGGTGCGTTATTCATCGATAGATGAAGCAGTCCAATTAGTGAGGGCATGTGGTGAAGGTGCAGAAATGGTGAAATCTGATATCACGTCTGCATTTAGACTTTTGCCGGTTCATCCGGAAGATTTCTCTTTTCTTGGTTTGCAGTTTGATGGTCTGATTTTCAACTACAGAATATTCCCCATGGGGTGTTCTATTTCTTGTTTTTTGTTTGAGATGTTTAGCTTTTTTTTGCAGTGTTTTTTAGCTCAGAAGTGCTGCAAGCTATTTAAGGAATAATCTAGATGATTATTTACTGGTGCGCCGGAATAGTCCCGGTGAATGCCAGAAGACTTTGGCCCTTATTTATGAAGGGCTTGCGCCACTGTTGCATAATATTTTTGTGACGCTGTGGCGGTGTAAACAATGTGCAACACTGCGCACTATTTACAAAGTGGCGCATCTAGGCAGATGCATCACTTTGTAAAGCCCTGTGCTACATTATACCTGCGTCAGGTATAATGTATGCAGAGTGGGCGTTCCCACGGAAAAAAGCCTCATAGAAGTGGCGCAGTGAAATCTATGAGATTTCACTGCGCCATTCCTATGACTTGACTGCATCACAATCCTAGCAGACGTAAGGAGGGACGCAGGGCCTTTCACATGGGATTCGCCCATGTGTAATGACACATCGCTGGAGTTGCGTCAGTTTTCCGACACACTCCAACAATGCACCAGATACATCAGGATTCCTGACGAACCTGTTCAGTCCTTGCGACATGGAGCGCTGTAGGGTAAATACGGGGTATCCATGGTGTCGCAAGGATGGCACAATGAAAAGAGACGCATCGCTGTTTTTGCCCAGTGAAACGCCACTTTTCATAAATGAGGCCCTCTGATGGAATTCGAACAAGTCATGGTGGAGTGGGAGTGCCTCTGGCTCCAGAAAAGACGGAAGGGCCCATTACCAGAATCACTTTTTTGGGTGTTGAATTTGATTTGGTGCAGATGGAAGTTCGTTTGCCGAGAGATAAGGTAGAAAAATGTATCAAACTTTTGGAGGAAGCGGTGGCCTGTTCAAAATTGGAATTGAGAGAGGTGCAACAGCTCCATGGTCATTTGAATTTTGCTCTAGAGTTGAGCGGACAGGGAGAGCTTTTTACAGGCGACACAGGTTTTCCATGGCTGGGGCGGTGATGCCCCATCACAGAGTGCATTTGAGTGACAGTGTGAAAGCTGATTTGAGGATGTGGATTACATTTTTGAAAGATTTCAACGGTGTGACGATGCTATCCATGGATGAGGATTGGCTTAGGAAGGTTCAGATATTTTCCAAAGTGCTGGAGTACATGGTTTTGGGCTATTTTGGGACGGGCGTTGGGTGGTGGAGCATTGGCCTCAGAATTGGCTGGTCAAAAAGAGAGCGCGCGTACCCTGTGTACCTTTTCGTGGCCTTGTAGAAGGGAAGTGAGGCAATGCAGTGCAAGTTGCTGCGTTGCCTCACACTACGATGGGTCGTTACGGTGGGTGTTCCCACGTGACACCCATGGCATTTGACACATTCCCAGATTTACAACAAGTTGTAAACCTGGGAATGCGTCAAAAGCTTACTCCTCTCCAGGAGAGGCATAGGGGAAGTGTAATGAGGAGAAATAACATTATTTCTCCTTGTTGTTTTCCCTCTGTGTGCTGCATTCAGCAGCACACATAGAAAGAGGAAATTGCCTCCATTCATTGTTTTTGTGCCAAAAGGTGTGCCTTCCTGCACAAAAACAATCATCTCTACAACGCAGACACCCTTGCACCATGGTGCAAGGGTGCCTGCATTGGCCATGGCAACCAATTGAGCGCCAGCGCAGGGAAAGAGGACAGGAATTCACTGTATTTGATAGATATGGTGCATTCATGCCCTTTTCTTTTGCCATAGGGCAGCGCAGCAAAAAGGCTTGTGGCACTGTCCTATGGCAAAACATTGTAAATGAAGCCCTTGGTTTGGATGGGGGTAGGGCATTGGTATTATGGTGGGGGAAGAGTGGCATGCGCTGAGGGGAGTTGTTGGGGGTTTTTGTCTAAATGGGTTACAGGGAAGCTGTGTCTAGACTTGCTGGTCATACATTTTTTTTTTCAACTCGTTTTATTTAAAATTTGCATCATAGATTTAGCAGAAATCCTGCATTTATCATTAGGTTACAGTTACAAATTGGAGAAAACAAAAGAAAACACATATCAGCAATCATTTTACGTGTTTAATAGTTCTTAGCATATTTTGGTTCACCATTGCTCAGAGTCGAAATCACAGAGCTGTTTACTGTCCTTCCCGGTCCCATTGAATATCCTTTAAGTTTGGTTGGTGCCTCCAGTACTTCTATTGCTTCTATAAGGTCCTCACACTTTTTCTCATTTTTTGGGACACCCTCGCTCTTTGTATATTACTTGTTCTGCGTTTTGGCACCAATCTAGGTCTGACATCCAGTTTGGTATCATAGGTGGATCTATCTTACCCCATGCTCTCGCTATGTTCCTCTTCGCTACTCCTAGGGCTAAGATGACCCATATTTGGTGATACCTTGGTCGGGGCTCCTCGCCGGAGATATTTAGTAGTATTTCTTTTGGATTCATTCGGATGGTTTGGGATATGACTTGGGACATTATTCCCGTGACTTGTTCCCAGAAGGGCTTAATGAGTGGGCAGGCCCATAGTGTATGAAATAAGGTGGCTTCCAGGCCACATCTTCATGTGAATAGTGGTGACGTTGCTTTTCCTGTTCTAAAAAGGAGGGTCCGGGAGTAATCGGAGCGATGGAAGATCCGTAGTTGGATCAGCCGGAACCTACTACTAATGGCTATCTCTCTCGGTCCCTGCAGTGTCTCAGTCCATTCCTCATTGTCAATGTCTCCTACATTTTCTGCCCACTTCTGACGTAAGGATGTCAACACCTCCGGGGAGTTCTGTAATAGCTTTTTGTAGGTCAGTGATATGCTCATACTAGGCACAGGGTCTGCTATCAGTCTGTCCTCCAAGGGGGGAGATCTGGCAGTGTGTCTCCTTCCCTTACATGACGCTTCAGTGCATGACCCAACTGTATATACCTACATCTTTCCTTTTCCAAAAGTTCGTATTCACGTTTGAGATCTGCAAATGATATTATAGCCTGTCCCCTCCAAACGTCTTCTAAGTGTTCTATCCCAAGTGTCTCCCAGTGCTTAAAGCCCTTCAGTCCTCTCATTTCTCTTAGTATGTCACTGCACCACAGGGGGGGTCTTTCCTGTTAGCCTGTTGCGCCAACCCAGGTGGCAAGTTGCCTCCCGCCAGGCTCTAATTACTGAACGAGTGTGCTCGAGGACAGTGTTTTCTTTTCTCCTTAGGTATAAAACTGTTTCGTAATTTCCTTTGCCCATCACATGCTTATCTATACTATATGCAGGCTCCTTCTGGTCTGCAAAGACCCAGTCATTAATTGCTATGAGCTGCGTTGCCCAATAGTAGAGTCTGGCGTCAGGGATCGCCAAGCCCCCATCATACACTCCCCTCTGTAATTTGCGCAGAGCTATTCAAGGGGGCGCTCCCTGTCACAGTGTTTGTACTTCCTGTTCTATCTTAAGAAATAGTTCCGGGGGTATACAGAACGGTGTGTTTTCCCACACTTACAGGAGACGCGGGAGGGTCATCATTTTATATACCCCAGCTCTTCCCGATAGTGTAAGTGGCAGTGTACGCCACTGTGTCACATCTTCATGTAGTCTTTCTAACTGGGGTTGTACATTTAATCTGAGAAACTTTTGTGGGTCCCTGGTAATGCGGATACCCAGATATCGGAACCCATCTTCTACGATCAGAGCTCTGCAGTCCGACGGGAGTCGGGGAGTCCCCCAGGAGCAGGAAGATCAGCAATTTCTACCAGTTTATCTGATACCCTGAGTGGTTGCTGAACTCTGTGAATATCTGAAGCAGCCTACATACTGATCGATATGGGTGTGTAACATATAGTAGGAAATCGTTCGCATAAAGTGATATGTGTTCCTCCCACCCTCCGGGCATAGGTATCCCTCTGATTAGTTGGTCTCCACGTATCCACACCACAAACGGCTCTTGTGCCAGTTCGAATATTATTGGCGATAAGGGGCAGTTTTGACGCATTCCCCTGTCCAGAGGGAACACCCAAGATGTTGTGCCATTTACCCATACTTGGGCCAGGGGTTCCTGATATAATACCTGGACCCACTTGCAAACGTTCGGTCCACTGCCCATCCTTGGCAGTACAGCAAATATATATTTCCATAATATACTGTTGAATGCCATTGTTGCGTCTAACGCCATTTCCACTGCTTTATTTAGGAAGGGGGGCTCGGTTTGGCTCTGGACCCCGTACAGACGCAGGGAATTCAATCGGGTGCTACAATGGGGCATGAAACCCGACTGACCTGGATGGATTATTTTCATAATAACCCCTCTCAGTCTTGTGGCTAGGACTTTGGTGAGCACTTTCACCACCACATTTAGGAGGGAAATCGGGCGGGGAGCTGCACTGGGAGGGGGGCTTACCTGTCTTATGAATGGTTACTATTGTAGCAATTCTCTGATCCCTCTGTAGCACACCCTCTTCTTAGGCTTTTTGAAACATGGCCAGCATTGGTTTGGCCACTCCAGTCGTGCATATCTTGAATTGTTCAGGGGGAGGTCGTTAGCTCCTGCTGCTTTCCCTAATGCTATTTCCGGGTCTGGGGGGCATACAGGGTCTCGTAGTATGAAGCAAATGCCTCAGCTATTTCCATATTTGTTTTGCAAGTCGTACCGTTAGTGTCCCTAATTTCCAATAGCCAGGTTTTTTCTCTGTCTCGGCGCTCAAGCCAGGCCAGGAGTTTACTGACTTTGTCCCCATGTCGTATAGGTGACGCTGGGTATCCAGGGCGTGTGCTCTAGCTCTATTCTGTGCAAGAGCGCGGAATGCGTCTTGCTTCAGGCGCAGCTAGTGGGACTGTGCCTCCAATCTATTCTCTCCTGTTTGTTTCTCTAGAGTTAGGACCTCCCCTTCCAGGTCCTCAATTTCTTGCCTTTCTCCTTCCTCTTCCCACTGATAAGAGCGAGGACCTGGCCCCGTAGCTCCGTTTTATATGCTTCCCAAAGTACATTTGGAGAGCTGACTGTCTCCTGGTTCTCTTTGAAGTATTGGATGGTACCCTCCCTAATTTTATCTTTCATTTCCCTCTCCTGGAGATACCAAACGTCTATTCTGGGAATCAACGGTCTATTTGCTGGGGGTCCTTGTAGGTGTACTTCCACTGGTGATTGGTCTGGGATGCCTCTCTCATGAATTATTGCACCTCAGAAATGACTGGCTGATGTCGTGTGTGTCAATAGGTAATCAAGCCGGGTATAACAGGCATGTGCTGGGGAGAAGTGTGTGAACTGTCTGACTGTGGGATTATGTTGCCTCCAGAGGTTGACCGATCCCATGGCCTCTACAAAGGATGAAAATGTTCCTCTTTTCCCAGTCGGGCTTGCCCCGCTAAATTTATCCAGGGATGCATCTATTACTTCATTGACGTCCCCCCCCCAGCACCAATATACCAGCTGGTAATGCCAACAGGGTGGCGCCCTCTTCTGGTAGAGTTCCTGTATGTAGCCGAGGCAGGATATACAGGGAGCACAGGTTCATAGTCTCACCCTCCCAGATGCCCGACACCGCCACAGGTCTTCCCTGTGGATCGTTCCAGGTATGTTGTGCTCTGAAGGGGAGTGTCTTCTTGAGCAATATTCCTACCCCTGTGAGTCTGTCATATACCCAGAGTGAGCAAGCAGTGTGTACCCAAACCTATCGAGGGCCCTATAGCTTGTGCCTTTAAGATGTGTCTCTTGGAGTAATATAATGTCAGGGGCCTGTCTTCGTATAGATTGAAGGACCAAGATACGTTTGATCATATGGCCCAATCCATTGGCATTCCACGACCAAATGTGAAGATTTCTATTCTGTGTTTGACTCATTGTATTATGTGGAGTGTCTGTAGGGGACCCTTGCTCAATTGGGACGTCACCATCCCGTCTCCAGCAATCCGAGTCTGTGAATCACTCTGAAATCTTTTCCCAGTCTCAACCATATAGTTCCATAATGATGGATTTATAAACAGAGCAAACACAAGGAAATGATGGACGGAGCGCTGAAACTTTTCAGACACTCACCCTCAGTCACAGATCTGGGTTGAATCCATCATCATTCTTTAGCTCACTTCGCCACCTCAGTTCAGACCCAGCAATATGCAAACAGTCTTGAACCTGTGCCTCATGGGAACAGTCCAGCCCGAACTGCCAAGCCAGGTCTTCCCTGAACCGGAAAGTAACAAGCATCCTGGGACCGCTTTCTGGGTAACACCCTTCATCAGCCAGGCTAGCTTGAATCCAGTGGCAAAGTGAGCAAGGGACCCACGTCTGGGCATTCCCTGCCAACTTAGGGCGAACCAAGCAAACACAAGGAGATGATGGACGGAGTGCTGAAACTTTTCAGACACTCACCACCAGTCACAGATCTGGGTTGAATCCATCATCAATCTTTAGCTCACTTCCCCACCTCAGTTCAGACACAGCTATATGCAAATCAGTCTTGACCCTGTGCCTCATGGGAATAGTCCAGCCCAACTGCCAAGCCAGGTCTTCCCTGAACCGGAAACAAGCATTCTGGGACCGGTTTCTGGGTAACACCCTTCATCAGCCAGGCTAGCTTGAATCCAGTGGCAAAGTGAGCAAGGGACCCACGTCTGGGCATACCCTGCCAACTCAGGGCGAACAAAGCAAACACAAGGAGATGATGGACGGAGCGCTGAAACATTTCAGACACTCACCCCTACTCATAGATCTGGGTTGAATCCATCATCATTCTTTAGCTCACTTCGCTATCTCAGTTCAGATCCACCTATATGCAAATCAGTCTTGACCCTGTGCCTCATGGGAACAGTCCAGCCCGAACTGCCAAGCCAGGTCTTCCCTGAACCGAAAACAAGCATTCGGGGACCGGTTTCTGGGTAACACCCTTCATCAGCCAGGCTAGCTTGAATCCAGTGGCAAAGTGAGCAAGGGACCTACGTCTGGGCATACCCTGCCAACTCAGGGCGAACAAAGCAAACACAAGGAGATGATGGACGGAGCGCTGAAACTTTTCAGACACTCACCCCCAGTCATAGATGTGGGTTGAATCCATCATCATTCTTTAGCTCACTTCGCCACCTCAGTGCAGACCCAGCTATATGCAAATCAGTCTTGACCCTGTGCCTCATGGGAACAGTCCAGCCCGAACTGCCAAGCCAGGTCTTCCGTGAACTGGACACAAGCATCTTGGGACCGGTTTCTGGGTAACACCCTTCATCAGCCAGGCTATCTTGAATGAATCCAGTGGCAAAGTGAGCAAGAGACCCACGTCTGGGCATACCCTGCCAACTTAGGGCGAACAAAGCAAACGCAAGGAGTTGATGGACGAGGCGCTGAAACTTTTCAGACACTCACCCCCAGTCATAGATCTGGGTTGAATCCATCATCATTCTTTAGTTCACTTCGCCACCTCAGTTCAGACCCAGCTATATGCAAATCAGTCTTGAACCTGTGCCTCATGCGAACAGTCCAGCCCGAACTGCCAAGCCAGATCTTCCCTGAACTGAAAACAAGCATCCTGGGACCGGTTTCTGGGTAACACCCTTCATCAGCCAGGCTAGCTTGAATCAAGTGGCAAAGTGAGCAAGGGACCCACGTCTGGGCATACCCTGCCAACTTAGGGCGAACCAAGCAAACACAAGGAGCTGATGGACAGAGCGCTGAAACTTTTCAGACACTCACCCCCAGTCACAGATCTGGGTTGAATCCATCATCATTCTTTAGTTCACTTCCCCACCTCAGTTCAGACCCAGCTATATGCAAATCAGTCTTGACCCTGTGCCTCATGGGAACAGTCCAGCCCAACTGCTCAAGCCAGGTCTTCCTGAACCGGAAACAAGCATCCTGGGACCGGTTTCTGGGTAACACCCTCATCAGCCAGGCTAGCTTGAATCCAGTGGCAAAGTGAGCAAGTGGACCCACGTCTGGGCATACCCTGCCAAATTAGGGCAAACAAAGCAAACAGAAGGAGATGATGGAAGGAGCACTGAAACTTTTCAGACACTCAGCCCCACTCATAGATCTGGGTTGAATCCATCATCATTCTTTAGCTCACTTCACCACCTCAGTTCAGACCCAGCAATATGCAAATCAGTCTTGACCCTATGCTTCATGGGAACAGTCCTGCCGGAAATGCCAAGACAGATCTTCACTGAACAGGAAACAAGCATCCTGGGACCAGTTTCAGGGTAACACCCTTCATCAGCCAGGCTAGCTTGAATCCAGTGACAAAGTGAGCAAGGGACCCACGTCTGGGCATACCCTTCCAACTTAGGGCGAGCAAAGCAAACACAAGGAGATGATGGACGGAGCGCTGAAACTTTTCAGACACTCACCCCCAGTCACAGATCTGGGTTGAATCCAGCATCATTCTTTAGCTCACTTCGCCACCTCAGTTCAAACCCAGCTATATGCAAATCAGTCTTGACCCTGTGCCTCATGGGAACAGTCCAGCCCGAACTGCCAAGCCAGTTCATGACTGATTTGCATATAGCTGGGTCTGAACTGAGGTGGCGAAGTGAGCTAAAGAATGATGATGGATTCAACCCAGATCTGTGACTGGGGGTGAGTGCCTGAAAAGTTTCAGCGCTCCGTCCATCATCTCCTTTTGTTTGCTTTGTTTGCCCTAAGTTGGCAGGGTATGCCCAGACGTGGGTCCCTTGCTCACTTTGCCACTGGATTCAAGCTAGCCTGGCTGATGAAGGGTGTTACCCAGAAACCGGTCCCAGGATGCTTGTTTCCGGTTCAGGGAAGACCTGGCTTGGCAGTTTGGGCTGGACTGTACCCATGAGGCACAGGGTCATGACTGATTTGCATATAGCCGGGTCTGAACTGAGGTGGCGAAGTGAGCTAAAGAATGATGATGGATTCAACCCAGATCTGTGACTGGGGGTGAGTGTCTGAAAAGTTTCAGCACTCCGTTCATCATCTCCTTGTGTTTGCCTTGTTCTCCCTAAGTTGGCAGGGTATTCCCATACGTGGGTCCCTTGCTCACTTTGCCACTGGATTCAAGCTAGCCTGGCTGATGAAGGGTGTTACCCAGAAACCGGTCCCAGGATTCTTGTTTCCGGTTCAGGGAAGACCTGGCTTTGCCGTTTGGGCTGGACTGTACCCATGAGGCACAGGGTCATGACTGATTTGCATATAGTCGGGTCTGAACTGAGGTGGCGAAGTGGGCTAAAGAATGATGATTGATTCAACCCAGATCTGTGACTTGGGGTGAGTGTCTGAAAAGTTTCAGCACTCCGTCCATCTTCTCCTTGTGTTTGCTTTGTTCGCTCTAAGTTGGCAGGGTATGCCCAGAAGTGGGTCCCTTGCTCACTTTGCCACTGGATTTAAGCTAGCTTGTCTGATGAAGTGTGTTACCCAGAAACCGGCCCCAGGAAGCTTGTTTCCGGTTCAGGGAAGACCTGACTTGGCAGTTCGGTCTGGACTGAAGTCATGAGGTACAGGGTCATGGCTGATTTGCATATAGCTGGGTCTGAACTGAGGTGGCGTAGTGAGCTAAAGAATGATGATGGATTCAACCCAGATCTGTGACTGGGGGTGAGTGTCTGAAATTTTTCAGCACTCCGTCCATCATCTCCTTGTGTTTGCTTTGTTCGCCCTAAGTTGGCAGGGTATGCCGAGACATGGGTACCTTGCTCACTTTGCCACTGGATTCAATCTAGCCTGGCTGATGAAGGGTGTTACCCAGAAACCGGTCCCAGGATGCTTGTTTCCTGTTCAGGGAAGACCTGGCTTGGCAGTTTGGGCTGGACTGTTCCCATGAGGCACAGGGTCATGACTGATTTGCATATAGCTGGCTCTGAACTGAGGTGGCGAAGTGAGCTAAAGAATGATAATGGACTCAACCCAGATCTGTGACTGGGGGGAGTGTCTGAAAAGTTTCAGCGCTCCGTCCATCATCTCCTTGTGTTTGCTTTGTTCGCCCTAAGTTGGCAGGGTATGCCCAGAAGTGGGTCCCTTGCTCACTTTGCCACTGGATTCAAGCTAGCCTGGCTGATGAAGGGTGTTACCCAGAAACCGGTCCCAGGATGCTTGTTTCCGGATCAGGGAAGACCTGGCTTGGCTGTTCGGTCTGGACTGTTCCCATGAGGCACAGGGTCATGACTGATTTGCATATAGCTGGGTCTGAACTGAGGTGGCGAAATGAGCTAAAGAATGATGATGGATTCAACCCAGATCTGTGACTGGGGGTGAGTGTCTGAAAAGTTTCAGCACTCGGTTCATCATCTCCTTGTGTTTGCCTTGTTCTCCCTAAGTTGGCAGGGTATTCCCATACGTGGGTCCCTTGCTCACTTTGCCACTGGATTCAAGCTAGCCTGGCTGATGAAGGGTGTTACCCAGAAACCGGTCCCAGGATTCTTGTTTCCGGTTCAGGGAAGACCTGGCGTGGCAGTTTGGGCTGGACTGTACCCATGAGGCACAGGGTCATGACTGATTTGCATATAGTCGGGTCTGAACTGAGGTGGCGAAGTGAGCTAAATAATGATGATGGATTCAACCCAGATCTGTGACTTGGGGTGAGTGTCTGAAAAGTTTCAGCACTCCGTCCATCTTCTCCTTGTGTTTGCTTTGTTCGCCCTAAGTTGGCAGGGTATGCCCAGAAGTGGGTCCCTTGCTCACTTTGCCACTGGATTTAAGCTAGCCTGGCTGATGAAGTGTGTTACCCAGAAACCGGCCCCACGATGCTTGTTTCCGGTTCAGGGAAGACCTGGCTTGGCAGTTCGGTCTGGACTGTACTCATGAGGCACAGGGTCATGGCTGATTTACATATAGCTGGGTCTGAAATGAGGTGGCGTAGTGAGCTAAAGAATGATGATGGATTCAACCCAGATCTGTGACTGGGGATGAGTGTCTGAAAAGTTTCAGCACTCCGTTCATCATCTTCTTGTGTTTGCTTTGTTCGCCCTAAGTTGGCAGGGTAAGCCCAGACGTGGGTCCCTTGCTCACTTTGCCACTGAATTGAAGCTAGCCTGGCTGATGAAGGGTGTTACCCAGAAACCCGTTCCAGGATGCTTGTTTCCGGTTCAGGGAAGACCTGGCTTGGCAGTTCGGGCTGGTCTGTACCCATGAGGCACAGGGTCATGACTGATTTGCATATAGCTGGGTCTGAACTGAGGTGGTGAAGTGAGCTAAAGAATGATGATGGATTCAACCCAGATCTGTGACTGGGGGTGAGTGTCTGAAAAGTTTCAGCACTCCGTCCATCATCTCCTTGTGTTTGCATTTATAAACAGAACATACATTCTTTCTGGTAGAACAGCCCCTGAAACTTCTCCCACCACCCCCCTCCCTGCTACCCCGCCTAGTGAGCTAAAACGTGCCCACCCCCCCCCCAACTTGCAGAGTGCCTGTCGCCCAATATAACCCATAACAATCTTAGTACAGGGGCAGGCAACACACGTCAGCCCAAGATGGAATTTCCTAAATTAACAAGCATCAACATCTCCTTCCCCTAGGATCTTAGTGCAGCGACTCCCTGTCTATACCATACTCTGGGAAATTTCACCCCAGCCTCTATCCCCCGTCTCTATAAGACCTGGAGTCTTGTGGGCTCGATGCATTTAGAAGCAGACATATAAGATACATTGGAGGAAAAGTTACTGAATTGCAGCTTTGTTAGTATCTTTATACATGATTTTCTCACGATTCTGGCCCCTCGATGAGGGGTTGGCAGTTCTCTTGCTGGCCATCATCTCGGCAGATAGTACCCCCCTCGGGTCTTCGGCTCTCTTTATTTTTAGATCCTTTCCAATACACTGGCCTCCACCCCTCCACCCACTCCCAGACTTCTTCCGGGGTATCAAAGTGCCATGTTTTGCCCTCACTGATAATCTTTAATCTGGCTGGATATATCATCATGTATTTTACGTCTTTTTTCTGGAGGGCTCCTTTCACTGCTTTGAAGCTCCTTCTTTGCTTTTGCACTTGTAAAGTGAAGTCCGAAAAAATCTTATAGTTGAGTTATCCATGCATAGATCTCAATGAATGCGTACCGCCTGCAGGATCGCATCCTGGTCTCTATACCTAAATATTCTTGCTATGATTGTGCACGGTGGGACACCCGGTTTGGGTCGAGGGCCCAGAGCTCTGAGCGCACACTCTATGGTAAAGAATTTAGAGAGTCTCATGGGGTGCAGGGTGTTAAAACTTAAGTCTTCCAGGAACAGGTCGATACTAGGTCCTTCTGTTCCTTCCGGTACCCCCATCACACTAATGTTATTATGTCTAGATCTGCCTTCCTGATCGCCCACTTTTGCTGTAAGGACTGCATTGTCCTTTGTGAGGGCCTGTACTTGTTCCTCTAGACGTTTAGTCTTTGATTGGAGACCATTTATCTGAGATTCCGCCGTCTTCACTTTGTCTGCTATGTTTCTGACATCTGCCCTAAGAAGGTTCACATCCGTTGTCACCGAGTCAAATTTGGGTTCAACTTCTAATATGCCTCGTAAGACTCGTATTGCTGGCATTATTTCTGTCAGGGTGGGTTCCTCTTCCTGTTGCGTGGAGGGCCCCGCATCAGTTCCCACTAGGGGGGGAAGTGTCTCCTTGAGCCGCCATTGGCACTGTATATTTGTTTAACGTATTTGATTGCAGCGGCTTGGCCCCAAGGTTTCTGACCATTGCCCCAGGTTTCTTACTCCCGGCCAGTTCCTCCTGTGCCATTATCTTATGACATTTGCTAATGCTGTTCACCTCATGGGGCCAAGACTTAGTTTTGTAAGGGCTGGTGCTTTGTGGGGAGACACCCCCATGAGTGAATGTCTTCTTTGTGGGGGAGGAGAGAGCACGGCTGTATGTCTCGAGTTCTTTCCTTGGGACCCAGGCCCCAGCAAATGCCTCAGCCAGTCCCGGCCCCCTCTCAATTTCTTCACTTGCAGCGCCTCTCACACCTGCCCCTGCCCACATCAGGAAGACTCTTCATCTCCAGCTGTCTTCCCCCAACACACGCTCACCAGGGCAGTCCGGTGGTTTCCCACAGCCTCCATTTCCTCAGCTCGGGCCTCTTTGCATTCAGGCATCCTACGGCCATCGCAGCCGCAGGGAGGTAATGTTGTTGTGGCCCAACTCGAGCCGCAGGGCCGTGAGACCAGCTATCAGCAACGGAGCAGGTGAGAGATCCCTCGCTGGGACGGCCGTGGCGAGGGAGGAGGGAGCGGGAAAAGGACCGCAGACGCACCTCCCCCACACAGACAATTTAGGTTTTGCGACCGGGCCTCAGTAGGCCTTCCCAGCCCGGTCGCCCCTCACCTTGTGTCACTCTGCAGGCTTTTCCTCCTCCCCAGTTGAGGGTCCATGATGTCTCGTCGCGGCCAGCCCCTCCTCCTCTGGCTCTGCAGCGGGGCCAGCTAGGTCCTGGCACTCGACTCCTGCCTCGAGTCACCCGGATCTCTCTCCTGGCACGTGGTCCACAGGGGGCTCTGTCCACACCGGCCCCGCAGAATCTCCGTCCACAGTCGGGAAGGGATCAATTGGATTCCGTCCGTCTCTGCTATAGCGTTGGGGTCATGCTGCCATTTCTTGGGGTTGGATAATGACGGATTTTTGGAGATTGTTTCTCAGGCTGCTGCGGAGCTCCTCTAGTGTGTGGCCATCTGGTCATACATTTAGGCAAAAATTATCTTGTTTCTTTTTCCGGTATTGTTCTTTTGAAAACAATGAAAAGTTATTTATCTTGGATACTGGACAGCTGGGCTGGCACACACATTATGTGATTAACACAAAAAAGGGCCACGGGTCCGAAATAGAATTATGAAGTGCTGTAGGATTACATCAACCATGTACTGGGGGGGGAATCCCTTTCAGGACGGTTCCCCTCACACACCAGAGGTGTCATGCTTCATCATAAGGGTGCCTCCTCGTGTAAATGAACTGATCTCTACGCGGGCTACAGCTCCTGTCCCGTGGACCTGCGCCTCGTACTCCAGCGCTACACCTGAGTGGTTGGATTTGCGCATGTACACTTTGGCTACTAGGCCAGGACAGATGCGGTGAATTCTTTAACCAATGTTGGTTTCAACGGTAAACATACTGAACAGCAGGATCACTGGTTCAGTATAGCACACCGTCGACACTGCACATTATCTTTATATGTGCATGTACCTCACTTTGTTGCAGTAGCTCTATGCTTGATCCTGATGAAGGCCACGACACTTTAATAGGTCCTTAGGCTGAAACATGTTGGTCATACACTAATACAGGTGCCTCTGATCCAGCGGTGTACTAGCAGCAGATACTCCACTACCATATACTCACCTGGGCCCATATAACTACTTCCACTAAATAGCAAGTAGACCACTGGAACTTAGTTTATGATTTTCATACTTCAAGATCTAGTTATTTCTTTCCCTAACTAAACTTTTCACTGATCAAATAGTTCTTTCCTCTGGTCAATGGACCATTAGTTGGAACTAGTTGATGGTGATAATTAACATAACTTATTAAACATTTCTCGATTAAAATGAAATAATCACAGACTCGGGAAGTTTTCAAATCTTTATCTAAATTAATTGAGTGTGAACCATCTCAACGTTTCAGTACAAACACCCTCATTCGCAAGAGTGTCAATTCAATCAATTCATATTAAGCAATAGCAATTCAGATCCACACAATAACTATGCTTAGAAAGAAGAGGACAGAGAGAGAAGAACATCTATCAATACGATGAATTTATAATTACCAAGTATGGTGTGAAGACCAACCCCCTGGCCAAAGGGCTGGTAAGGGTCCCCCGGGATAGATCATGAGACAAAGACTTCAGGACAGGAATCAGGACAGGATACTTAACCTCTCTAAATACCGACGACTGCGTCGCACCCCTCTCTGACACTCTCTTCCTCCTCGTGGTTCTTCCGCGATCTTCTGTCTAACCCAATTAAGTTAAAATAGATGGTTCTTCATTCGATTTCTTCATCAGCGTCTCACTGCATCAGCACCACCCCCAACACCGACAGCATCCCGAGCTCTGCTTCTGTGCTCCCGTTAAGCTCCGTGTCAGCTCTGCTCATCATCAGCTTCTCCCCGTGTCTGCTCCCGTGACTGCTGCCAAATAAGCTAAACTAACTAACTGAAACTACCTCAATTATACCTTTCCATAACCATGTACAACCCATAAATGTTTCAATTTCACAAAATACTAACTCTGATTGGACAGGCGAGGGGGGATGATCATCACACCATGCTTACATTTCACTTATTTCATTAAACCATTGTTTCAAACCCTCCCCTCAAACTTTTATTAAATCATTTCCTTTCCCATACATCTCCAAACTTTATTAATACAAAATGTTGCAATGTCATGAATAAAGCTCCTTCATATGAACTCTTCACCCTCATGTTCCCAGGGCACATCTTCGCTGGCCTTGGACACGTGACAAGTCCTTACTTATCTTTCCGTATTGTCTCTCTGGTGCGCATGCGTATGGTCAAGTCAGTCAGCTCAATTCAAACAAGTGTGGAGGGCCCAAATGCGCACTAATAATAAAGTCAAAAGAAGAAATGTTATTCTCAAAAATAAATGGTTTCACTGTACACCACCAACCTCTACTCTAACCCACTCTAATTATTATTACCCTTTCTGCATTTGCGTTAGTATAAAACTTATTTTCTATTTCAGTCAAGCAGGTGCCATGCATGTGAGCTTTCAAGCGGCCATTTTATTACCTTTTGCGCAGGCGCAAGATTTTCCCTCCAAACATTAGTACATCATACTACGTAGATGTAGTAGACGCATGCGCAGTAAAGATCCCTTGTTAAAGTGCGTTTTAGTCCTTCGTTCATGTTACTGCAGTTAGTAAACACATAAGCAAGCTTCACTGTCCCGCGTGTCTTTTTCTAAATGCTAAATATTAATTACAAACACGTTGTTAGTAATTCGTTAATAAGTTAAAACGAAAGGATTGCTTCCGAGCAAGTCTCATTTACGAGTCCTTGCTCCATCAATCCCCTCTCTGATGGCATTTTAAGCCATCACAAAATTACCCATCCCATCCCAGATACCAACTTTAGCACTTCTCAATTTTCTCTATTTCTCTTCTCAAATTCCCATCAATCAACTCGTTTCCTTCTAAATCCTTCATCTTCTTGTATATTTTGCCTTTCATTTCTTCCAGTTGTATTTCATCATATTTTCTTTTTCGTTTCTGTCCCTTTCCTTTTCTTTCAAAATGCATTTTCTCTTTCCTTTCTCTTCTACAACACTTATATGTAATCATCATTATTATTACTACTATTATTATCATAACTAATGGTATTATTATTTGACCTAGAAAACCATTCCCAAAATCAACAAACCATTTCCCTATTGATGTTATACTTTTTGTTAGTCTTCCCCACACACTGTCAACCTCCAGTTGGGTCAAGTCTTTATGCGTTCTTGTAATGTTTTCAATATATCCTTTAATTTCTCTGCTTTTGTCCGGAATATAAGTGCAGCAATGTTGAGTTTTCAACATGCCATAGACTCCACCTTCTTTTGCTAATAATATATCAAGAGCAAGACGGTTCTGTAAAACCATAGACCTGATTGCAACCATTTCTGTGTTAATCATTAAGAATCCTCCTGCAGGATCTGTAGAAAGACGATCAACTATGGTTGATAACTTACAAATTTTCTGTGAATTAAGAATGACTCCAACTGAGGGTATCAGTGCACTAAAAATGTCTCCTACAATTTCAGAGAAACTAGCTCTTCTTCTACGTGTTAGTCCATTAGAATTTCCATTGGTTCCACTGATTTTATCTACATGATAGATTTTTGGAAAAACTATTCCAAAGTAACAGCTCCCGTACCATCTTGCAGGTAACCTATAGTAGGCGTTGCTCCCACAAACATAATACACTCCTGGAAATACAGGATCAGTTCCCCCTTTTAGTCCCCACCCTCCTAAAATTAGGAAGTTGTGTTCACATTCACTGGAACCAATGTAATTATTGTTATAATCTGTCTTTAATCTATGGAGGCAGAATTTTCCCCTTTTCACAAAATCCAGGGACATCACAGCATGAGCCTTGCCACTTGCATAGATTCCCTCCTTCCCAACCCATGGAGGTACATGGGTTTTCTGTTCAGTTGCCTTCTTTATTAAATCCTGTCTCCTTTCTTCTACTAAATTCAAAAATTATTTTTCTTCTTTTCTTAATGTACATGTTAGATTATCTTTATGTGCCTGAACTAAATCTATTGAACTTATTGTTAAGAAAAATTCACCCATAAACTATGCATTTTTACTACTAACTACTGGATTCATATTCTTTCTAATAGGTAATTCTGAGAATACTACATTTATGTCTAAATAAAAATATTGAAGTCTCCCTGTAGCATAAAATAAACTTGATAAAATACTACATGACACACCATACGTTAAAGGTATATGGTGATACGTCAACCCTTCTGATACTGATGAGGGTAACTTCATACACACGTAGCAGTTATTAATCTCCATAGTACTAACATATTGAAATAACAATTTAATAAACACATTAGAGGACGTACTATAGTCTGATTCATTATGATAGTTTGCTTCATCTTCTACCCCTATTTCTATTTCAGTTTTTTTTATTCTATCCACCTTAACATTAGTATCTGTATTATTCTTGTCACTTATTTTCATTAACAAAGGTACTCCTACTGTTAGGAATAACCATACTAATGCTACTAATAAAATACTACAAAAACAAAATCTAAAACACTTCTTTTTAATCCACGTTTTGGTTTCCCGGTAACTACTATTTCTGCTATTTTACTCCTGAGAAAATTTCTTTTCTCTTATCTTTTCTTTGTCAGTTTGACTTTCCTTTTCGTTTTTAAGGAGGCCTCAATTTGCTTTCATCAATCTGAACAATATGAATTTCTTCTGTTTCATCAGTCAGATCTAGGGATTCAAATTCCTCGAGTATGACGTAAGTCCATTCAGGAGCCTTGTATCTCCTGTTTAAATTTCTCAATCTTGGACTTCTTCGAGTTATTTTTGCCAAGGTTTGTTTTGATTGTGTTTGATTTGTGACTTCATTTACTTGTTCTGGTTTCTTTTCAGATTTTCTCAAGTGATATTTTAGTTTCTTTACTCCGGTTGGCCAATTGTCTCCTTTTCTGATTCTTTTGATTTGCACTGCGTTTTCACCTTCTTTATCTCCTTGTAAAGTTCTTTTTATTTCATTTATTCTAGGCACAATCTGTTCTGGTTCTCTGTTTTCTGTGCTTGTACCTTCTTTTGCTTCCACCTGCTCAGGTCTTACCGTATTTTGTTCTTCTTTTTCCTGAGCTTGTTCTTCTAATTCTATCTGACCTTGTTCAGGTCTTACTTCAAACTTTTCTTCTTCTGCCTGAACCTGTTCTCCTAACTCTATCTGATCCTGTTCAGGTCTTAATTCAAACTTTTCTTCTACTGCCTGAACGTGTTCTTCTATTTTTCCCTCCTCAGGTTCGTGAAAGTCTTTTTTATTTTCCACATGAGTGTGTTCTTCTACCCCTGTCTCTTCCTGACTACTTTCCTGTCTTTTCAGTTCTGTTCTTCTTCTTGTTTCAATAACATCATCAATTATTTCAATCACTGATATCCACTCTTCCTGACTTGTACTTGGCTGTTCGTCATATGGTTGTCTTTCAGAAACTATTACTCTAGATTCTTCAATCTCACAGCTTACAACTCCTGACGCTTCAGCCTGTTCAGTCAGTGGTTGCTCTTGTTGCTCTGATGGGCTCGGAACTCTTCTGGTATGGCTGGCATGAATCCAATTGGGCAAACCTGCACACTTCACTGCTGTGGTAGTGACTAGTATGACTTGCCGCGGTTTGTCCCACCTTGGTGCTAGGCACGACTTTCTTGCGTGTTTCTTCACTAGCACCCAATCTCCAGGATTCAAATCATGCGCTTGGTCTGGCTGTCTTTCAACTGCATCTTCTCCAACCTGGTGAGAGACAGAATGCATCATTTCAGGCAGTCCTTTGCAATAGTCCAATACCAGATCATCAGTTATACTCATTAGTTTATTTCCAGGAATAAATGCCTGTCTCATGGCTCTTCCCATGAGAATCTCATGTGGGCTCATTCCTGTTTTTCTGTCTGGAATACTTCTGAGACCCATCAATACAAGAGGTAATGCATCTGGCCATTTCAGCTTTGTGGATGCACACACCTTTCCCAATCTTGACTTGATTGTGCCATTCATTTGCTCAACAATTCCAGAAGCCTCTGGACGATAAGCACAGTGCAGTTTTTGTTCAATGTTAAATGCAGCACAGATTAATCGGATTATTTCATTATTAAAATGAGGGCCTCTATCTGATTCCAAAGTGACTGGAAAACCAAATCGTGGAACTAACTCCCTCAACAACAATTTTGCAACTGTAAGACTGTCCTTTCTTCGAGTGGGATAGGCTTCCACCCATCTTGAGAAAAGGCATACTATGACAAGTATATATTTCAGTCCATTGCATGGGGGCAATTCAATAAAATCCAACTGCAATCTAGTGAAGGGTCCTTCTGCTTTTCCAATCTTTCCCCAGCTTACCACTGTCTTTCTACCTGGATTTTGCTGCTGACAGGTTAAGCATCTTTGGCAAAGGCTCTCTGCGACTACCCTGAATTTCGGATTGTACCAACTCTGTCTGAATAGCCTGATCATTGAGTCTCTCCCTATGTGTGTTGCTCCATGATACACTCTTGCCATTTTTGAAAGCAAACAATCTGGCATGACTGGTCTTCCATCTAAATACACCCATACCTCATCATGTGGTCTCTTTGTACAAGCTGCCTTTATCCAAATTTCCTTTTCCTTTTCCTCAACTTCTTCCTGCAATTGTCTAATCTCGTCCCATGTTTCTGGTACTGAGAGAAACATAAGTTGGCATCTGGTTTCACCCGTTTCAATTTTTCTGTTTATGGCCACTGTATTTTTGGCACAGTATTTGGCCACTTGATCAGCATAATTATTGCCAGCAGTCACATAGTTATTTCCTGACTGATGTGCAGCGCATTTTACAACTGCTATCTCTTTTGGCAATTGTAATGCTTCCAACAAATCCTTCACATTTTTGCTGTTTCTGATAGGAGATCCTGAAGAAGTCAGAAATCCCCTCTGCATCCAGAGCTGGCTGAAGTCGTGCACAACCCCGAACCCATATTGACTGTCCGTAAATATGGTTACTCTTCAATTTTTCCCCTTTTTGCATGCCATTGTTAAGGCAACCAATTCAGCTACTTGTGCAGACTTGACCCCAGGTAAACAGGATGCTTCAATTACCCCAGATATTTTACAAACAGCATATGCAGCACTTAATCCTCCTTCTTGTGTTCTGAGGCAGGAACCATCTACAAATAACTCATGGTCAGCCTCTTTCAAAGGTGTCTCTTTTATGTCAGGCCGGGGCTTCATGCATAACTCAGTCACGTCCAAACAATCATGATCACTCTCATCTCTCACTTCTTCATCGCAGGGGTCTGGCAGTAGGGTAGCTGGGTTCATAATCATACACCTTATCACAGTCACGTTCTCAGCTCCCAAAATCACTCTTTCATACTTAGTCAATCGACTAGGGGTGAGATGCTGTGTTCTTGTTCTTGTCAAAAGAATCTCAACTGAATGTGGAACAAAAACTTTTACCGGATGTCCCATCACTATCGACTCACTTTGCTCCAGACTCATACAAGTAGCAGCTACTGCTTTTAAGCAGCCAGGTAATGCTGAAGCCACTGGGTCCAATGTAGCTGAAAAATATGCCACTGGACGTCGACTCAATCCATGTCTCTGTGTTAAGACTGAAAGTGCACAATTTTCTCTCTCACAACAAAACAATGCAAAGTCTTTTGAATAATCAGGCATGCCCAAAGAAGGAGCCTTACACAAACAATTTAGCAATTTTACAAATGCCTCTATGCAGTCATCATTCCAATCAATCGGATCTTTTGCTCTTTTCCGGATCATCTGTATCAATGGCTTTGCTAACATTGAAAAACCATTAATCCATTGCCTACAGTATCCAACCACTCCTAGAAACATTCTCATTTCTCTCTGGGTCTGTGGCAATTGCATTTCTTTGATTATTTTTATTCTTTCCAGTGTCACTTTTCTAACTCCTCTTTCTATTTTATGCCCTAAATATCTAACTTCTCGTTGACAGAATTGCAATTTTTCTGGAGACACCATGTGTCCTCCTTCAGCCAAATGGTTCAGCAATGCAATTGTGTCTGTGACACAATCTTCTCGTGTTTTTGATGCCACCAATAGGTCATCAATGTACTGGACCAAAACAGATTTTCCAGGCATAATCAATGATTCCAGCCACTTTTTCAAAATCTGATTAAAAATTGAAGGACTCTCTGTGTACCCTTGAGGAACTCGACACCATGTGTAAATATGATCCTCAAACTTAAACGTAAAAAGATACTGGTTGTCTGGGTGCAACGGAATAGAAAAGAACGCTTGGCATAAATCAATTACTGTAAACCAACCTGCATTCCAAGGTATCTGATAAAGGATCACTGCTGGATTTGGCACTATTGGACAACATGGCACTACAATTTTATTTATTTTCCGTAAATCCTGCACTATTCTGTACGTTCCGCTAGGCTTTTTCAGTCCCATTATTGGCGAATTACAGGGACTACCCATCACTTCTTTTAAAATACCTTGTTTAACCATTCGTTCAATCTCTGGGATAATTCATGCTTTTACTTCTGGATTCATCTTGTACTGTCGGGTGTTTGGATACACTGCACCTTCTTTCACTGTCACTTTAACTGGGTCTATATTTGTCATTATCCCAATGTCTTTTCCTGTAAAATCCCACACTTCTGGATTAACTGTAGTTCTCAACACTTCTGGTAATTCATTCTCAGTTATTAATGAAAACATTTCATCTACCTCCGTTCCCTGTTTGGCTAACATCATCTTGTATACGACGTCTTCATCAGGGGTTTGGAAAGCGACACCATCCGGTGTACAATAGATCGTGCAATTCATCTTGCACAAAAGATCTCTTCCCAACAGATTCACAGGACTGGAATCGCAAACTACGAACCGATGCATTTCTTTAAAATTTCCAATGTGCACCTCCATTGGTTTGGTAATTGGGGTTCTAATCTGTTGGTTTGACACACCTACAACTTGGATTGATTCTCCCGAGAGGGGTAGGTTTGAGATGTCTGCTGTTCTCATAGTAGACCTGGTAGCACCAGTATCCAATAGGAAAGTAATGTCTTTACCTTCTACTCTCCCATCAACAAATGGACCTGAATGATCTACCGGCAAGGATGTGCCAAGCACGCACTTCTCTTCCTCCCCCCTCAGGCACCGTCATTGTGCAACATCTGAATGCTCCTCATTATTCTGTAAAAAATATTGTGTAATTGTTCTATTATTCTTACCACTTTCTCCTTGAAATCCGGTGTTCGTACTGAAACTTTGATGATTCACAAAATTTGGCATAGGAGCTGGTGGCACCTGATATTGTGGAGTAACTACCTGCTGCTGTTGATTCATAAGTACTTCATTCTGCATCTGTGGGATTAAATTTTGATTTGGCCCATTATTACTCTTATTATTCTGAGTACTCTTGCACTCGTTCTTCCAATGTCCAAGCTTTCCGCACGCATGACAAGGAAACTTCTTTTTCGCTTCTTCTCTGTCCATTGGTCCCCTATATTTACTACCATTCGCTCCTTGATTATTCTGACTCTGTTCTTTCACTTGATTATTATTTTGGTCAATTGTTTTCTCTTCTTGCTGTTCTGCCAATTTAACTTGTGCCCACATCATTTTCTCTTTTAGCTTCCTACCCCTGGCTTCAATGTCATCTCCGCAATATTTCGCATACTTTAAAATCTCATCCACTATCTTGCTTTGCCAGCACAACATGTGCTGCTGTATCATCTGACTGATTTCTGGTTTTAAACCATATACAAACCGATACACACAATGTCCCATATCCTTGTCACCGATTTTTTCAAAACCACTATACTGCTGAAACACCTGTAACAATCTTTCATAATATGCAAGTACAGATTCATTTGGTTCTTGTGTTGTTCTATCTATTTTTACCCAATCTGTTTCTTTAGGAGGAATTTTCCCTTTCAAATACGTAATCACTTGGTGATACTTTTTCATCACCTCCTCCGAGGGTGCTCCTGTCTTTGAGTCTCTAGCATACTCCTCATTAGGCCAATCAATTGTAATTTTGCATTCTGTCCATAAATCAGCAGGTACCACTATATCAAATAGACCATCCAAATCCTTCAATAAAACCTTTGAAACCTTCACAAATCTCTCTACCTGTTTATACTATTCAACTGGTTTTTCTCTCAACTTTGGAAAATCATTTGTAAATGACAAAATATCTTGTCTACTCCAAGGAACATGAACATATCCACCTCCAGGAACCTCTCTCATTGGACACAATTTTTCGACTTTGCTTGATTCTCTTACTGGAAATGCAGCTGCTGCTTCTATCGCTTGTACTTCCTCTTTCTTTCTTATCCATCTAATTCTCCATTTATCAATGCCTCCCCATTTTCGCAAAATGTTCATTAATTCCTTTATCTGTAGGCTGTTTCCAGAAGCATTTACACTTTCTAAATCTTTATCAGTAAAGTCCTCTCGATATGGTTTCTGTAACAACTTTGATTTCCCTATGTCTATTCCAATCTCTGAAGCAACTTCAGTCAATCTCTCATGAAATACTCTTGCCCTTCTGGTTATACTCTCACATAAAAATAATAATTCTTCTTCATTGTAAGCATTCAATCTTTCTGTGCCCACACATCCTGTCATCATCTCTTCCAATTCCACTTTCAATCTGCTGATGTCTAAAATCCTTGGTGTTGGGTTCTGATTATCTCTTTCCTGTGCCCATCTTTCTATTTCTTCAGAGGTGACTACTGTTGCGCCTCCAGTTCCAGTAGGAACCAAAGGTCTTCTTTCTCTCAAATTCATGGGCGTAACTCTCTTTGGAGTTTCCGTCAAAGGTTCCACATTAGGGAGATCCATTAATGAAATAATTGACTCACTTTCGCTAACCTGATCATCTGTAATTATTATTTCTTTCCTAGGACTATTTAACGGAACTGTCACAGATTGTGGTTTCTGGCAAATCTTATTATCTCCATACAATGGGATTACTGGACCAATGGTCACTGGTACTGTCAAAGCTTCAGTATTCAAATTCAATTGACTTATCTTTTGAACTAGTTCTTCTCTAGTTTTGTTCAAAGCATCTCTTTCATTATCCTGCAACACTCTGTTATATGACGTTTCATGTAAAACCTGTGGGGTTAATGGCATTCCCATTACTGGTGCACTTGGGGTAACCTTACTAGTGGCTTCTTGATACGGTGGTGGATTTTTAATTAAAATATCCTCTAACAACTCGTCATCTGATTCACCATATCCTCCTGTGTTCATGTGTTTCGTTTTCTCCTTACACTTTCCTCCAGACTGTTCCTCAGCCATTAACACTGGATATAAACCTTCTGATACCATAGCTCTCCTCCATTGTTTCATCTGCCCTTCGCGTGACTCATGCAAGTGTCTGGGAAAAAATCCTCTATATCTTCCACCTCTGCATTTCTCTCGTTCATATGACTCAGTCTCCCATTCTTCCAAAGCCTCATATTGAGTTAACCTAGGTCTAGGTTCTAAATCATTCATTTTAAATCTCAAATTCTGAAGAATCCTCCCATTAAATGTACCATCTTTGGGAAAAGCTAGCACGCCATCATCCTTCGTATATTCTATCCAGTTTTCCAACCACACGCAAGTATGATATCCTCTTTCCATCATCATAAAAGATGCAGGTGTCTTCAGTGGCAGAATAGGAATTCCCTCTCTAGTCAACACAGGCTTATCCTTTACAAAGAAATTCTTAATTTTCCTTAAAAATGAAATTTTTCTTTTCTCTCCATACATCCTTGAAGAACGATGTATAAAATTATATTCTGCAAACCCTTGAAATCTTCTACCTCTACGTCTTGCACTAACAGTCAAATCAAAATCCCGCATACAATCTCTCTCTCCACCAATCCTAGCGCAGCTTCTGACTAGCTATCCAATTAAATCAGGCTCACGCTCGTGACCTTTCCAATGCCAGCGCAGCCTTTTCCTGACGTCAGATCTGCTCCTTTCTACTGACCCCTCCTTTACAAGGCTGCTCCTGTCACACGACCGCTGTTTCTACCAACCCCAGTGCGGCTCACTGTGACGTCAGTACCACTCAGGCAACTGACCCTCCCTTTACAAGGTAATACGAAAACTTATTTCTCTATATAATTTCTTTTAAAATTATTTGTTATTAACGACATAAAAACATTCGCTACTCTGTCTGTTCCACTAAATCAAAGGATAGTTTATTTCTTTCCACTGCGAGTAAAACCCTTCCGCTTACCCTTCATATAAGCTCCAGTGAACCTGCTACTCCTCCGGTGTCACCCGTTTTGGGAAATTTGAGACCAAAGTTTCACCAGCGAACTCCTTTTGCTGTCAATCTAGCTAGGAAGAACCTGTTACTCCTTCAGGGTTACCCTTTCTAGGTGATATAACGCCTAAAGTTTCACTAGCGAACTCTTTGCTATCAATCACTCTCACTTTTACACAGAAAATAGTCCCTACTTTAACACTGCCAGCCCTACCTAGCTTCTCAGTGTTATTCCAACAGACGAGTAACCTCACTGCAGTGTGGTTTCTATCGCCACCCGCTATTCATTCCCCGGGAATTTTCCAGACGACATAAAACAGGACGCTAACTCTTTTTGTTAAACATAAATCAATAATCAATAATCTATACTTATCACCAAACTCGTCAATAATAACCATAACTCTGCTACCAGAAAACTGATCCAGCGGTGTACTAGCAGCAGATACTCCACTACCATATACTCACCTGGGCCCATATAACTACTTCCACTAAATAGCAAGTAGACCGCTAGAACTTAGTTTATGATTTTCATACTTCAAGATCTAGTTTTTTCTTTCCCTAACTAAACCTTTCACTGATCAAATAGTTCTTTCCTCTGGTCAATGGACCATTAGTTGGAACTAGTTGATGGTGATAATTAACATAACTTATTAAACATTTCTCGATTAAAATGAAATAATCACAGACTCGGGAAGTTTTAAAATCTTTATCTAAATTAATTGAGTGTGAACCATCTCAACGTTTCAGTACAAACACCCTCATTCGCAAGAGTGTCAATTCAATCAATTCATATTAAGCAATAGCAATTCAGATCCACACAATAACTATGCTTAGAAAGAAGAGGACAGAGAGAGAAGAACATCTATCAATACGATGAATTTATAATTACCAATTATGGTGTGAAGACCAACCCCCTGGTCAAAGGGCTGGTAAGGGTCCCCCGGGATAGATCATGAGACAAAGACTTCAGGACAGGAATCAGGACACGATACTTCACCTCTCTAAATACCGACGACTGCGTCGCACCCCTCTCTGACACTCTCTTCCTCCTCGTGGTTCTTCCGCGATCTTCTGTCTAACCCAATTAAGTTAAAATAGATGGTTCTTCATTCGA
This sequence comes from Calotriton arnoldi, assembly GCA_963921515.1. Lineage (NCBI taxonomy): Eukaryota > Metazoa > Chordata > Amphibia > Caudata > Salamandridae > Calotriton > Calotriton arnoldi. The sequence continues at coordinate 546,369 of CAWUFW010002613.1, forward strand.
TTTCTTCATCAGCGTCTCACTGCATCAGCACCACCCCCAACACCGACAGCATCCCGAGCTCTGCTTCTGTGCTCCCGTTAAGCTCCGTGTCAGCTCTGCTCATCATCAGCTTCTCCCCGTGTCTGCTCCCGTGACTGCTGCCAAATAAGCTAAACTAACTAACTGAAACTACCTCAATTATACCTTTCCATAACCATGTACCACCCATAAATGTTTCAATTACACAAAATACTAACTCTGATTGGACAGGCGAGGGGGGATGATCATCATCACACCATGCCTACATTTCACTTATTTCATTAAACCATTGTTTCAAACCCCTCCCCTCAAACTTTTATTAAATCATTTCCTTTCCCATACATCTCCAAACTTTATTAATACAAAATGTTGCAATGTCATGAATAAAGCACTTTCATATGAACTCTTCACCCTCATGTTCCCAGGGCACATCTTCGCTGGCCTTGGACGCGTGACAAGTCCTTACTCATCTTTCCGTATTTTCTCTCTGGTGCGCATGCGTAGGGTCAAGTCAGTCAGCTCAATTCAGACAAGTGTGGAGGGCCCAAATGCGCACTAATAATAAAGTCAAAAGAAGAAATGTTCTTCTCAAAAATAAATGGTTTCACTGTACACCACCAACCTCTACTCTAACCCACTCTAATTATTATTACCCTTTCTGCATTTGCGTTAGTATAAAACTTATTTTCTATTTCAGTCAAGCAGGTGCCATGCATGTGAGCTTTGAAGCGGCCATTTTATTACCTTTTGCGCAGGCGCAAGATTTTCCCTCCAAGCATTAGTACGTCATACTACGTAGATGTAGTAGACGCATGCGCAGTAAAGATCCCTTGTTAAAGTGCGTTTTAGTCCTTCGTTCATGTTATTGCAGTTAGTAAACACATAAGCAAGCTTCACTGTCCCGCGTGTCTTTTTCTAAATGCTAAATATTAATTACAAACACGTTGTTAGTAATTCGTTAATGAGTTAAAACGAAAGGATTGCTTCCGAGCAAGTCTCATTTACGAGTCCTTGCACCTCTAATGACGGCCACTGTATTTTCAGCTATCTGTTTTTAATCCTGTCACAAGGTAGCCAATTAAAGTTGCCACATAGCTAACCTTGTAGCCAGTTTTAATCACGTTCACTTTAGCACTGCATTTCACACTAAGCACACCATGCTCACATAGGGTTTTAGTTCAACCCTCCTCATCAACGTAAAAAACATCCCTGTGCTCCTCCCTCGCAGCGAGGGGGTTGTAGCACTCATAGAGACCAGGTCATTTACGCGAGGAGGCACCCCTATGATGAAGCATGACACCTCTGATGTGTGAGGGGAACCGTCCTGAAAGGAATTCCCTCCCAGTACATGGTTGATGTAATCCTGCAGCACTTCATAATTCTATTTCAGACCCGTGGCCCTTTTTTGTGTTAATCGTTTCGAGTGGGGAGGTGGCCCACGCAGGTCCTTAAATCTCCTCTAGCCCCCTTGGTGTGTACACACACATTATGTGGACTGAGTTTATGCAGAGACGTGTTTGGAGGGGGGCAGGGAAGCCTCAAGTAATAGAAAAACAGAGGAAAAAGGTAACAGAGAGATGCAGAGTTTTTGTCACAGTTTGGGTATTTCAGTTCTGAGGCATGAGGAATTGGTGCAAGCAGACCAGTCATTGTTTCAGCAGAATGGAGTGCATTTATCTGTTTCTGGCAATGAGTATTATCTGTTGGAGTTGTGGTTGGCCATTGCAGAGATTTTGGGGGAATGCTTGTGGAGCTGAGGTGGGATCCAGTTTTATCGGTTGGGAGTTTTTCTCAGGGTGGGGCAGGAAACCTCAGGGCAGGTTTTACTAGTTAGCGGGGGCAACAAGACAACTGTTGTATGGGGTGCTCAATTGGAGAGTCAACACAGATCAGGGAGGTCCGGGATATGGTGGAGCAGCAAACAGTTGGTTTGGGCAAAGGGAACGGGGCAGTGGTTTTGGTGTCAACAGTGGGGCAGGATATGTATCACAGGTTTGGGGCATGGAAGGGAAGACGTTGGATGGAGGGGATATAGTGGTTTAGTATTGGTGGGATCAGGATTTTACAATTTATTAATTAGGGGGCAGATTTACAAGGCCCTTGCGCCACTTTTGCGTCACTTTTCCCATGTTAAAAGTGACGCAAAAGTGGCGCAAGGGGCTTGTAAATAAGCCCCCAGGTTTCTAGGTTTGTAAGGCTTTTGCCTAGAGTGGTTTGCTTGGAGATCAATGGTCATATGTCATACCAGACCTGTTCTATTAAAGTGGCTTTTTCCCCTTGATTTAGTTTAGAGTGTTTTCTTTGGTGCGCCGTCTCGCCTGTTACACACTCGACACGTGTGTATTTGGCCTCTTCTCGTTTCCAGGCCGAGACAGGTCAGCTGAAAAATATGACAGCTTGGCTCTAATTGGCCTCCAGCAACATCACTATGAACCGGAAGAGCGCTGTTCCACTGTCGGTCACTAGATGGCGATTGACTACAATCCAATGGCTAGAAGCCGAGAGTCACCATTTACACAGAGAAACAAGAATTTGCAATGCAATAGGTCTCGCATTTGCGAGAGTTTAAGCTATTGGCATTGTAAATGACAATGCCTTTTATTTATGTTTTAAAAACCAACACCTAAATAAAAGGCATTGTCATTTACAATGCCAATACCTCAAACTCTTCCAAATGTGAGACCTATTTTATTGCAAATGCTTGTTCCTTGGGCAATCAAGAAGGAAACTAAACAGACCTTCACCTTGTCCAGTCCTCCACAGGACCCTGAAAACAGGCTGGGAAATGAGGGTAGATAGGGGGAAACAGAGATGGTCAGAACTGTCTGGAGAGGGTGGTGCGACAGTGAGTGAGGAACAACAAACAGATGGAGGTCCCAAGAGCTGGCAGTGAGGCAAGTGGCCTTTGTATACGTCCTCTTATACCCTCATTACACTCCCTCTCCTCATAGCCCATCCCTATACCCCCATAGCTGCTAAGGGTTCAGACTGCTTATGTGTGACATTGTCATAATTTCAGTGTAATTATGAGTGACATTCAACGACTATGAGTGACATTTTCTCGCGAGCAAAATCAAACAATGAAGACGAGGGAAACATATAAATATCAGAAATTACACTCATTTGAGCAACAAGAAACTCTAAGAAGATCTTAAAACTACTGTGAAGCACCAGAAATGGAAGGGCACTGAGGGACTAAACTGGATGTGAGAGGCCCCAGCCAGGGCTGCCAAGTTTTCAGTTTGCATATGTATGACATATCTACATTTGAGATGTACTTATGTGTGACTTTTTCATGACGTGTGACATATCGAGTGACATTTTATCGCAGGCAGTTAAACGGCCCTAATTGTTTTTGCATACATCTCATGTGTATCTAAGAACAATTAGTACATGACAGCACCTCACACTTCTTATTGCTCAACATTCCTCATAGCGACCTTTTTAATGGTCTATGTTCCAAGAACTTTAGGGGTTAGACCCACTCACACATACGGAGTACATTCTTCTCAAGAGACATGCGGGAATGCCAAATGCTAAGACTTTGCTACTAGCTGGAACTGCCAGAGATTTCTGACAAATAAATGTTGGGAACAGTGCGTTTTTGGCCTACACTTTGACTTTTGCAGGGCGTTTTAGGTTAGAAAATATTGTTGGAGTTACAAAAGCCAAACCACCTTTTCTCCCCGAGTCTCTAGTTTTTTTGTTTTTTTTATAAATGACCAGGGTTAGTAGGGTTCCTTTGGTGCCAGTCCCACTCAGATCTACATTGTTGAGTGTGGGGAAGAACCATTAATAAGAAAGGGGAAGCCTTGAGTGTCTCATGATACACCTTCCCTCCCTCCACAATGGTAATAAAAAGTATACTACAGCCTGCATATATGGTTAAGGCCTTGCTGATATCATGCGTGCGTGCGTGCGTGCGTGCGCGCGTGTGCGCGCACACACACAACATCTATCCTCTGGCAAAAGGACACCATCTTTGGAACACTTTAATATTTTTTTAATGTCCTACAACATTTGGGATTTGTCTCAATCTTTACGTATCAATTCAATGGCACAAAACATTTATGTAATCACTTTAAAAGTCACATAATTTGACTTGTCTTTCACTTGAAAATGATTTCAATTAACCATATGAAACAGCGCATTGTTATGACAAAAAGCCGAAGTGGTTGAAGAAGAAGGATATTTATTGAAATAAGTAAATATCATACGACCCACAAGCTGAAGTAAACAGGCGTACGGCACCTGACAGAAGTACCCAACAGAATGCCCAAACATTCCATGACATCATATAAATACCTCACAAAGATTCTATGATGACATATCATGATGTAAAAGAGCCCAATAGGCACAGAGATCAGGAAATGCAAATGAAGTGAGGTATAGAGAACTACAAATGAATATAACATAAACAATAGTTTACATATGTACAACATCTCCTTTCTTTCCAATGAAAAAAACAAATAAATTATTACAATACAAAATTCTCAAAATGTTTTGGAAGTTTAACCATCCTACCAGAGGAATTCTGTCTTACATTTTGTGATCCATTATCATTATGAATGTTGACATCAAAATTAGTGTCTTCATACTGTTTTACGCTACACCATTTTCTTCCATTTTGCAACGATCGAAACTAATCCTTCACTTATTCAGAGAAATGCCCTTTGCTAAGTTTTGTTTCTGCAATAATGAACAGTTAGTGCCAGCACATAGCTTTCCCACTAGATAGAGGCCCTATCACACCTGTCTGGTACTTTAAAAAAAAAAATTATTTTTATTTTTTTTGGAAAGAAAATTAACACGTTGAACAATGCATGAATACACAATGTACAATAATTATCATTCCACTCTTGTCTCATACGGCAATAGTCCAAATGTAACGGCCATTGTAGATGAATCTGTAGATGAGTTCGGACGAGCCGGGCAGGCATGAAGAACCCTCCAAGACTATAACACACTTGTTTCCCCACAGCAGGGACATACAGATTATCCTTCAGGGCTCTTCCCTCTGTTGTCCTGAAAACAGTCCCCCACCCTCGGCCTCCCCTTCCACTTCTAGATCGTAGTATTTTATCCACGGTGCCCATATCTTCCGGAATTTCCGCGGACACCCCCTCGCCCTATACGTCACCAATTCCGCCACCATGTAGAGATCAAGACTCATCCTCCATTCTTTGAGTGTCGGTATTTGTTGGGCACCCCAATATTTCGCTATGTCACGTTTGGCCACCACTAACCCCAAGTTGGCAAACAGGAGTTTGCGTCTCAAGATATCCACGTTTGTGGGGATTCCTAGAAGAAGAAACCGTGGCTCTAATTCGATTTGAACTTCAAGGATATTATTAAGCTCCCTCACAATCTTTCTCCAGTACACCTGAATCTTTGTACATTCCCATAAAGTATGTATGAACGTGCCATTTGCTACCTGGCACCTAAGGCATTCTGGACTTTCCGCCCTCCCTATTTTATGCAATCGTGCTCTATCAAAGTAAATGCGATGTAAGATCTTGTATTGGATAAGACGTAACCGAAGTTTGATTGCCTCTTCTCTTGGATGCATGAGAGCGGCCTCCCAGTCTATATCTTCCAGCACACTGGTGGTGGCTTCCCATTTAGTTCGGAGTTGACCTAATTTGTCAGGCATATTGTTGAGCAACGTCTTATAAGTAAGTGAGATGGCTTTAGCCGGGATCTCCTCCTGCAGGAGCCGACCCTCTAGTGGGGCGTATTCAGGCAATGTCTCCCCCTCCAACCCCTCCGCAGTCCATGCATGTTTCAGATGAAGGTATGCATATGCCTGAGTGTCGTGTAACTGATATCTGTCCTGGAGTGTGCTAAACGAGGCCAGCCCACCCCTGTCCAAGACATCCCCTATTTTAGAAATGCCTATCAGGTCCCATTTCTTAAAGCCTCTGAGCTTCCCCACCTCGGTCAGCCTACGACCTTCCCATAGCGGGGTTTCCCTGGTACACTTCCGGTCCCACTGCATTTGACGCTCAGAGCTTTTCCATGCCTCTAATGATCTCTGGGTCGCCTGTAACAAGCGCCTGCTTCCCTTACCCCCATAAATATAGTGAAGGTGTGTATGTTCCCTAAACTGCAACCGTTCCAACCGATAAGTCGAGTGACCCCCCCGGTGCGTGGATCCAGTCGTTGATAGCTATAAGGTGGGACGCTCTATAGTATGCCCTAATATCTGTGAGGGCCAAACCCCCGTTGTATGGATTTCTCTGCAGGGTCTGAAGTGCTACACGTGGTTGGGCCCCGTCCCAGAGGAGCAGGCGCAACTCACTATCTATGAGTTTGAACACTGTATCCGGAATTTTACGATACGTGTTTTGTAACACATATAACAGTTGAGGAAGTGTAATCATTTTATACAAAGCTGCCCTCCCCATAATAGTTAGAGGAAGTCTTCTCCATCTCTTCACGTCTTCCTGAAATTTTGAGAGGACCCGCCTAATATTACGTGATATGCACGCTGCCTCCTCTGTAGTAATGTAGAGGCCAAGATAGGTGAACCCTTCGGTAGACCAACGTAGACAACCGGGGTACGGTTGGGGCTCCACCTTCCCCCCAACTGGATATAGGGTGGACTTAATCCAGTTGATTTTATATCCCGCATGGCGTCCATAGATCTCAAAAATTTGTAGGAGTTGGGGTAGCGTCTCCTTGGGGTTCGTCACATAAAGTAGGATGTCGTCTGCATAGAGGGAAATACATTCTTCATCTAGTATTCGGGAATCATCTGCAAATCCACCAAACCCTGGGGTGGTGCGTACGACACAGGCCAAGGGCTCTAGAATAAGAGCAAAAAGTAAAGGGGAAAGGGGACAGCCCTGTCTGGTCCCTCTTTGTACTGCCCAGGTTTCCGATAAAGCTCCGTTAACCCGAACCCTAGCCTCGGGCTCCGTGTAAAGCAACGCCACCCACTTTCTAAAACCCGGGCCAAATCCGAATTTCTCGAGAGCATGTCCCATAAAGGCCCAATGGATTGTGTCAAACGCCTTCTCAGCGCCCAGGGAAAGGAGCAAGTGGGCCTCCCCCCTGTCTCGGACTGCATCCATCCAATTAGCCACTCTTCGAAGATTATAGCGGGTGGCTCGTTTCGGCATAAAGCCAGATTGATCTTCATGAATCAAGGAGGTAATGACTGTTAAGAGGCGTGTCGCAAGTATAGGAGCTAAGATTTTGGTTTCTATATTTAGTAGCGAAATGGGACGATATGACCCACATTCGTCCGGGGGTTTCCCTGCCTTGGGTATCACCACTACTGTTGCCATTTGAAGATCTGAAGGAAGTATCCCAATATCTTTAGAAGCTTGAAACATCTTAAGTAGGTGTGAAGCCAAAAGGGTACTATGTTGTTTAAAAAATTCCCCCGGGAGGCCGTTAGGGCCCGGGGTTGTCCCCGTCTTCAGACGACCAATGGCCTCTGTGACTTCGTCTAAGGTAATGTCTACATCGAGCCCCTCACGCTCCTCAGGGGCGAGGCAGGGGAGTTCAATACCTTCAAGGTATTGTGTAATTTGTGCCTCAGTGGCTCGTGTCTGAGTTGCGTATAATGTTGAGTAATATCGGGCAAAAGCCCCGGCAATATCGTGAGGCGTGGTGTAGGTCTGGTCTAGCTCCCTAATGGATATAACCCACCTCGACTCTTGTTCCTTCCTGCCCAACCATGCCAGCAGTTTGCCCGCCCTATCCCCCGCCTCATACAGCCGATGTTGGACTGCGAGCTGGTGTGTCCGTGTCTCTTTGGTGACCAATGCCTGGTATTCTCTTCTAGTGACGTCAAGCTGGCGGAGGGTGTGTGCATCTAAGGTGGCGGCCCCCCTATTCTCAAGGTCCACCAGCTTATCTTCCAATGTCAGGAGCTCCTGCAGTTCCCTCCTCTTTTTATGGGCAATGATATTTTGAGCTCTGTCTCGAATTACTGCTTTGAAGGCCTCCCATAAAATGACAGCGGATTGCACCGATCCCTGATTTTCTTGGAAGTAGAGTTCCGCATCTACCCTAATTTCTTTGGCAACCGTTTCATCCTTCAGGGCCCATGCGTTCAATCTCCAGGAGGTACCCTGCCCTCCCCTCCTCCCCCCACCCTCAAATAGAGCAGTGAATGATCTGAGATACCTCTGGCCAGGTACACTAACTCTTCCACCTGCCCAATCTCTCCGGCTGGGGCAAAAAGGTAGTCCAGCCTTGAAAACACCCTGTGGGCCCCTGAAAAGTACGAATATGCACGTGCAGATGGATGGCGACGCCTCCAGAGATCAGTTAATCCCAGGGTCGCTTGAAATTGTGCCAGTGCGGTGGTCTCCCGGGGCCCTGGCCCCGTTAGCATACGATCCAGGGAGGGATCACTCACATCGTTGAAATCGCCCCCTATGATATGCCGGACTGCAGGAGGAGATCCGCCACTTTGTCAAGTGTACGTTGCTGGAGGCGTGGGGGAGCATAAACGCTAATTATGAACCATGGTGTGTGGTTCCAAATGCCCTGGACCACTACATATGTACCCTCCTTGTTTTCCCATCTGCGAGTAACCCTGAAGGGGGCCGATTTGCGAATAAGGATTGCCACACCCCTCGAGCCACGAGTAAACCCCGCATGAGCCAGGGTGGTGTACTGTCCCCGATCCAGAAACGAACAGTGTGGACCCATAAGATGCGTCTCCTGTAATAATATTATATCTGGCATGAGTCTTTTAATGTAGTTAGATACCAGACCCCACTTAATTTTGTTCCCTAGCCCATTGACGTTCCACGTCATGATTGTGTATTCTCCCCCTGCCATGGAATAAGAGGGTGTATCACATCATCTGCCCACCGCGGTCCCGTACCAGTTCCACAACAATACCATTGCTGCGCGATAGCTGTAATCATGCCTAATGGTCGAACAAGAGGTCAAACTACCCCCACCTCCCCCGACACCTGGACATCGCCCAGACAATGCTTTCTCGTCTCAGTGTCAGTATTCATGCATATTGATGGAACAAAACTGCCCACCCCCTCCCCAACAAACATAATGCAACACATTGAAGCAAACCCATTATGTCCCCCCTCCCTACTCTCTGCAGGCACCCCCACCACCCCAAATTTCGTCAACGTGACAACACTGGCGCGGGTAAACCACCCAGAGGTCTGTAACCCACCCCCTTGCCCTTATTTACTCAACTAGATTTCAGTACGATAACTACAACCCACTGTATACTTTCCTGTATTGCGGCAAAGGTCCCAAAAGTCTGCCAATCCTCAGGAGTCTTACAGAGTCTCTAGTAGGGCGTCTGGCCCCGTATCGTTAATCCTCTTCGCCCTTACTCTGTGATTGCGGTGATCGAGAGTCCACCCCCGGAGGGCCCGGGCCAGACGCCTCCAGCCGCTGAATATGTTCCAACAGAGGGTGTTCACTTTCCGCGTCCATGGATTCCTGTAGTTCCGACTGGTCAGAGTCTGCATTGTCCCTTGATTTCTGAGACGTACGAGACGCACAGTCCAGGGCCATATCATCGTCCGTGTCCGACACAGTAGGTGTCCGCTCCCTCAGCCTCAGGGACCTCGCTGGCATAGCCCCGATGGGAGTCCGGCGTTTGAGCACTCTTCTCCGTCGCCTCTCTTTAGGACGTTCCCAGCTAGAGCTCGGTTGCTTATCCGCAGGCCGGGCCGCAGCCACTGGCGATCCCCACCCGCAGCCGAGGCCGCTCTTCAACCCATGACCATGCTTCCTCCGCCGTCTGGAAGAACTGCGTGGTACCCTGAAAGATAACTTTAAGTTTGGCTGGAAACAACAGCATATACTGGATTCCGAGGGCACGAAGTTTCACTTTCACAGGGTCAAAGGTGCGTCGTAATTTCTGCACATCTCGTGAATAGTCCGGGAACACCATCACTCTCGTGTTTTCATATTTGATCTCACCCTTCTTCCGTAGCTCGTTTAGTATAAGATCCCTGTCCTGGAAATTCAAGAACCGAGCTATCAGCGGTCTGGGGGGAGCCCCTGGCTGCGGCCGTGCAGCAGGCATTCTGTGCGCTCTTTCTATAACAAAGCACGATGAGAATTGCGTCTCTGGCAGGGCGTCCTTGAGAAATGTCAGTAGGAAGTGGCCCGGATCAAAGCTTTCCGCATTTTCTGGAAATCCTATAAAACGCAGGTTGTTTCTGCGGGCCCTGTTTTCGGCGTCATCGACCCTCCATACCACCTCTTTTACCGTTGCCAGAAGACCCGCTACTTCTTTACTTGTGGTTCGGGAAGTGTCTTCCAGTTCCGACACCCGCTGTTCAACCTCAGTTATTGTTATTGTTAATTTGAATTTGTAGAGCGCTTAATACCGGAAGGTCTCTAAGCGCTACAAGAAGAGTGGCGTCAGTCCCGGGCGAGTGGAAGACAGTTAAGCCCAAGCTTCTGTGAAGAGAATGGTTTTCAGTTTTTTTCTGAAAGGAAGAAGACGGCTTTCTGCGCAGAGCTGGCTAGGCAGCTTGTTCCAAAGGGTGGGTAGAAGGATGGAAAAGGCTCGGCCCCCCTTGGTGGCATAGTTGAAGCGTTGGCAATTTAAGAGGCCCATCGTGGATGATCTTAGCGAGCGGCATGGGGCGTATTTCTCAAGGCGTTGTTTAATATAGGTGGGTGCCTGTCCATGAAAAGCCTTGTGAACAATGCAGAGGCCCTTAAATTTGGCCCTCTGTTTTATGGGCAGCCAGTGGAGACTTTGCAGAAGGGGGGATGCCCGCGTGTGCCTGGGTACTTTAAAAATTAGCCTTGCCGCGTCATTCATGACTATCTAGAGTTTGCCTACTAAGGAGTCTGGCAGTCCAATGTAGAGCAAGTTCCCATAGTCGAGGCGGGACAGGATCATGGCAGTCACGACTGTTCTCATGGTCGAGAAGGAGAGGATAGGGGAGAGTCTCCTAAGTAGCCTGAGTAGGCCCACACAGGTTCCAAACACAGTGGAAACTTGGTTAGCCAGTGAAAGCTTAGCGTCCACTTTGATTCCCAGACTTTTTACAACTGGGACTGGGGCCGGAGCATCGCCCAGCTCTTTCAGAGACCTTTCGCAGGTCTTGGCGCAGAAAGGAAACCTCCGTCCGTACCTCTGCAATTTTACCTTCCCAGCTTTCACGAGATGCATGGATCGCCTGCAGTATTGCGTCGGTGTCTGGGCGGCGAGCCGCGCCACCCTCCGCCCCTGCGGGGGTAGACAACACCCTGGCGAAGCGGTCCAGCTTCCCTTGCTTGGAGGCCTTGGGTTCTTTATCTTTCGACATCGTAACCCAGCGCTCAGCAGGGCACTCCCCGCAGTTTCCGGGGCCCACGACCACAATGCCCACCCAGACAAGGCCACCAAAAATATCCAGCAGGGCAAACCTATCGCTCTCTTCAAACAAGCCAGCCAAGACACAGTTCACGAAGCACACCTCCAAGGGCACCGTCTTCAGTATGCAGACCAGCCAGCGTGCAAGGCCCCCACGGTTGAGGACAGAGGAGTCCAGAACATGTTACAGCCCCACCGACTCTCCACGGGGCCACTCCAGGGCCGCTTCCCCACTGCAGTACCGTTAGGGGGCGGTGGTACGTCACCGGCACTGTCCCTGTCCAGCCTCGAGACCCCACTCTGCTCTGCTGCCTTCCTCCCAGTGCATGCAACTGTTATGTGCCCCCAGACGTCAGGCCTCCGATTTGTTGTGTAGTTGCCCCCAACACTGCGCCAATTAATATCTTCTGTCCATAGATCCAAGCCCCCCAGTCAGCAAGCGTCCCCTCAGTGAGCTTATACTGCTTGCAGCCTGCAGTGGCGGAGAAACAGGAGCATGTACACTCCCAGCCAATATCATATCTAGAAGGGAAGAGAGAGTATATTACCGGAGCGCTCCTCAAGCTCCACCACGCACCACAGAGGATGTTGTCCAGCAGCCAGGGGGGAGTTCAGTTGCCTAGGGCCTCATCTGCAATGCCCCGCCCGGAGCAGCACTCCTGAGTCACACCCAGGCCGGGTCAGTTGAGAGGGAGCTGGCCATCCCTTGGCTGGGTCACCTACCCTCCGGTAGCTCGCGGGGGTCAGCAGGAACCACTCGCCGCAGTCGGGACCTCCGCGCCAGCCGCTGAAGAGCTCCCAGCATTCACAGCCTTCACAGCGGCAGGGGCGGCCCTGCCGCACCAATCCAGGGAGATCTCAGGGCCGCCACAGGTCCCGGAGCTCCGCGGTAACACGGCGGCTCAGGACGCGCCGCGGCCCAGATCAAAGGCGCCTCGGCCCCCGCTCTGCTCAGCGTACGGCTGCTCCCTCGGGGAGAGCCCCTCCACGCCGGTTCACCGCCCTGATTACAGCACTCCGGCTGCCATCTTAAGAGACCGCGCGCCGTGCTGCGCGCCGAAGAGGGCTCGATCACGGGCGAAGATCACCTCCCAGCCACACCCCAGGCACTCCAGGGCACGCCCATTCCCTCCGGTTCGTGATAGTGTGTTTTAGTGGCGAAGAGGACCAGGATTATTGCAGGATATAGTATCAGGCCAGCGGAGCTCGCGCTGAACGCAGCTACCCGGCCATATTGCTAGCCACGCCCCCACCTGTTTGGTACTTTGATCGTAGCACAGGGTGCAACAGCCTTGGACTGGGCCGAGTTGTGTAAGATATGGGAGCAGAAACCTTTTTTTTATGTGTCTTTCTCTGTTCAGCTGCAGTGGCCTGGAAAATTCCATTTTGGGCATCTTTTTGACTAACCATGCAATGTATAATGTATCCATGCTTGTGATTCTTCAGTTTCCTCTGTATCACTCCCAGAGACTGTGCAGACGGGGCTCCGCTCTGAGTGTATATGAATAAACAGTTATTGGTGTATATTCTCCACTGTCTCTCCGACACTTCATTTGGTAAGGAAGGCAAAGTGGTGGTCGGTAGTGACCCGAGTGACCTTAATCGGGCCACTTCCTTCAGTTGGCGCCCGAACCGGGACTCCTTCGGTTTATGACCCATCCCTTTTCCACAAGCGGAGGGGAGGACGAGGACAACATCAGGTCGGACTGAAGGCTCAGGGATCCCTGCACGAAGAGCTTGGTACTCGCAGCTGCTGCCTCTGTCCCAGCGGAGGGTTCCTCGCCCAGTGGTCATTCGACTGGGGTCCTGAACGGCGAACCCTTGATCTGACTGTTTGGTCCGAAGAGTCAGCAGTGGAGAACTGGTCTATCTGTGCCTTTGATATCAGGTGAGTCTGTTTTGGTTCTATGTGAATGTGGTACCACTGTAATTTGGTTTTGTTTCAGTCCGAGGGCTGTTTTGGTGAAAAGTGTTTGCAAATACTTTGCCAGGTAAAATAACGATTTTGTTTTCTTTCCTTCGCATTGCCTGGTTTTAGTAAGATTCGGAGTTTGTTTTGTGGTTGTTGTTCTACAGATGCATGGTTGGCAGAATCCCAACCTGCGCCTCCTGAGGGCACCCCTAATTATGTTATGTATATAAAACATGGCCTTGGCCCTATTATGTTTAGTACGTTATGGCACAAATATACGAGGGACAATTCAGAGTTACAGTGACCTTTGACAGGCTCTTTTGATGAGCAGAAGATTGGATTCCTCCAAGAACAATTGTTCAAAAGGCGTAGTAGACAGTCTATGTTTGACTCCGTTCGTACCTGGCAGAAGGAAGCTAGACAGAGGCGGTTAAAATTAGAGAGGGATGCTAGAAAAGGAAAAATGCAGACCCTTACGCAGAAGGCGGTAGCTTACGATAAAGACAGGCAGGAATAGAGCGCGAAGACAGGAGATTTTGGTTGTACATTGATAAGTCCTATCTGGTTCAGGAGAATGGTGATACTTTTATGGAGGCTTTGTTAGACACCCGACCCCCACCACCATATATTCTGGAACTAATATATCCCGTTATTCCCCATCAGCAACAATAACCTGCCCAGGGTGCCCCCGTTTCTACAGTTGTTACACCTACTGCTCCAGTTAATGTACCCCCTAAACCTTCCCCTCCATTGCAATCGTTGATTACCATACAATATGTTACTCCGGGTCCAGTCATTCATCCTCCATTATCTTCAATTACTGATACACCGGTGCGTGGTTCGGGGACTACACAAATTGCATGTAGCAGAGTGAAAAACTGTGCTAATTGACGTAGCGTAGCAGCAGTATAATAAACATCTACAAATGCTTTGAAAAAGCAATTTTCTATACTAAAATGCATATAACTAATTCACAAAAGTGAACTTTGACAATAAAATAGCACGCAATGAGAGAGGTGAGGATTTTGGGGTCCCCCCTAACCTAGGGGGAGGACCAAGCAGATGCCTTGAACACAAAAAGCATATCATGTGAACGATTCAGTGGTGGTCCCTTCCTCCTAGCACCACCCCAAGCACAGTTATGGGCAAAAATACAATCCCAACCAAAGGCCCTGCAAAGCATTATGGGACGAGATTAGCAGTGGGCAGTGAATATTATAGTGTCCAATATCAAAATAATTCTACAAAGAGCTGCAGTTAACTAGTCGTTACTAGATGTCCCTCACGAGTCAAATGCAAAAGCATTGAAATTATTAATACATCAAGCTGCAGTTCCACTAGTCGTTACTAGATGTCCCTCACGAGTCAAATGCAAAAGCATTGAAACCCTTTCATGAAGCTTTTGCATTTGACTCGTGAGGGACATCTAGTAACGACTAGTGGAACTGCAGCTCTTTGTAGAATTATTTTGATATTGGATACTATAATATTCACTGCCCACTGCTAATCTCGTCCCATAATGCTTTGCAGGGCCTTTGGTTGGGATTGTATTTTTGCCAATAACTGTGCTTGGGGTGGTCCTAAGAGGATGGGACCACCACTGAATCGTTTAAAAGATGTGCTTTTTGTTTTCAAGGCATCTGCTTGGTTCTCGCCCTAGGTTAGGGAGGATCCCAAAATCATCACCTCTCTCACTGCTTGTTAATTTATCATTTTCACTTTTGTGAAATGACTATATGCATTTTTAGCATATAAAGACAGAGATATTTATTTTATCTTAACTTGCACTGTGCAAGATGCATTTGGAAATTATTGTACAGTGCAGTCAAGCACACAGCTACGCACTACGCAATTTGCATAGCTACATGTAGTTCAAAATGTACTTCACATAGCTACGTGCAGTGCTACACCCAGGCATAGATCTGACCAAGTTTAGAGAGTGTTTAGGTCCATTAGTGCAATATGTGGTAGAAGAAGAAGAGAAGCAAGCAATAACGGGCCAGGCTGTGTGGTGGGCTCGTAATGCGATTTATAGTGGTGAGGATATTTGGCAACTCATGCGAGATCTTGAACCCTTCCTACAGCATCATGCCCTTAAGTGATGTCTGCCACATTGATTGATCTTTGGCACACACATATCGGAACGGAAGCCCCCCAAATTTTATTTGATATTAAAGACCGTGTTTATGTAACTAATTTGGAGCCAGGCCAAGTGTTTGAGAATATTTTGACTTTGAGTTCTTATAGAGGCAGATTACAAGAGCCCCACCCGATAACTCAGTTCCCAATGTTTGAAGTCCATCCAGAAATTCCTGCAATAACTGATCAGCATGGGGTCGTTACCAGACAGTCTGTGCCTACTGCTTTCAGGAATAATGGGTTTATTCTCCTGGGAAATGGAGGGAAGTGCTGCCCCTTAAAGCTACTTTGCCCAATCATAGGAAAAATCCTACTGCTTATTAATCCTGGGCATAATACTTCACTACATAGCAGCAATATACTAAACACACAGAAATGCTTTGATAAAACAATTTTCTATGCCTAAAAGCATATAACCAATTCACAAAAGTGAACTTTAACAAACAAAAAAATTTCAAGCAATGAGAGAGGTGATGATTTTGGGGTCCCCCCTAACCTAGGGGGAGGACCAAGCAGATGCCTTGAACACTAAAAGCATATCATGTGAACGATTCAGTGGTGGTCCCTTCCTCCTAGGACCACCCCAAGCACAGTTATGGGCAAAAATACAATCCCAACCAAAGGCCCTGCAAAGCATTATGGGACGAGATTAGCAGTGGGCAGTGAATATTATAGTGTCCAATATCAAAATAATTCTACAAAGAGCTGCAGTTCAACTAGTCGTTACTAGATGTCCCTCACGAGTCAAATGCAAAAGCATTGAAATTATTAATACATCAAGCTGCAGTTCCTCTAGTCGTTACTAGATGTCCCTCATGAGTCAAATGCAAAAGCATTGAAACCCTTTCATGAAGCTTTTGCATTTGACTCGTGAGGGACATCTAGTAACGACTAGTGGAACTGCAGCTCTTTGTAGAATTATTTTGATATTGGATACTATAATATTCACTGCCCACTGCTAACCTCGTCCCATAATGCTTTGCAGGGCCTTTGGTTGGGATTGTATTTTTGCCGATAACTGTGCTTGGGGTGGTCCTAAGAGGATGGGACCACCACCAAATCATTCAAAAGATGTGCTTTTTGTTTTCAAGGCATCTGCTTGGTTCTCTCCCTAGGTTAGGGAGGATCCCAAAATCATCACTCTCTCACTGCTTGTTACTTTATTGTTTTCACTTTTGTGAAATTACTATATACATTTTTAGTGTATAAAGACAGAGATATTTATTTTATCTTAATAATGTCCAGATTCTAGGCGCCTGAAAGCACTTGGTCCACATCCTCTCCTTCTGTGATTTTAAACATGGCCCAATATTAGGAGCACAGAGATAATGAGGAAAATGATAAAAATGATAAGAACCATAAGGATTTGAAAACAAAGGTATTATATTGGGGTCTCACCTTTTCTTTCAAACGAGGATCCACATAGCAGAGTTAACTATTGCACCAACAACACTTTGCTAAAAAAAAACATATAACCAATTTACAAAAGTGAACTTTGAAAAATACCAGGCAATGAGAGAGGTGATGATTTTGGGGTCACCCCTAACCTAGGAGGAGGGCAAGCAGATGCCTTGAACACAAAGAGCATATCATGCTGAACGATTCGGTAGTGGTCCCATCCTCCTAGGACCACCCCAAGCAAAGTTATGGGTAAAAATACAATGCCAACCAAAGGCCCAGCAAAGCATTATGGGGCGAGATTCTAGAGTGCAGTGAATATTATAGTATTAGCTCTCAGCTAAGCCGGAGAGCCTGCCCCTTGAGGAATGTTTTGGTATTGGATACTATAATATTCACTGCACTCTAGAATATCGTCCCATAATGCTTTGCAGGGCCTTTGGTTGGGATTGTATTTTTGCCCATAACTGTGCTTGGTGTGGTCCTAGGAGGATGGGACCACCACCGAATCGTTCAGCATGATGTGCTCTTTGTGTTCAAGGCATCTGCTTGGTTCTCTCCCTAGGTTAGGGAGGACCCCAAAATCATCACCTCTCTCACTGCTTGCTATATTTTCATTTCCACTTTTGTGAGATGACTATATGTATTTTTGGCATGTAAGGATAGTTATTTGTTATTTTACTAAAGGTATGTGAGATTTCTATTTTATTAGTACCATTGAAAACACAAGATTTCCTTCATGCTAAAACTCTGGAGTAAGCTACTGCACTCACAATCCTTTGATAATCAACTTTACCTTTACATGCTAAAAAGCATATAACTAATTCACAAAAGTGAGCTTTTCTAAAATATCAGGCAATGAGAGAGGTGATGATTTTGGGGTCCCCCCTAACCTAGAGGTAGGACCAAGCAGATGCCTTGAACACAAAGAGCATATCATGCTCAACGATTGTGGTGGTCCCATCCTCCTAGGACCACCCTAAGCAAAGTTATGGGCAAAAATACAATGCCAACCAAAGGCCCAGCAAAGCTATATGGGGCGAGATTCTAGAGTGCAGTGAATATTATAGTATTAGCTCTCAGCCCGGAGAGCCTGCCCCTTGAGGAATGTTTTGATATTGGATACTATAATATTCACTGCACTCTAGAATCTCGTCCCATAATGCTTTGCAGGGCCTTTGGTTGGGATTGTATTTTTGCCCATAACTGTGCTTGGGGTGGTCCTAGGAGGATGGGACCACCACCGAATCGTTCAGTATGATATGCTCTTTGTGTTCAAGGCATCTGCTTGGTTCTCTCCCTAGGTTAGGGAAGTCACCAAAATCATCACCTCTCTCACTGCTTGCTGTATTTTCATGAGATGACTATATGCAATTTTGCATGTAAAGTTAGAATTACTTGTTGTTTAATCGATGATATCTGAGGTTTCTGTTTTATTAATTAGGATGAGACGGAACGGAGCTGCGGGTTCAATTTGCAGAATTCCGCATAGTGGTACTCCGCCAACTACGCCCATCCTTACAAATAATACAGCCCCAGTGGGCCGTTCAGATGGACAGTATTATGATAATTATGACTTTGATGACGTGACCGGCATGTCTTATAGCTAGGACAGACAGGGACAGGGTAAGGGACCAGTTCACATACCTGTAGATCAGCTTGGCACTTATGTCAAGGCGGATTTGCAAGGATCGACTAAGGAATTTTTGGTGGCTACAGGTGCTACGAAGAGTTCTGTTTCCCGACACATGGTCCCTGGGGCGGCCCTGTCTGGCCATAATAATGTTTCGGTGGGTTTTTCAGGCGTAAGCCCTATCTCGCGCTCCCTTGCCCTTACCATTGGTCCTTTTACTGTAGACTCTCCATTTGTTTTGGCGTCTGATGGTGAGAATTTGATGGATTTAGACTTTCTAAAGAAATTGCATGCTACTATTTATTGTTCCCCAGATGGTGTTTATATTACCATGGGCCCGGACGTGGGTACTAGACAGTGTTTATCCAAGGATGCCCCCCTTCCACCTGAATTTGATCAAGTACCCCCAGCTGGTGATAATGATGTTGGCCTATTACATATATCTCCAGTTTCTATACAGGTTAATGATAATGCCGTATTGCCTTGCATCCATCATTATAAAATACCACAGGCTGGAGAACGGCCCTTCTTCAAATTGTTCAGGATTTAATCTGTAAGGGAGTTGTTGAAGAAACAACAGGTAATGTATGCAATAGTCCTATCCTTCCGGTCCTTAAAAGGACATTGTCAGGTTCTTCTGGAAAAAATGAAGATGTGTATCGTTTTGTGATTGATTTGCAAGAGGTTAATAAAATAGTGGTCCCACAATTCCTAGTTGTTCCTGATATCACTACACCTTTGACAAGTGATTCCCTGTACTGCTCAGTTTTTCTCTGTTATTGATTTGAAGAGTGCATTCTTTAGTATTCCTATACAACCAGATAGTAGGTTTTTATTCGGATTCACAGTGGCCGGTAAAAGTTTCAGATTCTGTCGCGCTCCCCAAGGCTATACTGAAAGTCCTAGTATCTATAGTCAAGCATTGAAAGGTCAGTTGGATACACTCTCGTTTTCAGCAGGTAATGTATTGGTGCAGTATGTAGATGATTTG
This sequence comes from Calotriton arnoldi, assembly GCA_963921515.1. NCBI lineage: Eukaryota > Metazoa > Chordata > Amphibia > Caudata > Salamandridae > Calotriton > Calotriton arnoldi. Next base: position 565,774 of record CAWUFW010002613.1, read on the forward strand.
TTGATTGCTTCTGATACGGAACAAGGTTGCAAGGATAGTACGGTGAAGTTGTTGTTACACCTGGCACACCATGGTCACAAGTTTCCCTTTCAAAGATTCAGTACTGTCGACAGGATGTTACCTATTTAGGTCACCTGCTGTCGAAGGAGGGTAGAAAGCTAACTCCAGGACGAATTAGTACTATAACGAAAATGCCCCTTCCCTGCACCCAAAAGGATGTGCGTGCTTTTATAAGTATCACTTCATACTGACGGCAATGGATACCTAACTATTCGTTACTAATTAAACTCTTGCTTGTGCTAACAACTAAAACAGTGCATGAGCCTTTGCCTTAGATGCCAGATTATCAGCAATCTTGTGATCAATTGAAAACTGCACTTTGCTCTGCTCAAGTGCTTGGTAAACCTGACTATAGAAAGCCATTTGTACTGTATGTCCACGAGATGGCTGGTTGTGCTCTCTCTGTTTTAACCCCAAAATTTGGTGATAGACAGAGACCTTGCGCTTATTTCTCTGCTGTGCTTGATCCTGTCGCAAGGGCCCTCCTGAGCTGTCTGCGAGCGGTCGCGGCTGTGGCCACTTTAATTAGACAATCAGCTGGACTCGTACTTGATACAGACCTCACAGTTATGGTACCCCATGCTGTGTATACACTTTTGGCTAAGACAAGGACACAGCACCTCACCAGTGCGCGTCTTCCAGGCTATAAATTGACATTGTTTGCTAAACATATTACGATCAAAAGATGTGCCACTCTGAATCCAGCCATGTTACTACCTCTCCCTTCTGAGAATGATGCGGTTGATAAACATGACTGTATTTTCCGAATGGAGGAAGAGACGAAAGGACGGGTTCCCTTATCTGACCCCCAAGGAGAACTATATGTCGATGGCTCTTGTTTCAAGTTACCAGATGGCACCACTACAGCAGCTTATGCTATTACCACATTACATACAGTGGTAGAGACATCACGAGTCCCCTATCAATCAGGTCAAGCCGTGGAACTTGTTGCCCTTATTCGAGCTTGCAAATTAAGTGAAGGATTAATTGTCAACATTTACACAGATAGCCAATATGCATTTGGGGTTGCACATAATTTTGGACGATTGTGGGCTGAGAGAGGGTTCCTTACTTTCCATGGCACTAAGATACAACATGGACAGGTTATCTTGCGATTGTTATCTACACTAACACTTCCTAAGAAAATGACGATCGTGAAGTGTAGCACCCATAGGAAAGTGACTGATGATGTAGGCAGAGGAAATGCATTTGCAGATCAGACAGCTAAAGAGACTGCTCGGAGCAAGATGAAAAGAATGTTTGTCGTAGGTCCAGCAAGGTGGGTTCCAGAGAATGCCATGTTTCAGAATACAGTTGAGAGTGTGAAAGAAATACAAAGTGAGGCCACAATAGAAGAATTAGCGATATGGCAGGAAAGTACAGCACAATTAGACGAAGAAGGGTATTGGATTGACAAGTCTGGAGAACAGAAATGGATATTGCCTGATGCATATGTACTCCCTGTGGTTACTATGGCCCATGGTCAGGCTCATATTAGTGCAAAGGGCATTTCTAAATTATTGGCTCCTGTTTGGTGTAATGATAACATTTCCAAGACTGCTGTGCATTTGGTGAAAAGCTGTATGATTTGCATGAGACACAATCCAGGAAAAGGCACCACCACACCACTCGGTAATTTCGCACCACCTGCATTCCCTTTCGAAGTCCTTCAAATGGACTTCATTGAATTGGAACGCTGTAATAACCTCAAGTATGTTTTAGTGATTATATGCACGTTCAGTAAATGGGTCGAGACTTACCCGACTAAGGACAATACGGCCACTACAACTGCGAAAGTACTCCTTAAAGAGTTCTTCCCTCGATTCAATATGCCCCGAATTATCTGAAGTGACAACGGGTCTCATTTTAATGGGAAAGTGATTAAATTAATATGTGAAGGTTTGCACATTAAACAGAAATTCCATGATGCCAACCACCCGCAGTCAGCGGGATTAGTTGAGAAGTACAATGGTATGCTCAAACTGAAATTGGCTAAAATCCAAGAGACAACAGGGTTAAAATGGCCAGATGCTCTTCCATTGGCTCTTCTGTCAACTAGAACAACAGCACATTCTAGAACCAGATTATCACCTTATGAGGTGCTGTTCGGGCTCCTGGCGAATGTCTGGGGCGTCCCCCGCCCCAGGAAGTTCTCAGACATTGAATATCCTGTATTGCTTGATTATCTTGGGCAGCTAACAGAGAGTTTGTGTTCAATTCATCAACAGGTACAGGAATCCTTGCCTCCTAAACCAGAGGGACCTGGCCACAACATCCAGCCTGGGGATTTTGTGCTTGTGCGAAATTTCCAGAGGAAGTAAATCTTGGAGCCCAGGTGGAAAGGTCCTGAACAGGTTTTGCTGGTTACATGAACGGCTTTTAAAGTTGCTGGTCGAAAGAACTGGGTGCATGTTGTACATTGCAAGAGGATACCTTTTCTGTTGCCATATGACCAGTGGGTCAATCGAAGGGATAGGAGACGTGGTATGTGAACAAGTGCCCAGGTTTGTGCCCTTTAGCGATGCAAAATTAACTTGTACACAAACAGACAAGGAAAACGATGATGTTCTAAACAAGGCTGTCCCACCAGAAATACGAGCTATCCAGGAGCTTTGTTCAGTGATCCCACAGTGTCTGGAGCTGCCAGGTACAATTTGCTTCCTCGACGAGGGCTACCGATCCTAAGGAGAAGAAAGATTAGGGATGGACTGTGCAAAGTAGGAAAAGTACTGAATAGCAGTACCAACGAGGAATTGGAAAAAGTGAAATTCTGTCTTTGTTTTGCTTTTGTCGTTTCAACATTAGTTAGAAAAAGTATACTCTGAGGGTATACCACTTTTATCTGCGTGGGATAAATTAGGACAAGAGCTTAGGACAGAGCAAGCTCCACCGCCGGTGCTCAAGAGCGCCAATGAATTGATGGACAATAGGAGCCTGTACCAGTGAGGATCTGACGGACACTGGGAACATTCATATTTCTCTCTATATTTTCTTCCTTTAATTCACTATGCACCCTTTTGGCAGAAAAGTTAATGAGGAAGGGCAGCCAATTGTTACTATGCAAAGCAGTGTGACTTGGTCGATCAGAAGCAAAATTGCATGTGTTCTTTTTCTGATAACGGTGATAGTAATACTATGTGGGGTATCGTGGTTTTTGGAGGATGCACAAAGTGGGCCCATACGCAGGAAGGGTAAGATCATTTCCCAGAGACGTAATAAAAGAGCTGCCCGAGTAATGTGTTTGTGGAAACGCATAAGAGGTTCTTTGGGGGAAGGGACCACCTGTTACTCCACCCAATCTGTCACTATTCTATGGACTGCATACCCATTGTCACTTGTGAATTACACGTATACTAGGCCACCTAAGTTTGCAGAAGTGAAGGGAGTGTTTGGCTTTGGTTATCCGGGGCCGTGTCTATACCATAAAAAGCCACTGGGAGTGGGTTATCCAGGTTGTGACAATAATACATATTGTGATAACTTTTACATGGAAGGGCAGAATATAACATTGGTGGGTTGGCATTATAAGGAATTGACAGTACCTCGAGAGGCCGGTTATTACCCTGCTTGTTGCCCCATAGTGAACAGTACAGACACTTCTCTATACATGAATTGTTCAGGGATATTATTGTACAAAAATACGGTCCCCTTGGTGAACAAAGAAGATTCAAGTACTTTTGGAATGAACTCTAGATACGCTGCACTGAACTATGAGGGGCCGATATATGCACACCCAGGGTTTTTCTTTCTGCCTAATGGGACTTATTCCAATGTCTATAATGATACTGATGATGTGGCCCTTGGAATGGTACTGCCTTTGGGGTACCATGTAAATATGCTAAACCTAAAACAAGGTGGGTAAAAAGGACCTTAACGAAAGGATTCTGTGAGGGAGTGACCAATATCGAGGTCAATAATTATAGTAATGGTATCACCTTTGGATACATCCTTTCCTCTATTTTTACACTGGGTGGTACTTCCATGGCCAGGGGTGAGAAAGCTAGAGAATATTTTGGATACAAGCTGCAGATCCTATCCAACACTACAATAGCAGCTTTGCGTGACATCACTACTCAGTTAGAGAGTATGCAGGTGTATTCAGAACAGACTAGATACGCAGTGGATTTTATTTTGGCCAAAAGTTGTGGTGTATGCGCGGTGGTTGGCAACCAGTGTGTGGTTGGTATCAAGAATTTGGAAAAGAATATAACAAAACACATTATGGATATCATTGAGAATGTTAAGGGGATGGAAAGTGGAAATTGGAACTGGTCTCTTTTCGAAGGTTGGTGTTTGTATTCTTGAGAAAATTATTTATCTTATAGTGGTGTTGGTGCTCTCTTGTGTTCTCATTCAATGCCTTCCTCTATGTTGTTCGTATTGTGCCACTATTTTCACGCCAAAGCAGAAAATTTCAGCCCATGTTACCAATGCTGCTATGATGCTTCAGTCAGGTATTGATGATCTTATGAATATTGATGAAGGAATATTCGAAGAGTCATCTCTCCTTGCTGTTTCATTGCCTGATGTAGAAAGTAAAGAATATCCATAACTTCAGTGCATTTACGTTTTTGTTTCTGATGCTCAATTGGCTTCATATATATTCGTACATCATGTTCTTTTCGCTTGTTAGAAAATGTTTTTAGCTCATGCTAAAAGTAGGGTCTGTTAGATTTGGCCCATTGCTATGCGTATAATACCATGTATAAGTTAGCATTCGCTACACCATTTTCTTCTGTCTTCCATTTTGCAACGATCGAAATTAATCCTTCACTTATTCAGAGCAATGCCCTTTGCTAAGTTTCGTTTCTGCAATAATGAACAGTTAGTGCCAGCACATAGCTTTCCCACTAGATAGAGGCCCTCTCCCACCTGTCTGGTACTTTGATCGTAGCACAGGGTGCAACAGCCTTGGACTGGGCCGAGTTGTGTAAGATATGGGAGCAGAAACCTTTTTTTTATGTGTCTTTCTCTGTTCAGCTACAGTGGCCTGGAAAATGTCATTGTGGGCATGTTTTTGACTAACCATGCAATGTATAATGTATCCATGCTTGTGATTCTTCAGTTCCCTCTGTATCACTCCCAGAGACTGTGCAGACGGGGCTCCGCTCTGAGTGTATATTAATAAACAGTTATTGGTTTATATTCTCCACTGTCTCTCCGACTCTTCATTTGTTAATGAAGGCAAAGTGGTGGTCGGTAGTGACCCGAGTGACCCTAATCGGGCCACTTCCTTCACTGGAATTCAAACTATTAGGCATACGTGAAGTGCCTTGGTTAGCATAGCTATTGTGAGTATCAATATTTGTACCCAGACTACTACTATTTAAATCATGTTCATCACAGTCCATGACACTTTCTTCCAACATATCGTCATAAACTACTTCTCTTTTGATCAGGATTTTCTCCTGACCTGGTTTTAACTTAACTATATCACTTTTGTTTCACCATCCTTTTTAACCAAGATAAACTGCCCCCTTAGAGACTTCAACTGCAATAAAAGGTGAAGTGAATGTAGATTCACACTTTTGTGCCCTATATGTTTTTTTTATAATGACCTAATCACCTTTTCTAAATACTTTGTTTTTGGCTTTGTTACTAACATCATTATATATCTTAGTTATTTTCTGTCTCTCAACAATGTTCTGTTGTACTTTAGTCTCTTTATCATCAATTTCTTTACACTCTGTGTTCTTACTATACCAATTACCAAATTTAGGTGTGAGAACAGTGTTATACAATCTTCCTCTCATTAAGTAAAATGGTGAATGCTTGGTAATATCATTGGTAGTATTGTTGTAACTATTCACTTTTTCGCGGATAAACTCTTTAACAGGTAACTGAGATGCTATGGCTAACTGAATTCCTTCCTTTAAGTATCTGTTTACACGTTCAACCTGTCCATTAGAAGATGGACTATATAATCTTTCTTACTTTATTCCAAGATTTAAAAAAAAAATCTGTCATTTTGGTGAATATAAGTTGAGTTCCATTGTCAGATACCAAAATTTTGGGCTGACCTTCTATTGAAAATATTCTTTTTAAAAATTCAATTATAATTTCAGTGGTTATATTCTGAATAAAATCATAATGGATCCATTTTGTGTAATAGTCTGATAAAACAATAAGATATCTACAATTGCTGTCTAGGATATTAAATGGTCCAGAAATATCAATAGCAATTTTAACCCATGATCCATCTGGTATTTCTACGAGTTGCATATCATTCTTGCTTGTTTTCCAATGTTTATCTGCCTTTAAACATTGAACACACTGGTCTATATGCATGTTAACATATGCATTTATGACTGGCCACCAGCAGTAGTTACGTAAAAAAAAATTGTTGCGGTTGAACCTGGATGACCTCTGTGTGCTAAACGTATTAATTTTTTTCGAAGTTGGAATGGCTGAACAAATAGATCATATCTCATAAGAAATCGTTCTTCCACAGTTAACTCATCAGAGACCTGAGACGTTTCAAATCCTGACTTAAATTTCTTAATGGAGGCCACTTGTTTGTCAGATACTCAATAACTTTGTTTAGTGTATTGTTCTTTTTTATGTGCCCAATAGGGATGGGCAATGAACTAGTTTGCAGAGACATTCCACTGAAAACACGGAATTCATTCAAGCGAAGCAGCTACTTAACTGCACCCACAAATGCTTTGATAAAGCAATTTTACATACTAAAAAAAACATGTAACTAATTCACAAAAATGAACTTTGAAATATCAGGCAATGAGAGAGGTTATGATTTTGGGATCCCCCCTAACATCAAGCTGCAGTTCCACTAGTCGTTACTAAATGTCCCTCACGAGTCAAATGCAAAAGCATTGAAACCGTTTCATGAAGCTGCAGTTCCACTAGTCATTACTAGGTGTCCCTCACGAGTCAAATGCAAAAGCATTGAAACCCTGAGCTGAGAGCTAATACTATAAATTCTACAAAGAGCTGCAGTTCAACTAGTCCTTGTGGAACTGCAGCTTCATGAAAGGTTTTCAATGCTTTTGCATTTGACTCGTGAGGGACATCTAGTAACGACTAGTGGAACTGCAGCTTGATGTAATAATTTCAATGCTTTTGCATTTGACTCGTGAGGGACACCTAGTAACCACGAGTTGAACTGCAGCTCTTTGTAGAATTATTTTGATATTGGATACTATAATATTCACTGCCCACTGCTAATCTCGTCCCATAATGCTTTGCAGGGCCTTTAGTTGGGATTGTATTTTTGCCCATAACTGTGCTTGGGGTGGTCCTAGGAGGAAGGGACCACCACCGAATCGTTCAGCAAGATGTGCTCTTTGTTTTTAAGGCATCTGCTTGGTTTTCCCCCTAGGTTAGGGAGAATCTCAAAATCATCACCTCTCTCCCTGCTTGCTAAAATTTCATTTTCACTTTTGTGAAATGACTATATGAATTTTAGCATGTGAAAACAGAGATACTTGTTAATTTACTAAAAGTGAAGTTGCGGAGTTAGCTGAGTTCAAGTTGTTGTTTAACTTCGTGGAATTCCGTGCCCAACCATTCATTTTCTGAAACTGCACTTTCACACATTATGGTAGCATCCACATAAGCAACTACACATTCAGTATCTTCTAAACACTCTTCATCATTATCAGAAACGGGATAAACAGTCTGCTCGACAATTCAGTCCACCTTGGATGTGTTTTATTTTGAAGTTGAACTTCTGCAATTTTGACAATAACCTAACTAGTGTAGATGATGCTTTACCATTTCCTCTACCACAACCATCCATCATGTACACCAATGGTTTATGAGCAGTTACTATTTCGAAGACTTTTCCCCACAAGTATGTTTTTAATTTGTCTACTGCCCAGACACATGCTAGGGTTTCGCGTTCTATAGTGCTGTAAAACTTCTCTGCTTTTTTATCCCATCCTCCTTGCCAATTTGTTATGGCAAAAAGCTGAAGTGGTTGAAGAAGAAGGATATTTATTGAAATAAGTAAATATCATACGGCCCACAAGCTGAAGTAAACAGGCGTTCTGCACCTGAGAGAAGTACCCAACAGAATGCCCCAACATTCCATGACATCATATAAATACCTCACAAAGATTCTATGATGACATATTAGATAATGAAATAATCATCCTACCATAGTGTAACTGAGGCCGCTGCCCCATCGTCTATTATGAGTACTTAGAGAGCGCTCAGTTGTTCATGCCGCATCAGGTGATGATGCAGTTGTCTGGCTGAATAGGAGACAGCAAGCTGTATGTCCCCGCTCTGTGCTTCCTGACATAGCCAGTGAGCTGGCAGGCTCCCTAACAGAAGAGTCGGCAAAGGAGACTACAGCCCCCTTTAACACGTGGCAGAGCGGACAGCACTATGGGGTATATTCACAAGAACGTGCGATAAACATCGCCAAAATAGCTTACTGCAACTTCTCACATTGCAGCCCATCGCGTGAAAATAACGCTGTGTCAACGTGGCATTCCCAACACGGCGATACCGTGCGATATACGCACGTGAACGCGGAAAATGTCCGCGAAACAACTAGCGCGACTGCGATAAAAATTCAAACCTTAACGCGAAAAAAGGTGCGATGGGCCCAATCGCGAAGAGACAATCCGCAATAAGGTGCGCAAGGCCTGCAATACACACACGTTAGGCGGGAAAAATCACCACAAAAACAGATTAAAAAACCACCAAACAAAAAAACACCAACAGCGAAGCATGATGGAGTCAGGCGGAGCAGGCACAGGGGACGATCGGAACCCCACAAGCCCCCCGGAGCCCCAGCCAGAGCCCTCGGGGACAGGGAAGGACAAGAAGAAGAGGAAGCTGCGGTTCAGTCCGCAGGAGAATCAGATCCTGGCCACGGAGGTAATAGGACACCATCAACAACTGTTCATCACCTCCACCGTGTCACTGGGCACAAGAAATGGAATATGGCAGTCCATCTTGGACAAGGTGAATGCTGTCGGAGTGCAGAGGAGGTCAATGGACGAGGTCAAGAGGCGATGGACTGATATCAAGCGCAAAACCAAGAGCAAACTCGCCAGCAACCTCAAAGCAGCAATGCAGACTGGAGATGGGAGTCCTGCGCCGCAGGAGGAGCTGGACGAGATGGAGGAGATGGTGTCGACAGTCATCAGTGTGGATACGGTGGCAGGAGTTGGGGGCCCGGACACTGCTCTACAGGACCGGACACAACAGCAACAGGGTGAGAAGCGACCAGGGACTGGGGGGACAGGGGGAGATGGGCACAATGGCACACATGCACAAATAAGCAGACCACACTGAACACCCACAATGACTACGGATCATGTCCCTGATCCCCTTGTGTTGCAAAGTCATCCTGTGCCCTGGGCGCCCCCCAACTTTTTGCTGACTGGTACTGGTGTTAACTGACTCTGACTGACCCTGGGCTTTGCCTAACCAGGCCCAGGGCCAGTGCTATGCTGAAAACACTTAGATACAGTTAAAACACCTACATACACTAGGGTACACTATGGGTTGGGGTATCCCTGTGATTGGCATGACCTACCCTATAAGCCCCTAGTATATAATAGGGCAGGGGAATTGAAACTACCTATCAGTCCCTAGTATGTAGTAGGACATGGCAGTTTAAGAGGCCAGCAGCCTGTCTGCACTTGCATGTGTGCACTGCTGAGGCCTGAGGTCAATTTTAAAAGCAGCCCTGGGTGCCATGATTGCTTTTAAAAAGTAAATTGTGCCCAAACTCGACTTTGGGGTTTGTGGCACTTAAAAATGGATAACCTACAATGGTTTGGCATATTAGGGACCCCCAGGGTCTCCCCTAGGTATCCCAGGGGAGGGGGGTCAGATATTTATAAGGTACACCCTTATAAAATGAGTTTTTATATGCCTGGGTTAAGTGAAATTTCACTCCCACATTGTGGTAAAGTGCTGCCCAAATTCGACTTTGATGCTAGGAGCACTGTGAAGTGAGGATCTGCAATATTTTTACAGATTCAGAACCCCTAAAGTCTCCCCTAGTTGTCCTATGGGGTGGGGGTCCTGTAGATATAAGCAAAGTACTTATAAAATATGTTTTTGTAAGTCCTGGTGCTGGAAAAATGGCCCAAGTCATTTTTCCCATTGCAAATCCCTGTTACATAGGTTAACATGGTAGGAAGTTATTAATTAATAACTCTTGATAGGAGAGGGCTAGAAAGGCCATTCAAAGATTTCCCCGAATGGTATTAATAAATCCAACAATATGATATTATTCAATTTCTCCTAAAGTGTACATACAAGAAGTTATAAGACTTTCTTGTTTGTAAGTCCAGATTCAGCCTTCCAGTGGTCTGCCCTGATTGGTCAGAGTTAAGTGGATTAGCCAGCCTGCCTGGAGAGGTGATAAAGAGCCCCTGGGGTTATGCAGCTGGGCTGGGAGGGCAGTGTGCTGGTCCACAGGAATGCCAGGCCAGGGAGAGGGGTTGTAAACCATGGGCTTCAAAGAGAAAAGCAGAACCCAGTGTCCTTTACAACTCTGAACTTTCTACCTCAGGCAGATGGGGGGATTAAGGAAGGTATGAGCAGATGCAGGGGGGAGAGTCTAAGTAAATTAGCCATCCTAGGGGTGTGTTTAGCCAGCTCTTGCCTCCTTGCTGGAAAATCTGCCATTATGGATTTGGAAGATTTGATGCACTCTGGGACAAAATAATGCCACACTCTACAGGAAGTGGTCATATCTTTGAGGAGTTAACCTGCTCCCATTGGTCAGGAGTGACCTCCTGTCTGACCCAGAGAACATGGAATAAGTATCTGAGAGGGGCAGAGCCCTCCAGATCTGCTGCTTGCCAAGCTGAGAAGTTTTGCTGTGCAAAGATTTCTAAGGCCTGACCTCTGAAGACTGCACCATCTGAAAATACAGCACTGTGGATTATCTTGCTGAAAAGGAACTAAAGAGTGGACTCCCTGAAAGCTACAGGTTAAAAGAGCTCATCTGGAACATCACCAACTAAATCTGCACCTTGGAGAACTACCAGTGCATTTGTAAGGGTGACGTCCAGGTGGATTGTGGGAACTGAAGTCCGCAACTTTCAAGGACCATCTTGGAGCTTCCAGACCCTTGGAGTGCGTTTGAGACACTTTGGGACCCTTTGAGGAACTTCAGGAAGAAGTTCAAGAAGTTTGAAGAACTTTGGAGGAACTTTGAAAAAAAGCTCCATAGAGGGACCGACTCAACCTGGTCAGCCAAGCCGCCTGCCTTCAACCGCGAGCCGGCCAAGCCACCCATGTTCGTCCCGCTAAAAGCTCCCTTGGTCCAACTTCCAGAGTTTGACCGGGACTAGAAGAAATCTGAAGCCGGCGAACCCTCACCGGATCCGGCTACATGAGGAGCATCGAGAGACCCCGCGAGAAAAAGCTCCAGAAAAGTTTCTAAGTCCGCTCGTAGAAAAGTTGACCGGGAGCAACCGCGAGAGCCAAGCCGCCTGCCTTCCATCGCGTGTCGGCCTGGGCTCCTGGGTTGCCCCGCTGAAGCGCTAAAGAAAAAGTTTCTAAGTCCGCTCCAGGGAAGTTGACCGGGAGCTCGTCGAAAGGCAAGCCGGTGGACCCGCACCAAACCCGGACTGGCTGGGAGCGTCGAGGGGCCTCGGGGAGAAAAGCTCCAGAAAAGTTTCTAAGTAGGAAGGTAGAAACTGAGACCGGGACCTGCCGTGAGCTGTAGCTGCCCAGGGCTCCATCGCGGTCGGCCTGAAACTTTGACTTTGCCCCGGTCTATCGCGAGCAGGTATCCCAATATGGTGCTATAATCTTCTAAGTGCTATATTTTGCTAAATCTTTGAAAATTCATATCTCCGGTTCCCTACATTGGATTTTTGTCATTTTGGTATCATTTTAAAGATGAAAATAATTCCTATTTTTATAAATTGGTGTTGGATTTTTATTATGTGTTGTGTCTTAATTATTTACTGAATTGGTGTTTTTAAATGCTTTACATACCTCTCTTTGAAGTTAAGCCTGTCTTCTCGCAGCCACGTTACCAAGGGTTGAGCATAGGAATAATTTTGTAAGACCTATGCTGAGTCCTACCAATAGTTAGTGGCCTTATTGCCAGTGGCAGACCTACATTTGCCCCTACCAATAATCCACTTTCCAACATTTGGTGCTCAGCGGTGTGGATGAGGACTTGTGTTTAAAAAGTACACCGTTCAGTGAATGAATTAAGATTATAAAAATCCTGTAAATTGCCTTAGAACAAAACTTTTGAGTTTGCTTTTTGGAATTTGGACTAAACTTTTTTAATCCGTTGTTTTGATTTTTCCAAATTGTTCTTAGTCTGTTGTGCCTAGTTGTTGTGACCCAAAACTAGGGAACCATGGAGCTGGACCTGGCTAAACTGTCCCAGTTCAAGCTTGCTGAGCTTAGGGAACAGTGTAGGCTTAGGGGGCTGCCTGCTGCCAAGAAGATGAGGAAGGCAGGGTTACTTGAGTCCCTACAGGCCTGCGTCAGGGCAGCTGAGGAGAGTCATGGGGGGATACAGGGTGTCCCCCCCAACCTCATCCAAGAGGAGGTTGAGGATGATGCCTCTTCCATTTTAACTAGTGTTAGCCAATTGAATCCAGATGGTGGGAGTGGGGAAGGGTCCCTTACTCAGGAACCACTACCGTCCCTTGCAGAGAGACAGCTTCAGGCTCAATTAGCTTTGATAGCTTTAGAGCAGGAGAAATTGGAATTGGCTAAGAAGAGATGGGAGAAGGAGGAGTTGAGAAGAAATGGTGGCAGTGAAGATGATGAAGATTTTGAGATGTCCAGGGGTGGTGCATTTGAACCTAAACTTCCCAAGGGTATAGTACCCAAGTACACTGAGGGGGATGACATTGACAAGTGGCTAGCAGATTTTGAGAGGGCCCTTAGAATGAGTAGGGTCCACTCTAAGTATTGGGATGCACTCCTGTGGGAGTTGAATCCAGTAGCTGGGAGGGATAGGCTCCTGACCCTGAAGGGAGAGGATGCAGAATCATACCAGCAGATGAAGGCATGCTTAGTCAAGAGGTTTGGTCTGACTCCAGAGCAGTACAGGGTGAAGTTTAGATGCACCCAGAAATTGAGTTCAAAGTCTTGGGTAGACTTTGTGGACGTTTCAGTGAAGGCACTGGAAGGCTGGATTGTTGGTAACAAAGTTGACACATATGAGGGATTGTAAAATTTGTTTTTGAAAGAATATATATTGACTCATTGTGCAGAAGAGAAGTTATGCCAGTATCTACTGGACTCTAAGCTGACAGACCCCAGAGAGCTGGGTGAAGAAGCTGATGAGTGGGTGAGAACCCGGGTTTCCATACAGCACCAGGGGGGTGACCAGAAGAAAGGAGGACAGGTCCCTCCCCAGGGGAAAGCCCAAGGGAAAGAAGGTCAAAACCAGAAGGAGTCCTCCAAAGACCCACAAAAACCTGCACAAGGAGGGGGCCCCGAGCCAACCCAAATCCAAAGGGAGGTGGAATCAGGGAAAGAATGGTAGGTTCTTTGATCCCTCAAAAGTGGGTAAGTGCTTTGACTGTAACCAGCCAGGGCACAAACAGGGAGATGCTGTCTGCGCCAAGAAGCTCCCCCCTAAGGGGCCATCCACAGGGATTGCCAGTGTCAGTGTAGGGGTGGAGAGTGGTGCCCCAGTGAGGAGTAGTCAGGTGGTGGAAGCAACCTTAGTGTCCCTGGGTGGGGTGAATATTGCAACCCTGACTGCCTTACCTCCAAACATGGACAAGTACAGGCAGAGGCCTAATGGGAATGGGACTGAGGTTGAGGCTATCAGAGACACTGGGGCTAGTGTAACTATGGTCCTAGATGAGCTGGTACCTCCAGAGAGGTTGTTACCTGGTGAGTTTCACCAGGTGACTTATGCAGACAGCACTACCAAACTCCATCTTATGGCTGTGGTGGATTTGGAATGTGGAGGTGTGACAGGCCCTATGAAGGTAGCTGTGTCAAAGGTGCTCCCAGTCCAGTGTTTACTGGGCAATGATCTTGAAGCCTCTGTGTGGTCAGAGGTGGAGAGAGGACTCCATATGAAAATATTGGAGCTCCCTGAGTGGGTATGTGCTGTGACTAGGTCACAGACTAGCCAGAAGGGAGGGGCTGGACACTTGGACCCTGGAACAAAGGGCCAAGCATCCACGGACAAGGGCACTGGGCCTAGTGAGCCAGCCCAGGGAACTCCAGAGGTGCAGGAGGAATCTAACCCTAATGGGGAGGATCTGGCCTCTGAGGGAGGGACTCCATCCCTGCCAGAGCTGTCAGATTTGGCAGAACTGACAGGAGCAGGTGGACCCTCCAGAGAGGAGTTCAGTAAGGGACAGCGTGACTGTCCCACCCTTGAGAGCTTGAGGCGGATTGCTTCCAAGCAAGAGGAAGGGGATCCAAGCAAGAGGAAGGGGATGACAGTGGGTTTCATAGAATCTACTGGGAAGATGGACTGCTTTATACTGAGGCCAGAAACCTCAAGGAGGGGGCCACCAGGAGGTTGGTGGTGCCCCAGAGGTACAGAGAGTTCATCCTGACTTTGGGTCATGATATCCCCTTGGCAGGACATTTGGGACAGACAAAGACATGGAACCGGTTGGTGAACCATTTCTACTGGCCCCATATGTCTGAGAAGGTAAAGGAGTTTTGCAGCTCCTGTGTCACCTGTCAGGCCAGTGGCAAGGCAGGGGGCAAGACAAAGGCTCCCCTAATACCACTGCCAGTGGTTGGGGTTCCTTTTGAAAGGGTGGGGATGGACATTGTTGGTCCCCTGGACCCACCTACTGCATCAGGGAATAGGTACATCTTAGTGGTAGTGGACCATGCCACTAGGTACCCTGAAGCCATCCCTCTTAGAACCATTGATGCTCCTGCAGTGGCTAGAGCACTGCTTGGTGTGTTCACCAGAGTGGGTTTTCCAAAGAGGTGGTGTCAGATAGGGGCACAAATTTCCTGTCCAGCTATCTGACTGCTATGTGGGATGAGTGTGGTGTCAACTACAAGTTCACCACCCCTATCACCCACAAGCAAATGGTCTTTTGAGAGATTCAACAAAACCCTGAAGGGCATGATAAATGGGTTGTCAGAGAAACTCAGGAGGAGATGGGATGTTCTCCTCCCATGCTTACTGTTTGCCTACAGGGAGGTACCACAGAAAGGGGTTGGTTTCAGTCCCTTTGAGTTGTTGTTTGGGCACCCTGTGAGGGGGCCATTGAGCCTGCTGAGAGAGTCTTTAGAGAAGCCTCTTAAAGAAGCAAAGGACAATGTGCTTGACTATATGCTAGGCCTGAGATCTAGAATGGCAGAGTACATGTACAAGGCAAACAGGAAACTGGAGGCCAGCCAGGAGCTCATGAAGCACTGGTATGATCAAAAGGCTACTATGCCAGGACAATTGGTGTGGGTGTTGGAGCCTGTGGCTCCCAGGGCCCTCCATGACAAGTGGAGTGGGCCCTATCCAATCTTAGAAAAGAAGGGTGAGGTTACCTATTTGGTTGACCTTGGCACCCCCAGGAACCCTCATAGGGTCCTGCATGTGAATAGATTGAAACCCCACCATGACAGGGCAGACATGACCATGTTACTGGTCACTGATGAGGGTGTGGAGGAGGAAACTGAGCCTGTGCCCGACCTCCTCTCCACTAATGTGCAAGATGGGTCAGTGGAGGGGGTGATACTCTCTCCCAAGTTGACAGACCAGCAGCACAGAGACTGTAAGCAAGTGCTGGAGCCGTTTGCTGGCCTGTTCTCTTTGACCCCAGGCATCACTGAGTGGTGTGTGCACCACATTGACACTGGTGACAGCCTACCTGTCAAAAATAAACTGTACAGGTTGTCTGACCATGTCAGAGCCAGCATTAAAGCTGAGGTTGCTGAGATGCTGGAATTGGGGGTAATTGAACCGTCTGAGAGTCCATGGGCCAGTCCAGTGGTGCTGGTGCCTAAACCTAATCCTCAGGGGGACCCAAGGAGTTAAGGTTCTGTGTGGACTACAGAGGATTGAATGCAGTCACAAAGACTGACGCTCACCCTATACCTAGAGCTGATGAGCTCATTGACAGGTTAGGGGCTGCTAAGTACCTGAGTACTTTTGATTTGACTTCAGGTTACTGGCAGATTGCCCTCACTGATGGAGCAAAGGAGAGGTCAGCATTCTCCACCCCAGAGGGACATTATCAGTTCAAGGTAATGCCCTTTGGATTAAAGAATGCACCTGCCACCTTCCAAAGGTTGGTGAACAGGGTCTTGTCTGGGTTGGAACAGTTCAGCGCAGCTTACCTGGATGATATAGCTGCATACAGTTCTACCTGGGGGGATCACTTAAGCCACCTAAGGGAAGTGCTTCAGGCCATGCAGCAGGCAGGCCTGACTATTAAGGCAAGCAAGTGCCAAATAGGGCAGAGTTCTGTGGTGTACCTGGGCCACCTGGTAGGTGGGGGCCATGTACAGCCTCTCCAAGCTAAAATCCAAACTATTTTGGATTGGACAGCTCCTGTTACCCAGACTCAGGTCAGGTCCTTCCTTGGACTGACAGGGTACTATAGAAGGTTTGTTCAAAATTATGGGACCATTGTGGGGCCCCTAACAGAACTCACTTCTAAAAAGAGGCCCAAGAGGGGGCGTGGCCAAGATGGCGGAGAGCTAGGACGTGTTTTGTCTTCGCTCCTCCGCCCGCCGATCTTTAGCACTAATCAGGGCATCAAATCACGCCGAAGAGGGCTCTTCTAAGACCCCGAGACCAGGAGAAGCGGGCGCCACCCCGGGAGTGCCTCCTGAATTACTTACAGCACTGTTCCCTGCCCCGGGCGAGCGTGGGCCCGGTGAGGCCAGAAGACAGACGGGAACAGGACGCAAAGCGATAGAGGCATTGGGAGCTGGAGCCCGCCGCGTCGGACCCCGGGCGGCCTCTGCGCCATGAGACCGGGCTCCGGGCGGCCTCTGTGCCATGAACTTAGCGGAGAAGCAGAGGCGATGAGCGGCGCGCAGCCGCCGACCTCCTGACGCCATCTTGGACGGCGTTGAGGCCGGACCGGGGAAGCGATCAACAGCGGAGGTCAGTGGCGGAGACGAGGGCCATCGGGAGGCGGAGCGGCCTTCGGCCAATGGCAGCGATCCTCGGCGACCTGGAGGTGAGAGGCACCTACACCCGCGTCTCGCCGCTCCCCCACAGCACACCCGGGTGGCCTGGCGGGCGCTGGGCCCGCGGTTCCCCTGGGCCCCGCCCTGGTTGCAGCTCCGCTTGGACGCCGGCGAGGGCTGCTACCTGAGAAGCGGGGGACCGACACGCCCGAGGAGAGGCTTGGGCCAAAAGACGACCCGGCGGGTACGAGACGGAGAACTGACGCTCGGCCCTGACGCGTCCCGGGAGAGCTGGAAGACCCGTGAGACACCACGCCACTACGAACGGACACCCCACAGCAGAGGCCTTGAAGCCACCGGCGCCTTCGGACACCGGTCCCCCTCAACACGGCGCGGCGCTGACTCTCCGATGCTGGGAGGGGTGAGGCATTGGGCGCCTGTCACGCTGGGCTGCCTTCCTGCCCTCAGAGGGCACCGACGGCTCCTATATCTTCGGCGCCCTGCGTCAGCCGCGGGCCGACCGAGGCCTACATCGTAGCAACAGCACCCCGGGATCGAGGGGAAGACCGCACGATCGGAGACAACTGGCCAGGCAGAGGCCGAGTAACAATACCCAAGGCGAGCCCTTGCAGAACGGGAGGGAGGACTGCGGGGGTGCGGATTTTGCACGCGGCCTGCCTGGCACGCCACGGCTAGGCCCTGAGGCTAAGAGACGACACTGCACTTGGGCGAGCTGTGCACAGGGGGACCCGACTCCAGCCAAGACTGCTGCAGTACAGGTATGTCGACCGCCCGGGGCCGAAAGGACAAGTCGGCCACCAGGGAGAGGTCACTAAAGGATCTCTTCGCCAGGGCAAAAGAAGGGGGCCGGCGGAGATGGAGAAGCGGGAGGAGGACGCGCCGATGGATTCCACCTCGGCGGAGCCGGTGACACGAACATTCCTTGAATCTCTGTTCGCCAACCTGAAAGATGACCTACAAGCAATGAAGCGTGACCTCACTGCAGAGATCAAGGACATCCGCAAAGATGTCGACAGCATCGGGGAAAGAGTGGCCACCCTTGAAGACAGGAGTGACGCTAGAGACACTGAACTGGCTGCCATGCAGCAGGAGGTGATCCGCATTCATGAGCAGCAAGTGGATGTGCAATCCCACCTGGAGGACCTGGAGAACCGCTCCCGGCGCCACAACATCAGAATTCGGGGAGTTAGGGCTTCTGAGGAGGCAGGCGACATCTTTCTCTACGTACGGGAGCTGTTTAATCACATACTGGGCAACCCACCGGACTCTGCGCTACGCCTGGACCGAGCACACAGGGTAGGCCCACCAAGAGCGGCAACGGCACCACCAGCAGATATTTTGGTCTGCGTTCAGGACTTTACTACAAAAGAAGACATATTACGGAAAGCCAGATCGCTTCACCCAATAACTTTCAGAGGCCAATCGCCTGTCCTCTACCAGGATCTCGCGGCCATCACTCTCCAAAAATGTAAAAGTTTCAGACCCATCACAGAAGCTCTTCGGCACCGTAGCATCTCCTATTCTTGGGGCCACCCGTTTCGTCTCATCTTCCGCCATGAGGGCACACTGTACCAGCTCCGCTCTGTAGCCGAAGCTGGTAAGCTGCTGGGGATCCCTCTCCCGGAGGACTCTAGCGACGAGGAGCAGCCGGGCCGTGAGTCCGGGGATGGTCGTCCCGGGTGGAGGAAACAGCGTCGCCGCCGCCGGGTGCGGGGGCCGGACCCTTCGCAGGTCAAAAAAGAGCAACAAGCTGTCCTCGCTGCCTTACCGACAGCTCTGGCCAAGTCTTCGTCTTCCTGACTGCACCTGCCCTCCGAGGCGAATCCTCTCTAAGGCCATCGGTGGGACGGAGAGGGAGAAGCTGCTGCTCCCAGAGGCCACACGACAACCCCAATGACTTCTTTTGCTGTACATCCTCGGATGTCGGACTATTTTCTATTTTTACGTTTTTCATTGTTGGCGCCTTTTGTGCCTTGCTTTTTTGCTCTTCTGGGGATCTTCGGACTGTCTTTTCATCTTTTTCCTACTTTCCTGTCTTTCACTTCTTAGGGGTCCGATCTAAACAGTGCTCTTACACACTTAATCCAGCACAGGCGCCCAGAACCATTTTTCCAGGTCCCTTCCCGAGGCTGCCCCAGGGGGTCATATGACTAGCGACCGGCCCGCTGTGGGAATTGGATGACACCGCCCTCTGTTCGGGTCCTCACACTTAATGTAAGAGGGCTCAATAATCCCATCAAACGCATGTCTCTCCTTTCATACCTAGAGAGCTCAAGGGAGGACATCTGCCTCCTACAGGAGACGCACCTCCTCCATAAAGACTGCCATAGGCTCAAATCCCGTGCCTTCCCGACACAATTCTTCTCATCCCAAACCACTAAGACGGCTGGGGTAGCCATACTGGTGTCCAGGACTTTCCAAGGTAGGATAGTGCAGAAGGGGACTGAGATTAGAGGCCGTCTTCTCACTTACCATTTCGCAGTGGGGGGCCATGATCTGATAGTTGGGTCCATCTATGCCCCCAATGAAAGCCAGGAACGATTCTTACACAACGCCCTCACAGAAGCCACAGCGACCCCCGAACGCCATATTCTCATAGGGGGAGATCTCAATTTGGTGTTTGACAATGACCTAGATCGTTCAGCGCAGCGCACCACTCAAGTGGGCACCCTTTCACACACAGGGCTCACTAGACTGACTAACCTGGGGCTTACGGATCTATGGCGCCACCATCACCCTCAGACACGAGCTTACACATATTATTCTAATGCACATAAAACGTACGCGCGATTGGATTACATGTTAGGATCCAAGGCAATTCGAGATATTACGCTCTCAGTCGATATTCTGACGGCTGCTCTTTCCGATCACTCTCCGGTGGAGATTGCACTGGCTCTTCCCCACTTGCAGCGACCCACCGCACACTGGCGCTTTCGAGACACCTTATTACACAGACCGGACACGGTAACACAGCTACAGAAAGCCCTAGAGGACTATCTTACGCACAACGATAATTCGGACACTGCTCTCTCCACACGCTGGGCAGCCCTTAAAGTAGTCATCAGAGGGGGGGGTCATTGCAATTTCCGCAGCGGATAACGCGGACCGTAAAGCCAAGCGGGAAGAATTGGCACACAGGGTAAAAGAGCTAGAGCAGATGCACCAGCGCACCGGCGCTCCACGAATCTGGCGACAACTGACGGCAGCTCGGTCACAACTGTCCGCCCTTGATCGTGACAAGGCGGAATTTGCGGCTATGCGGCTGCGGCACACTTTCTACACCGGAGGGGATAAATGCGGGCGGCTACTTGCACACAGACTTCGGGAAGCTAGACACCGCGGGGGCGTTCAAGAGGTCAAGAATCGGGCAGGCACACGAATCACTGACGATGCGGCTATTACAGAGACTTTCCGAGACTTCTATGCCCACCTCTATGACGCACAGCTGCTGGGGAATGCAGACATTGAGGGATACTTAGATCAGGCCCATCTTCCCACCCTAACGCCGGAACAGGCGACGCACATAGAAAGGGACATTAGAGTAGAAGAGGTGATAACGGCTATCACTCGGCTCAAACTGGGCAAATCACCCGGCCCCGACGGCTATACCGCGGCATTTTATAAGCAATTCTGCTCCACACTCGCCGCCCTACTTACCAGGCTATTCAACTCCTTTGCAGAGCCAGGAGCGGTTCCACCTTCCATGCTGGAAGCGGCAATAGCCGTCATTCCTAAACCCGGCAAGGACAAGGCAGAATGTGGGTCATATCGGCCTATCTCGCTCCTCAACATTGACTTAAAGCTCTACACCGGAATCTTGGCGTCTCTGTTGGCGCCATACCTGCCGGGCCTGGTGGATCCAGATCAGGCCGGCTTTATCCCGCAGAGGCAAACCAGTGATAATACGAAGCGTGTCACGCATCTCATAGAAAAGGCCTCCCGAATCCCTGGGGATTATATGCTTCTCACTATAGATGCAGAGAAGGCCTTTGACCGGGTCCACTGGCCCTATCTGGAGCAGACGCTGACCCGAGTGGGCCTGGGAGACAAGATGCGGACATGTATTTTCAACTGCTACCGGCTGCCCACAGCAACTGTGCGGATTAATGGGCATACGTCCACCCCTCTCCCTATTAGCAGGGGCACGCGGCAGGGGTGTCCACTGTCGCCTCTGCTGTTCGCCCTTTACATGGAACCATTAGCACAAAGGGTTCGGCACCACTCGCAGATCAAGGGCATCCGTATGGGGGGGGACACGCATACCATCAGCCTGTATGCAGACGATGTGCTGGCCACACTGGCCCGGCCGGCGGAGTCACTGAAGGCTTTTCTGGAGGAATTGGATGCATTTGGGAGGGCATCGGGCTTCAAGGTCAATCTGACAAAGTCCACAGCACTGAACCTCTCTATGCCCCCGCAGGAGCAGGCGACTCTACAGGCCCAACATGCCTTACAATGGTCCGAAGCCACAGTCCCTTATTTAGGCATTCAATTGGCTCCGACCTTACAAGCCATGAGATCAGTCAACTACTCTCAGCTTCAGACCCAGGTCCGCTCGGACCTGCGACGCTGGAAACACCACCAGATCTCGTGGCTCGGAAGAGTTGCTGCGATCAAAATGACGGATCTCCCCAAAATTCTATATATTTTTCAGACACTCCCACTGCCGCCCCCCGCTGGATGGCTCCAGAAGATGCAATCTGAGCTCTCGCACTTTATCTGGCAGGGACGTAAACCGAGAATGAAACGACTAACCAGTTTCCTCCCGCCCCACGAGGGGGCCTGGGGATCCCAGATCTCACCCTCTACTTCAAAGCGTCGCAACTACGATACTTAGTCGAGTGGAGCCGGCCCGAGTCCGAGAAACACTGGCTCTTTCAAGACCGTGCTGTAGCGGGCACGTCTCTCATGAAGGTTCCCTTCCTCCCCAAACCACATCGGCCGCCCAATTTGTACGCCGCCCAGGTGACGCGCACCACCCTCACCGCCTGGGACCATACTAACACGAGACATGAGCTCACCACCTTCCCCTCCCCACTCACACCCTTATTCGATAACCCCGATTTTCACCCAGGGGTGGGAGCACAGTCATTCCCGCAGTGGAGAGAGAAAGGCTGCCTGGCCTTAGGCTTACTATTTACAAAGGGCGACATCCTTCCCTTCGCGCAGTTGCGGGCCGCATTCAACCTTCCAGAATCGGAACGCATGCACTATCTACAGGTAAGACACTGGGCCATGCACCCTGACAATCGCACGCAGGCGACCAGGCCTCTCACTTCCTTCGAGAGGTGGTTGATCACACGAACTTCAGATAAAAAGCTGATCTCCGACATATACCAGATGCTTCTCTCTCGCTATACCCATACTTACCATGCTGGCAGGGCACGTTGGGAACGGGACCTGGGTCACAGCCTCAGCACAAAGGAGTGGGAGGGCGCGTGTTACAGAGCCCGACACACTGCTACACAAGTGGGCCTCACGGAAACCCTCACCAAACTGGTGTACTATTGGTACTATACCCCCGAAAGGCTCCATCAAGTAGACCCATCGCAGACACCTGACTGTTGGAGAGGGTGCAAGCAGAGGGGTACACTGGTCCACCTCCTTTGGGACTGCGAATACCTCCAGAGCTATTGGACCCACGTTTTAGATGAGGTTGACAAACATATGGCCACTGAGATCCCCAGATTCCCGGCATACATCTTATTAGGGGTGCCCAACCGACTCACCTACCCCCTGAAATCTAGGAGAGGGAAGCAGATAGCTATGGCCTTGGGCTCGGCAGTCCAGAACATCCTCATTCACTGGAGGACGCCACGCCTCCCCACACACGTTGGGTGGTATCATCGATTGTGGAACATATTAGGAATGGAAAAGATCTCACTCACCCAGGCTGGGAAGGGCTCCTCCTTCAGTGACCTTTGGCAGCCATTTTTGTCGTTACTCACACAGGAATTTCGGGAGCTGACCTGCCCACGCTATCTACGCTTGCTACGCCTCGCGGAACCGGCCTCTGCCGAGTGAGCAGGCTTCCATTGGGTACCGACACTACGCCAAATTCAGCACTAATGGCTAGATTGGACTTGGAAGGGCGGGGGTGGCTTTTCTCTATTCTTTTTCTTTTTCCTGCTTTCCTTTCACTTTTGGGGTGGGGGGGGAGGGTGTTCGTCAGCAATTGTTGTTTTAATCGACCAATGCATCATTATGTCGATATGATGGGCCCCATGTGGCCTGAGTGTAGCGTATTCGTTCTTTGCATTGTCTAATAAAAGATTTAAACCATAAAAAGAGGCCCAAGAAGGTGGCTTGGACCCCAGAGTGTCAGAAGGCCTTTGACACTCTGAAAGCTGCTATGTGTTCAGCACCAGTGCTACTGGCCCCTGACTACACAAAAGAATTTGTGGTTCAGACAGATGCTTCAGAGCAAGGGATTGGGGCAGTGTTGTCACAGCTAAATGAAGATGGCCTTGATCAGCCAGTTGCCTTTATTAGCAGGAGGCTTCTTCCCAGAGAGCAGAGGTGGAGTGCCATTGAGAGAGAGGCTTTTGCTGTGGTTTGGTACCTGAAAAAGTTGAGACCATATTTGTTTGGGACTCACTTTCGTGTTCAAACTGACCACAGGCCTCTCAGATGGCTCATGCAGATGAGAGGGGAGAATCCCAAGCTGTTAGGGTGGTCCATTTCTCTACAGGGAATGGACTTTACAGTGGAACACAGACCTGGGGTTGCCCATGCAAATGCGGATGGACTTTCCAGGTTTTTCCACTTAGCTGATGAAGACTACCAGGGTGTAGGTTAGTAACACATCACCTTTCGTTTGGGGGGGCTATGTTGCAAAGTCATCCTGTGCCCTGGGCACCCCCCAACTTTTTGCTGACTGGTACTGGTGGTAACTGACTCTGACTGACCCTGGGCTTTGCCTAACCAGGCCCAGGGCCAGTGCTATGCTGAAAACACCTAGATACAGTTAAAACACCTACATACACTAGGGTACACTATGGGTTGGAGTCCCCTTGTGATTGGCATGACCTACCCTGTAAGCCCCTAGTATATAATAGGGCAGGGGAATTGAAACTACCTATCAGTCCCTAGTATGTAGTAGGGCATGGCAGTTTAAGAGGCCAGCAGCCTGTCTGCACTTGCATGTGTGCACTGCTGAGGCCTGAGGTCAGTTTTAAAAGCAGCCCTGGGTGCCATGACTGCTTTTAAAAGTAAATTGTGCCCAAACTCGACTTTGGGGTTTAGGGCACTTAAAAATGGATAACCTACAATGGTTTGGCATATTAGGGACCCCCAGGGTCTCCCCTAGGTATCCCAGGGGTGGGGGGTCGGATATGTATAAGGTACACCCTTATAAAATGAGTTTTTATATGCCTGGGTTAAGTGAAATTTCACATTTCACTCCCACATTGTGGTAAAGTGCTGCCCAAATTCGACTTTGATGCTAGGAGCACTGTGAAGTGAGGATCTGCAATATTTTTACAGATTCAGAACCCCTAAAGTCTCCCTAGTTGTCCTATGGGGTGGGGGTCCTGTAGATATAAGCAAAGTACTTATAAAATATGTTTTTGTAAGTCCTGGTGCTGGAAAAATGGCCCAAGTCATTTTTCCCATTACAAATCCCCTGTTACATAGGTTAACATGGTAGGAAGTTATTAATTAATAACTCTTGATAGGAGAGGGCTAGAAAGGCCATTCAAAGATTTCCCCGATTGGTATTAATAAATCCAACAATATGATATTGTTGAATTTCTCCTAAAGTGTACATACAAGAAGTTATAAGACTTTCTTGTTTGTAAGTCCAGATTCAGCCTTCCAGTGGTCTGCCATGATTGGTCAGAGTTAAGTGGATTAGCCAGCCTGCCTGGAGAGGTGATAAAGAGCCCCTGGGGTTATGCAGCTGGGCTGGGAGGGCAGTGTGCTGGTCCACAGGAATGCCAGGCCAGGGGGAGGGGTTGTAAACCATGGGCTTCAAAGAGAAAAGCAGAACCCAGAGTCTTTTACAACTCTGAACTTTCTACCTCAGGCAGATGGGGGGATTAAGGAAGGTATGAGCAGATGCAGGGGGGAGAGTCTAAGTAAATTAGCCATCCTAGGGGTGTGTTTAGCCAGCTCTTGCCTCCTTGCTGGAAAATCTGCCATTATGGATTTGGAAAATTTGATGCACTCTGGGACAAGATAATGCCACACTCTATAGGAAGTGGTCATATCTTTGAGGAGTTACCCTGCTCCCATTGGTCAGGAGTGACCTCCTGTCTGACCCAGAGAACATGGAATAAGTATCTGAGAGGGGCAGAGCCCTCCAGATCTGCTGCTTGAAACTTACTGAAGCAAGACATTGCCAAGCTGAGAAGTGTTGCTGTGCAAAGATTTCTAAGGCCTGACCTCTGAAGACTGCACCATCTGAAACTACAGCCCTGTGGATTATCTTGCTGAAAAGGAACTAAAGAGTGGACTCCCTGAAAGCTACAGGTTAAAAGAGCTCATCTGGAACATCACCAACTAAATCTGCACCTTGGAGAACTACCAGTGGATTTGTAAGGGTGAGGTCCAGGTGGATTGTGGGAACTGAAGTCCTCAACTTTCAAGGACCATCTTGAAGCTTTCAGACCCTTGGAGTGAGTTTGAGACACTTTGGGACCCTTTGAGCAACTTCAGGAAGAAGTTCAAGAAGTTTGGAGAACTTTGGAGGAACTTTGAAAAAAAGCTCCATAGAGGGACCGACTCAACCTGGTCAGCCAAGCCGCCTGCCTTCAACCGCGAGCCGGCCAAGCCACCCAGGTTCGTCCCGCTAAAAGCTCCATCGGTCCAACTTCCAGAGTTTGACCGGGACTAGAAGAAATCTGAAGCCGGCGAACCCTCACCGGATCCGGCTACATGAGGAGCATCGAGAGACCCCGCGAGAAAAAGCTCCAGAAAAGTTTCTAAGTCCGCTCCAGGGAAGTTGACCGGGAGCTCGTCGAAAGGCAAGCCGGCGGACCCGCACCGAACCCGGACTGGCTGGGAGCGTCGAGGGGCCTCGGGGAGAAAAGCTCCAGAAAAGTTTCTAAGTGTGAAGGTAGAAACTGAGACCGGGACCTGCCGCAAGCTGTAGCCGTCCAGGGCTCCATCGCGGTCAGCCTGAAACTTTGACTTTGCCCGGGTCTATCACGAGTAGGTATCACAATATGGTGCTATAATCTTCAAAGTGCTATATTTTGCTAAATCTTTGAAAATTCATATCTCCGGTTCCCTACATTGGATTTTTGTCGTTTTGGTGTCATTTTAAAGATGAAAATATTTCCTATTTTTATAAATTGGTGTTGGATTTTTATTATGTGTTGTGTCTTAATTATTTACTCAATTGGTGTTTTTAAATGCTTTACATACCTGTCTTTGAAGTTAAGCCTGTCTGCTCGCAGCCACGTTACCAAGGGTTGAGCATAGGAATAATTTTCTAAGACCTATGCTGAGTCCTACCAATAGTTAGTGGCCTTATTGCCAGTGGCAGACCTACATTTGCCCCTACCAATAATCCACTTTCCAACACCTTGCCATGCTGCAGCACACATAGGAACACCAAGTACGTCACCCTCGACCATCTGCCCAGAGTGTGCCCACCCCACACATCACACAGCTCACATACAACCCATGCACATGTGCTGAACCCAGCCAAGCTGCTGCTCCGTGAGCCACACTGACAACGTAAGTGACACTGCATGACGAATACCATGCCTGCAGTCCGATTACCATGACATGGTGCACGCAACGAGACTGAGGTGGCTGAGTGTGGACCACATCCGTAAAGGAGCAGGTCACACTCTGACACATCCACCTGCACAATCAACCCCTGACGTCAACAACACAGCTGCGGACAAGCCATGCCCCAGAGTCCCCACTCCCACCAAGACACACATCCACCCAAGACTGGTAACGTTTCAACACTGCATGGACACAGAAGTCAAAGGCACACCGCCTGCAAGGGACAAGAGGCAGCAGACTCAGAGCTGCAGGTGCGACCCTCACAAAACTGCAGCACACACATATGACAGTCAGAGCACAGCAGCATAGACAACAGTGTGGGACAAACTGCCACACGTGAACAACAGGACAGAGGGCGAAACTGCTGCCGCTTGTGTGAAGATACTGGCCAAATACAATTGGCATAGCAGGGGTATGTGAGATGAAACTGCACAAGTACAACCTCACATCCCTGATGGTGTTGAAATGTCAACTGTCCCGCATCCAACAGGCATCTCCACCTACACAGCCACAATGTACCTCGTCATGCAGTCTGTATGTGAACTTGTACAATGCCTGTACAAACATGTCAACACGATGTAATGCAGCATCTCCCCTTAACATTGCAGAGGGACCATCAACAACACCTGCAGAGCAGACCCAACAACTCTACACTGATGACGAGGATGACAACCCCATCATCAACACCGAAGCCCTCAGAGAGCTCATCGGCCGCATCAGCTCCCCACCTCCAGGATCAGGGTAGCCCAGCTGCATCGAGGAGACCCCACCCCCTGCACAGACCACACAGCAGGCCGCACCTGCCACACCGGCTGTCTCCCAAGACCCCCACGGAACACACCTGGCCTTCCAAACCCGTGTGTTAGAGGCCCAGGAGAAGCTGGCTGATCAGGTGCGGGTGGGGTTTGACCTCCTGGCAGCCAAACTTGATGCCATCCATGGGTGTCTACGTCCCTTCGGGGACCACTTACAGTCCCTGACAGACACCCACAGTCCGCTCCATGGCCTCCAACGAGCCCTGGCAGACATCGCTGGAGTCCTGACTCGGAGACAAGAACACCTGTCAAGTCAGAGTGGCTCCAGCGATCTCAGCAGTGACTTGGCACATATGCGGAGGCTCATGGAGGACATGGTGCGGATGGAGGCGGAAAGGTTGGCTGTCACTGCTGCACATCAGCAAAATGTAGCTGGGATATACCATGCCCTGCAGATCCTCGTCATGGCATTGCTGCCACAAGGCCTGGCGCAGATGGATGTTGCTGCCCCTACACCATCCCCATCTGCGCCCCCTGGTGTGTCACTGCCTCACAGTGCGGCAGACATTTCTACTCCTGCACCTGCTGTGTCACTGCCACACGGTGCGGCCGACAATCCACCTCCGGCCCCTGATGTGTCAGTGGCACACAGTGCTGCAGCCGGAATTGCAGCACCCACAGGTGAGGCAGAGCACACATCAGAGGACGAGGATGTGGATGATCCAGACTTCTTGATCATGAGGCGGAAGTAGCATTCCTCCCACCCATTTGGCCTGTTTCATCTTGGTTCTGCCTTTGGCATCATGACCTTCCACTGCCCCCCGATGCACTCATTGACTCTCACCTTGGACCTCGACATGGACTGCCATATTCTGTTAGATGACCGATGACACAGCGATCAGACTGCGGTCTGGACTCTTCCTCTTCCGATGTACTTGTCATGCCCTGAAGGACTCTGGCTGGCCTTCCATGTGCCAATGATGTGAAGTGGGGTCTTCATGGCCCTGTACTGCTCCAGCTGCAACACTCCACTGGATGACAATAAATCATTCACTAATGCACAGTTGTGTCATGTCTTCGATCATTCAAGTATGTGAGTGTGGATGTGTGTTGGGTCAGTAATTACCCCTGACGTCCATGTTGCACACGTCGTGGGACATGAGTCACAGGGTGCTACATTGCCGATTGCGTTCCGTGCGGCGTAGTCGCGACATCAGGGACACACGCATTCGTCACTTCCTTGTCCGGACAAGGACTGAACCAGCGCACACAGCCCCGGGATCATTCTCGCACGCCCGACGCAGGTCCGGCGTACGCCAGGCCAGACCACTGCGCTTACGCTCCGAGGGGGGACGAGACAGCTACATGTCCCAGGATTCCACGCTTGGGATCTGCTGGTCACTGTTCTAGTTGCCAGCATGCCACGGTCACTCCCTGAGGGCAGGTTTGCACACACACCACACCCATCCAGCAGATGCGTCACGGGCCATGTGACACTGCCAATAAAAGGGGCCTGCAACATCACATTCCCCACTGCCGGAGGTGACCTGACGACGTACGCGCAACGGGGCTCAATCATGGAGGGTCCATGACTTGTGGCGCACAGGGTTAGTCACTCCCGACGTCCGGCGGCCGCCACGGGCCTACCACCACGTGGCGCTGGCTTGAGTTGCACAAGGTTAGTCGCACCTATGAAGCTGAGCGGGTATGCAGCCTGCGATGATGACGTGTGCACTGATATGGTCTCTGCCATTTCTAACTCAAGACCCAGTATCAAGTGTGTGACCTGCTGGACCGCGGGGGGGTGCTGCATGATGTGGGGACTGCCAAGGCTGCGGGCCCCGGCCTTGGACTTGGCACCGGCACGTGGTGTGCCCTGTTGGGGACACACCGGTGGCAGCAGGTGAGCAGTGGGGCCTGGGTGCGCAGGGGCGGACATTCACCGCTGGGTGGCTGGAGGGGCTGTGGTGCAGAAGCATGTGTGCGCAGGGGCAGACAGGCGATGATGCCGTGTGCAATGATTTGGACTCTGCAATTATTTGTTGTGTACTCGTTTCAGATAGGGGACCTGGTGGACTGCAGTGTTGGCCGGAGCCTGCGTGCGACGCGGGCCGACTGCCACGTGGCGTTGCCTCAAGGTTCACAGAGTTAGTGGCACCTATGGAGCTGAGTGGGTGTGCAGCCTGTGATGATGACGTGTGCACTGTAATGGACTCTCCCATTCCGAACTCGAGGCCCAGATTCAGGTGTGTGACCTAGTGGGCCGCGTCCGTGTGATGTGGAGGCTGCCAAGGTCGCGTGTCCCGGGCTCGGAGCGTGCACCGGCACGTGGTTGGAGACACACCGGTGGCGGAAGGTGAGCAGTGGGGCCGGGGTGCGCATGGGCAGCGGTCTCTCTCCCTCTCTCCCTTTCTTTCTCTCTCTCTCTCCCTTTCTTTCTTTCGCTCTCTTTCTTTCTCTCTCTCCCTTTCTTTCTGTCTCTCCCTTTCTTTCTCTCGCTCCCTTTCTTTCTTTGTCTCTCTCTCTCTCTTTCTTTCTCTCTCTCCCTTTCTTTCTCTCTCTCCCTTTCTTTCTCTCGCTCCCTTTCTTTCTTTCTCTCTCTCTCTTTCTTTCTCTCTCTCCCTTTCTTTCTGTCTCTCCCTTTCTTTCTCTCGCTCCCTTTCTTTCTTTCTTTCTCTCTCTCTCTTTCCTTTGATGAGCGCATGACACGCCTTCTTATCTCGGATTTTTTTCTTGCAGGCTGTGACTTCCAGATTGTCCGGAGTGGATCCACATGGACTCTTCAGAATTGTTGTTTTGTGTTGTGTATTAATAAAGTTCTGTTGTGTGATTTCTAAGTTGTATGTTTGTTTCTCCTTATTCTGACCACACATGTAGGTTTGTTGTTGTATTTGTGCGACATCAGGCTCTTATTTTTCTCGTGATTTCATAAGTTGCTATGGCACATCCTTGTCCGGGGTGGGTGGGCCGGGGGGGCCAGGGGTGGGGGTGGGTCCTGGGGGTGGTGGCGCTTGGTGTTGTGGGCCTCAGGGGTCTCCGAGCTGCATGGGCAGTGGCTCCATGGCATCTGTTGTTCTTCAGGTGTGGCTGTGGGCTGGGCTCCCTTTTGTGGTGCAGGTAGTCGTCCTGCTTAGCACCAGCAAAAGGCAGGTGTTAAATCCCTGCTGCTACCGCAGCTTATCGCCTGTTTTTGCCTCACATCGCAGATCTGGCTGTCCGTAGAGAATCGCGCGGTGTTGTCTTTTCGTGTGTTTTGCACGGACACGCCTATTCTGCATCTCATTAGCGTTAGTTGGCGGTGTCAACCGTGGCGATGTTTTTTGCAGCAGCTATCGCGGGTTATGTGGTGATGTAGGCAGTTAGCACCAGCTTGCGAAAGGGGCGGTAATTCTATCGCCACTTTTGCTGCGCTAAAGTGCCGATAACTCGGCGATAAGTCCTTGTGAATATGCCCCTATGCCTTCTGTGAACATGCCCCTTGCTCGGTGTCACAATTAACCAACGACTGCTGCCCAGCTCAGGGATCTTAAGGCCTATACAGTCTCGCAGGATGCACGGCGGGCGCCCCTCTCACCTGCTTCCAGAAGGGGCTTGGATCTTCGCAGCTCCCCTGGCTATGAATCACATACCCTAGGCTCCGGCTCCTCTGTGAGGGAAGGCTGCTTCTGAAGAATGAGCTGCACTGGGTCCGTGTGACGTGGCAACGTTGCAGAGCTTTGGTATGCAGCCCCGGATTGTTTTAATTGACTCATGTTTGCGAGAGTGGGGCAGAAGGTGCTTGCTGCGGGAGGTGAGCGTGCTCAGTTACTACTTATCAAAGTGATTACACCTGATCATGTTGCTTGGGCGAGAAAACGTCGAGTGTTTGGGCCACCCAGGTGTCGCTTTTGGTCCCGCTTGTCTGCCTGCCTCTGCACCGCCACAGTGGTGTCTAGGAGGCGGCACTATAAATGCGTGATGTTGCATTTTAGTGCAGTGATGCGGACCACTGCGCCTGGTGTGTGGCACTTGGCAGGGCTGGATTATCTCTATGATCTTAATTCATATAATATTTTCTTTAACCCTTTTTGAGTTTCTACTACCCAGAAACTCTACAAATATTGATCTATTCTGTTTATCATTGCCACGTGAATTGCGAATGAGCAACTGAATATGTAGACAACGTGTTGTAGTCAAGACAGGATAACTTTGTTTTAGAATGAAGGTTTATTCAGGACGGTTCACAGGTAGCGCGGTGTCCCTCGTTACACAGCTGGCAGCTACTGCCAAAGAGCGCTGTGTCGCGAGGGCAGCACCATGGCAACGGAACCTCCGCTCACAGAGGTTCCACGGCATGCATTGCAAAAGGACTTAAGACATAATGACAACACATCCCCTTCCTTCAACACAAGGAATAAAGCAAACTGTTTGCACATTATATATGAAAGGGAAAAACAGCAAAATTAAGGCGATGGGATAAAAACTCAAAAGAACATTTCTAGGAAAAGAAGAACCAATATGGGTGTTGGAAAAAGAAACACCAAAACTAAAATACATAAACGAAGGATACATAGGAAACCAATTACAATAAACAACAAGTTATTTTGCGAATAATGAAACAATACAATATGCTCACCTCAAAAGTGAACTACAATTGAAAAGGTTGCACCGAAAAATGAAAACATAACAAGAATAAGAGAGAATACGCTACCCAACCATGAAATCCTGCAAATGATAGGGAGGTCCTCTAACTCGCAGGGTTCTGTGGCTCTCTTGTGTAACCTGTGAGTGCTGTTCCTCTTGATCACCAGCATTGACACTTTGACAATTGCCCAGGTTATCCCCATCTGGACCAGCCGTCCTCACACCTTCACCCACTAGAGGGGGACTACACAACTGGTGATCCTGCGCCAACATGTTGCCAGAACACGCATCACTCTCAACATTCCTCCTGGACAACTTGTCATTAGGACAATACTTGGCCACCCTGCGCAAATTCCATTTTTCGCCATTGAACAATACCACATGCCACTGATGAACCTCTTTAACTTGCAAAGGGCCCCGGAACTTACTCAAACCACTCTGCCAGCGACCAGACCTCACCTTGACCCTGTACCCTGCCTGAATCATTGAAGAGCACTTGCCCCCCACAGGGACGGAGGGGTGGGCAACACTCGTTCCAGGCATCCACTCCCTTTCCCTCCAACAACTCCCTGGCCCAAGCGGGTAACAACTTAGTTGAAGGTTTTCTCCCTCGCATGGCAACGAAAGGTACCACGCCAGTAGCAGCATTCTCGGTGGTGCGATAAGCCCACACTAACTCATCAACTGTTTCCTCAACATTCAAGTTATTGGCGAGAGCTAGTTCGATCACTCCTTTGACCATGCGGTTAGCCCTCTCCACGATGCCATTGGATTGAGGATTATAGAGTGCGGTGCGTGAGTGCTAGACACCACAACAATGCAAAAATTCACTCATTTCACATGAATTCAATTGTGTGCCAGTATCTGTAATCAATACCGTTGGAAAATCTTCCTATCTAAATATACTGCGCAACACCTTTATGGTGATCCTGGTAGTAATCTCAGATAATAGATGCACAATTAACCACCTAGAATGGACATCCACAAGAACTATTCCAAATCTCTTGTTGACTTGAACTCCTGACATTGGCCCAATGAAGTCGAGACACACACTATGCCACACTTAACCTGGGTCCTGAATGGAGGTTGGAACTGCCTGTGGCCCAACCTTCAACCTTTTTTCACACTCACAGCAATTACTGCACCTCTCGACCCGCTCAACCACTTCACCATTCATTCCCGGCCACCAAAACTCGCTCCTCAACCTTTTCTTTGTCACAGTCTGTCCTAAATGGCCTTCATGGGCTATGTCAAACAACCTCTTGCGTACACCAAATGGGGGAATCATTTTATCACCCCGCATAACAATTTGATCAGCAACAATAGATAACTCGTCAATGACTGCATTAAAGGGCCTTACACTAAAGGGCAGAGTGCTCTCTCTGCGTCCACCATTGAGAATGAGACTTAACACAACCTTCAGAACTTCATCCTGCTGCATAGCAAGCATTCATTCATCTTTGCCAACCACGCCACTGCTCCAACGAACCACATCTCTGCACATGCAATGGCCCCTTCCCTTGTGCTCTTGGACACTCCAACCTCATCCACGTTCTTCCAGTCCAGGGGAAGGTGTGACAGATAATCAGCTTGCACATTACACCAGCCAGAAATGAATTCAACCTGAACGCTGTACTCCTGCAACCTGGATGCAGACGAGCCAGTATGGCTGAACCTTTACCTGCCCCTCCTGGTGATAACATTTTCAACAGGGTCTTGTGATCCGTGCGGAGTAAAAACTTGCGTCCCCACACATATGTCCTGAATTATTCTGCACCCTACGTTGCTGCTAAGTTCTCCTTCTCTATGACCGAATAGTGACGTTCAACAGCAGTCAGAGTACGAGAAGCAAATGCCACAGTTCTTTCTGAGGTGCCCACTCTTTGAGTTAAAACTGTCCCATGCCTGACTCACTGGCATCGACAGTCACAATGGTCTCAGCATTGACATCAAAAGGTACAAGAATGCCTGCATTACAAATTTCTTCCTTGATTATTTGAAAACATCTCTGCTGCTCTGCTTCCCACGCAAATATTGCCCCTTTTCTCATAAGCACTTTCAATGGTTCAGTTTTGCTGGCGAAATTTTTAACAAATTTAGAGTAATATTCAATTAGGCCTAGGAATGAACGCAACTGGTCCTTGTTACAAGGAATTGGGGCCTGTCTTATAGAGGCAAGTAGATCCTTCTTTGGTTTCACCCCTTCTGAGGAGATAGTGTGCCCCAGATACTCCACCTCAGTAACCAGAAAAGCACATTTCTCCCTGCGTAGTGTTAACCCAGACAACAACAACATTGCGAGGACTTCTTTGAACGCAAGATTGTGAGCGCTCACACTATCACCAAATACCAAGATATCATCCTGGAAATAGATGACATTCTTTAGGCCTTTAAACAACTCAGACACCATCCTCTGAAAAGCACTAGCAGCTGAGGACAGCCCAAACGGCATCCTGGTAAACTGGAAAGCGGCCTCCATTGTAATGAACGCTGTTAGATGCTTAGAGGTTTCATGTAAACGTATTTGGTGATATGCGTGGTGAAGGTCCAATTTGGAAAAATACTTCCCACCCTGTAACAGTAAGACCAGCTCATTTATGTTTAGTAAGGGAAAGGTATCTGAGATAATTCTTGATTTAGGCTCCTCAAGTCAACACAGAAACGCAAATTCCCATCAGCCTTCTCTGTGATAACCACAGGAGAAATCCAGGCAGAACTTTCCACGGGTTCTATGACCCCATGATACAGCATGTCATCCAACATTTTCTCTACTTCATACCTCACCATGATTAGAACCCTTCTAAGTTTGTGTTGAACTGGCACGGCATGGCACCCGGTCTAACTCTTATTTTATTAACATACCCCTCCAAGTTTCCTAGCTCCTTCCTGAACACTCCTTTAGCCCCTTCTAAGATGTCCTCCACTGTAAGGTCATCGACAACCATTGCTTGTTCCACAGCGTGGGGATCTGTCTTAAAGTCGAGATTATACTGGTGATACCAGCCCAAGATTGGTGGCCCCGACTCAGCTACGTACACCTTGCCCTTAACAGATCTATGCTTGAAGGAAATATCCATAAGCATGTAGCCCACAATATTTATCTGTTCTCCTTGGTACCCCCCTGGATTTATGTCTTTGAGCAACAACCTCACATTGGGCCACTCTTCCTGGAATAACGTCTTCGGTACTATGGTGTACAATGAGCCTGAATCGACCATAAGGTGAACTCTCTTGTTTCTGATGACAAATTCTGCTTTGGGCCTGCTTCTTCGTCTGTCCCCTGTATTTGATTCGCCAGTCGCTAACACCTCTTCCTTGACCACAACATCTTCTTGAGTAGAACCAACCCACAGGATTCTGTCAGGCCTAGCTGAAAAATCACCACAAGGTGCCTCTTCCGACAACATGGCTACCTTACCTCTGTTGGCTTCTCTACACATTCTCGCAAAGTGACCTTTGTGGCCACATTTGCGACACTCTTTGCCAAGTGCCCAGCAATTTTTGGAATCAGAGGTATGGTAGCTACTACCACACTTGCTACACATCCTACTACCGAACCTGTTAGGAAAATTCTTGATACCAGGAAAATATCTTCCTCCTTTAGAATTTGGTCTAGGAACACAGCCACATGACTATCTCCCCTCTCTACTACTAATGTTTCTCCCTCATTTGCGGTGTTAAGTTTAATGTATCTACGGTCCATCTCTTTCATGCAATATTCAGACTCCTCCACTATTTCGCAATATCTATTGCATCCTTCAACGTCGGATCTTTAGCAGCCCACAACCTTTCTTGTGTTTTCCTGCTTCTACATTGTACAATCAACTGATCTCGGATCAATTCCTCAGTCATCGCTCCAAACCTACGCTTTAGAGAAAGTTCACGTAGTGTAGTAACAAATTCGTCAATGGATTCACCGACCCTCTGCGGTTGCGTATAGAATTTAAAACGCCTCATAACTACATTTGCCTCCTTTGCAAATCTCTTCTCCAGTCTCTTGCGCGCCTCCTCATAAATATCCTCAATAGGTTGTCCGCGATCATTGACGGCCGCAGGAAGATACTTGAAAATATGCTGACCCTCCTTTCCTAAACTTGTAAGCAAGATCGCCCTTTTTCTGTTAGAGCTGAAATCTGGTGCATTTAGCGCTTCCAAGTAGTTGTCGAAGACGTCAAGCCACTCCTCCCATTCAATGGACGAGCTGCCAGGTTCAGATAAAAAATGAGGTGGTGTAGAAACAGGTGTCACATCCAAAGCTGTAACATCCATGTTAATACAGAATGTAGAAAAATTTGGGAGAGAACATTAATAAAGCACACTGTGTGAAGGGATGAAAAATCAGCTATTAATTTGTACCAGGGGAAAATGTTTCCAATAGATGGCTAAATAGTTAAATGCACATAGTTAATTTGGAAACATGGACAAAAACACAAACAAATTTCTCTGGTGCGATATACACCCTTCCCCTTTAAATCTGGATGGCTCACTCTCTCCCAAACTGCAGAAATTCCCTGGAGGTACCTTTAATTTACAGGACTCCGCCCACTTGGGCGTGTCACTGAGCCACTTCCACAAAAATTAATTCGGCAAGACCGCAAACACTTCTCTTCATGCTCAGTTTTTACCACATGGCTCCCCTCCACCTGCTGCTGGGTTGTAGCCCATGACTGAAGGTAAGCCGTAAAGTATGCTGATGAGGCGCGTCAAATAGCCAGCACTAACTCACAGTTAACAGCGCAACACCGCCCTCTCTGGAAAGCGACTGTTCCTCTTACTGAGCTAGGCCGTAACCTCCACAGACACACAGCCGTACGTGTGCACACAGCTCCGCCAGCAGCAGTGCCCTCAGTGAACTGCACCTCACTGAAATCGCCAAGGACTTTAGAAACACGATACCGTTGGCAGCATGGAGTCTGTGAATCCTTCACGACGCGTAGGTTCTTCACCATGCTCCGTGTACCTCACACTGTCTTGACAGGAAATATTGTCTCCAAAATGTTGTAGTCAAGACAGGACAACTTCGTTGAGGAATGAAGGTTTATTCAGGACGGTACACAGGTAGTGCGGTGTCCCTCGTTACACAGCAGGTGTTCCGTCATTTCCAGCTCCCCGTCCTTATGTGCTCTCCTCGCGTGTGCGCATGCATATCATACTACGCATGCGTACTATGCACTTTGTCTTAATGCAGGTATTTTTAAGCTCCCCGGTGTGTCATTGTACGCATGCGCACTATATAATTTGTCACTTGATTTGAAGCTCCCGCAGCAGCGTTACCACTACCAGTAATCGTGGAGAGTTAAATAGGTGACCAGCCTATGAATAGAGTGTGCCACAGCCACACACTGCATGGACCAGGCCCCAGTGGTGGCTGGTATTAAGGAGGGGGGGCGTTGCCCTACCAGCATCGGGGAAAAGGGAGAGAATGATGAACATAGCAAAACCAAAGGGGATGATGGACGGAGTGTTGAACATTGCAAGCACTCACCCCCAGTCAACTGATCTGGGTTTAATCCATCATCATTCTTTAGCTCACTCCGCCACCCCAGTTCAGACATGGCCATATGCAAATCAGTCTGACCCTGTGCCTCATGGGAACAGTCCAGCCCGAACTGCCAAGCCAAGTCTTCCCTGGACCGGAAACAAGCATCCTGGGACCGGTTTCTGGCTTACAGCCGTCATCAGCCAGGCTATCTTGAATCCAGTGGCAAAGTGAGCAAGGGACCCACGTCTGGGCATACCCTGCCAACTTAGGGCGAACATAGCAAAACCAAAGGGGATGATGGACGGAGTGTTGAACATTGCAAGCACTCACCCCCAGTCAAATGATCTGGGTTTAATCCATCATCATTCTTTAGCTCACTCCGCCACCCCAGTTCAGACATGGCCATATGCAAATCAATCTGACCCTGTGCCTCATGGGAACAGTCCAGCCCGAACTGCCAAGCCATGTCTTCCCTGGACCGGAAACAAGCATCCTGGGACCGGTTTCTGGCTTACAGCCGTCATCAGCCAGGCTATCTTGAATCCAGTGGCAAAGTGAGCAAGGGACCCTCCGTCCATCATCCCCTTTGGTTTTGCTAAGTTCGCCCTAAGTTGGCAGGGTATGCCCAGACGTGGGTCCCTTGCTCACTTTGCCACTGGATTCAAGATAGCCTGGCTGATGAGGGTTATGAACCCGAAACCGGTCCCAGGATGCTTGTTTCCAGTCCAGGAAGACATGGCTTGGCAGTTCGGGCTGGACTGTTCCCATGAGGCACAGGGTCAGACTGATTTGCATATTGCCATGTCTGAACTGGGGTGGCGGAGTGAGCTAAAGAATGATGATGGATTAAACCCAGATCGGTTGACTGGGGGTGAGTGCTTGCAATGTTCAACACTCCGTCCATCATCCCCTTTGGTTTTGCTAAGTTCGCCCTAAGTTGGCAGGGTATGCCCAGACGTGGGTCCCTTGCTCACTTTGCCACTGGATTCAAGATAGCCTGGCTGATGAGGGTTATGAACCCGAAACCGGTCCCAGGATGCTTGTTTCCAGTCCAGGGAAGACATGGCTTGGCAGTTCGGGCTGGACTGTCCCCATGAGGCACAGGGTCAGACTGATTTGCATATTGCCATGTCTGAACTGGGGTGGCGGAGTGAGCTAAAGAATGATGATGGATTAAACCCAGATCGGTTGACTGGGGGTGAGTGCTTGCAATGTTCAACACTCCGTCCATCATCCCCTTTGGTTTTGCTAAGTTCGCCCTAAGTTGGCAGGGTATGCCCAGACGTGGGTCCCTTGCTCACTTTGCCACTGGATTCAAGATAGCCTGGCTGATGAGGGTTATGAACCCGAAACCGGTCCTAGGATGCTTGTTTCCAGTCCAGGGAAGACATGGCTTGGCAGTTCGGGCTGGACTGTTCCCATGAGGCACAGGGTCAGACTGATTTGCATATTGCCATGTCTGAACTGGGGTGGCGGAGTGAGCTAAAGAATGATGATGGATTAAACCCAGATCGGTTGACTGGGGGTGAGTGCTTGCAATGTTCAACACTCCGTCCATCATCCCCTTTGGTTTTGCAGAGAATGATGAACACCATGGAGCAGCTTTGTAAGAAGTGCCATTGCAGCGTTGTGATTGGCTTACAAGAGGGGAGGGAGGATCTGTTCCTGCCCAGGAGCAGAGGCGGCGCGGGACCCAGCCCAGGGGCAGAGGCGGCGCGGGACCCAGCCCAGGAGCAGAGGCGGCGCGGACCCGGTCAGGTAAGGTTTCTTTTTATTTTAACCCCCCACCCCCGGGGTAACCCCCGCGCGACAATCCTCCCCTCCCCCCGCGAGTATTGCGAGCAGCGACTGATGATGCAGGCAGCGTTTCAAACGTGGTTCACATTAGGATCACCCTTGATGCTTTCATGTGTGAATGATTTTTACACTCATGCTATGTCGTAAAAATAATATTTTAAAAGAAGCTTCTTTATCGAAAACAGTTCCATCCTTTCCATTTACAGAGTTCCTCAGTGTGGCATTGTAGATGAATCGCGTGCTTGAATCAATAAGGCTCTCTTTCTTTCACTTCCGAAAGGTTTCCTTTGATAACTTTAGTGACTCGGTTTCCGGCATGAAGGTCAGAGCATCTGAAATTAAGCAATGTTCGCACCCTGCCTTTGATTTGGCTTTGAAAAGTTCCCAGTGAATGAATATTGCGCCTGTTGCACAACATCAAACTTTTCCAAAATGTCTAATCGCCGTGTACACTCCGCGGAACAAACATAACCTTCGCCTTTTTCCACATTGCGTTATATATTTAAAAAGTGTGCAGATAATAAAGTCTCAAATTTTCTCTGATCTGCAAAGAATCAAGGCTCCTCACTACCACAAGACAGGCGCCAGCTCTTCCGATGTTTAAGGATGCCTTCTTTGGAGAAAGGAGACAAAATAAAACCATGAGAAACACGTTAACAATAAACGCTACACCGTGCGGGGAGTGTGGTTTAAAGTGTATTGCCGCAGTATTAAGCCTGTGTGGGAAGCGTTTTCGTGTTGTGCGTGTCCAGAGAGGAGCTCTGTGTTGGACGACGGGGTAAGAGACACAGATGTGCAGTTCATGAATGTGTAGTGTGCTGGCGTCCCTGATTAAACTCTACAGGCCCCATTTTAATCTTCAACGTATCTTTGTATCCTTTCTAAACCGCCCTATCACCTTTGGGTAATGTCCGCTCCATATAAAAATACATAAATAAATAAATGCACGTTCATACTTCTGAATGTAGCTGAAAGTTGCCCACTCAAGGGATCTGGGACTTGAGTTGTCGCATAAGAAAGGAATCGAGAGACCAGATGCCAGGATGGACTGGGTTACAGACATCCCTTATTTGACTGTACAGTGTCAAGTAATAGAAAATAAAGCGATGTGGGTTCTGCTGGCGTGGACTGTATTGGATTCCTCCAGTAGCCAGTCATGTTTACAGATCTCTTTGCACATTACACACTTGGCCACTTATTTGGGGGACGTGCCCTCACTTGGCCAAATTCCGTAGGCCAGCACTGCACCTCGATAGCAGTCAGTTCTGACTGCTTGTATGGGCGCCTCCGCCATAAGTTCCTCATCTGCATTTCTCAAACTGTTATAAGCAGCTGCTTCTCACGGTGGAAAAGGACGCATTGAGTTGAGAAAAAGTAACACTATTTCCGTCCCATCCCTATACAGCAACAGTTGGCACAGGGATCGGTGTTTCAAGTAGTTAAAGTATCATTTCACTGCCACTGTTTCCGTCTGAAAGGTTCCGGCAGGTCAAAGCTACCAACGTTTGAAGGGGGCAAGCAGGAGAGGCCCGAAAAACAGGGCATAACATATACGATTTGGCGCAACACATACCACTTCTGCATGTTATGCCTTATTTCATGTTCACAATTCAGATGGTTTGAAAAAGGAATACTGGTTCTGGTGATTATTTGGTTAAAAAGTATTCTGTGAGAATTGAGGGTATAGCTCTTTCCACTCATACAACCATTTCACATCCTTCTGGTATGCGTGCTGCCCTCATCTTTTACCTCCTTTCTGTACATTCGTCCCCTCATCCTTTCCTCCTCTCTCTTGTAACAGGGATCACCCCTTCTTCCCCTCTTTTCCACTTATGTGTTTTTCGCTCTCTTGCTCTGGGTCACAGTCTGATGTGGAAAATAAGTGCCAGTCACCTTAAGTGTGTGCCGGTGGACCCCACCTACAACCACAGGGTCAAATTAAGCACTGACCTCTACCATCTTCTGGCACCTTACATGCACATACCTCTTCTTATGCCCTTTCCGTTTATGTCCTCTACTTTTATGTATAATGTCTTCTCACGGCTCACACCATAGAACTTAAAACAGTGGAATGAGCAACAAAATTAAACCTTCTAAAAAAATGTTTAAAGTTGTCTCAATGCTTCTCTTTCCAACAATGCTCGTAAATGTGTTTAAAGGTAAATGCCAATATAATTCCACGTACTGCATTTTTCTGTGTTATCCAAAGAACTGTTTTCAGTCTCAGTTACCGAGCATGTGGGAACATGAACGGATTGGCAGCCGAGTACAATCGCTGCATATGTTGAGACATGCTGGCTGCCACCAATCTTCCGGCCTTTTCTTCTCCGGGTCTCCTTTGTTTGGAATCACAGACACACCTATGTAAACAGCTGCGCACATTTACATCAGCATACGCAAAGATTGTCCTCTATAGCTCATAAAAAATTGGCAATTTCTTAAATGATAAATAATTCAATTGTATTGCTTTATTAACCTCCCTGCTTCCTCAAATTTGCTTGAAAATGCACCATTTGTCCACTCTTTTTTCAAAATTTTCTCGGGGGGGAGAACCCCCCCAAACCACCCGTAGGTTGTTCGGGCTCGCTCGCTACGCTTGCTCGCCGCACTGCAGTACGACAATAATTTTACGCCGCACCACTTTCAAATGTCACCAGCCGCCACTGATTGCTCAGCGACACACACCACTGTCCCCGCCTCAGTACGTCATCTCGCTACTAGAGACTACCAGCAGCAAGTTGTCCGTGCTTCTCTTCAAATGTACACAGTAAATCTCACTTTAAAATCGGCTTTCGGTGCCTGATTCTAAACCCAATGTAAAAGCGGGATTTACTGTGTAGATTTGAATAGAAACTAGTACCTAGATGATTACTGAGGCTGGGACAGTGGTGTGTGTCACTGCGCAACTGTACCCCTGTACACTGCCAGGCGTGGACAAAAATCACGCAGGGAAACCTCCCCTCTCCCAATACAAGAGGCAGTGAAGAGGGCTCACGTTCCGCTCACCGCCTCCTTAATCCAGCGCCTTCCACTCACCGTCTCCTCCGGAGGGCATGTTCAAAGTGAGAGTGAAGTAGATCCGAAGAAAAATCATTTATTATTTTAGACACTTGTTACTTGTTTTATGTGCAGCCTATCTTGCCTAGCCTAGCCTAGCCTAGCCTAGCCTATGTTGGTCTAACATTAACTTCCTTTTAAAAATGTTTTCTTCACATACAACATTTCTATTTAATATGAATGACAGTGACTAAGTAAGATTAGGTATCTCACATCACAGAGTTATCCACTTGGACTATATAATATTTACGCGACTGTGTTTGGTTGGCCATATCTATATTATCGTTAACAAATGCGCATTGTTTGAATGGAAATTCATTGGAGCCAAAGTGCATTAGTTTGTATTGCACTGCACGGGTCTTGGCATGGTAATGAAGTGTGCTTCTCGCCATATTCTTTGGGGGAGATTTACTAAGATTTTGCGCCGTGTTTGCGCCACAAAAGGAGCGCAAATCGGCACAAAATCTTTTTTTCCTAATTAACTTTCCAGCGCTAAACTTATTTAGCGCTGGAGATAATGTAAAAGTAATGCGAAGCAGCGCATTGCGCTGCTTCGCATTACTTTGCGCCGTGGGGGCGTGCCAAGGGTGGTGCATGGGAGTTCCCATGCAACCACCCAAGCTTTCTCACGCTAAACTCAATTTACTAAAAACAATTGATTGAGTTTAGCATGAGAAAACTGCGCCCTTTTCAACTAGGCGCAAGGAAGGAGAAATGCTTTCATTTCTCCTTCCTTTTTCGACTTTGCATGCGTGCTGCACTGAGCAGCCCGCATGCAAAGTGGGAAAAGCTTTCCCTCGTGTCTAGCATAGTATTTTGTACAGGAAGGGTACCCTTCCTG
This sequence comes from Calotriton arnoldi, assembly GCA_963921515.1. Classification (NCBI taxonomy): domain Eukaryota; kingdom Metazoa; phylum Chordata; class Amphibia; order Caudata; family Salamandridae; genus Calotriton; species Calotriton arnoldi. The sequence continues at coordinate 609,188 of CAWUFW010002613.1, forward strand.
TACAAAACCTATGCTACACTCATGCACACACCCTTGCGCGTCAGCGCTAAGGTGTGTGCATGGCGCACGGCTGCTGAAATCAGCACCGGCGCAAGGGAAAGGGGAGGAGAGAGCCATATCTTTAAAAATATGGCGCTCTCCTGCTCCCTCCCTGTCGCGCAGCGCAGCCTCGCGGGGGGGCTGCAATGCGTGACTTTTTTGTAAATCTCCCCCTTTGACTGCTGAATAGTATCTGTACATGCAGTTGTACGGGCTTCATGATTCAGTTAGTATTACTTTTTTTCGATACGCACCGAATAGGACTGTTTGTTCTGCCATGCCCGAACTACTCACAAAGTGGAGCCTCTTTTAAACTTCGCAAGCAGCTGCATCATTTTCCCCACTTGCGAATCCTACAAGGTACACCTAACATTCTTTGGGTAAACTTAAAGATAAAATCTGACTTCGAGTTCTTCCTCAAAGTGCAGATGCTCGGAACTGTTTCCATACTGTAAACAAACGATACTGTCAATAGTAAGGTGCGCTTATCTACTGAGATATCTAACTAACCCATATTATAAAAATATATACATCATTTTATAAATACTAATTTGAAGGGACAGTGCTATGCTGTTAAAACTTATAAACCACTGATGTTTGCCAGCTATGGTCAGCTGCACAGCCACCAGTTACACCCCATGCTCTGTTCATGACCACAAAACATCTGAAATAATATATGACAACGGTGGACACAGTGCACATCACATCAATACTGATGCCATAGATGTCATTACTGCTTTATTTTCCAATGTATGGATTGAGTGCTTCCTTCACCAACCAGAAGTCCTTGCGAAAACTAAATAGAGAAGAAGTGTTGTAACAGCTGCACTCACTAGTAATATATATCATAAGACATATATTATTGGTAAGGCTGCCTGCAATACACTGTTAACATACAAATGCCATCATGGAGGAAACATATAGAAACAATGTAGTATTTTCACTGTCATAAATAAGATTTATAAATAGGCAGCCGTTTGCTGTTCCATGAATGATTTTGATGTGGTATATGATATTATCAGTGAGGTCATGTCTGATGTACATGTGGGGTTGGTGTGTGGCATATGATATTATCAGTGAGGTCATGTCTGATGTCACATGTGAGTTTGGTATATGGTATTTGATATTATCAGTGAGGTCATGTCTGATGTCACATGTGAGTTTGGTATATGGTATGTGATTTTATCAGTGAGGTCATGTCTGATGTCACATGTGAGTTTGGTATATGGTATATGATATTATCAGTGAGGTCATGTCTGATGTCACATCAGCATTATCTCAAAGTCTGTTATGAAGTTCTGTGGTTATACTGAATAACCAGCTACCTACGTCATTATCATATGAAATCTCTTTATTGATGTCATACCTACACTTTCACAATTGCTTTATCAACCTTCTTGCTTTCTCAAATTTGCTTGAAAATGCACTATTTGAGCACTATTTTTTCAAACTTTTCTCGGGGAGAGCCCCCCGGCCTCCCTTATCATGGTCAGGCTCGCTCACTACTGTCGCTCGCCACAGGGCTCTCATCCCGAACTTTTACGCCTCACCACTTTTAAATATCACCAGCTGCCACTGCTTCAAATGACCTATTGCCAACAGCCCTGCCGACACAAGGTCCCCTCAATCCAAATGGAGCTTCAAACCAAATATAGACCTCCCATTCCGACCCCAGTGAGTAGCTAGTCACTTATCCAACAGCGATATCCTCTCCCTTCTTGCCTCCTACAACCACGCACCCATGAAACACACTATGCCCATGGGAAAAACCCAGACAATCATCACTCATCCACATTGGGATCATCATCCCATTTTAAGGCTCATTACTAAATCCAACCTTAAACCAGTCCCAATATCTCATCCATCCACAACCATAACCAAAATTAACCTTAAATGCGTGTTACTCAACTGCAGATCCCTGTTCACATGTACTGGCAGTAATTGAACTGGACAGCTCAGGGGCACAGCCGCTCATGCTGATATGCCCTCACATGGAATATAATGCACCCTGCCTTAGGTCTGTAAGGCCTGCTGTAGGGCTGTCTTACAAATATTACCATGCAGTGTTGGGGGATATGGCACACTGTTTTCGTTTTGAAGTGCACCATTTCACGCAGCATGCAATGGTAGTCTGTGTGGGTCTGGTGCTGGGTAACCTTAGAGCGGCACAATACATGCTGCAGCTCTAAGTGGCTCGCCTTAGCACCCATGCCCTAGGTACAACAGGGTATCACTTACTATGAACTTACAGAGGTGCTAAGGGCCTTACCAATTGTAGAACAATTAGGCATTTACCTTGTTTTTGGGAAATAACACTGGCACTGGGGGGCCTGGTTAGCAAGAACCCAGTGCTCTTCAGTCAAAGTTGCATCAGGTACCAGGCAAATCATGGGCTAACTATGTCCAAAAGGGACACTTTCCTACAGGCATTTTTTTAAAACCTCCTAAACATGACTAAGGGCCTGATTATGACTTAGGTGCAGCAGTGATGGTGCATTGCCGCCTCTGCTGCGCCAAAGTCGCGCAAGCACTGCCAACCGTATTACGAGTTGCAAATGTGCAAATCGTAATACGGTTGGCGGTTCTTTGGCCTTTCCCATGGCGGTGCCTTGAAAACAGGCACCACAATGGAAATGGCCAAAAAGTTCCAGCACGGCATGGACGGTGACATCCATGCTGTGCTGGAACTGAGGGGATACAGACAGGGGGGCACAAACTTGTCCCCCCCCTGATTGTATCCCCATGGCGTGGGGGGCATGGGGTACAGGGCCCCCTTTGTTCTTGCACCACCAGCTTCTTCATGGCATGGCTCTGCCATGAAATGGCTGGCGGTGCAAGAACTCAAAATATGCTGAGCGGGACTGCATATTGCGTTGTGGCGCTCCTGCGCCACCACCAGCCCTGGGGCAGCAGGCGGTCCACCGCCAATACGACTTTGTTAGTTGTAATCGGCAATACGGTGGACCGCCGCCCCTGTGCCACTGCGAGACCGCCAGACTCGTAATCAGTCCCTAAGTTAGCACAGCTACACCTATTGTTCTGCATAATAAGCAAACTGACTAACATATTTTTTTAATTTGTTCCCTTTTCCAACAGGTACTATGTAATGAATTATTCAGATGGATACATTTACAATGCTTTCAAACAGAAGAGGCAACCTAAATGGAGCAATAAGGCTTTCAATGTAGTTATTAATAATCTTTTGATTATTAAATGCAGAGAGTATAACCCCATTATGCTCTCAGTGGACCGAATACAAATATTATGATACGCAGGAGCTAGTATCTTAATGTGTTTACAATAATATAAATATTTGTGGTGCTCATTGTTCTGGTTTTATTAGTAAAAGTGTTATTTCGTATTTACCAATTGTAGCACCCTTTTTGTACAAGAGTGAAAGGATTACAGTAAACATTTGAAAAGTGGGGGGCGGAGCTTGCCAGGCTCCAAGATGGCCGCAGTAGTGTGAGCTCCCGTAATCCGGTATTACTATCCTCCACTATCCTGCAGCATTAGGCGACCAAAAGAAGACGCTTACTTCTCTGGAAGGTGCAGTCACTATCCTGGTTTCGACATTGGCGGTTGCTGGCCATCGGGCGCCCTGCGAGGCGGAGTCGACTGATCCTGGCTGGAGGCCGGGTCAAGGCCTGCGCGGATCGGCGAAGGGTGTGGCGGACGAAGAAGGGTCTGCCCCAGGCCTGCTGGCTTCCTGAATCGCGGCCCGCAGCGGCGGGACACGGCTGGTGGAGTGCCCGCAGCTGCGGCTGCCTGAGCGGCAAGTGTGGCCTGCCTGTTCTCGGTGGCGATGCGGGCGCACAGCAAACTGTGCCGCGACCGGGTTGGAGTTACGGCCGCGGTGAAGGTAGGAGATTGCGGCCCGGCGGGCGTGCCCCCCACCCTGCTGTAGCGGCGTAGAGTGCCTCTCTCGTGACCTGCCTTGGGATACGCAACCTGCCCAATGTGAGACGCCTCGCTGGGGCCTGCTGATCGGAAGGCTTGCGGCGGCAGAGATCACTGTTGCTCTGGGTCGCTGATGTGACGGGCTTTCTTTGGCGGTCTCCGGGAGATCGAGCGAGTTGCAGCTCCTCCTGGGGCTATATCTCCTAAGCAGCTGTGGGAGACTGGCACTGCGAACTGCTGAAGGCCGGGGGAGATCTACGAGAGCGTAGAGTCATATTTCCCTGGCTGGATACCTGCGTGAAGTTGCTAGGGCGCTCTGCCTGGGCGAGAGCAGCTTCAGTGACTAGTTCTGACGGTGTGGAGCGGGCCTGGGCAGGGGTACCCCTAATGATGTGACTGGCCTTTCTGGTGGTGAGCCTGCTGAGGGGGACGTGTGGCCTGGCTACTCCGCAACCAGTCTGTGGGGTCTGGGCGGCCTGCCATTTGACGACAATGAGCTACCACCCAATGGCAGCGCACCACGATCCTGAAGGCCTTCTGTGACTCCCTGGGCCTGGGCCTTGGCTGCCTGAGAGGGCAGAGTATAGATATAGCGCGTTGCTGTAATTATTGACTTCCACACAGCTACAGTACCTCCTGGCGCGGGTGGTGCCGGCGGAGGGCGCCATGGGGAGATCTGACAAATCGCAATCTAAATTACAGTTTGAGCCACGAAAGTCGGCTAGGCAGCAGGATGTGGACAAAGCTGCGTTTGAGTCCGGCTCTGAGGCTGGGGAGACGTCGGAGGACCCCGGTCTAAAACAAATCCTAGCAGCGATGCAGAGAAGCTTGACCAAGATAGACGGGAAAATAGATGCCTTATCATTCCGTATGGACAGAATGTCGGAGCGCTCAGATAAGCATACTGAGAGGCTAGAGCAGGTGGAAAAACGAGTGTCAGACGCTGAAGATACCTTAACCACTAGCTCCCTGGCACACAGTAAAATGGATAAACTACTGCAGGTGGTCCAGGTCAAAGCCGAAGATTTGGAGGCGAGATCTTGGCGTAGCAATATAAGACTGGTGGGAATTGCGGAGTCGACCAATATCCCTAATATGGAACTCTTTGTGGAACAATTACTGGTCTCACTTATGGGCAGAGAAACATTCTCGAATGTGTTCATTGTGGAACGTGCTCATCGCTCTCTTGCGCCCAGACCGGTCCCGGGATCCCCTCCGCGACCCATAATTGCTAAGCTGCTTAACTATAGGGATTGGGACACTGCCTTACGCAAAGCCAGGGAGCTGCGCACACTGCGACATGAGGGCATGGACATCTCCCTATACCCTGACTTCAAACAGCAAGTTCAGGAAGCAAGACGTCTGTTTCTCCCCGTTAAGCGGAAACTTTGTGACCTTAATCTTGATTACAACATGATGTACCCGGCTAAATTGCGCATACAGGCTAATGGTAAAGCCTTTATATTTTCTGACCCGAAGCAGGCGCTGCAATTCATAAAAAGGCAAGAGGGGGGGAGGATCTCGCCGGGAACCTTCTTGCTCCCCGGCTTCCCGGAAAGATGAGGTCCCGGAGCTAGAAGAACAGTGAATTTAACTGGACATCCACCTGGTTGCACTAAATTGTAGCTTCATCAAGCTGTGGTGAGGTGGGATCTGCTGCCTGGGTGGCTACCACATGGGCCGCTGGTCCCTGCAAATGGAAATGTGCTACCAATATTTGTGTTTGATTAGTCTTCTTAATGACTCTGCTAAGGTTGTCAGTTAGATCTATACTTAAGTAGCATGTTGAGCCACTCACATACTAAGTAAACTCTAGATGATACAGCCAAACTGGCAATCCTACACATATATTATTGCTGTGTTCCAACATAGTGATGATTTAAATGACCCGTGTAGTGCACCAGAGGGGTAGCACGTTAGATGTGTTCATGTTCATAAAACCGGTTGCCGGAATAAGTTTGTTGCCGGTAACATCTGCCCCTGCGTGTTACTCACTTCTTGCTAATGTATCTGTGTTTGGGTGGGGGAGAGGGGAGTTTGTACTGGGGTTTGTTTATCTGGAGGGGGTGGGGAACTCCTCGACTTGCTTAGTTGGGGACTGCATAGCGTGGGAGGGGGGTGTTCATAGTACAAGGACAAAGAGAACTGCACAGGTTTCACTGTGCTGGCTGGTACTGCGGGGAATTAAAACATTGAGAACATTGCTATGACGAATTCATCTTCTACAATTGATGTAACGCCTAAATCGCTAAATAGAGTTAGATTTATGACCTGGAATGTGAGGGGGTTGAATGACTTCAGGAAAATACGCAAAGTAGTAGCATACCTCAAGCGCCATCACGTAGACGTAGCATGTATTCAAGAAACACATTTAGTCCCAACTAGTAATATCTTACACATAGACGGCTGCAGGGCAATTTCAATGCAGCTGGGTTCACCTCAAATGCTAGGGGTGTTCTCACGTGGGTTAACTCAAAGTCTGAAATTACTATACAACATTTTGATGTGGACTCAGGCGGTATATTTGTCATTTCTAGATGCTACAAAGAAGGGCTGAATGTCAAACTAGTTAACGTCTATGGCCCGAACTATCATGACCCTCTCTTCTACCACACAGTAGTCTCACGTGTCCTCACAGGGCCCGATCCCCCTTTGATCTGGGGCGGTGATTTTAATTGCATGCTGGACCCAGCCCTAGATCACTCCAGGGGCCTGCCTCGTAAGCCTTCTGCAGCAGCCAGGGCTATAAAAGATGTTACTGAGCAACTAGGCCTGCCAGATGTATGGTGCTGGCGTTCTCCTGATGCTTTAGGGTTCTCTCATTACTCTGCTCCCCATAACATTCACACCAAGATCGCCTTCTGGCTTGCCTCTAAATCGCTTTGCTCTAACATTAGTGACTGTGTACCTCTCCCTCGCACGTACTCGGACCATTCCCCTATTCTTCTGGACCTGACTCTACCCCCCAGGAGCAGCACGCCCTTTACTTGGAGGTTTTCCCCATACTCCATACTGTATCCAGTATTTAAGGCTGACCTTAGGAGAGCATGAAAGACTAATTGGAGCATATACAACTGCCATGGCTTACTAACTCGCATAAAGAACATCTTATGGCGCCTATGGAGCCTGGCGAGATCCCATTATCAATTCCTTGAGGACTGCGGCTAAGGGACCTCTACACATGCGCATTCTTGTATCCTCTCCTGACTATGACTGGAACATGGAAATCCCTCCTTGTCTACACCTTATTAATAAGTATTATTTTATATAAAAAAATTATAATTCTTTAGATCTCGCGTCAAAGAGCACGATCCTGAATAGCCATGCCGGCTATTTGATTGCACAGTTCGGTCTATCCGGAAACACACTCCATCATGGCCGCTTTATTTTTCCACTGTTTCAGACAGTCTACTGCGGCACGTCTCACTGATGTGGCCGCGGTCAATGTGCATGCGTCCAATGAGTGATGCACTCGCTACTGACTGCTTCCTGCGAGTACTTAGTTAGATCAACTTCAGCACATTTCAATTCTGTCCCGAACCCAGACGGACGTACCCATTTGGGATTTAGGTAAGCCACAACCATTCAGGGAGTTTTAACAAAGTCCGCTTAATACCGGTTCCGTACCATTTGGTGCTGTTGTTTCAGACCCGCATCAATAGCTGTAACAGTGGTAAGGATTGGACTACCACTGTTGTCTGCGTACCAGCGCACAGCGACATTGCTCATTCAGCTACCCTGACTCCTGGTGAGTACGAGAAGCCTTGTCCTCCCCTTCCATTTTTTCACTAATTAACTTTATTAAGTACACACTCTAATGTAGACATTATTTAACAGGAATCCGGATACTACCTGGAAGTTATCTATCAAGTATCTAGGATCATGCTATGCTGATCCACTGACAGAGTCCCATTAGGTGCTATCACACACCATTAGGGTAAGAACTTACGCTGTGTGGCAATTCCAATTCCCACACATGGGTTGAAGTGTATATTAATGTGCTCCCCTGTCCCACTAGGAAACTAGCTGCATTTACTACAACTGGTATAAATATAGGATGATTGATTCAACAACACCTTTGGCCAAATCAGAATGCCTAGGGTAAACCCACATTAGGTTTTTCCTACTCACAGCTCACACTATTCACTTCTCTCATTGTAATTATATGTCCTATTCCAGTACCCAGAATCCCCGTCCTGAAGAGACCCCGTAACACGAGAGAGTCGAAACGTCGTCGACACCAAAGGAAGGGAGAGTCCCAGAATACTAGAAATAATTTCTAGAATAATGGATTAAAATCATATCTCCCAACGGACCTCCCTTACTATTCCAATAACCAATTGCTTCTTTTTACTGTCACTGTAAACTACTTCACTGTTGGTTATGGTCATTACACTGGGGCACATCAGTCATGTTTTTTATCTTGTATATAGTGTGAATACACAGTAGAATTCTTTTTCTAAGTTTTGTTTTTGCAAATAAAATTACGCCCATTTTCGGCTGACGTGGGCACAACAGAAATTCTCTTATATGTGGGCTTTTTCTATTCTGCAATTGATTCTGATTACAACCAATAAAATAATATTGTTGGAATGTTATACTTATTTACTCTAACTGCATTTCTAATTTAGATGCAAGAAAGTAATACTCCTTGAGCAATTTCATTGTTTTGTGATAATGAGTTCCTTGTGAACAGGGGACAGGAGTTGGCCTAACGGCTAGGGCGGTCGACATCGAATCTGCGGAACTGGGTTCGAGTCTCGGCAATGAAGCTGAACATCCTGTGATTCTGGGCAAATCACTTAATCTCCCCGTGCCTAACCAAAATGAATGTGTGTCCTCATGTAATGTGACTGGTGTTATGTAAAGCACTCTGATACCCGATTCGGGTCAAGTTTGCGCTATATAAAACTCTGCAAAAAAAAAAAAATGTTTTTTGGGGCTCATTAGCTATACCCAGTTCACAGGGACATATGGGTCGCTCTTGTTTTTGTTATAAATGGCGAGATCCGTAGAGCTCTGCAGTCAATGCGAGACGGCAGCGCTCCGGTCTCCGACGGCCTGACGGTAACCTTTTACAAGATATTCGCGGACTTACTAATACCGCACTTAGTCACCCTCTATGAAGAGATGGTGGAGGCTGAAAGGATGCCACCTACCACGAGAGAGGCCCTGATAATTGCTATACTTAAGCCAGGGAAGCTGGCAAACGAATGCTCCTCCTATAGGCCTTCATCACTACTAAATGTAGACACTAAACTGTTTGCTAAAATACTGGCTAATCGTTTAGCTCCCCTCGTGCCAATTCTGGTCGGGCCAGAGCAGGCTGGTTTTGTACCGGGGCGATACCTAACTTATAACCTTAGAATGGTATTCAGTGCTATCCAAAACATTAACCCAGCTGCGGTCTTCTTGGACGCAGAAAAAGCATTTGACTCTGTGGAGTGGGCATTTATGAGGGCAGTGCTCAGACGTTTTGGGGTGGGTGAAGTTTTTTTGTGGCTGGTGGGAGTCTTGTACATTGCTCCAGTGGCTAGAGTTAGGGTTGGCAATATGGTAACTCCTCCTATTACAATATCCAGGGGTTCCCGTTATCGCCTCTACTGTATGCCCTGGTGGCCAAACCTTTGGCCTGTGCCTTAAGGGAGTAAATGAAATGAAATACCAGCATTTGTAAAGCGCACAGCTACCTTCTGGGAGGTGTCTTGGTGCTGGGGGCCCTCGGGAAGGTTAAGCAAGCTATTACCCAGAGTCACATGGTGCTGGGCTAACCTGCCGCCGGCACCGGGGATCGAACCGTGAACCCCGTGGTCCGGAGTCAGGCACCCTGGCCGCTGTGCCACACCTCTTCCACTGTACCACGGACATAGAGGGCTGAGATTCCCTAGATATCGGCTGACTATCTCTGCCTATGCGGATGACACGCTCTTGTGTGTCCGGGACCCCGGGGAAAATCTTACACCGGTGCTTACGGAGGTCACAAATTGTGGTGCTATATCGGGCCTTAAGGTCAACTGGTCCAAATCTATTATTTTCCCACAAACCCCAGTTATGACTCCTGTGGAGCTTGACTTCCCATTACAATGGACCATGGGCTCGGTGCGATATCTGGGCATACAGGTGCATACTGACACTAATGTAGTATTCTACGAGAATTATGGGAGGGCTATTGCTAAACTCGAGGATGATGTGATGCGGTGGATCCGTCTGCCTCTCTCGTTGATAGGGCATATTTCTTTAATGAAAATGACTGTCCTCCCTAGATTTATGTTCTTGTTTCTGAATATCCCGATGATTCTCCCTAGTTGGACACTTGCAGTTCTTCGCTCTTTACTTATTAAACTTGCCTGGGCTGTGAAATAACCACAGGTCAAGTGGGACACATTGACTTTGCCCTACATGATGGGTGGTCTTAATGCACCTGACTTGGATCTGTACTAGAGTGGCGCAAGGCTCGCACGCCCGACATTGGATTCATGAATCGCAGAACTTGCCACACCTACATATTGAGGCAGTTGCTGCCAATCCCTTCCCGCTCCCCCAGATGTTATTCCGGACACCTACCAGAAAGACAGGTGCATTGGACTCTATAAACACTACAGTCCATGCTTGGCGCAACCTGTTAAACAGACAGGCGAGTGCGCTATTATACTCTCCTCAGATCCCGATCGACTGGTGCCATTGGTTTCTGACTGGTCATGATAAAGAAGCAGTTGCCGCACTGAAACAACTAGGCATTTTGCGGATGGGTGACCTGTTCCAGGTCGGGGTGGCACGCAGGTGGGAAGACATAATTGCGGAGGAACATGTACCCTCCCCCCTTAGAGCAATATCACTTCCATAGAACTAGGCATGCACTGCAAGACCTTCTCTGGGATGACTTGCTAGAACCCATGGAGATCCCATCACTCACCTGCATTCTGCGATCCACTCCTCCCACTAAGATAGTTACTGTTATTTATAACCAGACACAAGACTCCAGGAGACCGACACAGAATAAGCCCCGACGGGACTGGCAGAGTGGCCTAGACATGATCATTGACGATGGCGCCTGGAGATACTGCTGTGAGCTGACTAAGCGTATCTCGCTTAATGGTAAACATCGACTAATCCATTTTAAATACATTAATAGGGTTTACTACAACCCAGAAAGGCTGAAGCGATATGGCCTACGAGAGTCGGCTGCTTGCCCACGCTGTGGAGAGGGAGAGGCGGGGTTTCTACATGTTGCCTGGCTGTGTCCCCGGATTGCTAAATTCTGGGACAAGGTATTCCGTACTATAAACACAATCACAGGCCTCTCGCTGGCTCCAGATCCACTGCTCGCACTCCTGGGTTATAGGAAAAACATATGTAAACAGGCCCGACGACTGGTGGACATGGAACTGCTTCTCGCTAAGCGTAGGGTTTCTATGCGCTGGGCCACGGCTCCACGGGCCCGGTCCCGACAATAGCTGAATGGGAGAGGGATATGCTATATTGCAACATGCAATCAGATACCTATAGTGAACTCCTTCCCTCGCAGAGTTGGCCCGCAGGGTTTTGGGGCTTATATCAGCAATACCTGGTGGGGAAAGAAACTGGTGAGCCTGAAGGAAGCAAGACTATTAAGAGCTGATTTATGGTCCAGCCCACAGTGTACGGGCAGGTATTATTTGTCGGCCAGGAGGGCTGCCTATGTTAGCTTTATATGACTGTATACGCTTGGGGTGTGCATAGTATTGCTAGCTTTCTTTTATCAACCTCTGTTGATATTATTTGCTCTGTTTGGCATATACAAATGTATTGTATAAGATCACCGCTGACTCGCTTAGCTGCCAGCCAATGTAATTATGTACTGTATTGGGTTACTGTACTTACTTGCAAAAAGTGTTAAATAAAGCAACAACATTTTTTTTTTAAGTGAATTATTGTGGTTTTCCTTTATACTGTCTTGGGTGTATCATTATGTATATGCAATGACAAGGTCCATTTCATCATCATCACTGAGAAAGAGAGAGTCTGGCATTGCGTACCAATGGAAAAAAGGACAGTTTTCAGCATTGAAACTAATGTAAAAGCATGGGAAACTACTTTCAACCATTTTTTTAGAAAATGCTATTTATTACAATAAAGTCTTGTTTTTTTCTAAAAAAAAGTATATATTTCTATTTTAGCAAATTGTCAGTTTTTCAACTATTTGCAAATTAATTTTAAAATGAAAAAACATGGTGTTTATTTGTTTCCTGTAGCTTAATCTAAAATAAAGTGTATCACTGTAATTATTATTTATTCATAATAATTGTGGTTTAAAATTTAAATATGTCTCTTAAATCTCACTGTTGTATTGATTTTTGTATTTAAAATAAATTTCAGTTAGTATGTAAAAATGAAGTATTACATGGTATTAATACACTATCTCATTACCCCATTACCCCTATATCCCTTACATCCTGTCACTAAAGATGAGTGTAGCAGTACTTTTAAACAATATTTAAGCTTAATGCAAAAATTAAATTTACATTTATTTAAACACCAAGGGGCCTGTTACGATCTCGGTCATAAAGCCTCTGACCTTAGGTCGGGGGCTTTACGACCGAGATCCTCGGTTTCAATATTGACTGGCTGATTACAATACAGCTGGTCGGAATTGAAAACCGGCCGGTCATTCCGGCTGGCTTCCTACGGGCTTCAGGAGCCCATCGGCCAGCACTCCCATGGGACGGCGTTTCCACCTTCGGGATTACGATGCTCGGTTTCCCACAGGCTTTCCATGCTGGGCTTTCCGACATGGAAAGCCTATCGGAAAGCCCCTAGCAGACCCCCCCTTGGCCTTGCGGCTTCCGGTTGGGGGCTGAGAGGGCACCTATGGTGCCCCCCTGTTAATCCCTGCACTCTGTACGTTAAATAATTATTTTAAATTTGAAAGTTCAGATAAAAGCCTATTAATTAGTACACAGATATTAAAATTAATACTTTTGTATTAATAAACATCTTCCCCACACCATACTTCCTATTCTCTTGTTTCCCATCCCTAAAAGTGAGTGTTACATTAGTTCAAAAATATATTTAAGTTTAAAGATAAAATGAAACTTAAATACATTTCAGCAAAATCAATTAAAATCAATGCCTCCGTATTAATGTACTACCCCCTCCATTACCCCTGTATCCCTTATATTCTGTCACTAAAGGTAAGTGTAGGAGTTCTTTTAAAATTATTTAAGTTTACTGATAAAATTAAATTTAGCACCTACTAAAAAATAATCAGGTGTTAAGATTATTTCCTGGGTATTACTACACTACCCCACCCATCACCCCTATATGCCTTACATCACATCCCTGAAGGGGAAGTTTGTCGTAGGTTCAAAACTATTTATATATAATGTTACATTTAAATATATTTTAATTGCAAAAATGAATAAACAGATATCAAAATTAATACCTGGGTATTACTGCACTTCCCCATCCATCAACCCATATGCCTTACATCCGGCCCCTAAAGGTAAGTGTTGGAGCAGGTTAAAAAACATTAATATTTACATATAATATTAAATTTAAATATATTTTAATTTCCAAAAATATACAGGTATTAAAATGTAATACCGGTGTATTAATACACTCCCCCACCCATTGCCCTTATATCTCTTGCAGCCTGTCGTAAAGGTGAGTGTAGCAGCTCTTTTAAAAATTATTTAATTTCAATGATAAAAGTATATTTAAATATATTTTAACAGCTAGTAATTAATACTCGGGTTTTAGAATGAATACCTTGGTATCAATACACTGTCCCGCCCATTACCGAGATACACCTTACATCCCGTCCCTAAAGGTGAGTGTTGAAACAGGTTTCAAGTATATCTACATTTATATATTGTATTACATTTACATATATTTTATTTCCCAAAAATTAATACACTGGAACTAAAATTAATACCTGGTTATTAATCCACTTCCCCATCCATTAGCCCTATATACCCTATATGATGATTGTAGTAGTAGTTTTAAAAAGTCTTTAATTTTATTGTTGAAATTAAATTAAAATCTTTGTTAACGGCTGGTAATCGATAGGCTTGTATTACATTTAATGCCCGGGTATTAATCCATCACGCCCATTACCCATATATGCCTTACATCAGATCTCTAATGGTGAGTGTTGTAGCCGGTTTAAAAAAAATATATATTATCTACTGGCGGTCGCCAGTAGATAGTTATAGTTACAACCTATTATCCATAGGAAATCCGCGACATTCTATTTGAAATAACTCTCTTGCCGGTTGACGTATCTTCGCAAAATTTTCAAACTTTGTGGGGCGCTCCGGTCCGCTCCTACCCTGAAAGTCTCGGGGGATTCGTCAACCGGGGGCCGAGAAAAAGGGGGTCCCAAAACGCGTTTTCCCCATGCAATTTTCCATAGGAAACTTTAGACACGGCTACAGCCCGAACTGCTGAACGGAATTACACCAAATTTGGCAAAGAGGTAGTTCTTGGTTCAGAAAGAACCCTTTTTGTTAAATGGTGTAAATCCGTTCAGTAGTTGCTGAGAAAATCAAAAGTAAAAAGATAGATATATCTAGGGCCGCGGATCCTCCCGAGCACGAGCTTTATGTTAATTGGCTGTCAACACTCCAAATCAGGAAGTGTTGGCAGCCATTTTATCCCTCGGTAGAACCGAGGGACAGAAACAAGTGCGCAAAGCGCACAAAGGGAGCAGGGTAGAAACACCCTGACCCCTAGGTCTGCTCAGGGGTCCCACAAGGACCCCTGGGCAAAAAAATTTTTTTTTTTTTTTTAAATCAGCAGGATGCGCCCAGGGAGCGCGAATCCTGCCGGAAAAAAAAAAAGCGAGCGCGGTCTCCGCGCTTCGATGTTAATTGGCCCCGGGTGGGCCAAGTCCCGGGAGCATGCTGGGGGGGTTAATTTTATGTGTGGGGGCCTCTAAGGGCCCCCAAGCCCGGGGACCACCACCCCCGGGGCTTTATGTATAATGGTGCGGGAGGGCTCTGAGCCCTCCCGCAGCCCCGAGGACCACCACCTCCCGGGGCTTCTTTTTTTAAATTAAAAACCTGTGTGTGGGGGCTCCAGCCCCCACATGCCCGGGGACCACCACCTCCCGGGGCACTAAGAAAAATTAAAATGGGGGTCCGTTTTGGACCCCCAAGCCCCGAGGACCACCACCTCCCGGGGCTTTCAAAATGTAGGGAGGGGGCCGCGCGGCCTCACTCCTGGAGCCTGTGGTGGCCCTGGGGACCGCCAACCCCCAGGGCCGGCTCCTGCAGTGTCCCGGGGTGCCTACCCCCGGGACACTGCTGTTTGCAATGACAGGACGGGAGCCTCGCGGCTCCGTCCTGTCATTGCAAACTTGCTTTGGATATTGGAAGAGAGAGCAGGGAAACCTGCTCTCTCTTCCAATATCCAAAGCCGACTGCTTTCCACATGGGGAGCTGCATCTTAGCAGCTCCCCATGTGTAGCTAATGCCGGCTCCCGTAGGACACGGGGAGCCGGCGGGACTGTGGGGGCTTGGGGACCCCCACAGTCCCCAAGCGAGAGGCCAGGCCCCGGGGATGGGGTCCCCGGGGCCATAAGTGGCCACGGAGGGGGGCCACGCAGCCCCCTCCCCAAAGTAAAAAATTGCAAAAATTTTTTTAAAAAGTGCAAGGCCGGCCCGGGGATGGGGTCCCCGGGGCCTTAAATGGCCTGAGGAGGGGGCCACGCAGCCCCCCTCCAAATAAAAAAAGAGGCCATGCCCCGGGGATGGGGTCCCCGGGGCCAATACAGGCCCAGGGAAGGGGGCCACGCGGCCCCTTCCCGTTTTTTAATTTATTTTAAGTTTTTAAAAGGGGTAAGGCCCTGGGGGATGGGGTCCCCAGGGCCTAAAAATAGGAAAAAGGAAGGGGGCCACACAGCCCCCCTTCAGGAGAAAAAAACACACAAAAAACGATGGGGCCCGTAGGCCCCGCCCCCTTCCTTCACCACTCTGCAAACGCGCCCCTGGCGCGTTTGCAGAGGGAACGAATTCCCCTTGAATACTGGGGGTCCCTGTGGGCCAACTAGCCCACCAGGAACCTCCAGTATGCGCCAGGGGCTGCCTTGCAGAGAGGTGTACAGAGGCCACGCCCCTTTTTACACCTCTCTGCAACGCAGCTCTATGGCTTTTTTTGGAGGTATAAGGTGGGCTAGTTGCACCCCAGGGACCCTCAGGATTCAAGGGGAGTTAATCCCCCAACTTAAAACGCGCCACGGGGCGTGTTTGCACAGTGGTGAAGGGGGGGGCGGGGCTTCAGGTGACATGTGTGCAAACAGGCCCCGTGGCGCGTTTTAAGATGGGGAATTAAATCCTCTTCAATCCTGAGGGTCCCTGGGGGCCAACTAGCCCAACAGGTACGTCCAGAAAGCGCCACAGAGCTGCGTTGCAGAGAGGTGTAAAAGGGGTGTGGCCTCTGTACATGTCTCTGCAACGCAGCCCCTGGCGCATACTGGAGGTTCCTGGTGGGCTAGTTGGCCCGTAGGGACCCTCATGATTCAAGGGGACTTAATCCCCCAACTTAAAACGCGCCACGGGGCGCGTTTGCACAGATGTCACCTCAGGCCCCGCCCCCTCCCTTCACCATTGTGCAAATATTCCTCTAAAATCTGCCGAAATACGAATTCTGATTTACTCACCTGTTATCAGGAGAGACCTCAGTGCTGCATCTTTCAGCCCAGTACTAATCCTGAAAAGTAATTTTAACCGTACTTACCAGTAACTTGAATTTCCTTCCATAGGCTAACATTGACTGGTTTCACTTGGAAATTCTTCTAAGTGTGGAGTTTTGGAACTTTAAAATATTCCTCTAAAATCAGCCGAAATACGAATTCCGATTTACTCACCTGTTATCAGGAGAGACCTCAGTGCTGTATCTTTCAGCCTAGTACTGGTCCTGAAAAGTAATTTTAACCGTACTTACCAGTAACTTGAATTTCCTTCCATAGGCTAACATTGACTGGTTTCACTTGGAAATTCTTCTGTGTGTGGAGTTTTGGAACTTTAAAATATTCCTCTAAAATCAGCCGAAATACGAATTCCGATTTACTCACCTGTTATCAGGAGAGACCTCAGTGCTGCATCTTTCAGCCCAGTACTGATCCTCAAAAGTAATTTTAACCGTACTTACCAGTAACTTGAATTTCCTTCCATAGGATATCATTGCCTGCTTTTTGCTGAAAAAGTTTCTAAGTGTTGATTTTTGAAACATACAAATATTCCTCTAAAATCAGCCGAAATACGAATTCCGATTTACTCACCTGTTATCAGGAGAGACCTCAGTGCTGTATCTTTCAGCCCAGTACTGGTCCTGAAAAGTAATTTTAACCGTACTTACCAGTAACTTGAATTTCCTTCCATAGGCTAACATTGACTGGTTTCACTTGGAAATTCTTCTAAGTGTGGAGTTTTGGAACTTTAAAATATTCCTCTAAAATCAGCCGAAATACGAATTCCGATTTACTCACCTGTTATCAGGAGAGACCTCAGTGCTGCATCTTTCAGCCCAGTACTGATCCTCAAAAGTAATTTTAACCGTACTTACCAGTAACTTGAATTTCCTTCCATAGGATATCATTGCCTGCTTTTTGCTGAAAAAGTTTCTAAGTGTTGATTTTTGAAACATACAAATATTCCTCTAAAATCAGCCGAAATACGAATTCCGATTTACTCACCTGTTATCAGGAGAGACCTCAGTGCTGCATCTTTCAGCCCAGTACTGATCCTCAAAAGTAATTTTAACCGTACTTACCGGTAACTTGAATTTCCTTCATAGGCTAACATTGACTGGTTTCACTTGGAAATTCTTCTAAGTGTGGAGTTTTGGAACTTTAAAATATTCCTCTAAAATCAGCCGAAATACGAATTCCGATTTACTCACCTGTTATCAGGAGAGACCTCAGTGCTGCATCTTTCAGCCCAGTACTGATCCTCAAAAGTAATTTTAACCGTACTTACCAGTAACTTGAATTTCCTTCCATAGGATATCATTGCCTGCTTTTTGCTGAAAAAGTTTCTAAGTGTTGATTTTTGAAACATACAAATATTCCTCTAAAATCAGCCGAAATACGAATTCCGATTTACTCACCTGTTATCAGGAGAGACCTCAGTGCTGCATCTTTCAGCCCAGTACTGATCCTCAAAAGTAATTTTAACCGTACTTACCGGTAACTTGAATTTCCTTCATAGGCTAACATTGACTGGTTTCACTTGGAAATTCTTCTAAGTGTGGAGTTTTGGAACTTTAAAATATTCCTCTAAAATCAGCCGAAATACGAATTCCGATTTACTCACCTGTTATCAGGAGAGACCTCAGTGCTGCATCTTTCAGCCCAGTACTGATCCTCAAAAGTAATTTTAACCGTACTTACCAGTAACTTGAATTTCCTTCCATAGGTTATCATTGCCTGCTTTTTGCTGAAAAAGTTTCTAAGTGTTGATTTTTGAAACATACAAATATTCCTCTAAAATCAGCCGAAATCCGAATTCTGATTTACTCACCTGTTATCAGGAGAGACCTCAGTGCTGCATCTTTCAGCCCAGTACTGGTCCTGAAAAGTAATTTTAACCGTACTTACCAGTAACTTGAATTTCCTTACATAGGCTAACATTGACTGGTTTCACTTGGAAATTCTTCTAAGTGTGGAGTTTTGGAACTTTAAAATATTCCTCTAAAATCAGCCGAAATACGAATTCTGATTTACTCACCTGCTATCAGGAGAGACCTCAGTGCTGCATCTTTCAGCCCAGTACTGGTCCTGAAAAGTAATTTTAACCGTACTTACCGGTAACTTGAATTTCCTTCATAGGCTAACATTGACTGGTTTCACTTGGAAATTCTTCAAAGTGTGGAGTTTTGGAACTTTAAAATATTCCTCTAAAATCAGCCGAAATACGAATTCCGATTTACTCACCTGTTATCAGGAGAGACCTCAGTGCTGCATCTTTCAGCCTAGTACTGATCCTCAAAAGTAATTTTAACCGTACTTACCAGTAACTTGAATTTCCTTCCATAGGATATCATTGCCTGCTTTTTGCTGAAAAAGTTTCTAAGTGTTGATTTTTGAAACATACAAGTATTCCTCTAAAATCAGCCGAAATCCGAATTCTGATTTACTCACCTGTTATCAGGAGAGACCTCAGTGCTGCATCTTTCAGCCCAGTACTGGTCCTGAAAAGTAATTTTAACCGTACTTACCAGTAACTTGAATTTCCTTACATAGGCTAACATTGACTGGTTTCACTTGGAAATTCTTCTAAGTGTGGAGTTTTGGAACTTTAAAATATTCCTCTAAAATCAGCCGAAATACGAATTCCGATTTACTCACCTGCTATCAGGAGAGACCTCAGTGCTGCATCTTTCAGCCCAGTACTGGTCCTGAAAAGTAATTTTAACCGTACTTACCGGTAACTTGAATTTCCTTCATAGGCTAACATTGACTGGTTTCACTTGGAAATTCTTCAAAGTGTGGAGTTTTGGAACTTTAAAATATTCCTCTAAAATCAGCCGAAATACGAATTCCGATTTACTCACCTGTTATCAGGAGAGACCTCAGTGCTGCATCTTTCAGCCCAGTACTGATCCTCAAAAGTAATTTTAACAGTACTTACCGGTAACTTGAATTTCCTTCATAGGCTAACATTGACTGGTTTCACTTGGAAATTCTTCTAAGTGTGGAGTTTTGGAACTTTAAAATATTCCTCTAAAATCAGCCGAAATACGAATTCCGATTTACTCACCTGTTATCAGGAGAGACCTCAGTGCTGTATCTTTCAGCCCAGTACTGGTCCTGAAAAGTAATTTTAACCGTACTTACCGGTAACTTGAATTTCCTTCCATAGGCTAACATTGACTGGTTTCACTTGGAAATTCTTCAAAGTGTGGAGTTTTGGAACTTTAAAATATTCCTCTAAAATCAGCCGAAATACGAATTCCGATTTACTCACCTGTTATCAGGAGAGACCTCAGTGCTGCATCTTTCAGCCCAGTACTGATCCTCAAAAGTAATTTTAACAGTACTTACCGGTAACTTGAATTTCCTTCATAGGCTAACATTGACTGGTTTCACTTGGAAATTCTTCTAAGTGTGGAGTTTTGGAACTTTAAAATATTCCTCTAAAATCAGCCGAAATACGAATTCCGATTTACTCACCTGTTATCAGGAGAGACCTCAGTGCTGTATCTTTCAGCCCAGTACTGGTCCTAAAAAGTAATTTTAACCGTACTTACCGGTAACTTGAATTTCCTTCCATAGGCTAACATTGACTGGTTTCACTTGGAAATTCTTCTAAGTGTGGAGTTTTGGAACTTTAAAATATTCATCTAAAATCAGCCGAAATACGAATTCCGATTTACTCACCTGTTATCAGGAGAGACCTCAGTGCTGTATCTTTCAGCCCAGTACTGGTCCTGAAAAGTAATTTTAACCGTACTTACCGGTAACTTGAATTTCCTTCCATAGGCTAACATTGACTGGTTTCACTTGGAAATTCTTCTAAGTGTGGAGTTTTGGAACTTTAAAATATTCATCTAAAATCAGCCGAAATACGAATTCCGATTTACTCATCTGTTATCAGGAGAGACCTCAGTGCTGCATCTTTCAGCCCAGTACTGATCCTCAAAAGTAATTTTAACCGTACTTACCAGTAACTTGAATTTCCTTCCATAGGATATCATTGCCTGCTTTTTGCTGAAAAAGTTTCTAAGTGTTGATTTTTGAAACATACAAATATTCCTCTAAAATCAGCCGAAATACGAATTCCGATTTACTCACCTGTTATAAGGAGAGACCTCAGTGCTGTATCTTTCAGCCCAGTACTGGTCCTGAAAAGTAATTTTAACCGTACTTACCAGTAACTTATATTTTCTTCCATAGGAATCCATTGTCTGGTTTTCAGCAGAAAAGTTTCAAAGTGTCGATTTTCACAAACTACAAATATTCCTTAAAAATCGCCTGTATGACTTAAACGCATTCTTTCAACTGTTTACAGGAGATGCACCAGTGCTGGATCCAGGATCCAACACTGAGTAAGAAAAAGTAACGATAACAGTTTTTACCTGCTAAGTGAATTTCCTTCCCTAGGATAACATTGGTGATTCTATGAGAAAAAGTTTCTAAGTGTCAACTTTTAAAATACAATAATATTCCTTAAAAATCACGACTGTAACCAAAACGCTTTTACTCAACTGTTTACAGGAGATGTACCAGGACTGAATCTAGGATCCAGTCCTGTGGTTAGAAAAGTAATCCATAAAGTAACTAATTGCATTTAACTAGAAATTCACATTGAGCTGAATGTTGCATTGTGTTTGAAAATGTGTTGCCCATTGCAACAACTGTAACTACTGTACTTAAAAGTCTATTGCCTATGTGCAAAGTATTTAAACTAAAGTAATTCATTCTGAGAAAGTATTTTTTGTAATGTAATGTATAATGTAATTACAATGTAATTTAAAAAATAAAATATGTAAAAGAAATTGTTTCTAAAAATGTAGTAAATCAGTATGAAAAAAATTAATATAAAAATTAATACATTTAAAAATTGTCATTTAAAAAACCTTTGAAATTCACTGAAAAAACCGTAGGTTTCAGGCACGTTATAGTTACAAATTAGCATTTTAAAAACCTTTGAAATTCACTGAAAAAACCATAGGTTTCAGACACGTTATAGTTAGAAATTACCATTTAAAAAACCTTTGAAATTCACTGAAAAAACCATAGGTTTTAGGGACAGTTATAGTTAGTTGGACATTGCACTCGTACAAAACCCGTGAAATTCCCCCGTTATAGTTAGTTCAGCTAACTATAACTCGCGCCCATGCAATGCACTGCTGATGACGTCACATATTACATCACTCATGACATGGTCAGTGACATCACTGATGACATCACTGATGACATCTCAAATGACATCACTGATGACATCATCCACGTGATAATCTGATGCAGCTCCTCACACCCTAATATAACCTTTGATACACCCAATCTAAATTACAGAGTGCCATTCGCAAAACCATAGACACTCCAACACCAATAACTACATACCCACTCACTGATTCTTAGGTCTACACACACACACATCCACTCACTCACCCGTACAGTCACTCATACTTATGGTCACTCAGTACAGGACTATCATATGCACTCTTACTCCTATATAGACACTCAAACACCGCCACTCATCCATAGAGGTACTCACACACCTAGTCAGTCATGCAAATAATTAAACACACTGCCATTTACTCACCTATACAGTTATACACACACCAGCTCACTTAATCATACAAATACTAGCACATTGTTACGCTCTTATACAATCACTGATACAAGCACACACTCATCCATACAGCCACTATCACAATCACTCACTCTCGCTTATAGCTATTTATATACTCCAATACACATATATACTGCCTTTCACATATGTAGTTACTCACACATGTACCACTGGGACATACATTCACTCACTAACACACTCTTACACACACTTACCCACCCATACAGTCTATCACAGATGCACTCTTGAAACCATCCACCCAGTGAATCACCCACTCACACATCTATGGAGAGTCGCACACACCCCATCCACACAAACACTCAGGCACCCATACAGATACTCATAGAACCAATCAATAACCCATATAGACACTCATGTAGCTATTCGCAAATCCATGCATCCACTTACACACCAACAGACGGATACAGACATTCACACAGTTTAGTCACTAACCCATGCATTCAGTAAGATACGTTTAATCACTCACTTGTAGAGTCAGTCACGCACGTACTAAATCATCCATTCAGACACTTATACACCCACTCATTCTTCAATACGCCTTTCCCTATATATATTAAACATATTTAAACTTTACAGAAACACACAGTCACTGGATGATGTCATCAGTGATGTCATCAGTGATGTCATCAGTGATGTCACTGACCATGTCATGAGTGATGTAATATGTGACGTCATCAGCAGTGCATTGCGGGGCGCGAGTTATAGTTAGCTGAACTAACTATAACGGGGGAATTTCACGTGTTTTGTACGAGTGCAATGTCCAACTAACTATAACTGTCCCTAAAACCTATGGTTTTTTCAGTGAATTTCAAAGGTTTTTTAAATGCTAATTTCTAACTATAACGTGTCTGAAACCTATGGTTTTTTCAGTGAATTTCAAAGGTTTTTAAAATGCTAATTTGTAACTATAACGTGCCTGAAACCTACGGTTTTTTCAGTGAATATATATATATATATCGCTGACTTCGTCTCTAGAATATCCAATACCAAGGACAGACGAACACGGACCCAAAGTTCCTTGTGCAAAACCAATTTATTTCTTTTTGCCCTGCATCTCCACCATAACGCGTTTCAGCCCCACCTGGACCTTGATCACAATAAATATATATAGATATAGATATATATATATATAGATATTACTTTTAAATATATTTTAATTTCCAATAATTATCGCACAGGTATTAAAAATAATTCCCTGCCCATTACCCCTATATTCCTTACATCCCAACCCTAAATGTGAGTGCTACAGTTGGTTTTTGAAAAATTTAAGTTTAATGCTAAAATTAAATGTAAGTAAATGTTAACACATACTAATAAATTCTATGGTATTAAAATTAATACCTTGGTAGTAATACACTTCACCGTCCATTACCCCTATATGCCTTACATCCCGTCACTAAAGGTGAGTTTTGGAGCAGTTCCAAGCAATATTTATATATAATATTTCATTTAGATATATCCCAGAAATTAATACACCAGTATTAAAATTAATGCCTGGGTATTAGTACACTACTCCACCCATTACCCCTTGCATCCAGTACCTAAAGGTGAGTGTACAAGTACCTTTGTAAAACTATTTTTTAATGATAAAAGCTAATTAAATACACTTAAACACCTAGGGCCCGATTGCGATGTCGGACGGACCGGAGTTCATCCGACATCGCTCTGGAAATGGAACCGAACGACCTCCTGTCGTCAGTTCCAGCCCAGCAATTAGGATGCGAATCCTATACTTTGCTATGAGAGCATGCATTCCGAACGGAATGCATGCTCTCATAGCAAAGAGCAGAGGTGCAGGGATCAACAGGGGGGCACCATAGGTGCCCCCGAGGCCGCGATTCGGCAGCCTTGCACCCATGGGGGCCCTGCTGGGGGTCCCCAAAGCAGATTCCCAATGCCTTTCTGTGTCGTAAAGGCCGGGACAGAAAGGAAGTGGGAAACTGCCATTGTAATCCCTCAGCCGGAAAGAGCCGGCCGGGGGATTACTGCAGGGTTCTCGGATGGCAGACGAGCTCTCCGAGCCCGTTGGAAGACGTTCGGAAAACCGAATTGGATTCCCTTCCGACTGAGCCCATCGAAAAAAACGTCCATTGTACAATAGGGAGCTTGTGCTGCGGGCGGTTTCAGACCGCCGCACAGGCCCTCAATTATATACATTTATTACACACCTTATGAACGAAAACTAAAACATTATTATAAATGAAACAAATAATTAAATTATAATTTTTAACAATTAAATATTAAAATATAATTCATAATGATCACCTATTTTTAATATATTAATTACATATAACTAATCAAACATAACGTTTACGAAATAGTTCATACAACACATATAATTAAAAATATCAACTTGAGTCCACCCGACACCGTTTCAGTGTGGGAACCGACCAACCAGAGGTCGGCGGTTCCACACACCGCATTATGATGCAACCGCACATGGGGACTCATTACGATGTCGGTTGGAAAGCATTCCAACAAACTCCTTGTCGGAATCGTTTCCGACGACTCGGGTTCGGGAAGTCCGACCGACCGATTACAATGTTTCCGAACACCGTGTGTTCTGGCCAGACTGAGTCGGAAAGGCTGTCCGAATTCGACATCTTAATACGTCGGTCGGAAACGCGGTCCATAGACCTGTATGATTTGGCTCCGACCGACTTGGAGTCTCCGAATGCCGGTCGGAACCGAGTCGGAAAGACCAAAGGGTTACCTTCTATTGTAATCGGTCAGTCGGAACTGTTTCCGAGTCGGTCGGAAACATGGGTTCCGACTGGGTTAGGATAATCTGAATGCCATTCGGAGCCTTTCCGACCAACATCGTAATGAGGCCCATGATGCGGTCGCAAACTCCCATTTCTCTATGGGGGCTTGTGCTGCGGGCAGTTTCCGCATGCAGCACAAGCTCCCATAGAGAAATTTGAGTTTGTGTAAATACTTGCACCATTTGGCAGGTACCCCACTGTGCCTGCAACACGGTGCAGGGATTTTCCCGGCCTCCTACCGGAGGCTGCAGAGGCATGGGGGCCCTGCTATGGACCCCCAAAGTCACTTTCCAACATGCTTTTCATGTCAGAAAGCCCAACATGAAAAGCCTGTCAGAAACTAACATCATAATCATGCGCAGTCCTACCAAGACGTATGTCCGACGTAGGGGTTTGCGGGAGAGAGACCACGGCGAGGAGAAGGAGGGCAGCCGGGAGATGCCACAGTAGAGGTAAGTGCCTTTTAAAATATTTTTTATTAGGGGGGTATAGGAGGGGAGCCTTTTTTTGTCAGGGGGGGCTGGCTAACTCCGCTCCGCTACAGAGTCGGAGTTTTGCCTAAACTCCACGTTCTCAGGAGAGCGCGGAGTAAGAAAAACTCTGCAAACTCCGCTGGCGGAGCAGAGTTCTCTGCCCGCCCTTAATTGAAGCCCACCTTGGGTTTCCCCGCTGTGGAGCTCTCAACGCCGGCTGCAGCCTCTGTTTGTAGGCCCCCTCTACTGTGACCATTCCCGGTGACAAAAACCCAAAGCCTAAGGACACCTCTGCACCCGTCGCCTCTGGCCCGCGGAGAAGAGGACCAAAGGTGCCCCTAAATCCCTGAGCGTCATGAAGCCTGAGCCCCCCTGTTAGTTCAACCCTACTGGCCTCCCAGTTCAAACCTGCAACCTCTGTTGATGAAGACCGATCCCCATTGACTTGCATTGGGCACCCAATGCTGTTTTGTTCCATTTGCACCCAGGCGCCCTAGTGCAGCTGGAGGTGACCTGCTGGTGATGCCTTAGATCTTGCCCTATACTCGCCTTAGATTCCAGGAGGTTGGTCTCGTAAGTCACAGCAAAAAACTTGTATGCCGTATTTGTTTCTCCTCCCATAAGACAACATTGCTGCCTCTGAAAACTGCACTGTCGACTTTTAAATGTAAAAATATTTCTCTTGCAAAATGTACTTACCTCATCGTATTGATTTGATACTAGGGCCAAAATATATATAAAGATACGTGTTCTTTTTATACATTGGTGTGGATCTCCTTGAGTCGTGTGCATCATTTATTGACTATTGTGCCTATTTGCAGATGTCTGACACCACTCTCTGATAAGCCTAAGGGTGCTCAACCACACTAGCCCCTAGAAGAACACCTTGGGATTGCTAGAGCAAGTCCCTGTCTACTCACAAGGAAATACCTGGACTCTTTGCAAAGTATGGGCCTTATTATGATGAGAGTCGGAAAGCGGTCGAAGGTTTTCCTAGCCTCATTGCGGTTACAATTCCGACCGCCAAATTTCAATCTAGGCGGTCGGAATTGAAACCGGCCGGTCATTCTGACAGGCTTCCGATGGGCTCAAGGAGCCCTTTGGCCAGTTGGAACCGGCTCGTAATCCCTATACGACGGCGTTTCCGCTGTCGGGATTACGATGCTCGGTTTCCAACAGGCTTTCTATGTCGGGCTTTCCGACATGGAAAGACTGTCGGAAAGCAAGTTTGGGGGCCCCTAGCGAACCCCTTCACCCTGCGGCCTCCAGTTGGGGGCCGAGGGGGCACATATGGTGTCCCCCTGTTAATCCCTCCTTGAGGTGCCTGCCACGCAGTGCAGAGATTAACAGAATCTCCCATTTCTCTATGGGAGCTTGTTCCAGGGCCGGTTTACGGATGCAGCCCAAGCTCCCATAGAGAAATGGGAGTATGCGACGGCACCATGTGTTGTCACACTGTAATTGCATTGTCAGGACCACTGACCGGAAGTCGTTTGGTCCTGAGACCGCGACGGTGTCGGTCAGAGGCAACTCCGACCGACATCGTAATCGAGCCCTAAATCTCTTTATGATATACTATACAAAGAGCCAGCTTCCTAAAGGAAGGCGCTAGCTGACCCGACTGCTGGGCCAAGATCGAGGCCACAGCATGGCGAGTCCACGTCTGCTGAGACTGGCAGGGGCGTGGCCCACCCTCTGACACCCGAGGTCTGCTTTGCGAACTGTTTCCTTGACAGCCTTGGTAGACGTTTGGACCAACCACCCTCCACTTTGCAGATTACCTTTGTTTGCTGTATGGGGGCCCCCGACAATGTGATGACCTCTGCTCGGGGGCCCCAGCTGTCTTGTCCTGACAGCAGGTGGGGCACGGACGGGCTCTGAGGACAGCTGGAGTCCGCAGCAGGAGGCGCGTGGCCTGTTAGATGCCCATCACCCTCTGACATGACCTGGAGAAGGACTAGGGTTCCCCTCCCTTTTGCCCCATGCATTGTCTTGCCCTAAAGGCCTTGATGATTGGATTGGCAGTGAGGCCTGGGATGCTTCTGCGGATGGTGAGTGGTGCAGGGCGAGAGCAGCGCCGCCACAATGCCAGTTGCATTTCAAGCAGCCACCGTTTACGCTTCTGGAATTGGGATGAACAGCTTATGCATTACAGCCCCCTGCCGTGCTGGTTTATAAGCGGGGTCAACGTCAGCCACCCTTCTCTTGAGACGAGGTTGGCCCACTTCCCTCCTTCCTTGCACTATGCTCAGGCCCTGTACTTTCTGTGCCCTGCTGCCACAGTGCCCCTAGAGCCTGGTTGTGATGTTCCACGCCAGCGGTGCACCCCCTACCTTGGAGGTTGGCAAGTGGAGATTCCCGCTTGGAGCCTCTGATACACCAGGGCAGCTACTTCTTACTGCTGGATGGGACTTGACTGTCACCCATGTCCAAGCTCAAGTCAAAGTCCATTAGCCAACTCCCATTCTCGGAGTCTGTCTCTAGGGTGACTCTGCCCGCTGCTTTGGAAGCAGAAGACAAGGTGCAGCCACCGGCATCTTTGTCATCTTTGGCTATAGACACCCTGATTTGTGAGCTTTCTGATATCAAAGTATCCATGGGTTCTACTTTTTCATAACTGTTCATTCCAATGCTAGGCTTCTGAGCCGATTTATGTACCTGGACTGTTTTGTCTTGGATGGGGCGGCCAGTGGCTGGGGTTTCAGGCTTAGGGTTCTCTTTACCCTAAACGGCATCTATGTGGGTGTGGGACCGCTACCGTATGTACACTGTCAATTTATGAACAAGGGCCCACAGCCGCAGATCATAGGCTTTCCTGGGTTTACAGCTTTTTTGATCCCACTCCCCAGAGATAGGGGTAGAGACGGCAGTGAGCACACACGTATCTGGGTTCTAGTTTAGTCTTACTCCACCCTGCCAGAGGACTTCGTGAGGCATCTGGAATAGATACTGGTTCTCCCCCGGTTCCTGACTCCTGTTGCCTTCCTCCCCTTGTTATACCCGCCTTTACCTTCCCCCCGCCGAAGCCTTACACATGTCCTCCTCACAACCTGGCCCAACCTGCCGTTTGCGGATAGCCTCCCAATGTGAATGGTCTAACCCATTTTATTAAATGGGAGGAAGTCCTCTCTTTTCTGCGGATGCACCTCCCTGATGGGGCATTACTTCAGGAAACACACCTGTACCCCACAGAGCATGACAAACGTAGGGGCCGATGACGATGCCGTAGGAAATGGCTCCGACCCTAGGTCGGAGCCATTTCCTACAGCATCGTAATCTTCTGTTTGGATTCATTTCCGACCGACCCATTTTGATGGAGTGGGTTGGAAATGAATCCAAACAGGATTTCCGAATGGCCTACAATGGGCTCGGAGAGCCCGTCTGACTTTCGGAAAGGCGCCAGTAATCCCAAGGGTGGCTCTTTCCGCCCGAGGGATTACGATGGTAGATTCCCACAGCCTTTCTGTGCCAGCCTTTCCGGGACAGAAAGGCTGTGGGAAGTCGACTTTGGGTGCCCCCAGCAGGGCCCCAATGGGTGCAAGGCCTCCAGATGGCGGCTGGGGGGGCACCTACGGTGCCCTCCTGTTGACCCCTGCAACTGGTCACAGGCACCTTGAGGTGCCTGCCACGGGGTGCAGGTATGAACTGCACCTCAGCTCTTTACAATGAGAGCATGCATTCCGGTTGGAACGCATGCTCCCATTGTAAAGAATAGGGTTGCCACTGAACACTGTTCGGTCGCATCCTAATTTCTGGTTTGGGACCGGCCACAGGTCAGTCGGTCCCAGTTCCAGATCGATGTCGGACGGACTCAGGTCCATCCGACATCGAAATCGGCCCCTTAGACGGGATTGGGTGGGTGTGGTGATACAAGCCAGTAAGACACTGAGTCCCCCCAACTGACTACCTCCATGGCACAGAGGAAGAGTAGGGTGGCCATCTTGTTTCATAAATCTCTGGTGCTCCGCACACTGTGGACGTGGAGAGACCTGATGCGTAGATATGTCTTTGGCAAGATCCGGATCTGGGATGAGGTCTTGATCATGGGCTCCGTATATGCCTCGGTAGGTGACAAGCCAGACTTCCTTGCCACATTGAACAAACTCCTGCTTTCTTTTGCAATGGCCAGGGTGCTCATGAAGTGGGGGGGAGCGATGGAACCTTGACAAGTCTGGGAATCGTGTTGTCCAACAGCCCAGGAACAGATTCCTGCTATCTGACATTATAGCTGGCAATGCCATGACAGATCCCTGGCACTTGACACACCCGAGAGACAGGGATTACACTTTTACCTCATGCGTCCATGGCACACGTTCCCATATCGACTACTTTCTGCTCTCTGTCAGACTGCTTGGTAATCTAGGGTTCAGGTTCACTGACAAAATATCGACCCCCAAAATATCACCATACAAAAATATTATGTCAAATATCTATGTCAAAAATATCATCATGCTATACTTGTAATGCAAATTACAGAAATATCGAAGAAAAAAATATTGTTGTCACTAATATCGTTGTATAAAATATCGTTTTTTAAACTATATATAATTGTAAATAGTAAACATTAAGGGGCTTATTACGATGGAGGTCGGAAAGCCTCCAACCTTTGGTCAGAGGCTTTACGACTGCCATCGTTGGTTTCAATTCTGACTGGCTGATTTTGAATCAGCTGGTCGGAATTGAAACTGGTCGGTTATTCCGGCTGGCATCCGATGGGCTCAAGGTCTTTCCGCCCTTCTGATTATGATGCACGGTTTACGGCAGGGTTTCCACGCCGGCCTGTCCTACATGGAAACCATCTCGGAAAGCATGTTTGGGGGCCCCCAGCAGGGCCCCCTTGTGTGCGCGGCCTCCGGTTGGGGGCCGTGGGGGCTCTTATGGTGCCCCCCTGTTAATCTCTGCAGCCCGTGGCAGGCACCTTGAGGATTAACACCACCTCCCATGTCCCTATGGGAGCATGTACTACGGCTGGTTTACGGCCGTAACACCTGCTCCTATAGGGAAATGTCGTTTACGAGACGGTGTTGGGCAGACGCAAGTCCACCCGACATCATAATCGGCCCCTAAATATATTAAATAATAACACTAATGTAGTAAAAGTTAAATATACGTAATGGATTTTAAAAAATATATAACAATTATAATTATTTTAAAAAGTAAAACACACATATATTAAAATATATACATATATATATATGTATAAAATGCTCCAAAATCTCTGCACTTCCATGCAACTGGCGAACAGAGACACGAGCCCAACAATATGAGGCTAGATGTTTCTTTATTAATGCAACCTCGAACCTGACGCGTTTCGGATACCTAGTACCCTTGCTCACAAGTCAAGTAGGAAACTGACTTCGCCATTTTAAATGCAATGCTGTGTTAGAGTGTTGTCACCACGTGGTTAATAAACATAGAAAAAACACCCTGGCAATTTTATGTAACACTTATGACAAGTCTGTTTTCTAAACTTTTTCATAATACAGCCATCAATGGGAACCTTATTTTTCAAGCATGAGTCACAATCATTGCTGCATGAATGCACGCATATGAAATATAAATACATACATAGAAATTGCACTGTAAAATTCAAGGTAATAATTTTACACAGTAAATAAATAATTAAATAATTTAAAAATATTCATTCACTTATCTACCTGAAATATTACATATTAAATTCATAACACATATAATTAACATTTTGTTAAAAACATGAAAATCATAGTAATGATAAAAAACTATGTCTGTGCAAAATCGCTATAATTGTTTGTAAACATTATAAATTAGTAGCTCATGACTATATTTGGTACAGTGCCTATCTTTTTTCAACTTCCTGCTTAAATGCTGGAAAATACCCATACTTCATATTCAGGCTGAAATGTGCAAAATCGCAGAAGAAAAGTGCCAGTGTAACTATAAAGTGCTATACAAGATCCAAAATAGACCCTGTGTAAAGTGCTAGTGCTAATGATATTTAAAATCAATATACAACAACTATAACCATTAGGTAATAAGGTAATACTCTTACTTAACACAGATAATAAAAACCCTAAATACCTACGGCATTCTAATCAATCCAATGTAAAACGATCATAACTAAACTCATAAATTCATTTGACTGTCCAATAATCATAAGACTTTACAGGAAATGGTACAGGTCTTCTGTGTTGTTCAAACCATTAGGTGTTTTACTATCCAACTCTAATATCATTTTTGACTCCAACTTTCTCAGCATCTTTTCCCTATTGCCTCCCTCCGGGATTTGGGAATTGCTGCCACGACAAAGTACTGCAAACAATTGAGATCGTTGTTATGTATAGATTTAAAATGTCGGGCCACCGGGTAAGTAGAATCATTATTGACAATATACATATATCTAATTTGAAAATATTATTACATTTATTTTAATTTATATTCTAATGTAATAGTTTGTTTAAATGTAATAATATAAATATATACATATATTTATATATATATATACACAAATTCATAAATCATTTAAAAAACAAACCATTTAATTACTGATAAAAATGAAACAAAATGAAAAATTGCAATTTAGTAAAAATATATTACATATTAAAAAAATTATAATCATAAATATAATCTTAAATAAACAAAAACATAATAATATATATTTAAACATTATAAACTGCACAATAAAATGTTACAATTAATACATATACTATTCCAACTACAATTTATACAAAAGTAGGCAAACTGTTATACTCAGGAGGGGTAAAATGTACTATACCCACTCCAGTCAATGAAACAGTCTTGAAAGTGTTGGATTCCGGAGAGGTAAAATTTACTATGCCCACTCCAGTCAGCACACCAGTGGAGAAAGTGTTGGATGGCAGAGGAGTAAAATGTACTGTTCCCACTCCAGTCAGCGCAACAGTAGGGAAAGTGTTGGATTGCAGAGGGAAGAAATGTACTATTACCACTCCAGTCCAGTCATTGCAACATTAGAAACAGACTAACTTGAACAAAATAAAATGATTTAAAAAACATACTAAATAACAAAAAATATAAATATGTAAATATAAAAATATATAAATAATTTTTTTAAATAAAATTAAATTAGGACGCAACTGCCACCACGGCGGTCGCAATGTCTATATTTGTATTGTGGCTGGTGCTGCGGGCTGCAGCACACGCTGCAGTACAAAAAACCATGCAGTGCCTGCCACATAGTGCAGGGATATGTGCCCCCAAAACTGAGGGCCAGGGGGCCCGTTACGGGCCCCCAATGTCGCTTTCGCCAGCCTTTTCATGGCAGGTAAACTGCCATGAAACGGCCGGCGGGGAGGGACATCATGATCCCTATGGCAGTGCCTGGCAGGCACGGCCACCATTGTAGGGATTCAAGTTCCCTCCAACGGTCCGACGGGCTGAAGGACTCTCCGACCGCCACCCATCCGCCTGCCATCCTAATGTGGCGGGCTGGAATCTTCATTGCGATGGCGGTGGGACCGCCACCGACGGGCTGTCGGTGGCGGTTCCACCATCATCGTAATCAGGCCCAATGTTATTTACATTTATAAAGCACAACACAATCACCACATGTATTACTTAAATAACTTTGTACCCTATATTTCTACAAAGTACACAACACATCTCTATAATTAAATCTTTAAATGATATTATTTACATATGTTACATAATTAAATATTTATTAAATTATTTATAATAATTAACTATTACTATAATAATTATATTTAATTTTCTCTCCACCCTTTATCAATACAAAACAAACAACCCAAACCTAATATATAAAATAAAAAATGTTCTTTGCATCATTGTCATAATTGGCAATTAAACATTTATTATTATTAGTAATTAACTATAGAAATTAATTATATTGAATTAACTTCACTTCCTTTAATCCTACAAATGCCACAACTTACACCTAATTAGTATAATTAATTTCCTTCAAACCGTTTACACATAGAAAAATAACACACACCCCAGTGTGACAGTGTGACCTGACAGTCGGAATCTCCTAGACCGTGTCGGATTACAATCCGACCGACAGATTACGATGTTTGCAGTCGGTTTGTTAACCGCACGGTCTTTCCGAATCAGTTCCGACCATCTCTCGGAGAATTCATGTCGGTTGGACCCGCATCGTAAAGCTCTACAGACTGCGTTTACGACCGAGCGATTACAATGTCGTTTTCAAACAGCCTTTCCGAGTCGCCCTGTCCGACACGAAAAGGCTGTCGGAAAGTGACTTTTGGGGCCCCTGACAGGGCCCCCTCCATCCTGCGGCCTCCGGTTGGGGCCAAAGGGTCCCTAAGGGACCCCCCCTGTAAAACCCTGCTCTGTGTGGCAGGCACCATTTCCCCATATGAGCCTGTGTTGTCGGGCGGAACACGGGCTCCCATAGGAGTCAATGGGAATCCGACTGAACAGTGTTCGGTCACATCGTAATTGGTCAAGAGGAACCGCCAACCGCGAGTCGGTCGGTCCCGATTCTGAGTCGGACTCGGGAGGAGGAAACTCTGACCAACATCGTAATGAGGCCCTCAGTGTATTACACAATTTACATACTTAATTGTCATATTAAGAATATTATTTATCAATTATTTATTAATTAAAATTAATTTACTCCATACCACATACCCCTACAAAACACACAAACTGCACCTGAAACGTAATTTTCTAAAAAAATTATACAATTAATATAATTAATTCTCAATTAAATAATAAATATTAATTAAAAACTATTAATTAATTAGAATTAATTTACTTCCCTCCCTACACTCCTACAAAACACACATCCTGCACCTCAAACTTAATCAAAAAAATTAAATGAATTATACAATTAACAAAAAATTATTAATAAAAAAATGTTAAATATATATTCATTATTCATTATTCATAATTATTTACTTCCCATCCTATACTCCTATAAACCCCACAACCCACTACGGTACTTAAAATGAAAAAATATATAAAATGTAATTTCAAAACTACTAACAATTTTAAAACTGTATTGTAAAACATTAGCTAAATTAAACAAACATTTTATAACATATACAATTAAAATACGTACTAAAAAACATAAAAATAATTAAAAAACATATTCTTAACAACGATATTTCTGTCAGCTATTTTAATAATGTTAATATTGTTAAAATTGATATTACCTTAAAATCGATATTCATGACAACGATATTCTTGTACATGATATTTCTGTGTGACACATGTTGGGTTGGTGCCGGATCACACTTCGGCGAATCATTTGAGTACGCTCTCCCATCTATTGTGGCTGGGGTGGCACAATGAAGATGAGAAGGTGCTTGTCTCTCTTGACGGTGAGAAGGCATTTGACCGGGTGGAGTGGCCATACCTGTTCTGGTTGATGGAGGTCATGGACCTAGGGGACGCATGCTTTGCTAAAGCACAGTGAGTGACTCTATAGTGCTCCAATGGCCTCAGCGACCTGAGAGGGCTTTTCATTCCCCTTTTTTGCTGTCCGTTGCAGCACAAGGCAGGGGTAACCACTCTCCCTGCTGTTATTTTTGCTGGTGCTGGAACCCCTGGCGACTAAAATATGCAGTACGCGTGGTATACATGGGATAGTTACATCTGTGGGTAAGAGGAAAGCATTTTGTTATGCGGATGATATGTTAGCGGTCCTCTCCAGCACCCGTGAATCAATCCCAGCTCTCATGCAGGTGATTAAGTTATTTTCTGCCTTCTCGGGATACAGTATAAACTGGTCGAAGTGTGAGGCCCAGCCTTTGACTCCGACGACTCCGGTTGCATCAGTGGGGGGGGTGCCATTCACATGGTGGACTGAACCTCTGAAATATCTGGGCGTGAAGCTGAGTGGCGATCTATCTCTGGTGGTGCATGATAACATCACTCCCATCATAGACATGGTACGGACTGAATTTACCTCCTGGCTGACGTTGCATCTATCTCTATGGGGCCGGGTTCAAATTATTAAAATAAGTGTGATGCTGAGATTTAATTACATATTTGGGATGCTTTTCCTGAAAATACCCAGCAGCATGCTTAGGAGATCAACCGGATGATAGGGACTTTTGTGTGTGGGGGGTGGGCGCAGACCTCATCACAAAGCCGCTAAAATACAAGCTTAAAGTACCGCAGGGGGGTTGCAACTTCCCCACACGGAGTCTTTCTGGTTGGCTTTGCAGTTGTCACATGTGGTGCAGATGCTGAAGCTGGCTAACGAGACTACTACGTGG
This sequence comes from Calotriton arnoldi, assembly GCA_963921515.1. Lineage (NCBI taxonomy): Eukaryota > Metazoa > Chordata > Amphibia > Caudata > Salamandridae > Calotriton > Calotriton arnoldi. Next base: position 644,884 of record CAWUFW010002613.1, read on the forward strand.
GTTTTTCTCAAGTGTTATCTGCATCATTCAAAAGGGGAACTTACAGCACTTTCCACGTGCCATGTTTTTTCCAGCCTCCAGGGCAACCCGATTATACATGCCACACTCTATACATGGCATCGTGCCCATCATCTGCTTTGCTTGCCATGCACGCCCCATCATTAAGGCGCCACTATGGCGGAACAGGGATATTAAGATTGGGGTTGGAAAGGATGACTGGTCGCAGTGGAGGAACCAGGGGATTCGTCATGTGAATGACCTAGTTGAGGACGGTGTATTGGTCCCCTTTGCAGATCTCAAACGCGATCATGGGCTACCTCAATCGCAACAATGGCGCGATCAACAGCTCACACACAGCCTTCAACATGCTTTGGGTGCCCCCTGCAATATAGCGCCTGATCCCCTGTTGCAGTATATTCTGACCTGGAAAGGTTTTAGGGACACTATGGTGGGTTTGTAAGCAACCCTGAAGGATGACCTCTTCTCACACCCTACTGCTCTTATTTTACGCTGTTGGGGATAACACAAGGTGAAGCTGAAGATTGTGAAGGCACACACACAAACCCAAGATATAATAGACAACAAGCGTCAAGTGACGATGCCAAGGGGCCGAGTTGAGCAACTGTTGCCAAAATACAGTGCTAGGAGACAGTGGGTAAAAGAAAGAGCCCTACGAAACAACAAATAACAAGACCTCAACTCGACCAGCAAAAACATCTAAGGTCACGCAAACAAGGACAAAAAAAGGCTACCTCCCTGTGTGAAGGCTATTACATAAACAAAACCTAGAAACAGAGCAAGGCTTGCTAAATACGAAAACCCCAACAGGGGAACTGCAAGAAATACATCCCCGAAATTGTGAGCTGCACAATAAAGAAATATATGAACATGCAGTGCGAATGAACTGTCATACAGGGAGAACATTAATAAGTAGAGACAACAGTTCAGCTATATGAGTAATGGTAGCTGCAATTGAAAAAACTCCCAGCTGTTGCAGGTCTCAAAGGAGTTAATTTGGGTGGATTGCAGTAGACAGGAGTGGGGTAGATCAGGATAGATTGGGGTAGAGTGAACGGAGGTAGACTGGAATGGGGTTAATTGGGGAAGAGAGAAGTGGAGTGATTAGGGTTATATTAGAGTGGGATGGGGTGAAGTGGGGCATATTGGAGTGTGGTAGACCGGATGGATTGGAGTTGGGTAGATAGGAAAGGAGTGGGGTAGATTGGAGTACAGCAGAGGTGGGTATACTGGGGTAGATTGGAATGGCGTACTTTGAAGTGGGGTAGATTTGAATGGAATAGGGTGGTTGGAGTAGGGGATAGTGGAGTAAAGTAGATTGTAGTGGAGTAGATTGGGATATACTGGAGTGGGGTAGATTAGGGTGGAGTGGGTTAGACTGGAGTGGAGTGCGGTAGAATTTTAGTGGGATTGATAGGAGTGAAGTCGGGTAGTTTGGGGTAGGGTGCAGCGTAGTAGATGGGGGTAGAATGGAGTGGGCTAAAGTGGAGTGGAGTGGGGTAGATTGGACTGGAGTAGAGAAGGGGTAAATTAAGGTGAAGTGGGGTACATTGGAGTGGAGTAGATTAAGTGGATTACAGTACGGTATATTGGAATGGACGATTTGAGTGGAGTGGAGTAAATAGCAGTGAAGTGGAGTGGGGAAATTGGTTTGGAGGTATATTGGAGTGGAGTGGGATAGAATGGAGTGGGGTAGAAGGGAGTGGTGAGGTGTGGAGTGGAGAGCCGTGTCATAGAAAGTCTTACACTGGAGTGTTTTGGAGTGGGATGGCATAGAGTGGAAGCACATAGAGTGGAGCAGAATGTTGTACAGTGAAGTGGTGCAGAGGGTTGTAGAGAGGAGTAGGGTAAAGTGCAGTGGCATAGTGTTGCATTAAGTGGGAAGGGTATGGACAGACCCGGGTCCCGTACACACTGTGCCACTGAATTTTAGTTAGCTTGGCTGATGAAGGGTGATACCCCGATACCAGTCCCAGAATGCTTGCTTCTGGTCCAGGGAGGACCTGGCCTGGCAGTTCGGGCTGAACTGTTCCCATGGGGAGCAGGTTCAAGACTAATTTGCATATGGCTGGGTCCAAACTGAAGTAGCATTGTGGGAAAAAACGTTGGATTGGGATGTGGCCACAAGCGATTGCCAGTGGCTGGTATTAATTCAAGCATTTTTCATCCATCACATGGTTGTTTTTCATTTGCCGCCCTAAGTGCACCAGGTATTCCCAGACGTGGGTTCTGGGCTCACTCTGCCAGTAGATTCAAGCTAGCCTGGGAGGACTTGGTCTAGAGGTTTGGACTGGACTGTTCCCATGAGGATTGAGGTACAGGGTCAAGACTGCTTTGCTTATGGCTGGATCCAAGCTGGGGTGGCATTTTAGTATGGTGGGCAAATAAACGATGAATCGAAATGCAACCCGAATAATTTCCAGTAGCTAAGATTAGTTCAAGCATTCCATCCATTACCTGCTTGTTTTTGCATCTGGTCCAACAGTAAGCGATGGACAGGCTATAACCCCTGCTTGGTAAACAATATATATTGCAGGGACAGCAAAGGTGCGGTAGGAACAGGCGACCTAAAAGTGTGTGGGACGGGTGGCACATTAAGACATCAGGACACACGTACACTCCTAAAGCCCATAGATTCTTTTGGGACCACTGGGGCATACAGCATCCACATGGCAAGCAGGGGTAAATTACACATTTTTCACATATATGTGTGAGGGAAAGTTATGGAATTTGCAGAGATCCTCAATATTCCTACCACTCACTGGTACCTTGTGTGAATGTTTAACAGAATGCTGCTTTATACTTATGACTTCTAATTTTTTTATTATTTTTGTAGTTTTGCATGGTACTAAATTGACACCAGGACAAAAGAATGCTTTACATGAGTATCAGATTACATTAAAAAGTCAGTTTCATTTTTATTTGAGTTTTTGGGGTTATGGAGATTAAGTAATTTCAAACTTTGTTTTCAGATTACAAAGTAAACGACTCTGGCCCTTAAAATATAACTTCTTGCTCAAATTACCTTTGAAAATGGAATGCTGATTGTACTTTGCTGGATTTGAATTTGCCATTCATCTTTCTCACTGTTAAACTTATCTTAATATTTTTATAATACAACAAATATATATATACATTTATATACAATTATATATTATTATTCATCAAAAAAAGCTTCTTGTGTCCAAATTTAAATATTTTAAACCCAAAGAATTAGAGAAAACAAGCATTTTCCTTTCACATCTGCATAGGTTGCCAGGTAGGTCGCTCCCCCACCACACAGCTCCGCCTGTGCTGTCCGCCCGCTGCTGCTGCTGGTAAGCTCGCCCCTCCACTTGTGGCCTCGGTGCCCGTGTTTTCCTCTGTTTTCCCTCGCTGCCCCCTCCTCCCTTGTGTCCATTTTGCCTTCTGTGCCCTCGCTGCCCCCACTGCATTGTGCCCGTGTTTTCCTCTGTTTTCCCTCGCTGCCCCCACCTCCCCTATGTCCATTTTGCCTTCTGTGCCCTCGCTGCCCCCACTGCATTGTGCCCGTGTTTTCCTCTGTTTTCCCTCGCTGCCCCCACCTCCCCTGTGTCCATTTTGCCTTCTGTGCCCTCGCTGCCCCCACTGCATTGTGCCCGTGTTTTCCTCTGTTTTCCCTCGCTGCCCCCTCCTCCCTTGTGTCCATTTTGCCTTCTGTGCCCTCGCTGCCCCCACTGCATTGTGCCTGTGTTTTCCTCTGTTTTCCCTCGCTGCAACCTCCTCCCTTGTGTCCTTTTTGCCTTCTGTGCCCCTCGCTGCCTCTCTCCATTCCCGCCGCTGCGTCCCCTGCGGCCCCGCCCCCCTGACTGCCCATTCGCTGCCCCTGCCTCCCAGCTGCTCCTCCCTCCCCATATATGGCGGCCGCTGCGCGGTGAGGAGAGCGACCCTTGACCTTGCCAGGTAGGTCGCTCCCCCACCACACAGCTCCGCCTGTGCTGTCCGCCCGCTGCTGCTGCTGGTAAGCTCGCCCCTCCGCTTGTGGCCTCGGTGCCCGTGTTTTCCTCTGTTTTCCCTCGCTGCCCCCTCCTCCCTTGTGTCCATTTTGCCTTCTGTGCCCTCGCTGCCCCCACTGCATTGTGCTCGTGTTTTCCTCTGTTTTCCCTCGCTGCCCCCACCTCCCCTGTGTCCATTTTGCCTTCTGTGCCCTCGCTGCCCCCACTGCATTGTGCCCGTGTTTTCCTCTGTTTTCCCTCGCTGCCCCCACCTCCCCTGTGTCCATTTTGCCTTCTGTGCCCTCGCTGCCCCCACTGCATTGTGCCCGTGTTTTCCTCTGTTTTCCCTCGCTGCCCCCTCCTCCCTTGTGTCCATTTTGCCTTCTGTGCCCTCGCTGCCCCCACTGCATTGTGCCCGTGTTTTCCTCTGTTTTCCCTCGCTGCCCCCTCCTCCCTTGTGTCCTTTTTGCCTTCTGTGCTCCTCGCTGCCTCTCTCCATTCCCGCCGCTGCGTCCCCTGCGGCCCCGCCCCCCTGACTGCCCATTCGCTGCCCCTGCCTCCCAGCTGCTCCTCCCTCCCACCTCCCCATATATGGCGGCCGCTGCGTGGTGAGGAGAGCGACCCTTGACCTTGCCAGGTAGGTCGCTCCCCCACCACACAGCTCCGCCTGTGCTGTCCGCCCGCTGCTGCTGCTGGTAAGCTCGCCCCTCCGCTTGTGGCCTCGGTGCCCGTGTTTTCCTCTGTTTTCCCTCGCTGCCCCCTCCTCCCTTGTGTCCATTTTGCCTTCTGTGCCCTCGCTGCCCCCACTGCATTGTGCCCGTGTTTTCCTCTGTTTTCCCTCGCTGCCCCCACCTCCCCTGTGTCCATTTTGCCTTCTGTGCCCTCGCTGCCCCCACTGCATTGTGCCCGTGTTTTCCTCTGTTTTCCCTCGCTGCCCCCACCTCCCCTGTGTCCATTTTGCCTTCTGTGCCCTCGCTGCCCCCACTGCATTGTGCCCGTGTTTTCCTCTGTTTTCCCTCGCTGCCCCTCCTCCCTTGTGTCCATTTTGCCTTCTGTGCCCTCGCTGCCCCCACTGCATTGTGCCCGTGTTTTCCTCTGTTTTCCCTCGCTGCCCCCTCCTCCCTTGTGTCCATTTTGCCTTCTGTGCCCTCGCTGCCTTTCTCCATTCCCGCCGCTGCGTCCCCTGCGGCCCCGCCCCCCTGACTGCCCATTCGCTGCCCCTGCCTCCCAGCTGCTCCTCCCTCCCACCTCCCCATATATGGCGGCCGCTGCGCGGCCGCGCCGCTGGCACGCCGAAGGCGCGCCGAAGGCAAGCCCGTCTGCGCCCGTCCGCGACTGGACCGCGCCCAGCGCCAGAACCCCTGGGCCGCGCGCCCCGCTCCAGCCTCGAGGACCGACGCCGATATGATGCCACCACACTCCACGCTCTCAACCCCGGACGGACGCACAACTGCTTCAAGGCCGCCCCGAAACGCACCCATGGTCCCTTCACCTGCCGGAACTGCAGCTACACCAGCCTCAGAGCCACCGAGGTGCCCGCCAAGAAGGACCTCAACCACCTCCGGTGCATCCTACTGAACACCCGCTCCGCACGCAAACAAGCCGTCGAGCTCTGGGACCTGCTCGACACATCATCACCAGACGTCGCCTTCCTGACTGAGACCTGGATGAACGACTCCTCCACCCCCGACATCGCCATAGCCATCCCAGACGGCTATAAGATCACCCGCAGAGACCGCATCAACGCAGTAGGAGGAGGAATCGCCATCGTCCACAAGAACACCATCAGGGTCTCGACCAGCACCGACGACACTCTCAGCACCGCCGAACACATGCACTTCCAGAACCACACGGACCCCAACACCACCCTTAGAGGCACCCTTGTCTACAGACCCCCTGGGCCCCGACCCCAGTTCAGCGACTCCATCGCCGACTTCATCAGCACGCACGCCCTGACCTCTACCGTCTACATCCTCCTCGGAGACCTGAACTTTCACCTGGAGAACAACAATGACAGCAACTCCACCACCCTGATCGACAGCCTCGCCAACCTCGGTCTGAGCCAGCTCGTCACAACACTGACCCATTCCGCCGGCCACACGCTTGACCCCATCTTCTCCTCAAGCTCCCACGTCTCCTTCAGCCACACCACGGAACTCCTCTGGACTGACCACCGCTGCATCCATTTCACCTTCCAGAAACCCACCACACACCACCGCACCCAACAGATCCCACGCCGCTGCTGGAGCAAAGTCACCGAAGACCAACTTCGGGCAACCCTCGCTCTCAGCCCTCCCTCCGACCCATCCAACACCGACGACGCTGCCTGCAACCTCAGACGATGGATGGACGACTGTGCCAACAGCCTCGCCCCGCTGAAAAAGCTCACCTACAGTGACACCACCAAAAGAGCCAGCTGGTTCACCTCGGAACTCCTAGCTTCCAAGCGTACCTGCCGGAAACTAGAGAAGAAATGGCACAGTGATAAGACACCGGACAGCCACACAGCCCACAAAGACGCCATCCGTAACCACCACCACCTCATCAGGTCCGCCAAGAGAATCTCCTTCAAAGACCGCCTCGACAACAACGCACACAACAGCAAGGAGCTTTTCAACATAGTGAAGGAACTCTCCAACCCCAGCTCCAACACCAACGACATCCCGCCGTCGCAACCCCTGTGCGATTCCCTCGCCACCTTCTTTCACCGCAAGATCGCCGACATACACGACAGCTTCAACACCCAGACAGCCCCAACTAAGATCGATGCACCAGACCCGCCGCACACCATCGACCACGACCCCCTGCCAGCCTGGGCCAGCGTGAACATCGAGGACACCATCAAGACCATGAGCACAATACACTCCGGCTCCCCGTCAGACCCTTTCCCGCACCACATCTTCAACAAAGCCAGCAGCTCCATCGCACCCCACCTGTGCAACGTCATCAATCTCTCCTTCGAGACCGCGACCTTCCCAGAGAGCTGGAAACACGCAGAGATCAACGCCCTACTCAAAAACCCAAGGCGGACCCGAGAGACCTCAAGAACTTCCGGCCCATCTCCCTGCTTCCGTTCCCAGCCAAGGTCATCGAGAAGATCGTCAACAAACAGCTAACCCGATACCTCGAAGAAAACAGCATCCTGGACCCATCCCAATCGGGGTTCCGCAGCAACCACAGCACTGAGACTGCCCTCATCGCCGCCACCGACGACATCAGGATCCTGCTGGACAATGGTGAGACCGCAGCCCTCATCCTGCTGGACCTCTCCGCCGCCTTCGACACTGTCTGCCACCGCACTTTACGCACACGCCTCCACGACGCAGGGATCCGAGACAAGGCCCTGGAATGGGCCACCTCCTTCCTCGCCGGCAGAACCCAGAGAGTCCGCCTCCCACCATTCCGATCCGAAGCCTCCGAGATCATCTGCGGCGTACCCCAGGGATCGTCCCTCAGCCCAACACTGTTCAACATCTACATGACCCCGCTCGCACACATCGCCAGACAACACGACCTCAACATAATCTCCTACGCCGACGACACTCAACTGATCCTCTCCCTCACCAAGGACCCCTCACCACCAAATCCAACCTCCATGAAGGAATGAAGGCCGTCGCCGATTGGATGAAGATCAGCCGACTAAAACTGAACACGGAGAAGACAGAGGTCCTCATCCTCGGCTCCAACACCTCAGCCTGGGACGACTCCTGGTGGCCAACGACGCTGGGAGCAGCCCCGACACCCACCGACCACGCACGCAACCTGTGAGTCATCCTCGACTCAACGCTCTCCATGGACAAGCAAGTCAACGCAGTCTCATCCTCCTGCTTCAACACCCTCTGCATGCTTCGCAAGATCTACAGGTGGATCCCGACAGACACAAGAAGAACAGTCACCCAGGCCCTCGTCAGTAGCAGACTTGACTATGGGAACGCCCTCTACGCGGGAGCCCGGCCAAGCTCATCAAGCGGCTGCAACGCATACAAAACGCCTCCGCATGCCTGATCCTCGATGTACCACGCCACAGCCACATCACCCCCACCTGAGGAACCTGCACTGGCTCCCCGTCGACAGGAGAATCTCCTTCAAACTCCTCATCCACGCACACAAGGCACTCCACAAGACTGGCCCAGCCTACCTCAACAGACGACTCCTCTTCTACGTCCCCAACCGCCAACTCCTCTCCGCCGACCTCTCCCTCGCCACCGTCCCTCCCATTCGAAGAACTACCACCGGCGGCAGATCCTTCTCCCACCTCGCCGCCAAGACCTGGAACACCCTTCCACTAAGCCTACGACAGACCCAAGACCTGCTGACCTTCAGGAGGCTACTCAAGACCTGGTTGTTCGACCAGTAGCAGCACCCCCTCCCCCCCCTTTTTCTTTTCTTTTTTTTTTCCCTAGCGCCTTGAGACCCTCACGGGTAAGTAGTGCGCTTTACAAATTCTGTGATTGATTGATTGAAACTTATCTTAATATTTTTATAATACAACAAATATATATATACATTTATATACAATTATATATTATTATTCATCAAAAAAGCTTCTTGTGTCCAAATTTAAATACTTTAAACCCAAAGAATTAGAGAAAACAAGCATTTTCCTTTCACATCTGCATAGGTTATATTATAAAAAGAGATGAAAACATATTGCTTAAAACAGTATGCCATAACAGTTTTCGGTGAGGCGGGAGCAGATGTTGTTAGAACACCGGCAACAACTGCCAAAGAGCGCTCTGTCGCGAGGGCAGCAACGTGACAACAGAACCTCACGGCATGTATTACAAAGGGACTTGAGACATAATCACAACACAATGGACACTCAAACATTAGGCCACCTCTGAAATATTAGTGTTCAAATCCATTATGTGAATGCCCTAGTAATATATCAACTGTTACTCCGTTCAGTATTAAAAATATATGTCTGTCGTACCAGTAAAATGAAAGTGTTTATTGCAAAGGCTCCAGGTTATGCATATATTTGTTTGGGGCTGGCACACTCCGCCCTTTGAAACCACAAAGAGTACAGCTGTGTGAAGAGATGTTCCATTACTGGGACCAGCACCATGGTTGCCAACTCCGGTTTACTCAGTAAGAGTTCGGGAACTGGTGGAAAGGGGATCTGCAGGAGGTGGGCTCCTTTTTATTGCAATAAAGAAGACTTCTTTTGTGAACCTCAGCAGTCTCCCATCGCATTCTTTTGGCACACGTACTTCTTCCATGAACATCAGTATTTGGTGCGCACAGGATTGTGGGTATGCAAATTGCCGGTGACGTTCAGCTTGTTCCTCTGGAGGAGCCTGACCTCTAGCGTTAAGAGAGAGCTGTGCACCTTCCACTCCTTCAACGAGGCGCACGTCCTTCTATGTCAGGACCGGAGGCTCCGATTATGCTTCTCATTCTTTACTGTTTATTTTCACAGCAGCCAATAAAAAAACACTTATACAAAAAACTACAGTACCCATGAACACCTAGTGTCACATAACAACCATAGAGAGTATCCCTATATAAACCCTGACTGTGACAACCTCTTTCTTTGCTGCTCTGCAGCCAGTTAAGTGCCTTCCCTTACTACTTATGCTTTGTGGTATGGTAGTGTGTGGGCTAATGTACTAATGCCATATGTGCTTCGTTAACTATTGTTCTTGGGGTTAGTTATGCCTTGTGCGCTTGCTAAAACGATACCTTTCAATCTTTGAGGCTATATATTTGTCGGCAACTCTCTCTTGCCTGGTGTGCCTTCCCCGTCTCAGGCGATCTGCATCGCGCGCTGTCTCTCTCCGCTTACGCCGCACATAGGATCGGGAGAGCTCTGCCTCCCCTGCCGGGCGCACTGTGCCCGAGGCAGTCACTCAGTGGAGAGGGAATGAGGGAGAGCGAGGTCGCGCATCAGCTCATCGCGCAGTCCTCTTTTCATTGAGACAAATGGCCATCACCGTGCATGCGCGGCGGCCATTTTGCCCGCATTTTTTGATCAGTTTCAGCATTTGATTTAGCGCGGGAGCAACGCTAAGTGCCCTTTGTTTACACGGATCAATTTCAACGTTTGAATTGAGCGGAAGAGCAGCGCTAAGTACTCTTTGTTTACACAGCTCGTCTTCAAGCTCCCGGTGACGCCCTCTGGATATTCCCTGCTGGGGGCTGTATAATTGTGCATAGGCTTTGCCTAGAGAGGTTTGGCAAGCCCTCCCTCCACCATTAAATTTACTGTGTTGCGATTTGGCTTGCCTGGGGTTGTACCTCTCCCCCTTGAACTTCCACAGGGCTGGATATTTGATTGTGAGTTTACCCTCATTTAACAGACTTCCTGTGGAGAATTATAGTTCTCTATATCATTTATTCGATATGGCCGAATTCTTCTATGAGGAAGAGTACTTTGAGGTGGAACCATCCAGTTCTATAGAACAAGACCTCGTGGAGGCCCTGGATGCAGGGGTCTAGCATTCTGTCAATTCAGCCCTAGGTAGAGCTATTGAACCCCTGAAGCGCCACTTGTGTAGCTACGCCCGGCAGCAGGGGTGGCTTCCCAACAAAGGCTCACGCCCTCAACCCAGTGGCAAGAGGGCACTCAACCCTCATGCGGCTGACTTTGCGAAACTAGCCAAGGCCATGGCGAGTGATCACGATTATAGTAACCCTGACAAAGAGGCAGAGACCACGGATGCCTAACAAGATGATGAAGGGGATACTTCCTCAGACCAAGCTTCTGAGCAGGAGGAGGCCCCTAGACCCACCAAGAGATCCAAGAAGGAGCGTCATTTGGACACACTCTCTCAACCCAAGCTCCTCACGTTCGAGCCGGCGGACATCGTCCACCCTAATTCAACCGCATGGCTCCCGCCGCAGGAGGTGGCAGATTACGTCCAGATGCACCTCCGGCAGGCCTTCGATAAGGATGTCAGGGCACGGCTATGGTCGGAATGCCCAAGACCCGAACTGGCAGACAAGGTGGCGGAAACACCGGAGGTGGACCCCTCCATGCTGACATACCTGAAAAAGTACACCAAAGACCATAAGAAAGGCATTGATCGGGCATGGAGGTCATGCCAAGACAAGTTATTGGATTTGTCGGGTCCCCTGACCAAGATTTTAAAATTGGGCTTTAGGGCAAAGGAGTCAGCGGTGGCGATCGACCCGGACGAGTTGATCGTGTGGGCGCAAAGGGCGGTGTGCCAACTAGGCAACGCGAACTGCACCATGTCAAGCGAGAGGAGACGTTCCATCTCCTCAAGCTTGACCCCAAGCTGGCAGAGCTATCCACCTCGGAGTCCGGTCCCTTGGCTCAGGGCCTCTTATTAGAACAACCTTTTCTAAAGGAGCTGACAAAGTTTGTGGCCACGTTCAGTGGTTTAGATAAGGCGCAAGGCTCTCTCAAACGAGCGTTCCGGACGGTTTTTGGCAGGGCCGGACGATACCGAGGGCGGTCGTTCGGCCGGGGGTTCAACCAAGGCGCCCCACGCGGCCAATATCACCAGCAGAGAGGCAGTTCCCAACTACACCGGCAACTCCTCCTTCTACCCCACCCGGAGAGCCGAGAACCGATTCCGGAAGGGCAGATACGGAGGAAATCAGGGTAACCAGCAGGATGCCGGAAATGCAGGTGAGACTGATCTTGTGTTCAGAGGTAGTGTTGGGGGGTCAAATCCAATTTTTTCTACAGGCCTGGCAGATGATCTCTCAAAATGCATGGGTCTTGGAGACAGTGCAGGGTTACAAACTGGAACTGTACGATACCCCCAGTCAGAGCTCTTCCAACCCTCCAATATATTTTTCCCAACAAGAACACAGTTTTATCACAGACGAGATAGGTGCTCTTCTGAGGAAAGGAGCTATAGTTGCCACAGAACCTCATCCCCATGGTTTTATCAACAATATATTTCTGGTCCAGAAGAAAGGGGGCAGATCCAGGTTAGTCCTAAATCGGAAAGACTTCAATGGATGGGTAATATACTGGCATTTCAAGATGGAGGGAATCCATCTTCTGCGCGACCTTCTTTAGGAAGGGGATTGGATGGTCTGTCTAGACCTGAAGGACGCGTACCTATCCGTGCCCATCTACGCCCCACACCGTCGGTTTCTTCAGTTCCTTTGGCAGGGTGTCTGTTACGAGTACAAAGTCCTTCCCTTCGGTCTTTCGTCAGCACCATGGTGCTTCACGAAGCTCCTCCGCCCGGTGGTAGAATCTTTGAGGGCGCGCGGGGTTCGATTTATCATGGCTCGCTGCCCTCAGCTCGTGATTACGCATCTCGAATGGTCAATCACTCTGCTGCAGAGTCTGAGATTTATTGTGAATCCGCAGAAGTCCACTCTGTCTCCAGCACAATCTATCGAGTTCCTGGGTTTTCAGATCGATTCGTGGAGCTGCCAGCTTCTCCTCCCATCTCAGAAGATCAGATCAGTCAAGAGAGAATTGAGATTGATTCTGAATAAGCAGATTGTATCCTTGAGGTCAGTGGCCCGGGTAGTTGGACTCCTGGCCTCTTCGATTCAAGCCATCTTCCCGGGACCCTTTCACTACCGTGCACTCCAAAAACTAAAGATTCAGCATCTCCGCAAAGGCCTCGGATATGCGGAACGGATACCTCTCTCTGAGGAAGCGAGGTTGGAGATGCTGTGGTGGCTGGACCACATGGAGTCTTGGAACGGCAGAGCCGTCTTCGGATCCACTCCTGAGGTAGTGATCGAGTTGGATGCCAGCCGTTGGGGTTGGGGAGCCCGTTGCGGTCATGTATCCACAGGGGGCCGTTGGTCACAGGAGGAACTCTCATTACACATCAATTGTTTGGAGCTGCTGGCAGGCTCGTTTGCGATTCGCAGTCTTTCGCCTCAGAAGACGGACTGTTGTATCCTGCTTCGCATGGACAACGTGTCGGCGGTTCGTTATGTGAACAAATTGGGAGGGACGAGGTCCTGAATTCTGGCGGAGATCGCCAAGGACTTTTGGCACTACTGCCTTCGTCACAGATTACCGGTAGTGGCGGAATACCTCCCAGGGCGCAACAACGAGGTGGCCGACTGGCATTCTCGTTATCTTCAGGATTTCAGCGATTGGAGACTTCATCCCCGGGTTTTCCGATCGCTGAACCGTCTTTGGGGCCCCTGCCAGTTGGATCTGTTCGCGTCACATCTCAACAGGCAACTCCCAGACTTCTACAGCTGGCGCCCGGATCCGGAGGCGATAGCCTCGGACGCGTTTCTCCAGCACTGGCCCTTCGGTCCTGTGCTATGCCTTCCCTCCGTTTATGATGATACCCAGGGTGCTGGCTCAGACCCGACGTCAGCAAGCGGAGTTAATCCTAATCACCCTGTTGTGGAGAGCGCAAGCTTGGTTCCCAGTTCTTCTGGAGATGTCTTGTGCTGCGCCGATCCTCCTTCCGCAGAGATGGAACCTGTTGCTGGACCCTCAAAAGGCTCCGCACCCATTGATAGAGTCGGGGCAGCTTCCTCTTGTAGCCTGGCGAGTTTCAGGGACAGATGGAAAATCCCGGGACTTTCGAGATACGCTCACAGGTTCATTAGAGAGGCATGGTCCGCTAACACCCACAAACAGTACTCATCAGCTTGGAACAGATGGTGTAGCTGGTGTTCTCAACGGGACGTGGATCCCACTAAGGGAGCGAATTACATTGCGCGCTGCATCGCCGATTGCGATGCAGCGCGCGCAATGTAATTCGTTTTATTTACTTATTTATGTACTTAACTCAGTTTGTGCGTAAGCCGGAGTTTACTACCCCCCACCCTAACCCTCCCCCGCCCCGCCCAACTGCCCAGCAGCACTCCCTCCAGGAGCCGCTACTGCTCTCACACAAGAACTGAAGCATTTTCAATATTATATGAAACGAAGCCAGAGCTGTGTTTGCACGTTGTATATTTATTTTATGCAACTATTAACCATTGGCAAAGCCAATAGTCCTGACTTGTAGGTGTAAAGTTACTTGTTTTATTATATATCTGGAGGCAATGACAGAAGCAACAAAAATAACAGTCGGGCGGCACACTATGCTAAGAACAGATTTTTAGCATAATGTTTTTAGTCACGCCTTTAATTACAATAGCCACGCCCCTTTGTGACCTCCAGTTTTTTCATCCCACGTAAAGCCCTGGCTACGGGAATGCTGTGGTAAAATTTAGCCCCCAAGTGCGTCATGTCAGACGCCTCATTGCGATCACCGGGCCCAATGAGGAGCCCACCCTCGCTCCTTTGAGACCGCTGAGACGCCCATTCCATCCTCTCAATGTGACGAAGTCACGTGGTATTGAGGGGAATCCAGCCTAGGAAAACGCTGATCGTGGTCAGGCAATGACGCAATAAGCAAAATAAAACAATAAACAACTCGAGGTAAAAGTGTGGCTTGGATGCGCCACGAACAGCTTCAAATATGTGGAATCACAAGAGAAGGCGAGGAATGGCAAAGGGCGGGAGTGGAGGGGAAATACAGGGGAACCTTATTTTAATTGTGGCAGGAGGGAGGATAAAACAATCTCCCTAGACAAGATTAATTGGCTTTGTCAATGTGATTTTTAGCCATGTTGCACAGCGGCTGATCTAAAAGTTTTTGTGTAATAAAACGTTGTGATGTGGAGCACTGCTGTGTCACTCATAGCGCTTTTTTTACATCACTTTCAAACATGTTGCACAGCAGCAACAGCAGCTACAGTGCCAACTTTGTGCCAACTTTTTATATCATTTACAAAGCCAACTCGTATCAGGAAATTAAAAAACCAAGCCATTTCGAGACCTATTGGCTTTGCCAGTGCTTCTTTGTTTAAGTGTTTTTTTTATTGGCTGCTGTGAAAATAAACAGTAAAGAATGAGAAGCATAATCCTCGCCTCCTCTTGTCACGAATGTTAGCAAATTTGTAATTCCTTACCATGTTATCCGAACTGTGACGGCGCATTCCATAGCAAAGTGAATGCGAACCGCACCCCTCAAGCACCTTCTGCTCATCATTGAAGGCAGTCAAAGCATGCCCAATAGTCGGTATCAATTTTTTGGCAAGACCGGAGGCTCCTATTATGCTTTCTTATCTTGCATTTATTCCAATAGCAGCCAAGATAAGTACTAAAACTACAGTTCCCAGTGGGCCGAGCAAACCACTGGCCAATGGGAACGCACAAAATCACAGAAGCATAACCAATGAGAACGTAGCTATGGGTATAACGTCACAACTGACTGCGAACAGTCCTCTTTTCTTGCTGCTCGCAGTCAGATAAGTGCCTTCTCTTCGTTGCTCTGTATTATTTATTTATTATATGGTTGTTATTGTACTAAATTCATATTGTTTTATTGATGTATGCCATGGTTTTTTCCTCCTAAGCTTACCGCGTTGTTCGCGTCTGAAAACGCTCCGTTCCCTGCTGCGCTCCGTTCCCCCCCCCTCCGCTCGCGCGCGTTGACGGTTGATTCCAATGCGTCGCGCGGCGGTTGTTTCTTCAGGTTTTCTCCTCTCCCAGAGCGCACGTGTTAATTCCTTCGGCGCTTCTGGCTTCTAGCTTCCCGGAGCTTCGTGCCTCCTGCTGTCTTAACGCCTGCCTTTGGTGGGAGTGGACTGGGTTGGTTCTGCCCACATTCAGCCTCCTGCAACTCCCAGTCTCTGACTTTAACCCTTGGCTTCCCTTGTGTCTCTCCTTCCTATCTCAATGGAGATTGACAGCTCCCCTGGGTCCGACCTGCACACTGAGGAAGGCGAGGCCTTCAAGAGTGATTTAAATATGTTCATTAATAATTCTGTGGAGAATGCTGTAGAAGCATCCATGAAACGTTTTTCCAAGGGGATGGAAACCTCTATGCTCAGTCTGTTGTCCAAAGCTTTGGCCCATTCTGCGGGGGATAGCAGAAAAAGGAAGTTTGTACCCTCTGTTTCCACGAATGTTTCCAAAAATGCATCACGCCTGACTAGCGAGGCTCCCTCGCACTTGACTGAGGACTCAGTACCTCCCAGGCCTCCTTCTAAGGAGGGGTTGTCCAATTCAGACGGAAAGCGAAAAGCTAAATCGAAACACGTAGAGGTACCAAATAAATTGATGGTTTCCACCATTATGGACATAGACGACGATATGGGTGACGCTGACGATTTATTTGACCTTTTTGATGTGTCAGACCCTCCTTCCCCCACTACTAAAAAATTCAAATCTGACTCTTTTGCTTGTACTCCAGTTTTGGACTCTGAGGGTGCTCCCATGTTTGACCCTTCCACCATCGGCCATCCCAACTCCACTGAATGGTTCCCGGCCTCTCATGTTGGCGATTATATATCAGCTAGACTTCGTCTTCCCCTAGGCAAGTCCGCCAGGTCTAAGTTAAAGTCTGAATGTCCCAAGCCTTCTTTAGCTTCGATCATTACTGTTGCCCCTCCCATTGACCAACCTTTACTTACGTTTTTCTCCAAGTTTGGCAAAGATCCCCGCAAAGGGGTGGATAAAGCTTGGTCCACCTGCCAGGACAAGCTTCTTGATATTGTGGGTCCTTTGGCTCGCATTTTTGACCTTGCAGAATCTGTTTGTCTGGAAGGACTTGATTTAAGTGCTGAGGATATCTCTTTGTGGGTCCAACGTGCCTTCTGTCTTTTAGGAAACGCCAATGCCGCTATCACCCATGAACGCCGCAAAGGGCTTCTTATCAAACTCGATCCCAAGCTGGCTAATCTAGCTCCTCTAGACCCCGGTATTAAGGCTGACGGCCTTCTGTTTGGGGATTCTCTTGTTAAAGACTTAAGCAAGTTTGTCACTACTTTCGCCTCTTTGGATAAGGCTCAGCAATCCATCAAAAAAGTTTTTTCCCCTCGGGTTTTTGGGCGGGCCGGCAGAGGCAGGAGCCGCTCTGCCGGCCGCTCCTATCCAAATCAAGGCTCCAGAGGATCCTTCAACACAGGTTACCAGGAATACAAGCCTCAATTCTACCCACAAAGAGGTCGTGGTTTCAGAGGTCGAGGACAGAAGAACGTCCGCAACCAACAAGGTAGGTCTTCCATCTCTTCCCCCGGTTGGGGGTCGCTTGAGACTCTTCATCCAGAAATGGCGTACTCTCACCGCAGACCCCTGGGTGCTAAACTCTGTCCAAGGTTATCTTATAGAGTTTTACGCCCCACCTTCCCAAACAGTTTTCCCTCCTCCTCTAGTCTTTTCAGCAGACATGTCTCAACTCATTTCCGTAGAGGTACAAAGCCTTCTCCTAAAACAGGCCATTCAGATCGCTCCTCTAGATCCCACAGGGTTTCTCAGTTCCATTTTCCTTGTCCGAAAAAAGAACAAGAAGATGCGCCCAGTATTAAATCTAAAATGGTTCAATCAATTCGTGGTGTATCGCCACTTCAAAATGGAAACCATCATTCACTTACGAGATACTCTTCGTCCAAACGACTGGATGGTCCGGATAGATTTACAAGACGCATATCTTACCATTCCTATTCACGCTTCTCACACCAAGTTTCTTCAGTTCCAATGGTTGGGAATAACCTATCGATTTTGTTCCCTTCCTTTCGGCCTGTCGTCAGCACCATGGTGCTTTACAAAAATCATGAAACCGGTGGTGTCTTACCTGCGATCCCTCGGGATCAGGCTTATAATTTATCTAGACAACATCTTGATCATGGACACGGACAAACAGAATCTTCTGTCCGATTTGAACATCACTCGGTCTCTGCTTCTAGATCTGGGTTTCCTTCTCAATCCTGAAAAATCTATGCTCATTCCTTCCCAAAGCATCGAATTCTTGGGCTTTCTCGTGGACTCTTCCACGGCGTCTCTTCTTCTACCGCAATCAAAAGTCTCGATCATAAAATCAAAAATTTCTCACGTCCTTCGGACCTCTCTGATCTCCCTCAGATCTCTTGCACGGATCGTCGGTCTGCTCTCTGCTTCCATCCAAGCCATTTTTCCAGGGCCTCTTCACTATCGTGCCCTTCAGCGTCTAAAGATCCGGCATCTTCGCCAAGGGTTGGCCTACTCTGACCTCATCACTCTGGATCAGGAGTCACGAGTCGAGCTTCAATGGTGGATCGACCATTTAGATGCTTGGAACGGGCGAACTATCTTCGCTTCGGCCCCAGATCTTGTATTAGAATCCGATGCAAGCCTGTCGGGTTGGGGCACCCGTTGTGGACCAATATCGACTGGCCGTACATGGTCTCGCGAGGAGTCGAAATTGCACATCAACTGTTTAGAGATGCTGGCAGGCTCCTTTGCGATCCAAAGCCTCACAAAGAACAAGGTTCGGTGTTCCATTCTCCTTCGTATGGACAATGTTTCTGCGGTCCGCTACATCAACCATCTAGGTGGCACCAAGTCCAGACCTCTCGCGGAGTTAGCAAAGAGCCTATGGGAGTATTGTCTGGTAAACAAACTATCTCTCAAAGCAGAGTATCTTCCTGGAGACCTCAACTCGATAGCAGATTGGCACTCTCGCTATCTTCGAGATTCCAGCGATTGGAAGCTTCTTCCATCCGTCTTCCTATCTCTCTCTCAAAAGTGGGGCCCTTTTCATATCGATCTTTTTGCTTCTCGCCTCAACACCCAATTGCCTCGTTTCTTCAGTTGGCGCCTGGATCCTTTGGCCTTAGCTATGGATGCTTTTCTTCAGGATTGGTCCCTTCATTTCAATTATGCCTTTCCTCCTTTTCTCATGATCAACAGGGTACTTTCCCAAGTACGACGCCAAACGACCTCCCTGGTCATAGTAGTTCCATTCTGGCACTCTCAGATTTGGTTCCCATCTCTCTTCTGAAGATGGCGGTGGACTTCCCGGTTCTCCTCCCTGCTTGCACCGATCTGCTTCAGAACCCCTTGGGTCATCCTCACAGTCTCATCCTGGACAACTCTCTGGTACTGTCAGCGTGGAAAGTCTCCAGTCTGTCCCTCCTGACCTCATCATTTCGCAAGAGGCTTCTCTCTTTATCAGCAAAGCCTGGGCTCCAGGTACCTCCAAAGCCTACAAGTCTGCTTGGTCTTTATGGACAAGCTGGTGTCTGGAAAGACATATCGATCCCTTTTCAGCCCCTCTGAATTTTGTGGTCAATTTCTTGGCTTCTGAAGCCAGTGCAGGTAAGTCCTACAGAATGGGCAATTTGTATAGATCAGCCATTTCCCTTAATCATTGTCCTATTGATGGCAAGCCGGTCGGCGTTCATCCTTTAATTTGCCGCCTTCTACGAGGAGTACGATTTTCCAAGCCTCCGTTGGCTAAGTATTCTAATTTATGGGATGTTAATTTGGTTCTTAAGTTATTTTCTGATTGGCCAGATAATTCCGCCCTTTCTCTGAAAATGCTTTCTGCGAAGCTTACCATGTTACTGTGTCTCGTTTCTATTAAACGTGTTTCAGATGTTAAAGCACTGGATATTTCTTCTCGTCAGTTTTCTCCTGCAGGTGTATTGTTTCAAATTAATAAACGTACAAAGACAAATTTGAACTCTATTTTTTATCCTTATTTTCCTTCCCATCCCAAACTATGTGTAGGTCAATGTCTCAAAGTATACGAGCAAAGAACCTTGGATCTCAGAACGTCCTCTCATTCTCAGCTTCTCCTTTCCTTCCGTAAACCCCATCTTCCTGTTTCCTCTGCTACCCTGGCCCGGTGGGTTCGTTGGGTCATGTCCCTTGCGGGCATTGATGTCTCCGTTTTCGGGGCCCATTCCACCAGGGGAGCCATGGCCTCCAAAGCTTTTTGGGCAGGCTCTCGTTTAGAGGACATTTTGAGATCCGCGGATTGGTCTAATGACAATGTATTCCGAATGTTTTATTGCAAACCTGTTGTTACTGCTGCTTCTTTGGTTGTTGATATGCTTTGAACAAGCATAATAGGAGCCTCCGGTCTTGCCATTAAATGTAGATTTTCCTAGTAAGTTATGACGGAAAGTCTTAATTTTATTAAAGACACGGAGGCGAGTATTATCCCGCCTCAACACTTCTAATCTGTGTTTTACTCCCTCCCTACAGCGGCTCCAGCTTTGCCTCCCGCATCTTCGTGAAGGGATTCATGATCTTCAAGAGTGTCCTTCGCCTCTTCGTGATATCCCCTCTTCCTGCTCTGCTTCTACCACAGTGACTCCTGCTGTTCGAGCGACTTGGTTGGATTATGGTCAAGATATTTTTTCCTGGACTTTGGCATTTTGTATTGTTTTATCCATTGTTCCTCTGTTTATGGACTCTATCTGAGCTGCTCGCCAGCGAAAAGAGGACTTGTTCGCAGTCAGTTGTGACGTTATACCCTTAGCTACGTTATACCCATAGCTACGTTCTCATTGGTTATGCTTCTGTGATTTTGTGCCTTCCCTTTGGCCAGCGGTTTGCTCGGCGGCTCTCCGGGAACTGTAGTTTTAGTACTTATCTTGGCTGCTATTGGAATAAATGCAAGATAAGAAAGCATAATACTCATCAAAAGGTTTTTAATAAATTTCCGGCATTCATTCTCCTTATCAATCCGAATCTACGTATTTACTATTTAGAATTCCTTGGCGTTTCTTGCTATTGAAACGCTCCAAAAATGTGTAAGCTTCCGTTTATCATTGCCACACAGAGTGCGAATGAATCACAGAAAGAGTGCAGATTTTTACCGCAAAGTCATATCATAAACATGTAGCGTAATGGTTATTAAAAAAAAATGTAACTTACCAATATTATGGCGACTTTGAAATAATATTTCTGTAGGATGTATGTCCTTGTAACATCCACAGTTACTCCTTTCAGTAGTAAATATATGTCTGGTTTACCAGTGACAATGAAATGAAAGTGTTTACTGCAGTGGCTGCTGGGTATGCATATATTTGTTTGCGGCGGGAACACTGCCCTCTAGACACCGCTAAGGGTACTGCGATGTAGTGAGAGGTCCTGAGACAGCCGGAAAATGAACGCGAAGTTTATTCCCATAACCGGGAACAGCACCATCGAGTCAGAAGCCAGGACTCAGCGCCAAGGAAGGACCCAGAATAATAAAATACCCGGCCTAACCCATACAACAAATGGCAAAACGGCACCGTTCGCTCCTCCATTCTACATTAATTGTTATCATCCATCCACCTTTCCTTCTCTCCCTCCATCCGTCGTTCCTTGCTTTCTCCATCACCCACCATTGTCACGCGCCATCATTGTCTCGTCGCCCATTCATCCATCACTCCAACCAGCCATCCTTCTATTCATTCATCCACCTTCCCATCCATCCATCTCTTCTGTAGTGTCCTGCCGGACATGTAGCTGTTCCCTGCCGCTCCCCGATGGCTGCCCTTTACACACCTATCCAAAACAGGCGTCACGAGTGACCTGAGCCTGTCATTAAAAGGGGCCCGACCGCTCAGGGCCAGTTGAGCACCTTTACATGCTGTTGTCCTTTCTACAACGTGTGGGCCTAGGGCCCAGAACCTCACATTGGCGACGAGGGTCTGACCCCACACAATGTGCCGCTTCGCTGCCAACTGCCGTGAGAGAGGGAGATGCACGACGGAGTGATGTTGCCACAGCCTGCCCAGGAAAGAAGTCTCAAGTGCTGGCAAAGAGGGGGTACCTTTTCCTCGCTTGGGGAGGAAACAGAGACAGACCTCTTGCTTCCCAAGCCTACATACTTAATGAATGATGACAGACACAGGCGCGCAACGCCCATAGGGCTCAAAGGGCAGTTATCCCACACCCTTTCCAATTACAAAGCATATCGATATATCACATATCAAGGCATATCGATAGTCTGAAAGTTTGTTGCACGTCTCACAAATTATTTCCTCCACCCTCCATCCTTGATCGATGCCATAATAGAAATATCTGAGACCCCACTTGCTACCATGGATAACAAATATACTGAAGGGCAGATTTACGTTTCCTGGCGCATCCCTGCAAAACAGCAGGGATGCGCCAAGAAACGTGCGACACGCAATGCCATCGTTGCGCCACCACGGATGCGCCGCATTTACAATGCGGCGCGCCATGGCGCAAGGATTGGCAGATGCGTGTCGCATCTGCCGGCGTAAGGTTGGCGCAGTGCTGGAGTTGTGTCGCGGGCGTGACGCAACTTCAGCACTGTGCCAACCAGGCCTATCTTCCACATGGTGCGTCACACCGCAAGGTTTTGACGCAGCGGGGTCGGGAAAAGTGCCTGAGTGAAATCTTGTACATTTCACTCCAGGCACTTTTCCGAGGCGTTCCTGCACCGGAACGCCCACCCTGCGCTGGAACGCCCACATGAAACCTGACGCAGGTTTCATGTGGCGCAGGGCTTTACAACGTGACGCATCTCCCTAGATGCGTCACGTTGTAAATCCCCCGCAGCAAGGCGCTAGCTTTACGCCGCCGCTGCGTCACAGAAGTGACGCAACGGCGGCGCAAAAGTGGCGCACGGGGCTTGTAAATCTGCCCCTGAGTTTCTGAGAGTGTCTGGCCTGCATTGTTAACTGTTATGTTAACTAGGTATTTATAAAGCGCACAGCTACTCAATAGAGTGTCCCGGTGCTAAATTCGTGACGGGGCTGACAGTGTGCTATCAAAAGTTAGAATCATGTACTATTGCTGAAATAACCAAGTTTTCAAAGATTTTCTAAAAGTGAGGAGGTCCTGTATCTGTCTGAGTGCCAGAGGCAGACTATTCCAAAGTTGAGCGGTTTGCACCTGAAAGGAGCGTCTGCCTATTCGGGCGCGGGAAAACTTGAGAGTACACGCTTGCTGCAACGCTGAGGGCCTCAGGGTTCGGTGCGGGCAGTAGAACTGGACTCTTTTCCTGATGTACGAGGTGCCAGTGCCATGGAGGTCTTTGAAGGCCAGAACCAGCGCTTTGAAGCGGATCCTCTTGCGGATCGGGAGCCAGTGTAGGGATTTCAGATGGGAGGACATCCGTGTTCTAGGGCCAAGCATGAGTACTGCCCTAGCCGCCGCATTCTGGACCACCTGCAGACGTGTCAATAGATACTCCGGTGACCCCAGGTACAGGACGTTTACATAGTCCAGCCTAGATACAATTAAAGCCTGGACCACCTTTTTCCTGTGTGCAACCGGAAGAAGGGGCAAGAACTGCTTTAACATTTTAAGCATGCCAAAGCAGGATCCCACTACTGCTTGAATCTGGGCATTCATGGATAGGTTATCCTCCAGCTTAACTCCTAAATTTTTGACTGTCTTTACCGAGGTTATAGGAGGGGACATGTCCAAAGGCCACCAGTTTAGCCACACATTGCTTAGGGGGAGGCCAAAGAAAATGATCTCCGATTTCTCGGAATTACATTTGAGTTGGTTCAGTTGAAGCCAGGAGAACACCTCTGATAGGCAGGTGTTGATCACATCTCCTCTAAAATCGGCGTCCTTATCGCAGGTAAAGAGCAGCTGCGTATCGTCCGCATACAATACTATTTTTGCTCCATGGGCCTCGGCCAGATACGCCAAGGGGGTCATGTAAAGATTAAAAAGTTTTGGGCTCAGAATTGAGCCCTGCGGGACCCCCACCTTCAAGGGGGGAATGAGGGCAGTAAAGGGCGGGGACCAAACCGTTTGCTGACGGTCCTTCAAAAAGGAGGAAAACCACTTGAGTACCGTGCCCCCGAAACCGCACTCCTGGAGTCTCAGCAGGAGCCGGTCATGGGTACGGTGTCAAAGGCCGCAGATAAGTCCAATAGTATCAACACGGCCTTGCCACCCTTGTCTAAAGTATCCTTGATAGCCTCAGAGACTTCCAAGAGCGCTGTTTCAGTGCTAAAGTTTGCCCTGAAGCCGGACTGGCTCTGGTGGAGTACTTGATTGATTTCAACAAATGTCGTGGTGACGAGATTTACATATTTTTCCAGAGCTTTGGAAAAAAAGGGGAGCAAGGATATTGGCCTGTAATTTGAAGCTATCTCAGGATCAGATAAAGGCTTTTTTAATAGGGGGAGGATTTTTGCCTTCTTCCACCTATCAGGGACCAGCCCATTCTGCAGTGAGGCATTAAGAATCAGATTCACCGCCGGATTGATTATCTCCGCAATTGATGCCAGGATTGTGGCTGGGTACGGGTCGGAGGGTGAGCCTGATTTAAGGGCTCTCATGATGTCCAGAGATTTATCCATGGGGATGGGGGGGAACTGCGTAAAAAACGGACCCCTTGCCTGAGTGGGTGGGGACAAAAGCTCCAGACATTCACTCTGAACAAGGGGCTTCACAGGAAAAGTATCTTGGATATTTTTAATTTTATCATAAAAGTAAGAGGCCATGTGGCTCATCCATGCCTCAGTGGGGGTGAACGGCCTGACCGCCGCTCTCTGAGATGAGAAATCTTTTACTATTTTAAAAATGTCTTTACTTTTGTTTTCTGCCGATTTAATTTTAGAGGAGAAAGAAAGTTTTTTCTCCTCATAAATTTTTTTGTAGTGAGATTTCAGCGCTTGTTTGTAAGTTATTTTATCGTTAAGGTCAAAATTATTTCGCCAGACCCTCTCCAGGTGTTTGCAGGAGCTCTTACTCTTTCTGAGGGCTTCAGTAAACCACGGGGCCGAGGCACGAGCGGCCTTAGCAGAACGTGAGGATGGGGGTGCAAGCTCCCCCGCGCGGAGCTGGAGCCAATTTTCCAAGCAAACCACATCCTCCTCCAGATTACCACTAAAGGGAATCGGGTGGTTGCTGAGGGCAGTGCTCAGAGCGTCAGGCGTAATTAGGTGGAAAGGTCTGAAGCTACTCGTGCGGGACTTCCCATAAAATGTGGGGTGGTTAGGTTCTTTCTTAATAGTAAAGTCAAGGAGGAAGTGATCAGACCATACAAGGGGGAGGGGCAGGGCAGTATTTATTTTTACAGTGGAGAAAATCTGATCCAAAATATGACCCTTTTCATGGGTAGGGTGATGGACATAAGGGGTCAACTTGAAAATCTCCAAGGATTCCCGTAATCTAGTGGACTCCTGTTCAGCTGGTTTGTCCATGTGGATGTTGAAATTGCCTAGCACCAGACAGTGTTTATATTTAGTAACAAAGGGGAAAACCACATTGCTGATGGACTCAAGGAACATACCGGCAGGGCCAGGGGGTCTATAGATTAAAATGCCCGCCAGTGATTGATGTGCTGACACCCCCAAATGGAAACCAAGGCTTTCGGCTCCTGCTACTTCTTCAGTGGGAACTGTCATGCATGAGAATTGATTTTTAAAAATTATAGCGATGCCTCCACCAATGCCCTCAGACCGATCCTTCCTAATCATCTGATAGCCGGAAGGGATGGCAGTGGCAATGGTAGGATTCGAAACTTCACTAAGCCACGTCTCCGTTAAAAACAGGAAATCCGGGCTATTGTCCACTAATAGATCGTAGATGTGAAGAGCATGTTTTTTCAGGGACCGGGTGTTAAGGAGCAGGGCCCGTAATTGGCCCGTCTCTCGAAACCCCAAGTCCTCTTGGGGTACAGGAATTCCCATGGCCCCCCTTTTAGGCATCGACCCTACCTTAGTGGTAGAGGCAGCCCAGCTACATTGTGAGCAGACCAGTTCTTTAAGCTCCGCGTGTGGAGACAAGAGGGAGCGGCAGCTCACACCCTTACCTATTTCCAAGAGCGTCTGTCTGCCGTAGCATAGGCGATTACCATGATCGGGAGTCCTACTGGCAGCGAGGCCGGCGCCGGTCGCCTCCGGGACGCTGACGGGCGCAGATGGGCTTGACTTTGGCACGCTTTTGGCATGCCATTGGCGCGCCCGCTGCGCGGTCGTAGCATCATGCGTTTTATGGACGGGCGAGAAGTAACTAGAGCGCTGACCTATCCTGGCGGGCCCGCTCTTACATACGGGCACTGCGGTCGCGCACCAAGTAAAAAATGGTTAAAAGTATTAAAATGTTGTCAAAGTGCAAAGAACCTTTTTTTTTAAAATGAATTATCAAGTGCAAAGTACAATTTACAGATATAGCAGCAACTAAGCAGCTCCGCCGAGCTTCGGCAAGTGCAACAACACGTCACACGCTGCACGGTCGTAGCATCGTGCGTTTTATGGACGGGGCGAGAAGTAATTAGAGCGCTGACCTATCCTGGCGGGCCCTCTCTTACATACGGGCACCGCGGTCGCGCACCAAGTAAAAAATGGTTAAAAGTATTAAAATGTTGTCAAAGTGCAAAGAACCTTTTTAAAAAAATGAATTATCAAGTGCAAAGTACAATTTACAGATATAGCAGCAACTAAGCAGCTCCGCCGAGCTTCGGCAAGTGCAACAACACGTCACACCACACACATTCAGACAACTAACCCATCATTCTCAATGCTCACCTTGCACTCACAGAGATCACACTGTATTTACAACGATCACCATGCACTCACGCCATTCACCTTACCCTGCACCCACGGAAGCACAACTCTCAGCCTGCACTTACATGACACTCCAGTCACCTGTCACTCTCACCCTGCACTCTCACCATTCACCCTGCACTCACAGCGATCACACTGTACTTACACCACTCACCAGGCACTCACGCCGTTCAACCTGCACACGTTGTTTACCCTGCACTGACACACTTCAGTCACCCGTCACTCTTACTGCAAAACCTGCAGTTTCACCACTCACCCTGTACTCAGTCTCAAATAAGCATAGCAGTCACCATGCATTCCATCTCCCCCCTCTGCACTTTCACCCGCACCCAAACTCAAATGGGCAATGCATTCACCCATTATTCATGCATCTCACGCTTCTTGCACACAGGCAAAATAGTCTGCCAGAACTCACAGGGACACACCAATCACCCTGCACTAACTTCTCTCACTGGTCACTCCCACAGCTTGCCTTCACTCTTGCCGCTCACCCTGCACTCATACAGGCACAGGGTCACCCAGCACGCACACAGGCACATCACTTACTCTGCATTTACACCACTCACACCACCTACTGTGCACTCATTCCTCATTCTGTATGCACTCCTCTCACCCCGCTCTCACAAGGGCCTTCTCTCACCTTGCACTCATGTAGCTCACCCTGCACTCACATCGGCACACCTTTCACCCTACACTCGCAAAACTCATGCTGCATTCACTCACACTATTCACAATTACCCAGCACTTACATGAGCACACCTCGTATGCTGTACACATAACAAGCATTGGCAAAGCCCCTTGTTGTATAAAATATGTCTTGCAAGCGAGAGTACATGCTCATGCAGCGCATGGTCTGTCACAAGTGAGACCTAAAAATTACCCAACTGTCATGAATAACCACATTTCTACAAAGGCACCTGCAGAATACCTGTTCTTTCCGCAGAACTAGATACCTAGTCAGTTCCATATATAACTACGTGACCGGTTCAAGAGGGGAGAGTAATGGTGAAAGGAGGGAGATCAGGGCTGAGGCTTTGGGGGGATGGTGAGGGATTGAGGATCAGTCTGAGGCTGTGGGGGTAAGCTGGGAGCAAGTGTTTATTTGTTACAGGAGGAGAAAGCAGGCAAAGACTGCAGAAGGGGGAAGCAGACACAAGAGGCTAAGGATGAAGCAATACGACAGAGGCTGTGAGCTGGTGATGGAAAAGAGAGGGGACGGAGGCCAACGGTGCTTTGCTGCAGGGAGATGTACCACTGCTCCAGAGTTAATTTTTAATCCTTCACCTGAATGCCCTTGGACTGCATAGGGGGCTGGTGTTTTCGCTGTTGCAGAAGGCACGACTTAGATCAGTGCTTGGACCTGTTGGCCTGCGTGATGGCAGTGCTCTGTGGAGGTAGGCACCACAGTGGAGAACTGTCCGACGCTGTGTGCACTGGCACATGCTCTGTAGGACACATGGGCTCAAGTCCCAACAATATTTCAGCTGAGAGGCTGGGCTCGTGAAATCACACCAAAGCTTCAGCTCTGTATGTGAACACAGGCACCAGCAATGAGGTTTCCTGTTCATCTTCTCAGTTCAGACACATTCAGTTGCTGCTACTACACAGTGTGATCAAATGGTTGCAGGTGGTGCTATAGCATTGGTCCTATAGCCCCTTGGACCTGCCACTGTGGTAGGCAGTCCATTTTTAGCAAGCTTCAGTGTTTCAGAGGAGTTTCAATGTTTGACAGTTATCACTTGAATTCTAAAATCTGCACATGACATGGAATCTTTGCGCATTCACCACTTCACTGCTTAATCTTTGATTGGGTCAAAAGAAATTGGCCAAAAATCACAAAGTGAAACTTGTTTATAAACCTTTTACATAGTTGCCCATTGTAATGTGTGACACCATCAGCCATTCCTGGCTTTCCATTCACCACAAAGGATCATTATAGAACGTGTGTTTTTTGGGTTTTTCTTTTTTACGTTGTATTTTGGGTCTGAAACTCCCAACATGCAAAGTGTTACTGGATAAAAAACCATGTTTACCAAAGGAGTAAAGCATTTCAGAAGATCAATGGGATGCTGTTAATTTTTAAAAAGTGGATTAGTTTGTTTCCAATGGTGTTACTACTTGTATAATGCTGTGATGGTGCTTTAAACAAGCATTTGCAATGCAATAGGTCTCGCATTTACGCAAGTTTAAGCTATTGGCATTGTAAATGACAATGCGTTTTATTTATGTTTCAAAAACCAAAACATAAATAAAAGGCATTGTCATTTACAATGCCAATAGCTCAAACTCGCGGAAATGCGAGACCTGTTGCATTGCAAAAGCTTGTTTTTTTTCAGGTTCCAGTACCCCCTGGGGCCCCACTCTGCCTATTCCTTACATTTGTATTTTACATTTACTGCCTTAGTGTGAGAATGCATTTCATGAAAAGGAATATAAAGTAGGATTGCCAAAAGAAAAATACCAGCCATGTGTTGTTTATAGATCCCGTAAAGACCTCGTCTTGACACTAAATAGGGTTATAAATAAAAAAGTATGTATTCATTTGTAATGTGACTTCTCTGTCTTTGTTCCCTTTAATTATCAGTCATGGATCATTCAGGCAGCCCTAGAACACAATTAAAAGTGCTTTCGATTTATATTTGCTGTTTAAAGTATGCACAGATAAGTGCTGAAAATACCGCTTTAGGTTACTGTTTATTTTTGTACCGTCTGGGACATCAAAATAATGAGGTGGCAGCCCTAATCATAAGACTGGAAGTTTGTTGCAGGATCAGCACATTATTTATTTCCTCCACCCTCGATCCCTGATTAATGCCATGGTAGCAATAGTTTAACTTATATCTGAAAACCTACGCCGCCTCAATAACATGCTGAGTTACTTCAAGTGTCTGGGAATGCACCCTGCAATCAGACAACTCACTCCTCATTCTTGCCCTTCACTTTCATGCTCACCCTGCACTCACAGCGATCACAATGCACTCACACTGATCACCAGGCACTCACACCATTCACCCGCTCACCCTGCACTCACAGCAATCACAACCATGCACTCACACCATTCACCCGCTCACCCTGCACTCACAGTGATCACTCTGCACTCACACTGATCACCATGCACTCACAACACCCGCTCACCCTGCACTCACAGTGATCACTCTGCACTCACAATGCACTTGCGCTGTTAACCCTGTACCTCACCCTGCAGTCACACGAGCACACTACTCACCCTGCACTCATGTGACACTTCACTCACCTGTCCCCCTCACTGCTCAATCTGCAATCTCACTCAAACAAGCCCATCACTAACCATGCATTCATTCGTCCCACTCTGCACATGCATCCACACCCAAATTCATATGGTCACCTCACTCACCCTGCAGTAACTCCTCTTACACTAATCTCACACTGTTGCATCGCTCACCGTACACTCCTGCCACCCACACAGCACAGAGTGTTAATGTGCCTGCTACAAAGAATGTGTCCCATGCAGATGACAGAACTGAGTGCGAGTAAACTATGAGTAGCGCTATAAAAAAATGAAATGTTTGTCAGAAAGGTGCAATAGAGAGATGAGGTGCATTGTTGGTGAGTGGTAGTGAGGGAATTCATGGGGAGGAGGCGCCAAAAAAGACTGTTGCACCGTTTGTGACCAGTGCTAGGGCCAGCCCTGGCTGGGAGTGTTAGCCCCCAGAAGTTCGGGTCTAGTTGCTCCCCTGCTGTATACAACCTGTCTGGTGAAGCTGCCTGTAGCGTCAATTCGGTAACTGATCCACACCTTCCTTGACCTAACTGGAATGAGATAGAATTTGTACTGTTACCGTAAGTCGTCCTGGTGCTGACAGTGGCGTCGCTAGCAAGGACAGCACTTTAATATGAATAGCTATCTTTTCAAGTCCTTCAGAAAAGAGGTTAGGTCAGGATTCCTGCCCAGGGGAAGGGTTAGCTGGTGCCACAATAGTGTTGTAAGAATTGCGGCTACAAGTTGAGCGTGTTTGAAGCATGGAAGTTGCAAATAGGGTAAATCAGAGGATGGAATAGAACATGCAGGGATGCGGCAGATACTTTTTTCTGTGGA
This sequence comes from Calotriton arnoldi, assembly GCA_963921515.1. NCBI lineage: Eukaryota > Metazoa > Chordata > Amphibia > Caudata > Salamandridae > Calotriton > Calotriton arnoldi. The sequence goes on from CAWUFW010002613.1 coordinate 675,154, forward strand.
CATACTCCAGTCCGGAGACAGGATGCGTCTGAATGAGACGTAGCAATTTGAAAACTATGGGGCATATTTACAAGCCCTTGCGCCACTTTTGCGTCACTTTTAACATGGGAAAAGTGACGCAAAAGTGGCGCAGGGGGCTTGTAAATCTGCCCCTATTGCTCTAGCTACAGGGAGCTGGTGCCCTTGGTTAAAAGGGCTGACGGAGAGTCCATTTTTCCAGGACGTAGTAGAAGCTGTGCTTCTGCATCTTGGACTACTCACGCCTACTAATCACAAGCATTTGCAATAGATCTCGCAATTGCAAGATTTTGAGCTATTGGCATTGTAAATGACAATGCCTTTTATTTGTGTTTAAAAAAAATCCTGCAATAATAAAAGACATTGTCATTTACAATGTTAATAGCTCAAAATCTCGCATTTGTTAGACCTATTGATTGCAAATGCTAGTTATTGACAGCGAAAGGCCACCACATTTAGGCTGCACATCGTTTTCTTCCATTTATTTTACAGTATATGTTATGCAGTAAAAATGTGCTAAATATAATCACCATACTGGTTTACTAAGGCCAGAGCTATTGGCTTTTCCATAGCTGCTAAATACCTTTTTGGCATTTGTGACACATTCAGCGGGATGTGTAATTTTAGCCTACAGGACACAGATGCTTAAATACGTAGTTATAGTTTTACATTGTAAGTATAATTGTATTAACCTCTGCATGCAAAGTGCTGTTGGCTGGAAAAACAAATTATTGTTAATGTTGAGATGGTCTTCAGCTATGCGTTTGTCTGAGAAGCTGCAGTACTCATGAGAAAGCAGTGATTCGGATAGTTCTAAGTGCACCTTAGAGGTCTATTGAGCTAAATGAAGGCTTTGACGTCTGAATGATGTTTTATATCCTCATGTGAACGGGTCTCAAACTGTTGGAAGACAATCTGAAGTCTTCTAAGGCTCCCTATTATTTTTAAGAACACATGGTAACCCTCCATTTATACAGGGGCTTTCAGCCCTTGGCTTCTCTTAGGAACCTTTGAAGTTACATTAGTAAAAAGACCAAGCCCATTTCGAAAATGTCACTGAGGCAGAATTTGCAAGCGCCTGTCTCTGAATTTAAGTGGTGACGGCCCGGGGCAATTTGTGTTTGATTGAAGTGCAAGTTGTTCTTTCAAGTTTGAATCCTTGTTGCTAGGTGGTGTTAATGGATTTTTTAAGAGTAGCGCCCCTTAGTGTTCTCAGAGGCATATTCTCAAGGACTTATGGCCGAGTTAGCGGCACTTTATCGCAGCCAAAGTGGCGATAGAGTTATCGCCCTATTCACAAGCTGGTGCTAACAGCCGATACCGCCAGTTATCCTGCGATAGCAGCCGCAAAAAACATCGCCACGGATGACACCGGCAACTAACGCTAATGAGATGCAGAGTAGGCGTTCCTGTGCAAAAAGCAGCAAATAAACCACTCTGCAACATTCTCAACGTCCAGCCAGATCGGCGAGAAGAGCACAAAACATGCGATAAGGCGCGTTAGCAGCAGGGAATTAACACCTGCTTTTTCCTGGTATTAAGTCGGACGATAACCTGCACCAGAAATGGGAGCCCAGCCCACAGCCACACCAGAAGAACAACAGGTGCCATGGAGCAACTGATCATGCAGCCGGACACCCAAGAGGGCCACAACACCCACCGCCCCTCCCCGGGCCCTACCCCGGACAAAGATAATTCACATCAACGTAACGAAATCAAGAACAAAACAATTCACCTGATGTCGCACAAGTACAACAATCAACATACATGTGTGGTCAGAAAAGGAGAATCATACATTCATCATAGAATTTCCAAACAAATTATTTTATTCAAATGTAACTCAAAACAACTATTCGGAAGAGTCATGGCGGGTCTCCTCTGGATAATCTGTAAGACACAGCCTGCAAGACAAAACACAAGATAAGAAGGTGTGTCATGCGCTCATCAAAGGACAGAGAGAGAGAGAAAGAGAGAGAGAAAGATAGGGAGAGAGAGAGAGAGAAAGAGAGGGAGAGAGAGAAAGGGGGAGAGAGGGAGAAGGAGAGAGAGAGTAACAGAGGAAGAGAGAGAGAGAGACAGTGAAAGGGGGAGAGAGGGAGAAGGAGAGAGAGAGTAACAGAGGAAGAGAGAGAGCCAGTGAAAGGGGGAGAGAGGGAGAAGGAGAGAGAGAGTAACAGAGGAACAGAGAGAGACAGTGAAAGGGGAGAGAGAGGGAGAAGGAGAGAGAGAGTAACAGAGGAAGAGAGAGAGACAGTGAAAGGGGGAGAGAGGGAGAAGGAGAGAGAGAGTAACAGAGGAAGAGAGAGAGACAGTGAAAGGGGGAGAGAGGGAGAAGGAGAGAGAGTGCCGACACTGCGGACCCAGGCCTCACTGCTCACCTGCAGCCACCGGTGTGTCTCCAACCACGTGCCGGCATTCACCGCAGTCCACCAGGTCCCTTATCTGAAACAGAGTCCAGATGCATGAATGGCAGAGTACAAATCATTGCACACGCCATCATCGCTTGGCCGCCCCTGAGCACACAGGTTGCTGCACCCCAGCCCCTCCTGCCGCCCAGCGGTGTCTGCCCGCCCCTGCGCACCCAGGCCCCACTGCTCACCTTCCGACACCAGCATGTCTCCAAGAGGGCCCACCACATGCCGGTGCAATCTCCAAGCCCAGGGTCCGTGACCTTGGCAGCCTCCACATCATGCAGCCCCGCCCTGCGGGCCACTAGGTCACACACGTGATTCTGGGTCTTGATTTCGCAATGGCAGGGATCATACCAGTGCACACGGCATCATCGCAGGCTGCACACCCGCTCAGCACCATAGGTGCCACTAACTCTGTGAACCGCGAGGCAACGCCACGTGGCGGTAGGCCCGCGCTGCCCGCTGTCTCAGGCCTACACTGCGGTCCAGCAGGGCTCACACAAATCCTTACCAGTCTGGCCCGCCAGGACGGCGCATCATCGCAGGCTGAACACCCGCTCAGCACCTAAGGGGCCCCTACCTCAGTGCACCGAAAGTCACCGTCCCGTGGCGGTAGGCCCGTGCCGTCCGCAGTGTTTCCGGTGCCACCAACTCTGTGCAACGTAAGTCATGGACCCTTTATGATTGAGTCCCGTGATATGCCAGGTGGACGCAGCCATGTCACCTCCGGCAGTGGGGAAGAACTGGGACACGTAGCGTCGTCGTCCCCCCTTTATACGTAAGCCGAGTGGGCTGGCTCGGCGTACGCCAGGCCAGCGTAGGGGTGTGAACAGTTATCCCTGGGCTCTGGGCGTGGTTCATCTCTGGGCTGGACAGGAAAACAACTGATGCGTGTGTCTCTGTTGCAGTGTCTGCACCACACGGTCCGCAATTGACAATGTTGCAATGTTGCATGCACCCAGAGTGTGGCCGCGCACGAAGTGATTGCACAAGGAGCGCAAGGCCGCTCGGGCTCTTGGCTCATGCATGGCAGCTGTTGTGTGTGCATCGCTATTGGTGCACCACAAGCCCAAGGCCTAGCCACAATTGCAGCGCGGAAGCCACATCACATTTCCAGAATGCAAGCAGTAGTCAGACTAACATTAGGGATGAAATCTCCTTTGTCTCAATACATGAGGCAGAAGGACACCTGCACCTCCGACCTTGGTCTTGCATGCGGCAGGCACTCCCTGAGAGAGATACCATAGCAGATGATGACGACTCCCACACTACGCACAGCGCTAATGACAGACCAACGTATCCACACCCCACACACAGAAGTCCTTGCTCGAGGTACTCTTGCATGGAATGCCCTTGACACTTACGTACACAACAACCCATACGTCCAAACGTTGCACACACATACAGCTCATTGCTCCGAGCTGTGGCATATCATCCACATTACTGCCGCAGGTCAGAAGAGTGCCGGTTCTACGAGAGCCACCAATGCAATGGCAGAACATCCCGGGCACATGCACAACCCCTGTCACGGGGAACTGTACCGTGCACGTATGCTGCATTTGTTGGGGGCACTGCCACTGGCAGTGTTGCGCATCAGTTACCGTCTGAGCTTCCGTCTTGTGTACGTCACCTGCGTCCAGCCCTGGTTCCACTGTCGATCATGCATATTCGAGTGGCCCATGGATGTCTACCTATCCAACACAACGGTAGCTGAACTGGATTATGACTTGTGTGTGCTTCCCCTGTTGGCCCACGACCAGGAGTGTAACCGTGATACCGTTTCATGGGATGCCTTGATATTTGGCGTATGTGCTGGCAGTTGGGCATGGGAGATTGCACAAGTCCTCGTGTGCAGTGACCCCTATTGGGCTGTGTTGCGGATTGGTGAAACGGCGTGGACAGAGCACATCTATCCGGACCAGTTAATGGATTGGCTCGCCCTCGTGCTCGTTGAAGCCGACAACAACGTACTCTTGGAACTAATTGGACAGGAAGCTGCGCTCGCATTCATGGACGAGTAACTACGTTTCTGCAGCCACAACTGCCTGTGACCCAGAGCACAGGTCCCAACACCTTTTTGCCTCTTGGAGAAGTGCTCACATATCCCACCACAACAGTGGACATGGCTGCATTCGCATGGACTCAGAATGCATGTGCGTGCACCTACGCATGTTGACACACACCTGTGCCAGGTGAGGCAGTCCCATGGGCGGAGATGCACAGCGTCGCTTGGCAAGGTTCCTAAATCTGACATACTGCTGGAGGGAGAGTACACACATAGCAATGTAGTACTACATGTGACCTTGTTGGACCCTTTCACCTGCTCACTGTCAGCAGAGCAGACAGTCTGCGCAGTCCGGTACAGCACTATGCAGATCCCATGGGCTGTGAGTCGTGTCCCCTGACACGGGGCAATGAGCATACGCCAAACATCACATGACTCGTCCAGCAAGGCAAGGTGGGCTGAGACCGTTGCAATCCGTAATGATTGGTGTTCATTTTTGCCTTCCCATTTCTTGCACCTCTACATGTTCCCATGCTGCCTGTTAGTGTCTGAAGCATTGGTCTGCATGTTGTGGCCCTTGTCTTGCCCGTACTGACACGCACATGCTAATGAAGTCTACGCCACTTCACTAGTGTTCAACTGTGATGAGTGTTGATTATAATGACTAATCGTGTGCCTCAATGAGCATTGTCCGTACACGGGGAGGGGCTGACTGATGCATTTCACTTAGGGGTGTGTCCCTATTGCCAGCTCCACCTCTGTGAGCCAGACGTTGTGGTTGGGATAGTTGCTGGTAGACCTGTGCTCTTTCGTGTCTTCAGAAATGTGAGTATGGTGTCCAACTTCTTGCCATGTGGATCAATGTGATCCATCATAACAGGCTGTGTCCACACAGTTGAGTGTGAGTAGGTATGCGAAGAGATGTCCTGTTGTCACATGTGATGGGACACAACTTTAGGCCTGCTACCGAATTAGACATTTTTACACACAACCCCACTTAATACATGGACGTGGGGCTACGTTGGGGGGTTGCGAGATTGTTGTTCATGAGCAATGAGGCCACAGCTAGTTCACACCTTCACAGTCATCTGATTGGCCATGTGGGTCAGGGTCAAACATGCACATTGATGTCATTTCCCAGGGTGTACCTTTTTGTGCAATCATTGTCCCTACATTCATCCATACTTTTATGCTTGATTGGACATAGACATGACACATCTGTGTGATTTGGAATGTTTTATTCACATTCTGTAGTGTGTCGGAGCTGGAGCAGTACATGGCCATGCAAACCCCACATTACATGGTTGCCCAGTGGAGGGCCAACCAGAGTTCTTTGGGGAATGACATTGTTATCGGAAGAAGAAGAGTTCAATCCGCAGCCTGATTGCTGTGTCATTGGTAACCAGAGCAGATTTGGCAGTCCATGTCGGGGTCCAGGTGAATGTCGCAGAGTGTTTCGGGGAGCAGTGGAAGGTGTTGTTCCCGGGCATGATGCAGAGGGCTGAACCAAGCAGGAACAGGCCATATGGCGGGGATGTATGCTACGACCTCCTTTCTCACACAGAGTCATTGCCATCCACATCTTAGTCGTCTGATATGTCTTCTGTGTCAGGTGTGTGTGGTGGTGTTATGGCTGCATCACTGTGTGCCACTGACACATCAGGGGGCGGTGGTGTTATGGCTGCATCACTGTGTGCCACTGACACATCAGGGGGCGGTGGTGGTATGGCTGCATCACTGTGTGCCACTGACACATCAGGGGGCGGTGGTGGTATGGCTGCATCACTGTGTGCCACTGACACATCAGGGGGCGGAGATGTGTGTGTTGAAGTTCCTGCAGCAGTCATCTGGGACAGGCTCTGTGGCAGCAATGGCAATATGAGGTCCTGCAGGGCATGGAAGATCCCAGCTACATCTCACTGGTGTTCAGCCGTGGCAGCCATCCTTCCAGCCTGCATCCGCTCCATGTTCTCCATTGTCCTCCGCATCTGTGCCATCTCTGTGCTGTCATCGCTGGAGCCTGTCTGACTGGACAGTTCTTGTATCCGAGTAATGGCTACAGCGAGGTCAGCCAAGGATTGTTGTAGAGCATGGAACGGACTGTGGGTGTCCGTTAGGGACTGTAAGTGGTCCCTGATGGGACTCACACACCCACGTATGGCATCAAATTTGGCTGCCATGAGGTCGAAACCCACCCGCACCTGTTCGGCCAGCCCCCTCTGGCAGTCTAACACACGGCGTTGGAATGCCATGTGTCTTTCCATGAGGTGCTGGGAGTCAGCCATGGTGGTGGGGGCTTCCGTCTGTGTGGGCTGTGCAGGGGGTGGGGTCACCTCGATGCAGCTGGGCTGCCCTGCTCCTGGAGGTGGGGTGCAGAGGCTGTCCACGAGCCGTTGGAGGGCGTCGGGGCAGATGGCCAGGGGGTCCTCCTCATCATCACTGAAGAGATGTCTGATCTGCTCTGCAGGTGGTGTTGATTGTCCCTCTGCAATGTCAAGGGGAGATGCAGGTTAACAGTGTATTCCATGTATGTTGGCGCATTGGACATGTTTACATACAGACAGCATGACAATGTACATTGTGACTGTTTTGGCTGAGCTGGCTATTTGATGGGAGACAGTGGACATTGCGACGACATGGCGGATGTGAGGTTGTACTCGTACATTATCATCTCACAGTTTCCTGCTATGCCAGATGTGATTGGCCAGTTTCTACGCACAAGCGGCACCAGTTGTGTCCTCTGTTCTGTAGTGAAAGTGTTGCACTTTGTACCACATTGTCGTCAATGTTGATGTGCTGTGATTGCTATGTGTGTGTGCTGCATTGTGGGAGAGTCGCCCCTGCAGCTCTTATTTAGCGGCCCCTTATCCCTTTGAGGCGGTGTGCCTTTGACTTGTGTGCTTTTAAGGTGCTGAGATGTTGGCGACGGGTCATTTGTGCTCTTGGACGGTTGTTGTACTCTTGTGCATTGTTTGTCTGCAGATGTGTTGTTGACGTCAGGGGTTGTATGTGCACGTGGATGTGTCAGAGTGTGACCTGCTCCTTTGAGAATGTGTTCCACACTGGGCCACCTCAGTGTCGTGTCGTGCACCATGTCATGTATTTTGACTGCAGCCATGCTATTGGTCATGCAGTATCACTTGCATTGTCAGTGTGGCTCACAGAGCCGCTACTTTGCTAGATTCAGCCCATGTGCATGGGTTGGTTGTGAGACTGGTGATAGGGAGGAGGGCCCCTTTGTGCACATACTTGGTGTTTCTATGTGTGCTGCAGTGTGCCAAGGGTATCAGGGACATGTTCCACAATCATTGTGGGTGTGCAGTGTGCTACACATAATTATGCATGTGTGCCATTGTGCCCATCTCCCCCCGTCCCCCCAGTCCCTGGTCGTTACACACCCTGTTGCTGTTGGGTCAAGTCATGTCGAGCTGTGTCCGGTCCCCCGACTCCTGCCACCGTCTCCACACTGATGACTGTGGCCACCATCTCCTCCAGCTCATGCAGCTCCTCCAGTGGCGCAGGACTCCCACCTCCAGTCGCCGTTGCTGCCTTCCGGTTAGCAGCGAGTTTCTGCTTGGTTTGGCTATTCACATCATGCCAGCGCCTCTTGACCTCCTCAACACTCCGACTGCATTGACGTTGTTCACGATCGACTTCCATATTTCCGTTTGTGTTGCCAATGACACAGTGGAGGTGACGAACAGTTGTTGGTAGTGTTCTATCACCTCCGTGATGATGATCCGGTTTTCCTGCGGACTGAACCCCGTCTTCCTCTTCCTCTTCTCCTTTTCCTTCCCCGACCCCGGGGTACCTTGCTGGTCGCCTGTGGGGCTTGTGGGGTTCGCGTTGTCCTCGGCACTCGGTCCGGGTGCATCCATGGTGCTACGCAGTTTGAATTGTTTTGTTTGTGTTTTTCGGTGATTTTATAGTGCATTTTTCCGCATGACGCATGGGAATTGCAAACCTGTCGCTGGTTCTCGCTGATTTTTGTATCGCGATTTGGGGCATCGCAACTTTTTTCGCGTTTCGCATTTTTTTCTGCGTGGCGTTAATTTTAACGCGGTCATTTGGCGCGTTCTCGTGAGACTATCGCATTGTGCCGCCGGGGTGGCAATACAACGTTAACACAGTGTTATTTTCCCGCGATGTGCAAAGTTGTGTTAAGCTGATTTTGCAATGATTATCACACGTTCTTGTGAATATCCCCCTATATGTATTTAAAAGCAACACAAGACGACCTTAGGTTGACACAGCACAGTGACGCTAAGAGACACAGCCGGTGCAGTGGACAGCACTGTTTGCAGGTCCCCCCAGCACCCACTGTGTTTGGTTTGATTACCTACATAAATTACACAGTATTGTGAGCAACACCATACTGGTGCACAGTTGCTTGACTCCCTCGCAGACCCGCCAGCTAGTTTTGTTGACGTCTTCCATGCAATCGTAATTAAAATGATTTGCCATTATCATTTCTGACATTGAAAGATTATGAGGTACGCTATTTCAGCGAGTTATTTCCCCTTTCTCCAACGACGGACATAATGAGAAGGAGTGTTTGGCAACTCCATACAATACAGAACTCTTCGTAAGTTTTTCTTCACACTAATTCCTGGGCTATTAGTGCATTTCTTGAGAAAAGGAGCAGAGCTGTCTTCCCAGTGGTCTCCAGGCATCTGCCACCGCCTTGGTTAGGCTTTGCTCAATAGACAATGGGGTGACCCTGTGTCCCTCAGAACCTGGGTATAGGATTATGAAAGTACAATGATTCTGTCGGGTATAACCACAATATTTCTTATAATTACAATTCAATTTCAAGGTCAAATTATTTCCTACACAGGTTGAATGTGAAAACATTTAGCAAGGAACACACAATAAGGGCAAAGTAATCGGGTTTTATGGGTAATACGATATTTTATATAAATTACATCATTTATATTTACCCACATATAAAGAATTATGTTGCATACACAGCTGCCAACAATGTGAAGATTAAAGTGAGTTGTGATCAAGTGACATGGTGTGATTGGTGACACAATAAGTGCGTGATATGTACAAGGTGGTTAAAATATATACATGTTTGGAACAGGCCAGGATAAATACAATGACCCTGCTGCTCTGTACAATTTCAGTGTTTTACGAGCGGGGCCTTGAACTGGACCAGAAGGTAGCGTCGACGTTTCAACCCTCTATGCGCGATTTTAAATCATCACAGCGGGTCTTCATCAGGACTGGAGTGGGGAAAGGAATGGCAGCCTGCAGAGTCAGTTAAAACGTGCATTAGCATCATTGTGTGTTCCAATAGCCATTAACAACGTACTGTACAAGGTGGTAACAACTCACCTAACGAAAACCAGAGATATTCCTGGTTAGGCTCAGGTCAGAGATGATCAAGGGCCCATCTGGTGATCATCTGGGGGTAAAAAAGTGAGGTCAGGAATGGGAATGACCGCTGTTAATGGCTATTGGAACACACGATGATGCTAATGCACGTTTTAACTGACTCTGCAGGCTGCCATTCCTTTCCCCACTCCAGTCGACGCTACCTTCTGGTCCAGTTCAAGGCCCCGCTCGTAAAACACTGAAATTGTACAGAGCAGCAGGGTCATTGTATTTATCCTGGCCTGTTCCAAACATGTATATATTTTAACCACCTTGTACATATCATGCACTTATTGTGTCACCAATCACACCATGTCACTTGATCACAACTCACTTTAATCTTCACATTGTTGGCAGCTGTGTATGCAACATAATTCTTTATATGTGGGTAAATATAAATGATGTAATTTATATAAAATATCGTATTACCCATAAAACCCGATTACTTTGCCCTTATTGTGTGTTCCTTGCTAATTGGTTAGGCTTTGAGCTGTTAATGTAGCCTCTACTCTAAGCAAGGTGTCAACAAACATGGAAATAGCAGCCACAGTTAAACCGATGCCAGCTGAAGGTCTTTATTCACTTATCACTTCGAAGCCGCTTCTCATCTCATAGATTAAACAAATGTGAAACCGCAAGAAGGCGTGTGCCATTAAATCAGTGTTTATATCAGCTTCACTTCCGCAAAGCTTCTTCAAGGTCTGTTTGCATTTACTTATTTTAGACATTTTGAGCACCTTTGAAAACAATAGCAGCTGTTGATGTTTTCAGTAAGGAAAATTGCAGTGGTTTGTCAGAGCAAACCTAGCTGTCCAATCGGTGCGAACCAATAGTGTTTATCACTTGGTGAGCTGCATTATTTTACATATTAAAAAAACTCTGCTCACCAGTAAATCATAAGCATAACTTTCACAAGCCACTGTATCCGTTCCAGCAGATAAAGTGAACCCAGTGCATGTGAGAGACCCTGCGACGTCTTGACTAGAAGCAACAACGACCTCACGTCCAATTTATCCCTACTCCTAATCCTAATGCTAACTTAGGGACTCCCTTTCCTTTGCTTTCCTCCTCTAACTCGCTTCCCTTTGCTCAGGACGCTACCTTTGGGCCACCCTCTCCTCTGAACTCCGCTAAACCTACTGCTTCCTCTTGCTCCCCACCCAGGGCTCAGGATACTACCTGTGGACCGCCCCTTGGACTTACTCAAGGGTGTACCCCTCAACCGCCGCTTATGATCCCTGACGCCATCCTTACCATTCACACTACTCCTTTGGAGCCCACAACTGAGCTTAAGCAGGGGTCCATCTCCCCCTGTAAGAGCTGTATGGAGAAGGGGCATCTCCCTGCACCTTATACTGGACGGTCACCTGATGGTGTCAGTCTTCGGCGGATTGAGGAACAATTGGCCGAACTGAAGCGGGACCTCCTTTCTGTAAATGACAACCTCCAGATCCTCCTACAATGCTCAATAAAGAATTAAAAGTTCCTCACACCTTATCCGCCCGCGGGATCGGATCTGCCCTCGCACCCTGCAACTAATTTAAATGATGGAATGGAAAGGTCCTCTGTTACCTGCCCGAACTACCCTCGAGGGCCCGCTCCCCCTCCTCCCTACCTCCACTCCAGACCCTGTAGTTTACAGATGCAGTGGTCTGAGGTTGACACGCTCGCACTCTCACTATCTTATGAGGACTACGCAATCTCGCCTAGCTCCATACCCACTATCTCCTCTGATCCTGATAGAGAACCAAGTGTTAACTTGAGATCCTTGAATAAGGATAACTTACTTCAGGTAGTCACTTCGCACCTAGTGGAAGCAACTACAGATTCCCATATCAAATTGATGCTTCTCAACTGCAGAGCAGCAGATATCTCCGAACTCATCTTATCACAAGAATTAGACCTCCTGATTCTTACGGAAACATGGCTCAATGACTCTTCCTCCCCAATACTTGACATTTTAATTCCTCCAGGCTATGACATTGTCAGATGTGATAGGGCTATTAAAGCTGGGGGGATTGCCTGCATCCATCGGTCCAGCCTAGTTTTGAAGCAGACTCATAAGGACTCGATGTCCTCCTGTGAGCTACTTGTCGCTGAAATTTGGAACAAGGGCAAGACTGTCTGTGTGCTTCACTCGATCTACCATCCTCCTGGGGACAACAACTTACTCTTCGTAGAACAATTAATGGAATCCATCTCTGCCAGCTCAGCCTTCCATACTAATCACATCTTCCTCGGTGACTTCAACCTTCACTGGAATGACTCTAATGATCCAGTAGTCTGTTCTCTTAAGTCTTTCCTCTCAGACCTCAACTATATACAGGCCTGCAACGGGCCTACCCACTGCATGGGCGCTACCCTTGACCTCATCATAGCTAGAGAGCACATTATTCAGCTAGACGACATAGTACCATGTGATTGGTCGGATCATCTCCAAATCTCCTTTTGCATTCAGGAAAAGGTATTGCTTAGACAAGGGCAACAACTCAAAAACAAGCAATTGTCTCGTAACCTGAGAGATATCAACATCTCTAACCTTTCCATCTTGAGCAAGAATCTACTTGAACCTCCAACTACCATGAATAATTTGGAAGAGTTGACGGATCATTACTTCAACACTATGTCTAATATTCTCGACTCTGCAGCCCCGAAGCTACTCAAAAGGATTCCCTGCAAACAATCCAAACCTTGGTTCAATGGTACCCTTAATGACGAACGTCGCAAGCTGAGACTCTCTGAGAGACGTTGGAGAAATGACCCCTCCACTTCTAGCCTCGAACAGTTAAGAAAGATGAGAAGCTCTTACAACAAACTCATTCGCATCTCTAAATCAGATCATTTCAGAGATCAGCTTGACAGCGCTAAAAACCGTCCCAGGAAACTGTTTGATATCATCAAACAACAGGCTAATCCTATTCCAGCAATCGAAATCGCTGGACCCAGTGAGGAGGACTTCTCAGAGCACTTCGCTGAAAAGTCTAGAAGTTTTGAGCGGGAACTGCAACGGGCCGCTGAGAATTTGTTGTCTATGAGTTCCAAGGGTTTGCCTGGTTACATGGCAGTACACTCCCAAAATCAATGCCTGCACACACCCAAAAACAATGCCTGCTGGAATACCTTCCGACCTCCAGACTTGGAGGAGCTGTCACTTTCCCTGGCTTCTCTGAAACCTTCCAACCACTTCAAGGACCCACTCCCCGCCAAGCTGCTCAAAGACCTCAACTTGGCAGTTCTGCCTCTCTGGTCCAGGATCATCCAACAATCCCTCTTACAAGGGAGGATTCCCGACTGCCTTAAAATGGGGCAAGTCACACCCATCCCCAAGAAGCCCAATGCAGACCTTACAGATCCCAGTAACTTCCGACCGATCACCAACATCATGTCCCTAGCGAAATTGCTCGAGAAATGTGTTCACACACAGCTTTGCGGACACATTGAGAAAATTCAGCTCCTAGACCAACATCAATCAGGCTTTAGATCAGGTCATAGCACAGAAACAGCGCTAACTCACATTGTTGATGACGCATTGAGAGCTCTGGACCAAGATACACCTTGTCTTCTAATCCTTCTGGACTTGTCCTCTGCTTTTGACACTATCAAACATGATAACCTGATTAACCTTCTTCAATACAGGATGGGGCTATCGGGCCCTGTCCTAAATTGGTTCTCCTCTTTCCTGCATAATCGAACACAAAGAATCAAAGTCAACCAATCTTTGGCGGCCAGCACTTCAGTCTCTATTGGGGTGCCTCAAGGTTCTGCACTTTCGCCCACGCTCTTCAACCTATGCATGGAACCTCTAACTGCCATTCTAAATGACTCAAACATTCAATACCACATGTACACGGATGACACTCAACTGTATTTGAAGATCTCCTCTCCAGATGACATTAAAACTCTTAACGGAGCGCTTCAAAAAACTCAACAATGGCTAACACATAACCACCTATTACTTAACTCTCTCAAAACTGAATTTCTCCTGATTTCCCCACGCAACCACGAGGCCCCCACGCAAAACTGGATCAAAAAAATCTCAGCACTCAACTGCACCCCGCATTTGGTGGACTCCGCCTGCTCTTTAGGGGTCACCCTAGACAAATTTATAAACATGCAAGGTCACATCAGTGCAACCATTAAGAGTGCCAACCATCAGCTCAACACTCTTAGGAAAATCAAACCGTTCCTACCTCCCGAAGACATGAAATCAGCAGTCCAATCCTTAGTTATATCACGAGTTGAATATGGCTTGGTGACCCTAGCTGGTCTTCCTAAATCTAGGTTAGCACCGCTCAAGAGCTACTCTGAACGCCTCTGCCAGACTAATCACAGGTTCAAGAAAGCATGATCATATCACACCTGACCTAATCCAGCTTAACTGGCTCCCCATTGAAGCTAGGATCCGCTTCAAAATAGCCTGCCTGACACATAAAGCTATACACTTCAATAGCCCCGTTTACCTGGCAAAAAAACTTGAGCTCTCCGGATCCAGAAGAAACCTAAGAAGCTCCAATACCCTTCTACTGAAACCTCCGAAATTCAATAAAAAAGAACTTACAATCGTACCTTCTCAGGACTGGCTCCAAGAATTTGGAATGCCCTTCCAACAGAGATCAGAGCCAATCCTTCGACTGCCTCATTCAAAAAACTGGTCAAATGGCTACTATTGGAAGAACTGCATCAACAATAGCCTCCATGTCATTTGCTAGTCAATTACCTGCATTCTTGACAAGTATTTTTACTTTGTTGTGTTGAAATTTATGCTTGACAATGTACTTTCACTTTATGTTTGTAACTCGTGCTTGACAATTCATTCTCACTTGGGGTTTAAAACGTATCTCATCTGTCTTTATAGTAAGGCGATGATGAAACTGTTCGGCCTCATCTGGGTGGGCTGTTTATTGTTTGTTCATTTTCTACCTACTCTTCCCCTAGCGTCCTCATGTATTTTATGCCTCAGGTTCCTCTCATGTTGCCTTATGGGGTGTGCGTGGGTGTGTTATTGTATGCTTAACAATTTACTTGACAATTTACTTGACAATCATTTCTACTGGGGGTTTAAACTTACTTTGTTTGTCTTTGAAGTCAGTCTATGATGACAATGCTTGGCCTCATATTTCCTTTTTGTAAGTGTATTTATATTGTCTCTGTACGTATACGTTAGCTTTCCTCTTTGTACAGCGCTCTGATACCCGGTTGGGTCTTGTTCGCGCTTTATAAAACTTTTCAAATAAATAATCTGGACGACTATCGGCAGCATGAAAGGGAGCACAGCCAAGAGCCACATCTGAAGACCCACAGATGCCATGGAGACAATGACCATGCAGCCCGGAGACCCATGAGGGCCACAACACCCACCGCCACCACTCCCAGGCCCCCCACGGACAAACACATACCGTGCACGACACAAGAGCCACAAAAAGCGCATGACGTTGCACAATGACACAAAGAAACACACATGTGTGGTCAGAAAAACGAGAAACAGTCACTCATCATTGAAGTAACAACCAAAAACTTTATTGAATACAACACAAAACACCAATGCGGAAGACTCCTGTCGGGTCCGTCCGGGACAATCATGATGTCACAGCCTGGAAAATAAAGCACAAAATCAGAACGTGTGTCATGCGCACATCAAAGGAGCGAGACACAGAGAAGGAAAGAGAGGCAGAGAGAGAAGGAAAGGAAGGGAGAGGGAGAGAGAGAGGGAAAGAAAGGGAGAGGGAGAGAGGGAGAGGGAAAGGAAGGGAGAAGGAGAGAGAGAGAGAAGGAAAGGAAGGGAGAGGGAGAGGGAGAGGGAAAGGAAGGGAGAGGGAGAGAGAGAAGGAGGGACACTGCCGCCCCCGCGCACCCAGGCACCACTGCTCACCTGCTGCCACCGGTGTGTCTCCAACCACGTGCCGGTACACACTGCAAGCCACCAGGTCTGCAATCTGTAAATGAGGCCAGAGTCAATCATGGCAGAGTCCATCTCACTGCACACGGCAACAAAGCCTGTCCTTCCTGCGCACACATGCAGCCACACCCTACCCCCTCCCGCCGCCCAGCTCTGTCTGCCCGCACTAGCGCACCCAGGCCCCACTGCTCACCTGCCGCCAATGGTGTGTCCACCAGTGGGCACACCACGTGCCCGTGCAAGCTCCAGGCCCCGGTCCCGCCACCATGGCATGCGCCACATCATGCGGACCCGCACCGCAGACCAGCAGGTCCCACACATGACGCTGAGTCCTGAGGCATCAATGGCAGAGACCACATCACTGCACACGTCATCATCGCAGGCTGCACACCCGCTCAGCAATTTCAGTGCCACTAACCCTGTGCAACCCGAGTCAGCGCCACGTGGTGGTAGGCCCGTGATGGCCGCAAGGCTTCGGGTGCCACTAACCCTGTGCAACCCGAGTTAGCGCCACGTGGTGGTAGGCCCGTGACGGCCGCAAGGCTTCGGGTGCCACTAACCCTGTGCGCAACAACTCATGGGCCCTTTATGATTGAGAACCGTGGAGCGTCCGTCATCCAGTCACCACCGGCAGAGGGGAATGTGACGTTGTCGGCCCCTTATATTGGCAGGGTCACATGGCCTGTGACGCCTGCGCCGGATGGGTGTGGTGTGTGTGCAAACCTGCCCTCAGGGAGTGGCCGTGACATGCTGACAACTAGACCAGCGACCTGCAGACCACTAGCCTGTAGACCTGCGACATGTGGTGATGTGGCCCCCCCCTCGGAGCATAAGCGGAGTGGTCCGTCATGGCGTACGCCGGACCAGCGCAGGGCTTGCAACAACGACTTAGGGGCTCTGGGCGTGGTGCAGTCCATGTCCGGACAAGGAAGTGACTAATGCGTGTGTCCCTGTTGTGGTGTCTACGGCACCCGCAATGCAATCGGCAACGTAGCACACTGTGACTAGAATCCCACTAGATGAGCAGCATTGCCGTTAAGGGGAATCACTGACCCTACATTCATCCACACATTCATACTTGAATGATGAAAGACATGACACAGCAGTGCGTTCCTGAATGTTTATTGCACATCCAGTGGAGTTCAGCAGCTGGAGCAGTACAGGGCCATGCCAACCCCACTTGACAATATGGGCTCGTGGAGGGCTAGCCAGAGTCCATCGGGAAATGACAAGGACAGAGGATGAGGATGAGGAAAAGTACAGTCCGCAGTCTGGTCGCTGTGTCATTGGTCACCAAACAGGATATGGAAATCCATGTCGTGGTCCAAGGTGAGTGCCGCAGAGTGTATCGGGGGTCAGTGGGAGTTCATGGGGCCATGTGCGGCACCAAGGAGCAACAGGCCAGGTGGCGGACATGAATGCTAGTACCTCCTTCTGAACTCAAGCCCATCCACGTCCTCGGATGTGTGCTCTGCCCCACCTGTGGGTGGTGCTGTTCCTGTTGCGGCACTGTGTGCCACTGACACATCAGGGGCCGGAGGTGTATTGCCGGCCGCTCTGTGTGGCAGTGACACATCAGGTGCTGGAGGTGGAATGTCTGCCGCACTGTGGGGCACGGACACACCAGGGGGCGGAGATGTGGATGGTGTGGGGGCAGCAGCATTCATCATCGCCACGCCTTGTGGCAGCAATGCCATGATGAGGACATGCAGGGCCTGGTAGATCCCAGCTACATTCCGCTGATGTGCAGCGGTGGCTGCCATCCTTTCCGCCTCCATCCGCACCAGTCCTCTATGAGCCTCTGCATGCGTGCCATCTCCTTGCTGAGATCGCTGAAGCCACCCTGAGCGGACAGGTGCTCTTGTCTCCGAGTCATGACTCCAGCAATGTCAGCCAGGGCTCGTTGAAGACCATGGAGTGGCGTGTGGGTGTCCGTTAGGGACTGGAGGTGGTCCCTGATGGGACTCAGACACCCATGGATGGCGTCGAGTTTGGTAGCCATGAGGTCGAACCCCACCCGCACCTGCTCAGCCATCTCCCTCTGGACCTCCAACACACGGCGCTGGAAGGCCATGGGTTGTTCCGGGGGGTCTTGGGAGACAGCCGGGGTAGTGGGTGCCTCATGCTGGGTGGTTTGTGGAGTGGGTGGGGTCTCCTCGATGCAGCTGGGCTGCCCTGGTCCTGGAGGTGCTTGGCAGATGAGCTCAATGATGTCTTGGAGGGCTTGGGTGTCGATGCTGGTGGTGTCCTCCTTGTCATCAGTGAAGAGTGGGTGGGAGTGCTCTGCAGGTGGCGTTGACGGTGCCCCTGCAATGTGAAGGGGAGATGCTGTGTTACAATGTGTCCACATGTATGTGACCGCATGGTACATGTTCACATTCAGACAGCATGGCAATGTACATTGTGACAGTTTGTAGATCAGGGCCATGATCCAGAGTGATTGTGGGTTTGAACTGTGCTCTGCTTGATTGTGCATGTGTGCCATTGTGGCCATCTCCCCCCGTCCCCCCAGTACCTGGTGGTTACTCACCCTGTTGCCGTTGTGTTGTGTCCTGTCGAGCAGTGTCCGGTGCCCCGACTCCTGCCACGGTCTCCACACTGATGACTGTCGACACCAGCTCCTCCATGTCATCCAGCTCCAGCTGTGGCGCTGGGCTCCCACCTCCAGTCTGCGTTGCTGCCTTCTGGTTGGCTGCGAGTTTCTCCTTGGTCTTGCGCTTGATGTCATTCCATCGCCTCTTGACCTCGTCCATTGACCTCTTGTGCTCTCCGACGGCGTTCACCTTGTCCACGATGGACTGCCATAATCCATTTTTGGTGCCCAATGACACTTTTGGAGGCGACGAACAGTTGTTGATGGTGTTCTATCACCTCCGTGACCAGGATCCAATTCTCCTGCGGACTGTACTTCATCTTCCTCTTCTTCTTGTCCTTGCCCTTCCCTGTCACCGTGGTCCCGGGCTGATCGTCCGGGGTACTTGTGGGGTTGCACTCGTCCTCTGCGCCTGCTCCGGCTGCCTCCATGGTGCTTCGGTGTTGGTCATTTTGTGTTTGTGTGTTTTTTCTCCTTTTGTAGTGCTTTTCCCACCTGCCGTGTGTGTATGGCAGGCCTGGCGCTGCTTGTCGCTGATTTCGTCATTGCGAATGGGCTCATCGCACGTTTTTTGATGTTTTTATCGCCGTCGCGGTGGTTGTATCGCGGACATTGTCCGCGGTTTCAGGTGACTATCGCATGGTACCGCCGTGTTGTGAATTCCACGTTAACACGGGGTTATTTTCCCGCGATCGACTGCGATGTGTAAAGTTGCGTTAACATTTTTTGGTGATATTTAGCACACGTTCTTGTGAATATCCCCCTCTGGGCCATATTATCATGAACGGCGATAACATTATCACCGCTTTAGCGGCAGGAAACTGCCGCTAAAGCGGCGATAAGGGGCTTTATCGCAGCTTTAGCTGCAGTTTCCTGCCGCTAAAGCGGCGATAATGTTAACGCCGTTTAGCGGCGATAATGTTATCGCCGTTCTTGAGAATATGGCCCACAGTCTTCTAAAACCAGTGCTCCCACGTAGTCGTAGGTTGTAGCACGCCCCGTCCCGCAGCGGGGCGGGAAGACCCCCATGATGAAGCATTACACCAAGGGGCCTGTTGGTGTGTGAGGGGTATTTAAA
The DNA here is from genome assembly GCA_963921515.1 of Calotriton arnoldi. Lineage (NCBI taxonomy): Eukaryota > Metazoa > Chordata > Amphibia > Caudata > Salamandridae > Calotriton > Calotriton arnoldi. The sequence goes on from CAWUFW010002613.1 coordinate 694,534, forward strand.
CAAACACTGTGTGCTTTCAACTATTGTAGGAAACACATACAACCTGTGAGTACACCATTTCGAGATTAATCTGAGGGTGGATCTCTGTGTTTTTGAAGCACTTCGGAAACGCCATTCACTCAGGAAGAAAGTACAGACCAGGCAGATCTCGCGATATTTCCGGTGCACTCCCTGTGCATGACTACAGGTCCAGCGAAAGTGGGGGCATATTAGCAACAACAGGCGAAAATTATCGCATTAACGCCATGGGGGACTTAGGCTGACAATCCACCTCCTATTCTACAAACAGGTAAGTCATGTTTTTAGCAGGTGTTAAATTCTAGCGATATTCGCGCTTAGCACGAATTTTTTTATCACTTCGCCTGCGTTGCTAATAGGGAGAAGTTGTGTTAGCGACTGTTTTCAGTCGCTTTTAGTTGGGAACGCCTACCTTGCATGTCATTAGCGATATTTATCGCTGGCATGCAAGGCGATGGGAAAACGGGCCGCTATCGCCAGAAAGCTGTCGCTAACGCCTGTTAGCGAGAGCTTGCTGATAGGGCGATAAAAAAATCGCCGCTTTAGCGGCAAAAAGTGCCGCTAAAGCGGCGATAAGGCCCTTGCTAATATGCCCCGTAGGGTTGGATAGCATCGTTACAATATACCAGGGTGCAGTACCACGTGTCGTCACTAGGGGTCCATAATCACAACAGCCAGGCACCACACTGTATAGAGTCTAGACACCAGCGGTGCAGTACCACGGGTCGTCACTGGGGGTCCCTAATCACATCAGCCAGGCATAGGCATCACACTGTAACATACATGGGCGGGGGTTGCAGGGTAGAAGCTGCTACTACAGGTCCTAGTCCATCCAGTCAGACTCCACGCAGTATGTGGACAGCGTATGACTGCAGCAAGATAAAGATTAGTAAAATGTGTGTGCCTGTTTTATTTATTTATTTATTGTTTTGCCTGAAGCGACGCTCTTCAGACAGGGCTTACCAGCAATCAGGGTGAAAGAATCTGAACGAACATCCGTCTGCCCACAATGCATTGCAAATATATACCCGACCCAAACCCAAACCAAAATGCATTTCTTGTTAATTAGAGTTTATTCTAGTTATTTTATACACACTGTAAGTGTTTCCCTTCCAACTTTCAGTGTCAACACCGGACAGTTCGCCGCCCCAACATTCTTAGAAGTCGTAGTTATACCACAGTCAAGCATGAATCGCAGTAACTATCTTGTCTCTTTGGTTTTTTTTCCCCCCTTTGACACAATCGCACTTCGTGTGGTGGCTGAAGAGACAAGGATTTGAAATTTTTGGAAGATCTTTGCCAATGCGAAGATCCGAGTTTGTGGAGTCAAAAAACCGTGCAACGGTATAACAAAAAGTGTAATAGTTGGTCAGTGAGCTGTGTAAGAAAGAGCAAATTTCCCAATTTGTAGTATTTGTTTCCCCTTTCACTAATCTGTTACAGCGTATTACTCTATATTTAATTCAACCAATGGAAACATGTTTATTTAAGGTTTAATATGAGTTATTGACATTAAAATACATCCACAAAGTGGAAAATGTTTCCAAACACAAAACATCCCAAATACGCTTAAAAGTGGAATCACAAGCAATTTGTCTCAGAGCCATGGAGTTTCCGTCAACAGCACTTCTCCCTTTTTGAATAAGAGCAGTTCAAACATGAGTGGCAAAATATCCTAGTTTGCAAATGTTTTCCACATAATTATGGCTCTGCCATATTTGCCACATAATACATCATCTGCTGCATAATCTGACGATTTTAACTAATAAATTGTTGTAGCTCAAACGGATCAAAAGTTACTAAAAAAATGTGACTTGCGCTGCTGTGAAGTGAAGGGCCCTTTGCAAAGGTTGATTGGTCACCTTTCTCACAGCTGCATTTGCATATTACACTGGTACTAATAAGGAAAAATCTTTGCAGAGACTGTTAGCATGTGTAAAAATGTCCTAATAATAAAATATCAGAAGAATTACAGTGCCACTAATACCAGTGTAGGGTGTCAGAGCACTTTGCATCACACATATTGATTTCTATCCAAATGATCCCTTTTTTGCAACAATAGGATAATCAAAGACTTGGGAAAAAACCATAACGCTCTAATTTATACCTTGCATTTTAGATTCAGCTCTTAGATGACAGTTAATAGCTCACTGTTCTATGTTAGGATTTTGTCTTATAAACTATCTCTGACAAAAGCAGTAACCCACTGACCTATTTACATTATTTGCACTTTGTGATCTGCGTGGTACATGTTCTTAGCAGCAGGCATATTAACCCTCTGTGCTTTCTTTCCATGAGTCAAAACTTCCCCTAGACAAAACACCATCTCTCTCCACTAAGAACATTAATCACCGGAGTTATCATGACATTTTTATTGTTGCCGAAAATTGCTGGGGGCCAGAAAGAAGGCAGCAAGTGCTTTTAAAAGCATATTATACTTGCAAACACGACGCCCCCACGCAAAGTCAGCGCCTGGTGCGGTCACACTGCCCTAGAGCCACCCTGCTCAAGGGTCCTGTGACCTCAGTGACAGAGTCACTGTCACTCTATGGTGTGCTGCTTCATAGGCCTGCCTGCAAGACTGAAGGTGAACTTCAGTATGGAATGTGGTGGACAGGCCATCAAGGTTAACCCACACTTGCCACCACTTGGGTCCACCTGCTGGTGCTAAGACACAGGGCTTCTAAGGTCTTGAGGGGACTTCTAAGGTCTAGCATGGGAATACGCTTCCTCAGGAAAGTGGTCTGGGGGACTGGTCAAGAAGGCTGAACCTGGTTTCCCAGTTCCAAATTCGACAGTTCTTACCATGGTGCCACATCCTCTTTCCCACTGAACACCATACTGCCCCACTGAGAGAAACTCGTACTGCCTTCAACTACAACCCAATTGTGCCCTGCTATCAACACCTGGATACGACTAAATTCGAAATGCGAACTAGACAAGAGCAATATGCTGCCTAAAAAAAAATAACAACATCCTGGAAAAAGCAAACACATAGGGAGCTAGATTAAGAAAAGTAGGTGAAATGTAAGCAGGAACAACATGGTTACCTTAACGCTTTTACACTCATTATTCAGAAATCAGGGAGTGCTTTTGCCTGAAACGTTAAGGCCATGACTACAGGGCCCAGAACTAAGGGACCCGTTTCAATGCCCATTGCTTATATCCTTACAATAATGTAAGCAGTATCGTAAAAAGACCACATTCGTGAACACACAGCCTCCATTTTGTTTTCTAATTCACTCATCAAGCAGGTATTTCAGTACCTCCAGGAATGGTGCACTTTCCCACCCAGGGAAAACAATGGGGCATATTAGCAAGACCGGCGATAAAATTATCGCCGCTTTAGCGGCAGGAAACTGCTGCTAAAGCGGCGATAATGGACTTGCTAATATGCGTTATAGAATTCAATAGAAGCCCAGGTTAGATGTCCTGCACATCTGACCTGGGCTTCTATTGGAATTCTATAACGCATATTAGCAAGCAATTATCGCCGTTTAGCGTGCAGTTTCCTGCCGCTAAAACGGCGATAATTTTATTGCCGGTCTTGCTAATATGCCCCCATGTTGTTTAAAGAGAGATGGGAATATAAAAGTAGCGCTTCACTGGCAAACACTGTAAAGTGGCGCTAATGTGTTTGTGTATGAATAAAACCAATCTGGCCACTTTGTGACCACTCTGTCTTGCTTTAGTTATTTATTTACTTTTCATATTTTGAATGTTTTATTTCTCTCCATCCCGAGGCTGCACTTTGAAATTGAATTATATCAGAAAAAGAAGAAGTTTCCAGCAAAAATGTTTTTCTTTTTCGATCCATTTCACAGGGGAACAAATAAACGAAACCAGGAAAGACAGGGTAATACCAGTTTCTTGAAGTCTCGGTTTTCAGTGAGTGAGGAGGAGCGAGACAGAAAGAGAGGGAAAAAGAGGAAGAAAGGGGGAAGCAGCAGAGCAGAAGTGGACACTGTCCTAGTCTTCTCTGGGCAAGAAGGAAAAGACAGAGGGGCATATTAACAACAGATTGCGATAATTATCGCAATGCGCGCTTAGCGCGTTTTCTCTTATCGCCGTCCATCGCTGGTTTACATCGCCGTGTTAGCGGCGTATTAGCAACGCTTTGCTGACAGGCGATGCCAAAACCAGCGATAGACGGCGATAAGCTGCATTAACGTTGGAATTCCAGCGATAATCATGCGGCGATAATGACCAGCTTGATGATAGTCATGTGTGGACTTAACCATCCAATCCACCTCCCATTCACAGGATGGTTAAGTCAGGTTTGGAATAGGTGTTAGAATCCAGCGATAACCGCGCCTAGCGCGGCTTTTTTGATTGCTTCGCGGGTCCGGGGCCGTGTTGCTAATACGGCGAAGTTGTGACAGCGACTTTCTGAATGCAGTTCATGTAGGGAACGCCTACTATGCATATAATTAGCGATATTTATCGCTGCGTTTGAAGATAGGCTGCTATCGCAGGTTAACATGCGCTAATGCATGTTAGCCTGGCCTTGTTGATAGTCCGTTATAAAATTCGCCGCTTTAGCGACGGAAAGGGGCGCTAAAGTCGCGATAACATGCTTGATAATATGCCCCCACGTCCTTTTCCTTCTCTGCCCACCCCGCCTGTCCCCGAACGCCGAGCCTTATCTGTAGGCCTTGACGATTTCTGGCATCGTGGGTCGCATGTTTAAAGTAAAAAACTAGGGGAACGGAACCTAATAAATTAAAGAAGTAGGGGCACGCAGTGCCCTGCCGATCCAGCCCACTTCGACTACTGACTTTAACCATCAAAGATTTTCTTACAATCAGGTTGTCGTAGACGCACTTTAACCATCAAAGACTTTCTTACAAGCAGGTTGTCGTAGAAGATTCTATTTCATCTGACCGGACGGTGCTGCAAGGGCTTTCATAGCTCAGTAGGTGTCGCATCTGTTGCAGTGCTTGTGGGGGAGAGAATTTCAGCACCATCAAACCTGCCTTTCATCTTTGAAGTGAGTGTAAGAGCCAAGAGTCACCGCATGAAATACCACATGTGGCTTTGCTACCTCCTCCTTAACCTAGTGCTTTGAAGCTGCAGGAAGCACTAGAAAATCCAACTCAAAAGCGCCAAATAGATATTATAACGAGACTGCAGTTGTTTCACCATAAGGCTCGGGGCTGATTGATTACGGATTTGTGATGTCCTTGCGTCTCCTTTCCTTAAGTCAGATTTACAAAGTCACGCAAGAGGCAATTTGTAAAGAAATATAATGCAAGGCAGTCGCTTGCGCTGCGCTGCATTCTATTTCAAGCTGGGAGACGTCCCATGGCTGAAGCATGAGTGTTCCTGTGCATCCACCAATGGATTTGACGCAAGTCCGAATGTAAACCTGGGATTGCGTCAAATCGGCAAATCAGTGCGCCTCCCGGAGGCTGTAGTAAAGAGAAGAAAATAATCTTTTTCTCCTCTTTATTTCCTCCTATGCGTGGTGCATTCTGCAGCACACAAAGAAAGAGGGAAAAGCCTCTTTATCCTGTCTGCGTCGCGGTGCAAGGGTACCAGCGCTGACGCTAGGCAGGGCAAGGAAAGAGCAGAAAGGCTCCATATCTTTGTAAATTTGGAGCCTTTCTGCCCACTCCCTTTTACGCAACGCAGCACAGCACGCTCCCTTGCTGTATTTTATGATATAATAGTGTGTCCCTTAATATTTAATTGCCAATAGACAAGTGGCCCTGATTACGTCTTCCCGGGTACGTTATTTATCAGGTGTGATAAATATCACCTATTACAAGTTTCTGGGAGTAACATGGATTTTGGCTCTTCCTGAACCAAAATCTGCATGGTACGCTCAAAAATGTTTTCCCTGTTTAATTCTTGCAGGTTTGACCTGCCAGAATTAACAGAGGGTGAGATATGCAACGCACTCAGGCCCATATTTAATAAAATTTGCGCCATGGATGTACCTCTTTTTCTGGTGCAGCCACAACGGAAAATGTTATGTGTGATTTACAAAGCTGCGTAAATCAGATTTGCGTGGCTTTGCATGGGATTTTCCCCAAAAGTAACACAAAGAAGCATGTAGCGCTGCCTTGTGTTACTTTGCGTCAGAGAGGGGTTGCAGCATGGCGCAAGGGTGCCTGCGTTGGCATTTGGAGACAGCAGAAATGGACCATATTTTAGTAGATATTGTGCTTTTCTGCTGTCACGCTTTCATGGAACACAGCGTAGCAACTTTCCTCGCTGCCCAGCATTGTGTAAAAAGTTAGTAGATATCCCTCTCAGTAATTACTGGATGCAGTAAATACCAACTAATTCGGGCCCCTGTGCAAACAGGGCCGTACCCAGGGGTCAGAAATAACCAACCCACTCGTAATCAGGGTTTGCGTGTGATGCTACAGTAATTGTGAACGTTCTTTTTGCTTTAATGAAAAAATAACTCCTACACAGGCAGGCCAGTGACATACAGACCTCAGTCTATGTCTGTGGATTGTATCAATGCCCAGAACTAAGGGGTCCCATTGACTAATCTTTCAAGCAATGCAGGGCAGCAAGCAAAGCTGCTGATCTGCGTTGCATAAAACGGAGAGAGCAGAAATGCTCCATATTTACAACGATATAGAGCACTTCTGCTCTCTCCTTACGCTGGCGGACTGTGTGCAGCATAGCGCCAACGCAGTCTCCCTTGCATCATAGTGCAAGTGTGCCTGAGTTGCAGACAAGGTTGTTTTTGAGCAGGAGCTGACACATTTCTGATCAGTAATAATTCTTAGAGCCATTTTTCTATGTTTTACTGTGCGCTACAGACAGATATTTAAAGATATTTCCTCTTGTTACACCTCTCAGGGGAAGGTGTAGCCGCTTGATGCATTCCCGGGTTTACTAGCTTTAGTAAATCTGGGAATGCGCCAAAATCCATGGTGGATGCATGGGAACGCCCATGCTCCACCCATGGAACGCTGCCCAGCTTGAAATGTAACGTAACGGAGGGCAAGCAGCTGCATTGCTTTACATTTCTTTACATAGCTATGCAAGGTGGTGCAAATTGCCCCTTGTGTGACTTTTTAAATATTAATGAAGCCTTTGCATTTTCAATGTGTTACCTTGCCCGACCCAAGGATAATGCAAAGCCTGTATGAATCTGGGCCTAAGTGTCACCCCTAGTGCTGGTCTAAGCTAATAGCATCATACTCAATGCACAAAAAAAGAAGTGTAAGTATCAATAAAGAACTAAGGGGCATATTAGCAAGACCGGCGATAAAATTATCGCCGTTTTAGCGGCAGGAAACTGTTGCTAAAACGGCGATAATGGGCTTGCTAATATGCGTTATAGAATTCCAATAGAAGCCCAGGTTAGATGTCCTGCACGTATAACCTGGGCTTCTATTGGAATTCTATAACGCATATTAGCAAGCCCATTATCGCCGTTTTAGCGGCAGTTTCCTGCCGCTAAAACGGCGATAATTTTATCGCCGGTCTTGCTAATATGCCCCTAGAGGACATGAAGCTAGGTTGGAAGTGAAAGCACACACAGAGACCCCTTTTGGCCATCAGTGGAACTGCAGCCTTTGGTGCTCGTGTAATCTTGATGACAGTCATTCGGAACACATCTCTTCTTCATGCAAGTTGAACAGGTACTTAGCCAGAAACTAATTCAGAAAATCTGTTGGGAAAATCAGTAAATCCGTACTAAACTGTCACAGGTTTTTACAAAAATTAGAATTAAATTGGAGATTGTGACATTTTAAGATGAATATGATATCACATGATGTAGCGCCACCTAAGCATCGCTCTCACAGTGCACGGGGGCATATTTACAAAGAAGTGATGGTGTGCAGCGTTAGCCTTCTTGGCTTAACGCCGCGCTCTGCCACTTCTGACACGCAGGGCTGCACAATATTTACAATATGCGTTACCCCTGCAGGGGAAGATTGTTTGGGCCTCATTTATGAAAACTGTTGCATTGCTGCGTGAAAACAGCGGTGCAACAGTTTTCACTGCGCTCTCCTTGCGATACGAAGGATGCGCCGTATTTAATGTACGGCGCTCCATGTCGCAAGGAGTTACAGATACGTCAGTATTTCTGATGTATTTGTAAGCGCAGTAATGACACATTGCTGGAGTGTCTCACAAAAGTGACGCAACTCCAGTAATGTGCCATTACACATGGGCAAGATCCATGATAAATATTCCTGTGTCAGTCTTACGCCTGCTGTGTGGCAGGCGGAAGATTTTGATGCAGTGGCGTCCTAGCAGCTTCATGAAAGGGTTTCAATGCTTTTGCATTTGACTCGTGAGGGACATCTAGTAACGACTAGTGGAACTGCAGCTTGATGTATTAATAATTTCAATGCTTTTGCATTTGACTGTGAGGGACATCTAGTAACGACTAGTTGAACTGCAGCTCTTTGTAGAATTATTTTGATATTGGACACTATAATATTCACTGCCCACTGCTAATCTTGTCCCATAATGCTTTGCAGGGCCTTTGGCTGGGATTGTATTTTTGCCCATAACTGTGCTTGGGGTGGTCCTAGGAGGAAGGGACCACCACTGAATCGTTCACATGATATGCTTTTTGTGTTCAAGGCATCTGCTTGGTCCTCCCCCTAGGTTAGGGGGGACCCCAAAATCATCACCTCTCTCATTGCGTGATACTTTCTGTGTCAAAGTTCACTTTTGTAAATTGGTTATATGCTTTTTAGCATAGAAAATTGCATTATCAAGGCATTTGTAAGTATTAATTAAAATGCTGTTATGCTACTTCAGTTAGTACAGTTTTTCATGAGCCTGGACTGTTATCACCGCTTTACATTTTTGCAGTGTCATATACCATGATCTTGAGCCAATGGCATTAAAGTGCTTTACAAAAGAACCAGACTTTAAAAAATATTTTTGCCACATTGTGTTATGCTATCTTTAGGTCTTGCATTAGCCAAGACTCTTGGGGGGGGGAAAGAAGTGACGGAGCGCGGTGTTATCCTTGTTGGCTTAACACCGCGCTACGCCACTTCTGAAACGCAGGGCTGCACCGTATTTACAAGAATACAGTGCAGCCATGTGTTTCTCACTGCGCTGGTGCTAAATTTAGCAGCCTAGAGTAATGATTGTTTATGTGCAGGAAGGTGTCCCTTACTGCACATAAACAATCTGAAATGGCATTTTGTAACTTCTATGTGTGCTGCATTGAGCAGCACACATAGAAGTTGCAACTTGTCTTTTTTTTTTAAAGATTGTTTATGTGAAGGAAGGGATGTCTTCTTAAACATAAACAATCAATGGCGTTTTGCTCTTTCTAAGTATGCTGCACATTTCAGCACACATAGAAACAGCAAAAACGAGGAGAAATAAAGCATATCTCCTTGTTTCACCAGGGTAAGACCAGGGGGCAGATTTACAAGCCCATTGCGCCACCAGTACGTCACTTTTTGTGACGTACTGGTGACGCATTTTACTGCTCCATATTTACAAGGGCAGGAAAAGCCACCCTGCGTGACTTTTCCTGTCCTTGTAAATATGGCCCCTTTACACGCAGCACTTTGCGTGGAAGGGGTGTCAATGGGTGTTGCTATGGGTGTTCCCAAGCAACACCTATGAAACCAGACACATTTCGAGATTTACAAGGAACTGTAAATCTGGAAATGCGTGTGAATGCTACGGCTCCCCAGGGGAGGCGTAGGGAGGCCAACAAGGAGAAATTTTTCATTTCTCCTTGTTTTTTCCTCTTTCTACAGCACGCATTGAAAGAGGAAAATGCCTGTAGTGATTGTTTTTGTGCAGGAAGGTGCCCCTTCCTGCACAAAAACAATCTCCCTATGACGCAGGCATCCTTGCACCATGGTGCAAGGGTGCCTGCGCCCGTCATGGCTGCAGTTTGTGCGCCACCGCAGGGGAAGCACAGAGATGCTACATATTGTTGTAAATATGTTGCATCTCTGTGCTTTGAAAGTGACTCAGTGCGGCGCAGCCAAATGGCTTGCGGAATGCACTGAGTCACTTTCACTGCCCCCAGGTTTCCCCTGGTCTTAATTTTGGCGCTGCCCCATATTTACGCCACCCTTGTAAATAAGGGCAGCGTCAAAATCAATGGGGCATATTTACAATAGTAGTGGCGGAGTACGGCGGTAGCCTCCTTGGCTTAACAATGCACTCTGCCACTTCTGAAACTCAGGGCTGCACCATATTTACAACAATAGGTGCAGCTCTGCGTTTCCACCTGCGCTGGCGCTAAATTTAGCTGCGCAGGGCAATGCAGGCACCCTTGCACCATAGTGCAAGGGTGTCTGCGTTGCAGGGAATATTGTTTATGTGCAGGAAGGTGTCCCTTCCTGCACATAAACAATCTTAAATGGCGTTTTGTAATTTCTATATGTGCTGCTTACTGCAGCACAAATAGAAGTAGCAAAATAGCATTTTTTTATGTGATCGTTTATGTGCAGGAAGGGACACCTTCCTGCACATAAACAGTCAATGGCGTTTTGCTGTGGCCACCGTACAAATTTGCTAGCACAGTGGGCTGCCGGACAGAGGGCGCTGTATTTTAAAAGGCAGGACACAGTGATTGGCATGGTACGCTGAATTAAACTACATGCCCCTTGCTGCATTGGGCTCTAGCTTGAACTGTGGGTTATTACATGTAGCTGCATATTAGCATTGTTTTTGATTTTTTGTGTTTCGGTTGACCATGGGCAGCAGATGCTTCTGGGGTAGAACTGTATAGTTAGAGTTGGGTGGGACAAGCAGTTTTGTGTTAATTTTGGATGCTATTGCAGTTTAAGGTAGGCAAGACAGATGTTTGCTACCCTAATACCCCTACCCAATGGCTAGGCAAGGTAGGACACCATATCCCATTAAGCACACAATCCTGTAGAATCTCAATGGGCTCAATAACAGTCAAGAGGGGCACAGTTATGTAATTTGTTAGGCGAAGCATCTTAGATGTCCTATTCCTAAAAGAGGCCCACTTGATGGATACTAACTATAAATTCTTAGGCCGATGCAGTTACAACAGAGCTTTACCTCGGGGTCAAGGAGGGGGCAATGCTGATGCACAAATCATGCCGACTACTTGGGTATGCAACTATGCATGTGCTGGTGATGGGATCGTTATGCAGGCAGAAATGGTAGTTACTTGGGGCCTCATTTACAAACTTTTGGCGTAGGGCAGCACCACAGGCCTTCCTACTGCGCTGCCCTACGTCAAAAGAAAAAGGCAGGAATGCGCCGTATCAATAAGATACAGCGCCTTCCTGTGCTCTGTTACTGCGCTGGCGCTCAAATGGCTGCCATGGCCAACGCAGGCACCATTGCACCATGGTGCAAAGTTCTCCGCATTGTAGGGATGATAGTTTTTGTGCAAGAAGAGAAACCTTCCTGTACAAAAACAATCCATGGAGGTGATATCCTCTTTCTATGTGTGCTGCTGAATTCAGCACACATAGAAAGAGGAAAGAATTAGGAGAAATAATGTTTATTCACCTCGTTGTGGCCCCCTACGCCTCCCATGGGGATGCGTAGGCTTTTGATGCATTCCAAGATTTACAGCTTGTTATAAATCAGGGAATGTGTCAAATGTCATGGGTGTTACGTGGGCACACCTACCGTAACGCCCATGGCACATCTACCATCGTAGTGTGCAACTCATTCTGCCAAAGCTCATGCACCGTCCGACATATCGGGCTCCCTCCTGGCATGGCTGATCTGATAGGAGCAGCCAAACCTCCCAATTCTCACCCAATTAGCAATTGCATGCTCTACACTCAACAGGAGATCCATGATGAGCTTACTGATCACTACAGCAAGCTATATCAATCAGCACTTACTGCTGACAGTGCCGAAGTAGACGCATTCTTTTCCACTCTCCCATTCTTAAGTACAGACCCTGACCAATGCTTGGAGCTCGATGCCCCTATCACTCCATTTGAAGTTAAGGAAGCCATCCGCGCACTGGCCACAGGCAATTCACCGGGTCCTGATGGACTGCCGGCTGAATTTTACAAAGCATGTGCCGACCAGTTGGCTTCCCATTTGTTGACCATGTTCAATGAGGCCCTTTTGCCTTCTCGCCTTCTGATGTCTTTTTGTGAGGCCCTGCTGGTGTCCCGCCCCAAACCAGACAGGAACCCTGCTCTACTTGGCTCCTACAGGCCGCTAGAGTTGCTCAACACAGACTATAAAATATTGGCCAAACTTTTGGCAGATCATCTGGTGCCCCTGGTCGCTGTGCTACTACACCCGGATCAAAACTGGTTTGTGCCAGCCTGCAATAGATCATTAAATCGGAGGCGTCTTTTCCAGGTCCTTGCTTACGCTCCGGGTGCCTACCCTTGTTCCAGGTGCTTGGTTCTGGACCTTGAGAAGGCCTTTGATTCGCTGGAGTGGCCCTTTCTCTTTGCAATACTGCCACAATAAGGCATAGGGACCCGCCTCCTTGGTATGGTGCACCTGCTTCACACATCGCCACTGGTGAGGGTCGGCACAGGAACCCTGATCTCCCACCAGGTACATATACGCAGGTGCAGTAGGCAGGGTTGTCCACTTTCCCCTCTCTTCTTTTCCTTGGCTATTGAGCTGTTGGCACCGGCCATACAGGTCAAGCCAGGGACTGGGATACACCACTAGGTGACGGTCTTCATGCAATCTCTTTATATGCAAACGATTTGCTTCCATATATCAGAGATGTTCACTCTGTCCCACAATCAATAGAGCTCACACTTAACAACTTTGCTCACTTATCTGGCCTCCTGGTTAATTGGCCAAAATCCTACCTTTTTCCTTTTGTGCCCACAATCCTAGACCCTACATTAACTATCAACGGAGTTGTGATTTCCTGGTAACCAGCGGTATTCAGATACCTAAGTATTAGGATCTACCACTCTGAATCGAACCTGCTTTACGGGAACCTCATCTGGGTGACCACTTTCCTGAGGTCACAGATGGCCTTCTGGGCCACACAGCCACTGTCGGTAGCTGGCCGCATAGCGCTCTTCAAGTTGGTCGCTCTTCCTTGTCTCCTTTATTACTTTTGGAATCTGCCATTATATATCGCCCCTCCCCCCCCCTTTTCAGGGCTCTGGAGAGGGTGCTCCAAGAATTCATCTTGAGAAAATCGTGCTGCAGAGTGGCATTGACAAAATTATATTTACCTGTAGACCAAGGTGGGCTAGCAGCACCGAATTACGAACATTATTACCTTGCTTCCCTACTCCAATGGGTGGTGGTTGGCAAGTACGCAGCTTGAGGACACTGCTACGCTGGAGCCGGCAATAGCGATGGTTGCTATCCTTCACTTCGTCCACCCCTGCGCCACCGCCAAGCCGTTATTGCTGTCATCTAGAATGTTGCGGGTGGCATATCGGTGAATTCATCATAGCCTCTCCCTTACTAACTCGACCACGCCATACACAGCAATGGCAATACTTGGCACACCCAGAGGTCGGACCATGACCACAATGACAGCGCGGACCGTCTGGCACGAGTCGGGACTTCATATGCTAGGTAACCACTATCAGGAGGGGCTCCTTATTCCATATGAGACCCTGATGGTAGACGAGGGATTGCCTCCGGGACAATTCCTTTTTCACAGGGCCCTGGTGGTAAATGGGTGACATGTCAAACGAACTAGCAACTCACATGCTCCTGAAATATTTACATGTGCTGGGTGCGGGTCAACATCTGACATGCTGGTTAGCCAAGGCACTGCGGCACCATGCTGCAACACCCCTTGCATCATTATTCCTCAATTGGGAAGCAGCATTAACAAGACCACTGACAGACAAAGACTGGACTGCAAAACTAGCAAGCACAATGTACGTACCCCGTAATTCCAGATTTCGGCTCATACAATTTTATATAGTACACCAAGCTTATTTAACCCAAGCCAAGATTAACCATTATTTTAACAAAACAGATGCCTCCTGCTCTCGATGTCACCAGCTCAATGCTGACTTTCTCCATTTGCTATGGGCCTGCCCAACCTTACAACATTACTGGCACAAGATAACCCACCACCTTTCCATCTGCACGGGAAGACCTGCTCTACATACCGCTGAAGCCTGCTTGGTGGGACTCTACTACAGGGATAAAAAACACAAAGCTACCTACTGTTTTTTGGATCTGGGGTTATTGATGGCTAAGTAAGCGCCTCAATACCCGCCGGTGGAAATCACCTGAGCCTCCGACGTGGCAGGCCTGGTCACATTCTATTATCAGTTGGGCCAAATCGGAGAGCGTTGCGCTTCATAGAGAAGACAATCTGGGCCTCCGGAAATATCCACTCTCAGCTAACTGAAATACTATTTTGCTTGGCCTTCAGACCTCCTTGCCTGATGGTTCACCGCTTACGAGTGATGCCAACGATTGAGTTGCGGAGGGGAGGGGGGCCCCGCGCACCACCTCTGAGTCTATAGGCTTTTCTATGTGCACTGCTGTGCTTTGAGACGTAAAACCGTACCGTGCTAGAGCCAGAGGGTGAAAATATAGAGAATTTGGATTACTTTGCTATTCATGGCTGTTATAATTGTTCTTTTTCTATAATATGGCTGTTTGATGGATATAGAATATACTTCTTTACTTCGTGATTTGATATCCCAATTATGTTGGCTGATTTTGGTGGTGTGTATTGGCACCATGTGTACTATGCATGATTACACAACTTTGCATATGTCGACTCATATCATTTCACATGTCACTATGTCTAGATTGCAAAAAGACAATGTATAAAGTAGGATCTGCTTTCATGGTTACCCCCACTTTGTGCCTGGTGTCAGTGTGTTTTTGACTTAGCCTGCTGGGTCCCTGCTCTCTCCCCTAAATTGGCTCTGGTAAGTACTTTAGTACCTCCACTATTGGCTACTGGTGTACCCTTATAAGTCCCTAGTATATGGTATTGAGGTACCCAGGGCATAGGTACACCAGGGGTCTCCCATGGGCTGCAGCATGTATTTTGCCACCCATGAGAAGACCCTTAAACTGTGACTACAAGCCTTTCATTGCAGCTTGTGTGATCTGGTGCTTGCACCACTCACAACAGTATACGTTTCTTTATATATGAGGTTACTTCACTTAACACCTACTGGTGTACCCTTATAAGTCCCTAGTATATGTACTGAGGTACCCAGGGAATAGGTACACCAGGGGTCTCCCAAGGGCTGCAGCATGTATTTTGCCACCCTTGGGAGGCCACTTAAACTGTGACTACAGGCCTGCCATTGCAGCCTGTGTGAGCTGGTGCTTGCACCACTCACGACAGATATAAGTTTCCTAATATCTGAGGTCACTGCACTTAACACCGAAAAGTAACCCCTATGGCAGGCTCTTCAGTCCTGAGGGGAGGGTGCTTGGTTACAAGTGTGAGGGTGCCCCTGCATGAGCAGGACACCCCTACAAACCCCAAATGTGAATCTCCAGGCTTGTAAGTGCAGTCAGACATTTTAAGGTATATAGTGGACATCAGTCATTATGAGATGTCTAACTATATAGTGGCTGCACTGAACCTGGTCATATTTGGTATCAAACATGCTGGAATCATATCCCAACACTGATTCCATTGCTGGAAGTATGATCCCATGCACTGGGGGGCTCCCTTTGGGTACCCCCCTGTACTCCCGCTAACAGCCTTTCAGGGTCTGCCAGAAAGCTAGTGCTGCTGCCGTCCACAGACACAATTCTGCCCTCAAGCTGCTGAGCTGAGCTCGTGCAAGGTAAGGTAGAACAATAGGTTTCCTGTCACAGGGTGGTGTGACCACCTCCCAGACAGGACTTAGTGTATTGGGCTGGGGTGGGGTGCGCTTGCCAGCACCACCAGACTGCTTTGAAGGGCACATTTGGTGCCATCTTTGCATACTCCGGTTTGAGCCAGTTCAGGAACCCTTGGTTGCAGCTCTGGCGCAAAACTGGACAAAGGATAGGGGAGTATCCTCCTTTCTGTCCAGCCCTTCCTCTAAGAGGTGCCCACAAGTCATCCAACCCTTTCCCTAGCTACTTAAGGGCGCCCCTCTGAGTGGGTCCTTAGATGTGTCGCGGAACAAGACTCACCTCTGAAACCAAGACAATCTTCGACCGTCTGGACACTGGGACTTGGTTGAACTTTGCCTGGTACCGAGACTGAATCAAGTAAGACTCCTGCTGCTTCTGGTCTCGCTGTCCCTCAAGTTGTCTGTTTCTGTGCTTCATCCAGGGTCTCCAGAAGGACTGTGGGCATTAAGGACATCCAAAGTAATCTCCCTTGGAGTGAAGGAGTCACTCACCTGCATATGCAGTCACCGCAACAAAGCTGACCGGTCTGCGGCTCCTTACGTCCCACTGACTTCCCGAAGCCCAGCAACAGATGTGGTGGTTCTGTAGCTCCCTAGATCCTGAGCTGTTTTATCAACCATTTTGAGGACAGTATCCCTTGTCGGAGCCACTGGGACTTAACCCCTGTGCACTGCGTTGGCTTGCAGTTGCCAAGGCTTGTTGGCTCTGCACTCCAAAGATCTTCAGGCTAGAAGAAGCTCCAGCCTCCAGCCCCTCATCTTCAGAAGATCAGCATCCTCGCTGCATCCTCTGCACAGTGGGCCTCCATCTTTGGTAAGCTGCCTGAGGTCCTCTTGTGACTCCTGTGCCTTTAGCCTGTGGGTCCTCCTGAGGGTCTTCTTGTGCTTCAGTGGGCTCCCCTGCTTACTCGGGGCCTGCTCTGACTCTCCTGCACTTGGTGACTACCTTGGACCTTGCTGGTCCCTACGTCAACATCTTTTCGCTCTCCACTCCAGTTGCGGATACCAAGGCTTGTTGGTGCTCCCCCCCGGACACCAACCACCTGGACACCAACCACCTAGACACTGACACCTGACATGGGACAGCTTGTGCACGGCTCCTGGTCTTCCTAAGCATCATCTGGTGCTCACATGCAGCAACAAGGTCCCCATCCTCTCTTCTGAACCTCCAGACATCGGTGGGTATTGCTGTTCAGTGCCTCCTGGTCATCTCCAGGTGGCATACAGGGCCGGACTGGCCGTAGCGGGCACCGGGCATTTCCCCGGTTGGCCACCAGGGTGGGGGCCAGTTTTGGGCCCCTGTGGGCCGTTTTTGTTACTGGGGGCCCAAAATATCGGCCCATACGAACAGCTTGGCCGCACCCCCTCAGCCCCCCAGGGGGGCCGGCCGAGCAGTTTGCCAGGGGTGGTTTCAGTTCCCAGTCCGGCCCTGGTGGCATAGACTCTATCCACTCTGCTTGTAGGTTCTTCACTTCACGAATCACCCCTATGCACCCGGCTTCCTTGGTGCAGGTAACCTGGTTCCTGTGGCATCCACGGTTGGGGTGGCTCTCCAACCTTCTGTCTTCCAAGGGTTTCTTCGGGGTCCTCTGGGAAGGGTCCTTATTCTTTAAAACTGCAACCGCGACTTGTCTTTGACTACCATTGGGCAAGCGGCTGTGTTTCCATCCTGCACACAGCCTCCGTGGAGTTCCTGGGTACTTACCGTGGGTGGTTCCATGTTTCCCCAGCTCCTCTGAGTATCCTGGTCCAAGTCCAGTTCTCCTTTACAGTTCGCATTCCACTTTTTTAGTACATGGTTTGGGCTCCCCATGGAGAACAGTAAATATTTGTGCTACTTACCTGATTATTTTGAAGTATTCTTGTGTATTGGGTTGGTATCTCCGAGTAGGAGATATACCAATGTGTTAATGATTTTTCATCTAATCTACACTGTTGATTAAATGTGGTAAAACAAGCTGCTTTACATTCCTTCAAGATAAGCCTGAAGGCTGCTCTCAACAGCTTCCACTTTGAGAGCTTTCTATGGTTATCAAAGACCACTAAAATCACCATAAGTGTTGCCTGGATTAGTGCCGGGTGCATCCCTTGACTTAGTGTGCACCATATACTAAGCCAGCCTCCTACAGACAACTATTCTGTTTTTGCATCACGTGCCCTGTGCGGATATTGTGTGTATAGGGCAGTCTAACATGCATATTGTATTAAATACAAAACTAATAAACAGATCAAATATGAGGCCACACAAAGCCACTTTGCGTGGCTTTGAATGACCTCATAGATATGGAGTAAGGCAAGGCAGCGCAAAACGCTGCGTTGCCTTACTATGCGCTAGGGAGTTGTTCCATGGGCATTGCAGTGGGTATTCCCACACAACACCCATTGATTTTGATGCATCCCCAGATTTACAAGACCATTTATAACTGGGGATGCGCCAAATCCTTACGCCTCCCCAGGTGAGGCGTAACAAGCAGAAATATCTTTATTTCTCCTTGTTTTTTCTTCTTTCTAAGTGTGCCGCATTCTGCAGCACACATAGAAAGAGGAAAACACCTCTATGGATTGGTTTTATGCAGGAAGGTTCCCCTTCCTGCACAGAAACAATCCTGCCTACAACACAGACACCCTTGCACCCTGGTGCAAGGGTGCCTGGGTTGGCGCTAGACTGCAGAAACTGCGCCAGAGCATGGGGAAGGACAGGAATGCACCGTATTGGATAAATACGGTACATTCCTGCCCTTTCCCTGTGGTGCAGGGCAGCGTAGCTAGCTAACTTGCTGCCCTGCGCCACCATTTCCGTAAATATGCCCCAACATTTCTTGTGAAGATACTTGCAAAGAGGCTGGTCAGGGTCATCAAATTTTATGTGCATCAAGACCAGAATGGTTTTATGCCCAGACGCAGCACTTAACGTTGTCTCTGGAGACTGCATCTAATCCTGGCGAGAAAACACAAAGTGTGGGGCCACCACACTTCACTTACTCCTCTTTGAGAAGGCCTTTAATTCCACAGACTGTAGGTTCCTACTGCAAGTCCTTCCTAAGATGAACTTTGGCCCTTGTTTCATGATATGTATTAAAATCCCACACTTGTCACTCTGGGCACAAATCAGGGTCAATAGAACTCCTTCGGACTACTTCCTGATCGAGCGGGTCACCAGACAGTGTTGCCCCCTGTCCCTCCTTTTGTTTGCACTAGCGATCGAACCCTTGGCCGAGTAGATCAAGATAGATGCTTTGATGGAGGGCTTCAGATGGGCGTACCAGCTGGAGGATGGCATCTTCCTGCATGCAGACACTGTGCTTCTCTTCTTGCAATTTCCCAAAATAACTGGATCCCACATGATGCAAATACTGCGCCTCTCCTGTGACGTGGCAGGCCTGACTGTAAACTCGAACAATTTGCTCCTGGCACAACTTGACCAGTCGGAAGATGAAATGTCATGGCATCCCCAACTCCAGGTACAAACAGGCAGATTTAAGTACTTAGGAATTCACATAACATTGCACCCTCAACAAGTATGGAACCTCAACATTACCCCCTTAATGACTCAACTCGACCAATACCACTCTTCACCTATCTATAATCAGGGTCGGATTGGGATCACAATTAGGCCTGGGCACCCCTAAAAAAAGTAGCCCACATTCCCAAAACATTACTTTTTGAAGTTTTCTTTATATGTTATAAACTTGCTCAAAGGCAATGTAGAATTTACCATGAGCACCAGCTGCATTGCACAAAATTAAATTCATTTTTACTTTAGATAGGGAGATTAAGTGATTTGCCCAGCATCAATGGATGTTGAGCTGATGCCAGAACTCAAATATACATATCCAGTTTCAACGTCAGCAGCTTTGCGACCATAACGCTACAGTCTATGTTTTTTTCTCTGGGAAAGGTGACCTCACAGAGTGTCCTTTTCTCTTACTCAGGGTATGACCTGGTCCTGAAAAGAACCCGGCTTCTGCTTCTCCTCCTCCAGGTGTGCTTAGGTAAGAATTGCCCCCCTTCGAGGCCCCAGAATACTCCCACATTCCCGTCACCCACCATGGCATAAACTTAAAGTGAGCCGGGGAATGACACTGCTTCTGGGCCGGGTCGGCCACATGAGGTAGGGGGCCGGGGTAAGAATGCCCTATGGCCCAAAACAACACCTGGCCCCCAGCCTCTGTTTGGCAGCATGGCAGGGGAGTGCCCATGAAACTGGCATCACATTACAGTATTCTGGCATGACTGGGAAAGACAGTAAGTGCCAGATTTAGTTTGGCGGGTGAGATACTCATCCCATCTGCCGTATTACAAGTGCCATAGGATATACCACATTTGTAATACGGCGGAGGGATATCCGTCACATTTGTGACAGTGTATCCCATCCGTCAATCTCTAAATCCGGCCCTAATCTCTGTGGGCCGGTTCACAGAGACCCTAATAAATGGCCCACAGGTAAATCCGAGGCACCAGCCCATCGCCCAATGCCTGACTCCCCGCCTTCCCAATCCGTCCTCTTCTATAACGGGTAAGATAGCGCTATTCAAAAAGATCACCCTTCCGATATTCTTATATGTCATTTCCACAGATTATAGCACTATCCTTCTTTGACACACTGAAAGCCAACAGGCGGAAATACTTACGATTGGGCAAACAACCGAGGGTATCTAGGATCAAATGTACACAAGCCATCTATGAAGGCGAATTGGGCATGGTGGATATCCAAATTTACTACTGCGACGTCCACCTCACAATCATAAACGATTGGATCTTTGGGGACAGAGATAATCCGGCCTACTTGCGGGAACTGGAATATTTCTTGACACTAACCCTCACACCTCCTATACCAGCCCAAGACCCTAAACCACCTCCTGGCGGGACGGAAAGTGCTACTGCACATTCTTTGGTGTAAACGTCTCATGCTTGAGACCCACCTGTGGCAGGGAGACTGGCTTCCATCAGTAAAGATGTCCCCTGAATTCAGGGCCTGGGACCACACTAGGATTTCCAAACTAAACAACATTTGGTGTAGAGAACGCTTGAAATCATTTACAAACTTGTCCAATGAATTCCAATTACATAAGTCGCAGTTTTTAGATTTCTTTAGCTGAGGCACATGATTGCCCCAATACGAGATTGTTTGGTGCATCCCCTGCAATTCAATCCCTTGGACTGCACAGTCATTTTAGACCTATTAAGCAAAGGGGGCATATCCACCATATACCGCTCCCTGGTAATCAATACCCCAGTCCCTATGAGCAAGCTGCACTTCAACTGGGAAACAGACCTTGGCACGCTTGACAACAATGAACCCAAGTAACTGGCAATCAATAAACCTACACCTAAGGTGGCCCAGCTGGGTCACATGAACTAGATGAGAGGCACCAGAGCATCATGGTGCCTGCATTGGCACTAGGCAGCACATTGTGCTCCACCACCGATAACCAGCCCACCATCACCACCTGGAAACCGGCTACCACAGAAGACACAGCCACGACCATGAAGAACACCCACTCAGGAGCCCCCACCGACCCCTGCTCACCGCATATCTACCACAGAGCCGCCACCACCATAGCACCCGAACTGTGCTGATCATTAACACCTCCTTCGAATCCGGCTCCTTCCCTGAAAACTGGAAGCGGGCAGAGGTCAAGCCCCTCCTCAAGAAATCCTCGGCTGACCTGACAGACCTGAAAAACTACCGGCTAATCTCTCTCCTTCTCTTCACAGCCAAAGTCACCGAGAGATTCGTCAATGCCCAACTGCCCACCTTCATCGAAGAGAACGCCATCCTCGACTCCTCCCAGTCTGGATTCCGCAGCAACCACAGTACCGAGACCGCCCTCGTCGCCGCCACCGATGATATCCGCATACACCTCGTCCAGGGCCACACAGCGGCCCTCATCCTACTAGACCTCTCCGCAGCCTTCGACACCCTCTCCCACCGCACTCTCACCACCAGACTCCACAACGCTGGCATACGGGGAACCGCCCTTGACTGGATTCGCTCCTTTCTCACCGGCAGAACCCAAAGGATCAGACTCCCACCTTTCCTCTCCAAACCCACTGAGGAGTACCCCAAGGATCCTCGCTTAGCCCCACGCTCTTCAATATCTACATGGCCCCCCTCGTCACCATCGTCAGACAGCACGGGCTCAGCATAATATCCTACGCTGACGACACCCAGCTCATCCTCTCCCTCACGAAGAACCCCGAAGACACCAGACTCAGCTTCCAGGAAGGAATGAAAGACGTTGCAGCCTGGATGAACAACAGCTGCCTTAAGCTCAACTCGGAGAAGACAGAAGTCCTCGTCCTTGGACCCTCCTCCACCACCTGGGACAATACCTGGTGGCCCTCCGCCCTAGGAAACCCACCCACTCCATCAGACCATGCCCAAAACCTCGGCATCATTCTAGACTCCTCCCTCACCATGACCCACCAGATCAATTCCGTCACCTCCACCTGCTTCAACTCCCTCCTCATCCTCTGCAAGACCTTTAAGTGGATGCCCCCCGAATGCAGAAAGACTATCACCCACGCACTCATAACCAGCAGACTGGACTACGGTAATGCCCTCTACGCCGGAATCAACAAAACCCTGCCACACAAGCTCCAAACCTTCCAGAACACCGCAGCCAGACTTGTCCTCGGAACCCCACGTCATGAGCACATGACCCAGCACCTACGAGACCTCCACTGGCTCCCCATCGAGAAGAAAGTGACCTTCAACTTAAGCTACTCACCCACGCCTACAAATCCCTCCACAACATTAGACCCAAATACCTCAACGAAAGAGTCTCCTTCCACCTACCCAAAAGGAACCTCCGCTCCGCCGACCTCGCCCTGGCAGAGACCCCACGCATCCACAGAACCAGAGCAGGTGGAAGAGCCTTCTCCTTTGTCGCAGCAAAGACCTGGAAGGAGCTCCCAGTCAACATCAGACGCTCCCCCACTCTGCACACCTTCTGGAAGAGCCTCAAGACCTGGCTCTTCGACTGATCTGGAGCTGCCCCCTCCCCCCACAGCGCTTGAGACCCTCACGGGTGAGTAGCGTGCTTTAAAAAAACCCTGATTGATTGATTGATTGATTGTGTGCTGGCGCAATGAATGGACAGGAATGCGCTGTATCATGTTAAATGTGGTGCATTCCAGTCCTTTCACACAGAGCAGCAAGCTGTCTTGTGGCGTGAAATAATGATAAATCTACCCCAGAGTTTAAAATATACCTCAGAACCACCACTGTGACCATCTGCACCTGCCAGATAGACACGAACCCAAGGCAGAGAGGAGCACAAGGAAAGCAGAGTTGGACCAGAAGGTGGATAGGTGCACACAACGCTGTGACCAAAGTCCAAATACTGGAACCGCACATGACAATGGATATGATTCTGTCTGGCAAGCTGCCAGAAGGGTCTGGACTGTGTTTGAGTCCTGAACCAATCAGGATAAATTATGAATGAGAGCTGAAAGGTCCTGTCGCAGTCAACTTCATCAGTCCATGCGTCCCCTGCTGATTGACTCTAAAGACTGTGGACTACGTGTTATCCATTTTGTTTTCCATGGGATAGACTTGCAGTGGGGGCTGGTTACATTTAAAAGTGGTGGGGCATAAAAGTTGGGTATGAATTTTCTATAGCGAGCGACGTGAGCAAGCTAAATGGACAAACGTGGGGTACAGGGTGGGTCCTCCTCCTGAGAAAAAAAACATTGGCAAATTGTGCATTTTAAAGCAAATGAAGTAATGATGAAACAAGGCTTTAAAGCAGTGGAAAAGTATCGTCTTGAAATGTTAAACACAATAAATACTGCCCCATAACTTACTGAAATAATGTGTTCAACAGTTACTGTAATGTGCAAATTGTACTGCGCGAAATCTTCAGCCCTTTAAAGTGTGTGCTTGCTTGCCTAGTGCTTTGCACTGCATGCGGCATCAACTTTGGAAGAAAATGCTCTAACCAGGCTTCAGGAAGCACCCACAGCTGTGACTGAAATCAGTCATATAGAAATATGTGCAGACCGGTCTTTAAGTAGAATGAAAAAAGTGGTGTCTCTCTAAAATGGAACATGCAAAATAAATTTCTATGATTTCCACAGTGTGCCACCCGACCAGTATTTTGTTTTCTCTCTTAGATGTAATTGCATCCAGATATTTAACCCAGCAACTGACATATACCTAAAACCTGTCAGTACGATTGGCTTTGTCAATGGTTGTTAGCTGTTTCAGATAAATGAGTAACAACAATGATTTGTTATAAATAATTAGCATTGGAAATGTTGCAATTCTGAAATTGTGAGTCTGTGAATTAAATAGTATTGAGGCCTGTGGAAGGAGTTTTGGCCTTCAGTTATGTGCTCTTTTTGTTAGATATATATGCTCTTTTTCTCTGCATATCTCGTCTTTCTGCACATCTTTAACCCCCTCTATTTCCTATTCAGCATCCTCTTTTCACTCTTCCCTGAATGCACTTCCTTTCATCTCCCTCAATTCACCACTTCCAAACATACACTGCACTCACTCACATTTAAGCAGTTTATCTCCTTTTGCTTTTGTCTTGTAAATATTTTGACATCTGTGTACCCCCTTCACACACATTTCCACAGAATTTAAATTGCAACTGGAATACATGGCCATTGTTCTGTGTGCTCTGCAGAGAGGCCAACCCACTGACAGGCACTTTGCATTGGCTTTGTCTTCAGCCTCAGCGTCAGCGTCAGAGCTCTCAATCAAAGACCCTCATAAACACCTGGCACAGCTCAACGTATTCACTATGCAAGAGTAATAAGATGCATAGAAATAAATACAGAAACACAAGATGATAGAATAGCTAACTCGCTGGCAATGCAAGATTAAGTAAAACACGTGAAATAAGAGAGGAACTAGATTGCTAACATGCATTGCCTTAACGTTTTTAACATTCATTGTTCGTAAATCAATCCATGTTTTGGGCATTAACGTTAAGGGCATGAAGATAGGGCCAGTTTTATCGCCACACAGCAGATAACTGTCTCTACTATAAGTACAAATTTCTCCCTTTGCGCTTGACTCGGATATTTGGATCAACTTCGCAAGGGAACAAAAACCATGCCCCTCGGTGTATCAATTTCATGGGGGAACAAATACAGCAGTTCCACTTCTAAAGGGGCCAGCGACCTGCAGCTAGGGCCTGTGGAGTGGCAGTGGGGAAGGTTAGAGTTAACAGGGGTCTCAGCACAATATACATAACGCAAGATTACCGTTATAATACTTACCATTACCGAGGACACAGCACCAAATCACACGTATTTGCATTCATTCCTATGTGTGAAGAATGAGAAAGGGTGGGATCTATGCCTGTGAATGACGGACGGCTGCCCTCACGCAGGGACGGAGACACTGAAACTCGAAACAGTGACAGTGAAAGTGTCACTGGCCTATGGTGGATACTACCATAGACTACAATGGAGGGTTTTAGAACGGTAAGCCCTGCGTAGTGCGTCACATTTCAGAAAGTTTATTTACTGCCTGGCTTCCGTCTTCTGCTTCAGAGCAGAGCGAGGCAAGCAGTCTAGGACAGACAACCCAGACTTAAATACATCAATTTGTTTAGAGATACGATCGTATCTCTAAATAAATCGATCTATTTAATATTTGTGCAGGAATGTGTAGGAATTTCCGTGTGGCGCAGCCCCAGAGCCCTAATGGAAAAACTGCTCCTGTATACTTGTTGACATTTCATTTGTATTTTGGGAGAAATGTAGTTTCTTGCTGGGCACATCATGTGGCAGCCCTTCCCTAGGGGCAGAGCTAACTCTCACCCCACACCCATCCAATACAGGCATCACCGGTCAGGTGGCCCTGCTAATAAAAGGTGCCCAGTGCACATGCCCTGGGCCAGTTGTAGTAACCACATCTGATGTGCCAGTGTCGTCCTTATATTGCCATGTGGGCCTAGGGACCACAACTTTACACGTCGCTTTGCATAAAATAATAGTACATTTGCCCCTGGATGTGTGGTGTACAATGCAGCACATATATTCAATAATTCAAATGTTTGGAGTAATTTAAATATTTCTCCTGCTTAGGGCTGGCTCAAGGAGGTGATTTCGTAGGCCTGGGGAATTTCAATTACGCCGGAGTAATTGGAGTCATTTCAGTAGTTCTACGTCACTCTTTGATGCTGAGTTACTGATAATTACGCAATCACACCTGATAGTGTAATTTGGGGGGAAATTTCTCCAGCCAGAGCACCTTTACCGAACGCGAGCAGCTGCTTGCACGAGCTAATCATGTTCTGCTGCATTTAGCGCTATTTCTTAGTACAAAAATGTATCCTTGCATCCATTTTGGATGAGAGGGTGCATTTAGTGTTAAGAAAATATTGATAAATGCCGGGAGTAAGTTGGGGAAAAATCTGACCACCAAGACCACATTTAGCGAGCATGAGTGGTCCCATGCACTCGCAAATAGTGTTCTTCTACATTCAAAGTTATTATTATCACAAAAATGCATCCTCGCTTCCATTTTGGATGCAAGGGGACATTTTTAAATTAAGAAGTATCGCTGAAAAAAGATTTACCCTTTTTGCGTAATTCTGCGAAGTCTTGCTGAATTTTTGGTAATTCTGCGTGATAGCGCTACACAGAATTATGTACGTTATGCCCATCCCTATTTATTTTCTGATAGAAAGCCAGGCCTGATAATCTTTGTAGATCTGGCTTTGTGCCAGAAAGAATGGGTGGTAGCTTCAGAATGACAAACTACCACCCATGGAACTTTTTCGCTAGAAACTAAATACTTATAAAGGCTTTGTGCCGCTTTGCATCACTTTGTGGCGATGCAGTCTTGATAAATCTACCTCTGAGTGTCACCTTTATTCTTGGTGATGTGTAGTGCAGGCTCTGATCTATCTCTTTAGATGTGTCTCTGCACTCACCTCCAGCATGGACATGCAGTAGTGTGCAACATTTCATCTGGTGCTGAGCAGTGCCATTTCATTTATTTACCATTGCCTTTCCAGAGAGTTTCTTGAGAAACATTATTTCTTTTGCATGACTTGTTCTTTCCACTGATGAACAGAAACACACTTGGCTGCATTTCTTTCTTTATCCCTTTATTTCAACAAGGCTGAGGCAGACTAGTGTCTGCTTTCAGGAACTCTCTATGCCTTGTCGGAGATTGCACCCATATTCCGAATGACCCTGGGGTACGCTACATCCTGCCTAGGATGCTCATATAAGGTGAGTAATGTGATGACCTAAGAGAATGCTGTGGGGATCTGGGTACCCGAGCCAGTTGCACTGCTGGGGCCCTGTTTGGATGGATGTCAAATTACTAATGCATTGTACTGTGCATGCGTAAGTTCATTTTACCCTGTGTGTGGGAGAGTGCAATACAAGGTGCGCATGGTCTTGCTCTGTTTCTGCTTGTATCTGTATTTCCGCATCTCTGCTTCCAGTTGGTGAGTCGTCTGTATTGGGTGGCCTTTGGAATATGGTTCGAGTGTTGAACCGCTGTGAAGTATGTGAAGAGAAGGCATACATATATAACATAAAGTCGCACACAACTGAAGGCTGAAGGCCAAACCTCCTTCCACAGGATTCAATACTATTTAATTCACAGACTCACAATTTCAGAATTTAAACATTTCCAATGTTATTTATAACAAATCATTGTTGTTACTCATTGGTCTTAAACAGCTAACAACCATTAACAAAGGCAATCACACCTACAGGTTTTAGGTATATGTCAGTTGTGTTATGTAGCTGAATACAATCACATCTCAGAGTGATACCAAAATACTGGTCGGGTGGCACACTATGGGAATTACAGAAATATATTTTGCATGTTCCCTTTTAGAGAGACCCCACTTTTTTCATCTCTTTTAAAGACCTGTCTGCACATATTTCTATATGACTGATTTCAGTCACAGCTGTGGGTGTTTCCCGAAGCCTGGTTAGAGCATTTTCTTCCAAAGTTGATGCCGCATGTAGTGCAAGACGCTGGGCAAGCACACACTTTAAAGGGCTGAAGTGGTCACGCTCTAAAATTTGCTTATTACAGTACCTGTTGAACATATGATGCACTAAGATATGGGGCAGTTTTTAACATGTTTAACAATTCAAGAGTATACGTTACCACTGCTTTATAAACCTTGCTTGATCACTAAATTCATTCGCTTTAAAATGCACAATCTTTTTTGTTTTTTTTTTCTCAGGAGGAGGACCCACCCTGGACCCCACATTTGTCCATTAAGCTTGCTCGTATCGCTCACTATACAAAAGTAATTCCCAAATTTTACACCCTCACCAATTTCAAATTTCACCAGCCGCCACTGCAAGTCCCACCCATGGAAACAATGCAAAACAAAATTGGATACCACGTAGGCCATCAGTCTCTAGAGTCAATTATCAGGGCATCAGTGGACAAATGGACTGATGAAGTTGTCTGCGACAGGACCTTACAGCTCCCATTCATAATTTATCCGGAGTGTTTCACGACACAAACACAGGCTTAGAGAAGTCTGGACCCTTCTGGTAGCTTGCCAGAGGGAGTCATATCCATTGTTGGTGCGCTCCCAGGGACCTTGGGCACGGCGTTGTGTGCTTCTGTCCACCTTCTGGTCCAACTCTGCTTTCCTTGTGCATCCCCCTACCTGGCGTGTGTGTCTATCTGGCAGCCACAGATGGTCACGGTGGTGGTTCGAAGGATTATAAACTCAGGGGCAGATTTATCATCATTTCACGCAGCAAGCAACCTTGCTGCACTGTGGGAATGTGCTGCATTTAACATGATACAGTTCATTCCTATCCTTTTCTTGCGGTGGCATACCATATGCTGCCTAGCGCCAATGCAGGCACCCATGCAGAGGCAGAATGCAGCACTCTTGAAAGAGGAAACCACGAGGAGAATTTTTTTTAACGCGGTCTATCGCTGCAAACTATTGCCTTGTTAGCAACATATTTACAATATGTCGCTACTTGGCTATATTATCAGATAGCCGCGGCAAAAACTGCAGCTAACACTAGCATCAAGGCGATAAAAAAATTGCTGTTAGCTAGAGAAAAGTGACGAAAGGCCAATTAGCTGCAAAAAAACATTCATGTTAGTCAGCTCAACATCACTTTTCAGCCTCAAGAGGCAAAATAACCTCTAATGAAAAAAATAAAATAAAAACTATGGAATGCAGAATGGAGCAGCCAGGGACAAGTTCAGCACAGGTCTACAACCCCCCCTCCAAACCCCTGAACAGCTAGGAGGACCAGCCAGAGTCCCAGGGGAAGAGGAAATGCAGAATCAGGGCCTCATTTATGAAAAGTGGTGCAGCACTTTTCCTAGCGCCATTCTTGAGAAATCATGGTAGCCGAAGCCTGGCAACGCGGACAGTGTGCGGGGACCAGAGGCCTCGCTGGGCCTGCATCTGAGACCCAGAGTGGGAGGCGGCGGTGCTGGGAGTCGTTGCGGCCTGACGGTAGAGGCGGCCGTGTCGGGCCCAAGCCTGTGGGCTGTGGCGGTACGCATTGAGGTGTTGGCGATCGCCCTTACCTGCTGACGAAGTTTGGGAGGTCACGTGGAGACATGTTGCTGACCTGTGTGAGAAGACCATCTGGCACCCCTTGGAGCTGTGATCAGTAGAGGCACTCCTGCGCACCGACGTAGGGAGGTCTGCATTGCATAACACGTGCCACCACTACACCGGGGTGCACAGAGGAGATTGCCAATGTTGGGCCAAGTCTCTCTGCATCATAGGCTGGAGAATGTGGCACTGGCCGGACGTTGTGGAGGGTGGGGCCCCTGAGCTGCGCTAAACTTGTGTGGCGGTAGCGCTGCAACTTCACGCATAAGGGGGCCCTGTTGCATCACATGAATCGGGAGGTTCCCCGGCGGACTTGGCGGCCACTGCTGTACCCAGGCTTTTGAAATCCCGCCTGGCTGAGGCTCCTGCTGGCTGAGGCACAGATTTGGTGAGAGCGCGGTGGATTGACCCCCCGTGTTGATGTCCAGGTGTGGAGAAGGTGGGACACGGAGCGGAGGAGGCCCAGGGGTTGAGTCGGGCCCAAGCCTAGCGCCAGTGGGTGACGCACATTGTGCCCTGAGCAATCCCTGCACTGCGGCTGACCAACATCACCGAGGGCACTGCACAAGACTGGTGGGGGACTCCACTAACTGGCTCTAGTTGCTGATATCGGCTGTTTGTGGCGGCAGGTGCCAGGGGCATGGGGGTCGGTTCAGAACCTTGGGTGCGGCTCTTGATCGGAACACGGAATCTAGTTACCACAGTTAGATCAGAGTAGGCGACCGGGTGGTGCTGCCTTTCATCGCCCCCTGGTAGTGAGCTCCTGGGTGTACGGGGGATTTCCATTGGTGGCGCCTGAACAAAGATTCCTGGGTAGCATACACCTGACTGGAGGAGAGGGCCCGGCTGGCCACACTGCACTGCACCGCATGTCATATATAGTGCCTGGGAGTCTGGAGCAACGATGGTCCGCCTGCAGATGGGGGCGTGCCGACATTTTGCCGCTCCTGTGTCGGTGATCTGAGCGGCTGGAGATCGCTGGTGCCAGGGCAGGTGACAATGGACAGCCTGGACTGCAAACTACACTCTGTACTCTCAGCGGGTACCTCCCTCGAACAAGCGGGCACTTTGAGGGACGCATAGACAAAATCACAGTCGACTTCACCCCTGACTGCGCAGATCATCACAAGCTGACTTTCAAGGTACATGACATTGAGCAAGAACTGGCCAAAGTTCCTCTGAGCACCCTGAGCGCAGTTTTGGATGTGTAGCAGCTAATGGCACATGTGAAGACACAGGACAGAACAGCAGAGAATGCGGATGGACTCCCAGCGTAACAACGTGAGGGTGCTGGGTGTGCCTGAGGGAGCAGAAGGTGCTGATGCAGTGGCATATACTGAGACAAGGTTGGTTGACCTACTGCCAGCAGGTGCACTCTCCCAATTCCTTGTTGCGGAGCAGGCCCATTGAGTGCTGGCGAGCTGCACGCTTCCGGGGACAGTTCCTAGACCCTTTCTCTTCCGCCTCCGACAGTGATCGTGATGCTGGCCTGAGGGAGGTACGCAAGCTGGGGGAGGGGAAAGAGGATAACGCTACAGTTATTTTCTTCTCTGACTATGCCACGGGGTGCGGAGGCAGAGCGGCTTGTCTCTAGTGGTTAAGCGATGCCTCAGAGAGTTGGACATCAAATACTCCCTCCTCTACCCGTAAAGGCTGCGAGTGATCTCAGTTGTTGACACGCAAATCATTGATGCCGCTGAACAGTGCTGGACCTGGCTGCAATCTACTGGTTGCCAGGTGCTGCGGACTGGGAGTGAAGGGTCTGCGCAACAAGCTGTCATTCATGGAGCCAGTTGTACTGGGAGGAGTAGGAGGAGTAGGAGGAGCAGGCATCCCCGCCACAACTACAAGTCACCCCCAATCTGCAGCAGGTTGTACAAGTGAGGCGGAAGGAGCTGCATGCGGCGCCGACAATGTGCAATCACACTCAGTGACAGGATCCCGACACTTCCCTTGAACGCTCCCCCAGCGACGTGGGCTCCACTGTGACATGGTCATCCGGTGCAGAGCCCGTGCAGCTCCTGGATGCAACTCCTCAGATGGCAGATATCCTAATTAAATGTTGACTGGTTGTGCGTCTCCCCTTCTTCCACAGTTACAGACAGCTCCGCAGAGTGTCTGGCTTTCGGCGGTTCCTGGTCTCCAGCTTCATGTTGCTGAAGTTCCGGTCTACCGAGGGCAACACTTAGAGGGGATCGGGTCCAGTCATCACCCATAGGAAACGGAGCAGTTGTCCAGGTGAGCGATGCATGTCAGGGGTGGTGGTGGTGGTCTCCTTGGTGCTCCGAGCTGCAATGGCATGAAGTCCATGGCGTCGTTGACCTTGCCAAGGATGAATTGTGGGAGTTCCTCAATTATCCTGGCGGCACTCTTGTAACGCTGTGACGTCATGTGTTTGAAGTTCTGATTGCACAATGTGCCACAGCATGTTTACAAACTTTACAGTGCCACGCAAAGCCACTTTACATGGCTTTTCATGGACTTAGAAATATGTGTCCCTTTCATGCATTAAACAGTGTGAAAGGGGCGTTCCATGCAGTGGCGGCCAGCATGCCTCGCGGGTGCCGGGCGAGGGTGGGTGCATGGGGTTGCGGGGGGATGCACGGGGGGCGCGATTGCGGGAGGCTGTGTATTATAAATTAAAAATGAAAAAAATATATAACTTAGCTTGACGTTAGGTCCTGCAATGCAGCTTTGTGATTGGATTTGAGCATCCTGGTTTGATGCTCAACCAGGGAATGGGGGCCAGAGCATGTTCTCCATGCATACTGTAATGCAGCCTGCATGGAGAACGGGTAAAGAACACATGATTGGTTTTTGCGGCCCAAGAGGGCCGATCAAACAGTCATTGCGCACTTAGGAGTGGGCAAACCACTCCTCCCCTGCCCTGCTCTGAGAGCAGAATAGCCCGCCCGCAAAGCAGCACAAACATAAAATGTTATAACTGAAAGATATTATCATTTTATGTTTCTTCTTCTCGCTCTGCTTGAAAGCAGGGGGCGACGCTTCTTTGCCATACTGCCACAGGTTCAATGAGTATTGCTGTGGGCGTTCCTATGCCAAATCAATGGAATCTGAAGCCTTTGCAGGTTTACGAGAAACCGTAAACCTTCAGAATGCGTCAGAATCTAATACCACCCCAAGGGTGACGTTTGGGAGGCACTATGAGGATAAATGTTTTCATTTCTCCTCTTTTTTTAACTTTTTCTATGTGTGCAGCATTCTGCAGCACACAGTGAAAGAGGAAATACCCTGGATTGATATGTTTTGTGCAGGTAGGTGTCCCTTCCTTTACAACATCAACCAACTCCGCAACACAGTCACCCATGCACCATGGCGCAAGGGTGCCTGCATTGGCGCATGGCAGTCACTGTGCGTCAACATAGGGGAAAAATACAGGGGGGCTTATTCATGAGCCCCTTTCAACAGTTTAACACCGCTGGTATGTCATTTTGTTGACATACTTGCAGCGTGAATTTTGCTCCACGTTGCGCCGTTTTACGAAGTGGCACATCTAGGCATATGCGTGACCTTGTAAAGCCCTGTGCCACATTATACCTGCGTCAGGTATGATGTATGCAGAGTGTTCATTCCCACGCAACAAAGCCTCGTAGGGGTAGCGCAGTAAAATCTATCAGATTTCACTGTGACAATTCTAGGACTCCACTGTGTCAAAAACTTCCCCTGCCTCATGGCAGACGTAAGGGTGACGTAGTGCCATAGGGATAGGCTTTGACGTAGTGCCATAGGGATAGGCTGGCCCCATTCATTGCTGGTGTTGTGTCATGCTTGCGACACAACTGCAGCAATGCATGACTTTAGCGCTGACAGATACGTCAGGATTCCAGACGTATGTCATTGATTGTGACATGGAGCGCCGTACAGCAAATATGGCGCAGCCATGGTGTCACAAGGAGGGCGCAGTGAAAAGTGTCCAATAGCTGTTTTATCGCAGTGATGCAACACTTTTCATGAATGGGGCCCAGAAATGCGCCCTATCTTATTGATAGGGCGCATCCCTGACCTTTTGTTTCGGCGTAGGGCAGCATAGCAATACTCCTTGCAGCGCTGTCCAGCACCAAGACATCTTATATGTGGACCCAAGTGTTTGCACCAATTTTAAGACCAGCTATTTTCTGGTCTTAAAAAACTGCCTCTAATTTGATTTTTAGTTTTGGGGGTTATTGACGTACTGGAATTTCTTTGTAAATGTCGCGAAGTGTGTTTAGCAGCAGTTTTTTCACTGGAACGCCTACCTTGCATCTCATTTTCGTTATGTCCCGCTAACAGAAGTGGCGATCTTGAAAATTCACGTTTACGCTGGAAAAGTGCTGCTAACTGCAGTTAGCGGCAACTTGTAAATAAGGCAATAAAAAAAAAAGCTGCCATAACGTCTACAAATTGACGCTACTGCGGCGTTAAGTTCTTGTAAATATGCCTCGTAACATGGCTTAATGCTGCCTATAAATAATAACACCTTTCATGCTAAACTTAGTGTGAAAGGGGCGGGCAATGGGTGATGTGGTGGACGTTCCACCGCAACACCCATTGATTTTGACCCAGCCCCCTATTTACAAGAGCAACTTAAATAGGAGGCAGCGCCAAAATTAAAATCAGGGAAAACCTGGTCTTAAAAAAGCGGACTGAGAAGAAATGCTTTAGTTCTCCTCGTTTTTCACGTAGAAACAGCAAATTGCCTTTAATTTTTTTATGTGCAGGACGGTCCCCCTTCCTGCACATAAACAATCATTTAATAAAAATGCAGTTTTGCAACTTCAATGTGTGCTGCATTCTTGGCTTAACAACATACTTCGCCACTTTATTGTAAATATGGGGTATTACAAGAGCTGCCGCTAACTAGTGTTAGCGGCAATTTTCTAACCGCCGGGTATCGCCGAAAACTATCGCCTTGGTACCAACATATTTACAATACGTCACTACATGGCGATAGTATCCGCTAGCCGTGGTGAAAACTGCCGCTAACACTAGTGTCAAGGCGTTTAAAATGTTGCCGCAAGCGAGAGAAAAGTGACAAAAGGCCAATTAGAGACAAAAAAACTCACGGTAGTCAGCTCAACATCACTTTTCTGCCTCTAGAGTCAAAAATAGCCTATAAGTCCACCACCATTGATAAAAAGAAAATAAAGATATTGGAATGCAGAATGGAGCAGCCAGGGCCAAGTTCAGTACAAGTAAGCAACCCCCCAAGCCCCCCAACAGCCAGGATGACCTGCCAGAGTCCCAGGGGAAGAGGAAATGCAGAATCGTGGACAATGCATCACTTTTCATTGCGCTTCCCTTGCAACTCCATGGCAGCCGAAGCCTTGAAGCGTGGAAAGTCCCCGGGGCCCGTAGCCCTCGCTGGGCCTTCGCCTGAGACCCGGAGTTGGAGGTGCTGTGGAGGTGCTGCGGCCTGATGGTGAAGGCGGGCCACGTCGGGACCAAGCCTTTGGGCCGTAGCGGTAGAAATTGAGGCATCGGCGATCACCCTTACCTGGTGGTGAAGTCTGGCAGCTCGCATGGAGACACGTTGCTGACCTGTGTGAGAAGACCGCCTGGCGCCCCTTGGAGCTGTGATCGGTAGAGGTGCTCCTGCGCACCGACGTAGGAAGGTTTGCTTTGCATAACACATCCCACCACTACACCCGGGTGCATGCAGGAGATTGCCAATGGTGGGCCGCGCCTCTCTGCACCACAGGCCGGAGGATGTGTCGCTGGCCGGACGTTGTGGAGGTTGAGGCCTCTGAGCTGTGCCAGACTTTTGTGGGGGGAGCGCTGCAACTTCATGCCTAAGGGTGCCCTGTTACAGCACCTGCATCGGGAGGTTCCCCAGCGGACTTGGCGACTGCTGTACCCAAGCTTGTGAAATTCCACCTGGCTGAGGCTCCTGCTGGCTGAGTTACAGATTCAGAGAGAGCGCGATAGATTGAACCCCAGTGTCGATGTCCAGGTGAAGAGAAGGTGGGACAGAGAGCGGAGGAGGCCCGGGAGTCGTGTCGGGCCCAAGCCTAGCACCTGTGGGTGGTGCACACTGTGCCCTGAGCAATCTCTGTGCTGCGGAGGACGCGTATTGTCGAGGACACCGCACAAGACTGGTGGGGGACTCTACTAACTGGCTCAAGTTGCTGAGATCGGCCATTGTTGGCAGCGGGTGCCAGTGTCACGGGGGCAGGTTCGGGCCCAGGCCCTTGGGTATGCAGCTTGATCCGCCGTTACTCGATAGGGAACTGGGGAACACGGAATCTGGTCACCACTGTTAGACCGGAAGAGGTAACCAGATGGTGCTGCCTTTCCTCGCCCCCTGGTAGTGAGCTTTTGGGTGTACAGGGGACTATCCCTTAGTGGACTTGCTCTTCCCACAGCGCAGCGCCGTATGGTAGCTGCTGCTGCTGTCCCCATCTGCTATCTGCTGCTGCTGGATCCTCTGACCCTGAGGTCAGGTGTTCTAGGCCCTCCTTCCCCCGCATAGTCTTACCTGCGCCTCATCGTTGCTGGTCCAGTGGTAGAGCGACACTGCTCTGCTTCTTGACTTCCCTCCTGTCCCTCTTTTCTGCTGTTCCTGTCCCTCTTTCTGCTCCTCTCCGTTGCTTTCTACCTTTGGCTTTGTTTTTCTTTTTTCTTTGCTTTGTTTGGCTTTGTCTTTCATGTGCTTTTGTACAGTTCCTTTTCCCCTGTCCTCTCCCTCGTTGATGCTGCAATCCCCCGCATCCCCGCCCCCTCCAGTATCCTTTCCCACATTTCCCGCCTCCCAGCTGTCCAGCCCCCGCAGCACTACTTAATGGCAGCCGCTGTGCGGCCATGCGCAGCGGGTGTGCCACTGGTGCGCCAAATGCGCACCAAAGGCAAGCCCGTCTGCCCCGTCCGCGCATGGACCGCGTCCAGTGCCAGGGAATCTGTCTCCCGGACACTCCACTGCTATGACGCCAGCACCCTCCTCGCCCTCCGCCTGCATCTAGCATCACCGAAGAATACCCTTGAACCCTTCGCCTGACGAAACTGAGAATACACCTGCGCCTCTCACCGCCCAGCAGAACAACAGCGCAACTGACCGGCTCAACTGCATTCTCCTCAACGTGTGGTCCCTCCACAAACACGCCTCAGAAATGACCTCCTCAACGTCAACTCTTCAGACATCGCCTCTGCTCCAGACCGGACATTGCCATCCCTGACGGCTACAACATCACCCGCAAGGACCACCCCGACTGCCCAGGAGGAGGCATTGTGTGGTAACTGGAATGTTTATGATGTAGCTGTGATGAGGTAGAACAGCATCACAGCGAAGGTTCCTAGAATGGTCAGTATTTTATGAACTGCTGAAGGTTGTGAACGTTTATTGTATCTGTTCAATAAACTTCATTTAAAAGCTAACTTGAACTTTCCCTGGATTACTACAAAATTTGACGACGAGTTGGTCCTGCGCAGAGGGCAGGAGACACCTCAACCTTCACCTCTGGAACGCCGCTATTGTCTACATAGCGCTATTGAAGAATTTTCCGTGGTTTCAGCCTCCAATATCCTTCTTCGAACTGTGAGTTGTTTTCTTTAATTGGAGTGCCAGCGCTGCTTTATTTTACTTGTTTTTCCCATTTTAATTGAAATTTGCGCGACTATGTTAGCCTCATCTGGACATCGAGTTTAAATTATGCACGTGTATGTCATTGCGGCTCCTTTGATGACCTAGCGATCTCGGGCTCATTGGCAAGCTTGAGTTGCCAACACACAGAGCAGAATGCGGGCCTACAAGACGAGCTTGTAGTTGCTAGATTAAGGGGCCTCACAAACTGTTTTTCTTCCGATATCATCTTTTTTTATCTCTGTCTTCATATAGATAAACAGGAACATCAGGGAATTTTCTGCGCAACTCAGTCCAGGCTAGTGTTCTAATCTCATTAAAGGAAACACCATCATGTTTGGTATTTGTTTTTGTAAGATTGGCATGGACACGTGTGAAGAGATCTTCTGCGTCTTCTCCCATGAGGGAGATCAGCAGGCTTTTTACATCTCCTATAGCTATGTTGTTACCTGTGGTGCAATTTTCAAAAGCTGCAATCCATTTTCCCGCACCCTCAGTGAGGGGTGGGAGTGCCTTTTCACATTTTCTTTGTCTAGTGTAGACCATGGGATATAGATGGGGGATCAGTGACATTTTTGTAGAGCAGTGGCATTTGGCGCATGACCCTAGGCGTTGCGCTGTGGGTCCTGTATAGTCATGCTGGCGAGCATATTTTTGCCAGACTTTGAGGCTCTCCCTCATGTAGTCATAGTCCCAATCCTCATCTCCTAGTCCTTTGAGGATACATTCAACTGCTGTTGCCATGTACTGAGGCTCAAAGGAGCCTTCTCTTGGCCAAGGGAGCATTTGCGGTGCTAAGGGCTCTGACCAGCCTGCCAAATCGTCTGAAAAGGGGTTAACTGCATAATCTGAACCTTCTCCTAATGTCACTATCTCATTGGGAGTGAGATCATTGCTTGTTTGTGGTGGACATGGTCTGCTGAGACTTATGTTGTGTCTATTTTTCATCCTAATGGTGCGCAAGGAGGCAGAGCCCGAGACGTCATATAGTATGTCGTCTGGGCGTCCATGTGTCCCCAAGACTTTAAGTCTTTGTGCTTCGGTGGTCCTGACCTTACTTCTTACCACTCTGTCTTGTTCCTGCGGGAGTCCACAATATATTGGGATGTCACCAAACATTGGATTGTGGCCTTCTAGCACCCGTGGGGGTGTCTTATCCCGTCCTACTGCTGTTGGGAATTGGTGGTCTTGGTGTGTGTTGGTGAGTGTTTGTGTTATTCCAGAGGCGGCAGCGTCACGGTGGTAGGGGTGCTCATCAAGGAGATATTGTTTATTCCCGTCCCCATTCCTACTGATAATTGTCTTTCGGTGGTGTTGCACGAGGTTGTGCAGCGTGGGTGAGGGTGGTGTTGGAGTGTTAATCTTCGAGAGCATGTCCGTAACGCTTTTGTTCATGTTCTCTAATTTAAATGACAAGCGTCTAATCGAATTTACCTGTGCTGCGTGGCAAGGTGATTGATGCATGGATGTCTGCTCGTCCTCAAGGCACTGTGGTGAGATACTCTCCATGCTGGTGCTTTTGCTCAAGTCTGCATTCTGTCTATAATTGCCATATGCGGAGGGAAGACCAGTGAGAGGAACACACTGTCCCTCCGTCATGCACAGCAATGGTGGGGCGGGGAACTCAATGAGCTGTCTGTTGTCTGTCATGAAGCCAGATCCCTGTACCTCAGCAGAGGGTGCAGTAGCCATGTAAGGCATGCTAGTTTGTGATGGGAGGTGCGACCTTGGGAACAGGTGTGTGCCGGTGTCAAGGAAGGGGTTAAGGACAGGTGCTTGTTGAGTGTCAGTGTCACGGAAGGGGTTAGTGACAGTGTCTTGTTTAGGGCCAATGTCACGGACGACAATGACAGGTGAGCGCAAGTGGCGAGCTGATGTTTGAGAGGCAGAGTCAGAGTCCAAGTTACGAGATGATGCTTGAGAGACAGAGTCAGAGCCTTCCTCATCGTCTTCACCTGGGCGGGGGTGTGCAGTATTGACTGTTGGTGTAAATTTTAGTGATAGTTGTGCATCTATGAAGCCTGGGATACCCGATACTGCTGTCTCCCTTACTGTACCGTTGGGGAGAGGCAGGTGTATGCTGCGCAGGTCTGTCAGGTCGGGGTATACATCACTGGGGGGCTTGGATGGAGCCGGTGGTCTGTCCACGGGGTGGTACGGGTGACTAGGTGATGTATGGGAAGCCTGAAATTCCTCAATCTGTGTGATGTGTAATTCTGGGCCGAGGTGCGGTGAGGAAGATGCCTCATTTGGTAGTGATTGGAAGCCAGCAGCCGGAGAATCATTAGTGGTAACTGGCAGCTCAGGTTGTTCCTTGTTAGTGAGCTCGGTATACATAC
Source organism: Calotriton arnoldi (assembly GCA_963921515.1). Lineage (NCBI taxonomy): Eukaryota > Metazoa > Chordata > Amphibia > Caudata > Salamandridae > Calotriton > Calotriton arnoldi. Next base: position 733,739 of record CAWUFW010002613.1, read on the forward strand.
CGCTGAAGTGGTAAGGCGGTGGGGGCGGAGCATTGGGTATAGCTGGGAGTGTGGAGTCAGAGTGTGTTTGAACCTTGTCCTTGAAAATGCGCCAGAGATCTAAAGTAGCCTTTCTCTTCTGTAACTTAGTGCCAGAGTATTTGGTGTCTAGAAAGGTGGTGGCATGCTCTAGTATTACATTTTTTTGAACTACATGTAGCTATGCAAATTGCGTAGCTGTCTGCTTGACTGCACTGTACAATAATTGCCAAAGGCATCTTGCACAGTCCAAGTTAAGATAAAATAAGTATCTCTGTCTTTATATGCTAATATGAATATAGTCATTTCACAAAAGTGAAAACAATAAATTAACACCCAGTGAGAGAGGTGATGATTTTGGGATCCTCCCTAACCTAGGGAGAGAACCAAGCAGATGCCTTGAAAACAAAAAGCACATCTTATTGAACGATTCGGTGGTGGTCCCATCCTCTTAGGATCACCCCAAGCACAGTTATGGGCAAAAATACAATCCCAACCAAAGGCCCTGCAAAGCATTATGGGACGAGATTAGCAGTCGGCAGCGAATATTATAGTATCCAATACCAAAATAATTCTACAAAGAGCTGCAGTTCCACTAGTCATTACTACATGTCCCTCACAAGTCAAATGCAAAAGCTTCATGAAAGGGTTTCAATGCTTTTGCATTTGACTCGTGAGGGACATCTAGTAACGACTAGTGGAACTGCAGCTTGATGTATTAATAATTTCAATGCTTTTGCATTTGACTGTGAGGGACATCTAGTAAGGAAGAGTTGAACTGCAGAATTATTTTGATATTGGACACTATAATATTCACTGCCCACTGCTAATCTTGTCCCATAATGCTTTGCAGGGCCTTTGGTTGGGATTGTATTTTTGCCCATAACTGTGCTAGGGGTGGTCCTAGGAGGAAGGGACCACCACTGAATCATTCACATGATATGCTTTTTGTGTTCAAGGCATCTGCTTGGTCCTCCCCCTAGGTTAGGGGGACCCCAAAATCATCACCTCTAGTCATTGCTTGATATTTTCCTTGTCAAAGTTCAGTTTTGTGAATTGGTTATATGCTTTTTAGCATAAAAAATTGTTTTATTAAAGCATTTGTAGGTATTTATTATACTGGTGCTTTTGTTTGCAACTTATTTCATTTTAGGAACAAGCATGAAAAAATTCATTTGAAATGAGAGAAAAGGTGAAAGTGAAGACTCACCTCTATTGTTGCTGGCAACAAGAAAGCAATTCACATTTAATTACTGATTTATTGTGTTGGTTGATTATTTTAATTAATTATTTAATTGATTATTTTAATTAATTATTTTAATGAATTGTTTTAGATTATTTTAATGAATTATTTTGGATTGTTGTTTCAGCTTGTTGTATTAGATTGTTGTGTTGGTCTATTGTTTTAGTTTGTTAATTAAACTTTATTGCAGGTATGTCTAAGCAAAGCATGTCAGCACCTCCTAGTTTTCTAGCAGTTCCAGGAGAACCATCGATTTCTTGGAAGTGGTGGAAGAATATTTTTTTTTCTTATTTGATGGCTATTGAAGGTGATAAATATGGCCCTTTGCGGAGACATGCTATATTCTTGCATCATTTTGGCGTAGAAGGAAGAAGAATTTATGATGATTTGCCTGAAATATCTTTAGGCATGGGAAATGGCCAACCAATGAATCTTTATGATATGTCACTACAGATGTTAGAGAAGCATTTTACTCCTAGGGTGAATGTAGTTTTTGAAAGACATACATTTTTTGCAGAGTACAAAACCAGGATGAGGATATAATGACATATGTGGCTTCTTTGCGGGGTTTGGCAGTCACGTGTAAATTTCAAGGTTTATTTGACTCTTTGATAAGGGACCAGATTGTGAGATGTACAAATAATAAAAAGGTGAAGGAAAAATTACTCTCAAAGGCTCCTAGTTTGGAGGAAGCTATCCAAATTGCAAGAAGTATGGAAAACACTGCTATATGGATGAAAGAAATAGATAAAGGAAAAGGAACAAATGCTAGTGCAGTAGTAACGATGGGAAAGGAAATACTTGCTGAAATGAAAGAAGTTAAAAGAGAAGTTTTCAAGAAGTCACTTAATAAAAGTAATGAATATGTCCCTGTGAAGGTGGACGAGAGGCGACCGATAATTTGTTATAGGTGTGGGACTCCTGGACATGTAAGTTCTAGTTTTGCGCGTGGAGCAAGAAATGCTACCTGTAGATCTTGTGGTAAAAAGGGGCATTTGGCGAAAGCCTGCAGATCAAAAGGTAGAACGCAAACTACCAGCGTCAAAGAAATAGAAGATAAAAAAGAGGATCGTGACGAGATATTTTTGGCTATAGATGGTACAGAATTAGTTTCATCTCAAGCTATTGAGTCTGTTAAGAAATCGAACCTTGAATTAATTGTGCCATCTGTTTTGAGTGTCCATGACAATAATTTAAATATAAAGAATGAAAGCACAGAAAAACTTGAGAAGCCTCATTGTGAGATCACTTTGGATAAAGGAAAATTCAAGTTGCTGGCTGACTCAGGTAGTCTCTTTACCTTAATTTCCAAGGAAACTTTTCAAAAGAACTTGGGTGGAGAGATTAAGAATTTGTTACATGCAGATGTGAAAGCAGCCGGATATGGTGGGAACAAAATTGATATTTTAGGAATGCAATGGATGAACATTATTTTTAATCAGAGTGGTGTTCATGGTAGAGTTTATGTAACACATGACGGTTCGGATCTTTTGGGATGGCGACATCAAAAAGACTTGAACATTATACTAAATCCTAATGCTGCAGAACCGGTTATGGTTGTTGAACCGGTAATTGAACATATATCCACAGAACATAATCTGAATGAAGAGTGGGGAAAACGATTCATGGAGAAGTATTCAGTCACATGTATTTTCGGATAAGTTAGAAGTATTAAAAGGATTTTCTCATCGAATAATTCTCAAGAAAAATGCTAAACCTGTTGTGCATAGGGTTAGAACCATACCTTATATGTTGAGGGAACCACTTCAAAGTGAACTAGATAAGTTATTAAAAGCCAATGTCATAGAACCAATAGAGTCAACAGAATGGTTGTCTCCCATAGTGGTTGCCCCCAAGGAAGGTAATAAAATTTGTTTGTGCATAGATTTGAGGGATCTTAATAAGAATATATGGGTGGATAGACAACCATTGCCAAATATTGGAGAAATGTTAAGCATGATGGGGGGCGGAACTGTTTTTAGTGTTTTGGATATGTTTTCAGCATATCATCAAGTAAACTTACACCCAGACTCACGTCCTTTGACTTCTTTCGTCACACCATTAGGAGCATTTCGTTATTGCAGAATGCCCTTTGGTCTGGCATCAGCCTCTGCTGTATTTCAACGAATTATGCAAAACATTTATAAAGGCATGGAAAGGGTGTTATGTTTTCAGGATGACATCATGGTTGTGGGTAGATCATTCGAAGAACATGATGATTTAATGATGGAAGTTTTGCATAGAATTGCTAGCAATGGATTAACTATCAAAAAAGAGAAATGCCAGTTGAGATTGAAGGAAGTAAATTATTTGGGTCATCGAATATCTGTTGATGGTATTATTAGGCCTAAAGGGAGCATTGTAAAGGCTATAGAAGACGCTCCCTGCCCTATCAACAATGATCAGTTAAAGTCATTCTTAGGGCTCGCGGAATATTGCTCGAAATTTGTACCAAATTTTGCAGAGGTGGTAGAACCAATGATACTTCTTCTTAAAAAGGGAGTGTGTTTGAATGGAATGACACATGTGAAAATGCGTTTACTAGTGTGAAAAGATTTCTCTCCCGCGCTCCATCTCTTGGACATTTTGACTCCAATAAAAAGTCCATATTAGTTACAGATGCAAGTAATGTTGGGCTTGGGCGGTCCTGGTGCAAAGGTCTGAGGAAGGTGAGAGTATTATAGGTTTCGCTTCACGTAGGTTACAAGGTGCTGAGAGGTCTTATTCTGCCATAGAAAAAGAGGCCTTAGCTTGTTGTTGGGGAATGGCACATTTTAGACATTACTTGTGGGGTTTGCCTTTCTGATCACAAACCCCTTATTCACATTTTTAATGGTGGTCGTGGTTTAGATGGAAGTGTAACTCCTCGCATTTCAAGGTGGCTTTTGACTGTTTTGGACGACAACTTTGTAGTAGAGTATGTCCGCGGTAACAAGAATGTTATTGCGGATTGTTTGTCTAGGATGCCAGTGGAGGATGATTCATGTATGCAGATAGTAGAAGACCAAGTGGTTAATGTTGATGGTGAGTTTGCAATTGGACCAGAAGAATGGAAGGTAGCAATAGAGAATGATAAGGAGTATAAAGTGTTGATGGAACTCATTATTGGTTGTTGGAAAGATTCTGGTAATTTTGGTGAACTGATTAAACAGTATTTGATGGTGAGAGATGAGCTTAGTGTGCAAGGAGATAAGATTTTAAGGAGAGATCGAATAGTTCCTCCTGGTTTGTTGAGGACAAGATTGTTAAAGATTGTTCATGAGGGACATCTGGGAAGGAGTTTAACTAAGAGGAGGTTGCGACAATCTTTTTGGTGGCCGGTAATGGACAGAGATGTAGAGAATTTAGTACGGGACTGCCATGCATGCTGTAATAGTGATAAGGTAAAGGTGATTAGGGAACCTCCTTTGAGATGTGTGGATTTGCCTGTGAGGCCGTGGGATAAATTGGCATTAGATGTATTGGGTCCTATTGACAAACTGTGTAGCAGTCATCGTTTTTTGGTTGTGTTGGTGGATTACCATAGCAAGTGGTTTACGTGTAAATCCATGGGACAAGTCACTACTGGAAATGTTATAAAATTTCTTGAGAAGGTTTTTCTTGAAGAGGGTGTATCTAGAGTTCTTGTGACTGATAACGGGGTTCAGTTAGTTTCTTCAGAAATGGGAGATTTTCTTTCTAGACTTGGAATTAAACATGATAAAGTTGCCTTATTCCGTCCTCAAGCTAACGGACTTGTTGAGAGGGTTAATCGAATTCTAATGGAAAGTATTCAAATCTCACTGGCAAATGGGTTGTCGTGGAAGGAGGAGCTACGAAAGATGATGTGGGCTCACAGAGTGACGCCTCATTCTGTTTGGTTAGGTCGCGCTGTAGTGGGTTTTGGGACCACGGGAGGTGAGTGTACTATGTTTATGGGGAAGTCCGTGTCCAGGGGACTGGCAGTAGGATTGGAAGTGGGGGTGGTTTGAGCCTGAGGTGGAGGGACAGGGGTGGTTGAGTGTGCCGCGGTTTGAGGGGGGTCAGTGTCCAATGGATCATTGGTGCCGTTGGCTGTAGAGAGGGTGTGGTCAGGAGGGGTAAGTGACACAGGATCAGCCTTGTGGAGATTCCTGGTTGTGTGTTTGCTGGACCTGGTGGTATCGGTTGCCGTCATTGTGGTGGGTGTTTGCCGGCGGAGTGTGATGATAGGGGTAGTGAGATTATAGTTGGTGATGGTGGATGTCCATGAGTTGTAACGTGGGTTATCTGGTGAGGGAGATTGGGTCGGTTTAGGGTTTTTTGTCCGGGTGAGGGGCGGTAAGGAAGATTGGGTTTGAAGGTACTGATGAGTTATAGAGGAGAGTAGCGTTGGGAAGTGCCGATCAAAAGTGGTGAGGTGCGGGTCCGAGGCCTGAATGAGAATGTTTCCTGTTTTGAAGATGGAAATTGTCAGTTCTCCTTTAAAGGTAGGGGAGACAGTTGTGGAGATTTTTTCGCCATAGGGAATATTAACCGACTTGGTGACTAGAAAATGAAGAAGGAAGATGTTTTTCCACTTAGTTGGGCGGTTTGTGTAAAAGATGAAGTTAGTTTTCGTCTCGCCATTAGTAGCAGTGTGGTAGTTGTCAACAATAAGTGTTTCTGGGTGCTGTTTTAGGGTTCTATGCTTTAAGTTCTTTTTAGCATTACTGGTCAGGTTTTCTGGGTAATTAATGGACCATGAGTTTGGTCCGTGGCGAGCGAGTTTAGAGTTCCTGGTGGTATATGGCGGAGGCATAGTTAATGACTGAGAGATTCTGGATCTAAAGAATCGGTTGGAGGATCTAATCGGTCTATCCACTGATCGGTGGGGGTTACCAGGTTACTTTCAGTAGAAACAGTTGAGAGGGTTGTTAATCGTATGCCCATGCCAAGAAGGCCCCTGCTTAACACCAGCAAAAGGCAGGTGTTAATTCCCTGATGCTACCGCGGCTTATCGCCTGTTTTTGGTTCGCATCGCAGATCTGGCAGTTCGTTGTGAAAGTGGTAGTGTGGTTTTTGTGTGTTTTTGCACGGGAACGCCTACTCTGCATCTCATTAGGGTTAGTTGGTGGTATCCCCCGTGGAGATAAATTTTGTGGCAGTTCTCTCGGGAATACTGGCGATGTCTGCAGTTTGCACCCGCTTGTGAATGGGGTGTTAAATCTATCTCCACTTTTGGTGAGTTAAGGTAGAGATAATTCGGAGATAAGTCCTTGTGAATATGCCCCTATGTGTCGTGTAGGAAAGTGAGTGGAAGGGTCAGGAGTGAGCGAAGTAGTGAATTAAAAAGTACATGGCCCTTCTGGACTAAAAGACTTTAATATTCCTTTGAGCTGGTACTGTTAAAAAGGTGGGTAGGAGGTATATTGCTCTAATGGACAATCTCTCCTGTGTATGTCGACATGTTTCGAAGCTCACAGGCTTCTTCTTCAGGACCAAGAAAGATCCCTTCTGTACTCACTACAATATCGAACAGATGTCGCGAAAATAGTTCAAAGTGAATAAATGTCAAAAAAGGTGATATATGTACAAGAAGTATTACTACGTGAAAGGCAAATATAAGATACAATACCCACTAGGTATTCTATTCGTTAATTTGTTCCTAGTGGAGACAATGCCCCATGAGCCTTAGAACGGGTGGGAAGGGTGCCTATAGTCACACTTACACCAAGGACACTGCCTCGCCAAGATATTGCCTCCCCGCTGCTCCGTTTCCGAAGTGCAGAGGTGAGTTTTGGGTTATTTGTGCTGGGCTGCTACCAGTCAGATTTCATCCCGTATTTTGATTTACCGGTCGGTACAAAAATAAGCAAAATCACTTAAGGGGCCTAGGGGCATATTCACAAGACCTTAACGCCACCGTAGCGTCAATTTTTTGACGTTACAGCTGGGTTTTTTTTATCGCCTTATTTACAAAGTGCTGCTAACTGCAGTTAGCGGCACTGTTCCAGCGTAAATGTTAATTTTCAAGATCGCCACTTCTGTTAGTGGGACTTAACAAAAATGAGATGCGAGGTAGGTGTTCTCGTGCAAAAACTGCCACTAAACCCACTTCGCGATATTTACAATGAAATTTACGTCCGGCGATAACTGCAGCTAAGTCCAGTTAGAGGCAGTTTTTTAAGACCAGAAAATAGCTGGTCTTAAAATTGGTGCAAATACTTGGGGCCTGATTTCAGAGGTTGGTGCTGGACAGCGCTGCAAGGAATGTTGCTGCGCTGCCCTGCGACAAAACAAAAGGGCAAGAATGTGCACTATCAATAAGATAGGCCGCATTCCTGGGCCTCATTCATGAAAAGTGTTGCATTGCTGCGACAAAACAGCGTTGCAACACTTTTCACTGCGCCCTTCTTGCGACACTATGGATGCGCCATATTCACTGTACGGCACACCATGTTGCAATTAATGACAGATACGTCTGGAATCCTGACATATCTGTTAGCGCTAAAGTCACGCATTGCTGCAGTTGTGTCACAAGCATAACGCAACTCCAGGAATGCATGACACCAGCCTATCGTTATGGCACTGCGTCACCTTTACGCCTGCCATTGAGCAAGTGTAAGGTTCTGACGCAGTGGCGTCCTAGAATTGTCACAGTGAAATCTGATAGATTTCACTGCGCCACTCCCACAAGGCTTTGTTGGGTCGGAATGCCCACCCTGCATACATCACACCTGACGCAGGTATAATGTGGCACAGGGCTTTACAAGGTCATGCATATGCCTAGATGCCTCACTTTGTAAATACGGCGCAACATGGTACAAGATTCACGCTGCAAGTACGTCAAGAAAATGACGCACCGTCGGGGTTAAACTGTCAGAAGGGGCTCATGAATAAGCCCCCTTGTCTTTTCCCCTACATTGGCGTACAATGGCTGCCAGGCGCCAACGCAGGCACCCTTGCCCCATGGTGCAAGGGTGACTGTGTTGCGGGTTGATTGATGTTGTGGCTCCATCTCTTCTCGAGACGTCTGCAGGTGCATCTTGACTACTGGAGGGCGGGAGTGAACCAGTTGGCCTTCTTGGAGTGTTGTTTGCCTGGATGTTCTTGAGTTTGCCAGGGTGTCGGCGCAGTTAGAGATCCATCGGTGGAGGTTGTGCGCTGTAGTGTTGGTGTCTGTAAGCGTTGGTGGAGTGGTGGTGCTGAGGGAATTGACGAGAACTTCTTCTGTGGCCTTGATCCAGCTGCGACGGGGAGGGGGCAATGATGGCGGTGGTGTATGGTGTGCGTGGTGAAGGCGTGATGTATACAATGATGGACGGTCCAGGAGAGTTTGGTGGTGTGGCTGTAGTTGAATGTTCCTTCTGGCAGAGAAGACAGGGTCGAGCATGTGTCTGGATATGTGGGTTGGTGTGGTGACTATCTGCTTGAGTCCGATGTTGTGAGGATCTCCAGGAGGGTGGTGGTGTTCTAGTCACTGGGGTTGTCCAAGTGGAAGTTGAGGTCTCCCAGCGGGATGTAGTCGGTGGATGCGAGAGCCTGGGGTGCAATGACGTCTACAATAGCATCTGTGAATAGGGTGTCATGGGCCGGGGGGCCAGTAGATGAGGGTGCCTGCTGAGGGTGGTGTTGGGCTTGGTCCGGATCTGAAGTGGAGGTGTTCCATGGTCGCCGTTGGGTCAATCGAATGCATGGTCAGTCAGAGTGTTCTTTTGTAGACAATGGCAATGCCTCCTCCTGGGCGGTAGGGGTGGTCCTTGCGGATGATGTTGTAGCAGTCGGGGATGGCGATGGCGATGTCCGGTCTGGAGCAGAGGTTGGTCCAGGTTTACGTGAAGAAGGCGATGTCTGAAGAGTTGACGTTGAGGAGGTCCCAGATTTCTGTGGCGTGTTTGTGGAGGGACCACATGTTGAGGCACTGGATGCGGTCAGCAGCAGCAGCTACCAGACGGCGCTGCGCTGTGGGAAGAGCAAGTCCACTAAGGGATAGTCCCCTATACACCCAAAAGCTCACTACCAGGGGGCGATGAAAGGCAGCACCACCTGATTACCTCTTTCGGTCTAACAGTGGCGATCAGATTCCGTGTTCCCCAGTTCCCTAGCAAGAAACGGCAGATTAAGCTGCATACCCAAGGGTCTGGGCCCGAACCGGCCCCCGTGACACTGGTACCCGCTGCCAACAATGGCCGATCTCAGCAACTTGAGCCAGTTAGTAGAGTCCCCCACCAGTCTTGTGCGGTGTTCTCGACAATGCGCGTCCTCCGCAGCGCAGCGCAGGGATTGCTCAGGGCACAGTGTGCTCCACCCACAGGTGCTAGGCCTGGGCCCGATACGACCCCGGGCCTCCTCCGCTCCCTGTCCCACCTTCTCCTCACCTGGACATTGACACCGGGGCTCAATCTACCATGTTCTCTCTGAATCTGTGACTCAGCCAGCAGGAGCCTCAGCCTGGTGGAATTTCACAAGCTTGGGTACAGCAGTTGCCGCCAAGTCCGCTGTGGAACCTCCCGATGCAGGTGCTGTAACAGGGCTCCCTTAGGCATGAAGTTGCAGCGCTCCCCCCACAAAGGTCTGGCAGATCTCAGGGGCCTCACCCTCCACGGCTTCCGGGCAGCAGCACATCCTCCAGCCTCTGGTGCAGAGAGGCACGGCCCACCATTGGCAATCTCCTGCATGCACCCCAGTGTAATGGTGGCATGTGTTATACAAAGCAGACCTTCCTACATCAGTGCTCAGGAGCACCTCTACCGATCACAGCTCCAAGGGGCGCCAGGCGGTCTTCTCACACAGGTCAGCAACGTGTCTCCATGCGACATGCCAGATTTCATCACCAGGTAAGGGCGATCGCCGATGCATCAATTTCTACCGCAACGGCCCAAAGGCTTGGTCCCGACACGGCCGCCTCCACCATCAGGCCGCAGCAACTCCACAGCACCTCCCCCTCCAACTCCGGGTCTCAGACGCAGGCCCAGCGAGGGCTACGGGCCCCGGGGACTGTCCACGCTTCAAGGCTTCGGCTGCCATGGAGTCTCAAGGGAAGCGCAATGAAAAGTGATGCATTATCCATGATTTTTCATTTCCTCTTCCCCTGGGACTCTGGCTGGTCATCCAGGCTGTTGGGGGGCTTGAGGGGTTGCTTACTTGTACTGAACTTGGCCCTTGCTGCTCCATTCTGCATTCCAATATTTTTAATTTCTTTTTATTAATGGTGGTGGACTTATAGGCTATTTTTGCTTCTAGAGGCAGAAAAGTGACGTTGGGCTGACTAACATGAGTTTTTTTTGTCTCTAATTGGCCTTTTGTCACCTTTCTCTCACTAGAGGCAACATTTTAAACGCCTTGACACTAGTGTTAGTGGCAGTTTTCACCACGGCTAGCGGATACTATCGCCATGTAGCGACGTATTGTAAATACGTTGGTACCAAGGCGATAGTTTTCAGCGATACGCGGCGGTAAGAAAATTGCCGCTAACACTAGTCTTGTAAATATATCCCATATTTACAATAAAGTGGCGAAGCGTTTTGTTAAGCCAAGAAGGCTAATGACACGCTTTGCCAACACAGGGCTGCACCATATTTACAAGAATATGGTGCATCCCTGCGTTACCCCCTGCGCTGCTGCTAAATTAAAGCTGCCTAGCGCCAATGCAGGCACCCTCGCACCATAGTTCAAGGGTGCCTGTGTTGAGAGGAAGATTGTTTATGTGCAGAAATGTACCCCTTCCTGCCCATAAACAATCTTTAAATGCCGTTTTGTAACTTTTATGTGTGCTGCTTAATGCAGCACACATTGAAGTTGCAAAACAGCATTTTTCAAAATGATTGTTTATGTGCAGGAAGGGTGACCGTCCTGCACATAAAAATCATAGGCAATTTGCTGTTTCTATGTGAAAAACGAGGAGAACTAAAGCATTTCTTCTCAGTCTGCTTTTTTAAGACCAGGTTTTCCCTGATTTTAATTTTGGCGCTGCCTCCTTTTTATGTTGCTCTTTTAAATAGGGGGCATTGTCAAAATCAATGGGTGTTGTGGTGGAACACCCACCACAGCACCCATTGCCCGCCCCTTTCACGCTAAGTTTAGCATGAAAGGTGGCCTTATTTATAGGCAGCATTAAGCCATGTTAAGAGGCATATTATTTACAAGTACTTAACGCCGCCGTAGAGTCCATTTTTGGACGTTATGGCAGCTTTTTTTTATTGTCCTATTTACAAGTTGCCGCTAACTGCAGTTAGCAGCACTTTTCCAGCGTAAACGTGAATTTTCAAGATCGCCACGTCTGTTAGCGGGACATAACGAAAATGAGATGCAAGGTAGACGTTCCCGTGAAAAAACTGCTGCTAAACACACTTCGCGACATTTACAAGGATATTCCAGTACATCGATAACCCCCAAAACTGCTGCTAACTCAAATTAGAGGCAGTTTTTTAAGATCAGAAAATAGCTGGTCTTAAAATTGGTGCAAACACTTGGGCCCCCATATAAGATGTCTTGGTGCTGGACAGCGCTGCAAGGAATAATGCTATGCTGCCCTACGCCAAAACAAAAGGTCAGGGTTGCGCCCTATCAATAAGATAGGGCGCATTTCTGTGCCCCATTCATGAAAAGTGTTGCATCACTGCGATAAAACAGCTATTGGACACTTTTCACTGCGCCCTCCTTGCGACACCATGGCTGCGCCATATTTGCTGTACGGCACTCCATGTCACAATCAATGACATACGTCTGGAATACTGACGTATCTATCAGCCCTAAAGTCACGCATTGCTGCAGTTGTGTCGCAAGCATGACACAACACCAGCAATGAATTGGGCCTGCCTATCCCTATGGCCCTTACATCTGCCACGAGGCAGGAGTACGTTTTTGGCACAGTGGCGTCCTAGAATTGTCACAGCCACTCCTACGAGGCTTTGTTGCGTGGGAATGAACACCCTGCATACATCATACCTGACACAGGTATAATGTGGCACAGAGCTTTACAAGGTCACGCATATGCCTAGATGCACCATTTTGTAAAACGGCGCAACATGGAGCAAAATTCACGCAGCAAGTATGTCAAGAAAATGACGTACCAGCGGTGTTAAACTGTCAAAAGGGGCTCATGAATAAGCCCCCCTGTATTTTTCCCCTATGTTGACACACAGTGGCTGCCATGCGCCGACGCAGGCACCCTTGCACCATGGTGCATGGGTGACTGTGTTGCGGAGTTGGTTGATGTTGTACAGAAAGGGACACCTACCTGCACAAAACCTATCAATCCAGGGTATTTCCTCTTTCACTGTGTGCTGCAGAATGCTGCACACATTGAAAAAGTGAAAAAAGAGGAGAAATGAAAACATTTATCCTCGTAGTGCCTCCCAAACGTCACCCTTGGGGTGGTATTAGATTCTGACGCATTCTGAAGGTTTACGTTTTCTCGTAAACCTGCAAATGCTTCAGATTCCATTGATTTGGCATGGGAACGCCCACAGCAATACCCATTGAACCAGTGGCAGTATGGCAGAGGAGCGCCGCCCCCTGCTTTCAAGCAGTGCGAGAAGAAGAAACATAAAGTGATAATATCTTTCAGTTATAACATTTTATGTTTGTGCTGCTTTGCGGGCAGGGCTGCTCTGCTCCCAGAGCAGGGCAGGGGAGGAGTGGTTTGCCCACTCCTAAGTGCGCAATGACTGTTTTATCAGTCCTCTTGGGCCGCAAAAACCAATCATGTGCACTTTACCCGTTCTCCATGCAGGCTGCATTACAGTCTGCATGGAGAACATGCTCTGGCCCCCATTTCCTGGTTGAGCGTCAAACCAGGATGTCAAATCCAATCACAACGCTGCAATGCTGGACCTAACGGCAAGCTAAGTTATATATTTTTTTTAATGTTTAATTTATAATGCACAACCTCCCGCAATCATGCCCCCCTGCAAACCCCTGGCAACCCCCCGCAACCCCATGCACCCGCCCTCACCCCGTCACCTGCGAGCCATACTGGCCGCCACTGCATGGAACGCCCCTTTCACACTGTTTAATGCATGATGGGGCAAATATTTCTAAGTCCATGAAAAGCCATGTAAAGTGGCTTTGCATGGCCTTGTAAACATGCTGTGGCACATTGCGCAATCAGAACGTCAAACACATGACGTCACAGCGTTGCAAGAGTGCCGCTAGGATAATTGAGGAACTCCCACAATTCATCCTTGGCAAGGTCAACGACGCCATGGACTTCATGCCATGGCAGCTCGGAGCACCAAGGAGACCACCACCACCACCACTGACATGCATCGCTCACCTGGACAACTGCTCCGTTTCCTTTGGGTGACGCGTGAATCCGATCCCCTCTAAGTGCTGACCTCGGTAGACCGGAACTTCAGCAACAGGAAGCTGGAGACCAGAAACCGCCGAAAGCCAGAGACTCTCCGGAGCTGTCTGTAACTGTGGAAGAAGGGGAGACGCACAACCAGTCAACATTTAATTAGGATATCTGCCATCTGAGGAGTTACATCCAGGGGCTGCACGGACTCTGCACCAGATGACCACGTCGCAGTGGAGCCCACGTCGCTGGGGGAGCGTTCAGGGGAAGTGTCGGGATCCTGTCACTGAGTGTGATTGCGCATCGTCGGCGCCGCATGCAGCTCCTTCTGCCTCTCTTGTACAACCTGCTGCAGATTGGGGGTGACTTGTAGTTGTGGCGGGGATGCCTGCTCCTCCTACACCTCCCAGTACAACTGGCTCCATGAATGACAGCTTGTTGTGCAGACCCTTCACTCCCAGTCCGCAGCACCAGTAGATTGCAGCCAGGTCCAGCACTGTTCAGCGGCATCAATGATTTGCGTGTCAACAACTGAGATCACTCGTAGCCTTTACATGTAGAGGAGGGAGTATTTGATGCCCAACTCTCTGAGGCATCGCTTGAACACTAGAGACAAGCCCCTCTGCCTCTGCACCCCGTGGCATAGTCAGAGAAGAAAATAACTGTGGGTTATCCTCTTTCGCCTCCCCCAGCTTGGTTACCTCCCTCAGGCCAGCATCATGATCACTGTAGGAGGCGGAAGAGAAAGGTTCTAGGACCTGTCCCCGGAAGAGTGAAGCTCGCCGGCACTCAATGGGCCTGCTCCGCAACAAGGAATTGGGAGAGTGCACCTGCTGGCAGTAGGTCACGCAACCTTGTCTCAGTATATGCCACTGCATCAGCACCTTGTGCTCCCTCAGGCAGACCCAGCACCCTCACGTTGTTACGCTGAGAGTGTCCATCCACATTCTCTGCTGTTCTGTCCTGTGTCTTCACATGTGCCATTAGCTGCTACACTTCCAAAACTGCGCTCAGGGTACTTGGAGGGACTTTGGCCAGTTCTTGCTCAGTGTCATGTACCTTGTAAATCAGCTTGCGATGATCTGCGCAGTCAGGGGTGAAGTCGACTGTGATTTTGTCTATGCGGCCCTCAAAGGAAGTGCCCGCTTGTTCGAGGGAGGTATCCGCTGAGAGTACAGAGTCTAGTTTGCAGTCCAGGCTCTCCATTGTCACCTGCCCTGGCGGCCAGCGAACCCTAGCCGCTCAGTTCACCAACACAGGAGCGGCAAAATGTCGACGCACCCCCGTCTGCAGGCCGGCCATCATTGGGCAAGACTCCCAGGCACTCTATATGACATGGGGTGCAGTGCAGTGTGGCCAGCCGTGCCTTCTCCTCCAGTCAGGTGTATGCTACCCAGGAATCTTCGTTCAGGCGGCACCAATGAAAATCCCCCTTACACCCAAGAGCTCACTACCAGGGGGCGAGGAAAGGCAGCACCACCCAGTCGCCTCCTCTGATCTAACTGTGGTAACTAGATTCCGTGTTCCTAGGTGAGTGACGGCCGATCAAGAGGCGCACCAAGGTTCTGAACCAACCCCCATGCCCCTGGCACCCGCCGCCACAAACGGCCGATATCAGCAACTAGAACCAGTTAGTGGAGTCCCCCACCAGTCTTGTGCAGTGCCCTCGGTGATGTTGGTCAGCCGCAGTGCAGGGATTGCTCAGGGCATGATGTGCGCCACCCACTGGCGCTAGGCCTGGGCCCGACTCGACCACTGGGCCTCCTCTGCTCCGTGTCCCACCTTCTCCACACCTGGACATCAACAGGGGGGCTCAATCCACCGCGATCTCACCAAATCTGTGACTCAGCCAGCAGGAGCCTCAGCCAGGCGGGATTTCACAAGCCTGGGTACAGTAGTGGCCGCCAAGTCTGCAGGGGAACCTCCTGATTCATGTGATGCAACAGGGCCCCCTTAGGCGTGAAGTTGCAGCGCTACCGCCACACAAGTTTAGCGCAGCTCACGGGCCCCACCCTCCACAGCTTCCGGCCAGTGCCACATTCTCAAACCTATGATGGTGAGAGGCTTGGCTCAACATTGGCAATCTCCTCTGTGCACCCCGGTGTAATGGTGGCGCGTGTTATGCAATGCAGACCTCCCTACGTCTGTGCGCAGGAGTGCCTCTACTGATCACAGCTCCAAGGGGTGCCAGGTGGTCTTCTCACACAGGTCAGCAACGTGTCATGCCATTTGGATCCCTTTTTTTAAGAAGTCTGAAAAGAGATATGCCAGTTGTTGAGTGAGGGGTAATAATATATGACCACATTTTCTTTCTGAGAAAATCATCTTCTGGGAGATTACAAGCCAAAGCAGATTGAATACCTTCTTTTATAAACCTATTCATCCTTTCAACGAGGCCATTTGAAGAAGGAGAATACAAAGCAACTTTTAAATGTTTTATGTCATGTGAATTCAGAAATTCTTGCATTAACAAAGAGGTGAAATGTGTACCATTGTCAGTGACAATCTCTTTTGGAGAACCTTCAGACTTAAAAACTCTGCTCAAAAACTTAATCACCCATGAGGTATTAGGTGTGTTACAGAATTCAAATTCGACCCATTTTGAGTAGTAATCAATTAATACAATGATATAACATTTATCAGAGGGAAGTAATTCAAATGGGGCAGCAAAGTCAAGGGTAAGCTTGCACCAAGCATCTTCGGGCACAGGAACACAATGTGGAGGAAGTTTGGTTGTTTTCCAGTGTTTGTGTGAAAGAAGACAAGTTTGACATTTGCCTATCCATTGTGAAACATCTCTATCTAAACCTGGCCACCAAAAATGCTCTTTCAGTATTCTCGAAGTGGCTCCAACACCTAAATGACCTTCATGAGCATTCTCAAATATTTTGAAACGAAGGGAAACAGGTGGAACACATTGATACCCTCGAATGAGAATATCATCAACAATAGTGTAGTGTAGTTCCTATAGTACCCTCATGCAGGACCTGCGCTTTTGTATAACATATACTGTGGGTCGGGTGGTAGCCTGATTCTGTGCACCCCCACCGCGTATGTTAGCCTTGTTTTGCATTAGCTGGCTCACAGTGCCACTAGAATCTCCTTCTATCAGAGAGATTAGTTTCTGGCAACCTAAGAACACAATAAACCCTGATTTCTCAGACTCGTGGAAACAATATATTACTTTTCACCCAGTCACTTGTGCTTGCTCATTTTGTCTCAGAGAGATACATGGAAGAAACAGTCGAGCGTGTTTACAATAAGAATTTATTGCACTGTTGTTCTTCTCATGTAAAATATATGCGCTGCTACAACTGTAACACAGTAGCAGAGATATAAGATCAGCAGTACAGTGAATAAAAAGGAATAGTACAGTTCTACCATTTTGCAATAGTCATGAACATATACATGAATATAAAATGCATTTATAAAAGATAGCGCGTACTCCTACGATGCCTGTCTAGATGTACCTAAGTGTACCTAGCATGTGAGTAGGTGTGAAAGAGCTTAAGCCTAAGAGCCTAAGAGCCAAGAATCCCGCTAGGATTTAGTCGAACCCCATTACCTGAATAGTGAGAGTGTGGGACTTCGTTCTGGACTCGAGTTGGACACCCCGCAAGGGATAGTCAGACCACTGTCAGCTGGAACAATAGCATGTCGGAGCCGCAGCGTCTCTGGTCAGTGTGTTGGCGTGAAGTCTCGGTCCCTCCTGCCTTCTCATAGCAAGAGGTGCTGTATTTATACAGTCCAAGTGCGTGTTTAGCTATTGATTTAGTATGAGGATGACGTTGGGGATTAAACCTTGTGCGTGGGCAGGAGAGGTGAAGTCTACCCCCGGGTATCGTTCTCATAAATTATTCATATGCGCTAAGAATGACGTCTTAGCAATATCGATTGGGAAGAACCCTCCCTCTGCTGGAAGTAGGTGAAAGGTTTTGTCCATAAAAGGCGACAGTCCTTATAAGGTGTTCAGTCCCTATAAGGCAATATGTCCTTATTAGGAGTTATGACCTTATAAGGCTCGTTCATATGAAATGAAGGGGACATGATGTGGGGAAAGTGTACGATGTTCCCTGGACCTATATTAGGGTACCGATATGAAATATAACAATAGAGAGTTCATCTGAAACTTGTGCAAACGTTTTAAGTGAGGCAGGTAAAGAACGTTCTTTTGGCCAACCTGAAACAACCATATTTTTAGCAGCTTGAGGAGTGGAATCCTCTTTAGAGGCCTGAATCCAATCCTTGTGAGTGAAATTGAATGAAGAATTGAGCGTGTTTTCAACTGAAGAAACAAAACATTCAACGTCATCAAACTTAGTATCAGAACAACTGTCTTCCAAAGGTAATCTTGAAAGACAATCAGCTCTGATGTTGCATCCTCCAGGAATGTACTTTATAGAAAAATTGTACTCATGTAACCTTGAAAGAATACGAACTAACCTAGCTAAAGCTTTCCCAGTGCCATTTCCATTCAATAAGTCTAGAAGGGGTTTGTGATCAGAATACAAATCATATTCAGTGCCCCAAATGAAAGTCTTGAATTTTTCGACAGCCCAGGTACTTGCAAGAGCTTCTTTCTCTATGGTACTGTATTTGGATTCTGAAAGAGAAAGTGCTCTTGAGGCAAAACCAATTGTGTGTTCTTTCCCATAAGTCCAATGACAAAGAACTGCCCCCAGACCAAGCTGACTTGCATCTACTGAAATTGAGCATCTTTGACCTGGTGAGAAAGAAGACAAAGCAGGTGCTTCTGTAATCAATGCTTTTATAGAATCAAACGCATGATTAACCTCCTGAGACCAAATAAACTTTGAGTTCTTTTTCAAAAGAGCATGTAAAGGTTGTACAATTTGTGCATACCCTGCAATAAATCTTGAATAGTACTCTGTCATGCCCAAGAATGACTTCAATTCATCTTTATCCTTGGGAATGGTAACTTTGGAAATGGCCTGAGTAAGGGATTGTTTAGGTATGATCCCAAAAGAGAAAATGGAATGACCCAAATAATCTATTGAGTTAGCAAAAATCTGCACTTGTCTTTGCCTAAGGTGATTCCAACTTCTTTAAAATTGCTGAGAACTTTTTTTAAAGTGACTATGTGTTCTTCCTTAACTTTAGAGAAAATGAATACGTCATCTTGATAAGCTTGCACAGATTCAATTCCTTTCAAAATATGCTCCATAAATTTTTTAAAAACACTGGCCGCTGAGGCCAGCTTAAAAGGTAATCTTAAATATTTAAAAGCTCCAAAAGGAGTTATGAAGGTAGTTAAATCAGTGCAAGAAGATGAAAGGGAAATTTGGTGGTAAGCAGAGCGAAGATCAAGCAAGGTGAAAAACTTGGAACCACGGATGCCAGTTAGAAGGTCTTGTATCTTAGGCAGGGGATGGTAGTCCACTAAAATGTTTTTGTTAAGAGAGCGAAGGTCAACACATAAACGGATACTGACATCCTTTTTTCTCACTATGACAATGAATCGGACTGACCCATTGAGAGGAATCTGTGGGAGCAATAATCTCTTGAGAAACCATAGTATCAAGTACTTTTTTAAGGTAATCTCTAACACTTAAAGGAATTGATCTGAGTTTGTGTGCTATAGGAATGGCATTAGGCTTTAACTTAATGAGGTGTTCAGATTTAGAAATTCTACCTATTGATGAACTAAAGACTTCGGGAAACTCCAATGTAATTATTTGAAAATCAGAATCACAACTCTCTGATACCATGTCAATGGAGACATCATTATTGATTTGAACTGGGTTGTCAGAACCTGGAACTAATTTTAGACCCATTCTAGCAAGGTCTTGCCAGCCAACTATGTTTTTTCCTTTTAACACAACATAAATTTGTGTAAAAAGTTTCCTTCCTAAACAAGTTACATTTTCATAAAAGAAGCCAAGCATATCAATTACACTATCACCATATGCTTTTGGAATTATGTCAGTGGCTTCTAAAGAAATGTATGATGCCCAATGACCTTTAAAGAGAGCATCAGCAATAATAGTCACTGGAGCACCTGAGTCTGCCATCATGTCAATGTTAAGCTTACCAATCGTTACCTCACAAGCAGGATCCTTCACACGATCATTAACAATAGACTTGGAGTTAGTATCAATAGATAGAATCATTTTTTGACCAACAGAATGTAAAGGCACATCTACAGTGTTAATGTTAAGACTTTCTAAAGGTATGTTATTAAAATTTGCATTATATTCATCACAGTGCTGAGGAATTACAGAACTAACCTGAACTACTTGTTTGCTCCTGCAAACCGAGTGAAAATGACCCATTTTGTGACAGTTCACACACTTTTTACCTGTTGCAGGACAAATTGGACTATTCCCTAGATGAGATCTTGAACCACACCTGTAGCATTTGGTTTGAATTTTCTTGGAAAAGGCTTTGAAAATTTGCTTTTAAGAGTAATAGCATTAACAGAAGGCATTAACAGACGGAGCATTCTGTACAACAGCATTAATTGATGGAACATTCTGTACAACATTTATAGATGAAATATTATCATTTGAAATACATTTCGAAGAAATAATAGCCCTTTCAATACTCTTTGCCATATCTATTACTTCTGATAATGATGGATCCCTGCAACTCAAAATTCTTTCTTGAATCTTTTTGTGAAAGCAGCTATAGACAAACTGATCTCTAAAGGATGTATCCAAAGAGAGGCCAAAGTTACAATCAGATGCTAAATTTCTTAAAGCCGAAATGTATTCTTCTGCTGTTTCATTTGGACCGTGCTTCCTTTTCATAAAATTGAACCTCTCCAAAATGACATTTGGTTGTTCAAGAAACTTCTTATTCAGTCTTGAAATTGCGTCGGTGTAAACATTCCATCCATCACCATTGTCAGATGGAGTAGGAGAAGGTGGAAGATTATCAAAAATTTGCTGACCGGCATTACCCAAATGACTAAAAACAATTGCCAACTTGCGCCTGGGTGAATATTCTTCAGCTTCAATGGCTATAAGATGATTCTCAAAACTTCGAAACCAAATCTTCCAAGTTTTCTTTGGTTTGCCAGGTAAAGGTAAAAAATGGTTCAACTATACTATTTGATTGGTTGTCATGACTCTGAAGAATTAATGTAGGGATAATAAATCCAAAAAGAAACAAGTCTAATCTTGTTTTGAATGTCACCTTTTAAATTGTAGAAAGTACCTCTTTTTTATAAAGTATTAAATTAAATAAATGAAGTTTAAATGTTTAAATACCTTTAAAAATCAACTGCAGTCAGGTAACAGTTGTTCTGTGTGGAGATCATGTCAAATGAAAACGCAGGCACTTTTAAGTTGCTCCGTGTAGAGATTGATGGAATCGTTGCGGTCGAGAAGTTGCTTAGAAGCTTTATGCTGAAAAACTAGAATGTCAGTATTTCCCAAAAGATGGCCACCAAAACGTGAGGGGCGTAATGACGTGGGCAACGCTGTTAAGGAAATGCTTAAGAGAAGAACTGCTCACCTAAAATGGCCGCCGTGACTAGTTGCGTGATGATGTCTTCACGTTTGAAGATGAAGAGTAACGCGAGCATGCGCGTGTAGAAACACCATCCGATGCGAAAATCTGTGAAGTGGAAATATCCATTTGAATCCTGAAATCATGAGGCATTTAGGAATGCCAAGAAAGCGGCATCGGGTGGAGCCGTCGTCAAGGAGGAGGCTTGAAATATGAAGAAGTTTCCAAAAGCACAAAAATTGTGAAAATGCTGTTCAAATCGTTGCCAAATGTAAAGAAAGTGAAATGGTCCAGTTGAATAGAAGAGGCTGACAGGTAAAGTGTCTTCCAAGTAGGTTTATTTGAATAGAACAGCAGATCACTGGAGTGCGTCCTTCCTCCACGAAGTACGGGCTGTTTCTAACAGTTCAACATCAACGTCCTTCGTTGATGGATGAGTGCACGAGAAATGCACCTTCAAACATAAACAGGCTTGAAGTGCGCATGCGAACGAATTTAGAACATGTACATGTCATGAAACAGTAACAATGAAACGTAAGACAACGTGAGGCATAACAAAGAGCTATAAGCATATCTACATCATTACAAGGGGCAAGACAGCCATCGTTGAACAATACCAAAATTAACTGACAGCATCGGCTATCTCAAAGTATGGGCGGGTTCATACCTTTGTTCAATGATCGACTTCCTTCTAGAAGAGGTGGGTCTGAGTGCAACAAACTGTCACTTTGAAGGCTCGAGAGCATAACTTTTTCAGTCTATCTGTCTCTTCCTTGAGATGTTCATCGTCTCTTTCTGGTCGGAGTGACGTTTTCGAAACAGCAACAGAAGCGACTTACTTTTACTGAGATGTGCGCGCAGGATTTTTCAACTCTCCATTTCAATAAGGCTATTTAAAGAACTATATAATGTAATACCACAATGCTTTAGTGACAAGAACCACTATTTACATACAGCAATTGCTGAAGCTTACTTTGCATTTATTTTGCTAAACATCGTCAGCATAGTAAACGAGCAGCAGCAGTAGCTGGCTGAGCAATTTGAAACTTCATCACTGCAGCCAGGTGTCTATAGGTGTGTCTCTATATGACACGTGAGTCTCTCCTTGTGTCTCATTGGGCAAAATCACATCGACCCTCCTGAGGTCAGTGCTGATGCCGAGCCGATGTCGGATGAATGGGTTACATTAGAAAACAAGGCATGCAAGCAGCGTGTGCATTGCTGCTCGTTCCCGAGGCAATACTCCATGGGAGTTGACATGAGAGAACAAGCATCTGCAATGCAATAGGTCACATATTTTTTCAGAGTTAGAGCTATTGGCGTTGTAATGGAAATGTGTTTTACTCATGAAGATTATTTTTTTAGCACCTTAGAAGTGCCCTTAAGTAATGACTCAGGGCTGCCGAGTACTGGAGCTGAAACGTAAGATATTATGGCACGAAAAGGCCAGTATATCTTGTTCCTTGCCTGCCAGAACACCAAGTCAAATAACACAGCACATGCTTGGTCTCTACGTACACACCAATCCCACTATACTGGCCCAAGTTAGTATGATTGCTGTCCAGTTTGTTCTGAACAACTTTTGCTTTGACAGGAATTTGATAGACTCTGCAAAATTCACTGGGACTTTCCTGGCATGAGAATGTGGTACAGTGGGAAGACGGAAATTACACCTGTTAAAAAATTCTATACTTTATTTTGCTTATGCAGGATGTGTGGCAAGGCCAGTTTTTCATTCTATGGCTGATAACTTTGCAGATATAGAGTAAACCATTTAATAGCTAAGAAAAGCATTTGGTTTTGCTCATCGCACACAAAGCAGGTGTAAGGATAATGCAGCAGACATCAGGGTTTTGATGACTGTAGGCAAACCCTGTATGTGGTGCTAGGTAATAATGTTAACTTTGAAGCAAGACCAGCTCCGGGCTTGACAAGTAACACCGAAGTATGGTTAGTGTTTACTTGCCTGGATGCCAGAAATAATTACAGTAGTTAGACATTGTGCATGCTTTTAAACACGAAAACATGAAATATACTGTTTGTACATTCAAGTGTCCAAATAACATCTGAAGTAGCTTTCCTGCGTTGTTTTTGCTTTCCGATCTCAGAAGGAAGAAAGACTGTTCGAAAAACTAGGAGTGTATACTAGCTCAATTCCTTTTTTTCAGTTTTTTCCAGACCTTATGGAATTAACGGTAAATTTCAGGCAGACTGGAGGTAACACCAGTATTGCCTGAACAGCAAGAAATAATTTTTGGCACTCCTGAGCAACCTGTCTTTAGCTGCCTTAAAAGGCCGCCATATTATCTATACCATGTGTATGCTTTAGATTCTGTGTATTAGGTGTTAGATCTCGGCAGCGAGAACATAACTGTTGGAACCCTGTGTATAATATACAATTTCCAGGTTTGAATCTCTGCAGGGCTGCCGTTATTCATTTATGGTGACAAATTGAACAAGTTGGACAACATCCGTCATTTAGAGAGTTATGTAATTACAAACGACAGTACTGTCCACCACTTATAAAACCAAACAGTTGTTAATATGAGTGAGGAAGCTACCTTTTAACAGACTTTCATTAGTGTTTGCCTTCGCCTGTTCGCTGGCTGGAACAATTTAAAAAAAAGGAGGAAGAGATTCTGAGCCTGGGCACGGTAACAGCAAGGAAGGCAATAACAAGCATTCGCAATGCAATAGGTCTCGCATTTACGCAAGTTTAAGCTATTGGCAATGTAAATGACAATGCGTTTTATTTATGTTTTTATTTATGTTTATGTTTCAAAAACCAAAAGATCAAATAAAGGCATTGTCATTTACAATGCCAATAGCCAATACCAATAGCTTTAACTGACTTGTTTTTTGATAGACACAATGAGATTAAGTGATTTGCCCAGAATCACAGGATGCTGCGCCAACGCAGAAACTCGAACCTGGTTCCCCAGCTCCAAAGTCGGCATCTCTGGCCGTAAGGCCACAACATCTCCCCTGACAATGACAAGAGTAACCCTGGCCTTGATTTTATAGGAAAATTACAAGAAAAATGAGCGCAAGTGTTGGACAAGCAGATTGTGGTTGAGGGAATTAGGCAGAAACAACAGCCTGGATACACGTTCCCAGCTCAGTCGATGAGCTGCTGTGGTGCCCTGGGGAAAACTCACAGCCTCACGGCCTCACGGCTGGTGACTCCCAGGAATGCGCAGCCCCATGCACACCGCTGGGTTTGGTTCCCAATTGCAAACCCTTCTCCCTTCCCCGGGGCCTGGCCTCTTAATATGTAATCCTTGGGCAGACCTGAGCATGCAGTGGGCACCTGCAGCTGGGAGCCCACACTCAAGATGGATGGCCCTGGCTCCGCACTACTGCAGGCGGCCCATGTGTGTGGCACTGCATTATCTGTGCCAGCACTGGCGAGTGGGCTTGTCTCTCCTGGTCATCTCCCCTCACACCACAAGCTAGAATCATCAGAGCTTAAAAACAATGGGGTCCGTGCAGAACGCACCACAGGAGCAACAGCTTATTTTGAAGCCACGGGGAATTCGTAAAATACTGAAGATCGCACAATCCACAAGAAAAGTTTGTACAACGGTGGCAGTCATCTAAAGGGGTCCGCGGCAGGTCCTTCCATTCCATTATAGGTCTCGCATTTAAATGTGAGACATATGGCACTGCAAACAAACGACGGCCGTTGTCTGGGCTGCTTCGAAAGTGAAAGCGGACGTGGCCCGCTGAATGTAAGCAAAGCATGTCGCCGTGCCTAAGGTAGGGAAAATTCAATAAATAAATAGTACACCTACCGTGTAACAACCAAGTAAAGGAGTCAGTAGCCATGGGAGGTTACAAATGATGACATGGCCATACTAAGGAGGGACGAACAAGCCTATTTAGGAATCAGAAGACAGTGTTTATGAAGGACAAAGACACAAACCAATGAAAAATATGGGTGGGGGAGTGCGCGGTGCTTCTCTCCCGTACTGAACTACAACAGATCATCCCCAGAGCAGCGCTTGTGTGCTGGCTCAGGCTCGACCTAAAAAAGAACACAGGGAAAAGAAACAGAAGCAGGCTGAAAACGGAATTTCGTGCAGGGGACAGGGGCTGCTCATTGGTTCCCTTCGAGGATCTTCCCTCTTCATGCACAATTGGCTGATCACGGCGAGCTCTTTCTTATCTCCGCCCCGTCTTTGACAGATTCTTCTCAGCCAGACAGAAATAGCTGCAACTCGCAAGCTGAGCTGAGATTCGGTTGTGAGATGCGAGATCGGGGCTAAGCACGCGCCATTTTAAAAAGCAAATAGCAACGTGGGAAACAAGCATTTTAAAATCAAAGCACCACTTTGTGCATTCAATTTAAAGTTACCTTAAAGTATGATACAACCAAACCGTCAGCACAGTGATTAACCCTTTCTGTGGAAAAACAAACAGCGATGCAGGAAACAAGCATTTTTTAAGTAAAAGCACCACTTTGTGCTTTCACTTCAAAGTTGCCTGAAAGTATGATACAACGGTGGCTGCTACTAGGCTGCAGCTGTTGTAAAATCGCGGGAGGGGTGTGAGATGGGACAGGAGCACCAGGCACAAGGAGGAGTGGGAGAAGAGACTTCAACAAGTCCAATCCCCTTTAAAAGAAAGCCCAAAACAAAAAAATATCCTACCAAAAAGAAGCCCAACTGACGGTGGGCATGAAAAGTGCAAAAAGGCTAAAAAAATACAATTAAGGGAGCAGGAGGCATGGCACAGGAGGCAGCACTAACACAACTGTGGCATTAGGAGGAGGTGGGAGGGAGAAATACTATATTTATATGTAAGCAGCTATGGCACCGAAGCTGAACAAAGGCAAACAGTAACAGACCAGGAAAACAAGAAAGAAATAGTCCTGCATAGAACACATAAAGAACCATAGCGGAATGAGACAGTACTTAGTCCCTGCTGCATGGGAGGAACAGAAGGGAAAAAGGAGGGACAAAGAGACATGACTGACCACAAGCAAGCAAGGAATTTTAAAGGTCACTGAAACAAACAAATCAAAAGTAGGGGGAGGTCTTTAAGCCCACAAGAGAAGTTACAACAGGTCTCGAATGCTCGACCTAAAAAGGTGGGACATGCAACAACTGTTAGCCATTTGCAGGCTACCATTTTTTAATGACACAGACAAAAGTCAATCCAAAGCTTGTGGGAGGAGTCAGACCCCACAAAGTACATTGAACAGATCGCCTAAAAGCGCAAGCTCTGCAGGCTCGACCTAAAAAGCATTTGCAAAGCAATAGGTCTTGCATTACTGAAAGTTTTGTAGTGTAGTTCCTGTAGTACCCTTCATGCAGGACCTGCGCTGTTTGTGGATAACATATACTGTGGGTCTGGTGGCAGACTGACTCTGCACACCCCCGCCGAGTATGTTAGCCTATTTTTGCATTAGCTAGCTCACAGTGCCACTAGAATCTCCTTTTATCAGAGAGATTAGTTTTAGGCAACCTCAGAACACAACAAACCCTGATTTCTCAGACTCGTGGAAACAATATACTACTTTTCACCCAGTCACTCGTGCTTGCTCATTTTCTCTCAGAGATACACAGAAGAAACAGTTGGGTGTGTTTACAATAAGAATTTATTGTACCGTTGTTCTTCTCATGTAGAATATATGCGCTGCTATAACTGTTACGCAGAGATATAGGATCAGCAGTACAGTGAATAAAAATGAATAGTACAGCTCTACTATTTTGCAATAGTCATGAACATATACATGAATATTAAATGCATTTATAAAAGATAGTGCGTACTCCTATGATGCCTGCCTAGATGTACCTAAGTGTACCTAGCATGTGAGTAGGTGCGAAAGAGTTAATAAGCCTAAGAGCGTAAAAGTCTTAGAGCTAAGAATTACCTGAATAGTGAGAGTGTGGGGCTTCGTCCTGGACTTGAGTTTGACACCCCGCAAGGGATAGTCAGACCACTGTCAGCTGGAGCGATTGCATGTCGGAGCCGCAGCGTCTCTGGTCAGTGTGTCGGCGTGAAGTCTCGGTTCCTCCTCCTTACTGATAGCAAGAGGTGCTGTATTTATACAGTCCATGTGTGTGTGTTAGCCATTGTTCAGTATGAGGATGACGTTGGGGATTAAACCTTGTGCGTAGATAGGAGAGGTGAAGTATACCCCCTGGAGAGTGTTCTCATAAATTATTCATATGTGCTAAGGATGACGTCTTAGCAATATCGATTGGGAAAAACCCACCCTCGGCATGGAACTAGGTGAAAGGTTTAGTCCTTAAAAGGCGTCAGTCCTTATAAGGCATTCAGTCCGTATAAGCCATTCTGTCCTTATTTGGAGTTATGTCCTTGTAAGGCTCGTTCATATGAAACGAAGGGGAGATGATGTAGGGAAAGAGTACGATGTTCTCTGGACCTATATTAGGGTACCGATATGAAATATAACACCCACTCCACCTTACACTTAACAATAACAATACACAATTTGAGATACACATTTATAATGGTGTCAGTGCATAAAATTATCAATAAGTCATTTAAAATGTTTCTAAAAAATGTTAAAAAATCATTTAAAAACAGTTTAAAAAATAAGGAAAGAAAAATGTTCTTTGTTAAAGTTTGACTTTAGTTGTAAAGTTCCGCAAATCACAGTGCTAAATGAGTTCGATCACCCAAGTTGAACTACTGCAAGCGTACTTAGAAGGCCATGCTTTCTGAAAGTGTCAATTTGAAAAAGTTATTTTGAAAAAAGGGGAAAGAAAAAGCTGATTCGTTCCCGGCACACGGTGAGCCAGATTTAGATTAAATGTCCTGGCTGGGAGACATAACATTATCGCTGCCTCCTACAGCAGGGGACAAACACTGCAATACCTCGCATAGCATGTCAAGTGTGCATAGATGAAACTCCTTGCTGCCAACAGCTGTTGTGGAGGCAGCGGGTGCTGAATTCGATACCTCGGTGCCAATGCTGAAGCTGAAATTCAATTCAGTCGTGAAAGGCACCTGCGGTTCCTCAAGGAAGGCATGCGTCAAGATGGGAATACGCTGGGGACAGAGTCGTGCATGGGACCACATGGGTTCCAGCCTGGAGTCTAAGTCCGCTGGCGACTCCGTGTCAGGTGTCAGACAGATGTCCAACTTGCATTCTCATCCGCAGAACAGGGATCGGAAGACAGGCACGATGCAGTCCTCAAAGACTAGTCTGAAGGATAAGAACCAAGAAGCACTTAGTTCTCGTAGGCGAGGTGCACCCAGATGCTGTACCATGCGCTCACGGTAATATCTCTGCAGGAGAGCTTTTGCAATCTCGCTGGTGGATGGTCCGTCAATTGTGCAGCAGGTAGACGATAATCAGGATTCCAGCTACAGCGAGCAGGATCAGAGGTAGACCCCCGAAAATGCTTCCAAATACGGAGTGTATAAAGTTAGGAATAACTCCGAGGATTGTCTGGAAAGTGCTAAGGAATCCTGACCCTATGGTCTTAAATAGGTGTATAATGCCGCTTGTATCTGACATGTTAAAGATACGTCCCACCATTTCTATGAAATGTAGGGGGCAGTTAGTACATATTAGCGCCTGTATCTCTGTTAAGGTCCTTGCGACTTGGAGTTCAAAGGTTTCTCGAGCGGAGGTTAACGGCACGATCTGCTGTAAAAACATGGCTTTCATTCTGCTCAAAGCATCAAACTGTATAAAAGAAACATTCAGTGAAGGCCATAGCAGCACCTCCCAGACTGTATTTGTCGGAGGAAACAATACTTGCATACAACAAGTAACCCTGTTGTTCACGGTGACCAGATAGGCAATGCCCGGGAGCATCCCACAGCAACCTTGATCGCTCAGCATCAAGTAACTCCCATTTGAAAGTAACTCAAACGCTGGCGTGATCACGGCAGCTGGAGTTCCTTTCATGTGGCAAGACAGATTCGCAATTGAACCATTACAAGCTCCGTGCAAAATAATATCTTGGCACATGAGAGAACCGCTTAAAGCGTTCTTGCAGTTAGTACCACTAAGAAACACTTCTCGATCCCCACTCCGGCATCGAAATCTATACGGTAAATCCCAGGATTTCTTAATGTATTCTTTACCCAATTTTTCATATCTGCCTACCTGCCTTTGCTCAAGGCAATAGTGAAACTGAAAGGTCGTGACCGGGAGCATGATTTTGGCCATGAAGTAGCCATTCTGTTGATGGTAATTCAGGCATTCAGCCACTGTGAATGGTAGCCTGTCCAGTTTTTCAATTTGCAGCATTGTATATTTAGCTCCCCTTTGTGCCATTTCTAGCTGTGTATCAGTTAGATTGTATTCTGAAAACAGAGACGTACTGTTTATAAAACGCCAAGGCACAAGGCCTGCATGCAAAGATTGCAGCGTCCAGCCCAATAACATGATAGAACGTAACTGTGATTGGCCGTGTTGTAATATGGCTAAATCCAGTTCCAGTATGTCAATAGCAGAAGATACAATGTTGCCCAGTGAATATATCCTGGAGGTCAAAGTTGTTAACCCATTATCCACAACAGCAAAAGCTTTTTCTAAGTTTATACGGTCTATTTTCCGTATTCTCTCTGCGGCTTCTTGTTGGGAAATCTTCCAGATTTCATTATAGGCAGCATAAATACCTGCATATATGAAACGTTTTTGACGTTGTTTCCTAGGTCCTAGTAAAAAGTCCCTAAGATCCATGTCATGTGAGAGTAAAGATAAGTGTTGTTTCACTTCTGCAAGTGTTGAGGTTTCTAGCCAATCTAGGCACAACTTCCCAACACTGTAGGATGTCACTACCCCTGGATGATCTCTCTGTACATAATGTGGGTCTGGCCTATGCATGCTGAGTCCCTTGGTGATGTTCAGGAACCGTTTATGACATGTGTTTGTGTCTAAGGGCCAAACCACCCACTCCTTCCAATTTGGGTCTGATCTATTGTATTTTAGTATGTCATCAACTGTTGCCCCTTCCTTTATAGAAGAATTCTGCCACCCATGTGTTGGTGTAGGAAACCTTGGAGTGTTCAGGTCCTTTATCTTGGCTATTCCAAGACAGGATGTCTGTTGTACAGTAGCGTTTAAAAAGTTCATCTGCTGTGGAATGAGGCATGCTCTAAATAGTGCCTCTGTACCCTGGACTTGCCAGTCCCTCGAACCCCAAATTGATTTTGAGTCAATTTCGTCTTTCCATAGGTTGAAACCCTGTTCAGACAATTGGGCCAAAAAGGAAGCAGAGTAAATCTGTTTAGTGTTTGTCAACATAATTTTCAGTGCTGATGTTGGTGCAACCTTATAGTAAAATGAGGCTGGATCTGTTGTGTTAAATCCTGAAAAGTATGCAAATTTCTGTGCAAACGCTTGTAAACTAGTTGTTGGTGGTGTTGGGCAATGTTCCCACTGATGGTACTCAAATACGTTCCTAGGTGAAATGGATTTGTGCAGGAAATGATGATCAAAATATTGGTAACAGTACAATTTGTCATAGTCTGAAGAACCCTCTAACATTTCATTATTAGAAAATGCAGCAGTTTTCTCTAAATCAGACAACATGTTATTTACTGTTTCAGTGTCCCATTCATCAGAAAATGTACTGGAGGTAATGATATCACTTAATGATATTTTAAATACATGATTCATTTTTAAAAGTTCGGTCGGTCCAAATATGTTGAAATCAACCTTGTCCGATACTATACCATCCGGTATAGGAACTGCTGTAATGTTCACTGATGACAAGTCTCTTTGTTCACGATGTGATGATGTATGTGGCTTCAGTAGGATGTTGACCTTTTGGGCTGTGGAAGTTTGTTGAAGATAGTGTCCATTGATAAGCATACTAAAAGTTAGTACTAAGTCTAGCCAGAAAAGAAAAAACAATATCCCAGAAATTACCCAGAGTTCAATCCAAGGTGATACCAGGTATGTATTTTGAAGAAAGAGAAGAAAGTTCTTTGCTTGTTGCTTGAACGTTGTTTTGGCTGGCGTCGTTTCCTGCTCACTTGGATCCAGAGAAAACATATCAAAGTTAATGAAGTAGCCAGAAGCAGTTCGATCAATTGTAGGAATTGCATCCGGATTAGTTGAAATGTTATTTTCCTCTCGACGAGGCATGTTGATGTAGACTTCTGTATTAGGTCTAATTGCAACTTGTGAATTATTCTGATTTTCATTTTGAATTTGAATGTCTGGTTCAAGTGGAACAAGTTCCATAGCATTGTTGCTTAGTCCTTCATTCCTTACAGGTGGCTCTTCAAACGGGATGAGTCTTTCAGTTTGAACTTCTTTGATTGTAGCTAGAGGAGGGCATCTGCTACAGCGGAGTCCACTAGGCCTACTGTTTAGTATCGGCCACATAGTGTGGTTTGATTAAGTCGATTGAGACAAATCTTTTCTCCTTTTTTCCGGCAAGAGGTGGGAACAGCACAGTTCTTGTTCCTTGTACTGCGAGGACTGGTACAGGTTTTCTGTATGAAGGTCCAAATTCCTTTTTGTCCGCAATTTTCTCTCTGACCAGATCCCCGACTTTTGGGATCCAGACAGGTCTTGCCGTGACTACCTTGACTTCCTCAGTGGCGGTCTCCTTTAGATGGACATTGCTTTGTTTCGTCCTGGATTCATTTAGATCCTGTAAAACAGCCACACAATCATGGATATCAAATGGTTTTTCATCCGCCATTGCGCCTTCACAATCAAGATCAGGTACCCACATTCGTGTCCCAAAGAGGACTTCATATGGAGTGACACCCCCTAGAGAGTTTCTTGGCTGGTTGTTTAACGCCCGCTGTACCCCATAAAGGTGTGTGACCCAACTACCGCCCTTGCCTAATACCCTAGCTGTTAAAGATTGCTTTAAGTCACGTTTTTTTCTCTCCACAACCGAATTTCCCTCTGGATGGTAGGGAGATGAGAACCGCAATGCTACGCCCATTCCTTCCATGGCCTCTTTGTAAGCCCAAGAGCTAAACGCAGTGCCGCGGTCAGAATGTAACGTGCTAACTGCGTATGGGCCGATAATGACTCGCAAATCTTTTATAACAGTTCGAGCGTCAGCCGAGCGCTGAGGCCATACCCATAGGAATCTCGAGCAGGGATCCACTGTAACCATGATATATCTGTAAGCCCAGTCCGTTTTTAAGGGGCCGCAGTGGTCCAAGCACACACATGCGAGAGGTTTGTCTGATTTTAATAACGGCGTCTGTGCCGGGCGTGCAACGGTGGAGCCTTTCATCTGCTGGCAGATGTCGCAATTCAAGACATAGTCTTTAGTTTGCTTAGTTAACCATGGCCACCAATAGCGCTGTTTCAGTAAAGAAATAGTAGCTGTAACGCCTGTGTGCGCAGAGCCCAAACCCTCGTGTGCAGCTAGTATTAAACCTTGCCTACGATCCATATTTGGTATTACTCTATCCCCCACTCCAGGAATCTGAGCATATGGAATGTTTTGTGCATCTAACTTGTAGGAGTATTTGAGTGGAAATTTTTTAGGTACTGCTGTGCTGCCTTTGCGTGATGCGATGACAACTACCATAATATCTCCATCTATTCTCGTTTTTGAACGAGTCAGCGCAGCTACGGAAGCCGTGCGAACAGCCCCCTTTGCGGCTTCATCAGCCAATGAATTCCCTACAACGTGAACGCCATCACGTTGATGACTCAGTGTATGGATCACGTGAGTCCTCTGTAGTTCGGTTTTCAACTCTGCTACCTGTTCCCATAGCATTTTGTGTTTAATTGTGCCACCTTTTGCATCTTTGAACCCGTTGTGTTCCCAATGCTGTAAGTACTCATTGTACGACTGTACACAGTAAAAAGAATCACACACGATTAGTGTGGGGAATTCGCGAACCGTATTTACAAGTGCCAGTATCAGTGCTTTTAATTCTGCCAACTGAGCCGTGCAGTCTCCTAGAGATTGCGTCTTTGTGCAACTAGGATGGAACTTGCCATCATGCATGCGACGTTTAACGATAGCACATGCCGAAAAATATTGCTGCTTACTTCCTATAGCCGGTTGCGCAGATCCGTCAGTGTAAATAATATATTCATACTGATCTAGAGGCAAGATTTCATTTGGTAGAGGATATTCATGTTCGCATTGCAGGAATGCTTGAGTTTTTAAACTTGGATCAAATCTGTATTCAACATCTGTTACAGTAAGAGAATTAGCCCATTGTATCCATCTTGGATGTAACGCTTTCGCATTTGGGATGCTGGCCTTTGTAACAGCTTCCAAAGCCGGTACCGGGGTTACGACAATAATACGTTTCCCCTGAGCCAGTGCTCTTTCTCTTGCTACAGCAGTCTGAACGGCTGTCAGTATTTTTTCTGTTGAAGTGAAACGAATTTCTGCATTTGTGTACAGGTGTGATTTGTATGCGATTGGTACAGTTTCTCCTTCATTGAAGGTCAAATAAGTGTACCCGCATTGACCCGCAATTATTCGGATCACCAAGTGGCGTACGTTTATTCGTGTTTGGAAGTGTTTGGAAGCAATCATGTCTTCCTGGAGTGAACGAAGTATATTAGTATGTTCTTGTGTCCAATTTCTGGCTGAAAAGTCTGGTTTTATTAGGTCGTAGAAAGGTCTTACCCTTTGTGCGTAATCTAAAATGTATGTCCTGCTGAAATTTAGGAATCCCAGTATTGATTGTAAATTTTTTAATGATTTGGGAGGCTGGAGCAGCGCACACTTTTCTAAAAAGTTAGCTGCCAGACTTTTGCCTTCACTTGACAGCTCATATCCCGAAATACGTGACTACCTTATGAGAAGTGGGCAGGGCATGTCCAAGGCTTGATTAACATGTTAGAAACCCCGGGGCAGATTTACAAGCTCCTTGCGCCACTTTTGCGTCATGTTTAACATGGGAAAAGTGACGCAAAAGTGGCGCAAGGGGCTAGTAAATCTGGCCCCCCCCCCTGTCTCCAAAGAGCGCGCGCTGATTGCCCGGTGACTAGGAATCGCGGAAACCAACCTTGCCTCGTAGGGTCACATGCTTTATAGCAAATGCACATCTAGGCTGCTTAGTCATGACCCGCTGCTTGGAGACAATAAAACTGCACAGGATTTACAGCCATAGGTTCTCCTGCCAGGCCTGATACAATAAACCACGAGCTGTTCTCAAGATTCTTATCTGTGTTTTCACACAGGCATGCAAAGAGGTACGTAGTCACATTCGCGAGTTCTGTGTGAGAGCTGATGTACCGAAGCCGCTTGCTTTCACTTTCAGGCTTTGGGATTTGTTGCTAAGTGCTGAAATAAGCAAAGGCAGAAACACACTTTCAACATGTGTTCTGCAATCATCAGTGACACTAAAACTCCGGGAGAGTGAGCAGGGGCAGACTCTAGCTATTAGCTCTGAGGCAATTCGAAATTCTGGTGGCCTTATAACAAAAAAAATAAAAAAATACAGAAAGACTGAAAGGAGTAAGTTGCAATGAAAATAAAGGCGTGCGACGGCAATAAGGAGCAAGCTGCCGCGCTGCCTAAAAAAAAACGAACGGACGGGGTGCGGCCGCTAAAGTTAAAGCATGCCGTGTTTGAAAGTGAAAGCGGGCATGGCGAGGAAAGCACGTCTGCCCGCAGTAGGAGAAACCCATTAAAGAAAAGAGTGCTTACAAACTAAACTAGCATTTGCAATGCAATAGGACTCGCATTTACGCAAGACCTCTTGCATTGGAAACGGGAGTGCAGGCGGGCAAGAAGGCACGAACGGGTGGGGGGCTGGGGGGCCGAGAAGTCACAGACTGCGGGAGGGGGCGGGGGGGAGATAGGGAAGAAAATATTGTTCGGAGTAAAGGGGTCAGTAGCCATGGAAGGATACAAATGAGGACGTGGCTGTCATGAGGAGGGACTAACAAGCCTAAAACCAATCGGAAGGCAGCATTTAGGACCTAAGCCAATGAAAAAGATGGGCGGAGAGTGGGCGGAGCTTCCACGAAGCTTCCACACTATACTGAATACTGCTTGCCACGCAAAGCGAGCAGCGCATGCGCTGCAACGCTAGGCTCGACCTAAAAATGAGGGAGAAGAGCAGAGGGGAATAAAAAGAGGCACAAAGACTGGCTCTGAGGAAACGGAGGTGAGTGGTGGAAAGGTGAACAATTGGACAGCTGCGGTGCGTCCATTAGGGCGCTGGGGCGTTGCCCCACTATCGCATCGGCGCTATCGGATCGGCGCTGTGTGAATTGAATTAAATTAAAGTTAACTGTTAAGTTAACTAATTGGAAAAAAAATCATCCTCCAAATCCTCCAAATAAAATTATCCAATCCGGGCTGGCCGGTCACCGGGCCACGCCCGCGGCCCGAGGCAATGGCTCTGAATGGGGTGTGGTGTGGGGCACGCGCACTGGCAGCAGCAGGTTTCTTGGAGTTTAGTCGACAGTGCACAACATGGTCAACAACAACATGCAGCAAGGGTCAGTGCGCATGTTCGGTTTTGGGCTGATCATTTTTCAGACCAGCCCGAACATGCGCACTAGGCTGCACATTAGGAGACCGAGGGTTGTTGCATGCCGCAGCCCCCGGTCTCCTAATGAGCAGGGAGTATCCCCTGCTCAAGCCAATCCTGGCGCTGCTGGAGCAGCTTCTGGATTGGCTCATTGGGGACGGCGCGTGGGTGGCACTAGTGTCCAAGCATGACAAATCACTGTCATGTCTTATGAAGCCATGCAGACAGTGATTGGCCATTTCCAGTCAAGCGTGTACTGTTAGCGTGACTGACTACATGATGACGTCGGAGCAGACCGCGGAACGCGCCACAGACACCTCGTGTGCTGCTAAGTGCCTGCCTGCCTACTGCTCGCTCGCTCGTGCTTGGGTCACCGTCGATTAATTAATTTATTGAATCATCGGATTCGGATCGGCGTCGCTAGAGTTAGAGTGACTGAGTGAGTAAACTATTTAATTGGAACATTTATTTTCATAACTCCTGGGCCTAGATCGCGCTCATAATGAGCGCACCACAAACTACACTTACAGCTGCCCTGAGGCCCAAATGTGTGACACATGGCGCAGTATGACGTCTGAACGTGAGGAATTGCACGGATTAGAACAAGTATGGTAATTTGTTTTAATAACCCAATTTAGATACAGAAGGACAAAATTTTAATGAGGTGTCCAACCATTTTATGTTTTTATTGTCATGGACATGTCATGCACTTGGTTTCATGCTTAAGCCTGGACTTAATAAGTGCACATATCTTTGCTCTGGTCACATGAAAGTGCTTTGGCTCCGGTCCAAAGGTCGGTCTGTGAGTGGGCCTTTCACGGACTGTTTTCCCACACACAAAATGCGAACAAATCTCCCGCGAACGGCCCCTTGTGGTAACCTCGAGCCTCTGAGGTGGTCTAGTGTCAGTCGTCAGAGGGGAGAGACGGGGCGAGGAGGCACGGGGCAGTCGGTCCCACCCACATCTTCTCACAAGTGCACGCGCCTTCACTGCACAGAATTCCGTCAGGGGTCGAGCTGAGGAGTCTGAGGGTGGGCCCTCTCTCAAGCTTCCCTGGCACATGCTTGGGGCCTTTATAGCCACCCAGGCGTTAACCCTGCAGATTGTGGAGCTGCGAGGGACTTCAGCGAAAGGCCAGCACCGTGGAGAGAGCTTTCGAAGGGCAAGCTTCCACAGTAGAATTGTAGAGTATCATTTCCATAGCGCTTTCCTACAGCACCACTTGGCCTCAAAGTGCGTTCGTTGTTGCTAACGTGTGTGTTTGGTCTATGTGAATAGTATTTTAGTGACAATGAAGCAGGTGCTGTTTGTGGGGCTCCTCTGCTCATTCTCCTGCCTCCTTGTCCTGGTTGATGGGACAAACTATCGATTCTATGGCTACCCTGGGCAGAGGAACTACGGATATCTTTCTGTGACCTACAACAGGCCAGCTGTACCTGTGCTCCACCATCCACCAGTGCTCGCTACTAGCCCCCGGATCGTGATCACCACCACCACTAGGACCACTCCCAGGACCCGGCCCACAGGTAAGAAGCCCAATGCACAATTGACTGGAAAGAGGGGGTGGAATGGGCTTGTACTGCAGAAAGATGGAATAGGTCACAGAAAATGTAAGAATGGAATAAAGAGTTAGAAAGTGAATAGCAGAAAGGTGGATGAAAGAAGGACAGGGGCAGGAAAATGTAATGAAGTAACAGCACATGGAATACATTACCTCACCCACTCGACGTGTCCCATTCCTTCTGTTACTTCGCCTATTTTAGTGTTCCATACATTCGGCTGCCTCACCCACTCTCCTTGTTCCATACATTCTGCTATCCCGCTCCCTCTGCTTGTTCCGCACAATGTGATAACTCGCCCGCTTTACTTGTTCTGTACATTCTTCTATCCCACTCCCTCTACTTGTTCTATACAATCTGATACCTCGCCAGCTTTACTTGTTCCATACATCCTGCTACCTCATCCACCCATTTTATATATTCGGCTGCCTCACCCACTCTCCTTGTTCCATACATTCTAATTTAGAAGTGGGGGTGAAACAAAGAATCAGCAAATATACCAGCATTTGAGACTGGAACACGGGAGAGGCGGGTTGGGTTGGTAGGGATTTTGCTCTGCTCTGCATGGGTAACCGCTCATTACATCACTCCAGTCTGCAGCCCCCACGTGCAGCCTTTGGATGCTGCACTGTAAGCTGGGCATAACTGCTCGCCATATCTTCATCCGCGCAGACCATCTTTACTCTACGCTGTACACTGGGCAATTACCTGCCATGGTTACCCATCATACGTAGCGCCAGCACCAGCGGCCGGTATGGGAGTAGGGCAGTGCCCGCTGTTGTAAAGTGGATATGGTGCTACTATGTGCTAGTCCGCATAACCCCTCAACCCCCTAACTATTCTATTGGTGATTTACCAGCTGCGATGTGCTGGGAGCAATGACCCGTGTGGTGGCTTCACCAAACAGACACCAGCAGGATCGGATTCAGGCCAGACTCAGGGCCAGCGAGGATGTTGTAATTCTCTCACTTGTGGTCAATCCGGTACAAGACAAAAAATGCGTCCTGCGTGGCAAGCACAGAATAAACCCGAGAGGTGAACGTGCGCTTTAAAAACGCAATTTAAGATAAAACGGTGGTCTAGTCTCAAGGCTTGTAGGTGCAGGACGCCACAAGCCACTTACCATTGCCGTGAGGGGAACGGCCCATCAGTTGCTTTTTCTGTGGAGCGCATTTCCAGCCGTGAGGGGAACGGCTTACAGGACTACGGTTCCCTGCAGCTCCCGCGGCGGCGCCAGCCTCTGACGCTGCAAACGGCGCCCGGAGGTGCGATAAAACTCCTGGTGGCCTCCCGCAGCGGGGGACGCCACAAGCCACTTACCATTGCCGTGAGGGGAACGGCCCATCAGTTGCTTTTTCTGTGGAGCGCATTTCCAGCCGTGAGGGGAACGGCTTACAGGACTACGGTTCCCTGCAGCTCCCGCGGCGGCGCCAGCCTCTGACGCTGCAAACGGCGCCCGGAGGCGCGATAAAACTCCTGGTGGCCTCCCGCAGCGCGGGACGCCACAAGCCACTTACCATTGCCGTGAGGGGAACGGCCCATCAGGTGCTTTTTCTGTGGAGCGCATTTCCAGCCGTGAGGGGAACGGCTTACAGGACTACGGTTCCCTGCAGCTCCCGCGGCGGCGCCAGCCTCTGATGCTGCAAACGGCGCCCGGAGGCGCGATAAAACTCCTGGTGGCCTCACGCAGCGCGGGACGCGCGCGGGCTCGCCCGGGCAAAGCCCGGGCCAAGGGCGGGCCCGTCCTTGCCCGTCATTGCCAGGAAGAGGCAGGGCTGGCCATTTTACTTTTAATTGCGATCAAGGTTTTTGACACAGGTACTGCTGTCCCTTTTCTGTGTTCCCAAAGTTTACTTGGTTGGCAGCATTGGCGTCTGATGGATAATGTGTGTTTGACCCGTTACACTTTAAACGTGTCTTTGTGAGAGTTTTTGGACTTAAGATTTAAGACTCTGCTCTATTTTTGTCTGGATTTTGCACTGAACCTGCATTTTGTTCTATTTTTATTGTTGGACTGGTTTTAATGACATTGTTAATTAGCTTATATTGCAAATGGCTCCTTTCTGAGGACTATAGTTAAGGCCCCGAGGAGTCCGTGAGCCGTGTCCTGCACATTGTACTTTGCACATTGTATTTTGCACATTGTTTTAAGTATTTGGATAATTATTTTTAGATTGTATTTTACCCGGGCTTGGTGTATTTATTAAAAAGTGTGTTTATAGGTCGTTGGAAAATGAGTAAGCATAAAGCAAGTACGGGAAGAAATGTGGTTGGCACTTTAGATGCCTTCATTCTGAGAGCTGAATCTGCCCTCATTCATGAAATACAACTGACAGAACGTAGGTTATCCCTTGATCCACATTCCCCGTTAGGGAGACTTTCCCTAACTCCTACACTCCCTGATTCGTTGACGGCTGTGAATCACGATGCCCCCCCAGCTAGGTTGAGCCCGCCATTATCTGTAGCCCCAGTCATATTGATAAACTCTGACCCCTGCTCTCTTAAAGAGAATGAACCTATCCCTGTGCAATCTAAGGCGACTACTAGAGGGCAAAAAGCAAAGCTTAAATCGGATTGTAATAATGAATCTCACTCTACAAAAAGAAAGGCCCAAGTGCATACAAAAAAAAACAATGCACAGGAAATCTTAGGAGGGTCAGTAGTAGTTGTCCCCCCCACAAGCGGTGCGAAAGTGGGTAATTCTACTTCTACGTCTCAGACTGTGCCAGTACAATTATGTGATAGCACCGCAGAGGGGAACTTTTGGAGCAGGCTAGAAACTATGCTATCTACATTATTAGACCCGATGTTTCAAAAAATAAGTATGATAGAAGCTAGGTTGGCCAAATTAGAGGGGTCTACTGGCTGTATCCCCCCAGCCGGGCTGTTAGCTAGCTCATCCTCAAATATAGATGTTATAGCCGCTAGGAGCTCAAAAACTGTGGGGGAAGGTGCAGGGGGCGGGTCTACCGCTAGGATTGTAGTGAATGGAGCGGTACATGACAAAAATAGACCTATTGGGAGCAGGCCCAGTAATCTCGATACCCCGGTTATCACGTGCCAGCAACCTAGCAGAGGAGAATCACGTTTGGATAGGGGGTCAGAGGGGAGGGTCCTCCAGTCCCGGAGTTTTCCAACTATAGATCTTCCACCAGAATCTACCCCTTATGTAGTGGTGCTGGGGAATATACCTCCTCTCCCCAAGGGGGCTGTGGAAAATTTTGTGCAGTTGAAAAACAAATTAAACCATTGGTTTACACACTCTATCTCCTGGGGCCATCGAGTAGCTAACAACATTCTCATGGCCCGTAGGGTTAATTGGATAGGGAGTTCCCGGAAAACGGATAATGGAGACTGTGTCATTGTAAACTTTGACAACCCCTTCACTGCGGGCGTATTTTATCCAGGGAATTTAGCCTTACCCCGTTAACGGGTTCCGCAGTTAAGGTTTTACCCCTGGGTTATTTTTACAAGTCAGCACTTAATAGGGAATTGCCTGAAAATAGTTATAGGGCCTCACAACGAAGAGGAGGGCTAAATAATCCAGATCTCAGGCAACACTCTCCCGCCCCTGCCCACTTGACCTTTGAGTCGGAAGGGCAGTCAAGTAATATGTTGTAATCATTCTATGTCCTGCTCGTGCCTGAAGATTCTGTCTCCATGGTGAGTCTCGTAGAGAGACGGTTAGAACCAGGAGAGCAGAGAGGCCGGCAGCAGGAGTTGGTGGTCTGCCTGTAAGCCAATATATCCTACTGAAACCTATGACAGTCTGGCTTCGTAACATAATACCCACGTATTAGCATTAGATAATAGATTCGCAGCCCTCTCTGGATTGGATAACTGCGATTGACTAAAGGCTCCTGTCTTTCCTGGAATTCAGTCAATTGCACTTTCTCAGTCCTCAGGGGAGGTAGCTATGAATTATATAGCTGCGAGGTCTAACAATTTTTTATCTTGGAACATTGCAGGATTGGCTAACAAGTTTTTGGACCCCCGGTGGGTATGCTTCATGAAGCAACACACTGTAATTAGTCTCCAGGAAACATGGTCGGTGGACTGTGATTTTCTTCTAGAAGGTTATAAGGCTTTTTTTGTCCCGGCCATTCCCATGGCGAGTGGAAGAGCAAGGGGTGGTTTAGTCACTTATATCTCTGTAGCTGTTGACTGTAAGTTACAGGTGATTCCA
This sequence comes from Calotriton arnoldi, assembly GCA_963921515.1. Lineage (NCBI taxonomy): Eukaryota > Metazoa > Chordata > Amphibia > Caudata > Salamandridae > Calotriton > Calotriton arnoldi. Next base: position 774,875 of record CAWUFW010002613.1, read on the forward strand.
TCCACACATCCGGGAATTCTGGCATTGTCAGTAACCAGGGGGACACTAGATGGGGAATCCTTAATTTTTATAACTCGGTGGTCAGTTCGCATGAGGCGGGTAACATCATTAGCTTGGGAGTTCTTATAAAACAACTTATGGGTCGTGGATTTTATAATTTTTGGTGTCTGGTGATTTTAACATACACCCTTGTGGTAACCCTTCAACATCCTGTATCTCGGAGCTTGGGTGTCCCCTTATGAGGGTTTTCATTTTGACCACAATCTCCAAGGAGAATTGTTGAATAACATGTTAAACGAATTGGATTTGGTGGTCACGATGTCTTTAACTGACCCTTATACCAAGTTCCCTGTACCAACGTTCAAAGGAAGTGGAAGAGGATCATTCATTGATTTTATTTTAATTTCCTCATCGCTGTTATCTGTTTTTAATGGTTTTAATATTACAGCTAGTGAATTTAGTGACCATAATCCTTTAATTGTTCAAATGTTGGGCCCTTTTTTGTCAAAAACTGGGGAGGCTTCGTCCGGGGGCATTCTGAAACCAACGGATGGAAAGCGAAGGTTAAAATGGTCTCAGGTGTCCCCTGTTAGTTTCTATAATGAGGTAAAAACATCTTGTGCCAATGAGTTATCATTATGTATGTCTGAGAGGTCCACCCCCGAAGAGATCCTCTGTGCCTATGAGACAATAGCGCATACAGTTGGTGAATTGTTAAGTGCACCGGCTAGAGGCACTGTCTTCTCCGGCCCCAGATGGTTTGACTCGGATTGCTCTAGATCAGCTAAGCGACTGAGGGCGGCTCTGGCAGCCAAACCGAGAATTCAAACTGAGGTTTGTGCTTGTCGCAGGGAATACAAGATAGCCCTGGCCACATGCAAGGGAGCACTGAAGGAAGACGCCTGGAAGGAGCTGATCGACTCAAGTACTTTGAGGAACAGCTCGAGGTTTTGGAGTGTCGTGAATGGGCCCCTGTTTGTTAAGGATGGGGGGGAGGGTCTCGTGGCTCATATCTTAGAGGATGAATGGGTACTTCATTTTAAAACCATGTTTGATTGTCCGTCCAAGCCTATTTGTAGTATACCCCAGAATAGGTTGGATGCTCCGATATGCTTTAATAGGAGCGAGATTTTGGAAGGAATCCGAGGGTTAACTATTAATAAAGCCCCAGGTCCAGATGGGATCCCCCCGGACTTATTTAAGTCAGACCCCTTGTTCTGGGCCCCGATTTTAGAGTCACTATTTAACGCGGCAGCTAAGAAGGGGTGTCCCCAGTCTTGGGCCTCCTCAACTATAGTCCCAGTTTTTAAAAAGGGTGACAGAAATAGTACCCACTGCTATAGACCAATCTCGCTTATTGACTCAGTGGTCAAAGTGGTGGGTCGTGTCATATTACAGAGATTAACAATTTGGGCAGATGAGAATGGGATTCTGTCGGACGTCCAGTATGGTTTTCGGCCGGGGCGTTCCACAGTTGCACAGTGCCTTAACCTATTCATGATATTGAATAAATACACTGTCGCGCACCCGGAACTATCCACCTTGCCTTCATGGACTTGTCATCTGCTTTTGATTGTGTAAATCGAGTTAAGCTATGGCAGTCCATGAGGGCAATGGGGGTAGAAAATTGTATTGTTAATTTTCTCGAGGACCTGCATTTCTCAACTAAAGCCAACATTAGGTTTGCACAAAATTTGCAGGTTTCAGGGACTTCGAGATTAGGAAGGGGGTCCGGCAGGGTTGTATCTTGGCGCCATTTTTATTTAATTTTTATATTAATGAATTGGAAAGTGCGCTGAGGGCAACTGGAGCAGATTTCCCTATGTAGGACGGCGGGGCATTCCCGTTTTGCTTTACGCGGATGACGCCGTCCTAATATCTAGAACTGAACTGGGCCTACAATCTCTTTTAACGGCATTCTCTGATTTCATGACAGATCGGGACCTGACCATTAATAATTCTAAGTCCTATGTCATGAAGGTAGGGAAAAATACGAAGAGGAACTTTTGTTTAGAACTGGTAATGACAAGATCCCACGTACGAATGTTTTCTCTTATTTAGGGGTCCTATTTGATGTTCAACTCAGGTGGGACCCCTTAATCAAAAGAAAAAAAGGGGAATTGGTGCGGGTCAATGCTGCAATTTTTAATTTTGCCTCTAAAGTGGGAAAGAAACCGACAGGAGCTATGCTTCAGGTGTATCGAGCAAAAAGCTTAGCTATAGCAACTTATGGTAGCGAGATCTGGGGATACACGGTAGTGGAACCCCTCCAAGTTGTGGAAAATGGGTTTCTAAAAGGTTATTATGTGTCCCGCAAGGAACCTCGAACTTGGTGGTACATGAGGAATTGGGGGTTTCCTACCTAAGTGATACTATCGCCCTGCGTCCCTTGACTTTTTGGTTAACGTGTTGGTTAAATAAAGATTTAATCCTCACTCATTTGATTTTAAGAGAATGCCTGTCCCTAGATAACGTGGCTCGTATCCCCTGGCTTAATTATATCAAAAAAGGATTTGAATGGATAGAGCGGGGAGTTTTATTCTCTAAACCAGATGTTATTGTAAGAAAGGACGTGGAAACAACCAAGGTAGCTTTTCTGAGCAGAAGGCAAGCCGAGCGGGAAGCAGAAGAGGCTCGGAAACCTAGTGTCCGGGCATATTTATTACTTAAATCGACTCCATTGACCGAACCATACCTCATGGGGTCCTTGTCGTCACACGAAAAATTTCTTTTAACGAGGTTCCGGATGAATCTCTTCCATCTCCTGTTAGCAAGACCCAAGGGGGCTTCTAGAGGTCAAGTGCTAGCTCCCTGCGGCTGCGACGGAAAGTCTCTGCAGGATTTGCTGCACTTTATGTTTTTTTGTTATCTATATGAAGTCCCCAGGAGGCATTTTTTAGTTCCGATTTTAAAGAAATTGAATTTTAATCAGGTTAGACCTGCACTAATGTATTTACAATTACTGAAGGATGAATGTATTATTTTTATTGCAGGGTTTTTAAAGGCATCTATGAATTCCAGGCACCTTATGGACATGTAGAGTCTATTTATTTAGACATGTTTTTAGATGATCTTTTGTGTGGTAGCGGAGTCTGATATGTTATAATTTGTTGCTTTTATGTATTGTATTTGTGTAACTTTTATGGTTTTACAAACAAAAACCGAATAAAGTTTGTTGAAAGTTTGTTGAAAGAGAGGTGCAGGAGGACAGAGGAGCCCAAGCAGGTGTGACGGCAGCCTGGTAATCTTGGATTAGTGAGTATATTAGTCCGACCAAGACCGGAGAGATCGTTGACAACCTTTCCTCTTTGTTTTCCTGCCTCTGCATTAATAGAGTATGACCAAAGGGACATGTTACCCGTTTTGTCCTGCGAAGCACCACCCTGAACAAAATCAGTGTGAGAGACTTAGGTGCTTTTAAATGATCTGATGTCATTCACACCAGTTTCCAGCACAGTATTTTGCCATTCCCAACAGCATGACATATCTATGTGGTGATCAATGCCCTTGTCTATGATATGTGAATGCAGTGACAATATAACAGGCTTTTAGGCATTCATAGCATGCTGTGTGCAGTGCTTGTATGTTTTGTGTCACCATTTAAAATGGGATAACACGTGTGAAAACAGAAAGTTGCAACTGTGCTGATCTAATGTACCCATGTTGTTAATGTCTGTAGTATTGTAATTATTAGACTCAACCGCTTGAGTATGCCCAACCTGAATGAGAAGCATTTGCCACTTAATCCTTCATCTGCTGCATAATCTGCAGATTTTAACAAAAAATGTGTTTCTAGCTCAAACGTATAAAAAGTTACTAAAAACGTGGTGATGTGTTCGTACCTAGTGCAAGACACTTCACAAAGGTTATCTGGGTGTGGATGGATGGGTTGTCGGATGGACTGGTTCCTGCATGTGAAGGCTGAGGGGCGCTGTCTCATCTGTGAGAGGACCGTCTGTGTTTGGTTGACTAAATTGTTATATTTTTATTTTCAGCACCTGGTAAAGCCTGACAAGCATTACCTAATTTTTGGGCTATTTTTGGGCGAAGAACAAGAGGCCCCAACCTCCTTTGCTGCTCTTTCACCCCGGCTACAACCCAGCAAACACCAGTGTTAAAGGTAAGGAAACTGATGCTATATTTTTTTACATTGGAGTTAGGGCTATGTATGTGGTCACTCTACATGGTGGTTGGGGTGGGTGCACATTTTGAACATTGTACCCTCAGTGGATGGAATTTACTAATAGCCTTAGCCCTGTGCTTTGGGCAATAACGGTTGTTAAAGGCACTATCTATCCCTTGCCTTGTTAAAGGCCCTCAAGCAGTGTCTGTTTCAGTGCCTTCAGCAACCAGTATGGCACACAGAGGCAGCAGGCAGTAAGGCTGTATTTTTAGCAGTCATGTTGTGCAAAGGGGAGCTGTTGGAGATCTATTGCGATAATGCACAAGATATATGTATTTATACTGAAATTTGATATAATTGCACCAAACCTTATACGTTGCACTTTGATTATTGACAGGTTTCTTTAATATTGGTAAGGCCAGCATCAGCATGAATACATTAGAACAGCTACTTGCAAGGTCATTCTTTGGACGGACACGTGAAGAGAAACTAAATATAAAGCAATTAGGACCTGATCGGCCTGACCTGAAACTACAACAAATTACCCAGGACAGAGGAAAAACTTACAAACATACATTCTCAAACACCTGGTACACAAAAGTTGATTGACTTACAGGGTGCGCGTCAAAACATTCTCTGTTCTGCTTCCCCTCCATGCTGTTTGGTGGTGAAATGCCTTGGACAAAAAAAGGAGTAACAGACTTGAAGCATTTGTCTGACAAAATCAAGAAGCATGCACACACAAGAATCCATATGGAAAACCTGACGAGACTGGGAATGTTGGGAGACACACCGATTGAACACCACATAAACGACGCATACCGGAAAACAATACAGAAACACAATGAAGCAGTTGATAGGAATAGACACATGCTATCAAAAATAATTGATTGTATTAGTTTCTGTGGTGCTTTCGAACTGGCATTGCGAGGCCATGATGAATCGGAAAGTTCCTCAAATCCTGGTATATTCAGAGGCCTTGTGGATTTAATAGCAAGCATAGACCATGACATGGAAGCACATTTAACAAGTGCTACAGTCTTTAAGGGCACCTCTAAAACAATACAAAATGAACTCCTTGAGTGTATGCTGCAAATATTGAGAAGCTATATTGTCCAAGAGGTGCAAAACACAGACTTTGTGGCTATTCAGGCTGATGACACCACTGATGTGGGCACAAAAACACAGTCCGTATTAGTCTTTCGGTACCTTGACAATGACAGTAAAGTTGTGGAGAGGGTCTATGGTTTCACACATTTAAGAGACTCTAGTGCAGAAACCATTACTTCAGCTATACTGCGTGAACTGAACTTCATTTTTCCAGAGCTGCCTCAAAAAAAAGAACTTATCGCACAAAGCTATGATGGTGCCTCCGTAATGAGTGAAAGCCTTGGTGGAGTACAGAAAAGAATTAGAGATGTGTACCCTAATGCTCATTATGTGCACTGTTACGCCCACCAACTTAATCTTATTATGCAACAGGCAGTATCAAAGATCTCCGAGACACGAATTTTCTTTCAGGATGTAGGAGGCATGGCAGCATTCTTCTCACGTTCCCCCAAAAGAACGGAAGCACTTCAGGAGATTGTGGACAAAAGGCTTCCAAGGGGATCCTCAACTCGTTGGAACTTTAACATACGTACAGTCAACCTAATATATAAACATAGGGAGGACCTTGAGAAATGTTTTGACGCCATAAAAGCCAATAAAAACTTTGATTACAAAAGTCAGAATGAAGCCCGTGGCTTTGCTAGAACGCTACAAGACAGAGAGTTTCAGTTCTTTCTGTTTTTATTTCATGACAATGTTTTTTGTCGACATATTATACAACCAGTTACAAGCACGAGCCATAGATACTGTCTCTGTGCAAAGAGATACCAGTATGTTTGTCACCAACATGAGCAAAGTGAGAGATGGGGTTGACAATTTAGACAGCAAACTGCCAGAGGATTCTACTTTTTCAAACCGCAGGAAAAACATCAGCAGTGTGGTCCGAATTGCAAAGGAGATATGTGACATTATAATTGTGCATGCACAAGAACGTTTTTCTTTCACAAAACATTTGGTGAGTGCCGCATTATTGCAAAGTGAACACTTTGCAAAATATGATCAATCCTTCCCTGAGCAAGCTCTCAATCAATCAATCAATCACAGAATTTGTAGAGCGCACTACTTACCCACGAGGGTCTCAAGGCGCTGGGGAAAAGAGGGGGGAGGGGTGCCGCTACTGGTCGAACAGCCAGGTCTTGAGTAGCCTCCTGAAGGTCAGCAGGTCTTGGGTCTGTCGTAGGCTGAGTGGAAGGGTGTTCCAGGTCTTGGCGGCGAGGTGGGAGAAGGATCTGCCGCCGGTGGTTGTTCTTCGGATGCGAGGGACGGTGGCGAGGGAGAGGTTGGCGGAGCGGAGCTGGCGGTTAGGGACGTAGAAGAAGAGTCGTCTGTTGAGGTAGGCTGGGCCGGTCTTGTGGAGTGCCTTGTGTGCGTGGATGAGGAGTTTGAAGGAGATTCTCCTGTCGATGGGGAGCCAGTGCAGGTTTCTCAGGTGGGGGTGATGTGGCTGTGGCGTGGTACGTCGAGGATCAGGCGTGCAGAGGCATTTTGAATGCGTTGCAGTCGTTTGATGAGCTTGGCCGGGGCTCCCGCATAGAGGGCGTTTCCATAGTCGAGTCTGCTGCTGACGAGGGCCTGGGTGACTGTTCTTCTTGTATCTGTCGGGATCCACCTGTAGATCTTGCGGAGCATGCGGAGGGTGTTGAAGCAGGAGGAGGAGACTGCGTTGACTTGCTTGGCCATGGAGAGCATTGAGTCTAGGATGACTCCCAGGTTGCGTGCGTGGTCGGTGGGTGTCGGGGCTGCCCCCAGTGTCGTTGGCCACCAGGAGTCGTCCCAGGCTGAAGGGTTGGAGCCGAGGATGAGGACCTCCGTCTTGTCCGTGTTCAGCTTTAGTCGGCTGCTCTTCATCCAGTTGGCGACGGCCTTCATTCCTTCGTGGAGGTTGGATTTGGCGGTGAGGGGGTCCTTGGTGAGGGAGAGGATCAGTTGAGTGTCGTCGGCGTAGGAGATTATGTTGAGGTCGTGCTGTCGGGCGATGCGTGCGAGGGGGCCATGTAGATGTTGAACAGTGTCGGGCTGAGGGATGATCCCTGGGGTACGCCGCAGATGATCTCGGAGGCTTCGGATCGGAATGGGGTTCTGCCGGAGAGGAAGGAGGTGGTCCATTCCAGGGCCTTGTCTCGGATCCCTGCGTCATGGAGGCGTGCGCGTAGAGCGCGGTGGCAGACAGTGTCGAAGGCGGCGGAGAGGGCCAGCAGGATGAGGGCTGCGGTCTCACCGTTGTTCAGCAGGGTCCTGATGTCGTCGGTGGCGGCGATGAGGGCAGTCTCTGTGCTGTGGTTGCTGTGGAACCCTGACTGGGATGGGTCCAGGATGCTGTTTTCTTCGAGGTATCGGGTTAGCTGTCTGTTGACGATCTTCTCGATGACCTTGGCTGGGAACGGAAGCAGGGAGATGGGCCGGAAGTTCTTTAGGTCTCTCGGGGTCCGCCTTTGGTTTTTTGAGTAGGGCGTTGATCTCGGCGTGTTTCCAGCTCTCTGGGAAGGTCGCGGTCTCGAAGGAGAGATTGATGACGTTGCGCAGGTGGGGTGCGATGGAGCTGCTGGCTTTGTTGAAGATGTGGTGCGGGAAAGGGTCTGACGGGGAGCCGGAGTGGATTGTGCTCATGGTCTTGATGGTGTCATCGATGTTCACGTTGGTCCAGGCTGGCAAGGGGTCGTGGTTGATGGTGTGTGGCGAGTCTGGTGTGTCGGTGTCTGTTGGGGCTGTTTGGGTGTTGAAGCTGTCGTGGATGTCGGTGATCTTGCGGTGGAAGAAGGTGGCGAGGGAATCGCACAGGGCTTGCGACGGCGGGATGTCGTTGGTGTTGGAGCTGGGGTTGGAGAGTTCCTTCACGATGTTGAAGAGCTCCTTGCTGTTGTGTGCGTTGTTGTCGAGGCGGTCTTTGAAGGAGATCCTCTTGGCGGACCTGATGAGGTGATGGTGGTTGCGGATGGCGTCTTTGTGGGCTGCATGGCTGTCCGGTGTCTTTTCACTGTGCCATTTATTCTCTAGTTTCCGGCAGGTACGCTTGGATGCTAGGAGTTCCGGGGTGAACCAGCTGGCTCTCTTGCTGGTGTCTCTGTAGGTGGGTTTTTTCAGCGGGGCGAGGGTGTTGGCGCAGTCGTCTATCCATCGTCTGAGGTTGCGGGCAGCGTCGTCGGTGTTGGAGGGGTCGGTGGGTGGGCTGAGAGCGAGATTTGCCTGTAGTTGGTCTTCGGTGATTTTATTCCAGCAGCGGCGTGGGATCTGTTGGGTGCGGTGGTGTGTGGTGGGTTTCTGGAAGGTGAAGTGGATGCAGCGGTGGTCAGTCCAGAGGAGTTCGGTGGTGTGGCTGAAGGAGACGTGGGAGCTTGAGGAGAAGACGGGGTCTAGCGTGTGGCTGGCGGAATGGGTCGGCGTTGTGACGAGCTGTCTCAGTCCGAGGTTGGCGAGGTTGTCGATCAGGGTGGTGGAGTTGCTGTCGTTGTTGTTCTCCAGGTGAAAGTTCAGGTCTCCGAGGAGGATGTAGTCGGTGGAGGTCAAGGCATGTGTGCTGATGAAGTCGGCGATGGAGTCGCTGAACTGCGGTCGGGGTCCGGGGGGTCTGTAGATGAGGGTGCCTCTAAGGGTGGTGTTGGGGTCTGTGTGGATCTGGAAGTGCATGTGTTCGGTGGTGCAGAGAGTGTCGTTGGTGCTGGTCGAGACCCTGATGGTGTTCTTGTGGATGATGGCGATTCCTCCTCCTACTCCGTTGGTGCAGTCTCTGCGGGTGATTTTATAGCCGTCTGGGATGGCTATGGCAATGTCGGGTGCGGAGGAGTCGTTCATCCAGGTCTCTGTCAGGAAGGCGACGTCCGGTGATGATGTGTCGAGCAGGTCCCAGAGCTCGACGGCGTGTTTGCGTGCGGAGCGGGTGTTCAGTAGGATGCTTCGGAGGTGGTTGAGCTCCTTCTTGGCGGGCGCTTCGGCGGCTCTGATGCTGGTGTAGCTGCAGTTCCGGCAGGTGAAGGGACCATGAGTGCATTTCGGGGCGGTCTTGAAGCAGGTGTGGGTCCGTCCGGGGTTGAGAGCGTGGAGTGTGCTGGCATCGTAGCGGCGGCGGTCGTCGTGGTGGGCGCGGGGGCGTGAGGACCAGGGGTTCTGGCGCTGGGCGCGGTCCAGGCACGGACGGGCGCAGACTGGCTTGCCAGCGGTGCGGCCGCGCAGCAGCGCCATATATGGGGAGGTGGGAGGGAGCAGCAGCTGGGAGGCGGGAGGCAGGGGCAGCGAATGGTCAGTGAGGGGGGCGGGGCCCCAGGGGACGCAGCGGTGGGAACCGGGAGCGGCGAGGTAACCGGGGGCAACCGGGCACAGAATCAGGGGCACAGGGGCTCTGAATGATGCTGTGGAAGCTTATCCTATGCTCAACAAAGAGGACCTGAAAACTGAGTTGACTGTACTGTACGGAATTAGTGTATACCGGAAGGCCACTGGTGCCATTTATTTGCTGGCTTTAATTCAGAAACTTAATATGGAAAAGTCACTTACAGAGACAGTGGCTGTACTAAAAATTGTCATTACCACTCCTATGACAACAGCAGAGTCGGAACGATGTTTTTCCACCTTAAACAGAATTAAGACATTCCTGAGGAACACAATGATTCAAGAAAGACTGAATGCTTTAGCAATGCTCTCTATAGAGAGCGACCTAGTTAAAAGAATCCCAGACTTTTAACGTTCAAGTTATTGAAAAGTTTGCTGCTCTTAAAGACAGACGTCCTGATTTTATCTACAAAAAGTGAACAATATGCTAGTTTGCGACCTGTTTAGTGGTTTGTTAAATAAACAAGCATTTGCAACGCAATAGGTCTCGCCATTGCGAGATTTTAAGCTATTGGCATTGTAAATGACAATGCCCTTTTATTTATGTGTTTAAAAAACCGGCAATAATAAAAGGCATTGTCATTTACAATATCAATAGGTCAAAGTGTCTAAAATGCGAGATCTATTGCATTGCAAATGCTTGTTGAGTTGTGGCACAGTGGCATGGAAGTAACACAGGTCCTGGAAACAATGTAGGGAGAATGGACCAAGTCTACTGATAGCAAATGCGTGTCTTTCTGTCTCTATAATGTGCATGTTTAAAGGGAACTGGAAAACGTTTGACCGTGATGAAAACAAGACAAGCATTGGCATAGCCAATAGGTCTCGCGTTTGGGACCTTATAAGTGTTTAGCCATGCAACAGTTGATGTTGTTGCACCAAGGATATTGTGCTGCATAACTAAATACTTATAAGGTCCCAAAGGCGAGACCTATTGGCTATGCCAATGCTTGTTTTGTACTTGCACTGCTGGCAACTTCTTCCTGCCTGTTTTCATGCTTGTTTGTTTTAAAACAAATTGTTATGGGGAGCGGGACATAAATAACGGGAGAGTGGAGGTTGTAAAACAGTAATTTAATTAGAACACGAGCAGCGGAGGGACACTAGGGGAGAATCAACAGATGCCAGATTCCAAGGGCAGACTGATGTGATGCTTAGGTGGTGCGCTGATGCAAAATGGTGGTGGTGAATGATGTTTGGTGCTCAGGTGGTAACACTATATGGGGTGGATTGGAGGTACGTTGTGGATTGTGGAGTTGAAATAGGTTGTTAGGTGTGTAATTATGCGGTGTGTATTGGAAATGTGTGGAGTTGAATCGTGTGGCCTGTAACTGTGGTGTTTAGTGAAATTATGCTTAGTCAAATTGTGTCATGGTGTGGAGTGCATTTATGTTGATTGGTGGTATGTGGTATAGAGTGCATTTATGTGCAGTGTATTTATGTTGCATTGAGTACAGTGCAATTATGTGGCGTATAATTATGTGGCACTGAGTGGTATTATGTGGAGTGTATTTATGTTGCATTGAGTAGAGTGTTATTATGTGGCACTGAGTGGTATTCAATGGAGTGTATTTATGTTGCATTGAGTAGAGTGTAATTATGTGGCTTGTAATTATGTGGTACTGAGTTGTATGTGGGGTGTATTTGTTGCATTGAGTAGAGTGTAATTATGTGGCGTGTAACTATGTCACAGTGAGTGGTATTATGTGGAGAGCATTTATGTTGCATTGAGTACAGTGTAATTATGTGGTGTGTATTTATGTGGCATTGAGTGGTATTATTTGGAGTGTATGTTGCATTGAGTGCAGTGTAATTATATAGCATATAATTATGTGGCACTGAGTGCTATTGTGTGGAGTGTATGTTGCATTCAGTAGAGTGTAATTATGTGGTGTGTAATTATGTGGCACTGAGTGGTATTTGGAGTGTATGTTGCATTGAGTGCAGTGTAATTATGTAGCATATAATTATGTGGCACTGTGTGGTATGTGGAGTGTATTTATGTTGCATTGAGTAGAGTGTAAGTATGTGGCGTGTAATTATATGGCACTGAGTGGTATTATCTGGAGTGTATGTTGCATTTAGTGCAGTGTAATTATGTAGCATATAATTATGTGGCACTGAGTGGTATTGTGTGGAGTGTATGTTGCATTCAGTGGGTGTAATTATGTGGCACCGAGTGGTATTTGGAGTGTATGTTGCATTGAGTGCAGTGTAATTATGTAGCATATAATTATGTGGCAGTGAGTGGTATTGTGTGGAGTGTATGTTGCATTCAGTAGTGTAATTATGTGGTGTGTAATTATGTGGCACTGAGTGGTATTATTTGGAGTGTATGTTGCATTGAGTGCAGTGTAATTATATAGCATATAATTATGTGGCACTGAGTGGTATTGTGTGGAGTGTATGTTGCATTCAGTAGAGTAATTATGTGGTGTGTAATTATGTGGCACTGAGTGGTATTTGGAGAGTATGTTGCATTGAGTGCAGTGTAATTATGTAGCATATAATTATGTGGAACTGTGTGGTATGTGGAGTGTATTTATGTTGCATTGAGTAGAGTGTATGTGGCGTGTAATTATATGGCACTGAGTGGTATTATGTGTAGTGTATTTATGTTGGACTGAGTAGAGTGTAATTATGTGGCGTGTAATTATGTGGCACTGAGTGGTATTATTTGGAGTGCATGTTGCATTGAGTGCAGTGTAATTATGTAGCATATAATTATGTGGCACTGAGTAGTATTGTGTGGAGTGTATGTTGCATTCAGTAGAGTGTAATTATGGTGTAATTATGTGGTGTGTAATTATGTGGCACTGAGTGGTATTTGGAGTGTATGTTGCATTGAGTGCAGTGTAATTATATAGCATATAATTATGTTGCACTGAGTGGTATTGTGTGGAGTGTATGTTGCATTCAGTACAGTGTAATTATGTGGTGTGTAATTATGTGGCACTGAGTGGTATTTGGAGTGTATGTTGCATTGAGTGCAGTGTAATTATGTAGCATATAATTATGTGGCACTGTGTGGTGTGTGGAGTGTATTTATGTTGCATTGAGTAGAGTGTAAGTATGTGGCGTGTAATTATATGGCACTGAGTGGTATTATGTGGAGTGTATTTATGTTGGATTGAGTAGAGTGTAAGTATGTGGCGTATAATTATGTGGCACTGAGTGGTATTATTTGGAGTGTATGTTGCATTGAGTGCAGTGTAATTATATAGCATATAATTATGTGGCACTGAGTGGTATTATTTGGAGTGTATGTTGCATTAAGTGCAGTGTAATTATGTAGCATATAATTATGTGGCACTAAGTGGTATTGTGTGGAGTGTATGTTGCATTCAGTAGAGTGTAATTATGGTGTAATGATGTGGTGTGTAATTATGTGGCACTAAGTGGTATTTTGAGTATATGTTGCAGTGAGTGCAGTGTAATTATGTAGCATATAATTATGTGGCAGTGAGTGGTATTGTGTGGAGTGTATGTTGCATTCAATAGAGTGTAATTATGTGGTGTGTAATTATGTGGCACTGAGTGGTATTATTTGGAGTGTATGTTGCATTGAGTGCAGTGTAATTATATAGCATATAATTATGTGGCACTGAGTGGTATTGTGTGGAGTGTATGTTGCATTCAGTAGAGTGTAATTATGTGGTGTGTAATTATGTGGCACTGAGTGGTATTTGGAGAGTATGTTGCATTGAGTGCAGTGTAATTATGTAGCATATAATTATGTGGCACTGTGTGGTATGTGGAGTGTATTTATGTTGCATTGAGTAGAGTGTAAGTATGTGGCGTGTAATTATATGGCACTGAGTGGTATTATGTGGAGTGTATTTATGTTGGATTGAGCAGAGTGTAATTATGTGGCGTGTAATTATGTGGCACTGAGTGGTATTATTTGGAGTGTATATTGCATTGAGTGCAGTGTAATTATGTAGCATATAATTATGTGGCACTGAGTGGTATTGTGTGGAGTGTATGTTGCATTCAGTAGAGTGTAATTATGGTGTAATTATGTGGTGTGTAATTATGTGGCACTGAGTGGTATTTGGAGTGTATGTTGCATTGAGTGCAGTGTAATTATATAGCATATAATTATGTGGCACTCAGTGGTATTGTGTGGAGTGTATGTTGCATTCAGTACAGTGTAATTATGTGGTGTGTAATTATGTGGCACTGAGTGGTATTTGGAGTGTATGTTGCATTGAGTGCAAAGTAATTATGTAGCATATAATTATGTGGCACTGTGTGGTGTGTGGAGTGTATTTATGTTGCATTGAGTAGAGTGTAAGTATGTGGCGTGTAATTATATGGCACTGAGTGGTATTATGTGGTGTGTATTTATGTTGCATTGAGTAGAGTGTAATTATGTGGCACTTAGTGGTATTATGGGGAGTGCATGTTATATTCAGTAGAGTAATTGTGTGGCTTGTAATTATGTGGCACTGAGTGGTATTATTTGGAGTGTATGTTGCATTGAGTGCAGTGTAATTATGTAGCATATAATGATGTGGCACTGAGTGGTATTGTGTGGAGTGTATGTTTCATTCAGTAGAGTGTAATTATGTGGTGTGTAATTATGTGGCACTGAGTGGTATTATTTGGAGTGTATGTTGCATTGAGTGTAAGTGAGAATGGGTGTGTAAATGGTTGGGCATGGGCGAATGGATGCATGGATACATTTATAGGTGTATACTTGGATGAATATATGGTTGGATGAGCGTGCCTGAACTGAACGGAAGAAAGAACTTCAAACCCTGGACCCCTTTCCCTCCACTTCTCTCCTTCGCAAGTTTTCATCCCACAAATTAACTTGCAGCAATTTATTTAGCGCAGACATTATGTAAATGTGTGAAAGCGCTTTGGAGTAGAAATGAAGAGTAGCAGTGACAGAGACGAAAGGTGAGCGGGAGAAGCAGTAGGTGAAGAGAAGTACGGGGAATGGTAGGAAAGAGAAACCAAGAGCTGACGCAGAAGCCGGAATTAAAGAAAGAACAGTGGGGGAAGAAACGCAAGAGAAGCCCGGGAGTTGTGTGCGAAAGTGAAAGTGATCGCGATCGCTTTGCACTTAATGAGGCCAGCAGAGTGACGAGATCTGTGGTGGGGGAGGGGGAGGAGCAAGTGAGATGGCCTGGAGCATGCGAGGATTGCGCGTTACTGTGCGCGTACTCGCATGCTCCAGGCCAGCCCAACAAAAAAGTGGTCGCATTTCCAGAGCCCACACTACAAAATGTCTCGCCCAGAGCCAGCGCTGAAGCGCTGGCTTTCAGGGCGAGACCTAAAAACATCTGTGAGGTACTCAGAAATGCATTGTATCTCGAAGTCTGTTATGAAGCTCTGTGGTTATACTGAATAAGCAGCTACCTATGTTATATGACATCTCTTTATTTATGTAATAACTGCACTTTCACAATTGCTTTATTAAGCTTCCTGCTTTCTCAAATTTGCTTGAAAATGCACCATTTGTCCACTCTTTTTTCATAATTTTCGCGGGGGGAGAACCCTCCTGAACCCCCCTTCGGTTGTTCGGGCTCGCTCGCTAAGCTCGCTCGCTACGGTGCAGTATGAAAATCATTTTACGCTTCACCACTTTCAAATGTCACCAGCCGCCACTGCAATTGGAGAACACATGAGCAAAGGGAATCAAGGAACGTGGACTGGAGTGAAAAAGAAGAACCTTAGGAGAGGAAAAGAAGTGAGAAGTGGAAAAGGAAAACGAGAAAATTCAACAAAAACAGCAAAAGGAAGAAAGCGGCAGAGGAGAGGAACACAAGCTGGACAGGAGGAAAGAGTGGTAAACCAAATGTGTGAAGATAACATGATCAAGAGATGAGACGGTTAAAAGGAGGTATGACTAGTGATGGAGCAAGGACTCAAAATGAGACTTGCTCGAAAGCAATCTTCTCACAGTATTAATTAATTTGTACTAAAACTCTGTAATGTCTTTACTAATAATGTGCATACACAACATTTTTATCCAAATGATGCTTGCCTATGCATTTTCCACTAATAAGTAATCCTTGTCTAATTCCAAAATGGCCGCTAAAGTGCGGGAATTCTACTGCGCATGTGTCAACCATGTCACGTGGTATGACGTCTTTCTTTGCTTGGAGGGAATCTTTTGCTTCTGCGCAGTGTGTGCTAAAATGGCTGCTTAATGTTCTCACGTGTTAAAGCTTTCGCATTTGCTGCAATTAATTACGTGGTATTCTAACGCTACTAATGCGGGATAGACATTTATAATTAAATGGGAGTAGAGTAGAAGTAGGGGGTATACAGTGAAACATTTATTTCTGATTTTAATATGTTCCTTCTTTGACCTTTCTATTAGTTCGTAAAATGGGCCTGGGTTAACTGAACGGCAGCTCGAGAGTCATGTGACCTGCGCATGCTCTCTGAAAACTAACCATGCAAAGCGATTTAGTCAACTTGGAAGATGTCCAAGGACATGACCCGCTGATCACCTTCACCGTCCATCTGAGATGTCCTAACAATTGATATTTTGTATACACTTTATATTAAAATTTGTCGTGAGACGGGTGGGAAATAAAGTAAATGTATTAATTGAAAGGGACGGTATTTTTAAACAATGGGCTTAAGAAAACTGAATTAAAATTGATATGGTGTGAGGATCAACCCCCTGTCCCTGTCCAATCAGAAGTAGTGGGCCCATAATTTTGAAACATTAATGGGAGGTACCTGGGTATAGAAGGGTATAATAGATATAGAATTAGCTAATTAGCTAGAACAGGGCTTGGGAGCCCAGAACGAGCTGATCGATTGCAGACTGAACCGACGTCCAAAGAGGTCCTGAGGTGGGGGCGGCGGTTTCCATTAGAAAGAAGACACGGAAGAATCGAGGAGGAACGAAGTGTCAGAGAGGGGAACGACGCAGGCGTCGTTGGTAGAGAGGTCACCTATCCTGTCCTGAACCTGGTCCGGTGGTCTTGGTCTCCATCTTTCTTGGGACCCATCTTTCCAACTCCTTGGCAAAGGGGTTTGGTTTTCACACCTTTAGGTAAATATAAGCGTAAATCTTTAGCTGTACTGCTGTCTCTATCTTCTTCTTTCTGAGGGACCGTCATTTAATTAAATAGGTGATTATTTAGTATGCTTCCTCCTTGATATGCAATTATTATGTGGTTTGTAATTTACTCTGCTAAAGAATTTAGATAAACATTTTAAAACTTCCTGAGTCAGTGGTTATTTCAGGTGTTTATGACATTGTATTTGTATGTTCTCATTTTATCCCCAATTATCAAAGGTCCATTGGTAAGTCATTACTCTTCAATCAGAAAGGTAATTGGTAGCAGGGATTTGATAAAGAGTACAACTGATTCCCACCAGCTGTGATTATTAGTTAGCGTGAATGAATGGGCCCAGGTGAGTATTTTGTGTATGAATGCTTGTTGCTAATAACCCGCTGGATCAGTTTTCTGGCTATCAGAGGATGGTTTTGCTTTGTTAATTGGGTAATGACAATTTTATTTTTATAAACTAACATCCGTTGTTTTAAAGTTTTGTTTTATGTTGTCTAGAATCCCGGGGAATTTGAATAGCGGATGGTAAGTGGAAGCCATACTGCAGTGAGGTTATCTGTCAGGCAGAAATAGTACTGAAAAGTTAAGCAGGGCTATCAGTACTTGTTAGGGACTCTGTGCGTGTGAGTGACAGCAAAGGAATACGCTGATGAAAATTTTATGTTATATCACCTAGAAAGGGTAACATTGAAGGAGTAGCAGGTATTTCTGAAGCTTATGTGAAGAGTAAACGGAAGGGTTTTACTCGTAGTGTATGTTTAGTAAACGGAAAGGTTTTACTAAGTATGAGAAAAACTTTCTTTTCCAATTTAGAGAAACTGGCACGATAGCGAATGTTTTATGTTGTTACTGAATTTTAATAAGAAGCGTTGAGAAAATAAAGTTTTGCGTACGATTTTGTAAAGGGAGGGTCAGCTGTCGGAGTAAAAGCTGATGTCACAAACGCCGCTGGGATTGGTCGACACAGCAGGCGTGGAGCGAGCTTGTAAAGGAGGGGTCAGTAGTCACGAGTAATACTGACGTCACAGGTGCCGCGCTGGGATTGGTTGAAACAGCGAGGGACAGAAAAGCGCAGATTGTAAAGGAGGGGTCGTCAGATAGACGTCACAGGGAAGCCGCGCTAGGATTGGGCCCGAGACAAATGTTAGCTGGAATTTGATTGGTTGTCAGCATAGAAGTCGAAATCTTAGTGGACAGTGTAGATTATATGTGGAAACGTGATCCGACTATGACAGGAACCCTTCCAGACAGGAGATTTTTAGGTTTTGCAGAATATAATTCAATACATAGATATTTACCCAAAATGTACGGAAAAAAGAGAAAAATGTCATTTTTACAAAAGATTAAGAATTATTTTAAAAAGGATAAGCCAATCAAAACTAGGGAAGGAATTATCATTCCACCAGCAAAAACACCCGCCTCATTCATGATGATGGAGAGGGGTTATCATACTTGCGTATGGTTAGAAAATTGGATAGAATATACAAAAGATGACGGAATATTAGCTTTCCCAGAGAATGGTACTTTCAATGGGAGAGTTCTTCAAAATTTACGAATAAGAATGAATGAATTAGAACCCAGACCAAGATTAACTCAATATGAAGCCCTAGAAGAATGGGAAACCGAGGCATTTGAACGTGATAGACCAAGAAGCAATAGGGGTTATAGGGGATTTTTCCCTAGACACCAAAATGAGACACAAGAAAGTCAGATGAAACAGTGGAGACGAGCGATGCTTACCGAGGGTTTGTATACAGTATTCATGACAGATGAGCTGTTAGGGAGTAAATGCAAAGAAAAGACTAAACATATGACAGGGTTTGGAGAATCCGAAAATGAATTTATGGAAGAAATATTAAAGAACCCTCCACCATATCAGGAAGGGTCAAGTGGATGTTCCCCAAGCGCACCAATTCTGAGAACACCATTGGTACCTCAAGTACTGCATAATCCACCAGTTAATAGGGTACTTCAGGATAAGGAAAGAGAGGCTGTAGACAGAAACAGAGCAGAATTGATACAGAAAATAACACAGTTGAATGTACATCCTGATTCCCTGACCATACCTGTAACCATTGGTCCCGTGGTCCCTTTATATGGTGACAAAGTAAATTGCCCAAAGCCTTTAGCTATGCCTATACCTGTGGAGATTCCTAAACACGAAGCAGTAATAATTGATGATCATATCAGCGATTGTGAATCTATGATTTCACTAATGGATTTACCTATTCGAGACTCCGCAAATAGCACCCCCAGAAGAGTCACACCTAGTTGCTCCAAAGAGGTAAATATAATAACATCGTCAGGAACTAAGAGTGCAACAGTAGTAACTCCAGAAGACTTAGAAAGATGGGCACAAGGAATAGACAGACAAAGTTCATCCCCAAAGATCTTGGACATTTATAAATTAAAAGTCGAATTAGAAGAAATGATAGCAGGCAATGTAGGAGTAGATCGTTTAAATACTTACAGTGAAGAAGAACTATTGTTCATATGTAGGAGCATAACCAGAAATGTAAAAATATTCCATGAAAAATTGACAGATTTGGCTTCAGAGATGGGAATTGAAATAAGAAAGTCAAAAGTACTACAGAAACCATATAGAGCAGACTTTACTGACAAAGATTTAGAAAACATGAATACATCTGGTAGGAAATTACAAGTGAAAGAATTAATGTCAGTATTACAGACATGGGGAGAACTGGATAAATGGAAAACTAGATGGACAAAGAAAAGGAAGAGGCACGTTTCAGTAGAACGAATTCCGAATATTTACTGAAAGAAACAGGAAAAGTAGAACAGATGTACCCGATGCGGGAGGTTCCAGGAGGAGGTTATGTTCATGTCCCATGGAGCAGGCAAGACATTTTGTCATTTACGAATGATTTTCCAAAGTTGAGAGAAAAACCAATTGAATGGTACAAGCAAGTTGAGAGGTTTGTGAAAGTTTCAAAGGTATTGTTAAAGGACTTAGATGGTTTGTTTGACATAGTGGTACCTGCCGATTTATGGACAGATTGTAAAATTACAATCGATTGGCCTAGTGAAGAATATCCTAGAGATTCAAAGACAAGTGCCCCATCAAATGATGTGATGAAAAAGTATCACCAGGTAATAACTTATTTGAAAGGGAAAATACAACCAAAAGAAACAGATTGGGTGAAAATAGACAGGACTACCCAAGAGGCAAAAGAATCGGTACATGCCTACTACGAACGTCTATTACAGGTGTTCAAACAGTATAGCGGTTTTGAGGATATTGGAGACAAAAATATGAGTCAGTTTGTTTATCGATTTGTTTATGGTCTAAAACCAGATATTTGTCAGATGATCAAGCAACACATGTTATGCTGGCAAGGAAACCCGTCGATGAAATTTTGATATATGCTAAATATTGTGGAGATGACATTGAAGACAGGCACAAGAAACTACAAGAAAAAGTGATGTGGGCTCAAGTGAAAATGGCTGAGCGACAGGGAATTAATCTAGATAATCCAACAGAAAGTCAGGGAAAAGAATCTGGAATGAATGGTGACACAGGGAATGGTGGAAAAGTGAGAGGACGAATGAGTAGAGAAGAGGCTAAAAAGACATTTCCTTGTCATGGGTGCGGAAAGTTGGGACATTGGAAGAACGAATGTAAAAAGATTCAAAATAATAATGGCCCAAATCATAATTTAAATCCACAGACGCAGAATGACTCACAGCAGGGTGTAAATCCTCAGAGTCAGTTGCTACCTGCCCCTATACAGGGTAATGTAAGCAGAGCAAAGCATGGTACAGACGTTGGATATCAAGGAGGAAGTGGTAAGAATGAATATGTAACTTCACAGTTTCTTTTACAGGATGATTTTAATCCGTATGACTATCAATGACGGTGCCTAAGAGAGGGGGAGAAGGAGTGCGTACTTGGCGCATCCTTACCGGTAGATCAGTTAGGTCCATATGTTGAAGGGAAAGTAAAAGGTAATGATATCACTTTTCTGTTGGACACTGGTGCTACCCGTTCTACTGTAAGAACAGCAGATATCCCAGACCTCCCTCTCTCTGGAGAAGCTATCCTAGTTGTAGGTGTAGCCAATCAAAAGATTAGAACTCCCCTAACTGAGCCCATGGAAGTAAGAATAGTAAACTTTCGAGAAATGCACCAATTTGTGGTGTGTGATTCCAGTCCAGAAATTTACTGGGCAGAGATTTACTGTGCAAAATGAATTGCACTATTTTTTGCACACCGGATGGTGTTGCAATACAAACCCCGGATGAAGATCATGTTTACAAATTCATGATAGCCAAGCAAGGTACGGAAGTAGATGAGATGTTCTCCTTGATAATCAAAGATGAATTACCAGAAGAGTTAAGAACTACAGTGAGCTCTAAGGTATGGGATTTTACTGGGAAAAAAGTAGGTCTTATGGCAAAAATAGACCCAGTGAAGATCACTGTAAAAGAAGGCGCAATTTTCCCAAATACCAGACAGTACAAAATGAGTGCAGAAGTAAAAGCAGGAGTTACTGAAGAAATTGGCAGAATGGTGAAACAAGGCATACTAAAAGAAGTTCTAAGTAGCCCTTGTAGTTCGCCAATTATGGGTTTGAAAAAGCCTAGTGGAAAATATAGGATCGTTCAGGATTTGCGGAAAATTAATAAAATTGTGGTACCTTGTTGTCCTATAGTACCAAATCCTGCAGTGATCCTATACCAGATACCATGGAATGCAGAATGGTTTACTGTAATTGATCTGTGCCAAGCATTTTTCTCAATTCCATTGCATCCAGATAGTCAATATCTGTTTTCGTTTAAATTTGAAAACAAGGTTTATGTGTGGAATCGTGTTCCTCAGGGGTACACAGAAAGTCCCTCCATTTTTAATCAAATACTGAAAAGGTACCTAGAAAAATTAGTAATGCCCAGGAACTCAGTCTTGGTGCAGTACATAGACGACTTGTTGGTGATTGTGTTGCAGATTCAATTGCATTACTAAACCATTTGGCTGAGGAAGGATACAAAGTATCACCTGAGAAATTACAATTTTGTACAACAGCAGTTAAGTATTTGGGACACCAAATTGAAAGAGGAAAGAGAAGAATAACGTCTGAGAGAACAAAAATAATTAAGCAAATGAAAATGCCAGTAACACAAAGAGAAGTGAGAATGTTTCTTGGAATAGTAGGATACTGTCGACAATGGATTATAGGGTTTTCACTACTAGCAAAGCCTTTAATACAGTTAACCAAAAAGAAAGCAAAAGATCCAGTTGAATGGGATGATGCAAGTGCCAGTGCATTTGTAAAATTAAGAAATGCTTTGTGTGAGGCACCTGCCTTGGGCATGCCTGACTATACAAAAGGATTCACACTGTTTTGCTATGAAAGAGAAAATTGTGCACTTTCAGTGCTAACCCAAAGACATGGACTAGACAGGCGTCCTATAGCATATTTTTCCTCTACATTGGACCCAGTGGCTGCAGCATTGCCAGGCTGTTTAAAAGCAGTTGCTGCTACCTGTATGAGCATTGAACAAAGTGAGTCAATAGTAATGGGATATCCTGTTAAAGTGTTTGTCCCACATGCAGTTGTGATCCTGTTGACAAGAACTAGAACTCAGCATCTCACACCTAGTCGGATGACAAGATATGAGTGAATAATTCTAGGAGCTGAAAATGTGACCATAGCTAGGTGCACAGTTGTAAATCCTGCTACATTATTGCCGGATCCATATTGTGAAGAAGTTAAGGACGATCCAGAACATGACTGTTTGCAGGTCACAGAGTTGTGTACCAAACCGCGTCCTGACATACAGGAAATGCCCCTGAAGAACCCAGACAGGGAGCTGTTTGTGGACGGCTCATGCCTAAGGCATGAGGATGGCAAATTGAGTGCAGCCTATGCTGTATGTGAACTTTCAGGAATAGTCGAAGCATCCTATTTACCAGGGGTCAAATCTGCACAAGTAGCTGAATTAATTGCTTTGATCAAAGCCTCCAAAATTGGGAAAAATGTAAAAGTAACCATATTTACGGACAGTCAATATGGGTACGGGGTTGTGCATGATTTTGGCCAACTGTGGATGCAGAGGGATTTCATGACTTCTTCAGGATCCTCAATCAAAAATGGGCAGTTTGTAATGGAATTATTGGAGGCAATACAATCACCAAAAGAATTGGCAGTGGTGAAATGTGCCGCACACCAGTCAGGAGATGACTGGGTGGTAGCCGGTAACAGATACGCAGACCTAATTGCTCAACACTGTGCCAGAAACAGATTGGCAGTAAACAGAAAAGTCGAAAGGATGGGAATCAGCTGCCAACTTATGCTATGTTCAACACCTGAAAAATGGAATGATGTGAAACGATTGCAGGATGATGCTGAAGAGAGTGAAAGGGATGTTTGGATAAAAATAGGGTGTAAACGGAGAACAGATGATGACGTGTGGGTTTATTCAGATGGCAGACCAGTCATGCCCGATTGCCTGATTTCACAAATGGCCAGAATGTATCATGGAGACACACATGTAGGGAGAGATGCCATGATTAGACTTTTTAGACAACGTTGGTACAATCCAAAGTTTAGAGCTGCAGCAGAGAGTCTTTGCCAGAGGTGTTTAACTTGCCAAATGAATAATCCAGGAAGGAGAACAGTAATTGGTTTGGGAAAAATTGGAAAGGCCGAGGGTCCCTTTGTGAGATTGCAGTTAGATTTCATTCAGTTACCACCATGTAAAGGACTGAAATATGTACTTGTCATAGTGTGTCTGTTTTCAAGGTGGGTGGAGGCTTACCCTACTAGGAGGAATGACAGCATTACAGTTGCCAAACTGTTGTTACGAGAACTCATTCCACGGTTCGGTTTCCCAGTAACTTTGGAATCAGATAGAGGGAGTCACTTCAATAACGATGTAATTCGAATAATCTGTGAAGCATTTAAAATTGAACAAAAATTGCACTGTGCGTACCACCCAGAGGCTTCTGGAGTGGTTGAACAAATGAATGGCACAATAAAATCAAGATTGTCAAAAATGTGTGCATCCACATCGTTAGATTGGCCAGATGCATTGCCTCTTGTCTTAATGGATCTCAGAAGCATTCCTGATAGAAATACAGGATTGAGTCCGCATGAAATCATCATGGGAAGAGCGATGAGACAAGCCCATGTACCTGGAAATAAACTGCTGAACAAAACTGATGATATGGTTCTAGATTATTGCAAAGCATTGGCTGACCTCGTGCGTTCTGTCTCTCACCAGGTTGGAGAAGACGCAGTTTCCAGGTAGCCTGAACAAGAGCATGATCTAAACCCCGGAGACTGGGTGGTAGTGAAGCATCACACCAGAGAAACGTGTTTATCACCCAGGTGGGGCGAACCTTGTCAAGTTATATTGGTTACAAACACAGCAGTGAAATGTGCAGGATTGCCTAATTGGATTCATGTAAGCCACACCAAAAGGGTGCCAGCTCCTGAAGGAAAAGATCCTCAGTCAGCATCAATAGCTGAGGAAGCTGAAGGTTGGCCAGCTGAAGAATCCCAAGTGATAGATTCGGGAGAGGCTGAAGAAGAACAACCGAGCACAAGTCAGGACTGGATACCTGTGGTTGATATACCAGAAGTTTTCATCTAAACAAGAAGCAAAGCTAGATTAGAGGAAATTAGTGAGGACCAGACAGGTGAAGAAGAAGCAGCTCAGGATAGGGAGATTAAAACCATAAGAGAACCTGAGCAGGCTCAGATAGGGAAAGAAAATTGGGCTCAAATTGACAACGAAACAACAAAATTTGAGCAGGGACAGACAGGTTCAGAAGAACGCGGTCAGGCTGCAGAAGTACAAAGTGCAATAAGCCCTGATCAGAACCAGTTAGAACAAGAAAAACACGTTCAGGAAGAAGAAAACCAAGAAAACATCGAGCAAGAAAGCATCAAGCACGAAAACGTCAATCCCGAACAGAGTCAGTTAGTAGAAAGTCACCCTCAGGCAACTGAAGAAACAACAAGAACAAGAACTGAAAAAGAACAGATAGAAGGGGAAACTGAAATCAAGGGCAACCGATTTGTGCCACACCTTGAAAATAAAAGAGTTTTTGGAAAAGACTCGAAAGGTGAAGATACAGTGCAGACAAAGAAAGTCAGAAAAGGTGATCATTGGCCTAGTGTCATTAAAAGAGTAAAATACCATATAGTAACCCGAAGTGAAGATCCAGAACAAGTAAATGAAGTAACAAGCTTATCTGGACAAACAAGTGGGACTGAAAAACGAAAAAGCAAAAGATTGAAACTCGTGAACAATAAGTTTAAAGGTCCTGATTGGACTTATATAATCCTTGAAGACTACGAAAGTTCAGAGTCAAGTGAAAGTGGTGACGAAAGAACAAGTGCAGAACTGACTTATGAAAAGAAGTGAAACCACCCTGATAAATTAAAGTCTTGAAAGAAAAATAAAAGAAGAAAACTCTTCTTTTGTCAAAAATGGCTGACGACAGAGTTTCTGGGAGACCAAAACGGAAATGTTGTAAAAGATGCTGTGCAATATGCATATGTAGTCTGGTTAGTTGTGATTGTAGCAATTCCTTACCTTATGATAATGGACAAAAAGATTAACAACGAAACAAAGGGAAGGATAGATAATTTGAAAAGTGATAGAATAGAAATAGAAGCAGAAGATGCACCAGAATTTCATCACATAGTAACAGATAATGATACTAGTTTAAATGTTTTTACTAAGTTATTGTTTCAGTACGTAGATACAATGGAAGTTAGTGACTGTTATGTCTGCATGAAGTTACCTGAATCAGTAGCAGAAGGTTTAGCATATCATCATTTGCCTTTAACTTATGGCATATCATGTAGTGTACTAACTAGTTTATTTTATAGAACAAGGAAACTTCAGTATTATTATTCAAATATAGATGTGATATTTTCAGAGGTTCCTATTCGAAAGAATCTGAACCCAGTGCTTAGTAGTAAAAACGCACAATTTATGGGAGAATTTTTCTTAACAATGAAGTCGATAGACATAACACATGCACATAGAAGCAATTTAACATGTTTAATACGTGAAGAGGAGAAAATATTTTTAAACTTAGTTGAAGATAGAAGACAGAATTTCCAAAAGAAGGCATCTGAGCATAAGGCTCAAGTTCCACCTTGGGCTGAGAAAGAGGGTATTTATACACCTGGCAAGGCTCAAGCTGCTTTGGCTCTGGATTATGAAAAGACAGGGAAAATTTGTCTTCATAGGTTAAAAACTGAATATAACAATAATTTCATCGGTACCAGTGAATGTGAACATAATTTTTTTATTCTGTGGAGGTTGGGGATTAAAAGGAGGAACAGACTCAGTTTTTCCTGGAATTTATTATGTGTGTGGGAATAAGGCTTACTTTAGGCTTCCTGCACGGTGGTATGGAAGTTGTTATTTTGGAATAGTTTTTCCAAAAATATACCACGTAAAAAGAAACACTGGGAGCAATGAAAATAATAGTGAATTAACACGTAGAAAAGAGCTAGTTTTACAGAAATTGTAGGTGATATATTTGGTGCATTGATACCTTCAGTGGGAATAATTCTGAACTCAAGGAAAATATGCAAATTGTCTACAGTGGTTGACAGGAGAGGGCAAGAATAGACAATGTAAAAATGAGAATGTGACAAAAATATGTTAAGTTGGCATCTGGTTGTGTGTAGTTTTGATGGCTCAGAAACGCCATCAGAGAGGGTATTGATGGAGCAAGGACTCAAAATGAGACTTGCTCGAAAGCAATCTTCTCACAGTATTAATTAATTTGTACTAAAACTCTGTAATGTCTTTACTAATAATGTGCCATACACAACATTTTTATCCAAATGATGCTTGCCTATGTGTTTTCCACTAATAAGTAATCCTTGTCTAATCCAAAATGGCCGCTAAAGCGCGGGAATTCTACTGCACATGTGTCAACCATGTCACGTGGTATGACGTCTTTCTTTGCTTGGAGGGAATCTTTTGCTTCTGCGCAGTGTGTGCTAAAATGGCTGCTTAATGTTCTCACGTGTTAAAGCTATCGCATTTGCTGCAATTAATAATGTGGTATTCTAACGCTACTAATGCGAGATAGACATTTATAATTAAATGGGAGTAGAGTAGAAGTAGGGGGTATACAGTGAAACATTTATTTCTGATTTTAATATGTTTCTTCTTTGACCTTTCTATTAGTTCGTAAAATGGGCCTGGGTTAACTGAACGGCAGCTCGAGAGTCATGTGACCTGCGCATGCTCTCTGAAAACTAACCATGCAAAGAGATGAAGTCAACTTGGAAGATGTCCAAGGACATGACCCGCTGATCACCTTCACCGTCCATCTGAGATGTCCTAACAATTGATATTTTGTATACACTTTGTATTAAAATTTGTCGTGAGATGGGTGGGAAATAAAGCAAATGTATTAATTGAAAGGGGCGGTATTCTTAAACAATGGGCTTAAGAAAACTGAATTAAAATTGATATGGTGTGAGGATCAACCCCCTGTCCCTGTCCAATCAGAAGTAGTGGGCCCATAATTTTGAAACATTAATGGGAGGTACCTGGGTATAGAAGGGTATAATAGATATAGAATTAGCTAATTAGCTAGAACAGGGCTTGGGAGCCCAGAACGAGCTGATCGATTGCAGACTGAACCGACGTCCAAAGAGGTCCTGAGGTGGGGGCGGCGGTTTCCATTAGAAAGAAGACACGGAAGAATCGAGGAGGAACGAAGTGTCAGAGAGGGGAACGACGCAGGCGTCGTTGGTAGAGAGGTCACCTATCCTGTCCTGAACCTGGTCCGGTGGTCTTGGTCTCCATCTTTCTTGGGACCCATCTTTCCAACTCCTTGGCAAAGGGGTTTGGTTTTCACACCTTTAGGTAAATATAAGCGTAAATCTTTAGCTGTACTGCTGTCTCTATCTTCTTCTTTCTGAGGGACCGTCATTTAATTAAATAGGTGATTATTTAGTATGCTTCCTCCTTGATATGCAATTATTATGTGGTTTGTAATTTACTCTGCTAAAGAATTTAGATAAACATTTTAAAACTTCCTGAGTCAGTGGTTATTTCAGGTGTTTATGACATTGTATTTGTATGTTCTCATTTTATCCCCAATTATCAAAGGTCCATTGGTAAGTCATTACTCTTCAATCAGAAAGGTAATTGGTAGCAGGGATTTGATAAAGAGTACAACTGATTCCCACCAGCTGTGATTATTAGTTAGCGTGAATGAATGGGCCCAGGTGAGTATTTTGTGTATGAATGCTTGTTGCTAATAACCCGCTGGATCACTAGCGGCGGGGTGGAGATGGATAAATGAAAGAGCATGGCCACGGTGAAGGTAAGAAAGGAGGAAAGATGAAAGGATAAAAGATGGACAGGTGAAAAACCTTTTGTTTTATCACGTATTTGGCCACAATTAAGCCCCTGGTACTGATCAAAAAATGGTTTACGAATTTTTGGAGTGCCCGGGGCTGTTTATGGACACAAGCTGACCCTTTTTACGTGACATGCAAAAACCCTGTTTTGCGTTTTTATGCATTCCACCATTTCCACAACGAACCCTAAATGCACTCTCTCTTAGTGACAGGATATCACTGCACTTTCTATCTGAATTTCATTGAAGAATAGTGTCCTCATGCACATGTCGCCAATAACCCTTAGTGCTTCCTTAACAAAGAAGGCGCACTGCCTGCTCGCTTTTAACGTTCGACAGAGTATTTTTACCCAGCATAGTGGAGTGCCTTTGTTGTTGCTGCATTTTTGAGCAAATACTTTTGGGCTTGAAGTGTTAATGTAAAGAGCAGCTCCTTGTGCAAAGCACTCCTGTTACATCGGAACATGCTACACAGTTGCACAGGAGTCAAATTGCCGCCTGTGCCCTCGTGAGTGGAGATTCATTTTCTATGTGCTCTGAGGAGGGCACTGGTGTTTGTTTTCTTTTTCTTGTAAGACATTTGACTTTGCGTGTCACTGAACGTGAGGCAGGAACAACTAATATCAATGAGTGGTCGTCGTGGCAACTGCATTAAGCAAATCAATGCTGGAAGTGTCATTGGAGTGAGAGGGCATGCCTCTCGCTTCACCTCCACGTCCCCCCACAACCCCTATCCTCCCCAGCTCTCTGTGACTCCTCTCACAAGCGCACTGTAGACAGCCCAACTCCCTTCTGTGAAAAGCTGTTCTCAATAAACACGAGCCAAGGCAAACAAAACAATAAGTCAACAAAGAAACACATAAACAATTAGGGGCTTATTTATGAGCCCCTTGCGCTGTCGGTCCGTCACATTGCGTGACGCACCGGCAGCGAAGAAACAATTGATGGACGGAATGACGGACAATCCAAACATTCACCCCCAGTGTCAAGAATCTGGGTTTAATCCATCATTCTTTTGCTCACCACACCAGTTTGGACCCAGCCATGTGCAAATCAGTCTTGACCCTGTTCCTATGGGAACAGTCCAGCCCAAACTGCCAAGCCAGGTCCTCCCTGGACCGGAAACAAGCATCCTGAGACCAGTTTCAGAGCATCACCCAGGCTAGCTTGAATCCAGTTGTGTAGTGAGCAAGGGACCCAAGTCTGGGTATACTCTTCCCACTTAGGGCGACATATGCAAAAGAAACAATTGATGGACGGAATGCTGGACAATGCAAACATTCACCCCCAGTCTCAAGGATCTGGGTTTAATCCATCATACTTTTGCTCACCACACCACCCCAGTTTGGACCCAGCCATATGCAAATCAGTCTTGACCCTGTTGCTCTGGGAACAGTCCAGCCCGAACTGCCAAGCCAGGTGTGGTGAGCAAAAGAATGCTGGATTTAACCCAGATCCTTGTGACTGGGGGTGAATGTTTGCATTGTCCAGCATTCCGTCCATCAATTGTTTCTTTTGCATACGTCGCCATAAGTGGGAAGGGTATGCCCAGACGTGGGTCCCATGCTCACTACACCAGTGGATTCAAGCTAGCCTGGCTGATGAAGGGTGATGCTCTGAAACTGGTCCCAGGATGCTTGTTTCCCGTCCAGGGAGGACCTGGCTTGGAAGTTCAGGCTGGACTGTTCCCACAAGGAACAGGGTCAAGACTGATTTGCATATGGCTGGGTCCAAACTGGGGAGGTGTGGTGAGCAAAAGAATGATGGATTTAACCCAGATCCTTGTGACTGGGGGTGAATGTTTGCATTGTCCAGCATTCCGTCCATCAATTTTTTTTTTTTGCATGTGTGAAATTTACAAGCACCCATAAAGCCACCCTTCGTGGCTGTGGCTTTAACGTGTGCTTGTAAATATTGCCCCTTTTCACGCAACACATTGCGTGTTAGGGGCATGACATGGGTGTTGCTGTGGGTGTTCCCACGCACCACCCATTTCCACTGATGCATTTCCAGATTTACGAGCAATCGTAAACCTGGAAATGCATCAGAATGCTACGCCACCCACAGGGGTGGCGTAACAAGGTGCAACGAGGGAAAATGTGTTAATTTCTCCTTGTTTTTTCCACTTTCAATGCGTGCTGCATTCTACAGCACGCATTGGAAGAGGAAATCACCTCAAGTGATTGTTTTTGTGAAGGAAAGTGCCCCTTCCTGCACAAAAACAATCTTCCCACGACGCAGGCATCCTTGCACCATGGTGCAAGGATGCCTGTGCCAGCGAATGGCAGCAGTTTGTGCGCCAGCGCAGGGAAAGGCACAGAGATGCGACATGTTGCTGTAAATATGTTGCATCCCTGTGCCTTGAAACTAATACAGCGAGGCGCAGCAAAATAACCTGCGGCACCGTGCTGCGTTAGTTTCTCTTAAATAAGCCCCTTACAGGGTAAGGACACTATAGTTGGTCAGTCCTGCCGAGGAAGATACGTAAGTGGTGTATCGGGAGCACCAGCCAATGAGGAGCCAGCAAAGAAGAGCGACGCAGGAGTGAACCAATGGCAATCAGCAGGCGAAATCACACTCCTATAGTGATTATAGCAGGTCTTCCAGACAGCACATGCGCTGCCTAGGCTCGACCTAAAAAATGGAAAAACTGTCACAATGGGAGAAAGCTGTGAATGGGCCTGGGCCCTTTTGCTCAGGAATCCTCAGATGTCAATTCTTCGATGGTTCTTTTAAGCAGCATGAAAGTGTAAAGAGGAGTAAAATTCTTGTTAATCAATTTCAAGCTATGGTGTAACTCCCACAGCAACACCCATGGAACGGCGCTTTCACGCAAAGTGTTGCGTGAAAAGGGTCCGTATTTACAAAGACACGAAAAGCCATGCAGGGTGGCTTTACATGTCCTTGTAAATATGGAACACCACACTGCACCGCCGGTGCATCACATAAAGTGACACACCGGCGGTGCAAGGGGCTTGCAAATATGCCCCTTAATGTGTAATCCCCTTTGGACAAATCTACATTGAGATGCTGTTCTTCTTTAGCTATTAAATCTTTTTCTGATCCTAGAGTACCTCTCTTTTAGACATCGGGGGCAAGTTTACAAAAAGTGGCGTAGCGTGTCGTTAAGCCAAAAAGGCTGAAAACATGCTTTGTCACTTTAAAAACGCTGAGCTGCACGATATTTACTAGAATATGGTGAAGCCCTGCGTTTCCCCCTGCGCGGGCGCTAACTTTAGCTGCCTCTTGCCAACGCAGGCACTGTGCACCATAGTGCAGGGGTGCCTGTGTTGAGGGGAAGATTGTTTATGTGCAGGAAGGTCCCCCTTCCTGCCCATAAACAATTTTTAAATGTCATTTTGAAACGTCTATGTGTGCTGCTTAATGCAGCACGCATAGAAGTTGCAAAACTGCATTTTTTTAAATGATTGTTTATGTGCAGGAAGGGGGACCTTCCTGCACAAAAACAATCATAGGCAATTTGCTGTTTCTATGTGTACTGCACAAGGCAGCACACATGGAAACAGCAAAAACGAGGAGAAATAACGCATTTCTCCTCGTTTCGCATGTTTAAGACCCGGTTTTCCCTGGTCTTAATTTTGGCGCTGCCTTCTATTTATGCTGCCCTTGTAAATAGGGGACAGCATCCAAATCAATGGGTGTTGCGGTATAGCTATGTATAGCGTGAAAGGGGGCCTTATAAGTTATTTGCAAGGCAGCGTTAAGGTACGTTAGGTGGCTTAACGCTGCCTTGAAAATAAGGCGAGGCCCCTATTGCCATCACATCACTGAAAGTGACGTTGTGGTGGTGATAGGGGCTTGTAAATATGCCCCCAGGTGTAAGGGTAGGCATTTCATTTACACTAACCTTATGTGTTTCTTCCACTGAAGATCTTGAAACTGATTCTATGATTAGGACTACTATCACTGTCACTACAACAACGGTTATAAGTTTACCCATAATACACTTGCGTCTACGGTTTGGATTTCCAGACTCCATTGTAAATTAGATTCAGACCAGATTTCGAGTAGAGAAATAGAGGCCACAGAGTCTCTTTTATCCGTTGATTTCCACTCGTGCAAGCAAGAAAACGTAAAAGTCTCTTAGCAGAGCTTCCTGCACTTTTTCTTTTCTTTTCTTTCTCTTTTATTTCTTTACAATTATTTACATAGTTCATAAGACTTCCATAGCCCCAATTCATCTTCTTGTAAATGTAACACCTAAATGTATTCTTAAACAACATTTTCCAGTATCAGAGGTTCTCAGGCCCCTCGGCCTTGGTGGAAATGGAACAGGCAATGAAAGAAGAGCGTTCAGCTCAATCCCCGGAAAACTCACCAGCACTTTACTAGCACTGATGTCTCGGATCTCACTCTACTCAGCACTGGCAGCTAGACAGGTCCACTTGTGAGATGAACACTTCCCACAGGGCACTCTAATTCTTTTCAGTATGGATGAAAGGATGGAAAGAGATTGGAATCGGATGAATTTGTGTGGGGGTGGTTTATGGGTAGAGGGATTAGGTTTAGGAAAGACACTCCACACCCGCAACTTCAGGTGACGGGCGCCTCACTCGGCCTCCGACCCTCCAACGTCCCTGAAACTCTTTCTAATTCGGACGAAAATAACGATTTTCACTAAAGCCGATAATATTTCATCCTTCTATAGCAACGCGAATAAATGCTTTTTTTTGTTTGTTTTTTAAACTACTATTAACGTTTTCAATGTCTAACAAAGGACTGTATTAGACTTCAACCTAAACAAACAGCAGTGTTTGGTGCGCACAGACTAGTGGGATTGCAGACTGCCGATGACGTGCTGAATGCTTCTCGGGAGAAGTCTGACTTCTGGCATATACCTATTTCTTTCATCTCAAATCTTGGCTATCTTTTACATCTTTTGAGTTTCAACTATGGAGAAACTCTTCAAAAATTAAACCTGTTTCGTATATCACTGCCACGCAAAGTGCGAATGAACAACGAAGACAGAGGATTTTTTACTTCACATGGTAAATGATTACGTTTGACTAGTGGTGATAAAAGTATATATAACTTATCAATATTAGGGTACCTTTGTAATATGACATTCAAATCAATGTTATTAATGCCGATGTAATATACCAACTGCTAGTCCGTTCAGTGTTAAATATGGGTCTGTTTTACCAGTGACAATGAAACGAAAGTGTTTACTGCAGTGGCTGCTGGGTATACATATATTTGTTTGCGGCGTGAACACTGCCCTCTAGACACCGCTAAGGGTACTGCGATGTAGTGAGAGGTCCTCCTGAGACAGCCGGAAAATGAACGTGAAGTTTATTCCCATAACTTGGACCAGCACCATCCAGTCAGAAGCCAGGACTCAGCGCCAAGGAAGGACCCAGAATAATAAGATAAGATACCCGGCTTGGACCATACAGCAAATGGCAAAACGGCACCGTTCGAGCCTCCATTAATTTTTATCATCCATCCACGGGCCCTTTTATTAACATGGCTCGTGACTCTTTTTTTTTGTGCAGATTTATATAGCACGAACTCGACCCAAAGGTATTGGAGCGCTTTACATGAGCACCAGTTACGTTACACAAGCATACATTCATTTACACATTCATTTTTGCTAGGCACGGGGAGATTGTGATTTGCCCAGAATCACAGGATGTTGAGCGGACGAGGAGGCTGGAACCTAGTTCGCCAGCTCCAAGGTCGGCAGCTCTAGCTGTGAGGCCACATCCTCTCCCCATGGATGAGTGTTGGCAGGGCTTTAAGTGGGTCGGGTCTCACCGGTGCTGAGCACCGGCAGTTTTTTAAACGGGGGGGCCTCTAAAGGGGTCCCTATCGGCTCTGTTTTGTGCCCTGGCAGATGCGATCCGTTTTTTCCCCGGACTGCAGTGACAGCAGGCACATCAATGTTGTGTGCTCACACTGCTCACTTCTCACTACTGGAGAAGTTACGGCATGACGTCATGCTAGGTGAGCGTTGTAGGGGAAGGGAAATCCTTTAAAGAGAGTCATTTTCTCTCTGGATTTCCCTTCTCTTTTTGAAACGCAGGAGCAGCACCATTGTTGTGGTGTCACCAGGGCTTTAAGTGGAAGGTTTTTCAATATTATATACAAGCCATAGTTGCTGCTTATTTATCTTATGCAACCAACAACCATTGAGAAAGCCAGTAGGCCTGACTTGTTGTAGGTATGATGTTACTTGTTTATCATATATCTAGATGCAATGACAGAAACAGCAAAAGACAAGTCGGGCAGCACACTATGTTAAGCACATATTTTTAGCTCTCATGTTTTTAAGCTACGCCCTTAATTACATTGGCCACGCCCCTTTGAGATACCCCCCAGGTTTTTCATCCCACTTAAAGCCCTGAGTGTCGGGTACATGTGTATCCAGCCCTCTGGGGAGTGGCTGGTAAACTCAGTGCCTGCTGAAACACTAGAACGTGTCCATCTGGACATTACATTCCTCCCAAACTTTATTGAAAAACAAAACAAACACCAGTCCAACCTGTGGGGGTAAACAACAATCAAATAAACACCACAGGGTCCATCAGCCTCTAGAATCGTTCAGCGGGAAGACAGCAGACATGGGGCTGGTGACTCGGACTGCAGCTGGACATCTTCGCTTGCACTCATAATTTAACCTGAGTGGCTCAAGACACGAATGCAGGCTTGCAGACATAAAACCACACTCTGGCAACCTACCAGTGGAAACCTGTCCGTTGGTTTGAACTCGCTCCACTCCGCTAACGTTGAGGATGGATGATCTGTGGTAGGTCATAACGGTGAACACCCATCACAACGCATGCGTTACATCGCATGCGTTTACGTCGCAAGCGTTACAACGCAAGCGACGTTACGACGTGGACCATTACCACGCGTCCCATTACATCGCATGCGCTTTTAAAACGCATGCGCTTTTAAATCGCATGTGGTGTAATGGACGAGAGTCGGACGCGGACAGAGGCGAGCACCGGGACGGACGACGCGAGGAGAGAGAGGTAAGGGGGGTTGTGCGTAGAGTGTAGTGTTTAGGGTTTAGGGCAGTGTCTGGTGGTCGTAGTGTAGGGCAGTGTTTTAGGCATTAGGCGTAAGGGGGATTGTGCTTAGAGTGTACTGTTTAGG
The DNA here is from genome assembly GCA_963921515.1 of Calotriton arnoldi. Classification (NCBI taxonomy): domain Eukaryota; kingdom Metazoa; phylum Chordata; class Amphibia; order Caudata; family Salamandridae; genus Calotriton; species Calotriton arnoldi. The sequence continues at coordinate 809,967 of CAWUFW010002613.1, forward strand.
GTTTAGGGCAGTGTCTGGTCGTAGTGTAGGACAGTGTTTTAGGCTTTAGGGTAAGGGGGATTGTGCTTACAGTTTAGGGCAGAGTCTGGGGGTCGTAGTGTAGGGCAGTGTTTTAGGCTTTAGGCGTAAGGGGGATTGTGCTTAGACTGTAGTGTTTAGGGTTTAGGGCAGTGTCTGGTCGTAGTGTAGGGCAGTGTTTTAGGCTTTAGGCGTAAGGGGATTGTGCTTACAGTTTAGGGTCGGGAGAAAAAATCGCGATGTTAAAGCGTGCAGTGTGTTTGTGTGCGTTGTGATTGTGTTTTGTATGCATTTCAATGGGAAAGCGAACTAATAGTTTGCGTTGTGAAAGTGTGCGTTGTGAATGTGTATGCGATGTCAAAACGGCGATGTCAATGTTTGCGATGTTAACGTTTGCGATGTAGCATCATACATCCGTCATAACAGTTCATAAACAGGGTGCGTCATGAGCGTGGTTGGAGTCCATGGTAAAAGTTCACAAATGGGGAGAGGTTGTGGCCTTATGGCTAGAGCTACCGACTTTGGAGCTGGGGAACCAGGTTCGAGCCTCGGCATCGGCTCAACATCCTGTGATTCTGGGCAAATCACTTAATCTCCCAGTGCCTACCAAAAAATTAATGTGTCCTTGTGTGTAACGTAACTGTGCTCATGTAAAGCGCTCCAATACCTCCGGGTCGAGTTCGCGCTATATAAATCTGCAAAAAAAAAAATGCGTTGCCAGGTAAACTGAAGCCTCCGTTAGACATCCTTGCTGCATCCTGGAGTCCGTCAGTGGGGCAATGTCAAGTCCAACTCTCCCGCCATGGGTAGGCCCCTTGTCTGGGTTGCCACAGGACTGCGTGTTGGCTGCACTAGGGCTGTGTGTGCCTACGTGGGGGCAGCTGCAAGACCACCGAGGAGCCAGTGCCTAGTCACTCGCACAACCTCAGGGGTGGATGGATCTTGGTTAAAGACATTCTATCTCTGCCGTAATTCAGATGCATGTCAGGGTATCGGGTAGTCTCTAGTTCTTCTTGTCAGTTGGCATGGCAACGGTGTGGGACACCGATCCACGTGTCCAGTACCCTAGGGATGGTAGTGTTTGACGCACTTGAAACCGACTGGCGTGATGGCATGGCCAGCTCTGTGGTGAATCTGGATGACATTTGGTAATGACTTGCCGTGGTGGGTACAGGCCTTCGTTTCTTGAGTCGATCACCTGGAGTGGGGGTGGCCAGGCGCTTCCATTTTCTTTGGGGAGGCATGTGCATCCATGCGCTTGGATGTCGTGGGCTGCTGAGCCATCGGTGACAGTGGTGTGAGAGACACGCTGAGAAACGTGAGGCAGAGACTGTGTTCGAGCATGCTTGTGGCCTACTCTCGGTCTCCCACTGGGCGGTCGCCAGGTCATTCTCGGGTTGTCACCCACTTCACTTGCTGTTGGTGTGTCGGGATGTGCTCCTTCAGCAGCTCGAGTTTTGTTCAGCGTCGGGCCCTGCCACTCACAACTTCCCCTCCTGAACTTGGTCGGTCGTCCGATTCTTAGTGTAGACCATCCGGTCACACTTCCATATTTCCTGCTGGGTACGGTGGCATACACATGGCAATGATGATGTGGTTGCCATTGAACATGGACGACATGTGGTGGCGACTTGCTGGGAGAGAGGATGTCTGGAGGTACTTTGCAGCCAGGTATCTTCGTCTTGCTGAGGCTGTTCTTCACCCGTGGCATCTGCGGTCAGGAGCAGGGATACCATCCGACTTAGACTGCCGGTGCTCGGGGTTGGACGGTCACACTGGGAAGCGTCGGAGAGGGACGCGGTTTACACTGGCTGCGGCTTACATTTGGTTCTCCCATTGAGCTATCGCCAGGGATGTTCGTCCGCCTTGATGGCTGTCTGGTGTCTCTGGGTGTGCTCTTGTCTTGTGGCGGTGCAAGTCCTCATTCTTCTCCCCTCGGTCTCTCCAGCGCACCTGTGGTCGTCCAGATCTTCATGGTGACATGATTGTCACACTTCTTGGCGGTTCTTCCTCAGGGTGTAGTAGCATGCACCTTCTTCCAAGCAGGCCAACAGGATCTATCAACTTCAATGGTCTCTGGACCATGCGGTTGAGACTTCCAGTCGCTCTTCTCTCTTCTTCCTCCTGGGTGCTGGGTGGCGTCCACCCACTTGTCTTCTGTGTTCCTTTTTCAGGGATGTTCACGGTACTCCTCTACCAGGATGGCAGTCACCTTCTTCGCTCGAGGGCGTTGTGCTTGCGCCTCGAGCCTGCTCCGTCGTGGCGCCTGCTCCTGCCTCCGTTCAGGCATGCTTGTAAGGGTCGGTCACTTCGTGTGACGTGCTCCTTGCTTGCAGTGCGATGTGGCGTCCGGCCACGTGTCGCATGTCTTTGGAGCACATGTTGCAATGGCAGCTTGCCACATGGAGTGTGCGACTCTCCTCTTGCCTGTCTTGGGCCACTGGCGACTCAGTCTTGAGGCAGTGTGAGGGATGACACTCTGTTGTTTTTGGTCCACTGAGGGGCTTCACTGGAGCAGTGGTGATGTGGAGGCTCTCCTTGCTGCCTTCAGCATTGTTTCTTCTCTGTGGAGGGGTCTCTCTCCCTCCCGGGCACCTGCCCTTGCTGGCAGGTCCGCAGGTGTGGCCTTCTGCGCACCGCTGGCTTTGCGCGCTCCGTTCTCTTCGTGGGCTCCCTCTTCTGGCACTTGGTGTGCCCGCTCTTCTTTCTTGCGGTGATAGCCATTTACCACTGAGGGTGGGTGGCGCAATTTCCTCCCTTGCTATTGTGTTGGACGGCCACTGGGAGGTTGTGCGTGCTGTGCACAGTGGCCCTTATGGCGTACTAGCTGCGTAGCAAGACTTGCTGTCCTTAGCTTTGCTGCTCTGGTTTAGCTGGGCTCTTTCACACACTGCTGGTGGCATCTGCAGGGTCCTCGGTGTGACGCATTCCTTAGTGCTGCCTTATCTCTCTGAGTGTGGAGCAGCAGGCAAACCGCCGGGTGGTGTCACCATCGCTCACACCGGGCCTCAGCAGCATTGTCGAAACTGCGGGATGGTGCTATGTGGCAGATACCGCGGGGCAGATTTACAAGAAACTGAAGCATCGCTGCATTTTTGCAGCGATGCGTCAGTTTAATTGTGTCACGCGAATAAACCCTTGCGCCACCATGGATGCGTCGCATTTACAATGTGGCGCACCGTGGCGCAAGGATGGACAGATGCATCACGCATCTGTTGGCATAAAGGTAACGCATTGCTGGAGTCGTGTCGCAAGCACGATGCAACTCCAGCAATGCTCAGGAATGCCTATTCCTATTGTGCTGTGTCACTCCTTACGCCTGCTTCAAGCAGGCGTAAGGTATTGACGCAGTGGCGTCGTAGAAGTGACGCAGTGAAATCTTGTAGATTTCACTGCGTCACTTTTACAAGGCTTTCTTGCGTCGGAACGCCCACCCTGTATACATTATACCTGACGCAGGTATAATGTGACGCAGGGCTTTACAACGTGATGCATCGCCCTAGATGCGTCATGTTGTAAATGTGTCGCAACGTGGCGCATTGTTTACGACGCCGCTGCGTCACAAAAGTGAGGCAACGGCGGCGTAAAAGTGTCTCAAGGGGCTTGTAAATCTGCCCCCACCTGTGCAAGTCTCAGCTTCCTTGGGTACAGTGTGTTTCTCGCTTAGGGCTAGTTCATGCCCCCCACCTTCGGAAACCCATCCATCCCTAAGGACCACGCTCGCAACCTCGGCATCATACTTGATTCTTCGCTCACCATGAACCGCCAGATCAACGCTGTGTCTTCCACTTGCTTCAACACCCTCCGCAAACTCTGCAATACCTTCAAATGGATCCCCCCCGACTCCAGTAAGACCGTCACCCATGCACTCATCACCAGCAGACTGGACTACGGAAACACGCTCTATGCCAGAATCAAACTCTGCAAACTCCAGACCGTCCAGAACGCCACAGCCAGACTCGTCCTCGACATCCCACAACATGACCACATCACCCCCGCGACCTCCACTGGCTCCCTTTAGAAAAAAGAATAACCTTCAAACTGCTCACACATGCCTACAAAGCCCTCCACAACACCGGACCCCAATACCTCAATGAAAGAATCTCCTTCCACGCCCCCAAGAGAAACCTCCGCTCTGCCGACATAGCCCTAGCCACGGTCCCCCGCATCCACAGAGCCAGAGCAGGTGGCAGATCCTTCTCCTACATCGCGGCCAAGACATTGGAACGTACTCCCCCTCCGCATCAGACAAAGCCTATTCAGAAAGGCTCTCAAGACCTGGCTCTTCGGATGACCACGGAGCTGCTTGAACCTCCCCCCCCCCAGGGCCTTGAGCGTGCTTCAGAAACCCTGATTGATTGACTGTTCATGGGGAAAACTCTACCGATTCTTTGCTGATACCGGTCGGCAGGGAAGCATGTTCTCTTTAAAGTCTCTATGCCATCTTTTCTTTTGGGCTGCAGTGTGGCACAATGGCCACTAGGTGGTGCTGTAGCTGCCTTTCCATTCTGGCCATGGCAGCCTCCAGTGCAGGCTGTCCTGCAGGGTTGTCTCCCCTTCGCTCCTTGAAGGCAGAGGACAACCAGTGTCTCACAAATCAAAATCGCTTCTTCAGTGCTGTAGTGGCAGCAGGTGGCCACCAGGGGGCTCAGGGTACACTTAGCTACTACTCTGGTTTGGCATGCGACGGTTTTAGCACCTGGCAGGGGTCTCACGTTGCCAGTGCTGGCTGTTTCCTTGCAAAATTGTTCACTTCTTTATATTTTTTTATTTTTTGCGGTACCTTCTGATGGCCACTGGGTGGTGCTGTGGACTATTAGAGAGAGGCCACTGCAGCTGCTCCAGACCACCGCGGGCCTCGTGGGCGCTGGAGGTGCCGGTGTGGGGAGAGACACCCAGTGAAGGTACTGCGGGGGAAGCAGAGAGCAGCCTCCGCCTGTGTGTGCACTCAGATGGGTCAAAACTCGTTGCTGGACAATGCCCTCAGTGTGGTGCTCTTATGCTTGGTCTGCTTCTGTTTTCATTACCCCCAGAGCCACTGCTCACTTATTATGTTGGACGGCGTGAATCTTTTCCTTATCGCCTGGCGCGGTGAAGTGGCAGCTAGGTGGCGCTGCCGGCACTTCCCATACAATTTCCAGCAGCAGCAGTCTCACTTAAACCGCAGGCCGTGCAGGGGTTCAAAATGCAGGCTGGAGCATGCCCTGCAGGTGCGGCTAATTTTCCAGTGTTGACCTCTGTTGGGGTTTCTGCTGCTTCGCGGACAAGTCTCCCTCCTCCCTGTTAGCGGTGTCAGCCGAGAGGCCTGTGGGGGGGGCCACACTCTACTCCCGCTGTACTAGGGCCAGGCAGCTTTCTCCGTATTTGTCCGTCACTGCAGGCCCGCGTTCTTCTTCTCTGCTGTCTCCAGGGCTGCCGCCTGGTGGGCCCACTCTTCACAACCCCGCGGGCGCTGCAGGAGACTGACGCAGCCTCGCGGGGAGCAGGGTCGTACGGCGGGACGTGTTTCCTCGGCCGCGGCATTTCCCCAAGCCGGTCAACGCCTCACAGTGCCGAGGCGAGAGGGATCGAGGTGAAGTCTGCAGTTTGATGTTCTCCGGCCCGTTCACGCTCGTTGGGGGTGCTTGTCCTCTCCTCCTTTGGGCACTGCGGGAACAGGTGATGCTCCGTGCAGAGAGTCGGCAGCGATGAGGCGCCTTGAGCGCGGCGCTGGCTGCAACGCTTCCCCCGGCGCACAGCTCTTTGCCTGGCAGAAGGTGCGGGGTGCCCTAGCCATGGGCTACACTTATTCCAGGACTAATAGACATCGCTGGCAGCATGCGCCCAGGGCAGTTCCCGCTCGTCGCCATTGTGGTGTTGTGGGCCCTGGGCCCAAATGTTATTTGAATCAGGACACAAACACCATAGGTATAGTTGGTTAACTGGCCACGAGCATGTGCACCCGGGTCCTTTTATTAACAGGGTCGTGTTACTCATGACGCCTGCAATGGATGGGTGTTGGGTGCATGTGTGTTCAGCCCTCTAGGGAGTGGCTGGCAAACTGAGTGACTGCTGAGACACTAGAACGTGTGTGGTAAACTGAGAGCCTGCTAAGACACTAGAACATGTGAAAAGCAAACACAAGGAGATTATGAACGGAGCACTGAAACGTTTCAGACACTCACCCCCAGTCACAGATCTGGGTTGAATCCATCATCGTTCTTTAGCTCACTTCACAACCTCAGTTCAGACTCAGCTATATGCAAATCAGTCTTGACCCTGTGCCTCATGGGAATAATCCAGCCCGAAATGCCAAGCCAGGTCTTCCCTGGACCGAAAACAAGCATCCTGGGACCGGTTTCTGGGTAACACACCTCATCAGCCAGGCTAGCTTAAATCCAGTGGCAAAGTGAGCAAGGGACACACGTCTGGGCATACCCTGCCAACTTAGGGCAAACAAAGCAAACACAAGGAGATGATGGATGGAGCGCTGAAACTTTTCTGACACTCACCCCCAGTGACAGATCTGGGTTGAATTCATCATTGTTATTTATCTCACTTCACCACCCCAGTTCAGACCCAGCTATATGGAAATCAGTCTTGACCCTGTGCCTCAAGGGAACAGTCCAGCCCAAACTGCCAAGCCTTCCCTGGACTTGAAGCAAGCATCCTGCCACCGGTTCTGGGGTAACACCCCTCATCAGTCAGACTAGCTTGAATATGGTGGCAAAGTGAGCAAGGGACCCACGTCTGGACATACCCTGCCAACTTAGGGCAAATAAAAGGAGATGATGGACAGAGCACTGAAACTTTTCAGACACTCACCCCCAGACACAGATCTGGGTTGAATCCATCAAGTTCTTTAGTTCACTTCACCACCCCATCTCAGACCCAACTATATGCAAATCAGTCTTGACCCTGTGCTTCATGGGAACAGTCCATTGGTTTTGGTCCTGTCTAGGAGCCAATTAGGCTTTTAGACTCACACGCTTCATTAAAAAGGGTGTTTGCTGCAAATATTTGTAAAGAGCATTTTAAGAGTAATTTCAGATTGTGGTAAAGAGTGTGCAACATGAAATGAATCAAGTGTTGTTTGCTGGATTCTAGTATGGACATTTTAATAAGTATTCAGAGGAAACACTCTTAAAAATACTTTTATTTTTAGGACATGCTGACTTTTTAAATGTGAACTGTTTTTCATACTGGAAAGAGGAACCTTCATTTAAAATTGCAGATGTTTTAAAAAGAATAACTTGTTGAGGCCACCATCTCCAACAGTGGCACAGTCAAAGCTTGTCTTGTATGTATTTCACAATTTCTGAATCAGAAGGCTTACAATGGAATTGTCACAGTACGTGGAAAAAACAATGAAGCATAAAACTGGCAGCAAAACAAAACAACCTATTACAAGTAGCGAATATCAGGCATAAAACCCTAACAAGTGACAACGCACTGTGGAGAGGTGCCTATTTTGATGATACTGAACATTTTCAGTGCTTCATCTGGAGGACACCCCAGAAATGCCACAAACAGGAAGCTGGCACAGACTGGGTGCGTTTCCTTACCATGATGCTAGTTGTGCGGGTGCTTCTGTGCGGCAGGGCAGTGGAGGATACAGAAAACCATACACATGTGTATGAAGAAGAGCAGGAGGGGCACGGGGCAGCTCCTGGACCGGGATCGCAACCTCATCTGTCCAGTACACTGATGTAGTGCAACAGGTCTGTAGTGATCACTTCCCAACCCAGGAAGCAGCTCAGTGACGCCATAAGCGCCACATGATGCGAAAAGAGGCTAGCGCACGCACAGTGTAACTGAGTACACAGCCTCTGTTCCACCCCGCCCCTTCCGAGACAGAAGTCTGTTTGAGCGATTGTCTCTATGACTGTAGAGGGGACTATGGTGTTGTAAGAGGGGCAAAATTGCTGCGAAGAGACAGTAAAGCTGTTGGGAGAAAAGTGTTGGTAAGGCATTCCCGAAACAGGGACGAACTGATGAAGGTTGACATTGTGGTGGTGCTACTATGGGAGAGCTGCACACCTTTCAATTCAAATTGTCCCTTGTTTGGAACCCGCCACTCATTTACATTAAACACATTCTACTGTGAATCTTCAGTTTCCCCATTTAAGAAAAGTGTTTAAAAAAAAAATCACAATCTGAACGAGACGCAGCATTGGGCGTTTCTACCAAGGTGTTTTAGATCCGAGATCCTAGATACCCGAGGTGAAGAGACAACTAAAACAAGGAGCAGTTAAACTTAAAAACAAAGTAAACAAGCATTTGCAATGCAATAGGTCTCGCATTTACGCAAGTTTGAGCTATTGGCATTGTAAATGAAAATGCTTTTTATTTATGTTTTGGTTTTTGAAACATAAAACACATTGGGGCATATTCTCAAGGACTTATCGCCGATTTATCAGCACTTTAGCGCCGCAAAAGTGACGGTAGACTTATCACCCCATTCACAAGCTAGTGCAAACTGACGACATCACCAGTTTTCCCGCGATAGCTGCTGCAAAACACATCGCCACGGATGAGAGCGACAATTAATGCTAATGACATGCAGAGTAGGTGTTCCCGTGCAAAAACACACGAAAACACCACTTTGCGATATTCTCAACGACCAGTCAGATCTGCGATGCCGGACAAAAACAGGCGATAAGGCGCGTTAGCAGCAGGTATCCAACACCTGCCTCTCACTGGTGTCAAGCAGGACGACAACCTGCAGCATGAAAGGGAGCCCAGCCTAGAGCCACATCTGAAGACCAACACATGTCATGGAGCTACTGATCATGCAACTGGGAGACCCAAGAGGGCCACAACCCCCACCGCAACCACCCCCCGGACCCTCCCCCCCCCAGGTTATAAAGTCCAGCAGTCAATGGTAGTGGAAAAACAGAACTTTATTACAAATACATAAACAACAAGACGAAAAGCTCAGCCAACGCGTTCCATTCCCAACGGGGAACTTCACCAGGGCAACGTGTGGATCCAAAAACTGTAAATGCTGCGGGAACTCCCCAATACCATTCCACATCCCGAAATCAGTAGTCAGAAACCTGTTGGAGAAATGGTGACAATGGTCAAGCGTCCTCATAGTCACAAACGTAATCTGGCACAGTGTATTGCACTTGGACAAACCGGAATGCATACAGGTACGATGAATCCAGTCCAAACATACTGTAACAGAAGTCCGTGTGCCCATAACCTCCGCAGGAAAGAAAAGGAAGGTTACGACCACACAAACATCTGTTACGGTCTCATCATGCAGGATTCATCATACCTGTAAACATCACAGTTTGTATGATCTTGATACCCCTGCACCTTCACTTCCCCCACGCTGTGCATGAACAGCTGGAGACCATGCAAGGGAACTACGCCATAGCTGCCTTACCGCATGTGTCGGGGGCATTTGACTGTACACATGTACCACTTGTGCCCCCTGTCGACCCTGCACACAACAACCACCACAGAAAGCACACGCATTCCATCAATGTGCAGGCGATAGTGGACCACCGGGGGCAGCTCCCCAATGTCGTCACCAACTTCACAGGCAGTGTGCATGATATATACATAAAGGACACAATGCCAAGTGTGGCGGAGATGTGCTGGACAGACTGCAGTATGCAGAGCACAGACAGGTCCATGTGGACATCTACTGCTGGTGTATGCAGTGTAGTGGACAGTGGACGCAAACAGGTTACCCCAGGCAGTGTGGAAGACCTTGGACATGTAGCCATGTGGTGCCCCCCTGTAAGCCTGAGCCGAGCGGCCTTGGCCGGCGTATGTCGCGATTGAATAGCCCGGGGCCCTGGGCGTGGTCCACTTCCGGGATGGCCACCACAGTAACTACTGCGTGTGCCTCTGTGTCCGCCATATCGTGACCATAGGCCTACACACACGTGCCCGACCACATTCAACGGCTGTATTCACACTGGAGACGAGGTGACTACGTCCCAAGCCAACCCGCGTACATCCCGTCAGCGCATGCAGGCTCGTGTCTGCCAGGGCGGCGCCCCCCACCCAGCCACATGGCCGCCGCCGTGACCGGTGGTGCCTGCGCGATCCTGTGCGCCTGCTGCACCACAGCCCTGGTCCCCAGATCGGTCCACCGCCCAAGGATGACTGCCCGCCCCTGCGCAGCCAGGCCTAAATGCTCACCTGCAGCCACCGGCGTGTCTCCAAGAGGGCCCTCCACGTGCCGGTGCAACCTCCTCAGCCGGTCGCTGGTTTCCGCACCACAGGCTCCCAGCGCACCCTGCGGCACCGCACCGCGCAGTCATGTGTATGCTGACTGCTGCTTGCGCGTACTCTGCGGTCCAGCAGGGCACACAGTTCAATTTGAGTCTTGATTCGCTGGACGCCGTATCGAGGCCAACGCATCATCGCAGGCTGCACACCCGCTCAGCTCTTCAGGTGGGCCTAACTCAGTGCAACGCAAGTCATCGCCACGTGGCAGTAGGCCCGTGCCGGACGCAGGCCATCGGGTGCCACTAACTCTGTGCAACGCAAGTCATCGCCACGGCCCGTGCCAGACGCAGGCCATCGGGTGCCACTAACTCAGTGCAACGCAAGTCACGGCCCCCTCATGATTGAGCGTGGTGCGGACGCCATCATGTCACCTCCGGCAGTGGGGGATGTGCTGTGGTGGGCCCCTTATATTGGCAGGATCACATGTCCCGTGACGCCTGTGCTGGATGGGTGTGGTGTGGGTGTAAACCAGCCCTCAGGGAGTGACTGTGGCATGCTGACAACTAGACCAGTGACCAGCAGATCACTACGGGGAAGACCTGGGACATGAAGCTGTGTCGTCACCCCCTGTGAGCATAAGTGGACTGGGCAGGCCTGGCATATGCCAGCCCAGCGTAGGGGTGTGAACGATGAGCCCGGGGCTCTGGGCGTGGTTCAGTTCTGGCCTGGACAAGGAAGTAACCATTGCGCGTGTCTCCGTTGTAGTATCTGCGCCACCCGGACCGCAATCGGCAATGTTTCACCATGTGACCCAAGCCCCACAACATGTGCAAAATGGACGTGAGGGTGAATCAGTGACCCGACATTCATCCATACTGTCATACTTGAAGGTTCATAGACATGACACATCTGTGTGAATTTGAATGTTTTATTCACATTCATTGGAGGGTAGCAGCTGGAGCAGTACAGAGCCATGCACACCCCACTTGACATTGTTGCCCCGTGGAGGGCCAGCCAGAGTCCATTAGGGAAGGACAAGTTCATCGGAAGAGGAAGAGTTCAGTCCGCAGTCTGATTGCTGTGTCATTGGTAACCAAACAGTATATGGCAGTCCATGTCGAGGTCCAAGGTGAGTGCCGCAGAGTGCATCTGGGGACAGTGGAAGGTGATGATACAAAGGGCCGAACCAAGCAGAAACAGGCCATATGGCGGAGATGAATGCTACCGCCTCCTCCTTACCACTAAGGCAGATTCATCCGCATCTTCGTCCTCTGATGTGTGATGTGCCTCACCTGGCGGTGGTGGTGTTTTGGCTGCAGCACTGTGTGGCACTGACACATCAGGGGCCGGAGGTGGATTGTCGGACGCACTGTGTGGCAGTGACACATCAGGTGACGGATGTGGAATGTCTGCCGCACTGTGGGGCACTGACACATCAGGGGGCGGAGATGTGGATGGTGTAGGAGCAGCAGCATTCATCTGCGCCAGGCCTTGTGGCAGCAATGCCATGATGAGGATCTGCACGGCATGGTAGATCCCAGCTACATCTCGCTGATGTGCCGTGGCAGCCATCCTTTCCGCCTCCATCCGCACCATGTCCTCCATGTGCCTCAGCATGTGTCCCATCTCCCGGCTGAGATCGCTGGAGCCACTCTGACCAGACAGGTGTTCTTGTCTCTGAGTCAGGACTCCAGCGATGTCAGCCAGGGCTCGTTGGAGACCATGGAGCGGACTGTGGGTGTCCGTTAGGGACTGTAAGTGGTCCCTGATGGGACGTAGACACCCATGGATGGCATCTAGTTTGGCTGCCATGAGGTTGAACCCCACCCGCACCTGATCAGCTATCTCCTTCTGGCCCTCTAACACATGGCGTTGGAAGGCCATGTGTTGTTCGTGGGGGGCCTGGGAGACAGCCGGGGTGGTGGGTGTCGCCTGCTGTGTGGTCTGTGCAGGGGGTGGGGTCTCCTCGATGCAGCTGGGCTGCCCTGCTCCTGGGGGTGGGGTGCCGAAGCTGTCGATGAGCTCCTGGAGGGCGTCGGTGTCGAAGGTGGGGTGGTCCTCCTCGTCATCAGTGAGGAGGTGTTCGGTCTGCTCTGCAGGAGTAGATGATTCTCCCTCTGCAATGTAAAGGGGAGATGCGGTTTAACAGTGTGTTCCATGTATGTTCACGTATTGGCCAAGTATCAAAACAGACTGCATGACAATGTACATTGTGACTGTTTAGGATGTGCTGCCTATTTGAAGCAGGACAGTGGACATATGTGCACCATCAGGGATGTGGGGTTGTACTTGTCCATTATCATGTCACAGTTTCCTGCTATGCCAAATGTGATTGGCCAGTTTCTACACACAAGCGGCAGCAGTTGTGTCCTCTGTTCTGTTGTGAAAGTGTTGCAGTTTGTACCACATTGTTGTCAATGTTGATGTGCTCTGATTCTTGTGTGTGTGCTGCATTGTGGGAGAGTCGCTCCTGCAGCTCAGACTTTGGCCTGCTCCCTTTCAGGCGGTGTGCCTTTGACTTCTGGGCTTATGCAGTGCTGAGATGTTGCATAGTTGGGTAAATTGGGCTCTTGGTGGGAGTTGGGACTCTTGGGCATGGTTTGTCCGCAGATGTCTTGTTGCCGTCAGGGGTTGTTTGTGCACGTGGATGTGTCAGTGTGTGACCTGCTCCTATCCGGATGTGGACCACACTCAGCCACCTCGGTGTCGTGGCGTGTGACATGTCATGATGAGTGGCCTGCAGACATGCTCATCGTCATGCAGTGTCACTTGCATTGTCAGTGGGGCTCACGGATCCGCAGCTTTGCTGGGTTCAGCACATATGCGTGGGTTTGTTGTGAAATTGGTGATGTGTGGTGAGGGCCCCCTCTGGGCACATTGTGGATGGGGGACTACTTGCTGTTACTATGTGTGCTGCAGTATGGCAAGGAGATCAGGGACATGATCCAGAGTCATTGTGGTTGTGCAGTGTGCTATACTCCATTGTGCATGTGTGCCATTGTGCCCATCTCCCCCGTCCCCCCAGTCCCTGGTGGTTACTCACCCTGTTGCTGTTGTGTCAGGTCATGTTGAGCAGTGTCCGGTCCCCCGACTCCTGCCACTGTCTCCACACTGATGACTGTGGACACCAGTTCCTCCATCTCATCCAGCTCCTCCTGTGGCGCAGGACTCCCACCCTCAGTCTGCATTGCTGCTTTGCGGTTGTCTGCGAGTTTCTGCTTGGTTTTGCGCTTCACATCATTCCAGCGCCTCTTGACCTCATCCATTGTCCTCCTCAGCACTCCGACTGCATTCACCTTGTCCACGATGGACTGCCATATTCCATTTTTGTTGCCAATGACACAGTGGAGGTGACGAACAGATGTTGATGGTGTTCTGTCACCTCCGTAATCAGGGTCCTGTTTTCCTGCGGACTGAAACGCGTCTTCCTCTTCTTCTTCTCCTTGCCCTTCCCTGACCCCGAGGTCCCAGGCTGGTCCTCCGTGGGGCTTGTGGGGTCCGGATTGTCCCCTGTACTTGCTCCTGCTACCTCCATTGCGTTTCGCAGTTGTTATGTGTTTGTTTTTTTTTTGTTTTTTGCTGCTTGTATGGGGATTTTTCCCGCCTGACGTGGGAATTGCAAGCCTGGCGCTGCTTGTCCCCGATTTTTCTATCGCGGTTGGTCCCATCCAACTTTTTTCACGTTCGGGTTTCCTTTTTTAGCGCCATCGCGGTGGTTGTAACGCGGACATTTGTGGCATTCTCGGGAAACTATCGCACGTTACCGCCGTGTTGGGAATAAGACGTTAACACAGAGTTATTTTCCCGCGATAGGCGGCGATGTGGAAAATTGCGTTAGCCTATTTTGGCGATGTTTATCGCACGTTCTTGTGAATATCCCCCATTGTCATTTACAATGCCAATAGCTCAAACTCGCGTAAATGCAAGACCTATTGCATTGCAAATGCTTGTTCTGCTCTAGTCAGGGTGAGTGAGATGTGAGAAAAGCAGCTCAGAGCTAAGAAACACCTGTCAGTCGAGTTTGTGTGTTTGGAGGGGAAGTCTTTGAGAGAGAAGCCCAGAGCAAGCCGACTCAGCCTGGCCTGCACCCTTAAAACAGACAGCAGCAGTTTACAAAATAAAGGCTGAGAGTGAAACCTGATATTATTTACTTGTCAGCCCCTATGCATCGGTCTAACTTTACTCGTGCACCAGCGCTTAGCACAGGACCTGCGCCTCATCTTTTACTTTGGAGAATTCAAGCAATTATCAAATTCTATTTGGAATATGGCACGACAAAAGAATTACTTGCAGAATCGGGCCACTCCTTTCATACTAAACAAAAAGCATCTCTGTAAATTGAAAGGCAAAGGAAAAACTCAAGAATCAGAGTAGAGGAAGTCAGCCGGCACAGTTGAGCTCTGCTTAAAGCTCTGATTTATCGCCTCACTAGCTCCCTCCTGCCTGGCGTACAGAGATGGCAACAACTTGTGCCAGGGATCGGCCCACAGTGCTGCAGAGGCAAGTCTAGACTGACATCGCACGAAGGGCACCCTCGGAAATTGGCATTGTAAATAAAAATGCTTTTTATTTATGTATTGTTATTTACAATGCCAATGTAAATATTTAATGTTTGTTTGAATGCGATACCCATTGCATGTAAAATGCTTGTTAAAAATTAATTCGAAGCTGGCGCCATGTCTTAAAGTCCAGCGCGGGGTCGGCACTGCCTGCAAGGGGTTTCCCAATAGTGCTTTTCCGTGCAAACTACCGAATTCTACCTGTTAAAACATGATGGATTGGGAAGAAAAACACAGCAGCAGGAACCTGAAAAACCAGCGCCCATCTCCATGACCACGGCTTGAACTTTCCTCCCGGGCCGGCTATAATAGGGACTGTCTGTGGAGCTGTGTGCGCTTGATGTATGGGGGTCAGCCGGCTGCGGGGCGGGGACGGGACGCTCGCACGAGTGCGTGCGAATCTTTCCATCTCACGCTGTTTACCTATCTCCCTTCCTTAAAACCATCCTAACAGTAACTAGAAGTTGATCTGTAATAAGTTGGGCGAGCCGTGCGCAGAAGAAAAAAAAATGCACACAGCTGACATTGCTCACGATTAGGCATTGCAAGTCCCGCTGACGCGCTGCTTTAAAAAAAGCTGCAATATTGACACGCGCATAAAGAATATAAATGCACACTGCTGCTATTGTTTACCTCCTATATTAACTGCAACTCAGCATGCTGGGCTGCAAAAAACGTAAAAGAAAGTTCCCCTCAAACACAAAAAAGCGGACGAAAACAGTAGCTAGGCGCTGCTGCTTCCGGACTAAACGGAAGTCAGTATCGGATCAACAGGCAGTAAAAACCCAGCTAACAAGAGGTATGCCAACGTTAAACAAATGGCGAGCAGCAGGAGATATTACCCGGCAATAGGCGGAGTTTCACCCAACATATAGATTACTTGATGTCTCGGAGAGACAGCGCATGCGCTGCCTAGGCGAGACCTAAAAAAGTGACAAACACATAAACAACCTCACAGCTTAGATAAAGGCACACACGTAGCCACACATTTGCATATGTGAAGAGTTGTTCAGAGCACACACGTAGCCACTCAAAACACATTCCCATCTGTGAAAAGCAGTTCAAAATAATCTTGAGCCAAGGCAAACAAAACAAGAAGTCCTCAAAGGAACACATAAACACTTACAGCGTAAGGACACTGTAGTTGGTCAGTGCTGCCGAAGGAGAAACGAAAGTGATGTATCAGAAGAATCAACCAATGAGGAGCCAGCAAAGAAGATCGACGCAGGACTGAACAAATGGGAAGCAGCAGGCTGGATTACACTCCTATAGTGATTACAGCAGGTCTTCCAGACAGCGCAGGCACTGCCTAGGATCGACCTAAAAAGGGCTCTGCGACTCAAACCTCAGAGCAAGCAGTGTCCAGTGATGTAATGATGAAAGGTTGGCCACCTAGGGTAGTTGTAAAGCAAGAAATCATGATACACCTCAGCCACAGTCTCTGCAAGTGCACAGGGATTGGAAAAGAAGAGACAAGACCTGGAGAGAGAAGACAAAGCGATAAGGGCTGAGAGAATGAAATGGATGGTGAAGCATGTGATGGCAATGGTTGTAGGAGGACTGAAGAGAGGGGCACAAGAGAAAGTCTGACCAGAGAATAAGAACGTGGAGGGTA
Source organism: Calotriton arnoldi (assembly GCA_963921515.1). Lineage (NCBI taxonomy): Eukaryota > Metazoa > Chordata > Amphibia > Caudata > Salamandridae > Calotriton > Calotriton arnoldi. Next base: position 826,329 of record CAWUFW010002613.1, read on the forward strand.
TGAATGGAGCGAAAGAAAGGGGAATGAGCAAAGTCGAGAAAAAATGAGAAAACAAGTCTCAATAGCAATAATATGAGGGAGAAGAGCAGAGGGGAATAAAAAGAGGCACAAAGACTGGCTTTGAGGAAACGGAGGTGAGTGGTGAGAACGTGAACAATTGGAGAACACATAAGCAGAGGGAAACAAGGGAAGAAGACTGAAGTGATAAAGAAGAACCTTAGGGGAGGAAATGAAGTGAGAAGTGGAAAAGGAGAAAATTCAAGAAAAACAGCAAACGGAAGAAAACAGCAGAGGAGAGGAAAAGAGAGGAACACAAGGTGGACAAGAGGAAAGAGTGGGAAACCAAGTGTGTGAAGATAACATGATCAAGAGATGAGACGGTTAAAAGGAGATATGACTAGCAGCAGGGTGGGGATGGATAAATGAAAGAGCATGGTGAAGGTAAGAAAAGAGGCAAGAGGAAAGGATGAAAGATGGACAGGTGAAATACCTCTTGTTTTATCAGGTATTTGGCCACAAATAAGCCCCTTGTACTGATCAAAAAATGGTTAACAAATTTTTTGGGTGCATGGAGCTGTTTAGGGACTCAAGCTGACCCTTTTTACGTGACGTGCAAAAACCCTGTTTTGCGTTTTTATGCGCTCCACTATACTCACAACGAACCCTAAATGCACTCTCTCTTAGTGGCCGGATATTGTATTTTAATTGCATTTATATAGCGCTTACTACCCCTGACGAGGCGTCGGAGCGCTTTTTCGGCGAGTAGTATGCTACTCCGGGACCCATAAAGGATTTGTGTTGAATTAGTATAGTGAAATATGAAAGTAATTAAAGTGGTGGATAAGTTAGTCAGTTATTTGGATTCGGAAGGATAGCGAAAGGATAGAAGAGGAAAAAAGGTTTGTATTTATATATCGCTTGTTAACCCTGATGGGGTGTTGAAGCGCTTTGTTTTGGCGAGTAGGACGCTACTCCGAAAACCCATAAAGGATTAGTGGTGAATTAGTATGGTGAAATATGAGAGTAATTTGAGTGGTGGATATTAGTCAGTTATTTGGAGTGAGAAGGATATCGGAGGGATAGAAGGGGGAGAAAGGTTTGCATTCATATAGCGCTTGTTACCCCTGAAGGGGGCTTGAAGCGCTTTTCTGGCGAGTAGCACGCTACTCCGGAACCCATAAAAGGATTAGTGTTGAAAATTAGTATAGTGAAATATGAAGTAATTTGAGTGGTGGATATGTTATTTAGTTATGTGGATAGAGAAGGGTAGCGACAGGATAGAACAGGGTAAGAGGTTTTTTTTTTTTTTTTTTTTTGGGTGAGTAGCACGCTACTCCGGAACCCATAAAAGGATTAGTGTTGAAAATTAGTATAGTGAAATATGAAGTAATTTGAGTGGTGGATATGTTATTCAGTTATGTGGATAGAGAAGGGTAGCGGCAGGATAGAACAGGGTAAGAGGTTTTTCTTTTTTTTTTGGTGAGTAGCACGCTACTCTGGAACCCATAAGGATTAGTGTTGAATTAGTATAGTGAAATATGAAAGTAATTTGAGTGGTGGATATGTTAGTCAGTTATTTGGATTGAGAAGGTTTGGGGAGGGGTAGAAAAGGGAAAAGGTTTGCACTTATATAGCGCTTGTAACCCTGATGGGGTGTTGAAGCGCTTTATTGCCGAGTAGCATGCTACTCTGGAACCCATTAAGGTATTAGTGTTGAAAATTAGTATAGTCAAATATGAAAGTAGTTTGAGTGGTGGATGTGTTATTCAGTTGGATAGAGAAAGGTAGCGGAGGGATAGAAGAGGGGAAAAGGTTTGCATTTATAGAATGCTTGCTTACCTCTGATGAGGTGTTGAAGCGCTTTTTTGGCGAGTAGCACACTACTCTGGGACCCATACAGGATTAGTGGTGAATTAGTATAGTGGAATATGAAATTTGAGAAGTGAACCTGCTAGTCTGTTATTTTGATTGAAAAGGATAGTGGAGGGATAGGAGAGTGAAGGATTTTTTTTTCTTGGAGGTCATAGTAGGAGGAGGCTTTTGGATGAGTAAAAAGGGGTTGTGGAGGGGAAGAGTCAGAGGGAAGAGTTTAGAAAGGTTCGTTTTGGGGATCGGTATAGTAAAAGAGGTGTCAGATGATGCAAGGAGGGGTGAGTAAGGGAGAGTCTAGAAAGGGTTATTTTGGGGATCATAGTAGTGGTATGGGGTTTGGGATAAATGAGAGAGTGGGTGTAGAGGATATATTGATAGATGTATAGGGTGAGAAATAGGGTAGTGCATTGGAAAGAGTAGTAGAAAGAAGTTTGAGATGAGTCAGAAAAATTGGGTTAGGAGATATATTGAGAGAAGTATAGGGTGAGAAATAGGGTAGTGCATTGGATATGCTGAATTAGAAGAAAGTGATAAATATATAGATCCATAAGTACATTGGAAGTATATAGATGAATAAAGGGGGTAGGTATATGTAGATTAAAGATATTGATAGAGGTACAGGATGAGAAATAAGGTAGTGCATTGGATATGCTTTTCAGGAGGAGAGTAACATACACACAGATCCAAGTACATGGAAGGTACATAGATGCACAATGGAAGAAGTACATGTAGACCAAAGATGCACCAGATAAACTCTGGTTTTCGTGTTTTATTGTACTTTATTATTATTTTATTTTTTTTAACATAATTATTCTACATGTTTATACAAAGCAATACACAAAGATAGGTACATATTTATAGTAAAAATAAATAATTATATACAGAGGGATATACTGTAAATTTCTGTTTGCGTGTGGTGCTTATGTGGGGAAGAGCCAATTCTTGAGCAGTTTTCTGAAGATAAGGTGCCTGTCCGTGGATCTTATGTTGGGGGGTAAAGAGTTCCATAGTTTGGCTGCTTGAACATAGAAGGATGTTCCACCCATGGTTTTTTTCTTGTATTTTGGGATTTTGAGGCGAGGTGCCATTCGCTGCACTGTCTATCTGAATTTCATTGAAGAATAGTGTCCTCACTGAACATGCCGCCAATAACCCTTAGTGCTGCAAAGGCGCCTCTCGGAAGTCCCTTGTCAAAGAAGGCGCACTGCCAGCTCGCTTTCAACGTTCGAAAGAGGATTTTTACCCAGCATAGTGGAGTGCCTTTGTTGTTGCTGCATTTTTTAGCAAATACTTGTGGGCTTGGAGTGTTAATGTAAAGAGCAGCTCCTTGTGCAAAACACTCCTATCACATAGGAACACGCTACACAGTTGCACAGGAGTCGAATTGCAAATCAATGCTGGAAGTGTCATTGGAGTGAGAGGACATGCTTCTCGCTTCACTCCCTCGTCCCCCCCCCCACACCATTCTTCACGGCTCTCGGTGACTGCTCTCATGAGCGCACTGTAGACAGCCCCTCTCCCATCTGTGAAAAGCTGTTCACAATAAACACGAGACAAGGCAAACAAAACATGAAGTCCCTAAAGGAACACATAAACACTTACAGGGTAAGGACACGGTATGTTGGTCGGTGCTGCTGAGGGAGATACAGAGGTGATGTATCTGGAGCACCAGCCAATGAGGAGCCAGCAAAGAAGAGCAACAAGGAGTGGACCAATGGCAAACAGCAGGCAGGATCACACTCCTACAGTGATTACAGCAGGTCTTCCAGACAGCACATGCGCAGCCTAGGCTCGACCTAAAAACGGAAAAACGGTCACAAAGGGAGAAAGCTGTGAAAAGGCATGGGCCCATTTGTTCAGGAAATCTCTGATGTCAATTCTCCGATGGTTCTTTTAAGCAGCATGAAAGTGTAGAGAGAAGTAAAATTCTTGTTAATCAATTTCAAGCTACAGTGTAACTCATTACAGCTACACAAAACTCAGGACGACAACCAAATGAAGACTAGTCAAATTTTATTACAAAGTCAACGATAGAAAGGACACCTTCCAGCACAAAAACAATAATAAGAGGTGATACCCTCTTCCTATGTGTGCTGCAGAATGCAGCATGCATAAAAAGAGGAAAAAACAAGGAGAAATAAAAGTATTTCTCCTCGTTGCACCTCCTTACGCCTCTCCTGGTGAGGCGTAGGATTCTGACACATTGCCAGGTTTACGAAATGTTGTAAATCTGGGAATGCAGCAGAATCCATGGGTATTGCGTGGAAACTCCCACAGCAACACCCATGGAACGCCCCTTTCACGCAACGTGTTGCATGAAAAGAGGCCCTATTTACAAGGACACGAAAAGCCACGCAGGGTGGCTTTACGTGTCCTTGTAAATATGGAGCACAAGACTGCGCCTCCGGTGCGTCACAAAAAGTGACACACCGGCGGTGCAATGGGCTTGTAAATATGCCCCTTAATGTGTAATCCCCTTTGGACAAATCTACATGGAGATGCTGTTCTCCTTTATCTACTAAACCTTTTTCTGATCCTAGAGTACCTCTCTTTTAGACATCAGGTGTAAGTGTAGACATTTCATTAACACTAACCATATGTGTTTCTCCCTCTGAAGATCTTGAAACTGATTCTATGATTAGGACTACTATCACTATCACTACAACGGTTATAAGTTTACCCATAATACACTTGCGTCTACGGTTTGGATTTCCAGACTCCATTGTAAATTAGATTCAGACCAGATTTTGAGTAGATGAATAGGGACCACAGAGTCTCTTTTCTCCGTTAATCTCCACTCGTACAAGCAAGAAAAAGTAAAAGTCTCTTAGCAAAGCTTTCAGCACTTTTTCTCTTTTTTATTTCTCTTTTATTTCTTTACAATTATTTACACAGTTCATAAGACTTCCTTAGCCCAAATTCATCTTCTTCTAAATGTAACACCTACATTTATTCTTCATCCATTCGGGCCTAGGTAATGTTCTTCAAAACACAGTTCATGAAAGTTCATTCAACATCCCTAATAAGTTCTGATCCAAGTTCACCTGTTATGCGTTGCAACAAATCAGCTCTTAATGCCGCAGTTTCTGTTGGAGATTGCTCTATGTCAAGATTTAGAAAAACAACGTTTTCCAGTATCAGAGTTTCTCAACCTTGATGGATAGGGAACAGGCAATGATAGAAGAGCATTCAGCTCAATCCCCGGAATCCTCAGCAGGACTTTGATTATCAGTACTGATGTCTCGGATTTCACTGTACCCAGCATTGGCAGACAGATAGGTCCACTCGGGAGATGAATACCTCCGGCAAGGCACTCAAATTCTTTTGGACCATCTCGAGCTCAGTCTCTCACCTTCAGCTTCACTTTGCTCAGGTTTGGACGTTTCGCTTATTGGTGCGAGCTCTCTCTTTCTGGCAGATCTTGTTCAGGTTTGCTGTCAGGCTCGACTACACTTGCTTCCTTGCTTCCTTGCTTCACTAGTTCCGTCCGCGGGGTCAGACTCTTGTTCATACACCACTGTTCCTTTTTCTTTAGAGTCTATGCCAAGGTTTAACTGGACCCCCCTCGGATTGCTCTAGTGTTTGTTCAGCCTCTACCGGTCCATCTACAGCTTGGCTTGTCCTCTCCTGTGACCATCCGGTCATGTCTGTCAGTGCTTCTGGGAGAGGAGCGGTTTCTTCAGAGAGGCTCGGAACTCTATGCGTGTGTGAGGCATGAAACGAGTTCAGTACTCTGCCACATTTCATAGCAGTCGTAGTTACCAGTATCACTTGGTATGGTCCACGCCAAAGACAGCTCTTCTTCACATGCCTTTTTATGAGCTCCCAGTCTCCAGGGTTGAGATCGTGCAGAGGTCTCTTGACATTGGTGCAGTCTCTGCTTCAACCTGATGAGATACAGAACGAACCACATCAGCCAATCCTTTACAGTAGTCAAGAACCAAGTCATACAATATATTCACAAGCTCGTTGGCATGCACAGCAGGCAATCTCATCTCTCGCCTTATAAGAACCTCATGAGGTGACAAGCTAGTTCTTCTATCAGGAATACTGCGTAGACTCATCAGCCCGAGAGGCAGTGCATCGGGCCATTTCAGAGAGGTCGAAGCCCTCCCCTTCGCCAACATGCCGTTGATCTGCTCAACCATTCCCAAGGCCTCTGGCCTGTAACTGCAATGTAGTCTCTGCTCCACACGTAAAGCTGCACACAACAATTTCAGGACCTCATTATTGAAATGAGTTCCTCGGCCTAACTCCAATGTAGTTGGAAATCCGAACCTCGGGATAAGCTCCCTCAACAACAGCTTAGCTACTGTGAGACTTGCACATCTCCTAGTTGGATAAGCTTCTACCCAATGGGAGGAAATGCACATCACAACCAGAATGTACCTCAGTCCATTACACATAGGCATCTCAACAAAATTCAATTGCACCCTTTTTAAAGGTCCTCCTGACCTCACTATGTAACTCAATGTGACAACAGTTCTTTTCCCTGCATTCATTTGCTGACACATTAAACATCGATGGCACAAGGCTTCTGCAATCACTCGAAACTTCGGATTGAACCATGTCTGCCTGAACAAACTCACCATCGTATCTCTTTCTGCATGTGCTGAACCATGAATTTGCCTTGCCATAGGGTACAATAAGCGCTTGGGCAGGACTGCTCTACCATCAGTTGACACGCAGATATCATCCTCTCTCTTCACACAACCTGCTCTGGTCCAACCTGCCTGTTCTTCCTGAGAAACCTCCTCCTGCAGACGTCTCACCTCATCCCAAGTACCAGCAGCAGCCACCATCATATTGAAATCGGTCGTCTCTGAGTTCTCGTTTCTGTATACTCCATTGAATGTACATACGTTCAAGGCACAGTAACATGCAACTTCATCTGCATACCTTCCCCACAGTAACATAGTCAGTTCCCTTGTAGTGTGCAGAGTACTTCGTCACTACTATTTCTTTAATGATTTAATGCTGTAATGCTTCTAACAATTGTCTCACAACTACCCCATTTCTGATTGGAGATCCAGACGAAGTCATGAATCCCCTTTGAGACCATAGCTGTCCGAAGTCATGAACCACACCGAACCCATACTGGCTGTCGGTGTAGATCATGACTCAGTGTTGTTCAGAAACACAGCATGCACGGGTCAAAGCAATGATTTCAGCCACCTGTGTGGAGTATTCTCCTTGTAACCAAGCGGCTTCCACCATTCCAGAAACAGTACATGCTCTCAGATTTCCTTCATTGTCTCTTAAGCATGAGCCACCAGCAAACAGAACATGATCAGGGTCAGACAGTGACTCATCGACAATGTCAGGTGGCGGTTTGGTGCACGGTTTAGTGAAATTGAGACAGTCATGGTGATGTAGCTCAGATTTCATCTGGATTCAGGCATTGCTTTATTTTTGTGTTTCAGACAGACTGCATTTTAAAATGGCACTTTTGGTGAAGTGGCAAAGTGAAAAACATGAAAGAGGCCTGCAAATGAAATCATGTAAAACCATGCTTAATTAATTAATCATGGATGTTTAATGTGTTAGTTTAAATTTAACCTCACTATAGAATGTACATTTAATTTAGAGAATGTTTTTTTTTTTTACTTTTAAAGTAGCACATAAATGTGCTGAATTAATGTGTTTTTGCAGTGTAGAAAAACTCGTGATTTCAGTTTCCTCTTTAGCTTTGAAGATTAGAATGGAATGTGTGTTCTCTCCTCCCAGCTCCTTTTCCTTGTAATCTACACCCCCTGTTCCCGTCTCAAGAGACCCTGGCTTTGTTGCATATTTAGACAATGCATATTCAGTTCATAACACATCTTTCTCATAATGTGTATTAATTAATCAACCATGCACCAACACTACACATGGGGCAAACACATTTTGCATGAAAAGCTATTTAAAACATTAGAGCATGTTGCTATGAGTATGTATTAATTGTTTGCGCTTTGAAAATTTGCACTAGAGCATGTTTATGCTATGTTGTACATTGCACATTTTGCATGTGGTGCACAAATGATAGAAAAGCTGCTTTAAACTAATAGCTTTTGCTAGGTAATAACTAATAGAGGGTACCAGTATGGGGGAGGTAAACATAATGGGTTTTATTTCATAAATTAATATTCTTTTGTGTTTGTTTTATTTTTGGGCCCACAATAAAAATGGCTGCCTAGGAATCCAGCATGGCTGAGAATTGTTAGCAGTGTGCTGAATGAGAGACGCATGCGCAGAAGATTGTGCCAGCTGCATGAACTGCCAAGTGCCTCAAGTGAAGACACATGGGTCAAGGCCACAATGAACTGTACACTCTTGTCACCGTGCCAATGTACCAGTGTTTGTGGGAGAGCGTCATCCCTGCGTGCGATGTGAAAGCGAGACGGAAATGGACTGATACACTTTTCCGCTTAAATGTTGCAATATTTGTATAATTATTGATGGTGAAACATATGACTGTATTAAGCCTTAACGCTTCCTTTGTTAAAACTGATATGAGTTGGATTTGCAATGAGAACAGGATGATGAGACCCTCATGTCACCTATGTTAACCAATCACAGTGCGAGTTTCTACTGAAACTGCAACATTATTAGTATAGTCAGCCAAGAATTAGAGTATAAATTATGACCCCTTAGGCGGCGTGTCAGTCTTAGAGGAGAGAGGAGGAGGGAGCAGATCTGACCAGACATCATATGGGTTAGGTACGTGAACGTCGCGGGTGCAGCCTGGGAGGATATTGCGTCCAAGGAGAGACAGAGGGAGGTGGGGGTCTTGCTCATATTTTTTTCAGAGAGTCCTTGCACGTCATATTTTTGGCAAGGCAGATCACATTCCTCTGTGGTCTTGTGAAGGAGGGGCATTTTCAAGGAGCAGCCTCTCTGTCAGAGAATGGAGAGGGAGAGAGACAGATGAACAGACCAGCGAAGAGAGCATTTATTTCTCTTTATGGGAGATTTTTGCTAATTATTCATTATTGATTAGCCTTGCAAAACTCACTCTTGAATTACATTTTTCCTGAAACTCTTGAAAGAGTTCTGACTGACATAGAATTAGGGGTTTTCCCTCCTTTATGGAGTGCTTTGTATGCAACCTATAATATGTTCTGTATTAATTCTATTTTTCCTATTTTCCAATTCTGTAACCTGATTGATATTTGACTAATGAATAAAGGGTCAGAGAAACTTAACTTTTGACTAGAAAATAAAACCCTTTAAAAATACTCACAACTCTCTTTATTGGCTTAAATGTAATTGTATTTTTGATTTTTCATGTTTATGTAAAGTCTCCTGAAGGTGATAACAGTAACACGGTGGCAAAGGTCCATCACCTTTTAAGCGGTAAACTAGAGGTAAATGATATTTTGCATTGAGAAATTACCGTGAAATTACCGCTGGATCAGTTTCTGGTAGCAGAGGTAAGGTTAACACCATCACCAAAAGGAGCATAGTTTAGTTTAAAGCCTAAATAGCACTAGAAAATAATTGCCCAAGTTAGATAAATGTCCAGATTCTCAAAAGAAAGTCCTGATTCCTGATTCCAATGCTCAGAACCTGAAGACTGGCAAAGCAGTACTGGAAGGTGATGCAAGAAGGCGATTGCTGGAGTGGTGTGAGTATCAATAGGGTTGTGTAATGTTGTTAATGTACTAGAAGGTATGTTGTTGTTTTTTTAAGTGTTGAAAAATAGTAAAGGTTTTGACTATTGGTGAAATTTTGCTCATTTTGACTTGATGGTTTTATTGATTATATTGGTAATTTCATAGGACAGAATTATTGATTATTGATTTATGTTTAACAAAAAGAGTTAGCGTCTTGTTTTATGTTGTCTGGAAAAATTCCCGGGGAATGAATAGCGGGTGGCGATAGAAACCACACTGCTCTGAGGTTACTCGTCTGTTGGAATAACACTGAGAAGCTATGCAGGGCTGGCAGTGTTAAAGTAGGGACTATTTTCTGTGTAAAAGTGAGAGTGATTGATAGCAAAGAGTTTGCTGGTGAAACTTTGGTGTTATATCACCTAGAAAGGGTAACACTGAAGGAGTAGCAGGTTCTTCCAAGCTTGAGTGACAGCAAAAGAGTTCGCTGGTGAAACTTTGGTCTTACATAACCTATAAAGGGTAACACCGAAGGAGTAGCAGGTTCTTCCACGCTTGAGTGAAGGGTAAGCGGAAGGGATTTACTCACGGTGTTTGAAGAGTAAACGGAAGTTCTTACTTTGTGAAGAGTAAGCGGAATGTGTTACTCGCAGTGAAAAGAAATCTATCCTTTATTTAGTGGAACAGACAGAGTAGCGAATGTTTTTATGTTGTTACTAACAGAATTTTGATTAAGAAAACTCAGAAAAAGATTGCAGTAAGATTTTGTTTGAGAGGGTCAGTAGTAGGAGTTAAACTGACTGAAATTGAAACTGACAGCATTGGAGAAAAGAAATTGCATTGAACTATTGCAGAAATGAAAATGTTTGAAGGTTTAAAGAAATTGTTGGGAGGTAAAGTGAAAAATTCGTTTTTAATTGGTGATGCTCCTGAAGGAACACCCGTGCATTTTATGTCTACCAATTTGGGACAAAATTAATGTATGTGGGTTCACCAATGGTGCAAGATTACTGAAAAAGAAGGTCCTTTGAGATTTCCAAAAGATGGTACTTTTGAATTGAAAATTATTGACAAAATAAGGGAAGTGTTATGTGAAATAAAGACACCATCTAAAGCTGCACAATTTGAGGCTTTAAGCATGTGGGAAAAGGCAGCAAGAGGCAATGCAAGTGAGGATAAAAAGGTAAAGCACCAGATACAGGAGAAGGAAATTAAAGATGACAAAAAGCTTCAAATAAATAATGATTCAAGGGAGGAAATAATGGATGCATTGTTAACTAAGTGTCCACAAACTTATGTGGTTCCCATTAAAAATACTGTACCAGTAAGTACTACAGTGGCTACTGCTTATGTTAAACAGAGAGAAACACAGATTGAGAGAACTGTGCAGACATTTCAGATTGACCCACTATCTGTTGATTCAGCCCTGACAGTGATATCGCCAGGTGTTACTGCTTCAAATGTGACTGATTCAGTCCAAATATTACAAACTGCAGACGCACAGGTAGTGCCCAGACAAATTGTGACTGTCCCAATTAATATGGCCCCTACTCAAAAAGTTCAAAGAGCTGCAGAAGGAGTAATTATGTCAGGGTTTATTTCAGAAACTCAGAATTCACAGATTATTGAACAGAAACTATCCCAGACAGTCCAAGCACTGAAAGGTGGGGGAAAATGGTCTTTACAACATCTGGAGCCCAGGATAAAATGAATATATTTGAAGATGGGATTTTTCAAACCTGCTTTGAAGAAGCAGCAGTGATTAAAAAGATAGAGAGTATGGGGGGAACAAATTAACCCAGACCCTGAAAAAGAGAAACAGCTTAATGTTTTAAATTCAACATTTGAACATGAAGAAATTAACAGTCCCTGCTGTTTAAATCATGAAAATGTGAACCAGTGTCAGGAAAAAGAATTAATTTCCCTGAGTAAGGAAACAGCTACAAGGGCAGTAACTACACATGATAGACTGACTGATTTGGCTCAAAAATATGAAATTGATGTTTCAGGAAGTTTTCCATTTCAGAAAAGTTTCAGGGTACATATGAATGATGAGGCAAATGAGACAATGTGTTCTTCAAGAATGTAATTGCACATTGCAGAAATAATTAAATATATTTTCAAATGCAATGGGTTTGCGAAATTAGGAGACACATGGTCAAGAAAACATGAGAAGAAAAAGAAACCACCAGACCTAGCAAGGAAACAGGATAAGAAAAAGAAACCACCAGACCTTGTTGAGGAAAATAATAAACAGGATGAGGGAGAAGCTTTTGCTTACTCATTGAGAGAAAAGGTGGGAGAAGTGCATGTTCATGTGCCACGGAACAAAAGTGAACTTGCAGCATTTCTGAACACATTCCCACAATTGAGAGACAAACCTATGATGTGGTACCCACAAATTGATGGATTTGTTGAAATTTTAAAGGAGTTATGTATTAATTTGGAAATGTTCTTTGACATTGCCATGCAAACTGAATTGTGGTTTGAATCTAAAGTTGTTGTGCAAAGGCCAGGTGAGGAGACAATGAAAAAGGTTTGCATGAATGCACCATCATTTTCTGTTGTCATGGAGAAAAACGTAGCAGTGATTACTTTCCTGAAGGGCAGAGTCCCAGCAAAGGATGTTAATTGGGTACAGATTAAAAGAACACAGGATGGAAGTAAAGGTGTTTTGGTTTGTGCAAATTCAGGTATGGATGTTGCACTGCTGGAAAAAGTGTCCTTTTGCCATCTTTATAATAGATTTGAGCATTGGAAGAAGAAATATAAATTTAAACATGATGCACAAACACAGAGAGAAATGCAGGCGCAAAATATGCCAGTTAAGCAAATGCAAATGTCAGTTCAGAAACAGGTACCAATGGCAGGAGTTTTTCAAGCTCAGATGCTCCCACAAAATATGGAAAATGCTAAAATTAATTTAAATAAGTTGTCCAGAGCAAATGTGAATTCTTTCCAGAGACAGAATCAGAACCCAGTTCAAAAGGCTGCTGTATTTGAAAATGAGAGTTTTAACCCTAACAATTCTGAATTTACCAAGTCCATTGTGAAAGCAGTGGAAGGTCCAGACTTAGTTGTAGGAGTTTTAAACAAAGAAATTACAAACCCAGTTTTAGAAAAGGTTGGAGCAAAAATAGGCCCATTTGATAAAAATTGCCAAGTTGTTGTTTGTGACTCAGGCCTGGCAGGAAAACAATTGTTTTGCAAATTAAACAGCACAGATTACTGTACACCAGATGATGTTAATTTTCAGATTCCTGAAGAGGATGTACATTTTAAAATGGCCCAACAAGAGACAGCTGTAGCATTGTTTTCAGAAATGACAGTTGAAAAATTACCTTCTGATTTAAAAGAAATAATAAACACAGAAATAAGAGAGTTCACAGAGAAAGATGTCAGATTAATAAAAAGTGCAGAACATGTCCTATTCAAATTAGAATCAGGTGACATGTATTCAAGAACACCATCAGTTGCAGAAATTCTACCCATAATTGGAGATAAACTGAGTAAAGGATTTTTGATGGAATTGATTGGAAGTTTATGTAACTTTCTGATCACAGGTTCACAGAAACTAAATGAAAAGAACAGATTAGTGCTGGAGATTAATAGCAATCAATCAATCAATCACAGAATTTGTAGAGCGCACTACTTACCCGCGAGGGTCTCAAGGTGCTGGGGAGAGAGAAGGGGGGGGGGGGGTGCTGCTACTGGTCGAACAGCCAGGTCTTGAGTAGCCTCCTGAAGGTCAGCAGGTCTTGGGTCTGTCGTAGGCTTAGTGGAAGGGTGTTCCAGGTCTTGGCGGCGAGGTGTGAGAAGGATCTGCCGCCGGTGGTTGTTCTTCGAATGCGAGGGACGGTGGCGAGGGAGAGGTCGGCGGAGCGGAGCTGGCGGTTGGGGACGTAGAAGAAGAGTCGTCTGTTGAGGTAGGCTGGGCCAGTCTTGTGGAGTGCCTTGTGTGCGTGGATGAGGAGTTTGAAGGTGATCCTCCTGTCGACAGGGAGCCAGTGCAGGTTCCTCAGGTGGGGGGTGATGTGGCTGTGGCGTGGTACGTCGAGGATCAGGCGTGCGGAGGCGTTTTGTATGCGTTGCAGTCGCTTTATGAGCTTGGCCGGGGCTCCCGCGTAGAGGGCGTTCCCATAGTCAAGTCTGCTACTGACGAGGGCCTGGGTGACTGTTCTTCTTGTGTCTGTCGGGATCCACCTGTAGATCTTGCGAAGCATGCGGAGGGTGTTGAAGCAGGAGGAGGAGACTGCGTTGACTTGCTTGGCCATGGAGAGCGTTGAGTCGAGGATGACTCCCAGGTTGCGTGCGTGGTCGGTGGGTGTTGGGGCTGCTCCCAGCGTCGTTGGCCACCAGGAGTCGTCCCAGGCTGAGGGGTTGGAGCCGAGGATGAGGACCTCCGTCTTGTCCGTGTTCAGCTTTAGTCGGCTGATCTTCATCCAATCGGCGACGGCCTTCATTCCTTCATGGAGATTGGCTTTGGCGGCATAACCTTTCCATGTTGTCCTGTGGTACCGAATTCAGCCAACATATTTTTTCACATTCCATGTGCTGAAGAATGGCTTACTGTTATTGATTTTTGTCAAGTTCATGTCACAGTGCCATTGCATGAGAATAGTCAGAAGTACTGTCAAAAAGAAGATGAATGTCTGGGACACATAATTGGAAAGGGAGTTAGAAAGGTGTCACCAGAGAGAGTGGAAATAATTCACCAGATGAATCCACCTCAAATTCAGAAAGAAGTCAGGAAGTTTTTGGGAATGGTTAGCTGCTGTAGAGAGTGGTTACTAAACCTTTCCCTAGTGGCTAAGCCTTTACTGAGGCTGACACACAAGGATGTGTCTGATCCGCTTCCATTGGACAACAATTGCACAAAAGCATTCCTAGAGTTGAAAGAGAAAAAGTGTCGCACCCCGGCACTAGGAATGAAAGTTTATTTAAAAGAAAATACACCAATTTGCAGTGAGAGGGAGGGCTGCGCTCTCTCAGTGCCTGTTCAAAAACATGAATGTGTTCAAAGGTCTGTGATGTATTTCCCAATGACCTTTGACCCTAACTTCACAGAAATGCCAGCAAATGAATTGGTTTGTTATGAAACTGAATATGAGTGTCTAGATGTCCTGAATATATGCATGAAGCCAAGATCAGACTTTAAGGATGAACGTCTGATTCAGCCCAACAATGTCCATTTTGTAGATGGCCCATATTTGAAAGGTAACAATGACACATTAGGAGCAACACATGCTGTGCTTCCTATACATTATGTTGTCAAAGCTTCATGGCTTTCAGTAGTTACCTCAGCCCAAAATTCGAAATTGATTGCCCTTACCATAACATGCAGTATATCTGCTCAAATGGGAGTCACTGTTGTCATGGGAGAGAGAAATGCTAATTCAGTTGCACAAAATTGTGTTCTGTTAGCATATACATTCAATGGAACTTTCACAGGTGAATTAATAGAGGCTCAAGAAATTGTTTCAGAAGCAGAACAACAGGGCTGTATCAGAACTGTTTTTGAGAAAAGTGACAACTGCATAGTAGCAAATGTGTATTGCAAAAACTGATGCCCAGGTATAGATTGCCAGTTTCTCTGAAATCAGATCATAATGAGGTTTCAAAGATGATGTGTGCAGACCACAGATTGGACAAAGATTGGATTGTAACTATCTGCCTGAAGTTCCAAGTATAATAAAGCAACACAAAGACAGCACAGAGTTACACTTTGCAAAAGACTGTGTTTCAGCATCACTGAAGTGGCTTGAATATATAAATGCAAATGCACTTGTGAAAAACACAGATGAAAAGACTAGCCATTGCTGTGAAGGTCTGACTGATGTGGAGCGTGCAGTTTCTCACCAATCAATCAATCAATCAATCATGTCACTTATAGAGCGCACTACATACCCGCGAGGGTCTCAAGGCGCTGGGAGAAGAGGGGGGTGGTGCTGCTACTGATCGAAGAGCCAGGTCGTGAGGAGTCTTCTGAAGGCCAGTAGGTCTTGGGTCTGTCGGAGGTTGGTGGGGAGGGTGTTCCAGGTCTTGGCGGCGAGGTGGGAGAAGGATCTGCCGCCGGCGGTCGTTTTCTGGATGCGGGGGACTGTGGCGAGGGCGAGGCTGGTCGAGCGGAGCTGGCGGGTGGGGGTGTAGAAGCTGAGTCGTCTGTTGAGGTAGGCTGGTCCGGAGTTGTGGAGTGCTTTGTGTGCGTGGGTGAGGAGCTTGAAGGTTATCCTCTTGTTGACAGGGAGCCAGTGCAGGTCTCTCAGGTGGGGTGTGATGTGGCTGCGTCGGGGGATGTCGAGGATAAGACGTGCAGAGGCGTTCTGGATGCGTTGCAGCCGTCTCAGGAGCTTAGCCGTCGTTCCTGCGTAGAGGGCGTTTCCGTAGTCCAGCCTGCTGGTGATGAGGGCCTGGGTGACTGTTTTTCTTGTTTCGGTGGGGATCCACTTGAAGATCCTGCGGAGCATTAGGAGGATGTTGAAGCAGGATGAGGAAACGGCGTTGACCTGCTTAGTCATGGAGAGGGTGGGGTCGAGGATGACCCCTAGGTTGCGTACGTGGTCGGTGGGTGGCGGGGCTGTTCCCAGTGATGTTGGCCACCAGGAGTCATCCCAGGCTGAAGGGTTGGAACCAAGGATGAGGACCTCCGTCTTGTCCGAGTTCAGCTTCAGGCGGCTGGTCCTCATCCATTCGGCGACGGCCTTCATTCCTTCGTGGAGGTGGGCTTTGGCGGTGTGAGGGTCTTTGGTGAGGGAGAGGATCAGCTGGGTGTCGTCGGCGTAGGAGATGATGTTGAGGTTGTGCTGTCGGGCGACGTGGGCGAGGGGTGCCATGTAGATGTTGAACAGCGTTGGGCTGAGGGAGGAGCCTTGGGGTACGCCGCAGATGATCTTGGTGGCCTTGGATCGAAAGGGGCGAGGCGGACGCTTTGTGTTCTGCCGGAAAGGAAGGATGTGGTCCAGTCCAGGGCCTTCTCTTGGATCCCGGCGTCGTGAAGGCGTGTTCGTAGTGTGTGGTGGCAGACCGTGTCGAAGGCGGCTGATAGGTCCAGGAGGATGAGGGCTGCTGTTTCTCCGTTGTCTAGCAGGGTCCTGATGTCATCGGTGGCGGCGATGAGGGCGGTTTCGGTGCTGTGGTTGCTGCGGAAGCCGGACTGGGAAGGGTCCAGGATGTTGTTCTCCTCGAGGTAGCGGGTCAGTTGTTTGTTGACGATTTTCTCGGTGACCTTCGCGGGGAACGGGAGCAGAGAGATGGGTCGGAAGTTCTTGAGGTCCTTGGGGTCTGCCTTGGGTTTCTTGAGTAAGGCGGTGATCTCGGCGTGCTTCCAGCTTTCCGGGAAGGTTGCTGTCTCGAAGGAGATGTTGATTATTTTCCGGAGATGGGGCGCGATGGCTGTACTGGCTTTGTTGAAGATGTGGTGAGGGCACGGGTCTAGCGGTGAACCGGAGTGGATGGTGTTCATGATCTCGCTGGTGTCCTCGTCGTTGATGTTGGTCCAGGAGAGCAGGCGGTTGGTGGTTGTGGGGGCAGTGGTCTCGGTGGTTGCCGGGGCGGTCGTGGTGTTGAAGCTGTCGTGGATGTCGGCGATTTTGCGGTGGAAGGAGGTGGCCAGTGAGTCGCACAGGTCTTGCGACGGCTGGATGTCGTTGGTGTTGGAGCTGGGGTTGGAGAGTTCCTTCACGATGTTGAAGAGCTCTTTGCTGTTGTGTGCGTTGTTGTCTAGGCGCAGGTTGCAGCTGCTACACAAGATCTGCATAATGAATGGTGCCAAAACTTTTATCTGAGAGATGCTGTGAAATGGAAAGGCCTGTTCCAAATGATCCTGACAAAGACTGTTGTGAAATGTGGTGGCCTTCCAAATAGGGTGCATACCTCTCACACACGTATGGTCCTGTGTCCCCCTGATAAAACAGCTCCTCTTCAAGAAAAGATGCCAGCAGTGGTCAAAAGTCCACAGAAGAGGGTCAGTCAAGCTGTAAGGGAACACACCGAGCGTGAAGCAGCACTAGAGAAAACTGAAGTGGCACTGGAAAAGCAAAAAGTGGAAACTGACTCAGATGAAAGCGGTGTCAAAAGGGTGAATGAGTCAGGTGCAGCCTCTGAAGAAGAAATTAGTGCTGTGGGCCTACGAGTGGAGGTAGGAAAAGCTGGCTGAAAGGGTATCCAAAACGTCTGCAGTGGTCCCTTGGAAAATCTTTTGCACCCATAGCTGAAACATCTGAATCTGATCAAAGTGAAAATAAAAGTGAAAGGCTTGGATTGAAAAAGTGCAAAGAATTGATGGTGCTCTGTCAGAGTTTCTCAGCACCTGAGTGGTCAAAATGCATGGAAAAAGAACAGAATGCCACTTTGAATGAACTGTATGAGCCATCCTGATGGCAAGCTGGTGACAAAGAGAAAAAGAAATGCTGAAACAAATAACTGAGAATTGTCAAGAGCAGAAGAGAAAATAATCTTTGAAGGATGATAGTAAAAGAAGAAAAGATAAAGAAGAAGTAAAAAAAACAACAACAAAAAACTGTTCTGTTGAATTTACCTTTTATTATTTTAGTTACTTAATTTAAAGAAGACTAACTGTTCCAGGAAGCTACTTACAGAACTCTGCACTAAAATTTTGAGCTTGGATATATATATGATCTGATTACAAACAAAACTTGTGTTGCCTTAGAAATAGAGGTAAAATTGTTATATGCTCAGCTTTTGCAATAAAAAAAAAAAAAGTCACCTGTGAGATTAAATAAGTGTGATGATTTACAAATCATTTGAGGTATCATGATTTGTTATCATCAAAGGGAGGGTTGATGTAGCTCAGATTTCATCTGGATTCAGGCATTGCTTTATTTTTGTGTTTCAGACAGACTGCATTTTAAAATGGCACTTTTGGTGCATGCAAAGTGAAAAACATGAAAGAGGCCTGCAAATGAAATCATGTAAAACCATGCTTAATTAATTAATCATGGATGTTTAATGTGTTAGTTTAGATTTAACCTCACTATAGAATGTAGATTTCATTTAGAGAATGTTTTTTTTTTTACTTTTAAAGTAGCACATAAATGTGCTGAATTAACGTGTTTTTGCAGTGTAGAAAAACTCGTGATTTCAGTTTCCTCTTTAGCTTTGAAGATTAGAATGGAATGTGTGTTCTCTCCTCCCAGCTTCTTTTCCTTGTAATCTACACCCCTGTTCCCATCTCAAGAGACCCTGGCTTTGTTGCATATTTAGACAATGCATATTCAGTTCATAATACATCTTTCTCATAATGTGTATTAATTAATCAACCATGCACCAACACTACACATGGGGCAAACGCATTTTGCATGAAAAGCTATTTAAAACATTAGAGCATGTTGCTATGAGTATGTATTAATTGTTTGCGCTTTGACAATTTGCACTAGATCATGTTTATGCTATGTTGTACATTGCACATTTTGCATGTGGTGCACAAATGATAGAAAAGCTGCTTTAAACTAATATCTTTTGCTAGGTAATAACTAATACAGGGTACTAGTATGGGGGAGGTAAACATAATGGGTTTTATTTCATAAATTAATATTCTTTTGTGTTTGTTTTATTTTTGGGCCCACAATAAAAATGGCTGCCTAGGAATCCAGCATGGCTGAGAATTGTTGGCAGTGTGCTGAATGAGAGACGCATGCGCAGAAGATTGTGCCAGCTGCATGAACTGCCAAGTGCCTCAAGTGAAGACACATAGGTCAAGGCCACAATGAACGGTACACTCTTGTCACCGTGTCAATGTAACAGTGTTTGTGGGAGAGCGTCATCCCTGCGTGCGATGTGAAAGCGAGACGGAAATGGACTGATACACTTTTCCGCTTAAATGTTGCAATATTTTTATAATTATTAATGGTGAAACATATGACTGTATTAAGCCTTAACGCTTCCTTTGTTAAAACTGGTATGAGTTGGCTTTGCAATGAGAACAGGATGATGAGACCCTCATGTCACCTATGTTAACCAATCACAGTGCGAGTTTCTACTGAAACTGCAACATTATTAGTGTAGTCAGCCAAGATTTAGAGTATAAATAATGACCCTTTAGGGGGCATGTCAGTCTTAGAGGAGAGAGGAGGAGGGAGCAGATCTGACCAGACATCATATGGGCTAGGTACGTGAACGTCGCGGGTGCAGCCTGGGAGGAGATTGCGTCCGAGGAGAGACAGAGGGAGGTGGGGGTCTTGCTCATATTTTCTTCAGAGAGTCCTTGCACGTCATATTTTTGGCAAGGCAGATCACATTCCTCTGTGGTCTTGTGAAGGAGGGGCATTTTCAAGGAGCAGCCTCTCTGTCAGACAATGGAGAGGGAGAGAGACAGACGAACAGACCAGCGAAGAGAGAGCAGCTGAGAGATCAGGACAGGTTTTTGTCTTGGCGATACCAAAGGGGATGATGGACGGAGCGTTAGAGCAAATCAAACACTCACCCCCAGTCAACTGATCTGGGTTTAATCCATCATCATTCTTTAGCTCACTCCACCACCCCAGTTCAGAGATGGCCGTATGCAAATCAGTCTGACCCTGTGCCTCATGGGAACAGTCCAGCCCGAACTGCCAAGCCATGTCTTCCCTGGACCGGAAACAAGCATCCTGGGACCGGTTTCGGGTTCAAAACCCTCATCAGCCAGGCTATCTTGAATCCAGTGGCAAAGTGAGCAAAGGACCCACGTCTGGGCATATCCAGTGTTTGATTTGCTCTAACGCTCCATCCATGAATGAATGAATGAAATAATATTTATAAAGCGCATAGCTACCCGAAGGCATCCCAGCGCTGACGGACACCAAATTGCTTACAGCAGGTTAGATGGGAAAAAGCCAGGTCTTCAGGTCTTTCCTAAAGGTATTGTGACTGGATTGCACACGAAGCCGCAAAGGAAGGGCATTCCAGAGTTTGGCCGCACTGTATGAGAACAGTCGGCCACCACTTCTGGTCCTGCGGATTCTGGGGACTGAAGCTAAATAAAGATCATCAGAACGAAGACACCTATTGGCTCGATAAGGATGAGCTAAAGAAGAGATAATGGCTGGTCCCCTCCCTTTCAACAACCTGTGAAAAATGCACAGGGCTTTGAAGTGGACCCTTTCCTTAATCGGAAGCCAATGGAGGGCTTTTAAAGCCGATCTGGCTGATTGACGGCCAGAAAGCCCTACCAAAGTTCTAGCAGCACAATTCTGTACGACTTGGAGCTTCGCCAGAACCGAGCTAGGAGCAGCCAAGTAAAGGGCATTTCCATAGTCCAATCGGGGCAATACTAGAGCCTGAACCATCAATTTTCTTGCTCGAAAGGGGAGCAGTGGTAGCACCTTGCGAAGCAGCCTCAAAATGCCAAAACAGATGGAGACCACTTTTCTGGCTTGAATTTTGAAGCTTAGCTCCTCATCGAGCCAGAAGCCTAAGCTCTTTATTTCCTTTTTTGGAATGGGCTTAGGACCCATACAGGCTGGCCAAAAGGAATCTATTTCCTTGGGGGATTTATTGCCAAGGAGCATAAGCTCTGTTTTGTCGCCATTCAATTTAAGATGAGACGACGTCATCCATCTGGCCACTTCTTCGAGGCACGACAGCAGACAGGAGGAGGCTCCGTCTGCGTGGTTCAGTGAAATCACTAATTGCGTATCGTCAGCGTAAGTGACGAGTTGCACTCCAAAGGGAAGGACACTATCAGCTAAAGGGGCCATGTACACGTTGAAAAGGGAGGGGCTCAGGGACGAGCCCTGGGGCACTCCACAGTGCAAAGGACGGGGGTCTGAGATGTCTTCTCCCTCAAAAATTTGGAAAGATCTTTCCTCTAGAAACGAGCTTAGCCATTTCAAGGCCACTCCGGATACCCCCATTTTGTAAAGTCGCTGGACCAAGATACGGTGATTCACCGTATCGAAGGCCGCACTGAGATCTAAAAGTATCACGGCCACCGATCCTCCTGCGTCAAGGATTTTCCTAGATTCTTCGACGACAGCTAATAATGCTGTCTCGGTTCCTTGATGAGGGCGGAAACCCGTCTGAGACGGGTGGAGGAGGTTGCCATCCTCCAAATGCCTAGATAACAATGAATTCACGTACTTATCTGTCACTTTACTGGCCCATGGAAGAAGAGAGATGGGTCGAAAGTTCTCAAGGCAGCTGGGGTCTAAACTCGGCTTTTTCAATAGAGTTTTCACCATCATCCCCTTTGGTATCGCTTTGTTTGCCCTAAGTTGGCAGGGTATGCCCAGACGTGGGTCCCTTGCTCACTTTGCCACTGGATTCAAGACAGCCTGGCTGATGAGGGTTATGAACCCGAAACCGGTCCCAGGATGCTTGTTTCCGGTCCAGGGAAGACATGGCTTGGCAGTTCGGGCTGGACTGTTCCCATGAGGCACAGGGTCAGACTGATTTGCCTATGGCCATGTCTGAACTGGGGTGGTGGAGTGAGCTAAAGAATGATGATGGATTAAACCCAGATCAGTTGACTGGGGGTGAGTGTTTGATTTGCTCTAACGCTCCGTCCATCATCCCCTTTGGTATCGCTTTGTTCGCCCTAAGTTGGCAGGGTATGCCCAGGCGTGGGTCCCTTGCTCACTTTGCCACTGGATTCAAGACAGCCTGGCTGATGAGGGTTATGAACCCGAAACCGGTCCCAGGATGCTTCTTTCCGGTCCAGGGAAGACATGGCTTGGCAGTTCGGGCTGGACTGTTCCCATGAGGCACAGGGTCAGACTGATTTGCATATGGCCATGTCTGAACTGGGGTGGTGGAGTGAGCTAAAGAATGATGATGGATTAAACCCAGATCAGTTGACTGGGGGTGAGTGTTTGATTTGCTCTAACGCTCTGTCCATCATCCCCTTTGGTATCGCTTTGTTCGCCCTAAGTTGGCAGGGTATGCCCAGACGTGGGTCCCTTGCTCACTTTGCCACTGGATTCAAGACAGCCTGGCTGATGAGGGTTATGAACCCGAAACCTGTCCCAGGATGCTTGTTTCCGGTCCAGGGAAGACATGGCTTGGCAGTTCGGGCTGGACTGTTCCCATGAGGCACAGGGTCAGACTGATTTGCATATTGCCATGTCTGAATTGGGGTGGTGGAGTGAGCTAAAGAATGATGATGGATTAAACCCAGATCAGTTGACTGGGGGTGAGTGTTTGATTTGCTCTAACGCTCTGTCCATCATCCCCTTTGGTATCGCTTTGTTCGCCCTAAGGTGGCAGGGTATGCCCAGGCGTGGGTCCCTTGCTCACTTTGCCACTGGATTCAAGACAGCCTGGCTGATGAGGGTTATGAACCCGAAACCGGTCCCAGGATGCTTGTTTCCGGTCCAGGGAAGACATGGCTTGGCAGTTCGGGCTGGACTGTTCCCATGAGGCACAGTGTCAGACTGATTTGCATATGGCCATGTCTGAACTGGGGTGGTGGAGTGAGCTAAAGAATGATGATGGATTAAACCCAGATCAGTTGACTGGGGGTGAGTGTTTGATTTGCTCTAACGCTCCGTCCATCATCCCCTTTGGTATCGCTTTGTTCGCCCTAAGTTGGCAGGGTATGCCCAGACGTGGGTCCCTTGCTCACTTTGCCACTGGATTCAAGACAGCCTGGCTGATGAGGGTTATGAACCCGAAACTGGTCCCAGGATGCTTGTTTCCGGTCCAGGGAAGACATGGCTTGGCAGTTCGGGCTGGACTGTTCCCATGAGGCACAGGGTCAGACTGATTTGCATATGGCCATGTCTGAACTGGGGTGGTGGAGTGAGCTAAAGAATGATGATGGATTAAACCCAGATCAGTTGACTGGGGGTGAGTGTTTGATTTGCTCTAACGCTCCGTCCATCATCCCCTTTGGTATCGCTTTGTTCGCCCTAAGTTGGCAGGGTATGCCCAGACGTGGGTCCCTTGCTCACTTTGCCACTGGATTTAAGACAGCCTGGCTGATGAGGGTTATGAACCCGAAACCGGTCCCAGGATGCTTGTTTCCGGTCCAGGGAAGACATGGCTTGGCAGTTCGGGCTGGACTGTTCCCATGAGGCACAGGGTCAGACTGATGTGCATATGGCCATGTCTGAACTGGGGTGGTGGAGTGAGCTAAAGAATGATGATGGATTAAACCCAGATCAGTTGACTGGGGGTGTGTTTGATTTGCTCTAAAGCTCCGTCCATCATCCCCTTTGGTATCGCTAGGTTTTTGTCTTATGCATTTATTTCTCTTTATGGGAGATTTTTGCTAATTATTAATTATTGATTAGCCTTGAAAAACTCACTCTTGAATTATATTTTTCCTGAAACTCTTTAAAGAGTTCTGACTGACATAGAATTAGGGGTTTTCCCTCCTTTATGGAGTGCTTTGTATGCAACCTATAATATGTTCTGTATTAATTCTATTTTTCCTATTTTCCAATTCTGTAACCTGATTGATATTTGACTAATGAATAAAGGGTCAGAGAAACTTAACTTTTGACTAGAAAATAAAACCCTTTAAAAATACTCACAACTCTCTTTATTGGCTTAAATGTAATTGCATTTTTGATTTTTCATGTTTATGTAAAGTCTCCTGAAGGTGATAACACGGTGGCAAAGGTCCATCACCTTTTAAGCGGTAAACTAGAGGTAAATGATGTTTTGCATTGAGAAATTACCGTGAAATTACCGCTGGATCAATGGTCTTCATTTTCCTCCCCTTGATCATTTGGAAGCGGGAGCAAGGTAGCAGGATTTAACACATGACAGCACTTCAAAGTAACATTATCGGCAGCCAATATTATTTGCTCATACCTTGTCAACCTATTATTAGTCAAATGCTGTGTTTTTGTTCTTATCAACAGAATTTCCAGTGAGTGTGGAACGTACACTGTCAAAGGATGACCCATCACGACCCTTTCACATTGTTCAATACTGACACCTGTTGCAGCAACGGATTTGAGACATCCGGGCAACCCTGACGCTACAGGTTCTAATGTAGCAGAGAAATAGGCCACTGGTCTACGGGCACTGCCATGTGACTGTATAAGTACAGAGAGCCCACAACCTTCTTTCTCGTGACAAAACAGCAAAAGCGCTTTTTGTAATCAGGCATTCCTAATTCCGGAGCGTGACACAAGCACTCTCTCAGCTCCGGGAAGACAAGCAAACAATTGTTATCTCATGGTACCAGATCTGATACCTCTTTGTGCGTTAACATCTACAAAAGCTTAACCATCGGGGAGAAGTTGGGAATCCTCTGTCAACAGTAGCCAACCACCCCCTGAAACATTCTGACCTCCTTCTGAGTGCGTGACAGACTCATCGGCATGATCGCCAATAGCCTTTCCGTTGACACCTTTCTCTTGCCTTTCTCAATTCGATGTCCAAATTACTGTACTTTCTTTAGGCAGCACTAAAGCTTGCTTGGGGACACTTTATGTCCATTTTCAGCCAGACGATTTAACAAAGCTAAGGTATCATCTCTGCAAGCATCCCTCGTATTCGGTGCGATCAAAAGATCATCGATGTACTGGACCAGAACTTAGTTACGAGGTAAGACCAAGGACTCAAGATTCTTTTCCAGGATCTGATTAAAGATAAATGGACTTTCAGTAAACCCTTGAGGGATAAGACATCATGTTAACACATGATTTCCCAGCCGGAAAGCAAATAAAAATTGACTCTTCCGATCGAGGGGAATCGAAAAGAAAGCCTGGCAGAGGTCAATCATTGTGAAGCACTCAGCTTCACATGGAATTTGGAACAGTATGATTGATCGATTCAGTACCACAGGATAAGAAACTGTTTATTTTCCTAAGATCTTGGACAATGTGATATTTGCCGCTAGGTTTCTGTAGGCCCATGATAGGAGAGTTACATGGACTCCCCAATATTTCTTTCAGAATGCCCTGCTCAATCATGGAACAATCACAGGTGTGATACCTGCCACAGTTTCAGGGGTCAAATTGTACTGGTGTGTTCTCGGGTACTCAGCATTTGGCTTGACCTGTATATGGACTGGGTGAGCTCCTTTTATGAGTTTAATCTCTTCCCCTGAGAAATCCCACACCATTATTGAGACTGGGGGGCATATTTACGAGGGAAGTGGCGGAGTGAGGCGTTAGCCTTCATGGCTTAACGCCTCACTCCGCCACTTCAGAAACACATGGCTGCACCATATTTACAAGAATATGGTGTAGCCCTGCGTTTCCCCCTGCGCTGGCGCTACACTTAGCAGCCTAGCGCCAACGCAGGCACCCTTGCACCATAGTGCAAGGGTGTCTGCGTGTAGGGGAAGATTGTTTATGTGCAGGAAGGTCCTCCTTTCTCCACATAAACAATCTTTAAATGCCGTTTTGTAACTTCTATGTGTGCTGCTTAATGCAGCACACATAGAAGTTGCAAAACCGCATTTTTAAAAAATGATTGTTTATGTGCAGGAAGGGGGACCTTCCTGTACATAAACAATCAATGGCCTTTTGCTGTTTTCATGTGTGCTGCACAACACCGCACACATGAAAACAGCAAAAATGAGGAGAAATGAAACATTTCTCCTCGTTGCGCCAGGGTAAGACCAGGTTTTCCCTGGTCTTAATTCTGGTGCTGCCTCCTATTTACGGCTCCCTTGTAAATAGGGGGCAGCGTCAGAATCAATGGGTGTTGCGGTGGAACACCCACAGCAACACCCATTGCCCTCCCCTTTCACGCTAAGCATAGCGTGAAAGGGCGCCTTATTTACAAGGCATGGGAAACATTATAACACACAGATTTTGATTTGCCAATTTGAAAGCAATGTCCTCATCAATTGTCTGTAGTTCAATTCCCTTCGGTGTGCAGTATATGGTGCAATTCAGTTTATACAACAAGTCACATCCTAACAGACACACAGGACTTGAGTTGCACACCACAAACTGATGATGGTCCTCAAAGGACCAGATCTTCACAGGTATTTCCTCAGTTAGAGGATTTGACATTCTCTTGTTCGCAACTCCTACAACTTGAATCGATTTTCCCAAGAGGGGTAGGTTTGGGGTTTCTGCTGCTCTGACAGCAGAGCGGGTAGCAACTGTAGCAATCAAGAATTTAATGGGGTGACCATCCACATCTGCATTGACGTAGGGTCCACTCTGGTCTACTTCTAAGACGGCACCACTCAGGCACTGTCACAAGGATGGGTCCATGTCGAACTCATCAAAAGAATGCATCAGGGGCATCTGGTGGTATGCTCAATTTCCCTGTGATGTTCTCGGAGGTGGCGGTACTTGTATCACCTGACCTTGAGGCCCTCCCATGTTTAGTGACCTCGTTCTAGTCAAAGTTTGTATCTGTGCCACATCATTCTGAATCTGACTGGGCTCTCCACCTTGCTCTTGATTTGCAGGCTTGAGATGACATTTGCGCTTCCAATGCCCCACCTTATTACAACAAGCATTGGCATAGCCAATAGGTCTCGCTTTTGGGACCTTATAAGTATTTAGTTATGCAGCACAATATCCTTGGTGAAACAACATCAACTGTTGCATGGCTAAACACTTATAAGGTCCCAAAGGCGAGACCTATTGGCTATGCCAATGCTTGTTATTTTTTGTTCTTGGGGGAAACCGGGCTAGTGCCAGAAGGGTCAAGGGTGAGTGCCAGGGAGGTGAGGAGTGAATGCCAGGAGGGACAAGGGTGACTGTCAGGCCAGGGGGGTGAAGGGTGAGTGCCAGAGAGGTGAGGAGTGAGTGCCAGGGAGATGAGACGTAAGAGTCAGGAGGGTCAAGGGTGAGTGCCAGGGAGGGGAAGGGTGAGTGCCGGGAAGGGGAAGTATGAGTGCCAGGGGTGAGGGGTGGCTGAGGGTTAAAGCGACGAGAACGAGTTTAAGAGATGTGAGGTCGAAGGGGTGGAGAGGCTGCACACGGTGAGGATGTGAGGCTGGTGGAATGGAGGGAGTGTCGGTGGGCAGACGGTTTGTGGTGATGCAGGGGTGACACTTCGAGGGGGGGCTGAGAGGAAGAGAGTGAGAGGAGGATGGGAAGAGACACCGCAGAGTGAAAGCAGTAGTTTAATGCAGGGGGTGGGGCTGTGAGGGTGCGCGGCCACGGAGGGGTGAGACTGTGAGGGTTAAAGTGACGAGAACGAGTTTAAGAGATGTGAGGTCGAAGGGGCGGAGAGGCTGCACACGGTGCGGATGTGAGGCTGGTGGAATGCAGGGAGGGAGTGTCGGTGGGCAGACGATTTGTGGTGATGCAGGGGTGACACTTCGAGGGGGGGGGCTGAGAGGAAGAGAGTGAGAGGAGGATGGGAAGAGACACCGCAGAGTGAAAGCAGTAGTTTAATGCAGGGGGTGGGGCTGTGAGGGTGCGCGGCCACAGAGGGGTGGGGGTGCGAGGGGTAGAACTGTGAGGGTTAAAGTGACGAGAACAAGTTTAAAACAAGCATTAACAAGACGCGCGGCCGCGAGACGCGCTCTGTGGTGGGGGAGGAGCGGACAGACTAAATGCTGCGGGGAGAGCTTTAACAAGCTGGTAACCTCTGCAACCGGCTCAGAACAGGCCGGCAACGCGTCCCTGGGGGGCAAATTAGAGGTATTGCGAGAATGAAGTGAGCCCTCTTACTTAATCTGCGGCCGAGGCTGTAAAGTCGAGAGCGCATGCCAGCAGCCAGAGACCGAGGCTCAAAAATATGAACGTGAGGTCAGAGGTCGACGCCGGAGGAGCTGTTAAATGGCGACAGTTTTGGGTTTCAAAGCCTCCGGCATGGCGCAGGTGTGCTGTAGGGACCAGGAATCAATGCTGAAGCCAGCCAGAAGCTTTAAAAGCAAGCATTGGCCGCGCGGCCGTTAAAGTGACGAGAACGAGTTTAAAGCAAGCATAAACAAGACACGCGGCCGCGAGACGTGCTTTGTGGTGGGGGAGGGTGGAGGAGCGTTGAAGCGCGCGCTTGGGAGAGCAAGCGAGAGGAAAGCCAGATGGCGCCTGGGTGTAAGGGTGCCCGCGAGCGATGCGAGGAATGCGCGTTACTGTGCGCGTAACCGCACGCTCTAGGCCACACAAAAAGCTGTGGTCGGCTTTTTAAAGTCCACTCACTAAATGTCTCGCCAGACAGCGCATGCGCTGGCTCAGGCGAGACCTAAAAAGATACCATTAAAGGGGGAAGAAACAAAGTGACAGGAAGGTCGAAGGGAAAAAGCAGTAAGCAAGAGTTCTCCTCTTGATACCGTTATCACAATATTTATCCCGCAAAAAACATCAAATCCGGATTGAGAACATCAGCACATCAACAAAACCTCCAAAGTACTGATTTTGATGAGACACTGATGGTCATAAACAGGGAGTGGCGTGTTTCCATAAATGACAACTTTGAAGGGCATACGATTATTTTTGGAATACAGGTCTCGTAACCAAAGGTATGGGGAGAACAAAGGTAATAGATAAGGTGTAGGGTGAAGTCCCTCGCACCGAGTAAAGAATCACTTCAACAGTTCTGCCATACCTAAATTAAATAAATAGGTTAAAAAAAAAAACTGTTCTGCCATCAATATTTTAAGCGCACAAGAGTGAAAGATCACCAACAAAAGCGATCAAACTGGCATAATTATTAGATTTAATTCATCACAACCCAATTCTAACATTTTAATTTAAATAACTGCATGTCACACTCAAGGTACCAGTTATGTGTCACGTGAGCTTTCTTCTCAACGTGAAATAAAAACTGTTTTTCAATGTATATTCGATAGCACACCAACAAGAACACTAGCAGTGATAAGAAAAGAATGAATAGATTTTCCGTATGCACAAAAACAACGTATACTGGCAAAACTCTGCGCTACAGAATCAGCGAGAACAAATGAGTTAATGATCAATAACAGAGTGATTAGGGCATGCCATTGCACAAATTGAATAGTTCTCACCCCAATCAAAGTAGACAAATTGTCTTAACGAAATTTATTGACAACGCGCAGTCAATGTCAGGACTATTTTATGGGAGTAGTGATATTGCTAAAGGTTGGCACTCGTGGCAGAGCAGAACCCAGGTAAAGGTTAAACGTTCAAAGTACAGAATTTCAACAAAAGCAAAAAGTCAGAACGTAGTACATTTTTATCTAAATCTTTATTGTAATATGCATATCAACTTAATTTAAAACAAAGTTTTATTTCCCTTTGTATAGATCCCAATCTATATCAAACTTATCTGTAAACATATTATCTACTGGCGGTCGCCAGTAGATAGTTATAGTTACAACCTATTATCCATAGGAAATCCGCGACATTCTATTTGAAATAACTCTCTTGCCGGTTGACGTATCTTCGCGAAATTTTCAAACTTCGTGGGGCGCTCCGGTCCGCTCCTACCCTGAAAGTCTCGGGGTGATACGTCAAGCGGGGGCCGAGAAAAAAGGGGGTCCCAAAACGCGTTTTCCCCATGCATTTTCCCATAGGAAACTTTAGACACGGCTACAGCCCGAACTGCTGAACGGAATTACACCAAATTTGGCAAAGAGGTAGTTCTTGGTTCAGAAAGAACCCTTTTGTTAAATGGTGTAAATCCGTTCAGTAGTTGCTGAGAAAATGAAAAGTAAAAAGTTAGTGATATCTAGGGACGAGTAGGGTCCGCGTACCCTCCCGATCACGAGCTGCATGTTAATTGGCTGTCAGCTGGCTGTCAACATTCCGATTCAGGAAATGTTGGCAGCCATTTTGTCCCTCGGTAGAACCGAGGGACAGAAACAAGTGCGCAAAGCGCACAAAGGGAGCAGGGTAGAAACACCCTGACCCCCTAGGTTTGCTCAGGGGTCCCACAAGGACCCCTGGGCAAAAAAATAATAATTTTTTTTAAAAATCGGCAGGATGCGCTCAGGGTGCGCGAATCCTGCCGAAAAGAAAACTCGAAATAATTGGCCCCCGGGTGGCCCAAGTCCCGGGGGCATGGTGGGGGATAATTTAATGTGTGGGGGGCCTCAAAGGGCCCCCAAGCCCCGGGGACCGCCACCCCCGGGGCTTTTTTAAAAATGGTGCGGGAGGGCTCTGAGCCCTCCCGCAGCCCCGGGACCACCACCTCCCCGGGGCTTTTTAAAAATACATTATTAAACCTGTGTGGGGGGGCTCCAGCCCCCCCACACGCCCCGGGGACCACCACCTCCCCGGGGCACTAAACATTTTCGGACCCCCAGAGCCCCGGGGACCACCACCTCCCCGGGCTGTGTACTGAATGGGAGGGGGCCGCGCGGCCCCCTCCTGGAGCCCTTGATGGCCCTGGGGACCACCACCCCCAGGGCCGGCTCCTGCAGTGTCCCGGGGTGCCTACCCCCGGGACACTGTAGTTTGCTATGGCAGGACGGGAGCCTCGCGGCTCCCGTCCTGCCATAGCAAACTGCTTTGGATATTGGAAGAGAGAGCAGGGAAACCTGCTCTCTCTTCCAATATCCAAAGCGATTGCTTTTCCACATGGGGAGCAGCATGTCAGCTGCTCCCCATGTGGAACAGCAATGCTGGCTCCCAAGGGACTGGGGAGCCGGCGGGACTGTGGGGGATTGGGGACCCCCACAGTCCCCAACGGAGAGGGCCAGCCCCGGGGGATGGGGTCCCCGGGGCAAGTAGTGGCTCGGGAGGGGGCCACGCGGCCCCCTCCCCAAAAAAGAGGAAAAATTTAAAAAAAAAAAATGGAAAGGCCGGCCCCGGGAGATGGGGTCCCCGGGGCCTTAAAATGGCCAGAGGAGGGGGCCACGCTGCCCCCCTCAAAAAATAAATATAGAGGCCATGCCCCGGGGATGGGGTCCCCGGGGCCAATACAGGCCCAGGGAAGGGGGCCACGCGGCCCCCTTCCCGTTTTTTTTTAAAAAGGTAATTTAAAAAGGTGTAAGGCCCTGGGGGATGGGGTCCCCAGGGCCCAAAAAAGAAAAAAGGAAGGGGGCCACACAGCCCCCTTCAGGGAGAAAAAAACAACAACAAAAAAACGATCGGGCCCGCAGGCCCCGCCCCTTCCTTCACCACTCTGCAAACGCGCCCCCTGGCGCGTTTGCAGAGGGGAACAATTCCCCTTGAATACTGGGGGTCCCTGGGGGCCAACTAGCCCACCAGGTACCTCCAGTATGCGCCAGGGGCTGCCTTGCAGAGAGGTGTACAGAGGCCACGCCCCTTTTACACCTCTCTGCAACGCAGCTCTGTGGCGCTTTTGGAGGTATATGGTGGGCTAGTTGGACTCCGGGGACCCTCAGGATTCAAGGGGACTTAATCCCCCAACTTAAAACGCGCCACGGGGCGCGTTTGCACAGTGGTGAAGGGAGGGGCGGGGCTTCAGGTGACATGTGTGCAAACAGGCCCCGTGGCGCGTTTTAAGATGGGGAATTAAATCCCCTTCAATCCTGAGGGTCCCTGGGGCCAACTAGCCCAACAGGTACATCCAGAATGCGCCACAGAGCTGCGTTGCAGTGAGGTGTAAAAGGGGTGTGGCCTCTCTACACGTCTCTGCAACGCAGCCCCTGGCGCATATTGGAGGTTCCTGGTGGTCTAGTTGGCCCCTAGGGACCCTCAGGATTCAAGGGGACTTATTCCCCCAACTTAAAACGCGCCACGGGGCGCGTTTGCAAAGATGTCACCTCAGGCCCCGCCCCCTCCCTTCACCATTGTGCAAATATTCCTCTAAAATCAGCCGAAATAGGAATTCCGATTTACTCACCTGTTATCAGGAGAGACCTCAGTGCTGCATCTTTCAGCCCAGTACTGATCCTGAAAAGTAATTTTAACCGTACTTACCGGTAACTTGAATTTCCTTCATAGGCTAACATTGACTGGTTTCACTTGGAAATTCTTCTAAGTGTGGAGTTTTGGAACTTTAAAATATTCCTCTAAAATCAGCCGAAATACGAATTCCGATTTACTCACCTGTTATCAGGAGAGACCTCAGTGCTGCATCTTTCAGCCCAGTACTGATCCTGAAAAGTAATTTTAACCGTACTTACCGGTAACTTGAATTTCCTTCATAGGCTAACATTGACTGGTTTCACTTGGAAATTCTTCTAAGTGTTGATTTTTGAAACATACAAATATTCCTCTAAAATCAGCCGAAATCCGAATTCTGATTTACTCACCTGTTATCAGGAGAGACCTCAGTGCTGCATCTTTCAGCCCAGTACTGGTCCTGAAAAGTAATTTTAACCGTACTTACCAGTAACTTGAATTTCCTTCCATAGGCTAACATTGACTGGTTTCACTTGGAAATTCTTCTAAGTGTGGAGTTTTGGAACTTTAAAATATTCCTCTAAAATCAGCCGAAATACGAATTCCGATTTACTCACCTGTTATCAGGAGAGACCTCAGTGCTGCATGTTTCAGCCCAGTACTGATCCTCAAAAGTAATTTTAACCGTACTTACCGGTAACTTGAATTTCCTTCATAGGCTAACATTGACTGGTTTTCAGCAAAAAGTTTCAAAGTGTTGATTTTCACAAACTACAAATATTCCTTAAAAATCGACAGTATGACTTAAACGCATTCTTTCAACTGTTTACAGGAGATGCACCAGTGCTGGATCCAGGAACCAACACTGAGTAAGAAAAAGTAACGATAACAGTTTTTACCTGCTAAGTGAATTTCCTTCCATAGGATAACATTGGTGATTCTATGAGAAAAAGTTTCAAAGTGTCAACTTTTAAAATACAATAATATTCCTTAAAAATCACGACTGTAACCAAAACGCTTTTACTCAACTGTTTACAGGAGATGTACCAGGACTGAATCTAGGATCCAGTCCTGTGGTTACAAAAGTAATCCATAAAGTAACTAATTGCATTTAACTAGAAATTCACATTGAGCTGAATGTTGCATTGTGTTTGAAAATGTGTTGCCCATTGCAACAACTGTAACTACTGTACTTAAAAGTCTATTGCCTATCTGCAAAGTATTTAAACTAAAGTAATTCATTCTGATAAAGTATTTTTTGTAATGTAATGTATAATGTAATTACAATGTAATTTAAAAAATAAAATATGTAAAAAAAAATTGTTTCTAAAAATGTAGTAAATCAGTATGAAAAAAATTAATATAACAATTAATACATTTAAAAATTGTCATTTACAAAACCTTTGAAATTCACTGAAAAAACCGTAGGTTTCAGGCACGTTATAGTTAGAAATTAGCATTTAAAAAACCTTTGAAATTCACTGAAAAAACCATAGGTTTCAGACACGTTATAGTTACAAATTAGCATTTAAAAAACCTTTGAAATTCACTGAAAAAACCATAGGTTTCAGACACGTTATAGTTACAAATTAGCATTTAAAAAACCTTTGAAATTCACTGAAAAAACCATAGGTTTTAGGGACAGTTATAGTTACTTGGACATTGCACTCGTACTAAACCCGTGAAATTCCCCCGTTATAGTTAGTTCAGCTAACTATAACTCGCGCCCCGCAATGCACTGCTGATGACATCACATATTACATCACTCATGACATGGTCAGTGACATCACTGATGACATCACTGATGACATCTCAAATGACATCACTGATGACATCATCCACGTGATAATCTGATGCACCTCCTCACACCCTAATATAACCTTTGATACACCCACTCTAAATTACAGACTGCCATTCGCAAAACCATAGACACTCCAACACCAATAACTACATACCCACTCACTGATTCTTAGGTCTACACACACACATCCACTCACTCACCCGTACAGTCACTCATACTTACGGTCACTCAGTACAGGACTATCATATGCACTCTTACTCCTATATAGACACTCAAACAACGCCACTCATCCATAGAGATACTCACACACCTAGTCAGTCATGCAAATAATTAAACACACTACCATTTACTCACCTATACAGTTATACACACACCAGCTCACTTACTCATACAAATACTAGCACATTCTTACGCTCTTATACAATCACTGATACAAGCACACACTCATCCATACAGCCACTATCACAATCAGTCACTCTCGCTTATAGCTATTTATATACTCCAACACACATATATACTGCCTTTCACATATGTAGTTACTCA
Source organism: Calotriton arnoldi (assembly GCA_963921515.1). Taxonomy (NCBI): domain Eukaryota; kingdom Metazoa; phylum Chordata; class Amphibia; order Caudata; family Salamandridae; genus Calotriton; species Calotriton arnoldi. The sequence goes on from CAWUFW010002613.1 coordinate 860,738, forward strand.
CACATGTACCACTGGGACATACATTCACTCACTAACACACTCTTACACACACTTACCCACCCATAAAGTCTATCACAGATGCACTCTTGAAACCATCCACCCAGTGAATCACCCACTCACACATCTATGCACAGAGTCGCACACACCCCTCCCACACAAACACTCAGGCACCCATACAGATACTCACACAAGCATTCAATAACTCAAATAGACACTCATGTAGCTATTCACAAACACATGCAGCCACTTACACAGCAACAGACAGACGGATACAGACATTCACCCAGTTTAGTCACTAACCCATGCATTCAGTAAGATACGTTAAATCACTCACTTATACAGTCAGTCACGCACCTACTAAATCATCCATACAGACACTTACACACCCACTCATTCTTCAATACGTCTTTTCCTATATATATTAAAAATATTTAAACTTTAGAGAAACACACAGTCACTGGATGATGTCATCAGTGATGTCATTTGAGATGTCATCAGTGATGTCATCAGTGATGTCACTGACCATGTCATGAGTGATGTAATATGTGACGTCATCAGCAGTGCATTGCGGGGCGCGAGTTATAGTTAGCTGAACTAACTATAACGGGGAATTTCACGGGTTTTGTACGAGTGCAATGTCCAAGTAACTATAACTGTCCCTAAAACCTATGGTTTTTTCAGTGAATTTCAAAGGTTTTTTAAATGCTAATTTGTAACTATAACGTGTCTGAAACCTATGGTTTTTTCAGTGAATATATATATATATACATATTCAGGATCCACGGCTCCTCCACCCCAGAACGCAATGTAGGACATTCTTTTGCCACTGATTCAGAAACACTCTACTCCACACACTTCTCTCTACGGCTCTAGAAGAGGCGAGTGTTTTGGCAAATCTCAATGAACGCGATTCCTCTATAGGGGGAAGAGGCATGCTCTGTTTTAACCGACCCGATACATCTCCGGAAAGAGTGCCTCCACCCCACACTACAATGCAAACAAAAGTTCTAGGCATCAGAGTGAACAGGTGGTCTTGTTTCGTTTTTTTTCATTTTTACTGCTAGCATATTTGCTTTGGGTAAATGCGGATCCAGGGGTAATTTAAGATGTTCTTATATGCATATGAGCCGTTTGAATGTGGTGCAGCATAGTTTGTACATTATATGATCATCGTTGGTAGCCATGGGATAAGCATGTGGCCAGCCAAAGGGTAATGCTGTCAGATTTCCTTTACCCTAAATGATAATGAAGTGCGATTAACTTTTAGCAAAATAAGAGGTGAAATAACTAGATGGTATTACTGTCCCCACTAATGTCTGAAAGTACTACTGCATGCATGACATGGCAAACAAAACCGATTCTGTGGTATGATTACATTAATCTTTCTTGGTGTTTTTGCAAAAAGCATATTTAATGCACCTTGATTATGCCGCTCTGGACACTGAGGCTGAGATTTAGAGTGGCATTCGGGCACTTGCAAGTGGTGCACTGCCTAGTGAAGAAGCACAAATGAGCCACGGATAAGTGAGGGAACTATAGTTTCCATGGACTATAGTTTCTGAAAAGCAGAAGAAATCCACTGGTGTATTCTTGTGAGGCAGGACTGCAAAGTGGCAATCAATAACAAATGGGTGTAATCCACACAAATAGATAACTACAGCACAGTGAGGTGAAAGCTCACAGAGATTTCATGCACGGGTTAAATAGCACTGATGATGGGGTGGTACCTTTAAGAATCCTGCAAGTAAGGGGCTGTGGTGTGGGGGAGGGTCGTGGTTTCAATAAATATAAATTGAGATCTTTCCAAAGGGAAAAAAGAAAGCCAGTGCAGTATTTCTCTGAATAAATAAAATAATATGACCTAAGTGTCGAGAAGTGCCTTATTGCTGACGTTATCAAAGGCCGCTGAGATACCAAGAAATGCCAGAAGGCAGATGTTACCTTCCTTTACGAAGCGAAGGGCGACATCCAGCACCTGCAAGGCCATCCCCTTCCACTAAGCCTACGACAGACCCAAGACCTGCTGACCTTCAGGAGGCTACTCAAGACCTGGTTGTTCGACCAGTAGCAGCACCCCCCCCCCTTTTTTCTCCCCAGCGCCTTGAGACCCTCGCGGGTAAGTAGTGCGCTTTACAAATTCTGTGATTGATTGATTGATCCGCATCTCTGTCGGTAACCTGACTCATGTGAAGCAGAGAAGGCTTTATGGGTTAGTCTGACTTAGTAGCTGGAATGAAGCTTTTTTGCAATAATGTTTCAAATTATGACTACTTTGGTGACTGGTCTCTAGATAGGAAGATTGTAATGATCTAACGGGGTTTAAAAGATGGTTCATGACAACATGAGATCGTGTATTCCCTTTGCTGTGCGTTGAAATGGAAGTGTTGCGACAGCAAACAGATTTGCATGAGTTGTGGCATCACCAGCGATTGTCACCGATAGCGTTTATAAATAGGGGCTACTCAGGAAAAGGATGCAACAAGGGATACATGTGTGAGGAGAAACATTTTTCGGCACAATAAAATCATACACGGTACGCTCTAATGAAAAAGTAAATCATGTGCCCACCAACAATTTCGCCAAGAAATCTACCCCGCCTCTTGCCCCAAATACATGATGCATAAATCCCTTCAAATGGTAAACACTGAGGTGGCCTAGTCAAACGGGTTTTGCGGGATGAGTGTTTCAATTATGATCCAATATTTCAATGTGTTTTCTGTAATGAAAACCGAGATACGGGCTACTAATCAAACCCTTCCCCCAAACAGAATATTGGGAACAGTCTTCGTTTAAAAATTTCCTGTTCAGAGCAAAGGTCGTACTCACAAGAGGAGACATGTATCTAGCTACCCATTTCCTTGCTGAAAAGTGCATTTGAGAATAAGGTATAGCAAATGGTATTACTCCGGACTTTTTGCTGCCTGTGACTTACATTACAATAACATTATCGACGATGTGGAACATTTTAGTTAGACTTATGTGGGGGGGTTAGTAGTGAAAAAACTATAACCAGACTATATTTGAGTCACTCACCAAGTAGCACAACAAGGGCCGTATTTAAAATTAAAATATTCACACCCCAAAGAAAACAAGCGCGCGCGCCTCGCACGGCAGCAGGGGGAGGAGAGAGAGGAGGGGGCCTGCGCAATTCCCTGGCGGGAGCGAGCGGCGCCAGGAGCGATAATTGCTACCATATGGCGCCGCTCGCTCCCGCAAGTGAATCGCCAGACGTGCACGCGTTGCCATTGAAGGCAATGGAACGCGTGCACGTTTTTGGCTGAAAAGCCGAAGCGATTCCAAAAGGTCTTTTTGCCTATGCAGCGCATGCGCGCTGCGTAGGCGAGACCTAAAAATGACAGATTGTGGACTTCTTCAATGCAGCAACATCTATCCCTGTCTTTGGGTCTATGGGGACACCTCTACCTCTTCCCTGTCCTGGCAATCCTTAATTTTGCTGCGTCTGAACTCCTGTGGAATGAGTGCCTTGTATGCGAGCCGCATTTCCAACCGGTGCCTGTACCTGTCCACCCTTCTGAGCATTCCTAATTTGAACTAACATCAATTACTCTTTCATTCTCTTATGTTTTGAGTCAACCTCGTCACTACAGTACCTTTCATAATGCAGGATTTCATCGACAGACTTATTCTGCCAACAAATCAAATGCTGTTGTATCATGATACTAATCTTAGGTCGTAATCGTGTTACCAATTTGGACACAAACTGTCCCATGTCTTTGGGGTCTAACCCACTGTACTGTTTGAAAGCCTGTAGTAGCCTTTCCTAATAGGAATGAATTGTCTCTTTGGGCTCTTGGGTCGTCTGATCAATTTTGACCCAATCAATATCTTGTGGGGCTATTTTAGCCCCACAAGATATTTCTTCATTACCATCGGCGACAGACCATGAGTCACTGAGTCCCTCTCTGGTTCCCCTTCAGGCCAATCTGTGGCTATCTTACATGCTGACCACAAGTCACTAGGAACCACAATTTCAAACAACATATTCAAATCAATCCACAAAACCTTCGAAATCTTGAGAAATCGATCAACCTGTTTGTACCATTCAGCAGGGTTTTCTCTCAATTTCGGGAAATCATTTGTAAATGCAGCAAGATCACCTCGACTCAAAGGTACATGCACATAACCCCCACTAGGCACTTCCCTTAATGGGTATGCCTCTATTCCTGCCCCCGGAGGAGGCAGCTCACCTGTCACCCTCTTTACACCCTTCTTCTTTGACCATCCTTCTTCCCATTTATCCAACATACTCCATGCTCTCATTCCTATCACCAATTCCCGAATGTGTGTTGTTAATCCAGGTACTCTCTTTTCCTCTATTTCCTGGTCACTGTAAACAAGCCTGTGATTCCCTTGTAACACCTTTGTTCAAGATAAATCCACATTGTATCTCTGAGCCAGTTCTGTCAACTTTTCATGTGCCTGTCTTGCTCTCCTGGTAACATCCTTCGCCATGAACAGTAATTTGTCAGATTCATATGCCTCTATCCGATGAATAGCTGGGTTCCCACTGATTATCTCATCCAACTCAGCTCTCATTCTTACCACATCCACCAGTTTCACCTTCACTGCAGATTTTAGGGCACTCTGACTCGATTGTGTATTCTGATTCTCATTGGTATTACTGTGATCCCTAAGCCATGATTCTAAATCTGAGACTTCAAAAATGTGCTGATTTTCGGGTGTTCTTCATATTGTTCCTGTCCCTTGAGGTGTGCTACTCTGTACCCTTGGAAGTGTTCTCCACGTTGGTAGATCCGAACCAGCATTTGTCATAGGTAGGGGTCTCGCAACGTGATAGTTATTCTGCACTACGGAAGGGTCTGCTGTCGCTCCATACGGAGTACTTGAATTCATAGGAGTCCGCGGAACAAAACTAACCCTGGGCATAAACTCCGCTCCGCTCGCGGAGCTTGCGGATTTTTGGCAACTCCGCGTTCCGCGTAGAACGCGGAGTTACCAAAAACTCCGCGGTCTGCAGCGGTGCGGAGTTTTTTTTGTGTTCACGCGCTCAACATGCATTTTCACGCGTGCGGGAGCGACTTACCAGGATGGCTGCGATTGCCAATGAGATTTCCCATCTGTTCGCGAGCGCCACGAGATTTGGTAGCCGGCCGCACAATCCCGTGAGAGTGTGCGATCGCGAACACGTCATTCGGGCGCGCCATCAGACTTCCGGCGGACGTTTTTTTTTTTTTGAAGAGGAAGGAAGTGCCCCAGAGTCTCCAACTTCCTGTTCCTGTCCAGCTTGCTCCTCCCAGTACTTTGTCCATCTCCTGTTCACTTTTCATTTGGATTTGGAGCTGGAAGGATCACTCTTTGTGGCTGCTGCATCATATATCATTGGATTTGAGGACTTTTGAATCTATCTGAAATTTCACAAGTAAGTTGGAAAATTGGTGTTGTTTTGATTGGGGCATTGCACCTACATTTTTTTTCTACTTTTCATCATTTTTTAAAAATGTATTGTGGTGGGTGGCCTGTAGTTCAGTAGGAGCCTAGTTGTTTCTTTGTAAGTAATTTTTCATCTTTTATAAAGGAAACATGTTGCACAGTTCACTGCATTTTCTCCAACTTTTGAAATTAATTTGCAATATTTATTTAATTCACTAGCCCATTAGTCTGCCAATAGGCCTTTCAGCCAGTAGGCCCAGAGCTACTCATGGATGCATGAAACAACTGTTTCTGTGGTGTCTGTTAAATTTAAACATCATTTAGGGCATGGATGGCTTTGGATTGAAATGCAAAATTTGTTTTTCTTTGGCTTTTCACTTTTTTTCATGTGTGTTAAATAAATGCCTTTGTTGGATGTGTGTGGTGTGGTTGTTGTGTAACTTGCAAACCTTTTTTAGCCCTGTAGATTTTCGTTTTTGCATTGTTGCATTAAAGCTGTGTTGTTTAGCATGCCTCCTTTGTCTGGCCATATAGGCTTGCTTGAGTTCATTGTTTTCCAGGCCTCCTGCTTGTTGTTGTGAGTGACCATTTGGCTGGTGGCCATTTTGTGGTGGTAGTTAGTGTGCTGCTTTTGCCATAGGCCTGCATGTCTTTCCTTTGTTCCTCTTGGCTTACTGCTTCTTGTTGTTGTGGCCTGGCCATGTGGCTGGCGGCCATTTTGTGAAGGCAGCCAGTGTGCTTTTGCCATAGGCCTGCATTGTCTGTCTTCCCTTTCTTGTTGTTGTGGTGGTCTGGCCATGTGGCTGGCGGCCATTTTGTGAAGGCAGCCTGTGTGCTTTTGCCATAGGCCTGCATTGTCTGTTTTCCCTTTCTTGTTGTTGTGGTGGCCTGGCCATGTGGCTGGCGGCCATTTTGTGAAGGCAGCCAGTGTGCTTCTGCACTAGGCCTGCAAGCCTTCTTTGTGGTGCTGCCCATGCCTTGTTGTTGATTTGCATGCAATTATTTCTTATTTTACCCAGCAAAAAATGCAACACAGTTCACTACATTTTCTAATACATTTGCAATATTATTGATTTGAATTGATTCACTATGTGGCCTAGTCTGCCAATGGGTTTTCCAACCAATAGGCCCAGAGCTACTCATGAGTGTATGAAGCAACTGTTTCTGTGGTGTCTGTTGAATTTAAACATCATTTAGGACATGGATCGCATTGGATTGAATTGCAAAAAAAATGTTGGGGGGTATTTCACTTTTTTCGTGTGTGTTAAATAAATGCCTTTGTTGGCTATGTGTGGTGTGGTTGTTGTGTAACTTGCAAACCTTTTTTTAGCCCTGTGGATTTTCGTTTTGGCATTGTTGCATTAAAACTGTGTTGTTTAGCATGCCTCCTTTGTCTGGAATATAGGCCTGCTTGAGTTCATTGTTTTCCAGGCCTCCTGCTTGTTGTTGTGAGTGACCATGTGGCTGGTGGCCAATTTGTGGTGGTAGTTAGTGTGCTGCTTTTGCCATAGGCCTGCATGTCTTTCCTTTGTTCCTCTTGGCTTACTGCTTCCATCCCCATTGCCTGCTGCAGCTTCCTGAATGATGCTGCATTCCACGTGATGCATAATGCCAAACAGGTTCCATTACATTTGTATTTTTGTTTTTGTTCTTCTTCTTTCCTATCCTTCCTGAGTGTACACAGTACACTATGAAAGCCCTTGTTATCAAAGTCTCACAAATGGCTACACTGTTGTTATGTTTTTTTAATAACTGAGTTAATAAAATTTAATAATATTAATAACACTTACAAGTGTGACCACACACTAAGTTATATATTATATTTGTTTGTTTGTACTAGTAGTAAATTGAACCACAACAATATTAATGCCACGTTTCACTGATGTTCTTCTTGCTTCTTGGCTTTTAGGTGCACAAAAGAGGAGGCGTCATCACCCATTGTACTGCCAGACAGAAGTGCTGCTGCGCACGACGTCACGTGATGTGTGACCACAGACATCTCTTCAGCTTGTGCCACTGCGTGCTGCTGCTGACATCTGAAGAAGATGGCCCTAAAGAAAGGTACCAGGTCCTCCATTACCAAGAAAGTTGCCAGTGAGAAGAAGGAACTGCCACTTACCACTTCTGGTGTGCCGCCCAAGATCTTTTTGGGGAAACAAAAAAATGCGCCTGCAGCAGCGGTGTCCGGGGAGCAAGCTGGGAGCAGCACCCCCGCATCAGTGGACCCACCCCACCAACCTAGGCCCAAGCCCATGTCTGTCGCAGAGGCAGCCAGCCTAATCACGACAATGCCAATGAACAGAGATGTTGAAATTGACTTATCGTTATCGCAAAGTAGTACCCAATCAACGCAGGAAACTCAAAACTCTCCAATCCCAGCTCCAACACCAACGACATCCCGCCGTCGCAACCCCTGTGCGATTCCCTCGCCGACATCCACGACAGCTTCAACACCCTGACAGCCCCAACTAAGATCGATGCACCAGACCCGCCACACACCATCGACCACGACCCCCTGCCAGCCTGGACCAGCGTGAACATCGAGGACACCATCAAGACCATGAGCACCATACACTCCGGCTCCCCGTCAGACCCTTTCCCGCACCACATCTTCAACAAAGCCAGCAGCTCCATCGCACCCCACCTGTGCAACATCATCAATCTCTCCTTCGAGACCGCGACCTTCCCAGAGAGCTGGAAACACGCAGAGATCAACGCCCTACTCAAAAACCCAAGGCGGACCCGAGAGACCTCAAGAACTTCCGGCCCATCTCTCTGCTTCCGTTCCCAGCCAAGGTCATCGAGAAGATCGTCAACAAACAGCTAACCCGATACCTCGAAGAAAACAGCATCCTGGACCCATCCCAATCGGGGTTCCGCAGCAATCACAGCACTGAGACTGCCCTCATCGCCGCCACCGACGACATCAGGATCCTGCTGGACAATGGTGAGACCGCAGCCCTCATCCTGCTGGACCTCTCCGCCGCCTTCGACACTGTCTGCCACCGCACTCTACGCGCACGCCTCCACAACGCAGGGATCCGAGACAAGGCCCTGGAATGGACCACCTCCTTCCTCGACGGCAGAACCCAGAGAGTCCGCCTCCCACCTTTCCGATCCGAAGCCTCCGAGATCATCTGCGGCGTACCCCAGGGATCGTCCCTCAGCCCAACACTGTTCAACATCTACATGGCCCCGCTCGCACGCATCGCCAGACAACACGACCTCAACATTATCTCCTACGCCGACGACACTCAACTGATCCTCTCCCTCACCAAGGACCCCTCGCCGCCAAAGCCAATCTCCACGAAGGAATGAAGGCCGTCGCCGATTGGATGAAGATCAGCCGACTAAAGCTGAACACGGACAAAACGGAGGTCCTCATCCTCGGCCCCAACCCCTCAGCCTGGGACGACTCCTGGTGGCCAACGACGCTGGGAGCAGCCCCGGCACCCACCGACCACGCACGCAACCTGGGAGTCATCCTCGACTCAACGCTCTCCATGGCCAAGCAAGTCAACGCAGTCTCCTCCTCCTGCTTCAACACCCTCCGCATGCTTCGCAAGATCTACAGGTGGATCCCGTCAGACACAAGAAGAACAGTCACCCAGGCCCTCGTCAGTAGCAGACTGGACTATGGGAACGCCCTCTACGCGGGAGCCCCGGCCAAGCTCATCAAGCGACTGCAACGCATACAAAACGCCTCTGCACGACTGATCCTCGACGTACCACGCCACAGCCACATCACCCCCCACTTGAGGAACCTGCACTGGCTCCCCGTTGACAGGAGGATCACCTTCAAACTCCTCATCCACGCACACAAGGCACTCCACAAAACTGGCCCAGCCTACCTCAACAGACGACTCTTCTTCTACGTCCCCAACCGCCAGCTCCGCTCCGCCGACCTCTCCCTCGCCACCGTCCCTCGCATTCGAAGAACAACCACCGGCGGCAGATCCTTCTCACACCTCGCCGCCAAGACCTAGAACACCCTTCCACTAAGCCTACGACAGACCCAAGACCTGCTGACCTTCAGGAGGCTACTCAAGACCTGGCTGTTCGACCAGTAGCAGCATCCCCCCCCTTCCCTCTCCCCAGCGCCTTGAGACCCTCGCGGGTAAGTAGTGCGCTCTACAAATTCTGTGATTGATTGATTGATTGATAAGTGGACAACAACAACTGCAACAACAGCCGTAACCACTGCCCACAATAGTAGTTGATCCTCCCGAAGTAGGGGCAGATCAGCAGAGGAAGAAGAAGAGAAAACCACTCTTTCAGAAGATCCACTGTCTTCCAGATCCCCAGCAAGGAAAAAGAGAGTTAATCCATCGCACTGTGCATACTAGCAGCAAAATCATCAACACCTACAAATGCTTTAATGAAACAATTTTACATGCTAAAAAGCATATAACCGATTCACATAAGTGAACTTTGAGAATAAAATATTAGGCAATGAGAGAGGTGATGATTTTGGGGTCCCCCCTAACCTAGGGGGAGGACCAAGCAGATGCCTCGAATACAAAGAGCATATCATGATGAACGATTCAGTGGTGGTCCCTTCCTCCTAGGACCACCCCAAGCACAGTTATGGGCAAAAATACAATCCCAACCAAAGGCGCTGCAAAGCATTATGGGACGAGATTAGCAGTGGGCAGTGAATATTATAGTGTCCAATATCAAAATAATTCTACAAAGAGCTGCAGATCAACTAGTCGTTACTAGATGTCCCTCACGAGTCAAATGCAAAAGCATTGAAATTATTAATACATCAAGCTGCAGTTCCACTAGTCGTTACTAGATGTCCCTCATGAGTCAAATGCAAAAGCATTGAAACCCTTTCATGAAGCTTTTGCATTTGACTCGTGAGGGACATCTAGTAACGACTAGTGGAACTGCAGCTTGATGTAATAATAATTTCAATGCTTTTGCATTTGACTCGTGAGGGACATCTAGTAACGACTAGTTGAACTGCAGCTCTTTGTAGAATTATTTTGATATTGGATACTATAATATTCACTGCCCACTGCTAATCTCGTCCCATAATGCTTTGCAGGGCCTTTGGTTGGGATTGTATTTTTGCCAATAACTGTGCTTGGGGTGGTCCTAAAAGGATGGGACCACCACCGAATCGTTCAACAAGATGTGCTTTTTGTTTTCAAGGCATCTGCTTGGTTCTCTACCTAGGTTAGGGAGGATCCCAAAATCATCACCTCTCTCACTGCTTGTTAATTTATCGTTTTTACTTTTGTGAAATAAATAATGACTATATGCATTTTAACATATAAAGACAGAGATACTTATTTTATTTTAACTTGCACTGTGCAAGATGCCTATCAATTAATCAATCACAGAATTTGTAGAGCGCACTACTTACCCGTGAGGGTCTCAAGGCGCTGGGGAGAGGGAAGGGGGGAGGGGATGCTGCTACTGGTCGAACAGCCAGGTCTTGAGTAGCCTCCTGAAGGTCAGCAGGTCTTGGGTCTGTCGTAGGCTTAGTGGAAGGGTGTTCCAGGTCTTGGCGGCGAGGTGTGAGAAGGATCTGCCGCCAGTGGTTGTTCTTCGAATGCGAGGGACGGTGGCGAGGGAGAGGTCGGCGGAGCGGAGCTGGCGGTTGGGGACGTAGAAGAAGAGTCATCTGTTGAGGTAGGCTGGGCCAGTTTTGTGGAGTGCCTTGTGTGCGTGGATGAGGAGTTTGAAGGTGATCCTCCTGTCGACGGGGAGCCAGTGCAGGTTCCTCAAGTGGGGGTGATGTGGCTGTGGCGTGGTACGTCGAGGATCAGGCGTGCAGAGGCGTTTTGTATGCGTTGCAGTCGCTTGATGAGCTTGGCCGGGGCTCCCGCGTAGAGGGCGTTCCCATAGTCCAGTCTGCTACTGACGAGGGCCTGGGTGACTGTTCTTCTTGTGTCTGTCGGGATCCACCTGTAGATCTTGCGAAGCATGCGGAGGGTGTTGAAGCAGGAGGAGTAGACTGCGTTGACTTGCTTGGCTATGGAGAGCGTTGAGTCGAGGATGACTCCCAGGTTGCGTGCGTGGTCGGTGGGTGTCGGGGCTGCTCCCAGCATCGTTGGCCACCAGGAGTCGTCCCAGGCTGAGGGGTTGGAGCCGAGGATGAGGACCTCCGTTTTGTCCGTGTTCAGCTTTAGTCGGCTGATCTTCATCCAATCGGCGACGGCCTTCATTCCTTCATGGAGATTGGCTTTGGCGGCGAGGGGGTCCTTGGTGAGGGAGAGGATCAGTTGAGTGTCGTCGGCGTAGGAGATAATGTTGAGGTCGTGCTGTCTGACGATGCGTGCGAGCGGGGCCATGTAGATGTTGAACAGTGTTGGGCTGAGGGACGATCCCTGGGGTACGCCGCAGATGATCTCGGAGGCTTCGGATCGGAAAGGTGGGAGGCGGACTCTCTGGGTTCTGCCATCGAGGAAGGAGGTGGTCCATTCCAGGGCCTTGTCTCGGATCCCTGCGTCGTGGAGGCGTGCGCGTAGAGTGCGGTGGCAGACAGTGTTGAAGGCGGCGGAGAGGTCCAGCAGGATGAGGGCTGCGGTCTCACCGTTGTCCAGCAGGATCCTGATGTCGTCGGTGGCGGTGATGAGGGCAGTCTCAGTGCTGTGGTTGCTGCGGAACCCTGATTGGGATGGGTCCAGGATGCTGTTTTCTTCGAGGTATCGGGTTAGCTGTTTGTTGACGATCTTCTCGATGACCTAAGCTGGGAACGGAAGCAGAGAGATGGGCCGGAAGTTCTTGAGGTCTCTCGGGTCCGCCTTGGGTTTTTTGAGTATGGCGTTGATCTCTGCGTGTTTCCAGCTCTCTGGGAAGGTCGCGGTCTCGAAGGAGAGATTGATGATGTTGCACAGGTGGGGTGCGATGGAGCTGCTGGCTTTGTTGAAGATGTGGTGCGGGAAAGGGTCTGACGGGGAGCCGGAGTGTATTGTGCTCATGGTCTTGATGGTGTCCTCGATGTTCACGCTGGCCCAGGCTGGCAGGGGGTCGTGGTCGATGGTGTGTGGCGGGTCTGGTGCATCGATCTTAGTTGGGGCTGTCTGGGTGTTGAAGCTGTCGTGGATGTCGGCGATCTTGCGGTGAAGAAGGTGGCGAGGGACTCGCACAGGGGTTGCGACGGCGGGATGTCGTTGGTGTTGGAGCTGGGATTGGAGAGTTCCTTCACGATGTTGAAAAGCTCCTTGCTGTTGTGTGTGTTGTTGTCGAGGCGGTCTTTGAAGGAGATTCTCTTGGTGGACCTGATGAGGTGGTGGTGGTTACGGATGGCGTCTTTGTGGGCTGTGTGGCTGTCCGGTGTCTTATCACTGTGCCATTTCTTCTCTAGTTTCCGGCAGGTACGCTTGGAAGCTAGGAGTTCCGAGGTGAACCAGCTGGCTCTTTTGGTGGTGTCGCTGTAGGTGAGCTTTTCAGCGGGGCGAGGGTGTTCGCACAGTCGTCCATCCATCGTCTGAGGTTGCAGGCAGCGTCGTCGGTGTTGGATGGGTCGGAGGGAGGGCTGAGAGCGAGGGTTGCCCGGAGTTGGTCTTCGGTGACTTTGCTCCAGCAGCGGCGTGGGATCTGTTGGGTGCGGTGGTGTGTGGTGGGTTTCTGGAAGGTGAAATGGATGCAGCGGTGGTCGGTCCAGAGGAGTTCCGTGCTGTGGCTGAAGGAGACGTGGGAGCTCGAGGAGAAGATGGGGTCAAGCGTGTGGCCGGCGGAGTGGGTCGGTGTTGTGACGAGCTGGCTCAGGCCGAGGTTGGCGAGGCTGTCGATCAGGGTGGTGGAGTTGCTGTCGTTGTTGTTCTCCAGGTGAAAGTTCAGGTCTCCGAGGAGGATGTAGTCGGTAGAGGTCAGGGCGTGCGTGCTGATGAAGTCGGCGATGGAGTCGCTGAACTGGGGTCGGGGCCCAGGGGGTCTGTAGACAAGGGTGCCTCTAAGGGTGGTGTTGGGGTCCGTGTGGATCTGGAAGTGCATGTGTTCGGCGGTGCTGAGAGTGTCGTCGGTGCTGGTCGAGACCCTGATGGTGTTCTTGTGGACGATGGCGATTCCTCCTCCTACTGCGTTGATGCGGTCTCTGCGGGTGATCTTATAGCCGTCTGGGATGGCTATGGCGATGTCGGGGGCGGAGGAGTCGTTCATCCTTTGGCAATTATTGTACAGTGCAGTCAAGCACACAGCTACGGTGTACTTCCTTTGTCTCACCAGACAAGGCTTGGGAAAAGAAAGGTTCCAGAAAGCCTTAGAGTTATGGAGGTAGTGTAGAAGAGGAGGATGATGACGAGCCAGTCATCATGGACGTTAGTCCCGCCCCACTGGAGACCGAAATTGCTGTGAGGGATGTGGCACGGATACCACCAACACAGATAACATCAACACCACCTCCAGCTTCCATATTTGCATTTGCAAATGCCCGGCAGCGACCTACATCCAGCACAACCACCGCAGTAGAAGTAGGTACTGCAGAGAGTCAAACTCCACGCCCACCTACCAATTCACCGGCATTGAAAGTGGTACCAGCAGCGCCAGAAAGTTGACCTCCCCAGTTTGCGACTTCTTTTCGGTTAGCAGGAAGGAGGTGAACATTGCAATATGCTCCATTTGTGGACAAGGTGTTAGTCGGGGTAAGCTTGGTACAAACTATGGTACCGGAGGCCAAACAACAACCAATCTGAAAAAACACCACTTGATCCAGTGGGAGGCGCATCTTAGCGGCCAAAAGACTGCACCCATTGTTATTGGTGGGGATGAAGGAGTAGAAGATCCGATCACGGTGGAAGGTGAACAAGAGGGAGACATTTTCTCTGGTACACAAAGTAGCCCTGTCCCCAGCAGTGCAGTGGTGCCGGCTAGATCCGCATCAGCAACATTGCAGTGGCACAAGAGTAAGAGTCAGGCTGAGACACCAAGGAGTCCAAGGCAAGAGAGTACCGCAACGAAACGTGTGTTGAGCCTACAAACTTCTGGCGTCAAGGAGATGTCACCTGCAACAGTAGCACCAGAAAAGATAAAAATCCAGGCTACCATTCTCAGCATGTTTAGGTCAGAGGGGCAGTATGAACGCAACCACCCAACGGCACGTTTGTACAATGCGAAGCTGGCTAAAATGTTAGCGCTGGACCTTCTCCCTTTTTCTTTTGTGGAAGGGGTGGGTTTACTTGAATTTGTGACGGCCATCTGCCCAAAATGGAAGGTTCCCAGCCGGTCCTATTTTGCCAGAGTTGCTGTTCCAGCACTACATCACGACGTGCTGGAACTGCTTGGACAATCTTTGCAGCAGAGTGCTGTTCACACTATCCACCTGACAACAGACATGTGGACCAGTTGCCAAGCCACTGATTACATGTGCATCACTGCACACTGGATCTCTTTTGTGGGGGTTAGAGAAAAGTTATCTGCAGGTGTTGACACTGCTGAGATTTTTAATGCCACACGGAAACATGCAACTGTAGCCATGTTCGCCATGGAGAAATCTCATACTGCTGCAAACATTTTGGAAGACTTTAACAGCAAGGTCTTTGAATGGCTGCACCCAAGAGGGCTTAACATTGGTTTTGTTGCCACGGACAATGGCAGTAATATAGTTAAGGCCATGTCCGATGGTGGCTATTTCAGGGTCCTTTGTTTGGCGCACTGCATTAACATCATTGTTCAAGACTTTCTGAAAAAAGAAGACCAAGTCAGCAACTTACTGACCACCAGCAGAAGAATCTGCACACATTTCAGGCATTCTTTTAAAGCCCGGAAGCAGCTGAGGATCATTCAACGTGAGCATAGAGTGCCAGTTAAAGTACTCATCCAGGAGGTGCCAACACGTTGGAACTCAACTTATTACATTCTTGAACGTCTGTTTGAGCAGTACAGACCAATCAATGAATATGTCATGCAAAGAAGGGTTGCTACTGTGAAAGGCATGACCATTGAGATGGACCAATGGGGCCTAGTTATATGCCTGACAGAGATGCTACTTCCTTTCGAGCTCTTCACACGTGAAGTCAGCAAGGAGGACTGTACTATGAGCCAAGCTATCCCATTGTTGCACATGCTACCGGAACAGCTGAAGGGGGTGTCTGCAATGTACGCAGGTGTGGAGGAAAAAAAGGAAGAATATGAGTTGGTGGAGAGCTTAACCCTTCACTTATCTGAAAATACAAGGGTGCAAAGAGGCATTGTGTCATCCAACCATCACATTTCTGCCACAATTCTGGATCCACGGTACAAACCAGTACTGAACACATTGATTCCTTTTTCAGAGGTGGATGTTGCCAAGTACAAAACTTGGATAGCTGCGGAAGCCAGTCGCTTAGAAAATGAACGGCTGCTAATTAGAGGCCTGCTACTCCAGCCCACAACAAGTACTGCAGGGCAGACGGCGTCAAGTTCAACTTAAGAGCCTGAGGGCAGTGCGGTTGGCTCACAGCAGTCAAAACCACCAAGAACAACAGCAAGAACAGGATCATCAGCCCCAGTAAAATCGGCACAGGAATGGTATGTACGGCAAGGGCTTGTTAGGTCCAGTGCTGAGGCAAAAGCAAAACAGGCCGAGCAAAGCGGAGCACCCCTGAGCATTGAGCGGAAGGTCCAGGCCTATCTGGAGGACCCAACAGAGGTCTACATTGATCAAAACCCATTGGTGTATTGGTATGGAAAAAGGGGACAATGGCCAGTGCTCAGCAGGCTGGGGATAAACTATCTGGCTTGCCCTGTCGCAAGTGTCTCTTCTGAGCGTGTTGTCAGTGCTGTTGGTGCCGTTGTAACAGTCTCTCGCCCCAATGGCCTAAAAGGTAAACAAGTCAACAACAACCACAGCAGACCTACATGTCTGTGTAGTGGTGGAGGCGAGTGTAGTGGTATGACTGACAGAGGTGCATTGATTTAGTTACTTAATTTGGAAAATGCTATGTTGCTGTATATGTGTGCTCTGTCTGGCTCAAAATCTAAGCTAAGTGGAGGTTGGGTGGGCGCCGCGGGCCTGCTCTGTCCCGTTGTTGTTGTAGGTTAATGCTGGGAACAGAGTAGACATGATTTAGCCATGCCACCTCTGAAAGTGTTCTTGTTGCACTCCTCCTTAATTTATGCATTTTAACTTTACTTTTCTCCTTGATTTTTCAATATCCCTTTTGTTTTTCCATCTACACTTACAGGCCGGCCTTTACCCTGCGCTATACTGGGAAAAACAACTCACACTTACCTTACCAATCCGCATCCGCCAAGCAGGCAGTGGCACCCAAGATTGACGGACGGAGTGTCCATGAAAGGAAGGACCAAGAGGAATGCCGAGATGCAACTCCCCAATTTGACCATAACATAGTAACTTAGTATCATCAATTTGATTAATTTTTTCTCTTCAGTCATTACGACTGTGTGTGTTGTTGTTTATTATGTTTGCTTATATATTTGACCCCTACAGCTATTTTTTAATTTTCTGTGCTAGCTTTAAAAGGAAGCACAGTACAACAGAACATAAAATGTATGTACTTTGGGTCTCTCTGGGGGCAGACAGGCAAGGCAATTGCATAATAATAATAATTAATAATATACTGCTGCCCTGTACTACTAGTCTAGTACTACTCATCATTAACCATCAAGTCATCATCATGCATGCATTTCCTTGTTCTCCCTTAACAGATTTATGATGTTCGTCTGCCAAGATTGTGTGTTGGCCATGTGTAGTGTTTGTTTTTGTCAAACCTTTCCCTCAAATACCTCTTCCTAACCATTCATCAAACCCTAACCCTCTTCCCCCGGCTGTGTGATTTATAGTGAGGTGTGACTAAATTAAATTTACACCAATAATTGATCACACACTTGCTGGGGCGGATGTGGTGAAAGCAACTCTAACTCAAGGCAGGGCAAGGATCTTCTTCTGCTTGCCCACCCATGCTCAGTATTTGCAAGTCAATTTTTTTTCCAAATGAACATAATCCTTCATAATTAATTGCCGGCATCGATTCATCATCCTACCCGCACTAAAGGTTACGCTTGTCCACTTCATAGGTCGAGTCAACTACAGTTTGTAACTTGTACTAGGTTATCCCCGCCACCATTATGTTTTATTTTACTTTAGCATTGCTTATCATCATCATGGTTTCTTGTTTGGAAGTCTTCTTGTTTACTGTACTTCTACTACTCCTACCCGAGTCTCCCTCAGGCGACTGACTGTCTCATTTTCTTTTTTTGCAAATGCTACGGCCAGTGTCTACTACTACTACTACCACCACCACCATGGCATCTTGGGAAACCATCATCACCATGCAGCCATCGCTTTGCCTAAGTAACATCAATCACAGGTAAGAGAAGAAGTTTGGGGGAGGCATAATTAATAATATGGAAATTAATTCATTAATTCACACACCCACACTTCCGAGTCCAGTTGCAGACTGCATAGACTAGGAGGAGAGACTGACAGTACTAGTAGGACAAGTCACTCACAAGTGAGGGTACCGCATCTATCTGTTCGTGTGTTACACTATCGGCAGATTATTTAAATCAAAAACTGGCTGCGGCCCTGCAGCAGCAAAGGAAACCATGTGAAGTAAAAGAGTAAAGAAAGAGTCCAATGTCCGCTCCATTGTCCATAAATAACAAATATAAACCCCAACAACCAATTCCCACTCACCAAAAAAAAAGATTAAAAAAGGGACAAGGCGACGGAGTTCTAGCGGTGGGCTCGCCGGTTGCTCTCCAGGACCTTTATTCGCTCCTCTAGGCACGCCATCCGGAGGAGCATGCAGTGCTTGAATGCTTGAGAGTTGCATCCACGGGGGGGCAGCAGTGGTGAATGAAGCACGGAGGGTGGCTGTCAGACCACGGCGCCGTACCACCGGGGGGGCCTGGCTGGGGCCTGGAGCATTGGAGGAGGCTGCAGCTGCTGGCGCCTCCTCCTCCTCCTCCGCCAGAGCAACCAGCCACCGATATTCTGTGCAGATGGCCTCCAGCTTCCGGCGCCGGGCCATGGCAGCTAACTCCTTCCTGGTTGGTTGGGAAGGAGTAGCTATCAAAAAAAGAAAAAAGACAATTGTAACCAATACTCTTAGCAAAACAGTAACACAAAATTAATTATACATAGGCTGTCCGGAAATCGGTTAAACCCGATTGTGCCCGACAGTACCCTACTGGCTGCAAATCAGCTGACCCGGTTTAAACAGAGTATCGCAGATTTTTTTCTATTTGTTGCACCGCTTGGCCACTTGAGGGAGCCAAAGCAGTACAAAACAGCAATCCAAGCTATGCATCGGTAATTCCAATAAACCGTCCCACCCTCCTCCCGCTGTTCATGGTGTTGTTTGCTCCCTTCCTCCTGCCATCTGTAGCCTTGCTTTCCTGTCACGCACTCTTCCCAGTGCCCATGGATTTGCTGCTCACCATCCCGCTACCCTCCTGTGCTGATTGTTGACCTATGGAAAATGAAAAGTTATGCTTTCCCTGCCAGGATCAGGCCGCCGGCTGGACGCAGATCACTGCAGCAGGCGCCTTGATCACAATTCAGCTCTGCTATCTGGTAGGTTAATTAGAGTGCTCCTAGCTGTGCAGTTGTCTCCACACCTCCTCTGCCCCCAGTTTCTTTTATGAGGGGTGCATTTGGCCCTCCCTGGGGGTCCTGTCTCTGCTGGGAGCAGAGTCCTCAATGTCAACATCTGAGAATCAAAGGTACCGTCGGTACTGATCGAACCCCGACTGGTGTCTTTGATACTAATTAAAAGTTTTTGTTGATGCAACAATCGTATTCACTACTCTTTTGTTTCCTTTCTGCAGCATTTCATCTCATAGGTTATGTCTCAAATCGTTGCTGTTAATTTGGAATCATTGATGATTGCTCGCCGTCAGTTGTTAGGAAAGGCACCATACACAGCCCGATGGCTTTGGTTCAGTTGATCACTCGGGACATTTATTGAAATCGGGGCTCATGTTACACCAACAGAGCGAAGTTTGAGGAGCGAAACCTTATGTGCACGTGACCAGGCCATTAAGTTAATCAGATCATTTAAGGAAGCCCTTGCCTCACAGGCCAGGATACTTATTTTGGCTGTTGGCTCGAGGCAAAGGCAGCTGTTGCACGAATGAGTCTTGTGGGAGGTGCAATGTGATTAAATGGTGAAAACTCGCTCAGCATTTCAGCTGCTTATGCTCGTCTTGCAGGAAGGATGGGGCCTTTTAGTTGTGGATCATGGGATTAACATTTCAGCAGTACATCTACATCTTCCAGGAAGGCAAAGCATGTTTTGGTTGGTAATGGTTAGCAGCATTTCATGAATCATATGTACGTCTTACAGGAAGGAGGGCATAATGTGTTTCAGTTAGTACTAGTTGGCTCAGCATTTCAACTTTCTTTGCATGTCTTTTCCCCCTGCCACTCATAAAAATGTATTTCACTATAAACCTCGCCTGTTTATGCCGCGTGAATAAGAACAGAGATTAGGACATTTTAATAACATGCGCAGGCAGAGCTTTGGGTGCATTTAAGGTGACATCTGTACATTCTACAGCGCCTTGAGGTGGCCTCAGGCCACATCAAGCACCATACAGGTAGCCACATTGTCCTTAGAGTATACAAGCAAACCAGGGATATATTCAAACGTGCAAACACAGCAGAGAAGCAAATCCCTATTTTAAAAAAATTATATAAAAGCAAGTCAAAAGATAGGGGTGCCGTACAATATATAAACTAGTTACTAAGGGAGCATTGCAGCATCGAGGCACATCACAAAAGGGGGTACCTTACAATATACACGCAAGTTACAAGTGAAGGGTTAGTTGTGAAATATGGGAAGGTCATAAGAGGAGTGCTGAACAATATGCTGGAACCCCAAAAGAAGAGCTTTATAACACGTAAGTACATCGCAAAACGAGCTGCTTTATAGCTCAAGAGAAAACCACAAAAGCGGCACATTCTATATAGGGGCACATAAAAAGGGTACATTCGAATATAGGGAAAGTCACAAAAGGGTTGCTTTATTGTTTATAAGCAGGGCGTTATGGAGCAGGTGGCTGTCAAGTCACAAGAGTGGACGTATTTCACACGCACATTTTGCCTTTACTTACAATGTTTGGTTTTAAAATTCTACCTCTTATGCTATCCCTTTGGGTGGTGTTGGGGGGCAGGGGAGCACAAACCTCCCCTCTTCCTTTAACAGAGAGGTGGGTCTGTGCCTTTTAACAAGGTTAAAATGAACAGCCAATTGCTGCCCAGCATCACTTAGGATGAAATGCCACAGCCCCCGCCCCACACATCTACCTTTCTTTTAACTGTACTTGATAATTACCGAAGGCAACTATCTCCATCAAGCTGTAGAAATAGGAGAGAAGAAGAAGGTAGACTTTGTAGTTGGCTGATAATAAGCAATGTGGGCTAGTTTCTCGAAAGAGCACTTGCCACTTTCTGGCCCAAAGTAGCATTTCAGAATCCCCCTCAAGTGGCTCTCACAAGGCTGCAGTAATAAAGTGCCCATCCCCAGCATTCAGCACCAAGACCGCAGAGAGGTGGGGTGTCTCGGAACTGGCAGTACTTGACCTGCTCCTGGAGAGGACATGGTGGCTGCTACCGATGTCAACCCACGCCATCATCTGGTATCAACAAATGTGCCGTAATGAGCACTTGTATTTGTTAGCAATTCACCTTTCATATGCTGCTACACTTTTTATCTGTTAGCACAGTGCCTTGCATCTATTTGGGGCCCCCTGCACTGAACAACTCTGAATTTATTATCCATTTTTAGCTCATTCACGCCCCCAGCAACTATGGTCGGATCATTGTCAACTCTCTTCCTTGGCTAGCCTTTATCTGGGCCCATTCCTGAAACAAATCGCCTCTCTGGCCGGCAACAGAAAAGCCAGTAGACTAGATGTATGAACAAGATAGCTGCATGTGGGCTAGTGTCTCACTTATGGGCCTGTGCATAGAGTGGGTGTTTTTTATGCTGAGTGCACTCCTGTCTCAGCTCTATGAGGAACAGAGATTCTAAGTCAAGTGGTACTAGACTGTGATCGTACCAACCCAGTCATGGAGAGACCAAATAATGTCACTCTGCACAGCACTTTGACACTTGGCCTGCCCTCGGGCCTTACCATGGCGAAGCGGTCTCCAGCTGGAATGTGTCAGAAAAGCAGACAGACTAGTAATCCGACCAAGCCTTGTGTGGTGTAGGTACTCTGTCAGCACCATTAGGCATACGGTGTTGATTGGTGTTTTTGTTTGCTGCACTGCCTGAGCTGCCCGGGACTGGTATTCAGTGCCAGGTAGCACTAGACTGTGATCTCACCAAACTGGCAGCAGCTCTACAAGGTTGATGCAGTCAGAAAGTGAGCACAAAATCCCAATTTCCACTGAACATTAAGGGACATATGCTGATATTGCTCTTACAAATTCAGCATGTCACTGCAATCTTGATGCCATAGTGCTCTCCTACCTCTTGTAGAGGCCCCAAGGTGCTTTCTGGTTGGTCGAGTAAGTAGCTACTTTGTTGTGTATGACCGCAGAGTTGGTTGAGATGCCTGCTGTAGGCAGACCCTACTGAGGCTCTAATCTACAGTTGGGCATTAACTTTGGGGGGAGGGCCCCCATGCAGTAATAATGTTACTGCAATCGAGAGGTGAATTGAGAATTCAGGAGCAAATAAATTTGGTAAAACATGCAGAACAGCTGTCGCTAGAGTAGGGAGGCCTTATAGTGTGCATTGAGGGCCTCTCCCTTGCCTCTGCTGTGGGTGAACCCCTCCCCTTCCCATGTGCCCTGGTCTGAGCTCAGCCATGATCCGGCCACAGCCTGCTGCGGCCCTTGTTCGATAGTTTGCAGCCCAGGCTCCTTCCTGAGAAACATCTGTGCATCCGTCAATGTTGAGAGGGCCTTATCACAGATAAAAGTTTATATGGGAAGGAAAGATAGAGCGCACATGACCAAAGACTCACTGAAGAAGTATTGTATGGAGTACTACAAGAAGTTTGATTTGTAAAAATGTATTTGAACCTCATATACACTGTACATACACTGTCTATATATCATGCACTATCAATGCAGAAAGCAGGCAATAATGAGAGCAAAAAGTTCCATAAACACCGTAAAAATACTGTTTCTGTTGTTTTTAATGGCGCGGAAATGTGTAACCACTGATAACCACAGTTTTTTTAAGGTATTGAAATCACTGGAAAACACTGGAAAAACCCCACCAGAATTTACCAAAAATAGAAACTGAAAACAGGAAAGCCTAATTATACACATAGTGGCACAGTAGCACTAGCAAGCATAGTACAAAACATTTGTGGTATCCTCTCACTTCCTCGGCCTCTAACATTTGTGGGAGTTTCAGGCATTACTACTACTAGGCACTATGGAGTAGACAAGTCTTTCTCTTCTCTCTCTCTCTTGTTTAGCTAAATTAACCTTGTAGGCATGCCAGCTCAGTCAGCTTGCGCCCTAGACAGACATAGTCGTGTCGCAGACTCACGTTATTTTTATTTACTACTGTCTGCTGGTGGGGCAGCTGTTGTCTACAACTACACAATTTTATTTTATTTTTCTATTAAGGCCATACTCTGTTACATCAATGGCAACTGCTCAATTTCACTTTCACCCTGACTACTACAACAAGGCAGATGATATCTGATCCAAATTATCATTGATTATACATAATGGGACACTGTGTAACCATGCAGCCGATAGGACACCCATGGCAGCTGACACAGTCGAAAATGACAATGGTAGGGAGTGGGCCTCGTAGTCGGAGGGAGGCGCTTGATAACATACATACACAATATATATGCTGTGCTTGCAAACTACTGTGAGTCAAGGGAGTATTCTGAAATACAACCTTGAATCAAAAACCTTGAAAAAAAACAGTCCTGTTGTTTCTCTTCCCAGAGATTTTTCCATTTATCAATCATTGCATTGCTCTTCTAGCATTATATTATTTTAATTCTAATCTTATTCTATTTTGCTACTCTGGCGCGGTTTATTATTCTTTTACATTCTCTTCAAAGACTCTTCATCCAGTGACAGTCTCCACCTATGCTATGATGATTGAATAATACCATCCAGGCATCCATCCATTCAAAGTAAACATGTCTAACATGTCTATAATTTATGGCGGCCGCTGGCGCGCCAAAGGCGCGCCTAAGGCAAGCCCGTCTGCGCCCGTCCGCGCCGTGGCCGCGCCCAGCGCCAGACCCCCTAGTCCGGGCATCCCCCGCACCCGCCACATCAACAGACGCCGATACGACGCCAGCACACTCCACACACTCAACCCCGGAAAAGATCACGCCTGCTACCAGGCCACCCCGAAGCGCACCCAAGGGCCCTTCACCTGCCGGAACTGCAGCTTCGCCAGCACCCGCCCCGCCAAACCACCGCCCAGGAAAGAACCCAACTACCTCAGATGCATCCTCCTCAACACCCGCTCCGCCCGCAAACACGCCATCGAACTCTGGGACCTTCTCGACTCAACCTCCCCAGACGTCGCATTCCTGACGGAGACCTGGCTGAATCCCGCTTCAGCCCCCGACATCGCCATTGCCATCCCGGACGGATACAAGATCACCCGCAGGGACCGCACCAACGGAGTCGGAGGAGGCATCGCCATCGTCCACAGGAACACCCTCAGAGTCTCAACCAACACCGACGACACCCTCAGCACCGCCGAACACATGCACTTCCAGATCCACACCGATCCCAACACCACCCTCAGAGGAACCCTCATCTACAGACCCCCGGACCCCGACCACAGTTCAGCGATTCCATCGCTGACTTCATCAGCACACACGCCATCGCCTCCACGGACTACATCCTCCTCGGGGACCTGAACTTCCACCTCGAGAACAACAAGGACACCAACTCCACCACCCTGATCGACAACATCGCCACCCTCGGACTCAGACAGCTCGTGACTACACCCACCCACGCCGCCGGCCACACGCTAGACTCCATCTTTTCCGCAAGCCCTCACGTCTCCTTCAACCACACCTCCGAACCCCACTGGACTGACCACCACTGCATCCACTTCACCTACAGGAAGCCCACCACGCACCACTGCACCGAACAAATGCCTCGCCGCTGCTGGAGCAGAGTCACGGAAGACCAGCTAACCACAACCCTCGCCCTGAGCCCACCCGCCGAACCCTCCGACCCCGACACCGCCGCCCGCAACCTCAGACAGTGGATCGACGACTGCGCCAACACCCTCGCCCCGCTCAAGAATCCGCCCAACAGCCACACACATGCAAGAAAGCCACCTGGTTCACCGAAGACCTCCAGGCCTCCAAACGAACATGCCGAAAACTGGAGAAGATCTGGCTCCACGAACGGACAGCGGACAGCTACGCCGCCCACAAGAGCGCCACCCGCAATCACCATCACCTCATCAGATCCGCCAAAAGGGCCTCACTCAAAGACCGCCTAGACAACAACGCACACAACAGCAAAGAGCTCTTCAACATCGTGAAGGAACTCTCCAACCCCAGCTCCAACACCAACGACATCCAGCCGTCGCAAGACCTGTGCGACTCACTGGCCACCTCCTTCCACCGCAAAATCGCCGACATCCACGACAGCTTCAACACCACGACCGCCCCGGCAACCACCGAGACCACTGCCCCCACAACCACCAACCGCCTGCTCTCCTGGACCAACATCAACGACGAGGACACCAGCGAGATCATGAACACCATCCACTCCGGTTCACCGCTAGACCCGTGCCCTCACCACATCTTCAACAAAGCCAGTACAGCCATCGCGCCCCATCTCTGGAAAATAATCAACATCTCCTTCGAGACAGCAACCTTCCCGGAAAGCTGGAAGCACGCCGAGATCACCGCCTTACTCAAGAAACCCAAGGCAGACCCCAAGGACCTCAAGAACTTCCGACCCATCTCTCTGCTCCCGTTCCCCGCGAAGGTCACCGAGAAAATCGTCAACAAACAACTGACCCGCTACCTCGAGGAGAACAACATCCTGGACCCTTCCCAGTCCGGCTTCCGCAGCAACCACAGCACCGAAACCGCCCTCATCGCCGCCACCGATGACATCAGGACCCTGCTAGACAACGGAGAAACAGCAGCCCTCATCCTCCTGGACCTATCAGCCGCCTTCGACACGGTCTGCCACCACACACTACGAACACGCCTTCACGACGCCGGGATCCAAGAGAAGGCCCTGGACTGGACCACATCCTTCCTTTCCGGCAGAACACAAAGCGTCCGCCTCGCCCTTTCCGATCCAAGGCCACCAAGATCATCTGCGGCGTACCCCAAGGCTCCTCCCTCAGCCCAACGCTGTTCAACATCTACATGGCACCCCTCGCCCACGTCGCCCGACAGCACAACCTCAACATCATCTCCTACGCCGACGACACCCAGCTGATCCTCTCCTCACCAAAGACCCTCACACCGCCAAAGCCCACCTCCACGAAGGAATGAAGGCCGTCGCCGAATGGATGAGGACCAGCCGCCTGAAGCTGAACTCGGACAAGACGGAGGTCCTCATCCTTGGTTCCAACCCTTCAGCTTGGGACGACTCCTGGTGGCCAACATCACTGGGAACAGCCCCGCCACCCACCGACCACGTACGCAACCTAGGGGTCATCCTCGACCCCACCCTCTCCATGACTAAGCAGGTCAACGCCGTTTCCTCATCCTGCTTCAACATCCTCCGAATGCTCCGCAGGATCTTCAAGTGGATCCCCACCGAAACAAGAAAAACAGTCACCCAGGCCCTCGTCACCAGCAGGCTGGACTACGGAAACGCCCTCTACGCAGGAACGACGGCTAAGCTCCTGAGACGGCTGCAACGCATCCAGAACGCCTCTGCACGTCTTATCCTCGACATCCCCCGACGCAGCCACATCACACCCCACCTGAGAGACCTGCACTGGCTCCCTGTCAACAAGAGGATAACCTTCAAGCTCCTCACCCACGCACACAAAGCACTCCACAACTCCGGACCAGCCTACCTCAACAGACGACTCAGCTTCTACACCCCAATCCGCCAGCTCCGCTCGACCAGCCTCGCCCTCGCCACAGTCCCCCGCATCCGGAAAACGACCGCCGGCGGCAGATCCTTCTCCCACCTCGCCGCCAAGACCTGGAACACCCTCCCCACCAACCTCCGACAGACCCAAGACCTACTGGCCTTCAGAAGACTCCTCAAGACCTGGCTCTTCGATCAGTAGCAGCACCACCCCCTCTTCCCCCAGCGCCTTGAGACCCTCGCGGGTATGTAGTGCGCTTTATAAGTGACATGATTGATTCTTCTTAATCTCTCATCAAACCTTAGTTTCACCAACAACATACATTTGTTTTGTTTTTTTAAACCACCAACGTTATTTTTTTTAAACTACCACCCATGCGTCTTTCCTTGCTTGCCTAGTTGCCTTTGAGTTTGACCCATGAAACCCCATGGAGGATTCTTCCTAGCACCCATACAGTTTCACCCACCCAGGCAGATATCTTTTCTTTCACCTTCCACCCATCCTTCAACCACCCATGCATCCGATTCCTATCAGCCACCTGTGCATCCCAAGCATCCTTCTCTGCCAGTCATATATTACATGTCGCCCATCCTTTCTCCTTCCATCCTTCTTTCCCTTTTCGTTCAACCCATCCATCAAGGTCGTCCGACTCTTAGTCTTCTTCATAAAACTTTCCCAGCTGAGTTGAAGTCAGATAGAAGAGGCCATTAGTTACTCAACTCCCGCCGCTAATGCTATTGCTAATGCTAAGTAAAGGGTGTCTTCTTCAACCGTTGTTCACAAAAACTTAGTCAATAATTAAGGAATATAAGTATAACTTACCACCGCCCGCCACTGCTGCTGGCTCACCCGCCCCTGCAGCAGCTGCCGCATCCGCTGCTCCCTCCTGGCTGGCGTCGCCTGCCCCGCTCCTGGCCCTGGCACTGGTGGTCGGTAAACCTAGAAAAAACATTACACATTTTTTAGATGCCATATACGCCTCCCCCTATTTATTCTTTTTCACTAGCAAGATTGAAAATAGTTAACACAATACATACATACACCACATACATCACTAGTAAAAATCGGGTACTAGAGTAGAGTAGACAGTAGTATCAAAAATAGTAAAATATCTGGTTGGGCATTATGTTGGTGGCAATTGTCGAAAAGCCTCTCAAGATTAAGAAGAGGACAACCCAAAGGACTGGACTCAGTGGCTAGAGCTATTGGTGAATCTGAGTTTTAAAACTTTTTAAAAATCGAGAGTGGCCAACTGGGCAAGCTACAGACAGACTAATAGTAGTAGTACAGAGTCAGAGGCAGTTAGAGGCAGGGATAACAAGAATTTAGAAATAGAAAGATTGAAGAAGATTTGGTAAAAAATAGAATTAGGAAACGGAAATAATAGTTTGGAAAAAATAAGGTGCAGTAAAAGTTAGGAAATATAATTATTAATATTAACAACAGGAGGACTTACTGGGACCAGCAGCAGAGCCCTCAGTAAAGGAGCGATCCTGGCCCTGGGAGGCATCTGCAGCTCCGAGTCCCGCCTCAGACGACCCCTCCGTCTTCTTGCCCCTGGATGCTGATCATGTAAGATATAATAAAGAGGCAAGAATTGATTGGTGTGAAACAAATAAAATATTTTAAAAAACGCTCTAAAAACTTTTTGGGACAGGAATCAACAATTACAATAAAATTGACCTATCTAATCTGATCGACTAGTACTAGTATCGCGGACCGTCTAGTTATTTTTTATTAATCCAGTGTTCCATTCCGATTCCAGAATCCTAAACCTAAGTACCACCTAGCCCACCAATTCCAAAGACATTAGAATGAATTGCCAAAAATTATATTTGCTTTTTCTAAGTTCTGATCTCATTCGAAATTATCAATGAATCAACCCCCTTTGACGGGCCAATTCAATTGATCACTAAGTCTGCATTTCCATTTATTTTAGTCCTCAAAAATGCATAGATGGACACATGCATATTGCATACACCAAATTGTTGGTTGGTTGCTGCTGATGTGCTGATGAGTTGCTATATTACTCACTCACTAACAAACAACAAAAGGTTCTACTAAGGACTGGAGTCAGCAGCACGTGATGTGACGGAGGACGCGTCACGCGGACCGCTAAAAAAGTACCAACTAATACTAAGTAACTAAACTACCTACTAATCCACCACTATCTTTGTGACAGGGCAAAGGAAAGGACTGGAGTCTCTCTAGCATTACCTAACTTAAGTTATCTAAACTCTCTTACATAATCAGCCCAAGTGAGCGCAAAGTTGCAAACAAGTAAGATTAATAGCGCCGAGCACCTGTCTAGTGTCTAGAAGAATAACAATCACATAATATAGGATTTAAACGTAACTTACCTGCATGTAAGCAGCAGCATTCTTGCTATTTGGGAAAAAAATAATATTTGCAATAACACAGAACAGAACACACAATACTACTATAATTAGCTACTCACCAAGCCCCACGACCTCAACACCTAGCAGGTCCAGCAGGTCCTGCTCCTGGTCCAAGATGTCTGACCACCGGTGAGTCAGCTGGTTATGGGTGCGCCGGACCCCAGAGCAGTGAAACACTGCTCGGCGCACCCTCGCCCACCGGCGGTGACGCTCCTGGGTAGCGTAGCCGGAGCCAGGCCTGCTGCCAAGGTTAAGGGGAGGTGGCGCTGTACAAAAAACACTAGGGCAGCCACCTCCACCTCGGTGAAAAGGGCGCGGGCTGCACCCCTTCCGGGCGCCGTCTGCCGCAAGGAAGGCGGCTCTTGGGTGCAGGCGTCTTCCCCTTCCCCTTTGAGGAGGTAGCCTTAGTCATGGTTCTGGGTGGGCGGGGGGTGGAAAAGAAAATGTAGGAATAAAAAATAAAGTCAGGAGAAGTAGTAGGAAAGTAAAAAAGCAAGTAATATAAAAAAGTAGAAAAAGTCAAAAAACGCATTAAAAGTAGAAATAAAACGCAAAGCATACACTTGGGGAGAGAGAGGGATAGATAATGAATAAAAAGATCAGAAAAACAGTGTAAAAAACAAAGGATTGAAAAGATTAGAGAGGGATGAAAAAGAGGCCCCAGAACCATGCAAAGACTAGGAAAACAAGATGGCCACGCCCATTGGTGAACAAAGCAAACACAAGGAGATGATGGACGAAACGCTGAAACTTTTCAGACACTCACCCCCAGTCACAGATCTGGGTTGAATCCATCATCGTTCTTTAGCTCACTTTGCCACCCCAGTTCAGACACAGCTATATGCAAATCAGTCTTGACCCTGTGCCTCATGGGAACAGTCCAGCCCAAACTGCCAAGCCATGTGTTCCCTGGACCGGAAACAAGCATCCTGGGACCGGTTTTGGCGACCGCATGGGGAAGTTTGCGTGATATTTCCCCCCGAACATGCAATCCGCGTTGCCGAACGTCAAAAACATCTCGCGAGCATGCACGAGCATACGCAAGCATGCAGAACAAGCAACTCCGCATGCTCGCGGAACTCCACGTAGTGTTGCAGAGTTTTTTTGCCGCTTCGCGTAGTCTTGCGTCATGCGACTACGCGAACTCCGCCCAGGGTAACCTCCATCCACAGTCACTGATCTGCCCTGCAAATTTCCTTCTGTACCCATGTGCTGTCACTGGTTATCATTTCCCGTCGAGCTCGGGTCATATATGGGAACTATAGGCCCAATCGTAACGGGTACTGTAAGAGTTTCCGGTAATCTCGAGGCAGCATTAGTGTTACACTGATCAGACCCACTTATCGTGCATGATCCTACCTCTGCTCTCCTTTTCATTAACTTCACTCCTGTTGATGTCACTCCCACAACACCAGGATCTGGGACTACTGGTCTCAGTGCTAACAGTGTCATCAGGACTTCTCCCACTTCTGTTTTGTAGTCTGCTAAAAGGGGGTGGATGATCAGCCAACAACCCATCCAACAAGCTGTCATCAGTGTCACTATCATCGTTTCCGTTTACCTCCCTTTTCTTGTCCCTGTCTTTCGCATCTTCATCTCTCATCAGTGCAGGATATAATCTCTCTATCTCAATCATGTCTACTCTCCACCTCTTTGCCTTAGCATGCCATTGTGCCTCTTGATAAGCTCTCATTGTTTTCTTAATCTTTGCCTGATAGCAATCTCTCTGCTTAGCATGAGCTGCACCCATCCATGCATTTAGCGCCTCAAACTGTGTAGTTCTAGGTAAAGGTCTCATCGCAAACATCACTCCCCTCAACTGATTAAGTACTTCTAATCTGAAAGTGCCATAGCGTGGAAATGACAATGCACCCTCTTTCTCAGTGATCTTGTGCCAATTTTGAAGGAAAATTATAGCATGGAGTCCTATATTCATTGCCATATAATGAGCCGGTGTATTCTCTGGTGGCGCCTCTTCGCCCACTCTAGTGGTAATACCCTCATCCCATCTAAACATGTCTCGAAAAACTTTAAAGCATCACATGATTATGGCCTTATTTATTCAAATTTCAACAATCCAAATACAATTCAAATTTCAAATAATAGGACGATTCGATCTTGAGCACCCAAAGAATGTAACAGACGATCGTCAACCAATCCCCCTGCAGTGTTACACCAACCACCCCATCCCAGCGTGGTAAAATCTGATGTCACTCTCACTCCGAACAGCGGTTCACCCCTTCACAATTTCTACATCCACATTCTCTCACACAATCATCTTATAATCCGTAATTGACTGCCTTTCTAAAAGATCGATCGAATTCAGTCACTTAAAAGAACATTCATCCACAATGAAACCTCGACCAGTGGGGAATCACCTGAATCAGTACAGTTTACCCACTGCGCATAAGGTCTACTACACGATTCACACTCGTCCCATTCACACAAAGTTCCCTGTGTTAGGTGGAGCTGTCGATGACGTCTCATGACAAACTCCTCAACTCTTCAGCAGACAATCACAATATCGGTGTCTTCTACACCTTTAAATATCCCCGGATCTTGGGCCTCTTCTGGACCTGATACTCAAATCTCAATCCTTGGGCCAGATCGGACCCGATAACCCTATTCACTCGGCTCTCCCGACAACTCCACAAACATTCCACTATCAGACCATCACCGCAATCTAACGCACTACACACATACCCTATTAATACTCACTTACTCATTCCTTCGTTCACTGCTGTTCTCGCCGCAGATCGCCAAACTCCGTCCTTTCCATTTCTTGATCATTGGGCTCTATCTAGGGGCTTTAGGGTTCTGGACCCCAGACTATTCTAGATTAGGTTCTAGATTCTCCCCTTATTTCATGTGCAAACCAACTAAAAGGGCCTGGGCCCATTTGTTGAGGAATCCTCAGATGTCAATTCTCCGATGGTTCTTTTAAGCAGCATGAAGTGTAAAGAGGAGTAAAATTCTTGTTAGTGAATTTCAAGCTACAGTGTAACTCATTACAGCTGCACAATAACTCAGGGAAACAAACAAATGAAGGTTAGTCAAATTGTATGACAAAGCCAAAAATAGCTGGACATACACAAATTTCAGCATGAGGGTATAGAAATACAGAGGAAACAACAAGAATCCAAAGCGTTTAAACAAATGTACTTGATGCAGCAAGAAAAGAGTAATAAGTTTGATGATCAATATGCAAGTAATTAAAAAGCAGGAATTCAAGTTCCCCTGCATCGGCACTTCATGGGAGAAAAGCATTAGCTATCTCTATCCCTACTCTAACTCTAGAAGTGACCTTCCTAATTTAGCGTTTAAGCAATTAGTTCGAAAGGAAAAGGTGTCAGTGATGAAGTCTTCCTAAGCAGTCTCTCCACCATTAAGATGGGTCAAGCAGCATAAAGCCACTATGAAGGAAAGAGCAAGCTAGAACTCAGGTGCTCTCTGTCAGAGAGGCCAAGTGGGAATGGGCATCTGTCCCTCTATTCAAGGCATCATATATTCAAACTCGCATTAAGTAATTGTTCCATAATGCTTTTCTCTCATGTACTCCACAGTAGGTACAGTCACAAAATTTTCCATGACGCTGAAACTCTTCCACTGTCTTCTCCATGTACGCCCCTCGCAACAATTCGTCCTTGGTCCCTTCTCCTTCTCCCGTGTGAAAGCACCTCCTTCCACCTTATCTTCTCCAGGCCATGCTAACTGTAACTTCTTCGTTCCTCAACTAGCTAGAGAAACAATGGCCCTACTCTTTACTGACAGAACGCCGTCCACCTGTAATGCATAACGTGAGAAAGAAACAGCATTCTACAATTCGCATGAGAATCTAAGCATTAATTTCAGAAACGAGAACATTCAAATGTGCTTCGGTTTCAGACCTACTAGTTAGGCTAAAGTAACACATGCGCTGTGTTATGTGCAGCAAATGATTTCATAATTCATTAGCATTTTCAGTAGGCACGTTCACTAAACTATATTAATATGTCTATTTCAATTTACATAATTGGCCTAATAAACATTCAAAATGCATTTAATGTGTCAATGCGTCACATCACTCATGATCCTATATAAGTGTAGTACTACATCGTTTTACATGTGTTCACTACATTTCTAAGCAACACTTGTCAAGCTTCACATTAAATCAGTTTAGTTTTCACAAGAACATGTTAATTGGTTCACGCTTTGCTAACATCAAATTTCTCTAATAACAAATAATATGCGGGTGCGGACTACACGTGATTATATTGCACCCCTAATAGGTACCCCATGTAGGATACAAATTTCCACTCTATCAGCTGGAACCTGCAAGCGTGAGATGAAGGAGCAGGGAGTGTCTGGAAGTCGATTAAAGAAGCATGAGGTGGATTTAATGGGAAACAACCATTACAACGCAGTCATTACAACGCACTACCTTTACAAGGCAGTCATTACAATGCGACTGCATTTACATCGCATACCATTACAACGCAGGCATTACATCACATGTCACTACAACGCATGCCATTACAACACATACCATTACAACGCATGCAATTACAGCGCATTATAAGGTAAGTAATTTTTTTTTTAGTTTTAGGGTGGGTATGGGTTTGGGGGTACATGGGAATAGTAATTTTTACCCCTACACTATCCAACACTTACCCTACTGTTGCACTCACTGGAGTGGGAATAGTCATTTTGACCCCTACACTATCCAACACTTACCCTACTGTTGCACTCACTGGAGTGGGAATAGTAATTTTACCCCTACACTATCCAAAACTTACCCCACTGTTACCCTAAAAGTATTATGCGTTGTAATGGTATGCGTTGTAATGGAATGCGTTGTAAATGTTGTTTCTAAAAATGCATTGTGATGGCATGCGTTGTAAAATCATGCGTTGTAATGGATGTTGCGATGTAAAAACCGCGTTGTAAAAGCATGCGTTGTAAATGTCTGCATTGTAACGTGTCCTATTCGGATTTAACACCACCAGTCTTGGTATTCAGTGGGCCTGTGCCGGCCACAGGCCTCTGAGCGAAGCTTTGGGCACCAGCACTTATTCTTCAACAAATTAAGCACTGTAAACTCTTTTGAGTCCCAGGAATTTATGTGCGCTGCTTATGTTCTATGCTCTCAGAGAACTTTTAAATTGATGTAGATGAATGTGGTTGGCAGGCGGCACTGTCCATGAAGTTTCGGTACATCCATTTTCATTCATTTTTAGTTTTGGGATATTTGAATTTAAAAAAGAAATGCAGAGCTGGACAGGTTTAAAAAATTTAAAGCAAGCTACAGCAGAACAGACTCAAAATAATCATTAGCCATTACAAATAGCAACTGGATGTTTGCACCATAAAAGGTGCAAAACAAAATAACTAAATTAAAAACAACATTAATAGGGACTTCCTAGTTTTTGTTATCCTTCAACTTCAGCAAATGCAAATAAAACCCACTTATCCGAA
Organism: Calotriton arnoldi; assembly: GCA_963921515.1. Lineage (NCBI taxonomy): Eukaryota > Metazoa > Chordata > Amphibia > Caudata > Salamandridae > Calotriton > Calotriton arnoldi. The sequence continues at coordinate 894,930 of CAWUFW010002613.1, forward strand.
CTCCGGATACTGCGACATTGAGAGGCTCACAACAGGAACACAAACTACATTTCTTTTGCAATGAGGTTCTTAAGCTTCGTTTGTGAACTCTCCCCAGCAATTAAAGGGCGGTCAGTGTTAGAATAGAGGCCATGGAAGAATAAAAGCCATCTTAGTTTGCATCTAGTTTTCTCCTGCTCTTCTCAAGTGAACAAGAGATGCTAATGCCTCAGAGGAACAGATGAAACCAATCACTTGAGGGTCACTAGGGCTGGGGAGGAATACCAGACAAGAAAAGGAGTAAGAATTATTAGTGGGAGTGCTTGGGCTCTTCCACTGGAGAACACTATGCCCCCCCCCCCACACACACACTTCTTCCTCACATGGTGCAACAACCTCTGCAATTTAACTTCAAGAACTGTCCACTTACCCATTGCTCAATACATTCTACTTCACTACTTCAGGTGCCCACCACACTTTGGCCCTAATTACGATGGTGGTCGGTCGGACCACCATCCGCTATTGTGGCGGTCATGAGACGGAATGACAAGCAAAAGGCGGTCCGACCACCGCATTTGGATAGGACCGCTGTGCTGGCGGTCGGAAAGTACTCAGGAAAAGGGCTGCATCACAAGCCGCAGTATAAATGGCCACTTTGTGCAAATCCATGCACTGTGTGCCATGCACCAAGTGGTGCATGACACACGGTGCATAGAGGTGCGTGGGGGCACTACACGTGCCCCCTGGGCCACTTCACAGTGGCCCATGATGGACGGGAGCCCTGTTTGGTGCCCCCAAGTTCCTTTCCAACAGCCTTTTCATGGCGGTCTGTCTGACATGACAGGGCTGTCAGAAAGGAGTAACGTATTCCCGACGGCGGACCCTGCCTCGGCACCACCGCCTTTCAAGGGATACGATTCCTATCGTTGCCCCGACGGGATCTCAGATCCTGTCAGAGGCGGCGGTCTTCACCCTGACCGCCCAGGGTCCGATTACAATGCCGGCGGTCAGACCGAAGGGATGTCTGTGGGATGGATCGCCACCGACGGCCTGTTGGTGGTGGTCCGACCGACATCGAAACCAGGCCCTAAATGTCCTTTGATAACACTTCCTGTGTCTAACACATCCTTTATTGTATTTATTTAGCAGCTATTGCATTTCAAACGCAAAAGGTTGAACTAAGGAAATTTAGGTACGGTACATATGACGAAGCCCAGAAAGCATCACACTTTTATATTGCGCTTCTTGCACTTAAATGGGCTGGCACTATCCACTTCATAAGCAAATGAAACATTTGTGATTTACCTTTACTACCTGGGTGAAGTGATTTTGTCCGGTGATGCCTCCTGGGAACTAGAAGTGACCATCTCAAACTGTAGTGTTCCAGTAGTATTGTAAGAACATAGGATAACCAGTTTCAGTGATTAACAGAGACCAACAAAGACTAACATTTATGTTGCTGTTTTTGGAGCTGGAGCGGCGTAGTTCAGTGCTCCATACATTTATACATTAATCATACTCATTGTGCAATAATGATATTAACTTGTGTGCGTTGTATTAATCAAAGTGATAGCAGGTGACTGCAGTGAGAGTCACTTATATAGACAATTATAATCAATGTATTTACTTGTGCTAACCATATCCGATTGGCTGCCATCTTTTTCTACTCTAAATGTTGACATGACTTGTGATTAGGCCTGAGCCACTCAAATTATTGCTTTATAAACTGCATTGCATGTTTCATGTTCTTCTCTCTCCTAAAAAGGGGAACCCCCTCTGATTATTCAATTGTAGGTCTGGGAGAAAAGGGAGACAACAAGAACCAAACAAACTCTCAAAACCTCCCACCTGACCTATATTTCTTTCTTTTAGGGCTAAATCGGCTCCAATAGGTTATTAACATTCAATCTGAGACATGATGTATGCAACAATTGCTACTTTATCAAAACATTTGTATTTATTTTTTAACAAGATTTATTTGTTTGTATCAAAAAAATTAAAAGCCATACATTATATTCATAATTTCTTCCATTTTTCCTTTTTTTACATATATGTTATTCATTTCATAGGTAGGCAAATTTCATAAAATTTTTACACAAAAAATAAGATTTTCTCTGTCGAACCCCTGTAAATCCACCACACACTCGTACTAACCTCTCGCATCCACACTCATACTCGCTCGTACCATCCACACTATCAAACCCACCCAAGAACACATACACATAATGGTCATACAAGGGACAAAGATGTTTAAGTCTCCGTGACCGTGTTGTGGGCTGGGTGCATACATAGACAGGTCAACGCACGTTTTGGTGGTATTAGCCAAGTTATGACCACCTTCTTCAGGACCATCAAGGTTTACAAATTTTAGGCGAGTGGTTGGGGTATCTGTAATATTGAAAAAAACACGTCTCAGTAAACCCATACAAAAAATATTATTTGATTTATACTAAATTGATTGAACCAAAACAGGCTCCAAAAGGTGATTCAATCTCAAGAAGGTTTGTTAGAAAAAGTGATAAAACCTCATTCCAAAGTCACCATTGATGTGTAGAAAGTCCTAAGACCAGAGAAGTGAAGAAAGGCAGTAACTCATGAGTGTATTCAGATATTTCCGCATACCCGTGACGTAAGTTGATGAAAGAAAAAATGTGACTTCCTTTCAAAAATGCAAACCCTGCTTCTTGGTGACGTTAGTAAGTTGTGTGCCATATGTCCCCAGGAAGGAACTAGGAATATGCATCAATGTGCAATTCTCTGACTTACATAATCTACATCAGAGAGAATATCATTAAGGAACCACTGCTCGATGGATCACTAGAGCTGAGGTAACGTCAGTATTGTATTAGGCCTCTCTTCTAGGCGATATGCATAAGTCTCTATTTTGCACTGTGAATAATAAAAGAATGTTTTAGGGATAACACTCAACTGAAAGCAGAATCTTGCTACTATCTCAATTCCTATTCATATCTACCTGATGTCAGTGAAATACCACTGCACCGTCTGGATCCAAATGAGTATTGTTCACAGGGTTGTTCTATATGTCGCTCCCTACTTAATATGGGGTATCATCAAAATCTGTAGAAATATGCAAAACGCAGATACATTTTGGTGAGACACAGGTGGTAGAATGTGTCCCATCAATGAGTCAGAACACTCAGGATTCTTATTATCAGACGTCACTGAGGTCCAATGTGATGTTATATATTGCATACTGCAATGACGTGAGGACAGGAATACACACCTGTTTGTATATTTCCTACTGTGACATTAGATGTTAGGTCATGTTGACTTTGACATGTTCTTGATATGAATTGATGCGATCACAGGGTTTATCTGAGTCTCCAGTCCTCACTTATTGTATTGTCACTAGCGCAAGAAGAAAAGATGTTCAATCAGAGTGTGCTAACAATAACACTTTACAAATACAAAATATATTGCTGATGGCTAAAGTAAGTCACGATACTGCAGTCCACAATGCCTCAGTATTTAATACACTGGCATAGTTGTTTATCTTGGTACCACACCATTGGTACATGCTCTCTGACAAATGTTGCTATTTTAAAAGAAACATACCTCCAATGGTGAGGACTAAAGAAACGGCATGACCGAACTTTATGTCATAATCTACTATGCTCCCCCATCTTCTGATCCAGCGCAAACCCAGTAATTTGAACAGGGATGAACATTCAATATAATCACGTACTTTGGCCCATACACATACACCCAAATCCCTGTTGCGCTGGTGTCAAGTTTGCAAATTACTTTCAAAACTTTGCTCAGTTGATCAATATTTAGACAGTCCACAATTACACAATAAACATATTATTCAATTTTCCATCTACTTGGTCGATGGACCGATTAGTTGAAGAATTGAAGGCTATGGCAATTCTATATGAAGTTCTAATCATATACCTGACTAAAATAACCACAGACTCTTAGGGGCATATTCACAAGGAGCTATCGCCGAATTAACGGCACTTTATCGCAGCCAAAGTCATGATAAATTTATCCCCCCCATTCACAAGCCCGTGTAAACAGCCCACAGCACCAGTTTCCCGCGATAGCAGCCGCAAAAAACATCGCCACAGAGGACCCCCGCAAATATCGCTAATGAGATGCAGAGTAGGCGTTCCCATGCAAAAAGCCGAGACAACATCACACCTCAACATTCACAACGACCAGTCACATCCGCGATAAAAACACAAAACAGGCGATAACTTAAGGCGCGTTAGCACCAGGAAATTTACACCTGCTCTGACCTGGTGTAAAGTCGGACGGCAGCCAGCACCACAAAAGGGAGCACAGCCCAGGGCCACATTCCAAGGGCAACAGATGCCATGGAGCCACCCATCATGCGGCCCGGACCCCCAAGAGGGCCACAACACCCACAGCCACCGCCCCATGACCCCAACCCACACCCAGAAAACCCCTCCCCGGACAACCACAGACGCAGCGCAGACAAAGACAGCAGAACCCCAGGAAACTTACCAGCTGCACAGACCCAACATCAGACAATGTCACCGTCCACTACAGGCTGAAAGGGACAACCAACCTACGCATCCTGACCATCATCGCCTAACAGGCCTACGGCACCAACACAGCGGACAACCAACATCCCACCCCACACAAAGATGATGGCGTGGCTGCACCTGTTGGCCCCTGGGACCCCCCCCAACAACACCCACCAGAGTCGGAGGAGTCTCACAGCCAGCCACATCCAAGTCCCCCACAACTGTCCTGGACTTCACCATCACCCTGGTACCCCAGTCCCCATACGTATAACACAATGCGCAGGATCCGCTGGAGACCAAGCAAGGACCATACGCCATAGCAGGATGCACGCACGTGTTGGGGGCAATACACAGCACACATGTACTACCTGTGCCCCCTGGTGACACAGCACACAATCACCGCAACAGGAAGCACACGTCTCACATCAATGTGCAGGCAGCAACAGAACACCTTGGAACACCCAACAATGTCGCCCTCAAATACACACCCAGTGTGCATGACACCTACATCCTCCGACAGTCCATCATCAACCAGCGTTCCCAGGATGGCAACAAGGGAAATGCACAGCCCCTTGGCAATGTCCAAATGAACACCCCACACACCTCAACTCCACAACCATGCAACTCACAACTCTGGCAATGCACACGTCACAAAATCACATACAACAGGCACAACAACATGCCCACCCACCAGACACGACAGAACAACTTACAATGTACACATGGGCAAGCCCTGAACATGAGCCAGCAACGGCATGGCACCTCAGCCACATAATAGCCCAATGTGGGGAGAGGTGGCAACCAGCCATGTGTGAAGGATGCAGTAGAACCATGATTGGGAAAGTACACAATGCCAAGAGTGCCGAAGATGTGCTGGACACCTCGCAGTATGCAGAACACACCCATATCCATGGCGACATACACCGCTTGCGTATGGAGTGTAGTGAACAGTGGACTCCACCATGTCACCCCAGCCAGTGGGGGACCCCGCAGAAATGTTGCCTGTTACGCACCCCCCCAAGCGTCAGCGGAGTGGGATGGCCCGGCGTACGCCATGCCAGCGTAGGGGTGTGAATAAAAAGCACGTAGGCCTGGGCGTGGTCCTCTTCCGGAAAGACCCACGTCTCCACCAGGGCGGCGCCTTCCACCCCGCTACGAGGCCGACGCCATCCTCATGAGCGGCGTTGCCTGCGATGCTGTGCGCCTGCCGGACCCCAGCACGCTGGACCACGAACTCGTCAGGCCAGCCCTGCCACACTGATCACCTTCCGACACCGGCGTGTGTCAAGGAGGGTCCACCACGTGCAGGCACAAGCCCCAAGCCCGAGGCCCGCGACCTTGGCAGCCACCTCAGACCATCACGGCCTCCACGACACAGGCTCGCTTTATTCCTTTTTCGTTGCCATACTCTACTGCCGTCCCCGGCTTACTCTTCTGACCAGTAGGCCCTATATGTGAAACTGTGTCCTGAGTCATGAATGGCAGTTGCCCCACATCCGGGCCAGTGGCCACAGCTCCAGACCCCCCCGATCAGTGAGGCATAGTTCCAAATGGGCTTCTTGCGACACGTGGTGCCACTAACCCTGTTCAACGCCAGCCTGCTACACGTGGTGCCACTAACCCTGTTCAACGCCAGCCTGCTACACATGGTGCCACTGAACCTGAACTACGCAGGCCAATGGGGCCATCCAACCTATGCCGGCGACACTCAGTGAATGGGCCGTGCTGACCGCTGCCTCAGGCCTACACCACGGTCAGGTAGGTCACACATTTGGAACTGAGTCTTGATTACACTATGGCAGTGAACATTATTTAAGGCAGAGAACAATTCACTATACACCCTCCGATGTGGTGGCAACAAGTCTGTGCATGGCATCACAACCACACGTGTCTGTGGGCCTACGCGGACCACTGCCCTCGGCCTACGCTGCGCACGAGTGGGATCACTGATTTGTAACTGAACATCGGTAATTCAGAAGGCAGAATACATTTCCTCGCACGCACGGAGGGGCGTAAGAGGATGACACGTTGCAGTCCGGAGGGAACAGGATCAGCGTCACCGAGGTGATTGAACACTACCGACAACTGCCATTGTGTCACCAACTCTGTGCCTCGCGAGCCAACGACCTGTGGCTGTGGGCCACTGCTGACCGCTGCCTCCGGCCTACACTGCGGTCCAGTAGGTCACAGAGCCTTGATTTGGCATTCTTGGAGTTCACATCTGTGTACGGGCACCTGTGCCACTAAGTTTGTTCCCCGACATTCATGGACACTCACTGGTCAGACATTGGTGGCGTTTGAGTCCATGGACTAGGGGCTAGTTTTCATCCTCATGTAGCTGATCCCGAATTGTTGGTGAGGACGAGGGTTGCGCTTTCCACTCCTCCATTTGCTGCTTCCAGATGACATCAGACCTTCCGCATCATGCCCTGGAGGACACCTTCCACTGTCCCCCGCAACCCTCCGCAACATACACCTCGGACATTGATGGGGACCCGCTCAGGTCGCATGGCCCATCTGACTGCACCGCAAGTCACCGTCCCGTGGCTGGGTGCCTGTGCCGGCCACAGTGCATCCGGGGCCACTAACTCTGTGCTGCTCAGGCCTGGGACCCCTTCTTCTGAGACATTGAATGCCCTCTGTAGCGATGGTCTTGGGGTCATCAATGCCATGTGTCTGTGGCCCTGCGCTGTCCGCCTCCACCGGCCCCAACTGCGGGCCACCAGGGCCCACACATGGCATCGAGTCTTGACCGGCCCGGACGTCGCATCACCGCAGGAGGCACACGCCACCACCGCAAGGACCACCTCCAGCCGCCATCTGCCAGAGTCGAAAGGGTGGTCCTGACAGACCTACAGAGTTGCTCAGACCTGTCGTGGATGCCATCATCGGCCTGCTACCCTGCTCAGCACTCCAGGTCCCAGTGACTCAGTGCACCGCAAGACATTGTCCGTTACTGATTGAGTTTTGTGCTATTGTGAGGTTGCGCAGCAATGTCCCCCCATGCAGTGGGGAAGACCTGGGACTATGATGAGGAAGATGTGTCAAGTGTGCGGTCGGGAGAAGGCACAGACAATGGGAAGGCAGGTGGCAACAGCCCCTAGGCAGGAATGCAGACTGGTGGTGGTAGTCATGCTACACAGCCGGATCTCTTACTGGGTATTGCGCTGTGGACTGCAGATGCAACGGTCACCTCAGGCAGTGTGGGGGAGCTGGGACGTTGATGAGGAAGTTGGTGCAGGTGTTTCACACCCCACTGCATGTGCATCAGGACTAACTGGAAGGGACACAATCCTAGCACTTTCTTCACATGTGCGCGCTCTTCTCTAGTGCCCCTGCCTCAGTGCACTACAACTCACGGAACCTCCTGACTGAATATTGGGTGACCTCCCTTCTTACTCCGGATCCCTCCATGTTGCTCTGCAGTTGACTCTGTTATGCTGGTGTTTTCTGTTTCCATTACACTAGTGTCCACTGTTCAGGTTGTTGCCAGCACCAAGCACTCCGTGCGGGCTGGCCTATACTCACTCCACACACATCCAGCACAGGCGTCACTGTACATGTGGCCCTGCCAATAAAGGGGCCGGGCGCACGTGCCCGTAGCCAGTTCAACATGATATGTGCATGTGTCTCTGTGTGGGTGTGGGTCTCCTTTGTGGGGTGTTGGTGGTCCCTGAAGGGTATTGGACACCCACGTATGTGTTCTAGTTCGCATTCCATGGGTTCGGCAACACCCTCACCTGTTGGGCCACCTCCTTTTGGCGTTCTGCCACCTGGCATTGGGGTGCCATGTGTGGGTGGGTGAAGTGTTGTGAGGCAGCCGTGATTGCGGGTGCTACATGCTGTGTGGTCTGTTGCAGGGGCTGGGTTCTCCTCTGAGTGGCTTTTCTGCCCTGGTCCTGGTGGTGGGTTGTGTGGGATGTCCATGGGCTGTTGTAGGGCGTTGGTGTCGGGGGTGTGGTGTTCGTCTCGAGCATCACTGATGGGTTGTCTGTTCTGACCTGCTGGAGGTGTTGTTTGTCCCTCTGCATTGTGAAGGGGAGGTGCATGTTGGCATTGTGTTGGCGCCTTGTTCTTGTCGACATGCAGACTGTGTGACAATGTACGTTGTGACTGTTTGGGCGGTGGTGGCTATTTGAGTTGGGACAGTGTACATTTGGCCTACATGGCTGATGTGGGGTTGTAGGGGTAGATATGCATCTCGCAGTTCCCTGCTCTGTCCACTGTTATTGTTCTGTTTCTGCGCCTGGGTGGACCCAGTTGTGTCCCCTGTACTGCAGTGTGGGTGTTGCACTTTGTGCCACATTGTCATGGTATGTGCTGTGATTGCTATGTGTGTGTGCTGCAGTGTGCCCCGGGGATGTGGGACATGTCCCTGGGTAATTGTGGGTGTGCAGTGTGTTACACCTCATTGTGCATGTGTGGCATTGTGCCCATCACCCCCCGTCCCCCCAGTCCCTGTTAGATCCTCACCCTGTTGTCGTTGTGTCGGGTCCTGTCGAGCTGTGTCCGTACTCCCTACTCCTTGCACCCTCTCCACACTGATGGCTGTGGCCTGGGTTTCCTCCAGCTCCTTCTGTGGCGCTGGACTGCCACCTCCTATTGCCGTTGCTGCCTTCCTGTTGGCAGCGGCTTTGTACCTGGTTTAGGTTGTCACGTCCTGCCGGCGCCTCTTGGCCTCCTGGATTGGCCTCCTGGGCACTCCGACTGCGTTCCAGGTGGTCTGCTTGTGGGTCAGTTGCTGGTAGTGTTCTGTCGCCTCCGTGGCCTTGGTCTTGTTTTCCTGCGGTCTGCACCACGTCTTCCTCTCCCTTTTCTCCTTGGCCTTCCCCGAGCCTGTTGTTCCTTGCTGGTGGTCTGTGGGGGTTGTGGGGTTCGCGTTGCCCTCTGCGCTGGGTCAGGGTGCATCCATGTTGCTACGTGCTTTGGCTTGTTTCTGGTGTGTTGTGTCTGTGGTTTTTATGGTGCAATTTCCCGCCAGACGAGTGGGATTTGCAGGCCTGAGGCTGGTTTTCGCTACTTTTTGTACCGCGATTGGCCTCATCGCATGATTTCTCGCGTTCGCGTTTCGCATTATTTCGGCGTGGCGTTGATTTTCACGCTGACATTTGATGCGTTATCTGGTGACTATCGCATGGTACCGCCTTGTTGTGAATTCCACGTTGACACGGGATTATTTTCCCGCGATGGGCTGCGATATTGAAAGTTGCGTTACGCTACTCTTGCGGTAGTTATCACACGTTCTTGTGAATATACCCCTTAGTTTGCAAATTATTACATTTTATCTAACTCAAATGCGTTAATCTTTGAAAACCTCATGAGAGAGAGTACAATCTAATCAAAACATCCAGCAAATAAATGATCTCTAAAAACGTATGTTGCATAGAGTGGATAGATAAAGAGACATCAGACAAATGCATTAATCAAAATTCATCAATGTGGAGGGATAGATGAAGAGACAAAAGGTGCAAAGAAATTCTAATTATCAGAAATATCAACCCAAATAATTTGAAAGTAGGAAAAGCACCACCCAGGCCTGGGTAGCTGTAGGGGACCCCCGGACAGAGAGTCAGGGATCAAAGACTCAAGTATCAGGACAGAGATAGGACAGGAACAGCTAGGCCTCTCTGCAACCCGACTATCAACGGCGAATCCCTCTCTCTCCTCTCGTTCCTTCCGAAACTCGCCCCAGACCCCACCCCTAAATCACCTATTCTTTATACCTTTAATTCACATGTCTATCCCACTAAAGTTGCTAAAATCGCCTGGCTCAGCCACAGGATTGGCTGAAATTTAGGGGCGGATGGTCACCCTACCATTAGATCATAATTCTTTGACTACCCCATTGTTAAACTTCCGTTCCCACATATTCATTTTTTCATCCCCTCTCTCTCATGAGTATATGTGTAACAATCAAGGAACAAAAATTAATGCATTCAACAACTATAGAATTTTCTCATGAAGACACTGGAGTTGGCCGCATGTCAAGCATATTGTCCTTCACCGAGTCACGCTCTTTCAGCTTGTTCAGCAGTCCAGCCACTTGGTCACGTGCTTTATGCGTGTTTCCCATTCCTCCCTCTACAGTCGTGTCAAGTTAATACAAAATGGGGCACTCGTTCATTACTGAAAAAACGGGAAAAGAGACATTTATTAATTATGTGAAAATGTAATCTTCTCTGTTAACCACCCACCTTATCTCTATTCCAATTAATAGTTAACCTAGCATAGCATAAGCAGAAAAGTGGCATTAATTATTTGAATAAAGCAACATACATCATGCTTTTTATTCTATATTCATGCGGCCTTGCCATGCGAGCCTTTGTATCTCTTCTATACACAATATTATCACATTTCCGGTTATTTACATATATGTTAGGATTAATTCATGCATATTGCAAAGCAAATCTCCTGTGTGTGATGTGAGGGTGCATGTTAGTATATATTCACTACTTACAATTAGTACATGTTACAGGGGTACTCAATATGAGCAGGTTTCTTTTCGCGAAATCCTGCTCCATCAATTCCCCCCTCTGATGGCTTTTGAAGCCATCATAAATACTCACCATACCGAGTGCCACTTTTTATTTTATTTAAAGCTTAATATCCCTTTCTTCTTTTATGGCACTCTCATCTAGCTTCTTCATCATGTCATAATATTCTTCATTTATTTCTTCCAATTCTATTTCATCTCTTTTTCTTTTTAATCCTTTCTTTCTATTCTTTTTATCCAATATAATTTTTCTCCCTTTCATGCACTTACAACACTTATACACCGCTAATATTACTAAAATTATTATTGCTACTGAAAGTACTGGAATTACTATTTTTCCTAACAGACTTTCTCCAAACATTGAGAACCATTTACTCACAGCGGAGATACTCTTACCAATTTTCTCCCAAACACCGTCAACCTTCAGTTGGGTTAGGTCTTTATGTAACTTTGTAATATTTCTAATATATCCTTCTATCCTTTACTTTTATCAGGGATATAGGTACAGCAGTGTTGAATTTTCAACATTCCACAGACTCCACCCTCTTTTGCCAAGATAATATCAAGGGCAAGTCGATTTTGTAAAACCATTGATCTGATTGCCACCATTTCGGTATCAATCATCAAAAATCCACCAGCAGTATCTGTTGATAACCGATCAACCACTGTAGACAATTTTCGAATTTTGTGTGAATTTAAAACAACTCCAACTGAGGGTATCAGTGCACTGAAAATATCATCTGCTATTTCAGAAAAACTTGCTCTCTTACTACATGTTAATCCTTGCTTTATTTCATTGACACTATGATCTTTTCGGTCCACGTGATAAACTTTTGGAAAAACAATCCCAAAATAACTCCCATACCAATGGGCAGGTAACCTGTAATAGGCTTTCCTACCACATACATAGTATATCCCTGGGAAGACAGGATCAGTTCCACCCTTTAATCCCCAACCTCCAGTATTTTGGAAAGTGTGCTCACACTCACTAGTGCCAATAAAATAATTGTTGTAGTTAGTCTTTGATCTTAACAAGCATAACTTCCCTTTCTGTGATCAATCCAGGGACATCGCAGCATACGTTTCACCCTTCTCATATTTCCCTCTCTAAATGCCCAAGGTGGTGCCTGTGATTTTTGTTCATCAGCTTTCTTCTGGAAGCTCTCTCTCACCTATTTTCTACCATATGCAAAAATAGTCCTTCTTCAAAATGCAATCCGCAAGTCAAATTATTTTTATAAGCGTGCTCTACATCTAAAGGTTTAGTAATATGGAACAATTCACCCATATAACATGCATTTTTACCACTTTCTACTTTGTTCAGTTCCCTTACAATTGGTACTTCTGGAAATACTAAATCTATATCTGTATATTGATACTCTAGTTTACCTTCCATGTAAAATAGACTACTAAGAACACTACATGAAACAGCATATGTTAAAGAAAGATGGTGGTAGGTTATACCTTCAGAGACAGACGATGGTAATTTCGTGCAGACATAACAATCACTCACATTCATGGTGTTAGTGTACTCATACAGCAATTTAGTAAACACATTTAACGAGAAATCACTAATTGATTTGTCATGATGGAGAATGCTTCCATCTAATTGTTTTTCATCAGTATTCACTGTTTGTTTAGAAATATCTCTCATTCCTTCAACAGACACATCATTAGTATTATTTCCGGTGTTATTTACATCAAATATTGGTATGACAATAATTAATAGAATCCACATAAATGTTAGTAGAAAAATACTATATAAGCAAAATTTAATACATCTACGTTTTAGACTAGATTTTGGTTGTCCAGTCACTTCAGTTTCTGCCATTTTGATGTTCTACAAAAATGTAAATTCTAACAATTTGTCTGAGTCTAAGGCCTAAGAAATCTAAATGAACTCTTATCTAATGAAAAAAGAATCTAAACATTTATTTTTTATTTTTGTGTAATCCTAATGACGTTCTTCTTCACCCCTTTCTTTTAATTTTCAGTCTTTATGGTCAATTTTGAGTCTTTGTTTTGATTCCATCTGACAAAAATTTTCACCTTAATCTCGTTACAATTCTTGTTAAGGTGGTCTTAGTTTGTTCTCATCCTCCTTTTCAGTATCACTACTTTCGTGTTCTTCGCTTAAGCCTAAACTTTCAAACTCTGCTAGGATAACATAAGTCCATTCAGAGCCTTGTACTTTCTACAGGGAATCCGAGTTGTTTTTCTCCCTACATTTGCCTGTTCTGTCTGACTGGAAATTTCGTTACTTTGCTCTGGTCATCTTCTTAATTTTCTTCTTACTATTTTGTATTTCAGTCTTCTTGCTCCACTTGGCCAATTGTCTCCCTTTCTAGGTCTCTTTTTCTGAACTACTTTTTCACCTTCTGTGTTCTGTTCACCGTTTCTTTTATTCACTCTTCTTTCTATCTGTTTTTCTTGGCTTTCTTGTCTTTCAGTCTCTGTATGTTCAGTGCTTGAGTCTGACTCACTAGTTAATTCTCCTTCTTCTAATTCTTTTGTGAGTTGGTTTTCTTCCGGAATGATTCTTGGAACTTCAGCTGTTTCTTCTTCTGTCTCGTCAGCTGTTCCACTTTCTCCTGGTTCGATCGCAGCCTCACTTTCTTTCAACACAACAGCAGTCTTTTCTGTCCCAGTATCTGGTGCCCACTCTACTCGACTTGTGCTTGGCTGTTCATTATCAAAATGTTCGTCAGAATCTGTCACTCCAGACTCTTCAGCTTCGCACACTTCAGCTACTGGTTCTGGATTTCTGTTTTGCAGTTGCTGCTCTTCAGGTCTTTCAATTGGACTTGGGACTAGACGGGTATGGCTTGCATGTATCCAATTTGGCAAACCAAAACACTTTACTGCTGTGGTCGTCACCAATATGATCTGGTAAGGGCCGCTCCAGCGGGGTTCTAGACACGTTTTCCTTACGTGCTTCTTCACTAGGACCCACTCTCCAGGATTCAAATCATGTGCTTGGCTTCGCTGTGTCGGTGTGGCATCTCCTCTAACCTGGCGAGACACAGAACGCACCAGGTCAGCCAGTCCTTTACAATAATCCAGCACACGATCATCAGACATACTCATCAGTTTGTTTGCAGGCATGTATGCTTGTCTCATTGCTCTTCCCATTAGTACCTCATGGGGACTTAATCCAGTCTTTTTATCAGGAATACTTCTAAGACTCATCAATACAAGGGGTAAAGCATCAGGCCATTTTAGTGTTGTGGATGCACACACCTTCCCTAGTCTAGACTTTATGGTGCCATTAATCTGTTCCAAAATACCAGATGCTTCTGGTCGATAGGCACAAAGCAGTTTCTGTTCAATTTGTAAAGCTGCACAGATCATTCAAATTATTTCATTATTAAAATGTAATCCTCTATCTGATTCCAAAGTGACTGGAAAACCAAATCTAGGTATCAATTCTCTTAATAACAATTTAGCCACAGTGAGACTGTCATTCCTTCTCGTTGGGTAGGCTTCCACCCATCGAGAAAACAAACAAACAATGACAAGGACATACTTTAGTCCATTACATGGAAGCAGCTCGATGAAATCAAGCTGGAGTCTAGTGAAAGGACCTCCTGCTTTCCCAATTACACCCCAGTTGACAACTGTTTTTCTTCCTGGGTTTTGTTTTTGGCATATGACACACCTTTGGCACAAACTCTCTGCGATGACCCTGAACTTTGGATTGTACCAGTGATGGAGCAAGGTTTCATAAACGAAACTTGCTTGTATTCAATCCTCCTCACAGTATTCATTTATTAAAAACTTGTATTGTTATTACTAACTTTTGCATTCACGACACGAAAGGGAAGGACGCTTGCTTATGTGTTTTACTAATGAATAACGCTTGTCTGTAATCCAAAATGGCCGCTAGAGCGCGGGAACCTCACTGCGCATGTCGCAACCCGATCACATGGTGTGACGTCTTTCTTTGCTTGGTGGGAAATTTCTGCTTCTGCGCAGTCTGCATTAAAATGGCTGCTTGATGTTTTCACATGCTTCAGCTTGCTCTCATGTCATTACTAAATTGTCGTTTCTTAACGCTACTAATGCGGGATAGAATTTATAATTAAATGGGAATAGAGTAGAAAAAGTGGGCATACAGTGAAACATTTTATTCTGTGATTTTAATATTTTCTTCTTGTACTTTTATTAGTTCGTAAACTTGGGCCTGGGTTGGTGATCTGTAACTCGAGAGGCAAATGGTTCTGCGCATGTGTCCTGTGTGCCTGCCAAATGAAGTCAACCTGGACGTCGTCCAAGGCCGCGACCCGATGGCCGAAGATGCTGTACTCTTGCCTTTCCTGTTGCACATTGATACATTGTCTATGAAGAATGTTTTACATTTGTCATGAGACGGGTGGGAAATAAAGCGAATGTATTAATTTGAAGGGGCGGGAATTTAAAGACAATAGGCTTTACAATTTAGGCCAAATCGATATGGTGCGAGAATCCACCCCCTATCCCTGTCCAATCAGAAGTAGTGGTCCCATATTTTGGCAACATTAAGGGGAGGTACATGGGCGTAGAAGGGTATAACAGATATAGAATTAGCTAATTAGCTAGAACTCACTCTCAGAAAACACAGAAGAGCTCCAGACTGCCATGCTGATCGGTTGCTGACTGAATCCCTGTCCTGAAGAGGTCCTGAGGAGGGGGCGGCGGAGTCCATTAGAAGGGAGACACGGGAGAATCGAGGAGAAGCCGAGTACCAGAGAGGGAACTGCGCAGGCGTCGTTATAGAGAGGTCACCGGTCCTGTCCTGATCCTGGAGGAGGTCTTTGCTCTTCATCCTTCCTGGGTCCTATTCTTTTCAAACTCCTTGGCTAATGGGTTTGGTTCTCGCATTTAGGTAAATATAATGCAACCTTTAGTTGCGCTGCTGTCTCTATCTTCTCCTTTTCCTTAAACACCGTCATTGATTAGTAATAATCATTTCTATGCTTTATCTTGGGTATTGCGATCAAGTACCGTGTGGTTCTGTATTTTACTCTGCTAAATCTTTAGATAAACATTTTAAAACTTCCTGACTCAGTGGTTATTTCAGGGTTATGTACTATAATGAATGTCACTCATTTTAAACTTCCCAATTAGCAAAGGATCCATTGGTAAGTCATTACTCTTCAATCAGAAGGTAATTGGTAGCAGGGACTTTGATAAAGAGTACAACTGACACCTCAGCGTAAGTATTAGCGTAGTATGAATGTATGGGCCCAAGTGAGTGTTTTGTGTATGAATGCTGTTTGCTAATATCGCGCTGGATCAGTTTTCTGGTAATCAGAGGATGGTTACTCTTTGTTAATTGGGTAATGAGAATTTTATTTGTATTTTTATGAACTAACATCCGCTTATTTCAGAGTTTGTTTTATGTTGTCCAGAATACCCCGGGGTGGAAAAGAATAGCGGTTGGCAAGTGGAAGCCATACTGCAGTGAGGTTATCTGCCAGGCAGAAATAGTACTGAAAAGTTAAGCAGGGCTATCAGTACTCGTTAGGGACTCTATGCATGTGAGTAATAGCAAAGGAGTACGCTGGTGAAAATTTGATGTTATATCACCTAGAAAGGGTAACATTGAAGAAGTAACAGGTATTTCGGAAGCTTGTTTGAAGAGTAAACGGAAGGGTTTTACTCGTAGTGTATGTTTTAGTAAACGGAAAGTTTTACTAAGTGTGAGAGAAAGTATCTTTTCGAAATTAGAGAAACTGGCACGATAGCGAATGTTTTATGTTGTTACTGAAATTTAATTAAGAATTATAGAGAAAATAAAGTTTTGCGTAAGATTTTTGTAAAGGGAGGGTCAGTTGCCGGAGAGGGAGCTGACGTCACAAAACGCCACGCTGGGATTGGTTGAATCAGCGGGTGTGGAGAGACTCTTGTAAAGGAGGGGTCAGTAGTCAGGAGCAGTACTGACGTCACAGGTGACGCGCTGGGATTGGTTGAATCAGCGTGGGACAGAAAAGTGCAGATTGTAAAGGAGGGGTTGACAGATAAACGTCACCAAAAGGCCGCGCAAGGATTGGTTCGGAAATAAAAGTTAGCAGACATTTGATTGGTCGAAATAATAAAAGCGAAATTCTTAGTGGAGAAAGGATTGCATGTTAAAACGCGATCCGACTTTAACAGGAACTCGTCCGGATAGGAGATACTTAGGCTTTGCAGAATATAATTTTATACATCAATATTTACCAAAGATGTACGGAGAAAAGAGAAAAATGTCATTTTTACAAAAGATTAAGAATTATTTTAAAAAGAACAAACCAATCAAAACTAGGGAGGGAATTATTATTCCCCCAGCCAAAACACCCGCTTCATTCATGATGATGGAGAGAGGTTATCACACTTGTATATGGATAAAGAATTGGATAGAATATATCAAAAACGATGGAATACTAGCATTTCCCGAGAATGGCACGTTCAATGGGCGAATTCTTCAAAATTTGAGATTAAGAATGAATGACCTAGAACCTAGACCTAGATTAACTCAATATGAAGCTTTAGAAGAATGGGAAACTGAAGCATTTGAACGTGACCGGCCCAGAAGTAATAGAAGTTATCAGGGATTTTTCCCTAGATATCTCAATGAGTCAAGGGATGGCCAGATGAAACAATGGAGAAGGGCAATGCTTACAGAAGGATTGTATCCATTATTCACAGCAGAAGAGAAATCAGGAGGCAAATGCACAGAAAAGACAAAACATTTAATGAGAAGTGACGATTCTGAAGATGAATTTATGGAAGAAATGTTAAGGAATCCCCCACCATATCAGGAAGGGACAAGTGGGTGCACCCCAAGTGCACCACCGTTAAAAACTCCATTAGTGCCGCAGGTAATGCATGAATTCAACCCTAATAGAATACTTCATGACAAAGAAAAGGAAGCCCTAGAAAAGGCCAGAGCAGAATTAATACAGAAAATAACACAGATAAAAGTACATCCTGACTCATTGACAATACCTGTAACAATTGGTCCAGTAGTTCCATTATATGGTACTCAAGGAAATTGTCCTCCACTGATACCTGCACCTACTCCTGTGAATATTCCAAAATCTGAAGCTGCAGTTATAATTGAAGATCAATTCAGTGACAGTGAATCTACAATATCACTCATGGACTTGCCTATTCGAGGTACTGTAGATAGCACTCCCAGAAAAAATGTACCTGAATGCTCGAAAGATGTGAGTTTAATAACATCATCAGGAGCAAAAAGTGCCACCATAGTAACACCTGAAGACTTAGAAAAATGGGTACACGGGTCAAGTAAACAGTGCACACCTCCTAAAATAATGGACATTCATAAATTGAAGGTCGAATTAGAAGAAATAATAGCAGGAAACGTAGGATTAGATCGATTGAATACCTACGACGATGAAGAACTATTGTTCATGTGCAGAAGTATCACTAGAAATGTAAGATTGTTTCATGAAAAATTGTCCAATTTAGCACTCCAGATGGGACTAGAAATAGGGAGATCAAAGGTATTACAGAAGCCATATAGAGCAGAATTTTCAGACAAAGATTTGGAAAATATGAATGCCTCTGGAAGGAAATTACAAGTGAGGGAATTGATGATAGTCTTACAAAAATGGGGAGACCTAGATAAATGGAGAACTAGGTGGGCCAAGAAAAAGGAAGAAGCACGAACAAGTAAAACAGCATCTGAATATGTGATGAAAGAAACAGAGAAGGTTGATCAAATGTACCCAATGCGAGAAGTTGCGGGAGGAGGATATGTACACGTCCCATGGAGTAGACAAGATATTTTATCATTTACGAATGATTTCCCAAAGTTGAGAGAAAAACCAATTGAATGGTACAAGCAGGTTGAAAGGTTTGTGAAGGTGTCAAAGGTATTGTTGAAGGATTTGGATGGTTTGTTTGACATAATGGTACCTGCCGATTTATGGACAGATTGTAAGATTACAGTAGATTGGCCAGGTGATGAGTATCCTAGAGACCCAAAGACAGGTGCTCCGTCAAGTGATGTAATGAAAAAGTATCAGCAAGTGATAACTTACCTGAAAGGGAAAATACCACCAAAAGAAACAGATTGGGTGAAAATAGATCGAACCACCCAAGAAGCTAGTGAATCGGTACATTCCTATTATGAGCGATTATTGCAGGTGTTTAAACAGTATAGTGGTTTTGAGGACATTGGAGACAAGAACATGAGTCAGTTTGTGTATCGATTTGTTTACGGTTTGAAGCCAGAGATTTGTCAGATGATTAAACAGCATATGCTTTGTTGGCAAGGGAAGCCGATTGATGAGATTTTGAAATATGCAAAATATTGTGGAGATGATATTGAGGATAGGCACAAGAAATTGCAGGAAAAGGTAATGTGGGCACAGGTGAAAATGGCGGAAAAACAGGGAATTAATTTAGATAATCCAAATGAAAATCAAGGAAAGGACTCTGGAACGAGTGGTGAAACTGGGAATGGTGGAAGAATGAGAGGACGAATGAGTAGAGAAGAAGCTAAAAAGAAATTTCCTTGTCATGGATGCGGAAAATTGGGGCATTGAAAGGACGAATGTAAAAAGATTCGGAATAATAATGGCCCAAATCAAAATTTAAATCCACAGACGCAGAATGACTCACAGCAGGGGGTAAATCCTCAGAGTCAATTGCCACCTGCACCTATTCAGGGTAATGTAAGCAGAGCAAAGCACGGTACAGACATCGGATATCAAGGAGGAAGTGGTAAGAATGATTATATAACATCACAGTTTCTTTTACAGGACGATTTCTGTCAATTCAGTTCATGACGGTGCCTAGGAGAGGGGGAGAAGGAGTGCGTACTTGGCGCATCCTTACAGGTAGATCAGTCAGGTCCATATGTTGAAGGGAATGTGAAAGGTAATGATATTACTTTCCTTTTGGACACTGGTGCTACCTGGTCTACTGTGAGAACAGCAGACATTCCAGACCTTCCTCTCTCTGGTGAAGATATTCAAGTAGTGGGAGTGGCTAATCAAAGAATTAGAACACCTCTTACCGAACCAATGGAAGTTAAAATTGGAAACTTCAGAGAAATGCACCAATTTGTAGTGTGTGATTCTAGTCCAGTGAATTTACTAGGTAGGGAATTGTTGTGCAAGATGAATTGTACAATTTTCTGCACACCGGATGGTGTGGCAGTTCAGACACCAGATGAAGACCATGTATATAAAATTATGATTGCAAAACAAGGTACAGAAGTAGACGAGATGTTTTCAGTATTAACGAAAGATGAATTGCCAGAAGAATTAAAAGGTACAGTAAACCCCATAGTATGGGATTTCACTGGAAAAGAAGTGGGACTTATGCAGTGGCGGTTTCTGTGAATGGGCGTCGGGGCTCCGCCCCCTTTACATTTACAGCAATTAATGCCAAATAAGCAATGCCAAATCTGACAACAACAAAAAATATACAAATCTTTTTAATTAAAATAATACTCACACTCACTTGTAAGGGGCAATGTCTGCACCACTCAGCGTCACTGCGATGTTGTTTGCTGATAACACACACTGACTAGTGTGCAGCACGTCACGTGACTCACGAGGCTTTCACTTTGCCCTTCTTCTTTGCCGGCTGACAACCTCACAGCCCTGAGAGCTGTGATGTCATCAGCTCGGCAAAGACTGAGCATCAAGACACAGTCTCCACCCCCATTTGACATGGAGGTAAAGTGAGCCCCGGGCGTTTCTAATGCAAGCCCTGTATCACTAAGCCTCCACGTCAATCAGGGATTGAGAGCATTGTCACCACACCTTTCCCAACTCGTCACAGGGTGGGGGCCCACCCACCCTGTGACGAGTTGGGAAAGGGTGTGGTGCTACGTAATTAAGTGATTGGCTATTTGATTTCTGCGCATACTCTCTCGTCCCTCTTCGTGCGCATTGCCACCA
The DNA here is from genome assembly GCA_963921515.1 of Calotriton arnoldi. Taxonomy (NCBI): domain Eukaryota; kingdom Metazoa; phylum Chordata; class Amphibia; order Caudata; family Salamandridae; genus Calotriton; species Calotriton arnoldi. The sequence continues at coordinate 915,815 of CAWUFW010002613.1, forward strand.
GGCAGTAACGGCACTGCATACGAGGCGGGATCGTCATGGAGATCAGAGCTATTTTTTCATTAGTACAGTTCCGATTGACCTCACTTTGTGACCTTGGCCCCGGGATCAGCTAAAATAAACTAAAGGCAGAATCAGAGTCTGGAGTCACAGGCACGCAGCCACGGTGTAAAAAAAAACATATTTAACAGGTAAAATAACTTCACAATTCATAATTAATTTGAGCGTTTTTAGCTATGGTTGTGGATTAAGTGTTTACCAGGCAAAACTGGCTCTATGCTACATTTAAATAATGTTTTCACTCTGTTAGTGTCGCTTTTATTCCACACATTTAGGTTCACTGGCATTGTACAGAGTAGAAGGAGCAGTAAATGCATCCGTGAGCTGTGTACTGTTTATCACATTACCCTACAGTCAGTGCAGCCCTGTTGTAGTAGTATTACTGCATGTTTTTTGTACTCCAGCGAATCCTGTGTTAGTCGGAAAAAAATGAGGCAACGTGCTCTAAACAGTGATATCTAACATTCAGCGAGACAGGGAGTTTGAGGCAGTACAGGCCGTAGGACGTGCTACAGGGAGGAAAGGCAAGCATTCTTTATCAGACCAGGCCTGGCCTATGACAAATAACTTTAGATGATGGATGGCTCGCAGGCACTCGTAGGTTAATCTGTGGGATGTCACAACCAGTTAATCCAATGCCTGCCTATCACAGGGCCGCTGTGAGCTTTGTGTGGTATATATGTTTATTATCTGCACTGGAATGACAGCGTTTTCTTCCCAAGCCCCTCTGTGTATTAACACCCTAAACCTTTCAAGAAGGAACATTATACAGATTACCTCCCACGCACATATCTTGAGCGAGTGTAAAGTTGGAAATACTGAAGTCCAAATTTTACCTTTGGACAGAGTCTTGTTGCTGAGTGGCCCAGGGTCAAGTGTGACAACTGCAACCTGTCCTCGCCTATTATTTAAATTCTATAGCTTTAAGTCAGTACTCGGATCTGACACTACAAGTTCCAAGATGCAAAGTGCCTATGGCTAAAGAGCCAGAAGATGTTAAAGTGGTCACACATGGGCTGGGGCCACGTGCTAGCTGTAGTTTGAGAGGTTGACAGTATTTAATGGTATCAGGGCATATCACTGTTGTGGCAGATTACCAGTTTCGATGATCCAAAGGGAACTGAAACTCAAACAAAACAGAATTCCTCATATCAGCTTCAACACTAAAAGAAATTTGGGGGCCTATTTATAAAAAAGTAACGCAGCGCAGCAAGTCATCTTGTTGTGCTGCAATACAGGGAAAGGGCAGGAATGGGGCGTATTTTTACAATACTGTGCATTCCTGTCCTTTTGCAAGCACTGGCGCACAATGGGCTGCCTAGTGCCAATGCAGGCACCCTTGCATGTGCCTGCATGGCATGCAGGATTGTTTTTGTGCACCTTTCTACACAAAAACAGCACTCAGAGGCATATTCCTCTATATTGAAAGAGGAAGTAACGAGGAGAAATGAAGATATTTCTACTCGTTATGCCTCCCCTGTGAAGGCGTATCTTTTTGGTGCATTCCCAGGTTTACCAGTGATGGTAAATCTAGGAATGCATCAAAAACCAAAGGAGTTGCTTGAGAACACCCATGCAACTCTCATGGAATGCCTTCCCAGGGCAGAGTAACGCAACGCAGCGATTTGCACTGGTTGCATTACTCCTGATTTATCAAGCCACACAGAGACACTCAAAGTGGCCTTGCTTGACTTGATAAATTGCTTTTTAGGGTTTGCGTCATGCTTGCGCCACGTTGCGTGGTACAAATGCGATGCAAACCCTTCATAAATAGGCTCCTTGGTGCATAAATGGGAAGAACATCTACAAAAATCACGTACCACTTCCAAACATACCACTCAGCAAAACTAGGGTTTAAAACAAGTGCAAAAAGTTTCAAATGTTCTCCCTTGCTCTCTTCCTTCTTCTTTTCCCACTTTCCTCTCATGAAATCGTATTCACTCTCTTCTTCCTTTCCCTCTATTAGCTTTTCTGCTCCATTAATTGGTTTGGCACGTTCCTGAAAAAACTGTCCCCTTGCAATGTTTGATTGTTTGAGCAATACTGATTCGAAGCATTTATGCAGCCCTTTCCCTTTCATGACAAATAGTAAGCTGCTGCCCCTGTGGGGAGACTGAAGTAATAGAATGCATCAGAGGCCTGAAGTTCACTCACTTTCCTGTGGCTGCTGCCTTGCCACACAATGTCTCAACGGCTGCAGCTGGTGGAAAAATATGGTGGGATTACCATTTTACTCATTTTAAAAATTGTCAATGATTGCTTGAATGAATGTGTTTTACTTGATAAATCCCTAAAATAACTGTCTGTTTGGCACAATTATCACAGAAATAGTGCTGAATATTGCTCAAAAGACACAATTTTTGAAAAATTTGCCCCAACCCACCATTAAAAAACGGTTGGCTTCGCTTTTCGCTTGCACACATGCAAAAATTCATTGACTGCTTACGCGCCACCAATCATAACTTCCACAAGTCTCCTCTCCAGCGCGCGCTTGGCAGTGGGGTCTGATTTAGCTTTCCTTAGGATGGTCGTCCAAGGGTTTTTTAGGGAATTTGTCATCATCGAGAATGTAGTTTGAATTAAATCTTAGCGTGTTCGCCCTTGCATATTTAGTCAGATGGCAATATTTTAAGAAGGCGGCATGATTTTGTAAGCCAAAGTCCTACCGTTTCTGACAGCATTTTGTTGTGTTTGGGAAGCAGTAAACATTCCTAAGTTAGTCCAATGTTATTGGGATTAGTCTGGTGCTCTCGAGCAGGCAAACCATTTGATGCATGCACTTCAGTTTCTTTGTGGTAGATTAAAGTAACTGAAGTTAGATGTGATCATTATCGGGTTAAGGGGGCATGTGAGTTCATGCAAATGTTTGGTGGCGTTTATATATAAGCTAGAGTAGGTAGTGTTAAGTTGCAGGGGTATCACTTTCCAATAAAGGTGAGATCTTTATATTAAGTGGGTTGTTGGCAATTTGCAGAAAGTCAATGGTGATTAAGGCAAACATAAGCGGGTGTTAGGGGAAGTTGTGCTCAGAGTAAAAATGCATGCAGAGGATGGAAAGGAAGGTGAGAGTCATTTGGAAGGAAAAGAAGAGGTGACCCTCAGAAGTGTTTGTTTATGGCCTGAAAATGGCTTGCAGCCTACGTAAAGTGGTTTGATGAAAACAGGGGCTTCCAAATGCAAGAAATAAAATGCAAGCCATGCGTCAGGACATAAACAAAAACACCAGGCCTGGTCAGAGACGTTTTAAGGCATTGACAAAGTGGGCTCAGCTCTGGCCCATAGCCCCAGAATTTCATGGGTCCCCTTATAGAGCCAGCTCTGTTCTGCTGGGATTCTTGCCCTGATGATATTGAATAATTCTTAAAAAACTGTTTTAAATACGATTTTCCTTTAATTTATTTTGAATGTAGGTGGTGTGAGAGGCTATTATAGACATTTTTCAGAGAAATGCTGTGTTTGTTCCATGCAACATCCATATAAAAAGTTTCTTTTAGATCAAAACAGGACCTCTCATGTGAGAAATGTGAGGTCGTCACAGAGATTATTTGCAGTAATATTAGTGAGCATTATTGATGTCAAAACTAGAATATAACAATTGCTTTATTAACCTTCTTGCTTTCTCAAATATGCATGAAATTCACCATTTGCCCGCTCTTTTTAAAAAAAAACCCTTGTGGCTGTCAGGCTCGCTCGCTGCGCTCTCTCGCCACAAGCCACTCATCATAAACTTTTACGCCTCACCACTTTCAAGTCTCACCAGTCGCCACTGGACTTATGGCTACAATAGACCCAGTTAAAATTACTGTAAAGGAAGGTGCAATTTTCCCAAATACCAGACAGTACAAAATGAGTGCAGAAGTAAAGGCAGGAGTCATAGAAGAGATCAATCGAATGGTTGAACAAAACATCCTAAAGGAAGTAATGAGTAGCCCATGTAATTCACCTATAATGGGTTTAAAGAAACCTAGTGGAAAATATAGGATTGTTCAGGAACTGAGAAAAATAAATAAGATTGTGGAACCATGTTGTCCTATAGTGCCAAATCCTGCAGTAATTCTATACCAAATTCCATGGAGTGCAGGATGGTTTACAGTAATTGATTTGTGTCAAGCGTACTTTTCAATACCATTGCATCCAGACAGCCAGTATCTTTTCTCATTTAAATTCGAAAACAAGGTCTATGTGTGGAATCGTGTTCCTCAGGGGTACACGGAAAGTCCTTCTATTTTTAATCAAATACTGAAAAAGTGTCTTGAAAAACTAGTGATGCCAGGAAGCTCAGTCCTAGTCCAATATATCGATGACTTATTGGTGGCATCGAACACCAGAGAGGACTGTGTTGTTGATTCCATAGCACTATTAAATCTTTTGGCAGAGGAAGGGCATAAAGTCTCACCTGAAAAGTTACAGTTCTATACAACAGCTGTTAAATATCTGGGACACCAAATTGAGAGGGGAAAAAGAAGAGTAACCTCTGAAAGAGTAAAATTAATAAAGAAAATGCAAATGCCTGTAACCCAAAGACAAGTGAGAATGTTTCTAGGAATAGTAGGTTACTGTCGACAATGGATACCAGGATTTTCCATGTTAGCTAAGCCCTTAATTAACATGACAAAAAAGAAAGCAAAGGACCCTGTTGAGTGGGAGGATGAAAGTGTAGAAGCATTTGTAAAATTGAGAAATGCGTTGTGCTCAGCACCTGCCTTAGGCATGCCCGACTATAAAAGAGAATTTGCATTGTTCTGTCATGAGAAAGAAAATTGTGCACTTTCTGTCCTAACTCAGAGACACGGATTAGACAGACGTCCTATAGCATATTTCTCTGCTACATTAGACCCAGTAGCAGCCGCGTTGCCAGGATGCCTAAAAGCAGTGGCAGCTACTTGTTTGAGCATTGAACAAAGTGAGTCAATTGTGATGGGACATCATGTAAAAGTGTATGTTCCACATGCGGTTGTGATTCTGTTGACAAGAACACGAACTCAGCATCTTACTCCTAGTCGGCTGACTAAATATGAGAGAATAATAATGGGTGCTGAAAATGTGACCATGGTAAGGTGTACAATAATAAATCCAGCAACCTTACTACCAGACCCATATCATGAGAGAATTAAAGACGATGAAGAAGATGAACATGATTGTATACAAATTACTGAATTATGTACAAAACCACACCCAGATATAGAGGAACAGCCTCTTAAAAAGCCTATTTGTTGATGGTTCATGTCAGAGACATGAAGATGGCAAACTAACTGCTGCCTATGCAGTATGTGAATTAACTGGAATAGTCGAAGCATCCTATTTACCAGGAGTCAAATCTGCACAAGTAGCTGAATTGATTGCGCTGATAAAGGCATGCAAAATTGGGAGGAATCAGAGAGTAACCATATTTACAGACAGCCAATATGGTTACGGGGTTGTGCATGATTTTGGCCAACTATGGATGCAGAGGGATTTCATGACTTCTTCAGGCTCCCCCATTAAAAATGGACAATTTGTAAGGGAATTGCTGGAAGCAATACAATCACCAAAAGAATTGGCTGTGGTGAAATGTGCCGCACAGCAGTCAGGAGATGACTGGGTGGTAGTCGGCAACAGATATGCAGATCTGGTGGCTCAACATTGTGCCAAAACCAGACTGTCAGTCAATAAGAGGGTGGAAAGAATGGGAATCAGCTGCCAACTTATGCTGTATATGCCACCTGAAACTTGGAATGACGTCAAGAAATTGCAGGATGAGGTTGATGAAAGTGAAAAGAATTAGTGGATCAAAGTGGGTTGTTCCCAAAGAAGAGATGATGAAGTATGGATCAGTGCGGATGGCAGACCAGTCATGCCAGACTGTTTACTCTCACAAATGGCTAGGATGTATCATGGAGACACACACATAGGGAGAGATGCAATGATTAGGCTGTTCAGACAAAATTGGTACAATCCCAAATTCAGAGCTGTTGCAGAGAGTCTTTGCCAGAGATGTCTAACTTGCCAGATGCATAATCCGGGGAGGAAGACAGTAATTGGATTTGGGAAAATTGGAAAGGCAGAGGGTCCATTTATGAGACTTCAGTTTGATTTCATACAGTTACCACCATGCAGAGGGCTGAAATATGTACTAGTCATAGTGTGTCTGTTTTCAAAGTGGGTGGAGGCTTACCCTACTAGGAGAAATGACAGCATTACAGTTGCAAAACTGTTACTACGAGAGCTCATTCCTAGGTTTGGTTTTCCAGTAACTTTGGAGTCAGATAGAGGAAAACATTTTAACAGTGAAGTGATCCAAATAATCTGTGAAGCATTCCAAATCAAACAGAAACTGCACTGTGCATATCGTCCAGAAGCTTCTGGAGTGGTTGAACAACTGAATGGCACTATAAAGTCAAGGTTGGGAAAAATGTGTGCATCCACATCATTAGAATGGCCAGACGCATTGCCACTTGTTTTAATGGGTCTCAGAAGCATACCTGACAGAATCACAGGATTGAGCCCACACGAGATAATGATGGGAAGAGCAATGAAACAAACACATGTCCCCACAAACAAACTGGTGAATATATCTGATGATATGGTATTGGACTATTGCAAAGGACTGGCTGACCTAGTGTGTACTGTCTCTCACCAGGTTGGAGAAGACGCAGTTTCCAGGCAGCCTGAACAAGAACATGATTTGAATCCTGGTGACTGGGTGGTAGTGAAGAATCACACCAGAGAAACGTGTCTATCACCTAGATGGGGCAGACCGTGTCAAGTCATACTGACTACGAATACAGCAGTGAAGTGTGCAGGAGTTCCTAATTGGATTCATGTAAGCCACACCAAGAGAGTACCAGACCCTGAGGAAGAGAACCCTCAGACAACACCAATCACTGAAGAAGCTGAAGGTTGCCCAGTTGAAGAATCTCAGGTTCGAGATTCAAGAGAAGCTGAAGAAGAACAACCGAGCACAAGTCAGGATTGGATACCAGTGGTAGAAGGTCCTGAAGTATACCACAGACCAAGAAGTCAAGCAAAATTGGAAGAAATTGAAGAAGATCAGATAGGCGAAGAAGAAGCAGTTCAGGAACAAGAAGAAGAGACACTAAGAGATCCTGAACAAGATCAGATAGGGAAAGGAAATTGGACTCAAAACAATGAAGACCTAATAGACTTTGAACAGGGACAGACAGGTCTAGAAGAATCCGGTCAGGCTGCAGAAGTTCACAGTGCAATAACCCCTGATCAGAACAAGTTAGATCAAGAAGAGTACAAAGAAGAAGAAAATATTGAAAAACATGAACTTGAAGAAATAAATCAAGAACAAGGTCAGTTATTGGAAACTCACCAAGGAGCTGTTGAAAAGAAACCAATCAGACCTGAAAAAGAGCAAACAGAAAAAGCAGTAATTGAAGAAAATGAAACAGTACTAAGCAGTGAAAATAACAAGATCTCTGAAGACGAAAATAAAGAAACAATACAAACAAAGAAAACAAGAAAAGGAGATCATTGGCTAAGTGTCATTAAAAGAGTAAAGTACCACATAACAACCAGAAGTGAAGATCCAGATCAAGTAAATGAAGTGACAAGTCAAACTGATCAAGAGAAAAAGTCAGGGAAAAGAAAAAGCAAAAGACTGAAACTTGTGAATAACAAATTCAAGGGTCCTGACTGGACTTATATCATTCTTGAAGATTTTGAAAGCTCAGAGTCAAGTGAAAGTGGTGACGAAGGAACAAGTGCAGAACTGACGTACGAGAAAGAAACAAGACCACCCTGACTAAGCAAAAGAATCATCTAAAGAAAAGAAGAAAAGATAAGAAGAGCAATCTTCCTTGTCGGAAAATGCCTGATGATAGAGTTGCTGGGAGACCAAAACAGAAATGTTGTAGAAGATGCTGTGCATTATGCATATGTAGTCTAGTGATGGTGCTTATAGTATGGTTAGTCCTGATTGTAGCAGTTCCTTACCTTTTGATAATAGATAAAAAGATTAATAATGAAACTAAAGGGAGGGCGGCAAACATGAAGGGCAATAGAGTAGAACTAATGGCAGAAGATGAACAAGAAATACATCATGAAATAGCTGATAACGACACTAGTTTAAACATTTTCACAAAGTTATTGTTTCAATATGTAGACACCATGGAAGTTAGTAATTGTTATGTCTGTATGAAGTTACCTGAATCAGTAGCAGAAGGTCTAACATATCATCACTTACCACTGACATATGGTATATCGTGTAGTGTATTAGCAAGTTTATTTTATAGAACAAGGAAACTTCAGTATTATTATTCAAACCTAGATGTGATATTTTCTGAGGTTCCGATTCGAAAGAGTATGAACCCAGTGCTTAGTAGTCAAGACGCACAGTTTATGGGAGAATTTTTCTTAACAATGAAATCAATAGACATAACACATGCACATAGACACAATCTAACATGTTCTTTACTTGAAGAAGAAAAGATATTTTTGAACTTAGTAGAAGATAGAAGACAGGATTTTCAAAGGAAAGCTTCTGAGCATAAGGCTCATTTACCACCTTGGGCTGAGAAAGAAGGGAGTTATACACCTGGCAAGGCTCAAGCTGCTATGGCTCTGGATTTCGTAAAGACAGGGAAAATTTGTCTTCATAGGTTAAAGACTGAATATAATAATGTTTTCATCGGTACCAGTGAGTGTGAACATAATTTCTTAATTCTTGGTGGTTGGGGAATCAAAGGAGGAGCGGATTCAGTTTTTCCTGGAATCTATTATGTGTGTGGGAATAAGGCTTACTTTAGGCTTCCTGCACAGTGGTATGGAAGTTGTTATTTTGGAATAGTATTTCAAAAGATATACCACGTAAAAAGAAACACTGGGAGCAATGAAAACAATAGCGAATTAACACGTAGTAAAAGAGCTAGTTTTTCAGAAATTGTAGGTGATATATTTGGTGCATTGATACCTTCAGTGGGAATAATTCTGAACTCAAGGAAGATATGTAAATTGTCTACAGTGGTTGATCGTTTATCAACGGATACTGCTGGAGGGTTTCTAATGATTAATGCGGAGATGGTTGCGATTAGATCTATGGTGATGCAAAATTGACTTGCTCTTGATATTATATTGGCGAAAGAGGGCGGAGTCTGTAAATTATTGAAGACGAAACACTGTTGCACTTATATTCCTGATAAGAGTGCAGAAATCGGAACGTATATACAGAATATAACAAAACTTGAGAATGAACTTAAACCACTGGAAGTTGACAGTGTATGGGAAAGATTGACAAATACTATCTTGTCAATTGGAACCTGGTTTGCTAATGTAGGGAAAGGACTTATAGGTCAAATATTAATACCCTTAGTAGGGATAGCAATAATAGTGCTGTCAATAAAAATATGGTGCCAATGCTGTAGAAAGAATGGAACATATAAGGTGACAGGAAGAGGAAAGAAACGAAAGGTAGATGAAATCGAACTTGAAGAATGGAGAAGTGAATTATACAAGAAATTAAAAGAAGATTGTAAAAATGGAAAGTGTAAAAATGAGAATGAAGTAATTTGCTAGAAGTTGGCATCTGATTGAGGGTAGTGTTTTGATGGCTCAGAAACGCCATCAGAGAGGGGATTGATGGAGCAAGGTTTCATGAACGAAACTTGCTTGTATTCAATCCTCCTCACAGTATTAATTTATTAAAAACTTGTATTGTTATTACTAACCTTTGCATTCACGACACGAAAGGGAAGGACGCTTGCTTATGTGTTTTACTAATGAATAACGCTTGTCTGTAATCCAAAATGGCCGCTAAAGCGCGGGAACCTCACTGCGCATGTCGCAACCCGATCACATGGTGTGACGTCTTTCTTTGCTTGGTGGGAAATTTCTGCTTCTGCGCAGTGTGCATTAAAATGGCTGCTTGATGTTTTCACATGCTTCAGCTTGCTCTCATGTCATTACTAAATTGTCGTTTCTTAACGCTACTAATGCGGGATAGAATTTATAATTAAATGGGAATAGAGTAGAAAAAGTGGGCATACAGTGAAACATTTTATTCTGTGATTTTAATATTTTCTTCTTGTACTTTTATTAGTTCGTAAACTTGGGCCTGGGTTGGTGACCTGAAACTCGAGAGGCAAATGGTTCTGCGCATGTGTCCTGTGTGCCTACCAAATGAAGTCAACCTGGACGTCGTCCAAGGCCGCGACCCGATGGCCGAAGATGCTGTACTCTTGCCTTTCCTGTTGCACATTGATACATTGTCTATGAAGAATGTTTTACATTTGTCATGAGACGGGTGGGAAATAAAGCGAATGTATTAATTTGAAGGGGCGGGAATTTAAAGACATTAGGCTTTACAATTTAGGCCAAATCGATATGGTGCGAGAATCCACCCCCTATCCCTGTCCAATCAGAAGTAGTGGTCCCATATTTTGGCAACATTAAGAGGAGGTACATGGGCGTAGAAGGGTATAACAGATATAGAATTAGCTAATTAGCTAGAACTCACTCTCAGAAAACACAGAAGAGCTCCAGACTGCCATGCTGATCGGTTGCTGACTGAATCCCTGTCCTGAAGAGGTCCTGAGGAGGGGGCGGCGGAGTCCATTAGAAGGGAGACACGGGAGAATCGAGGAGAAGCCGAGTACCAGAGAGGGGAACGGCGCAGGCGTCGTTATAGAGAGGTCACCGGTCCTGTCCTGATCCTGGAGGAGGTCTTTGCTCTTCATCCTTCCTGGGTCCTATTCTTTTCAAACTCCTTGGCTAATGGGTTTGGTTCTCGTAGGTAAATATAATGCAACCTTTAGTTGCGCTGCTGTCTCTATCCTCTCCTTTTCCTTAAAGACCGTCATTGATTAGTAATAATCATTTCTATGCTTTATCTTGGGTATTGCGATCAAGTACCGTGTGGTTCTGTATTTTACTCTGCTAAATCTTTAGATAAACATTTTAAAACTTCCTGACTCAGTGGTTATTTCAGGGTTATGTACTATAATGAATGTCACTCATTTTAAACTTCCCAATTAGCAAAGGATCCATTGGTAAGTCATTACTCTTCAATCAGAAGGTAATTGGTAGCAGGGACTTTAATAAAGAGTACAACTGACACCTCAGCGTAAGTATTAGCATAGTATGAATGTATGGGCCCAAGTGAGTGTTTTGTGTATGAATGCTGTTTGCTAATATTGCGCTGGATCACCAGGACTGCTTGAACATTCTTACCATCGCATCTCGTCCAATGTGTGCATGTCCATGGTACATCCTGGCCATGTGAGAAAGTAAAGAATCTGGTAATACTGGTCTTCCATCATAATAAACCCATATCTCCTCTTGTTCATTCTTTCTACAACCTATTCTTTTCCATTCTTCTTTTTCTTTGTCACTGACTTCTTCCTGCATTTGTCTCACCTCATCCCAAGTCTCGAATGTTGTGGTGAACATAAGGTGGCATTCTGTATTTCCTTTTTCAATGAGTACAGTAACGCGCTAATTGATCAGCGTATCTGTTTCCTCTTGTCACATTATCATCTCCTGATTGATGTGCAGCACATTTTACAACTGCAATTCTTTTTGGCAACTGCAAAGCTTCCAATAATTCCTATACAGTTTTTCCATTGCAAATTGGGGAACCTGAGGAGGTCAGAAATCCCCTTTGCATCCATAACTGACCAAAGCCATGTACGACACCGAATCCGTACTGACTGTCAGTGTAAATTGTTACTTTTAGACTTTTTGCCAATTTGCAGGCTCTGGTCAGAGCAATCAGCTCTGCAACCTGAGCAGAATTTACGCCTTTCAAACAGGACGCTTCTAGTGCTCCTGATAGAGTACAGACAGCATAACCAGCACACAATTCACCTTTTTCGTTTCTCAAACATGATCCATCACAAACAATTCACAATCTGGATCTTCCAATGGTTCATACTTAATATCAGGACAGGGCTTAGTGCAAAGTTCCGTCACTTCCAGACAATCATGTTCTGCTTCCTCTCTCTCTTCTTCACATCTTGAATTTGGTAACAATGTGGCAGGGTTCACAGTAGTGCATCTTACCACTGTCACATTTTCAGCACCTAGAATTACTCTTTCATATTTAGTAAGCCGACTATTTGTCATATGTTGAGTCCGAGTACCAGTTAAAAGAATCTCAACAGAGTGAGGTACATAGACCTTCACTGGGTATCCCATCACAATTGATTCGCTCTGTTCCAAACTTACACAAGTGGCAGCTACTGCTTTTAAGCAGCCTGGCAATGCTGCAGCCACTGAATCCAAGGTAGCAGAAAAATATGCGACTGGACGTCTTGCCATTCCGTGTTTCTGAGTTAAGACTGCAAGCGCACATCCATCTCTTTCACAACAGTATAATGCAAATTCTTTAGAATAATCTGGCATTCCCAAAGCAGGCGCTTGACAAAGACTGTTTCGCAATCGAGAGAAAGATTCCAAACTCTCTTCGTCCAGCACAATCGGATCCTTCACATCTTTTCGTGTTAACCTCTGTAGAGGTTTTGCAATCAACGAGAAACCACAGATCCATTGTCTGCAGTATCCAACCATTCCCAAAAACATCCGCACTTCCTTCTGATTTCGGGGTGGATTCATTTTCTTGATTATACTGATTCTCTCTGGTGTCACTTTTCTAAGTCCCTTTTCAATCTTGTGACCTAAGTATTGAACTTCTTGTCTACAGTATTGCAACTTTGATGGTGAAACCTTAAGTCCCCCTTCAGCTAGATGGTTCAGTAAATCAATGGTGTCTGTTACACATGCTTCTCGTGTTTTTGATGCCACAAGTAGGTCATCAATATACTGAACCAAAACAGAATTCCCAGGTAACTTTAAAGTCTCCAAACACCTTTTTAAGATCTGATTAAAGATTGATGGACTCTCAGTGTACCCTTGAGGGACTCGGCACCATGCCAAAACACGGTTTCCGAACTGGAAGGCAAATAAATATTGGCTCTCCGGATGTAAAGGGATGGAAAAGAATGCCTGACATAAATCAATAACTGTGAACCATTCGGCATCACAGGGAATTTGGTACAGAATTACTGCAGGATTTGGTACCACTGGGCAACATGGCACTACAATTTTATTCACTTTTCTCAAATCCTGAACTATTCTATATTTTCCATTAGGCTTTTTAATACCAATAATGGGTGAATTACAGGGACTGCTCAGTATTTCTTTTAAAATCCCTTGTTCAATCATCTGATCAATCACAGGTGTGACTCCAGCAATTACTTCTGGACTCATCCTGTACTGAGGGGTATTGGGATACACTGCTCCATCCTTCACTATTACCTGAATTGGATCCACATCTCTCATTAATCCAATCTCTCTTCCTGTGAAATCCCACACATCCGATCTCACTGTACTTTTCAATTCTTCTGGCAAATCTTCCTCCGACAGTAGTGAATATAATTCACTTACTTCTGACTCTCGTTGGGCCATCAATATTTTATATTCAACATCCTCATCCGGTGTCATGATTGCAACACCATCCGGTGTGCAATAAATAGTGCAATTCATTTTGCACAACAAATCTCTGCCCAAGAGATTAACAGGACTGGTATCACATACCACAAACCGATGCATGTCTTTAAAGTTTCCAATATGAACTTCTATTGGGGCTATGACAGGAGTTCTAATATGCTTGTTTGCAATGCCTACAACTTGGCTAGTTTCTCCCGAGAGGGGTAGGTTTGGGATTTCCGCTGCTCTCACATAGGAACGGGTAGCACCAGTGTCCAACAAGAAGGTGATATCTTTACCTTCTACCTTTCCATCAATAAATGGACCTGACTGATCTACCGCTAAAGATACCCCAAGTACGCACTCTTCCTCCCCCCCTCAGGCACCGTCATTGAGACAAATCCGAATCACTCTCACTACAACGCACCAAATACTGCGAAACTAATGGATTCTTACCAAACTGCTCTTCTCCTCGAAATCCCGAACTTGCACTGTACATCTGCATGTGAGTATTCACATTGTGAGGTATTGGTGGTTGTGGCACCTGTAACTGGGGAGTAACTACCTGCTGCTGCTGCTGCTGTTGATTCCCAATCACCTCATTCTGCATCTGTGGATTTAAATTTTGATTTACTTCATTACCCTTTTGTCCAGATCTACACTTGTTCTTCCAATGTCCCAACTTTCCGCAAGCATGACAAGGATATTTCTTTTTAGCCTCTTCCTTACTCATTTTAAACTTTCCTCGATTTCCACTGTTTGCCTGTCCTACCTGACCCTGACCTTGTTGTACATTACTAACTTCCTGTTGTTGTTCTGCTAATTTCACTTGTGCCCACATCATTTTTTCTTTTAATTTTTAAGCAGTGAATCAATATCATCACTACAATACTTTGCATATCTCAGAATCTTGTCAATTGACTTACTCTGCCAACATAGCATATGCTGCTGTATCATTGCACTAATTTCTGGTCTTAATCCATATACGAACCGATACACAAAATGTCACATATCCTTATCTCCAATATTCTCAAATCCACTATACTGCTTAAACACCTGCAACAATCGCTCATAATAAGCATGAATTGACTCTTTAGGCTCTTGAGTCGTTCTGTCGATCTTAACCCAATCTGTTTCTTTTGGAGAGATTTTTCCTTTCAAGAAGGTAATGACTTGATGATACTTTTTCATCACCTCTTCAGATGGTGCACCTGTTTTTGCATCTCTAGGATTCTCATCTTTTGGCCAATCAACAGTAATCTTACATTCTGTCCACAAATCAGCCGGAACCACTATCTCAAAAAGACCATCTAAATCTTTCAACAATACGTTTGAAACTTTTACAAATCTGTCTACTTGCTTATACCACTCAACAGGTTTCTCTCGTAATCTGGGGAAATCATTTGTAAATGACAATATATCCTGTCTATTCCAAGGTACATGAACATATCCTCCACCTGGAACTTCTCTCATGGGACAGGCTCTTTCTACCTGCTCGGTTTCTTTTAATGGAAACATAGAAGTTCCCTTTCCAGTCGTTTCTTCCTTCTTTTTCACCCATTTACTCCTCCATCTTTCTATAGTTCCCCATTTCTTCAAGATATTCATTAATTCCTTTATCTGCAGTCTCCTCCCTGAGGTTTTCAAGCTCTCTAAATCTTTGTCAGTGAAAGCCATTCGGTACGACTTCTGTAACAACTTCGATTTTTCTATATCTACACCAAATTCACTAGCCACTTCCGATAATTTTTCATGGAAATTCTTCGCTCTCCAAGTAATACTTTTACACAAAAACAACAGCTCTTCATCAGTATAGGGCCCCAATCTATCTGGACTTACTGTCCCAATAATCATTTCTTCTAGAGCTACCTTTAATTGACTCACATTCACACTCTTAGGTTGGGCTTCCGGCTTGGTCAATTCTTTTATCCAATTATTTAGCTCTTCTGGTGAGGGACCCGTCAAACTCCCTGCTATTGGAGTGGTACTTTGACCTAATTTCCTCGGGTCTAATTGGATACTTCTCTTCGGGGTCTCAGTCATTAAATTTCCAACTGGTAGATCTAACAGGGTGTTATTTTGGCCATCTTGACTCTCATTGTTTGTTATTGTAACAATGTCACTCCTTACACTACTTCTTGGAACTGCCAATGTTGGTATTTTCTGTAAGGTTGAGTTTTCCCCAAATAGCGGAACTACAGGACCAATAGTCACTGGTACTGTCAGAGCTTCTGCATTCAAGTTCAATTGATTCAATTTCTGTACTTGTTCCAATCTAGCCTTATTCAACAGACTTACTTCATTTTCTCTTATTATTGTAGCTAATTCAGTGACTTGAGGGGTTAATGGGGGGAAACATCCTAAACAACGAAGTTTAAATCACGACTTACCTGAACAACGAAGTCAGAACAACGAGGAATCCCGAACAACGAAGTCCTAAACCACGACTCTTCATTTCAACGAATTCCTAAACCACAACACTCCTAAACCACGACTCGGACTGCTGGGAGGCAAAACTATGCATGGCATCTCTCTGGAAAACGTGGCACGTTATTCTTCTTCTTGCTGTCCCCGACACTCCTAAACCACCCCATCTCTTTTCGTTTTAATTAGGGAGGCAAAACTATGCTTGGCATCTCTCTGGAAAACGTTTTTACGTTAATCTTCTTCGCCCTCCACCCCTTTTTGACCCTTGTAAATGGGAGTGCCTGGTCCTGGAATATTGTGTGGCACATCACTCTTCTCCGCCCCCCCACCCCTCTTTGACCCTTGGAAACGGCAGTTCCGCCAGCTGGCTGGCAACCAACGAGGCTTGCTAAGGCCTGACATTGCGTTCGGTTTGTGTGGAAGTTACTCCTCTCCGCCCCCTACCCCTTTCCTTGCTGGCGGACTCTAAGGAGCGTGGGGAAGCAGCCAGCTTTACTGTGTTAGGCCCGTAGATGGCACTGTTGGTTTGTTATTCAAAGATGAGAACTTGATCTGTGCAAAATACGACTGGTTGTCACATTTGAAGTGGTGAAAAAATTGGAGAATGGCAATTTATTAAATGTTTTAATTAAGTCTAATCATTTTACAAATGAAAAAATGATCAAAAATCGATTTTGAAAAAAAATATATTTTCGGAAAGAACTTGCTTTTTACTATAGTTAAAAAAAGTGCATTTTGTGTTATTTTAATTTAATTTAGTTAGCATTCTAGTCAAAATCGAAAAAAAAGAAGATGGATTTATATTTTATGGATTTTTAACGTACATTAGTGTCATTTTGTAAGTTCGTCAGTATATGTAAAAAACGATTTTTAAGATTGAAAATTTAAAGATTAAATACATAAAAATGTTTAAATAAAAAGACATGTTTAATATAATTAAATTTTTGTACCGTGTTTCAAACATGCGTTTAAGAGAACGTAGTGGTAGATTCGGGTAATATGGAAATTGATTATTTTTAGTGGTTTAGTAAGTAGTTGTAAAGAACGTAGTGGTTTAGCTTTGGTAGTGGTTTAGCCTTCGTGGTTAAGGCATTCGTTGTAAAAGTGGTAGTGGTTTAGTCATACATCCGTTAATGGGGTTACATTTACTATTTGCGGTGCACTTGGAGTCACCTCCCCTGAATTTTCTTCATATGGCGGAGGCCTTTTTGTCATGAATTCTTCTAATAATTCATCATCTGATTCATCCAAACCCTCTCTTGATGCTTCCATATTTTTCTTTTTCTCCTTGCATTTTGCTCCTGTTTGACTCTCTACTGTCAAAACTGGGTATAAACCTTCAGTCACTACAGCTCTTCTCCATTTTTTCATTTGATCCTCTCGCTTCTCAAAATGGGTAGCTCGAAAAAAATCTTCTATATTTTCTACCCCCTCTATCCTTTTCTCCCTCAAATGCTTCCTTTTCCCACTCTACCAATGCTTCATACTGTGTAAATCTAAGATTTGGCTCCAAAGAGTTCATCTTATCTCTCAAATTTTGCAAAATCCTCACATTAAACGTACCAAACTCAGGGAAAGCTAACATTCCGTCATTCTTTGTATATTTTCTCCAGTTTTCTAACCAAACACACGTATGGTACCCTTGTTCCATCATCATATAAGATGCACGCGTTTTCGGGGGTGGAATGGGAATTCCCTCTCTTGTCACAATCTGTTTTTTTAAAGAAATTCTTTATTATCTTTATCAAACCTATCTTGAGACTTTTCTATTAGTAAATTCTACCCGACAGAAACAACGAGACCTTTCCGTATTCCTCTTTTCCCTGTTTGTTAACTTCTATCCTATCCCAGCGCATCTCACACCAACCAACCAATCACAATAATCTACGCAGTTTCAGTCTTGTCCAATATCAGCGCGTCTCACACTAGTCAACCAATCACCACTCTGCTCGCCCCCGCTGTCTGACCAATGCCAGCACGGCTCTTGGTGACGTCAGTTTACTCCTGCTACTGACCCTCCCTTTACAATCTGCTCTTCGATACACACCCGCTGTATCCTCCAATACCAGCGCGGCACCTTTTGTGACATCAGTATCACTCCTGCTACTGACCCCTCCTTTACAAAATCTTACGGCAATATTTTCAGAATTTTTCTTAATCAAAATTGGTTAGTAACAACATATAAAGACGATGCTACTTTGTCTGCTCCGCTAATTAAAGAGATAATCTTCACCTTTCAAAGAGATTTTCTTACACTGCAAGCAATAATAACGACCAGCATTATTTCACTTTTCTAGCAAGCTCCGAAGTGACCTATTACTCCTCTAGGGATAAAACCGAGGTTTCACAAGAGGACCTTTTGACATACAAAAAGGGTGTCCGGTTACTCCTCCCGGAGATACTGCCAGAGTTTCAAAAGGTAACCCTTCACTATTACAGACTCTCCTCTTTCACACGAAAAGTTCCCTAAATATAATACCGACAGCCCTACCTAGCTTTTCAGTATTATCACAACAAACAAAGTACTTCTGCAGTGTGATTTCTTTACCACACTCTTCTTCTGCCTACGTCAGGCTAATTCCTTCCCGGGATTCCTCCGGCAACTCTTGTACCTGTACTTCTGGACAACATATAAACGGGACACTAACTCTTCAGGTTAAACATATAATGAATACTCAATAACCATTACCTAATTAATCAATAATTAAATCATAACTCTGCTACCAAGAAACTGATCCAGCGCAAACCCAGTAATTTGAACAGGGATGAACATTCAATATAATCACGTACTTTGGCCCATACACATACACACAAATCCCTGTTGCGCTGGTGTCAAGTTTGCAAATTTCTTTCAAAACTTTGCTCAGTTTATCAATATTTAGACAGTCCACAATTACACAATAAACATATTATTCAATTTTCCATCTACTTGGTCGATGGACCAATTAGTTGAAGAATTGAAGGCAATGGCAATTCTATATGAAGTTCTAATCATATACCTGACTAAAATAACCACAGACTCTTAGTTTGCAAATTATTAAATTTTATCTAACTCAAATGCATTAATCTTTGAAAACCTCATGAGAGAGAGTACAATCTAATCAAAACATCCAGCAAATAAACGATCTCTAAAAACGTATGTTGCATAGAGTGGATAGATAAAGAGACATCAGACAAATGCATTAATCAAAATTCATCAAATAGGATGGATAGATGAAGAGACAAAAGGTGCAAAGAAATTCGAATTATCAGAAATAGCAACCCAAATAATTTGAAAGTAGGAAAACCACCACCCAGGCCTAGGTAGCAGTAGGGGACCCCTGGACAGAGAGTCAGGGATCAAAGACTCAAGTATCAGGACAGGGATAGGACAGAAACAGCTAGGCCTCTCTGCAACCAGACGATCAACGGCGCATCCCTCTCTCTCCTCTCGTTCCTTCCGAAACTCGCACCAGACCCCACCCCTAAATCACCTATTCTTTATACCTTTAATACACATGTCCATCCCACTAAAGTTGCTAAAATCGCCTGTCCCAGCCACAGGATTGGCTGAAATTTAGGGCTGTATGGTCACCCTACCATTAGATCATGATTCTTTGACTACTCCATTGTTAAACTTCCGTTCCCACATATTCATTTTTTCATCCCCTTTCTCTCATGAGTATATGTGTAACAATCAAGGAACAAAAATTAATACATTCAACAACTACAGAATTTTCTCATGAAGACACTGGAGTTGGCCGCATGTCAAGCATATTGTCCTTCACAGAGTGATGCTCTTTCAGCTTGTTCAGCAGTCCAGCCACTTGGTCACGTGCTTTATGCGTGTTTCCCATTCCTCCCTCTACAGTCGTGGCAAGTTAATACAAAATGGGGCACTCGTTCATTACTGAAAAAACGGGAAAACAGACATTTATTAATTATGTGAAAATGTAATCTTCTCTGTTAACCACCCACCTTATCTCTATTCCAATTAATAGTTAACCTAGCATAGCATAAGCAGAAAAGCAGCATTAATTATTTGAATAAAGCAACACACGTCATGCTTTTTATTCTATATTCATGCGGCCTTGCCATGCGAGCCTTTGTATCTCATTCCATACAGCAATATTATCACATTTCCGGTTATTTACATATATGTTAGAATTAATTCATGCATATTGCAAAGCAAATCTCCCGTGTGTGATGTGAGGGTGCACGTTAGTATATATTCACTACTTACAGTTAGTACATGTTACAGGGGTACTCAGTACGAGCAGGTTTCTTTTCGCGAAATCCTGCTCCATCACTGCATATTAATGTTGTTATTAAAAATGATTAGGCTCGCTAAATGGACAAGAGATGTTACAGCTTAGTATAAGCTTAATCTGGGAATAGATGCTCCTAGGTCCTCAAGTGGAACACATTCCCAAGCTTACAAATCAGAGTAATACTATTAACTCAACAATCCATGTCTCCAACGATGTTCTTATGGAGGGTGATAGTCACTCGTTAAACTATAATCTGATATTGAAGTACTGCCTTCCCCATTTCTATACAGAACCGTGGCTGTGTTTGTATTATACTCGCCAGCCACGGTTTAACTGTGAAAAATAAACCAGGGTTTTCGCAGCTGTAATCCTACTCGACAGGACGCTGCCTGCCTTGACACGCAGTCTGTTCTGCAACACCTTGCATGTCGCTCTCGTGCCTCCATATAGCACTTCGCTAGTACACTGGGAGTACTACCCCACTAAAAAGAGGAGATGGACGTGGGTAAATAAAGAAGAGATGTCTTCAGGTAATCTTGAAAATGCTTTATTAGCAATGACAGCTAACACCACTGGAGTGCATCCTTCCTCGTTGAAGTACGAACAACTAATGACTGTTATTGTCATTCGTGCTTCAAAGAGGAATTAGTATGCACGAGAATGCAGAATTAAAAGTACACATGTTTTCCAGTGTAACCGTGTACTGAGCGCATGCAGTAGGTCAAGTGCGCATGCTGAAACAATGAAATACAAGCACAGCAAAAGAGAACATGCGTATGCATGAACAGTGGGGTTAAGAGTGTGAGCATATGTTCCTCCCTTCCGAGTAGTCTGTTTTTAGCAAATAGGGTAAATCCTTTTTATGACACAGCACAGTAGTCCAAGTTGGTTGAAGTGAAAGTAGTTATTTTATTTTCATTCACCGCTTTATTGAACCATTTCATTCTTTTTTTAGCTTATTTGATGGAAGGTGTTTAAAAATAGAAACATCCCATTCACCGCTTTATTGAACCATTTCATTCTTTTTTTAGCTTATTTGATGGAAGGTGTTTAAAAATAGGAAACAGCCGACACGTGTTTCGCCCTATGTGGCAAGTTGAGCCAGGGCTTTCTCAAGGCTAATCATTGTGTTCAAGAGACATACGGTCTGATGAAGGTAGAATACATTTCAGGTTGTTTCAAGGTAACATGTGAGAACATCCAAAATTTCAGGTTTTTAGATAAGTTGCGGGAGCGCCTTGGTTACGGATTTATCCCAGGACTTATCTGAAAACCTGAAATTTCAAAGGAATGGCCCTAGCTTTGTGAATGATGGGAATTGCATTGGCATTCAATTTGATAACATGTTCAACTCTGGAAATTTTTCCTATTTTGGAAGTAAAAATATCAGGAAATTCAGAGATAATTTTAGAAGATACATCAGGAAAGTCAAGAACACTTTTAGTAAATTCATTCTCTGAAAATTGTGAGATGGAAGAAACACAAACATCATCGTTAATTTGAACAGGGTTATCAGAGCCAGGCACCAACTTAAGACCCATTTTGGCCAAATCCTGCCATCCTACGATATTCTTCCCTCAGGGAGCAACATAAACTTTTGTTACAATTTTACGTCCTAGACATGTTATAGATTCAAGAAAATAACCTAGCATATCAATGATATGATCACCATAGGCCTTGGTAATGATGTCTAAAGTCTCTAAGGATTTGTGAGATGACCAATGTTTTTCAAATAGGATATCTGAGACAATAGTGACAGGTGCTCCAGAATCTGCCATCATGTCAAGAACATGATCACCAACAGTAACCTCACAGAAAGGATCTTTGACTCTATGAGTAGAAGGTGTTAAAGAGTGAGAGTCAATAGAAAGCACGAGTCTCTCTACATCATTAGACAATGATAGATTTAAATCCGAAGTTGAATTGTTTAAGTTATCAGTAGTTTGAAGACTGCTAACCCTAATCACTTTCTTACTTCTACAAACCGTTTGAAAATGACCTATTTTGTTACAATTAGTACATTTTTTGCCAAGAGCAGTACAAACAGGACTATCTCCAAGATCGGATCTGGAACCGCACCTGTAACAAAATGAATTAGTTTTGTTTTGTTTGTTTTGAAAATGTTTCTGAAACTTGGACCTGTAAGAAACAGTATTAACAGTTGAATCAGGTTGTATGACATTAACAGAAGTGACATTTTCATTAGAAATACATTTGGAAGTAATAATGGATCTTTCTATGCCCTTTACCATATCAATAACTTCCGCCAAAGAGGGATCCCTGCAGCTAAGTATGCGCTCTTGAATTTTCTTGTGATAACAACTGTAAATAAACTGGTCTCTGAGATGATAATCTAATGCAGCCCCAAAATTGCAATTTGCAGACAAGTTTCTTAATGCTGAAATGAAATCCTCAATTGACTCATCCGAGTTCTGCTTTCTTTTCATGAAATTGAATCTTTCTAACATTACACTTGGTTGCTCAAGAAATTTTTTGTTCAATCTTTGTACAGCATCAGAATAAACATTCCAGCCAACCCCTTCACCAGGTGGAGGTAGAGAAACAGGAAGATTGTCAAAGATTTCACGTCCTGCGCTGCCAAGATAATTGAAAAGAATTGCTAATTTGTGTTTAGGTGAATAATTCTCAGCATCAATTGCTACTAAATAATTTTCAAATGAGCGGGACCAAAGTTTCCAAGTTTCTCTTGGTTTACCTGGTTTGGGAAGGAAATGTTCTAGCTGGAATAGTTGTTGAGAGGAAGCCATTTAGCAAAGAAATAAAAGTTTCTTGTAATAAACAAGCAAAACAGTACCTTGTATGTAGAAAATAGAAGCTGGAAGTGCTTCGATCAAGAGACACGTAAAACTAACAGCTGAACATCCGTTGATGTGAATTTCTGTAAATAAACATTGTTGCACGCGTGGTGGGCGTGTTTAAGTTGAATGCAGATAAACCCCAAACCAAAATGGCCACCGCACGTCAAACTCCGTGATGACGTAATGCGTAGCGGGGCTCCGAGGTTTTGGAAAGGGACTCCGGATCGAGGAAGAGGAAGTAATTGAAGCGGGCGGGGCCCGTTGCTGTCAAATCAGGTGCCGGATATCATAGGAAGCAAAAGAAGTGGGGCCCGTTGCTGTCAAATCAGGTGCCGGATATCACAGGAAGCAAAAGAAGTGGGCGGGGTCCGTTGTCGTCAGAAGAAGTCGAAGAACAACGCCGCAGATCAGCCGCCGAAGAGTCCAGCCAGAGAAAGATGAAGGCAGCAAAAGAGGCACAAATTTGGTGGTGAAAGCTTGAGAAACTCGTCGCCAGATGAAAAGAGGAGATGGACGTCGGTAAATGAAGAAGAGACGTCTTCAGGTAATCTTGAAAATGCTTTATTAGCAATGACAGCTAACACCACTGGAGTGCATCCTTCCTCGTTGAAGTACGAACAACTAATGACTGTTATTGTCATTCATGCTTCAAAGAGGAATTAGTATGCACGAGAATGCAGAATTAAAAGTACACATGTTTTCCAGTGTAACCGTGTACTGAGCGCATGCAGTAGAACAAGTGCGCATGCTGAAACAATGAAATACAAGCACAGCGAAAGAGAACATGCACGAGAACATGCGCATGCATGAACAGTATTCAGCATGCGCATGAATGAACAGAATTCAACCTATTACACCCACACAAAAACTCTTTACGTAAGCCGAAGTTAAATACGCAATACTTTATCCCAGATTTGCTTACCTACAATGCAGAGTACGGGTGCTCTGGGTCCGTTCATTTCACCGTGCAAACAAGACACTGTAAAAATGCGCAGCGTTATATTTCCAGGGAACTAGACGTGGTCTGCGCGACAACGCTAACGTGCTGTGACGTAGGAGGGTGTGTCTGTATCGTACTGGTGTCAGAGCTCTATTCCGCAGCGGATGCCATCTTGGAGACAATGGCTTAACTATATGGATATAGCTAGCTGAATTCAAAGACTACAATTATGTGCTAATTGTTGCCAGGACATGGTTCTTCCAAATATGCGGACCATATTCTGATAAAAACAGAATATTGTATGCTGTACCTTCACATATACTACGCCCAGTATGTAAGTACCCCTCTTGTATCAAAAAATGTTAACCACAGTACGGGTACTCGAGGTTGGCTCATTTCGCCTTGCGAACATTAGACGCTAAAGACCGCGCGGTGTAATAGGTCCTAGAAACTAGACATGGTCGGCGCAGAACCGCTAACCTGCCGTTACATGGAGTGGTATGTCAGTATGGTAATTGTATCGAAGCACAAGCCCGCAACGGGAGCCATCTTGAAATGAATGGCTTGACTATGTAGGTAGGGCTAGATGAGTTCGGACATTAGAACTATGTTCTTATTGTTGCCCGAGATTATTGTTACCAAAGCTTAGTCCATCTAAATGTGCGAGCACTATTCTTTTGTGAACAGAACATTACATACTGCCCTTTCTCATAGGGTAATTGAGGTATGTCAGTCCCGTATTAGTATCAATGGTATGCACCACCATCAGTGCCATCTTGGAATGGGTAACTCCCTAATATGGCATATACAAAGAATTAGGGGTATGTTGTTCTATCATGTTCAATATATGTGCCTTGTAGGAGTAATAATATAAGATTGAAAAGTGTCTTGCCATGTACAATGAAACCATTTAACCTATAATGCAGCCTTCTATGTTATTATAGTTTGTGAGCTAATAGCAAACAGGCTAGCCGATGACGTATTCTTAATGGGCTGATCTACTGCGCCCACATTGGCTATTCTGAATATTACATCTGTCTCACTGACTAGTTTCTGGAAAATGGTTAATAAAGGTAGGTCGTAAACACTGCATAGTTTAATACCATCATATCAGAATCAGGGCATCAATTTACTACCAGTGACATTTCATCTGAAATCCAACACACCATTATATATCACTATGTCTCATCTGAGAAGGGTTTATTTCATTTCTGTGTTATGTTCCAGATAATCTCTTTGTTGAGTCCTTCCTTAAACGTATTCAAAGAGAAAATCCAAAACGTTTCCCTCTGTTTGCGGATCTGTTCTGTAGATACACCTGCTTTTGATCTTACTTTCTCCAAGATGTACCATTTTAGATCTATGTCAGAGTGATTTTTGTCATAGCAATGTTGTACAATGGGAGCAGTCATCTTACCTGTACGGATTGCAGACTTGTGTTCACTATACCTCACACGAAATTCCCTACCTGTCTCCCCAATATACCCAAATTGCATGGGCATAATAAGATGTAAATTATATTCTGGCTTCTGCAGTTGGTCATGTCTTTAAGCTTACCTCTCTTACCTCTGTATTCCCAACAGTCAGTCACAATGGCGATATCACATGCGTGGCAAGAGCCACATTTGTGATTTCCCATAACTGGTGTTAAGCTAGTAATTGTCTTCTGGGTGCTCTTAGTGCCATGTCTGTCCCTAGTATGCACTAGCATGTCTTTAAGGTTGCGGTATCTTCTATATGCTACTCTGGGAAGCTGTCTTTGGTCCTCTTCATCATGGACATTCAGTATTTTCCAATTTTTATTCAAGATGTTTTTTATTTTGAAGTTCAATTGTGAATGATTAATGACACACACGATTTGGTCGCTGGGTTCTCGAGTTGTCCCTTGTAACAGCGCATCCCGGTTGTAATATTTAGCCAGTTTGAAAGAAGTTTTAACTAAACGGTGGGGATACCGTAGATCCAAAAGTCGTTTCTTCAACAATTCTCCGTGCCTGTTGAAATCTTTTATATTCGTAAGAATTCACCGAATGGAATCGAATCTTTTTGGCTTGGAGGATGAAAACTCTGATGTTGAAGAATCGTGTTTTTTGCTGTCGGTTTCCTAAAGAAACCTAACTGCAATTCACCTATCTGCCCAGAGATAAGTATGTCTAAAATTTCCACCTCTGAGGTACTGAATTTGGCCGTGAATTTGAGGTTGGCATCACTGGCATTGAGCCATGCAATGTATTCTTATAGCATCACAGCATCTCCATTCCATACGAAAAAGATATCGTCTAAAAGACGTCTCCACGTTTTAACATGCATCAGCTCATACTCACCCATATAAATATTTGCTATGCTGGGGGCACAAGAAGCCCCCATGCTCGTACCTTTAATCTGTTGGTAAGTTTGTCCATTGAATTCGAAAAAGTTGTTAAGAAGGACCACTTCAAGGCATTCCAGAATGAAGGCGTCTGGTCTATTACCCGGTGTTCTTTCAAGAAGGGATGCTACAGACTGTAACGCTTGACATTGAGGAATGTTGGTATAAAGTGCCTCAATGTCAAGCGTTACTAAGACCTCACATTCAGGGTTAAAGGGCATGGTCTCGATTTTGTCAATCATATCACCGGTATACCTGATGTATGATTGGTAGTTCTTGGTCAGTGGGCATAAAAAGGTGTCTACATACTTGGACAGGGACTCGGTACTGGCTCCTTTGGTAGATATGATCGGTCGCAACGGTGGATCATCAATGCTTTTATGAGTTTTGGAACCACATAGAGAGCTGGTACCACCGGATTGGTCTTAATAAGGTAAGCATGTTCTTGTTGGCAAATATGTCCTTCCTCAAGTGCTCTCTTAGTTATTCTTTGGATGTGGGCATCTAATTTGCCAAGTGCAGAGGAATGTGCTTTCATGTAGTGTTCAGGTACAGCTAACATATTGTGTATCTTACTGTCATAGCTTACTTTGTCCATCACTACTATTCCTCCCCCCTTATCACAGGGCTTGATGACTATCTTTTGATTTGCTTTAAGTTTATTTAGAGCCAAATTTTCACTGGGTGACAGATTGTATTGGTTGTTAAGGGGATTTTTTGTGATGCGTTGTACTTCATTCAAGACTGTCTTCTCAAAGATGCTGACTTCCGGGCCCACCATCTCTAGTGTAGGTGTAAATGTTTTTTTTTGGGCCTACATTTGGATAGATTGTCTTCATTTTCTTCTACAGGGTGATGCATGAAATATTTTTTAAGCCTCACCTTTCGAAAGAAAGCAAACATGTCTTGATGGAGTTTATAAGTGTCACATCTGGTACTAGGGACTGAGATCTCATCCTTCGTCAGTACCACCGATGATAGATTAAAGATGGGTAAAGAGTCATCTGTGGTTATATGGTGCTCTACTTTGCCTAGGATCTCCAATATTGTTGATTCCTCGTTTTGAGGTAGGGTTGCTGATGTTGTGGGTTCATCTGCTGATAATCGCTTCTCCCCCTGTTTCGTCCCCTCTGTAAAAAAGGAGGTTGACTCTGGTGAAACTGCTGGTTTCCTTGTCTCCCTCTATTGGCCCTATAATTATACTGGGCTTTCGCAGATGTGTTTGAACTATCTCCATCAGAATAAGTGGAGTAAGTATCGGAAAAGGTAAGAACTTTCCTCCTGGTGTTCCTACTCTGATTATGGTAGTTGGTACTTTGGTTCCAGTCCTGGTAGTAGGTGGTGCTGAGATAGGGGTACGCTCTTTCTTGAGTGTGCCACCTTACGTCTTTTCTGAGTTTCTCTGTCTTTTTTCCTACTAGATGTTCTTCAAAACATTTCATTTCATTGCCCTAGATTTACTCTGTTTTAAGGAAATAAGTTGTTTTTAGACGATTTGATTTAAAAATCACTTAGAAACTTCATGATTTTAGTTGTATTTCAATGTTGCACGATGTATGAATTTGACATTTTAACCTGACCCGCACTTTAATTGCCGACCGCGCCTACGTTGTATCATTGTTTCACGAACAGCTGCTCCCTGACGGTCCCGCAAGTTAGGGCGGGCCGCCATTTTTCGGTTAGCGCTCTAGTTGCCTGAGCCTTCACGTTCACGTCAACACTACAAGAGGGCATGCTGACGCGACCGCGCAGCGCTGCCCAAAGTTAAATGTAACTGGGAACGTGTAACTAGCTCTGGAGTGTTTCTTATACTGCCACCTAGATTTACTCTGTTTTAAGGAAATAAGTTGTTTTTAGACGATTTGATTTAAAAATCACTTAGAAACTTCATGATTTTAGTTGTATTTCAATGTTGCACGATGTATGAATTTGACATTTTAACCTGACCCGCACTTTAATTGCCGACCGCGCCTACGTTGTATCATTGTTTCACGAACAGCTGCTCCCTGACGGTCCCGCAAGTTAGGGCGGGCCGCCATTTTTCGGTTAGCGCTCTAGTTGCCTGAGCCTTCCCGTTCACGTCAACCCTATAAGAGGGCATGCTGACGCGACCGCGCAGCGCTGCCCAAAGTTAAATGTAACTGGGAACGTGTAACTAGCTCTGGAGTGTTTCTTATACTGCCACCTAGATTTACTCTGTTTTAAGGAAATAAGTTGTTTTTAGACGATTTGATTTAAAAATCACTTAGAAACTTCATGATTTTAGTTGTATTTCAATGTTGCACGATGTATGAATTTGACATTTTAACCTGACCCGCACTTTAATTGCCGACCACGCCTACGTTGTATCATTGTTTCACGAACAGCTGCTCCCTGACGGTCCCGCAAGTTAGGGCGGGCCGCCATTTTTCGGTTAGCGCTCTAGTTGCCTGAGCCTTCCCGTTCACGTCAACCCTATAAGAGGGCATGCTGACGCGACCGCGCAGCGCTGGCCAAAGTTAAATGTAACTGGGAACGTGTAACTAGCTCTGGAGTGTTTCTTATACTGCCACCTAGATTTACTCTGTTTTAAGGAAATAAGTTGTTTTTAGACGATTTGATTTAAAAATCACTTAGAAACTTCATGATTTTAGTTGTATTTCAATGTTGCACGATGTATGAATTTGACATTTTAACCTGACCCGCACTTTAATTGCCGACCGCGCCTACGTTGTATCATTGTTTCACGAACAGCTGCTCCCTGACGGTCCCGCAAGTTAGGGCGGGCCGCCATTTTTCGGTTAGCGCTCTAGTTGCCTGAGCCTTCCCGTTCACGTCAACCCTATAAGAGGGCATGCTGACGCGACCGCGCAGCGCTGGCCAAAGTTAAATGTAACTGGGAACGTGTAACTAGCTCTGGAGTGTTTCTTATACTGCCACCTAGATTTACTCTGTTTTAAGGAAATAAGTTGTTTTTAGACGATTTGATTTAAAAATCACTTAGAAACTTCATGATTTTAGTTGTATTTCAATGTTGCACGATGTATGAATTTGACATTTTAACCTGACCCGCACTTAAATTGCCGACCGCGCCTACGTTGTATCATTGTTTCACGAACAGCTGCTCCCTGACGGTCCCGCCAGTTAGGGCGGGCCGCCATTTTTCGGTTAGCGCTCTAGTTGCCTGAGCCTTCCCGTTCACGTCAACCCTATAAGAGGGCATGCTGACGCAACCGCGCAGCGGACGCGCGCAGCGGGCGCGCCAAAGGTAAGCCCGTCTGCGCCCGTCCGCGGCTGGACTGCGCCTTGCGCCAGTCCCCCTGGTCATTCTCCGCTTACTACCTACTCTAAATCAATGTTGTTGAATTTTCGACATAAAGGTGAGCGCAATTTATGTCAGCCCATTTTTCAGAGCACTGACTTCCAGATACAATGTTGTCCCGTGTGTAGTTTCACTTTGGGTAACGGTCATTCACATTCTCACCCCTCTAACACTAACAAGGTGGTTCGGTTCAGCACACGTTTCGGTAATAAGCGTACCTTAACTTGTGTTTTACTGAACACTAGATCACTTCCTAAACATAGATACGAACTCGCTGATTTTATTGAACTTTACACGCCAGACATACTATTCCTTACAGAGACATGGACTCATAGTACCTCTGAACCAGATCTAAATGTGGCCATACCTTCTGGCTACGATCTGTTCAGAATTGATAGAGAAGGACAAAGAGGGGGAGGGGTGGCTATTGTTTATCGTTCTTATATCATAGCCACTTTCTCTGATATTCCCCAATCAAAGGAGGAGGCCATTTTGTTCACTTTCAAAGCTACCAATACCTCCATTTTCAATGGACTGCTAGTCTACAGACCTCCTGGGCCCAGGAAACCTTTCGTTGAATCCATCACAACAACTATGGAATCTTGTATGGTACACTCCAATTTCTCTGTGCTAGGTGATTTTAATTTTCATCTAGAATCTACCGAAAGTGCGGAAACAAAGAATTTAATAGATCGACTAAACAGCCTCGGCTTAAAACAAATTGTTACAATGCATACACATATTGGCAATCATACCCTGGATGGCATTTTTACTAATCACGCACAGTTAAATTTTACCAAGACAATACCCCTGCCCTGGACGGATCATTTTGCGGTCTTTTTTGAAGTTCATACTAATGGATCTCCTATCAGAACCCAGTGTATAAACAGGACAACGATATCACGTCCTTGGAAGCAAATAGTCAAAACCTTGAAATCGCTTTGCTATCTCAGAGCCCCCTTACAGATACCGATCCCGATCAAGCAGCGGCAAATTTCCACCGCTGGATTGACCAGGCAATCTCAAGACTAGCTCCAGAAACTAGTACACCAACAAGTAAAAGATTGACATCAGCTCCATGGTACAATAATAAGCTAAAAGATTTAAAGAAAATTTGCAGAGCCAAAGAACGATACTGGAGGAAGGATTACTCGGAATTAGGCAAAATACAGTATAGCGAGGCTTTATTAAAATATAAAGAAGCAATAATTGCTGCAAAATCTACTTTCTTTACTGAGAAAATAATGGCCTCTAAAAATACACCCAGAGAACTGTTTAAAACAGTCTCTAAATTAGCCACCTTCGGTAATACCAAACCATTCAAATCCACCAGACAGTTCTGCGATAATCTCGCCGAGTTCTTTCATGACAAGGTGGTCAAAGTATATGATGAGTTCTCTAATAACACCAATGGCATCAGAACAGAAGAGCATAACAACAACAGATCAAATAACCAAGTACAATTGCAAGAGTTCAATCCTCTAACACAGGATAGAGTTGAAAAAATAATTATGGCAACCAAGTCAGGTTCTCCACTGGACCCCTGTCCGGCTATGATCTTTCACATGGTCCCCAATACTGTCGCATTTTACTTGACTCCTCTTCTGAATAACATCCTCAATTTAGGATATTTCCCTGTTGGGTGGAAAAAGTCCATAGTACGACCTATTATAAAAAAGGCGACTCTCGACACCTCGGAAGTTGCCAGTTATCGTCCCATTACCTGCTTACAGTTTCCGTCAAAAATTTTAGAAAAAGCACTAAATGAGGAATTGCTGTCTTTCATAGAAACTAACGACAAACTTGATCCAGCACAACATGGATTTAGGCCACGGCATAGTACTGAATCTGCATTGATTGCAGCTACTGAAAATCTACGTGTCGAACTAGATCAGGGAGGGAAGGCCATACTAATTTTGCTCGACTTGTCGGCCGCGTTTGACACGGTGGATCACCTTATACTTCTTCAGCGGTTGGCCGAAATAGGTGTCACTGGCAAAGCAGCAGATACACTTCTGTCATATCTTACTAACAGAGAACAATCTGTAATACTGGACGAACATAAATCACTCCCTTATGCTATGCCATGTGGGGTACCTCAGTGATCGTCACTTTCCCTGACCTTGTTTAACGTATATGTTACCCCATTGGCTAAACTTATACGCTCCCTCGGTTTCTCTGCCATCTGCTATGCGGATGATACACAAATTGTTGTCTCCCTAACTTCAAAACCAGAGACGGTGGCTGCACGTTTTAACCTCTGCATGAGCCATATCATTAGCTGGATGCAGGATAACTGCTTGAAATTGAATACCGGGAAGACTGAAGTAGTTACGTTTGGAAGGGATACTTCTTTCTGGAATTCCACTTGGTGGCCAGGAACAGCAGGGCCTTGCCCCCAGCCCGTGAAGAAGGTAAAAAACCTTGGAGTCCTGATTGACGACCATCTATCACTGTCAGACCAGGTTAATAGTATTACTTCCTCGTGTTTTTACACATTAAAAATTCTTCGGAAGATCCTTCCTTTTATTCCTATGCCCCTCAGGAAGACGGTTGTCACTGCCTTGATTCTGTCAAAAATCGATTATTGTAACTCGCTCTATCTTGGAGCTAAAAAGACTGTGATACATAAGCTGCAGACTCTGCAAAATGCTGCCGCTAGGCTATTACTAAAACGTCCTAAATTCAGTCCTATAAGTCAGGTCATCCGGGAACAGCTGCATTGGCTACCAAGTTTGGCGAGAATTCAGTTTAAATCTATGTGTATAGTACACAAGACCCTGTATGGGGCAGGACCTGCCCAGATTAGTCAATACATCAAGCGCTACACCCCACAGAGAAGCCTTCGCTCGGAATCGGCGTCACTGCTTGTAGTGCCGAGAATAAAGACACTGAAGTGGGGTGGCAGAAGTTTCAGATATTTATCCCCTAGACTATGGAATTCCCTGCCCCTGCATCTTAGAAATCAAAACAATTTGCTACAGTTCAGGAAGGAACTTAAAACCTGGTTATTCCATTTGCACTAAACTGGCTGGTTGCTCTTCCGGTACACCTTCTTTAGGCAGCAAGCGCTAAGACGCCATGGCATACATGCGCTCTATAAAAACCCCCATTTCATTTCATTTCATTTCATTTCATTTCTAATCTTGCCTTTGCTTCGTCTAATGCAGTCATTGTCTTAAGTTTTTCTTCCATATCAGCTATTTCTTGGCTGAGTACAGCCATCACTTCTTTAGCCGTTTCTATGATTAAAATCATCCAGTCCCTGGAGCAGCGGTTCGCAATTTGGGACCACCGCTCCAGGAACTTACGTATCTCTATGAACAAGGCTGGAACATTGCGTACTCTGAGTCTCGATGGAATCACACCAGCTCTTAGATATTCTAACATAAAATGTGCGTGTGATTCCATCCTTTTAAGTTTTTCCCTTCATGTTCTTCTCTCCTCTGCAGGAGTGTTATCAAGAGGCGCTTGTTAGTTACAATAGATTTTTGTTTACTGTTGGGCACTGTTAAATTAGACAATCTAATTGAATCTTCACCATGAACATGAAGCACTTGAGGATGGGAGAGAGTCGCCTGTACCAGGTAAACCGAACTGTTGCTAACTTCAAGGCCGTACAGCTGCATATTTCTTTGTACAACGCTAGGAACCTGGGGAGTCTGCCTGCCCCCACAGAACATCGTCTTCTGATTGGACCGTTGAGATGGAGTTGATGGGACAAAGCTCCCAGAACCTTCTACTGTATAATAATTGTGTGTTTCAAAGAACAGTTTAGCAGATCCTGTTCTGACTTTGTGGAGAGAAGACCATTCTTAAACTCGCTGCTTCTCCTTGCCCAGGGTGTTGAACTTCGAGCTTGGGCACCCATGCCTTTCCCTTGAACCATAATTTGGTTCTTCTGATGCTGACACCTTCCTCTTTGCACTTCCTCTTTTCACTTTTGATGCCTTATTTTGAGTAAGGAAATTCCTTTATGGAACCATTTTATTTCTTATTCTATGCTCTCTATGTCATCATATTTTGCAACTTTTTCTTTATAATATACAAATTTAGGTTGCATAATCATATTGATATACACACCTTTTCGGATACATTGACCCACTAAATGATTGCCTTGTAACTTTACTTAATTTTCTAATAAACCTTCATGGTTTGGATACCCTCCTCCCTGTCGAGTAGAGCCACATTGGTTTCACTGTAATTGAAATGTGTTGCTGATGCAAGCTCCTTCCATACGCTTCCAGTTGACATACGACCTGTGGAGGATCCTATACGACGAACATGCTAAAATATTTAGTCACAGAGAGACCTGCCAGATCAATTGTTAGCTTTACGGGATAGTTTGCCATTGAATTGCAAGGAGCTAGAACATTCCGGAAAAGATCCAGAACCTGTCAAAGTACAGTTGCAAGTTCCAAAGTGTGAATGTTAAGCTTCTGGTGTTTGTGTTGATAATGTGTGTCTCGCTTTGTGGTGACCAGTATAAGTCCAAGAAGGCTGAGAGGGCGTGGCTTGCGCAGCAATGATGGTGGCCCCGTTTTAGTTGGCTCCACTATATTCACCCTGGAATCCTTCACTGATCCTGCTTCTCCTGTTCAATCCGCAAGTTACTGTCTACTATTAGGCTGGCCCACATCGTTGCGACTCCGGAGGGCCATTGGGGCGCTACGCCCTTTGACTACGGCATTCTTCCTGTCGGGAGCCGGAGGTGCAGGCAGGTTGTTGCTGTTTACCCTACATTCTGCCATCCACCGTAAGCCCTGACCGGAACACCATACAATAGGTGAGCCGCCCACTTTGGAACACCCTGTCCCTTCACCTCAGGTAATCTGCATCATTGACCCAGTTCAGGAAGGACCTCAAGACCTGGCTCTTCGACTGAACCTCCACACCCAGACGGATCAGCAGCCCCCCCTCAGCGCCTTGAGACCATGATTGACTGATTGAGTACTGTTGATGGGCCCC
Organism: Calotriton arnoldi; assembly: GCA_963921515.1. Taxonomy (NCBI): domain Eukaryota; kingdom Metazoa; phylum Chordata; class Amphibia; order Caudata; family Salamandridae; genus Calotriton; species Calotriton arnoldi. The sequence goes on from CAWUFW010002613.1 coordinate 950,373, forward strand.
TGCTGTCCCGAACACCGCGCCCTCTCCCCAGAGGCCCCACACCTAGAGGCACTGGCAGGTCTACTGCACCAACCGGGCCCGACCGACCCGCCGGCACATCACACAGCCGCTAACTGGCGTAGTGTGCACCTGACCTACCGTTACATGAGGCCTCTGTGCTGCACCAATACCCTCTTGCTGTGTCACTGGATGGAGGAGTGGGCATGCGGTCTTATCAGCAGCTGTCATCAGGGGCCCTAATTACATGTCAAGAGTCACCTCACTACACCATATGGGCCCTCCCGCATACTGCGGATTTCCCTACCGGTGCAGCGCACACTCAACCTCTGATCACAAGAAGCTGCTGCACTGCATCGGGTCTTCATGCCGGCAATCCCATTGAGGGGGCGGTCCCATGGCATCTACAGCTGGACTCCCCAATACAGGAGGCATACCACGGCTACCCTCATGTCTGATGCCCTATTTCCAAGGCACGGTTGTGGGCCCCACTCAACTGTCCCACGCATATTATTAGCCAGCTGCAGCCCAAACGTTTTTGGGAGTATACCGTTGCACATACCCTTACATAGATATGGGACCAGCACAGAAGGCAGCCGCATGATGGCCATGGTTCTTTAATTACCCCTCTTGGCCCCATCTTCAATCCCTCAATTCTGAGGCTGTGATACCTTGGCAGACCGGACTCGCACTGGGACTGAATTATCTTCCTTGTGGCCCACCGGTCTGCACCTTGCCCATTGCCCTGCGATCTCGCTAGACAACATGTCTTGTTGCACCTGACTACCAGGGAATGAGTGCAAGAATATCGTAATAATAAACGCTTACATATACCCAAACAGGAAAATCAAGGCTGCGAAACAACTGATCGACTTCCTAGAGCTATGTATATGTGAGGTCAATACACCAGACATGATACGCACAGGGGACTTCAACTTACACCTAATTGGCTCATTGACAGCTGAGAAAGTGGCTATACAAAACCGGCTATGGAATATCCCACCACAGGGGAAGAGTTTATCAGATCTGCCAACAAAAACTGGCCAGTGCCTTATAGAGGACCTCAAACACCTCAATCTTAGAGCAGTTAATGGTAGGAGTAGAGATGATAACCCCCCGGCAATCACCCAATACTCATCAACTAAAAACTCGACACTAGATTATACTTTTGTATCCCTAACCCTGTCCAACGAAATTGCCACGTTTAGTATGAGCGATAAAGCGGACAGCGACCATCGGCCCCAGGAACTCACACTTCATAAAGATATATGCCTAAGTTTTTGAAATCAAATGGCCCACAAGGAACGAACTTCACATTTAATCATAGGAAAATAAAATTTGTCCAAGCATCGCAGGGGAGCTTCTTGCAAACTGCGACACTTTTACTTGAATCACGGAAAGGGGGCAATTAAAAAGAGAAATGGGTGAACTTTGCAACCTCAATGGCGGAGTCTTTTGCCGCCCCAATTAAACCGAGAGCACAGCCGAGCTATAGCAGCACAATTAACTTTACAAAACTGCAAAAAATCAAGATAGGATCTATAAAAAAAACAATCAATCGCACGCTGCGGCACCTCTGGCGAAACCCAACTGACATCGTGAACCTAGCCACATTATGGCTGCAGAAAACCCAGCCAAAGCAAGCAATATGGGCGGCTAAGAGAGCCTCCGAGGACGCGGTATGGGCAAAACTACATGCAGACATTAAACAGAGCGATAGTGCAAGATTCTGGGGGACAATAATCCGATTCATCCGCCCTGTACATGAGGGATTATCATCCAACATATCAAAAGAGGACTGGGCAACCTACCTTGGGAATCACTTCCATCAAGACGAGACCTCACTATCTACAGGAGCTAGGTCGGCCGCAACTATGAGAAAAACCACACTTGTGCGCCAATCCGACGACAGAAGCGTAACAGTACCAGAAGGGGAAGAAGGCATAATGCTGGGAGCTACACCCCCAAGTGACCATCTACAAGCAATCAAACAACAAATAGGGAAGGGAAGAAGAGAAGGGGCACCGGGCCCCAATGGAATCCCGCCGGTGCTATACAAACAAGATGCAGACAACTAGGCAAAAGCACTCAGCCCTCTACTCACTGAAATTAGGCAGACAGGCCTATTACCCCAGTCCTGGAGGACCTCGATAATTTCGCCAATCTTCAAGTCAGGAGACAAAGCCCTGCCAAAGAATTGCTCTTTTGAATAATGAGGCAAATATTTTTGCAGGGACTCTCCTGGACGAACTCCAGGAATGAGCCGAAGACAATTTGATTATTCCTCTTAATCAGACCGGCTTCTCTAAGACTGTTGGAACAGTAACAAATATCACGACCATGGCTCTGCTTATTGATAAGGCAGAGTATACAAAAATGCCATTACATTTATGTTACATTGATTACAGGGCTGCCTTTGACCATGTAAACAGCAACAAATTATGGGCAAAACTGGCCAACTGGGGCATTCCACAGCCATTGCTTAACCTGCTAATTAACTTGCACACCGACAACTCGATTCAAATAAAACTGGGCGATGGGTCAACCCTTTCGAGACGGATACCAACAACGAAAGGTCTCAAGCAAGGCTGTGTGCTGGCACCGACCCTATTTAATCTGTTCCTGGCAGACCTTGTCCCATTACTAAACGCTAGTAATTCACATGCCCCAAGGTTAGGGAACCTAGCGTTACCATGTCTACTCTACGCAGACGACTTAGTCTTAATTAGCCAGACTAAGGTGGGTTTGCAGCATCTCCTTACTACCACATTTGAATACTCCAAAGCTAACAGTCTGAACATCAATCTGGAGAAAACTAAGACCTTGACAATTAAAAAGAACTTAAAGAAAACATCGGCCTGGTTCTGGGGGCACACCCGCATAGATTCTGCACAAGAATATAAATACCTAGGAGTGGTCATCGATAAAGGCGGCCACTTCACTGCTCAAAGGGAGGAAGGGAACAGCTCTGGCAGTCTCACTAAGAACCCTCAACTTTAAATTGAGTGGTCCCATCACTCCTCCCACTAGCGGAAGTAAGTCGGGCAAAACTCTTACCCATAATAGCTTATGGGAGTGAGGCACAGAGGGACAGGGACTCCAAGCTACTAGATAGGATGGTTGCAACAGCGTACAGAACAATCTTTGGTCTGCCAAAATATGTCTCTCCTGCACAGATCAGGCTTGAGTTTGGTGTTCAAAAGCAGATCCTGGCAAGACAAGGATCATATGTCATCTTTTGGGACAAGGTACGAAAATCTGGACCAGGAACCCTTAACTGGCGCCTGTGGTTAGAGTTACAACACAAAACATCACTACCGGCTGCAAAATATCTACAAACAAGTCTGACCACCCTGGGGCTAACCGATCTCTGGGAAACACCCACTAATCACTGCCTTTTCAAAAAATTGTGTGGAAAACGGTAAAACGCCTATCATGGATCGAGGACAAAGCAGCCTTATCTGAAAGGACACACGGCTGGATGACCTTGAGCTCCTACTCCACCCCTGCTGCTCAAAAATATTTAACCTTGGGGTATGCTCGATCAACCAAAATTCAATTTTTAAAGTATCGACTTGGCCTACTACCATGCACAAAGCACTTTCCGCATTGGCTGAAGGCCCAATTTGAATCCACCTGCCGTTTGTGTGGCACAGCACAAGAGGACATGCTGCACTTACTCTGTACCTGCAAAGTACTGACTCTTGAACAAAAACAACTTTTAAAACCACTTTTTAATAATAGAGGCCTTCGCACGGGAAGACAAGCTGTGTTGGCCTGTTTTGCTCCAGAGGACCCGCAGCTGAACTGTCGCCTGGTAAAGTTCCTGAGGCAGGTGGGGAAGAAAATGCCATAATCGCGAGAGGAACGCTCCAGCACTAACATCACATTCGACAGAGCGATATCTCCACCTAAATGCATGGCAGACAAAAGTTATCCAGGAAATTAACTTTTACTATAAATTGTCCTGGAAATGGACGATTTTCTGTTTAAATCAATTCCTTTTAAAACTTTTTTGTAAACATAATTTATAACGAAACTTTTTATTGATATATTTTTGTAGCAATGGTTTTAAGTAACTACGCTAATAAAAATTAAACTTGAAAACTTATTGCACCTGGCAACTGCTGCATATGAACTGTGCACCTGACTTTGGGATGTATGCTCGGCTCCCCCACTGCCTTGCTGTCTACCACCCATGATCTTCAGGTCCTCCTAAATGAACATAGACGCACTGTTCCGTAACTGACTTGCTGAGCCCCCCAAGATCTCCAACGATGCCCTTCACTCTGACCTGCGGGATAGCTTGTGCTGCACACCTCCTGCCGACCAGGAATGCAAGTGGGCCCCAACAACTACAGAAACCTCCTCTGTAGGGGAACCTATCGATAGAATCTGCCTTGGACCACGCACACCCTCTCCTATAACCCGTCACCACTCCTTGGACCCACACACTGGGCTGCGTGGATTTGCCTCATATACCTGGCACCCACAAGTGGGCCTTCTTCCTGGTGGGAAAGGAATCCCCACTGTGGCCTACTCCACCCACAACTTGCCATGGACCCACTATGAATAGACACCCTCAACGCCACCACATCTTCCAAAAGAGCCTCCTCGCCATCCACCATGGGCCCTACCCAGCCGGACCAAGATAGTGGTACAACTTCCATAGACAGTAAACTAGACGCAGTGCTGGCAGCTATTGAGAACTCTCAAACCTCGTTAGAGCAGAGGATAGATGCAGTGGCCACTGACCTGACCTTGTTACGCGTGGACCATAGAAATCTGGCGGACAAAGCCCAGACTGCTGAACAAGCTTTTTCAATGATACAGCCTCAGACGTGGGATACTAAGAGGGGTCCCCACGCCGGGAACAGGTGCTCACAATGGAAGAAACAGTTGAGAATGCGGAGGGGCGCTACCGCAGGAACAAATTCCACACCATTGGCCTGCCTGAACATGCGGAAGGCCCGGACCCGGTCTCATACATGGAGAACTGGTTGCGCGGTATTCTACCCCCAACTGCCCTGTCTCCCTTCTTTACAATCGAACATGCCCACAGAGTACCCATAGCCGCCTACACTACACTATCATGATCGAGACGCAATCCTGCAAGAAGCCCACAAACTGCCGGAAGTGGCTGTAGACAAAGCACGGAAAATAATATTCCCTAACTATACGTTAACGGTGCAGCGTCAGCAGAACTTCTTTCTCTCAGTGAAACAACGCTTGCGAGCACTAGAAGTCAAGCGAGACTCCGACAACCAGAGATGTTTTTCACAGACCCTAAGGTTGCCTGGGAGTGGATCGAAACTACTGGACTTGTTCTGTCCGGCTCTGCTAAACTTGTGCTGCAGCCATACCCACCCGAGCAGACCACCCACTCTTTAGTTGTTTACCACTGACACACATGTTTAAGACATTTGGGCGGATACATGTTATCCCTATGACTATACTTGTTTGTTGTTCAATTGTTATATTGGTTTTAGTTATAATTACTCTTACAGCCCCGTCTACTCCTACCCAGCACTTTGCGGAGGAGCTCCCATTTCTTTTGCGAGAATGCCCCTACTCCCTTCCCTATACAATACCCAGAGTCATGGCTAACGTAAACATACTAGCGTGGAACGTAACAGGTATGCATACTGTCTCGCATAGATATGTGGTTTACCCATATTTGCACCATTGCACTACACATATAGAACTATTACAGGAGTCCCACCTGGCGCTGACTGAAGCCACAAGGTTGCAATGCCGCTGGCGAGGGCAAGTTTATTCCATCAATTACTCCACATAGGCCAGTGGTGCCCTGATATGGATTAAGGCTCACACTTCCTTTATAACACACACCTAAATCATAGACACTGAGGGCCGCTATGTGCTGGTGGAGGGACATCTTGACATCATGTTCTCCTTAGCTCCATTTCCGTACCCAGTTCTGACCAAAATGGGTTCCTTAGCAGATTATTGAGCGTACTTTCGCGCTGGAGTGGGATACCATAGCTTCTTGGCAGCGAATTTAACAGTGTGCTAGATGTAGGCATAGATCACTCCTTGTGTCCACACAAAAGAAAAGGGAGGAGGAAAAATATGTCCTGTATCGGCCTCCTCAAGAAGTATACACACACACAAAGATACAGGACCTATACTAATCAAAAGAATTCTAGCTGAATGGGGGATACCCGGGTATATAAAAACTGCCCTCACACACAGCAAGCTGTGTCATGCTTCATCATAGGGCTGCTAACACACCCCGCGCTAGCCAACGCTGGGGTGGAGCAATAGGGAGGGGGTGGACAAAACGACATAGAATGAACACCTCAAGTGGGTCTACCCGTCAGACCTGTGGATGGTGGTAATGTGGCCAATGATGGGTCACTTACCCCTCCACTCTGCTATGTATGTCGACATGTTTCAGCCGTATGAGGATTTAGTAAATTAATACACCGGCTTTCATCAGGACAATCCTCAACTGATCCCTATTATACTAACCCGAACACCCAAAGTGTGGAGACCGGGTCAGGAATAAAGCAATCATTCAATTGTAGTAAAATCCGTGTGGAACCTATAAAACAAGGGTACAAACAATAAATGAATAAAAACGAGGGTTGGTGGTCCAATGCGACCCTCTAGTGAAATAAAGTTTATACAAAAAAAGTGTGAATAAACAAAACACACACACATACACCCGGGCAGAACCCAATGTGTCCAAACAGCCAGAAAAGCGATCAATAGATGGATGAAAACAATGTCTCCATCTCAAAAGGGGCAAACCTCCCCAATTAATCAGCCGCGGCGGGCATGAACGGACAAAAAATATATAATTACTCGTTCACAAAACCCTCGGCGAGAAACAAAGTATAAAAAATAATGTATAAAAAACACAAACATGCATAGTGTAAAGTAGCCGAGGGGCCACCAAAAATGTTTGCATCTATAGGTTTAAGAATTACTAGCAGAAGATGGTTGTAGTGCATAGCTGAGAGACACTACTGGTGGTAATCCTGCTTACCGAGTTTACTGTGGAACCCAGCTTGAACAGGCGTCAGAGTGAGAACAACTCCCTGTAGTCACACTCTGGGTGAAAAAAGCGTATCGTGTGACGGGGGAGAAAGGAGAGACAAAAAAGAAAAGAGACAATTAGAGGCGTCTGCCTCGTGTCTGCCCAGGTTAAATACTGCGGAGAGCCCTCGGGCAGTATTTCAAGGTGTGTGTACCCCGTGTTTGCACGAACCCTGCATGATTATAAAGGCAGAGACCGTCTATGTAACCCCGAAGCCTAAGTCTGCTTTTCAAAGTCCACTTACTTCGTCAAGGTGAGTCGTTGCCCGACCAGTCGTCACTCTCGGCACCGTGCAGGTAACGGAGTCCCAACCCGCCTGTGTGCAGAAATACCCTGCTCGATGTTACCCCGGGGGGACCACCCGCGTGATACGTCATGACGTCCGGTCCCACCTCCCGAAACGTGCTAGACGAAGGTGAGAGGGCCGTAGAAAAGCTAGTGAGCTGACCTCTGCACGAACCATGCTGACGGGAAACCCATAAGGGCATCTCCCTAGCACGATCATATACAGCGGTTGAATATTAATACAGGACCCCAGGCCGGTGGATGCCCCTTATTACAGAGTAGGGGAGGTATTTTTTATGTAGAGTTACTAAGGAGTCCTCGTGTCCTAAACAAAGAGGGACGTAACTATCAAAGGGGATAGACCAAATTAAAATGTAGGTCAAATCGCAAGTGCTGTAAGTGTTTACGTGAAGACTGACACACTGGAGCCCTACAGACTGTTGTTTAGCCTATAAGCCAAGGCATCGGCCAGGTTACCCACCTAGGGCCACGTAGGGCAGGCTGTTAAACAGAAGATGCTAACGTCAGGGGCGATACTTGAAGAAAGGGCTGGGAATGGTAAAGTGGGTATTATATGTATTACCAAACCCCTCTTATCACCCAGAACACTCGGATAAATGTAGGTATCATGGTTAGAACCTCACTCATAGGTTTGTGTAATGTACTCCAGGGTATCTCATCATTGAGCCCCACAGTACTGCTCCTTAGCCTGTGCACCCATTTCTGTTCTCTCACAAAAAGTGCATTTGTTAAATTCATAGAGGAACCAATCTCCAGTTTGTCAATGACAGTCCAGTAAAAATCCTCCACTCTGTGTTTCTTATCCACGAAATGGGTGGTCAGGCGGCTGAAGGTTTTGAGGCACCTGAAGGTTGACCTATGTTCCATGATTCGTACTTTAATCTTGCGGGTTGTCATGCCTATATATATGAGCCCACACGGGCATTTCAACATGTAGATGACATTTTACTACAATTGAATGATTGCTTTATTCCTGACCTGGTCTCCACACTTTGGGTGTTCGGGTTAGTATAATAGGGATCAGTTGAGGATTGTCCTGATGAAAGCCGGTGTATTAATTTACTAAATCCTCATACGGCTGAAACATGTCGACATACATAGCAGAGTGGAGAGTGTCCAGCAATAAAGTTATGAGTAGGATTGCTCTTACCTGTTTTTAATCACATTTTCTCTGCACTATTTCTTTTCCCTCACTTTCTGATCCCCTCCTTGAGGTGTTCATTCTATGTCGTTTTGTCCACCCCCTCCCTATTGCTCCACCCCAGAGTTGGCTAGCGCGGGGTGTGTTAGCAGCCCTATGATGAAGCATGACACAGCTTGCTGTGTGTGAGGGTAGTTTTTATATACCCGGGTATCCCCCATTCAGCTAGAATTCTTTTGATTAGTATAGGTCCTGTATCTTTGTGGGTGTGTATAGATCACTCCTTTCCTCCCCTACCCTGCACAATCGCCACCTCTAACGCCCAGACAGTGACTGCCTGGCTGGAACACTGGAAATTATCCTAAATATGGAGACATCTCAAACCACACAATAGGGTTTATTCTATTCAAGTCCCATCAAGTTACACGTCCGAATAGATCACTTAGTGAGCATCGCAGACATCCTTCCCTACATAACTCACATCGATTATTTAGGTCGTACTCACTCAGACCATAATCCCCACCACCTACGTCTGAACTGGGACTCAGCACAACCCCAATACCCACATGGGGGCTACAACTGATGGAACTGGAAGACCCTACCTTCCGGGCCTCGCTAGAGACAGCCATAGATGAACACTTCAAACTTAATGCCAATACAGCCTCTTCTCGCTTGGTTGAATGGCACGCTTTTAAGACAGTTATTAGGGGCCATTGTATGGGATACAAGTTGAACGCAAGACGGCTACTTGATAGGGACATTTCCTGCATTGAATGAGACCTACTAGGCCACGAGTCACAAGCTATTTTGACCGTTAAACACAGAGAGAGGCTTCTCCAGGCGCAACTTGAACACGTGGTGCTACTGGAATGCCTTCGCTGCCTTAATTACACCTCTCACACAGCCACGGCTCATGCCGAAGCAGAAAAAGTGGGCTCACTTTTAGCATGGCTTGTTCGTCAGGAACACTCTAGGCACACCATAATGGCTCTCCGCTCACCCGATGACACCCTTCTCCACACCCAAATGGCGATTGATGCTGAAGTAACTAGATACTACACCTCTATGTATGTATCAGCCACACCTACTGATTTAGGCACCAACTCCTTTTTACGCTCAACACCCCTACCCACCATATCCCCGGAACAGCGAATTGAACTAGACAATACCATTACCCCATTCAAGATCCTTGAGGCCATACACATCCTCTCCCTAGGGGAAACCCCAGGTCCGGATGGTCTCCCAACCGAATTTTATAAAGCGTATGCCCCACTGTTAGCCCCTGACTCCAGACACTCTACGATGAAGTCCTCCAAACCACCTGTTTGCCGCTCTCATTCCACGAGGCACTACTTATTTCCCCACCCAAACCAGATTACGATCCCTCTGCTTGGATTCGTACTGTCCCCTTGCACTACTCGACACTGAGTATAAAATTCTAGCCAAGCTATTGGCAGACCGCCTGGCCCCTCTGGCACCAGCACTTGTTCATCTGATCAAAATGGGCTTGTGCCTGCTCGGAATACCTCATAGAACCTGCAGAGATTTTTCTGAATTATGGAACAAGCCCTTCGGGTGCCTAGTCCTAAACCTAGAGAAGGCATTTGATTCCCTGGAGTAGGATTTCCTGTTCGCCGTTGTGCCCCGCTATGGGTTGGGCCTTAGGTTTATTAACTTGGTTAGACTACTATCTACCCAGCACTGGCGAGGGTAAATACTGGTGCCCTGATTTCCGATTCTGTCGCAATCAACAGGGGGAGCCAAAAGGGTTGTCCACCATCCCCTCTCCGTTTTGCGCTAACCATTGAACCATTAGCAGTCACCCTCCTCACCCACAGACAAGCCTGGGGAGTACCAATGGAAGACGGGATACATTCAGTCTCTGTTTATGCTGATGAACTGCTCCTATATCTATGCAATGTCCACAAGATTATTACCCAGACATAGCACCCATATTTCACAGGTTCACTACGATTTCCGGACTCAGAGTTAACTGGGGGAAGTCATGCCTCTACTCCTTCAGTGCCACTGTCCCAGACACCAATTTCCATCTTGGGAGTGGCCACCTAACCTGGCAACCTGTAACATTTAGGTATTTAGGTATTTGCATTTATTGAGATACCATTGACCTACTTGAAAGTCATCTCACCCGAGCGGTATCCTCGATATGTGCACAGTTGACATTTAAAAAAAAAACCTTCTGCTCTCCATCACTGGACAGGTGGCCCTCGTCAAAATGGTCATACTGCCCCGCCTATTATACTATTTCACCAATCTCCCCCTGTATGTTCCGAAATCCTTTTTTTGCATGCTCAACAAACTCACTAGAAAACTCCTCTAGCATAACACGAAAGAAAGATTGGAACTCCACAAACTCCAATTATCAACTACTGAAGGGGGATTGGCGATCCCCAACTTTGAGCACTATTATTTGATTCTCAATTACAATGGGTGGCTAAGTGGCCTAATACACATGCTGTGGGACTGCCCTCCTCTTCATCAGTACTGGCTAGGCATAACATCTCGGCTGTCACCTTAATATTTTATACCTATTCCATCTGTGCACTAGATGGCCGACCCCTCCTCTGCCTTATTAAGAGGAGCACACCGCTGTTTCAAACATAGGGGCATATTTACAAGCCCCTATCGCCACCACAACGTCACTTTCCATGACGCTGTGGTGGCGATAGGGGCTTCGCCTTATTTACAAGGTAATGTTAAGCCACTTAACATGGCTTAATGCTGCCTTGTAAATAAGGCACCCTTTCATGCTATACTTAGGGTGAAAGGGGAGGGCAATGGGTGTTGTGGTGGGCGTTCCACCGCAACACCCATTGATTTTGGCGGTGCCCCATATTTACAAGGGTGGCGTAAATATGGGACAGCGACAAAATTAAGTCCAGGGAAAACCTGGTCTTACCCTGGCGGAACGAGGAGAAATGTTTAATTTCTCCTCGTTTTTGCTGTTTTCATGTGTGCTGCGTTGTGCAGCATACATGGAAACAGCAAAATGCCAATGATTGTTTATGTGCAGGAAGGTGTCCCTTCCTCCACATAAACCATCACTCCCCTAAATGCAGGCACCCTTGCACAATGGTGTAAGGGTGCCTGCGTTGGCACTAGGAGGCTAAATTTAGCGCTAGCGCAGGGGGAAACGCAGAGCTGTACCATATTTTTGTAAATATGGTGCAGCTCTTTGTTTCTAAAGTGACGGAGAGTGTTGTTAGCCTTCTAGGCTTAACGACACACTTCGCCACTTTCTTTGTAAATATGCCCCGGAGTCTCTTCATTACCAAGGCAATCCACCAATATGGCCCTGCCCTCCCACACCTAGGCTCCCCCTAGTGAAGACCCGATCATCTCTACAAGGGAACTCACTGCTGCAAGGGAACTCACAGCCTGATATGAGCTTAACCTTCACACACTGAAAGATCTTTATCAAGAGGGTACCCTCATACCATTTGAAACCCTAATATCCCACCCTCCCACCCGGCCACTTCCTGGTCTACAATTCTATAATCGGAGCCCTTGATGCATGCTGGGGTGGCTTGCAACAAGAACACTCAATGCATCTCATGTCATGTCATTTGAACAGCCTGACACCTGACACAATGGTTTGCTAAGTCGATACGTACACACACTACCATCCCGCTAACCCCACTGCATGGCCGCTGGTATGCAGACCTAGTCCGCCCCTACACAGGCAAAGAGTGGAGAGCCACAGTAGAATATCCTGTTCTTATTCCACGTAACGCAAGCTTCCGCCTCATTCAACATTACATACTTCACAGGGTCTACCTCACTCCTGTTAAGATGAACCGTTATCACCGCACTGATGCTGCTTGCCCCGATGTTCTCTCCTTGACGCTGGCCTAATACACATGCTGTGGGACTGCCCTTCTCTTCATCAGTACTGGCTAGGTGTGACCTCTCGTATAGCGGAATGCATGGACACGTGGTGCCCCTAACCTGAGGGTCATGCTTGTTGGGCCTCAATCACAGAGACGAGAAACACAGGGCCACCACACGCTATAGATCTGGGGCTGCTCCTTGCCAAGTGCTTAATTATCCGTGGGTGGTGATCACCAATGCCGCCTGTGGTCCCCGCTTGGGAGCTCTCCGTGAAGTCCTGGGCCCGAGCGTAAAGCGTTGCCTTGCGCAGAGAAGATGCACGTGCCCTCTGCCAATACCCACTGGCGACTAGGTGGGACGTTATCCTGTCAGAGTTCCAGGCGGCCTTAGAGCCCACTGACACACCTTCTGAGACACCCGCAACTCCAATGACTATGGAGACACTCTCTAGGCCTGGACCTGTGGCCTAGAATGCCTGACACTTCACCCGCCCGATACTCCCCCCAATGTGGTGACTCTCCATTTTGTTGCTCCCCATTTGAGGAGAAATATCCTCTAGTTCTTATTATTTGGTATTGCAATGTTTTATTAGTCCTACATTGCTTATTGAAAACTCATTGAATCTTCAGTGCAATGTATCTTTATCAAATACTGTCATAATCAAGTACCACAACTTTATAGGACTGTTACATGTGTTTGTACTGTGTAAACTATGTATGTAACAAAATGTAATAAAAAGATTCAAACAAAAACAAGAAGCCAGATGGAAGAATGAAATGTGCTTTTTGTGTACATCGTAGCTCTCGTAAAGGCATAAGCGCTTGTTGTTGAAAAGTTGAAGTTGTTATTGGACTCGTTGCAGTCCAAGATCCCAGGATAGATAAGAAGTATAGTGTGGTTTAAATTGTCTGTTAAGGCTTGTGGTGTCAGTCCGTTATGTACCATCGGCCACACAATCAAGGAACGCAACTGTAACTGACTGTTGTGAGTGTACTAATAGTGATTGGTGTTGGTAGAACCTGTTACACAGAGGAGTAGTTGCACTAGTCTGGGTGATTTCCCGATGGTTAAGATTTCACTTGTGTGTGATAATGTTGAAAAGCGTTAGTTCTCTTTTATCCTCTTGAATGAGTAACTACTTTCCTTTGCCTTAGTGAAACAGATAAGAGTTATTTGTTAATTGTGCATGCGTTGGTGTCTTTGTAAAGGTTCTGCTTACACAAAGGAATTGTAAAGGAGAGAGAACCGCTGCGAGGTGTTGGAACCTACATCATCAGGTATTGCACTTTCATTGGTTGGTTGGAGTGAGTGCTGCGCTTCGATTGGTTATTGCATCGTCAGGTGTCTCGCTGAAATTGAACATTGATATTGTTAGGTATTACATTGTGATTAGTTGAGAATCACTGGTTGTTTAAATTGAAATCGTTTGTTCCCAACTGCCAAGAAATAACTGCAAAAACTAAGGGGCACATTTACTAAACTTTCATGCAGGGCAGCAAACAAAGTTGCTGAGCTGGTTTGTGTGAAAAGAAGACAGCAGAGATGTGCCACATTTACTAAGATATGATGCATTTCTGCTGCCCCCTAGCACTGGTACACTCTGTGCTGTCTAGCACCAATGCAGGCAACCTTCAACAAAAGTGCAAGGGTGCCTGCATTACAGGCAGGAATGTTTTGTGCAGAAAGGAAGACCTTCCTGCACAAAATCAATTCTTACCATCCTTCAAAAACAACAATCCTTAGAGGCATTTTCCTCTTTCTATATGTGCTGCAGAATGCAGTACATGTGTAAAGAGGAAATACCATGGAGAAATAAAGAAATATCTCCTCATTATACCTCACTGGGGAAGGAGTAGCATTTTGGAGCATTTTCAGGTTTAAAAGTCATTTGGGGCCTATTTATGAGAGCCTTGTGTCAAGTTTGCACCACACCAAGTGTGACGCAAGGCTCTGAGTCAGATTTATGAAGCCATGTAAAGCCACATTGCATGGCTTTAAGTGGCCTCTTAAATCTTGAGTAAGACAACGCAGCTCAAATCGTTGTGTCGCAGGCGTAACGAGGAGAAATAGTTTTTTCCTCTTTCTACTTGATGGAGCAAGGTAAATAAAATAAATTTGGAACCCCCTTGATAAGAATAATAAATTAACGGTACTAATTGTTTGATGAATTAACCAACAAATGCACCTTTAATAAACATTACATAAACGGTAACTGCTATTTTGTGCAAAATCTAATTTATTTACAATTGTGAAGTAAATTGATATTAATATTGTGATTTGCGTACTAATTAGAATAAAATCGCATGATTTATGCTATGTAGTAAAATTGTATTGTGGCAAAGAATGCGGATGGTAAGTAAAATGGCTTTAAATGTCGCTTCTGCTAGGTAACACCTAATACGGGTTCTTAGAATGACGGGTGGTAAACAGAAAGGCTTATATTCTTTGTTTTAATTTTGATTGTGTTTGTTCTTATGATAGTTCATTCGGGCCTGTTAGGCCATACTGCGAAAATAGCTGCCAAGACTGATGAGGTCATGCAAGAAATCAAAGATGGCCTCTAAGCGAAAGAAATAATGGAGCTGAACCACGTGGGTACGGCCTGTGCACGGAGTGGGAGATGTCAAGGACACATTGCCCTATCATGAGGAGAGTGCCAAGAAAGACTCAGCACGTATCCGTGAGAATGGGGAAAAGAAAGTATTGAGAAACAATGGACTGACAAAATTGTGACCATCAGAATCGCAACATTATGAATAGTTAATTTGGACTGCTTTTACCCAAAGGACATGGGAAACATTGAACTCTTAACCTTCCCCGAAACCAGTTTGAACAAGGAAGGCGATGAGGTGATCTTCGCCACCCCTCAAATGGACCAATTAGTGTGATTCCTGCCCCCAAACATTGCAACTTTTTGTGTAGAAAGCTAGAAGTAGGGTATAAGTGGGACTGCTCTTAAGTGGGAGGGGTTAATCATCGTCGTTGATGTTAATGCTGATGTTAATGCGGATGCTCCCATTGACTTCGAACTTGACTGGGGAAGGAACGAGACCGTTGCGGGAAATCTGTATGGGAGGTCCCGTCGAGGAGGCCATTTAGCGGGACAGTCAGTCAGTTTGGGAGTCTATTCTGTGATCTACGGTTTATCTTCTTTTTGGTGAACCAATGCTATCTACATCTAAATAGGTAATGCATAAATTGAACTTCTTTACAAAATTTCTTATATAAATGTTATGAATGTATTAA
The DNA here is from genome assembly GCA_963921515.1 of Calotriton arnoldi. Classification (NCBI taxonomy): domain Eukaryota; kingdom Metazoa; phylum Chordata; class Amphibia; order Caudata; family Salamandridae; genus Calotriton; species Calotriton arnoldi. The sequence goes on from CAWUFW010002613.1 coordinate 965,978, forward strand.
GGTGATTAATAAACTAAGAATCTCACTCGTGCAAGCAAGAATTTAGATAAAATTTCATTCTAATTAACTATGAGTCTGTGGTTCTTTAGTTCATTAATAAGTTTGACATTTAACAGGGTTTTAAATGATTGAGCTGGTCTTAATCACCATCAACTTATTCTACTAGTTGGTCCATCGACCAAAGAGCGGAGTACCTTGATGTTTAGAACCGACAGGATTAAAAGTTAAATGTATATGATGTTTAAGGTATTAATCTGTCAAATTTAACAAGGTATTCCGTTCCTCCAGCAACTCATTTTTCTCCTTGGTGTGTAATCCAGTGAACGACTGAGTGTATGATATGCGGTGTTATGGGCCCCACCGTCATATGGTATAGTTGATGTGAATGATTTACCTGGATTTGTGTCCAAAGGAGAAATTTATATTAGCCGCGCTGGATCAGATTTCTTGGTAGCAGAGGATGGTTACTATAGATTAGTTTGGTGACTATTGATTATTGATTATTCATGTCTAACACTTCGTGTCGAATTGTACTATGTTATGTGTAAGTCGAAATTTTGAAGCTTCCGGGAAGTAGGAAGTGGACACGTGTGGCAAGAGAAGTCACATGGAATTGTGCATTGTCTGATTTTAAAAAAATTGGTGATAACACAGGATTGTGTTATGATAGGGACATTCCATGTATAAAACGCGTATGAGTGAAATAGCAACCGGTTTTCTTGTGAAACTCTGGCCTTAATTCTTAGGAGCAGTGTAGTCTCCACATGTGTTTTATCCCCAGAGAAACGGGTTTACCCCTTGCTTGAGAGAAGGGTAAGGTAGAGGGAAGTGCTACACTTATCGAACAAAACAGTATTCTTGCAAGATAGAGTAAGCTATCTCTTTTGTTTAGCGAAAACAGACAATGGTAATGTGTTTTATGTTGTAACTAATAAAAATTCAGTCAAGAAAAACTGCCGATAATTTTAGTAAAGGAGGGGTCAGGAGTAGAACTGACGTTGACAAAGACCGCGCTGGTATTGGCCAGTGGTGGGAAAACGAAGAGCTTCCTGATTGATGCGTTGGTGTAAAGACGCGGTGGTATTGGCCAGTTGAGAGTGACGTTGAGCTTTCGGATTGGTGCGTTGGCGTGAGACGCGCTGGGATAGGTCCGAATAGCAAACAGTAAAAAGAACAGAGTTGTGAGTTTGTCGGAAAGAAAGAATCGTGCAATATGGCTTACTATGAGTATTGTAGAGAGAAACCGTCATGGATGGCGAGATGAAAAACTTTTTCAAGAAGGACAAGAAGATAGTGACTAGGGAAGGAGAAGTACTTCCTCCGCCGAAAACGCCAGCTTCTCATATGATGTTGAAATATGGTTATCATACTTGCATTTGGTTGGAAAATTGGACAAAATATACTCAGAACGATGGAGTATTGGCTTTTCCAGAAAACGGTTCGTTTAGCACAGCTGTACTTCGGAATTTGAGAGAGAAAATGATGAAACTTGAACCAAGACCCAGACCAACACAGTTTGAAGCGTTAGGTGAATGGGAAGATGAGATGTATGAAAGAGAAAGACACAGAGGTGCAAAGAATTATAGTTTAGTTCATGGAAGAGTATGGGGAGTGAATCATTAAGACAGGATGAGACGATGGAGATATGCTAATATGACGGATGGTTTGTTTCCAGCCAGAACAGTTGAAGAAGTTCAGGGAGAAAGTGTACAGAGAAAAAGAAACATGTAGTAATGGAAAGGTGTGGGTATGGAGGTAGCGAAACAGAGGATGAATTGCTGGAAGACATTTTAAACAGAAAACCACCTCCATATCAACAGAATTCTGCGGTGGTGACACCGAATGCACCAACAATGGAAACTGGGAGGAATCAAAGCCCTGAACGAAGTTATGAAATAAATAGGTCAAATGAAAAATCAGAAACTCCACAGAATGAGAAGTCTGATAGTGATAATACAGCTGAGTTAGCAAGAACCACAAGAGAATTGACTGAGAAAATAAGAGAATTAACTATGAACATGGAAGCCGTGACTGTGCCAGTGACAATAGGACCAGTAATACCGGTATTTGAAAGCCAAAGAATAGATGAGCATTCCTTGACAATCCCAATGAACTCGAATATGCAAAGAATGAGAGAAGGGATAATTCCAGAAACTAGAGAGACAAGAGATCTGGTTGGCTCATATAGATCGAGTCCACCTACTAATTTGACAGTTAATGAGAGTCAGATAAATAGGATTCCTATGGGAACTGAGTCAGCAACTGAGACCCCAGAGAGAAGTACAAATTGGATAGAAATAAATAGTACCCCTGTAGGTCCGACTCCAGAAGAATTAAATGAGTGGATGAGGAATTTACAGAAGAAAGATGCAGAACCACAACCGTTGGATGTAATCAGACTAAAGATAGACATGGAAGAGTTGATTTTAGGGACTATTGGTACAGAAAGATTGAAATCTTATCAGGATGAAGAGCTTATGTTCATGTGTAAGAGTATCACTTGGAGAGCTAGAAATTTGCATGAAAAATTGGAAGAAACAGCGAATGAACTGGGAGTAGAGTTTGGAAAAATCAGAGGTTTGCAGAAACCATATAGGGTAGATTTTAGTGAAAAGGATATAGAAAATCTGAACACATCAGGACGATTAACACAGATAAAGGAACTAATTGTGTTATTGAGAAAATGGGGAGATGTGGACAGATGGAGGAGCAGGTGGATAAGAAGAAAGGAGGAAACGACCGATAAAGCATCTTTGGCTTTTCCGGTGAAAGAAAAGGAACCAATAGTGCTGGAATATCCAATGAGGGAAACTCCAGGAGGTAGCTATGTACATGTTCCATGGTCCAGACAAGATATATTGTCATTTACAAATGATTTCCCGAAATTGAGAGAGAAACCTGTAGAATGGTATAGACAAGTGGAAAGATTTGTCAAAGTTTCAAAGGTGTTGTGGGTAGATCTGGATGGATTGTTTGACATTGTAGTACCAGCAGATTTATGGACAGACTGCAAGAATACAATTGATTGGCCAACGGAAGAATATCCTAGAGATGCAAAAACTGGAGCGCCAGGTCCAGAAGTGATGAGAAAGTATAAGCAGGCTATCACGTTTTTGAAAAATAAAATTCCACCAAAAGAGACAGATTGGGTAAAGATTGATAGAATGACTCAGGAGAGTAAGGAATCTGTACACGCCTACTATGAAAGGTTACTTTTGGTTTTCAAACAGTATATCGGTTATGAGACTTTGAGTGAAAAGGACATGAGTCATTTCGTATATAGATTTGTATATGGATTGAAGCCCGAGATAAGTGAAATAATTAAGCAGCATATGTTGTGTTGGCAGAATAGCACTGTAGATGAAGTATTAAGGTATGCCAAATACTGTAGTGATGACATCGAGTGTAGACAACGTAAACTAAAAGAAAAAGCGATGTGGGCACAAGTAAAGGTTGCAGAAAAACAAGCAGCTCAAATGAATAATCAGACTGGTGATGCAGGACAGACTAAATCCAAACCGAATATAGGTAAGGGAAAAGGTCAAATGAGTATAGAAGAGGCTAAAAAGAAATGGCCATACCATAATTGCGGAAAGTTAGGGCATTGGAGAAACGAGTGTAAATTTCCTCCAAAAGCTAAAACGGAAAATCAACCCTTAAATGCACAGGTGCAGAATGAGATGAGTTACCAACAGCTGCAACAACCGCAGGTTGTTACTCAACAGAGTCAGGTGCCACAACCACCTCTTCCCAAGAGTGTAAACCCCCAGAGATACAGTGCAGAGACAGGATTCTACAGAGGAGAGCAGGTAACAAAATTGCTGCGCGCATCTGCAGTATCGCAGTATTGGTTACGGCAGGATGGAAATGAATCGGATGAAAGTTTATGACTGTGCCTAGGAGAGGAGGAAGAGTGCGTGCTTGGCGCAACTCTAGAGGTAGATCAGTCAGGTCCATTTGTAGATGGAGAAGTGAATGGTGTAAATGTTACATTCCTTGTGGACACTGGAGCTACCCGTTCTACTGTTAGATCAGTGGAAATCCCAAACCTTCCTCTCGCAGGAGAATATATCCAAGTTGTAGGTGTTTCAAACCAACAGATTAATGCGCCTCTTACCAAACCAGTAGAGGTGAAAGTTGGACCATTCAAAGAAATGCATCGGTTTGTGGTATGCGATTGCAGTCCTGTAAACCTGCTAGGACGCGATCTGCTTTGTAAAATGAATTGCACCATCTATTGTACCCCAGATGGTATTGCTTTTCAGACACCAGATGAAGATGTTCTGTATAAAATGACAATGGCAGAACTAGAACCAGGAGTAAATTACATGTTTCCTGTGTTTGACGTAGAGACAATCCCAATTGAATTGAAAGAAACAGTCAGGTCTGATGTATGGGATTTCACAGGCGAAGACATTGGGTTAATGAGAGGAGAAGACCCTGTAAAAATCACTGTAAGAGAAGGAACAAATTACCCAAATACTCCACAGTACAAATTAACGCCAGAAATTATTGAAGGCATAACACCCGTAGTTAATAAAATGATCGAACAAGGAATTTTGAAAGAATTAATGAGTAGCCCATGTAATTCACCTATAATGGGATTGAAAAAGCCGAATGGGACATATAGGATAGTGCAAGATTTGAGGAAGATAAATAAAATCATTATTCCTTGTTGTCCAATTGTGCCAAACCCTGCTGTAATACTGTATCAGATTCCACATGATGCAGAATGGTACACAGTTATTGATTTGTGTCATGCATTTTTCTCTATTCCGTTACACCCAGACAGCCAGCCATTATTTGCGTTCCGGTTCGGAGAGCGTATTTTGGCATGGTGCCGAATTCCTCAAGGGTATACAGAAAGTCCCTCAATCTTTAATCAAATCTTAAAGAAATCATTGGAAGATTTAAGAATGCCCGAAAAATCTGTGATGGTCCAATACATTGATGACCTATTAGTGGCATCAAAGACCAAAGAAGCATGTGTTGCCGACACAATCGCTTTATTGAATCACTTGGCAGAAGGAGGACACAAATTGTCCCCGTCAAAACTGCAATTTTGTCAACAGGAAGTACAATACCTAGGTCATAAGATTGAGAAAGGGATGCGAAAGGTAACAACAGAAAGAATAAGGATTATCCGAGGAATGAGAGCTCCAATGACACAGAGAGAGGTGAGAATGTTCCTTGGAATGGTTGGATATTGCCGACAGTGGATAAGTGGATTTTCATTAATTGCAAAACCTTTACAGCGATTGACAAAAAGAGATGTCAAAGATCCGTTTGAGTTGAATGAGGAAGAAATGAAAGCTTTCAAAGAACTGAAAACAAAGTTGTGTGAAACACCGGCGTTGGGAATGCCTGATTATGAAAAATAATTTGAGCTGTATTGTAGTGAGAGAGATGGATGTGCACTTTCAGTGTTAGTGCAAAGGCATGGAAAAATGAAAAGACCCATTCCTTATTTTTCAGCTGTTTTAGACCCAGTAGCAAAAGCGTTGCCTGGATGTCTGAAAGCAGTGGCTGCTACTTGTGTGAGTCTGAAACAGAGTGAAGGCATTGTAATGGGATATCCACTGAGAGTATATGTCCCACACTCTGTTGAAATTCTTCTGACCAGAACCAAAACCCAATTCATGACACATAGTCGGCTGACTAGGTATGAAAAAGTGATTTTGAGTGCAGACAATGTAACCATTGATAGATGCACAAGTGTGAATCCTTCAACTTCACTGCCAGACGAAGAAAATGTAGGAGTTAAGGATGAAGTTGATCATAAATGTCTGGACGTGCTTGAATTTTGCACAAAGCCTCGCCCAGATATTAAAGATGAGCCCTTGAAAGAATCAGATTATGTGATGTTTGTGGACGGATCATGTCTGAGGACGAGTGAAGGAGTTTTAAGTGCTGCGTATACTGTGTGTACAGTAGCTGCCATAATGGAAGCATCTTGTTTGAGGGGGATACGTTCAGCCCAAGTAGCTGAGCTGATTGCTCTGATTCAGGCGTGCAAACTGGGAAAGAATGTCCGAATTACGGTGATCACGGATAGCCAGTATGGCTTCGGAGTGGTCCACGATTTTGGACAGATCTGGTCTCAGAGAGGTTTCTTGACGTCTGCAGGAACTCCAATTAGGAACGGTGAGTTTGTGAAGAAATTGCTTGAGACGATACAGCTGCCTAAACAAATAGCCATGGTGAAGTGTAATGCACACAAAAATGGGGAAGACTACATAACCGTGGGCAATAAGTATGCGGACGAAATAGCCCAATATTGTGCCAGAAATATGGTCTCACTGAATAGGAGGAGAGAAAAAGAGAATGTTTCATGTCCCTTGCTGTTTACTAACATTGTCGAAACATGGGATGAGGTAAGACAATTGCAAGAAGAAGCAAACGAAGAGGAGAAAGATATTTGGATAAAAGCAGGTTGCAGACAAAGAGAGGAAGATTACGTTTGGGTTTATAGAGATGAAAGACCAGTTATGCCTGATAGCATGATTTCTAACATGGCACGGATGTACCATGGACAAGCTCATATTGGTAGGGATGCCATGATCAGACTTTTCAGACAGACTTGGTACAACCCAAAATTTAGAGCTATAGATGAAAGTCTCTGTCAAAGATGTCTTACATGCCAACAGATAAATCCAGGAAGGAAAACAGTAGTGAGTCTAGGAACAATAGGACGTGAAGGAGGTCCTTTTACTAGAATGCAACTAGATTTTATTGAAATGCCCCCGAGCAGTAGATTGAAATATGTTCTTGTGGTCGTTTGTTTGTTTTCTCGTTGGGTGGAAGCCTATCCGACAAGAAGGAATGATGGAGTTACTGTAGCTAAGCTCCTACTGAGAGAATTCATTCCGAGATATGGTTTTCCAGTAACGATCGAAACAGATACAGGAACACATTTCCAAAATGAACTGATCCAATTGATATGCTAAGCTCTTGACATTCAACAGAAATTTCACTGTGCTTACAGACCAGAGGCTTCTGGAGTGGTAGAACAAGTAAATGGAACAATAAAGAATAGGTTAGGGAAAATGTGTCAAGCCACAGGACTCAAATGGCCTGATGCCCTACCATTGGTGCTGATGACTATCAGAAGCATACCTGACAGAAAAACAGGTCTAAGTCCTCATGAAATAATCATGGGACGAGCAATGAGACAAGCACATGTACCTGTCAACAAACTGCTGACTATAACTGATGATCTCGTATTGGACTATTGCAAAGGATTGGCTGATGTGGTACATTCTGTGTTTCATCAGGTTGGACCGGATGCGACCACTCTTGAAAGAAAACCAGCTCATGATTTGAGTCCAGGAGACTGGGTCCACATAAAAGTCCACAGAAGAAGAAACTGTTTGGTTCCTCGCTGGGATAAGCCACGTCAAGTGATCCTGGTGACAACAACTGCCGTTAAATGTGCAGGAGTGAAAAACTGGGTGCATGCCAGTCACACTATCAGAGTTCCAGATCCTGAAGCTCGACCTGTAAGTCGACATCTGGAGATATCTGATACCAGCTCAGCATCCGAAGCAGAACCTGAGACAAGCAGAGTTCCAGATCCTGAAGCTCGACATGAAAGTCGACATCTGGAAGAACAAGGCACAAGTTTGACAACTGAAGAAGAACTTGAAACAATCGAAGTTCCAGATTTTGAAGCTAAACCTGTAAGTCGACATCTGGAAATATCAGATACCAGTTCAGCATCTGAAACAGACCAACCTGAATTTGATGAAAGACAAAAGAGAAAAACAAGAACTGACATTATAAACGAAGAAACTGAACCAAGAGACAGTGATAGCGAACAACCAAGTACAAGTTATGGAAGAATTCCTCCAGAGATAGTTGAACTAACTGAGGGAGACTTAGATTCAGATAGAGAGATAGAGGAAGAAGCGGAAGAAACCCGAGGAGTAGTAGGGACAGATCAACAAATAGAAGAAACACAGGGAAATTTAGATTCAGACAGAAAGATTAATAAAAATTCGGAAGACAATCGAGGAGGGATAGAATCAAACATCCCAACAGAGGAGACACAAGAAGGTTCAGATTCAGATAACGAAACAGAAATCATAAGGTTCAAGGTTAGAGGAAGTGAAGTAAGGTCTGAAACGGAATCAGAAGAAAGCGAAGAAGAAAGAAAGCAAAGACTAGGACCAAGAAAGAGAACTTGGAGAGCTGAACAAGAGGAAAAGGAAAGCGAACCAAAAGGCCAAGAAAAGGAGACAATTGGCCCCACGAAGTTAAAAGACTGAGATATAAGATAATAAATTTGAACAGAAATGATGCGGAACAAGTAAATGAAATAACAAGTCAAAAGGGACAAGGGAAACAAAGTGGAAAACAATTACAGAAAACAAAAAGAGTGAAGAGACCGAATTTGAAATATAAGTCACCTGAGTGGCTATACATCGCATTGACTGACATTAAAGAAGAGGATAACACTCACGAGAGCCCAGACGAAAGCTGTAAACAAATGGGTGAAAGTGAAGTGCAACAAACCTGAAAAGATAAAGAAAGAAAACCTGGACTGGACACAAAAACCTGAACGAGACAAGAAAGAGTTCTGAAAGGAGCTGAAGAAAGCACCAAACGAGACAAAGTAAAGGGTAGAGTGGCTGAGAAGTCATTCTGAGGTGTGGTGACACATTTTCTGTACAAATATATAAATAGCTAGATAATAGTACAAAATGGTAGACACTGAGAATAGAAAATCTAGATGTGAGTTTTTACGTAGATGGTGTAGAATGTGTTTCTTTTCTACAGGATTAATAATGTTTATTTGGCTTATTTTAGCAATAATAATTCCATTGAGGTTAGTTGTAGAAGAAACATCTGTAATAGGGAATAACACGAAAAAGGATAAAGAAGCTAACACACAAAACACTGCAGCATTAGTAGATAGTACTGATTTACATAAGGATAAGTCTATAACTGACTTCTCCAAGAATGTCTTCACGAAACTGTTGTATGAATATGTAGAGACAATGGATGTAAGGGATTGTTATGTCTGTATGCAATTACCTGCGTCTGTCACAGAAGGTGTGACCTATCATCACCTTCCTTTGACGTATGGGATAACTTGTAGTGTTCTAGCTAGTTTATTTTATAAAACAGGTAGATTAGAGTATTATTACACTGACATAAACACTGTTTTTGCGAAAGTTCCTATAATTCCTGAACTAAATAAGGTGAAAGAAGCAAAAATGTTTGGTGAATTTTTCTTAGAAAATAAAGATTTAACATTAGATTATGTAGTTAGACACAATCTTACCTGTGAATTAAAGAAAGAGGAAAAAGTCTTCTTGGAGATGGTAGAAAACAGAAGGGTTAAGTTTCAAAGAAAGGTAATAGAAGAAAAGACAAAAACACCACTTTGGGCGTTTGAAGAGAAACAAGGAGAGACAAATGCAGCTATGGTTTTGGATTGGCCCCAACAGGGAAAGTTGTTTATTAGTAGAAATAGGACTATATATGATAACTATTTCGTGGGTTCCAGTGAATGCTGAGATACATATAAAAGTTTAGGAGGATGGGGATTTAAAGGAGGAAAAGATCCAATATTTCCAGGGATCTATTATATTTGTGGAAATAGAGCTTATTATAGGTTGCCGGACCACTGGTATGGGTCATGTTATTTAGGCCTGGTCTTTCCAAAGATTTTTCATGTGGAGAGAGGAGAAAAAGGAATACACGAGATGGGTAAAACATTAACACGTAGAAGGAGGGAAAGTTTTTCAGAGATAGTAGGTGACATTTTTGGAGCATTGATACCAGCAGTGGGTATATCTTTGAATGCATTTAAGATTCGGAAATTGTCCACAGTAGTAGATCGTTTATCAACGAATACTGCTGGAGGGTTCTTGATGGTAAATACCGAAATGGTTGCCATGAGAGCTATGGTAATGCAAAATCGACTTGCCCTTGACATTCTTTTGGCAAAAGAGGGTGGAGTCTGTGGAATGCTGAAAGTCCAACATTGTTGCACTTACATTCCAGATAAAAGTGAGAATATACAGAATTATATAAAGAATATTACTGATTTGCACAAAGAAATTGCTCCACTGGAGGTTGAAGGTGCCTGGGAGAAACTTGGTAAGAATTTGTCCTCAATACAGAAATGGTTCACAGAAATAGGTGGTTCTCTTATTGGGAAAATACTAATATCAGTAACAGTGATAATATTAGTAATGTTGTCAGCAAAGTTAGCATATGTGTGTATTAAAAGGAGAAAAACACAAAATAGAATAAAACGAGAAAATGAGAAAAATAAAGAAAGAGAACGAGAAATGGGAGAAATAGAATTGGAAGAATTGAAAGAGAACATATACAAAAGGTCTAAAAGACAAGATGAGAAAAACACTGTTGTGTGAACTAACAAAAGCAAGTGGACAAGAAACATTTATCTGATAATTTGTATAACAAGGTTTTTGTGGTGATATTAAAAATCACCAAAGGGGGAGTTGATGGAGCAAGGTAAATAAAATAAATTTGGAACCCCCTTGATAAGAATAATAAATTAACGGTACTAATTGTTTGATGAATTAACCAACAAATGCACCTTTAATAAACATTACATAAACGGTAACTGCTATTTTGTGCAAAATCTAATTTATTTACAATTGTGAAGTAAATTGATATTAATATTGTGATTTGCGCACTAATTAGAATAAAATCGCATGACTTATGCTATGTAGTAAAATTGTATTGCGGCAAAGAATGCGGATGGTAAGTAAAATGGCTTTAAATGTCGCTTCTGCTAGGTAACACCTAATACGGGTTCTTAGAATGACGGGTGGTAAACAGAAAGGCTTATATTCTTTGTTTTAATTTTGATTGTGTTTGTTCTTATGATAGTTCTTTCGGGCCTGTTAGGCCATACTGCGAAAATGGCTGCCGAGACTGATGAGGTCATGCAAGAAATCAAAGATGGCCTCTAAGCGAAAGAAATAATGGAGCTGAACCACGTGGGTACGGCCTGTGCACGGAGTGAGAGATGTCAAGGACACATTGACCTATCATGAGGAGAGTGCCAAGAAAGACTCAGCACGTATCCGTGAGAATGGGGAAAAGAAAGTATTGAGAAACAATGGACTGACAAAATTGTGACCATCAGAATCGCAACATTATGAATAGTCAATTTGGACTGCTTTTACCCAAAGGACATGGGAAACATTGAACTCTTAACCATCCCCGAAACCAGTTTGAACAAGGAAGGCGATGAGGTGATCTTCGCCACCCCTCAAATGGACCAATTAGTGTGATTCCTGCCCCCAAACATTGCAACTTTTTGTGTAGTAAGCTAGAAGTAGGGTATAAGAGGGACTGCTCTTATGTGGGAGAGGTTAATCGTCGTCATTGATGTTAATGCTGATGTTAATGCGGATGCTGCCATTGACTTCGAACTTGACTGGGGAAGGAACGAGACGTTGCGGGAAATCTGTATGGGAGGTCCCGTCGAGGAGGCCATTTAGCGGGACAGTCAGTCAGTTTGGGAGTCTATTCTGTGATCTACGGTTTATCTTCTTTTTGGTGAACCAATCCTATCTGCATCTAAATAGGTAATGCATAAATTTAACTTCTTTACAAAATTTCTTATATAAATGTTATGAATGTATTAAGGTGATTAATAAACTAAGAATCTCACTCGTGCAAGCAAGAATTTAGATAAAATTTCATTCTAATTAACTATGAGTCTGTGGTTCTTTAGTTCATTAATAAGTTTGACATTTTAACAGGGTTTTAAATGATTGAGCTGGTCTTAATCACCATCAACTTATTCTACTAGTTGGTCCATTGACCAAAGAGCGGAGTACCTTGATGTTTAGAACCGACAGGATTAAAAGTTAAATGTATATGATGTTTAAGGTATTAATCTGTCAAATTTAACAAAGTATCCCGTTCCTCCAGCAACTCATTTTTCTCCTTGGTGTGTAATCCAGTGAACGGCTGAGTGTATGATATGCGGTGTTATGGGCCCCACCGTCATATGGTATAGTTGATGTGAATGATTTACCTGGATTTGTGTCCAAAGGAGAAATTTATATTAGCCGCGCTGGATCACTACGTGTGCTGCATTCTGCAGCACACATAAAAAAAGGAAACACCTCTATGAATTGTTTCTGTACAGGAAGGCGCCCCTTCTTGCACTTAAACAATCCTGCCAACAACACAGGCACCCTTATACCATGGTGCAAGGGTGCCTGCTTTGGCGCTAGGGGTAAAGGGCATGAATGCACCGTATTGGATAAATACGGTGCCTTCCTGCCCTTTCACTTTGACGTACAGCAAACTTGCTGACTTGCTGCGGTGCCCTACCCCAAATCCCCATAAATGAGGGCCTATAAATCTGCGAATGCGTCAAACCCACGAGTGGATGCATGCCATTACTGGAGAGCCTCCCAAGTTGAAATGTAACATAACGCAGGGGAGGCAGCTGCTTTGTGCTTCATTTCTTTACAAAGCCATGCAAGGCCACGCAAATCAGGCCTTGTGTGACTTTTTAAATATTACTGAAGCTTTTACATTGTTCTTCCATCATCTTCTGTAACGCAAGAACAAAGTAGAGGATTCATATTTATGGACCAAAATGTTTTAGAGCATTGAGAGATTTAGTGAGTTGTGATGTGAGTGTTCCTGTCTGTGAGGGCGAGGAAGCTCCTCCGGATGGAATGCAAGGTCATGACATGGCCATCAATGCGAGCTCCACACATGCATTTGGCTTGACCAATAGAACAAGAGCGCTGAGAAGGTAGGATCATTGCAATTTTTCCCAATATGGTACCTTTAATTTGAATATATTCGAAAATCTGAGAAGAGTATTATATGACAAAAAAACACCACCTAGAACAGCACAGTATGAGGCTTAAAATGGTTGGGAGGGGCTGCACATGCTAGAGGCAAAGAAAAGTACCAGAACATAGCTAAAAGGACAATTCTTAGTTGGATAGACGCTAAATGGGACACTGAACAGCAGGTAGAGTGGAGGTATATGCTGGAGGGAGTTAAGCTGTGCCTAGTATTGATGACTAACAAGCCCAAGAAAAGGATGCACAGGGAGAAAAGGATACAGAGGGTCAGAACAGATCTAGTACCGTTAGTGACTCTAGTGACATAGTCTAGCCTGCTGAAGGAAATAGTGGTGGCGCCACACGACCCGTCAATCCTGCTTCAACTCAGCTAGGACGACCCGCTTCGAAGGCCCCAAATGTGACTGCCCTGATCCAGATGACACCCCCAATGTGACAATTCCTATAACTACCACCCTGGTTATACCTGTTCTGATAGTGACTACCCCTATTATAACGGCCCATATTGTACCTATTCCGCTGTCTCTGCTCTGACCACAAGAGCTCAGATTCTCGTAATTTAAGTGGAACTGCTGGAACCCCCATTATCCCTTTTGTTCCCACAACTCAAAATTCCCAAGTAGTGTATGGAATCCAACCGTCTAACAGGAGTTATAGCCTCAGAACTGACTCTAGTGTTCATGACACCGATTGCTCAGGTTGCTACTGGATTCTTCCTTCTAGGAGTATGACCCCGAAGTGAGGCAGTATCTGCAGAAAGTGGGGAAACAGAAGAGATGGAAGACAGTCAACCGGCTTGAATGGCTTTACAACCTTTAGACGTTCCTAGATTGGTTGTGGAATTGGACTAACTCATTAGAGGAAATTTGGATACAACATATCTGAGTAGGTCTCAATAACTCAGCATGCTGTAAAGGCACATGAGAAATTGTCAGAATTAGCAAATAAGTATAATATTGATATATCATGATTCCTGCTCTGCAAAGGAATTTCAAAGTACATGTCGATGAAGAGATAATTACTACCATGAGGACTTCAGAAATAAAGATCAGCATTACAGATTTGGTGGTAAGCATACATAACCGGATCGATTTGGAAAGATAAAGGACAATACTGGGGGGACAATGAAAGTGATCCTGCAAGAGGACATGAATGCAGGCTCCTTCCCTTCAAAGAAAGTGGGGATACGTGTATGTGCCTTGGAGTCGAGGTGATCTTGCCACATTTACAAATCAGTTTCCTAAATTACGAGAGAATCCCGACTTGTGGTATACCCAGGTTGAATGGTTTGTGAAAATCTTTAATTTTTGTGGGAGTATTTGAATATCTTTTACGACATTGTGGTTCCAGCAATTTGTGGGCTGAGTGCAAGGTGGCTGTACAGTGGCTGAATGCAGAACCTCAGAGAGTAGCTCAGACAAAGGTGCCAGAAGTATGAGCAAGTGATACATTTTTTGAGGGGTAAAGTTCCACAGAAGGAGGTTGACTGGTTGAAGATAAATCAAACCACACTAGAAACAAAGGAGTCAGTGCATGCTTATAATGAACGGCTCATGCAGGTGTTCAGACAACATAGTTGGGTTGAAAACCTGAAAAGGGTAAATATGAGCTATATTGTATCGCATTTCGTTCTTGGGTTACGTCCAGAGATTAGCTTGCAAATTCAGAAGAATGTCATTTGTTGGCTAAGCTAGACTTTGGATGCGATACTTCGAAATTCTGAGTATTGCAGTGATGAGCATGAGATGAAACAAAAGAAGCTCAAAGAGAACTTTATGCTGGCACAAAGTAAGCTTGCACAGACGGAATTTCAGAATGGCCCTTTGTGGGAAATAGTGCTGGAGGTGGAATGTAGGGACTTCGATTTCAAGGCGGAGGATACATGATGCAGGATGGAAATGGTGTTCCACAAGGTAGAAGTTGTGGTGTTCCAATAGACTCGAACATTTGAATAGATGTGGTGAAGCTGAAGCGATCAAATCCCTGTCACTACTGTTACAAGCTGGGACATTGGAAGAGGGAGTGTAAGCTCAGCCCTAACTGAAAGTTTTGTGAAGGTCAAATGCAATGTGTAAACACTATGCAGATGCAAAACGTACAGATCTAGAGACCTCAGAGTCACAACATGTCTCAAATCCTGATGAGGGAAGTTCCCCTAGTCCCAATGCTGACACAGGATATAAGAAACCCAAGGATCCAAGAGCTAAACCGAATCCCTTTAAGAATAAAGGCAGTTTCAAACAGTTCCCAGCCTTTGATACTTCTGGAGACCAAGGGTATAATCAATTATTATTATGGTGCCTGAGAGGGGAGGAAGATTGCGTACTTGGCTCAGTCTTGGACTTAGACCAAAGTGGTCCATTCGTAGAAGGAGAGGTGAATTGCCACCAAGTGTCCTTTTTGGTTGACACTGTCGCTACCAGTCCCACGGTCAAAACAGGGAAAGTCCCAAACCTAGCGCTCTCAGAAAAACAGATCCAAGTTCCAAACAAGCAGATTGTAAACCCTGTGTTTGAAAAAGTCCCTGTCAAGATAGGTTCCTTTGACGAAGACCACCAGCTTGTGATTCTCATCTGGTCAACTTGCTAGACCGGGGTCTATTATGCAAGTTGCATATTTTACTGTACACCGGAGGGTGTTAAGTTCCAAACCCATGATGAAGATGTGAATTTTAAAAAAGCCAAACAAGTGATATTTGTTGGGCTTTTTCCCCTAATGATCGTAGATGATTTGCAGGGGCGGCTCCTTCACTATGGCGAAGGAGCGTCGCCCCACTGCTTTTAAGCAGTGAGAAACATAAAATGATATTGACTTAGAGTTATTATCATTTTATGCGTCCTGTCCTGCTGCTTTGCGGTGGGTGGGTAAGCGGGCTGCTCTGCTCTCGTAGCAGGGGAGGAGTGGTTTACCCACTCCTAAGTGCACAATGACTGTTTGGTCGGCCCTCTCGGCCCAAGCCAGTCATGAGCACTTTCCCCGTTCGCCATGCAGGCTGCATCACAGCCTGCATGGAGAACATGCCCACCCCTCCTGCCCTTGGCTGAGCGCCGTGTCACGGCGCTCAGACCAATCATAACACTGTGTTGTGATTGGCTTAGGGGAGGGAGCCTGGCTGCCTGCTTCCTGCTCCTGTCAGAGTGGGAGGCAGGAGAGCAGGAGCAGAGACCCGGGACCCGGCCTCAATGTAATTTTTTAATTCCGATCCCTCATCCTCCCTGCACGGACCCCCCCCCCGAGGCCCTCCAAGGCCGCCCCGCCACCCGTGAGCCATGCCGGCCGCCACTGATGATTTGTCTCCAGATCACTCCAGGCACTACAAAATGGCGCCTGGAGTGGAGCGGTCTTGCCTCAACGGATATCAGAGTGGGGGCCGCGTAGTCAGGAGCGGGCTCCAGGGAGGCAATGTCGGAGGAGCAGCGAGACCTGGAACTACCCCCTCTTTAACTCCGGTGAGTGCCTGAAACGGAAATGGCACTTCTGTGGCCGATGACGCTGCGTTGAATATACACAGCCTGCCCAATACACACCATTGAGGCTGAGGCGGGCGTGGAGCGCACCCGACCTCCCAGATTTGCGCGTCTCTGTCTGGCTGCGACCCCCCGGCGGCATACCTAGGACGCCGCGGGTCGAGAGGGGTGGCACCTGTGGAAATGGGAAGTCCGGATTCCAGCCTTGCTTAATCAAATTTGAGATCTCGGGTCAGTTATATGCCAGGGGGCTCCTGCAGGGAAGAAAGAGTGGTGAAAGCTGCGTGTCCATTGGGAGACAGCGACACCACTGGAGAGTCTGGGCAGAACTTAAAAGGCACTACACCCCTCAAAGCCTGTTGTTTATCTGTACTAACACCCATGCCATCTTGCATTCGACAATAGAACTACCTCAACTATCATTAACTATTATAATAACTGCTTGGAGGGGCCTCACAGTGGGAGTAACACTCGTGGATCCAGTGCACTGTTGACTGTATGGGAGTGAAGAGTACGGTCACAGGGAATTTGCAAAGAAACGTCGACGCTTGAGGACTTGCAGGGCCACAAGAACATCGGTGGGTCACCAGGACGGTTAGCGCTAGCTGTATACATCAAAGGACTAAATGGACTGCTGTTGTTGCTATGTCGTGCACTGCTTTACCAGAGAATAATGGAGACCGACTGAATTCGAACTTCAATGACCCATCCCCCTTGCCTGACTTCAAGATGGCCGCCTCCGTGGGACCCTCCTCGATGCTCTATCTCTCCTGGTCTAAAAACTTTGTTCATCGTCCCGATGTTGATCAGTCCTCACCCGACCCTGTTCCTGCTCACCTACTAGGACATTTACTATGAGAACTTTCCCCCGACAGCTGAGACATAGCCACTTTGTCTGATGCCCGGTGGAGCTACCTCGCTAGCTATAGGGAAGATGGGCCATGGATTCCCTCCTTGACCATCACCTACCCAGCCGATCTTTGGGCAAACTCTCCTATGTCTCTCTGGACCTAATCTCCCTCCTCCCTTCACCCTACCCCTCTCCGCTCTACTCTTCTCCTCTTTGTAGCCATTGACCTTTGCCCTCACCCGTCCTTGCTCATAGTTCCCACCCTCTTTTATCCACCTGACTTTCTTTTGTGAACTTTTCCTTCGTCAGTTAAGACCTAGTGATTTTGACTTATGCCCGATGGAGCTACCTTGCTTAGCTATAGGGGAGACGGGCTGTGGATTCCCTCCTCGGACGTCACCTACCCAGTCGGTCTTTGGGCAAACTTCCTTTCGTCTCTCCTGCCGTCTCTTCCCCCATCCTCCCCCTTCACATTTCCCCCTTCCCCCTCCGCTCTATCTGTCTCACCTTTCCTTCCTCTCTCAATCTGTTGCTTATTTTTGATGTAAAGTGTCATCTGTTATCATTGTCTGTAACATTGTATAACCTAATGTAAAGCGCTCTGATACCTCCGGGTCTAGCCAGCGCTATATAAAACTCTTAAAATAAAAATAAAAAATAAATAAAATCTGAAAGACCTGAGGGGCATTTTTACAAGAAAATGACACAGCGCAGCACTGTAAACTATCTTGCTGGACTGCGCTGCATCATTATGAAAGTGCAGGAATGAGTAGTATTTACCGCAATACAACGCATCTCTGTGCTTTCCTCAGAGCTGGCACACAATTGGCTGCCTAGCGCCAATGCAGGTACCCTTGCATCAAGAGTGCCTTTGTTGCAGGGATGATTGCTTTTGTGCAGGAAGGAACACCTTCCTGCACAAAAACAATCTTTGATGGTGTTTTCCTCCTTCAATGTGTGCTGCAGAATGCGGCACACTAAAAAGAAGATAAAATTAGGAGAACTAAAGGTATTTTTCCCCGTTGCGCCTCCCATACGCCTCCCCTAGAGAGACATAAGAATCTGACACATTCCCAGGTTTACAAAACCTTGTAAACCAGGGAATGCATCAGAATCCATGTCTCTGCGTAGGAACAGACAAAGCAACACCCATGGAATGCCCCTTTCACTCAGAGTAATGCGTGAAAGGGGGCCATATTTACAAGGCCTTGAAAAGCCACGCAGAGTGGCTTTGCGAGTCCTTGTATATATGGCACAGCATTGTGCGCCACCGGAGCATAACAAAAAGATGTTCTGGTGGCGCAGAGACCTTGAAAATATGCCCTGAGTTCCGGGTTTTTGCATGCCAGGATATTAGACTCCTAAAAGGTGCGGAACCTCTCCGGATTACGGTCAAACCAAATGCTGAATATCCCAAATGTACCAATACAATCTTTCATCAGAGACGGTGGTTGGAATTACCCCCGTGATTTAGTTCATGATACAGCAAGGGATCCCAAAACAGATTTTGGGAAGTGCAGGTAATTTCCCTATTATGGGCCTGAAGAAGCCAAGTGGCAAGTACCACATAGTGCAGGACCTTACAAAGATTATTAAGATCATTAGCCCAATCAGGCTTGCCTAAGTCTTCGGCAAAACCTTCTGGACTTGGCAAGACTGAGCTTGATTCACTCCCAGGGGAGGGTGTATGAGATGGGGGACAAAGCAGGTAAGCTGATATGCTAGCTCGCGACTGCCAACCCCCTGTGTAGTCTAGTGACCGAGCTGAGGAATGAAGAGGGCACAACAATAAGGGTGGCAGACTTCGTGGCACAGGAATTTGGTTCACATTTCCAAACCCTGTATGCCCGTCAGGAACCTCCTTCTGCAGAACAGGACAAACCCATTATTCACGATCTGCCCTTTCAAACACTCTCGGTCACAGAAAGCAGCTACCTCGACTTTCCACTTGAAGCTGAGGAGATCCAGCAGGCAATCTCTTCTATGCCCTCCGGGAAGACCCCAGGCCTGAATGGTTTCCTTTACAACTCTTCAAGACTCTTCTTTAATGATTCCACACCCACTGGCTCTGTACGAATATGCCTTTAACCACAGGAGATCGCCCGAGACCTTAGGGGAGCGACCATCACAGTAATCCTTAAGCTTGACAAACCCCTGACATAATGTGAGTCGTATTACCTTTTTCCCCTTATCAAACTCGTAGTGAAATTCCTGACTACGGTGTTGGCTATGTGCCTTAGCAAGATCATATGATCAGTAGTGCATGCTGACAAAAATGGTTTTATGCTATGTAGGAGCCCTAGGCATTGTCTTTGCCGCCTGCACTTAGCATTGGCCCACACTGACAAAGTATCGGGAGACGCCGCACTTCTTCTGCTGGACATAGAATGGGCCTTCGATACTGTGCATTGGCCCTATCTGCTGGTAGTCCTCCACAAAATGTGATTTGGACCCAGGTTTAGGAGGTGAGAGTTCATATGGTACACAGAACTCTGGGCCCAGGTTCGAGTGAAAGGAGCCGTCTTGCAGGAATTTTCTATAGAATGGGGCACCCGGCAGAGTTGCCCGCTTTACCCCTTCCTGCTTGCTCTTGTGATGGAGACTCTAGCGAAGCACATACTGGCTGACTTTAGATTTAGCAGCTCTGGGTGGAAGTGGGGAGATGAAGATTGTGTCTCTTTGTATGCAGATGATATACTGTTTTTTATTCAGAGACCCCAGGCGGCCTCGTTGACGAGGCTGCCGTCGACAAGGGATGCAGGGCCCTGTCTCACACACACCGGCCCCCCTGATGACAATGCAAGCGAGGTGGGAGTCGGATGTGAGTGCCCTTGACGATACGGAGTGGATTGAGGCAAAAATGGATCCTAAACTGCATGTGCTTTTGACTCATACAAATTAAGTACTTCCATTGAATCTACTACTCCCTGACTTGACTACGGTGTATGGGTCGTGCGGGAGGACCTGAGTGTCTCTGGTGCCACCACTCCACTTCTATCATGTAATCTGGAAATTCCCTATTGTGCAAGTCTACTGGCAGGAGGTCAACAGAATAATTGAGCAGGTATTGGGAAGGCCATTAGCCCTAGACTCAAAACTGGTCGTGTCAATCTCAAAGAGGCAAACAAGCAAGACTCCATTGCCCAGTTATACCATTTGGCCGAAAATGGCCATACAGTGTCTCTGAATGAAAAGCAATACTATCAGAAAGACGTCCTGTATCTGGGACATCACACTTAGAAATGAGCAAGGAAGGCGTGACAAGAGAAGATTTCTGCCATTTTGAAAATGAGCTCTCCAGCTACACAGAGAAAAGTCAGTATATTTCTGGGAACAGTGGGCTACTGTTGTCAGTGGATACCCAACTTTTCCCTAGTGGCAAAACCTCTACAGAGGTTGACGCACAAGGATATGTCTGATCCGATACTATGGGACAACGAAAGTATGAATGCCATCCTAGAGTTGAGAGAAAGTCTCTGCCATGGCCCGACCCTAGGAATGCCGGAATACAGTAAAGAGCTTGTACTGTTTTGGAGTTATAGGGAGGGCTTCGCTCTCTTAGTGCTTACTCAAACAAATGGGAATTATCAAAAACCTCCAGCCTACTTTTCAGCTACTCTTGACCCTGTATCTGTGGACTGCCTGAATGCCTTAAAGCTGTTGTTGCAGTTGGTGTCAGCACCGAGTAGAGTGAGTATATAGTAATGGGCTATCCTTTTATAGTAATGGTCCCTCATTCTGTAGAGATGCTTCTCATTTTCTCAAAGAACAGCTGACCAGTAACAGATTAATAAAAGATGAGCAGGTCATACTGCCAGCTGACAAAAACATGCTGAGAGGGTGCTCCAGTTTAAACCCTGCCACCCTCTTGCCATTGCCTGATTGTGAGGTCGAGGGGGGAGGTTGAGCATGACTGTTTCGATGTGACTGAACTGCGTACCAAGCTAAGACCCGACATTAAAAATGTAACCCTTTCAGTGCCTGATTATGTATGGTCTGTGGATGGCTCGTGCCCGACAGATGAAGGCTGAAGTTTAAGAGCTGCTTATGCTGTTTTCACCTTAGATGGTGTAGGGAAAGCTTCCTGTCTCTGTGATGTAACTTCTGCCCAAGTGGCTGAATTGGTCGCTCTTGCTAGAGCGTGCTGTGCTCAGACCAATTGAAGGTTACCATTTTTATCGATAGTATAGCTTTGGTGTTGTTCATGACTTTGGACAGTTGTGGTCGCAAAGAGGGTTTATGGCATCTTCTGCTTCCCCTATCTGAAATGGCAATTATGTGATGAAAATATTGGAGGTGCTGCAGATGCCTCTAGAAATTGCGGTAGTTAAATGTGCCGTAGAAAATGAGCAGTCACAATTACATAACAGAGGGAAATCGTTACAGCGATGAGGTTGCCCAGTATTGCGCTCCTGGGTCCTGTGCAGTTAACAGGTAATATACAAATGAACCGGAGAACGAGACCAATTTCAAATTGTTGTTGACAGTGGTTGCTACGTGGGAAGAAGTCAAGTGCTTGCAGGAAGAAGCGCCAGAGATTGAACAGCAGGACTGGGTTGGAGTAGGTGGTGTGAAAAATGGAGCTGAGATCTGGGTTTCAGCAGAAGAAAGACCTGTGTTGCCAGACAGTTTGTTGTCCCCGATGGTTAGACATTTCCATGGTCCGCACACATAGGAAGAGATGCCATGTTGAGATTGTTCAGGCAGAAATGGTTTAATCCCCCATTTTAGAGTGATGGCCGATAACCTTTGCCACCATTGCAATACCTGCCAGCAAATTTATGCAAGGAGGAGAACCCCAGTGACCATGAGTCAAATAAGAAGATCATGAGATCCTATTAACAGGATGTAATTGGATTTTATCGAAATGCCAGTGTGTAATGGTTTGTCATATGTCCTGGTTGTGGTGTGTATCTGCTCCTGCTGGATGTAAACCTACCACACTAGAAGAAGTGACAGTCTAACTGTGGTCAAGTTATTACTGTGGGAATTGATTCCCCCCTTAGGATTTTTGGTTTCGCTAGAACTGGAACTCCATGTGCCTTTCTCTTGTGAGTTACCGTTATCACAAGTCCCTTCTCATCCTTGGATACTGGGTGGCTTGCACTTATTTTGATGTGGTGCTGATACCTCTTACTGTGAAATTTATGGTCCATTCTTTGTGTGGGTATTCTGGTTGTACTGATTTCAGGGTGAGCTGGTGAATGTGAGGGTGGTTTAGATATAGTTATGTCAACAATGAGAACATGAGCGATGTCTGCTGCAAAATGCAGAGGTGACATTTAGGAGGGTCAGTGTGTAGTTTGTAAAAACATAAATGCAGAGCCGCAAATGTTTTTATTAGGGTCCTATTGCTGAATGCCAAGTGTGCCTTAACCTTCTTCTTTCACTACTCTACACTTGTTTTTTTATCCCCTTTTCTGCCTTCATTATTGTTTTCGTATCTCTCTTTTTAGGTCTCGCCTAGCGTTGCAGCGCGCATGCGCTGCACGCTCTGCGAGACATATTGTGGTAGAGGAGATTTCAGAAGGGGACTTGAAGCCCCGCCCATTATTTTCATTGGCTGGCGTCATCGTTTATGGTAAACGGTGGCCTCCGATTGAAAATGAGGCTTCTTTGTTACCGCCCTATCTCCTTTTGGGACGGCCCATCCGGACTGGATCATTTGCTTGACGGCTGACTGTACTTGAATTGGGGCTGGTGGAGTTCCCTTTCTCAGATTAGATGGACTTCTCTTAATCAGGGACACATGAAACACTGAATGTATTCTTAACCTGGGTGGGAGTCTGATCTTTACACTCACTGGGTTTATCATTCGTTCTACCTGAAAAGGACCAATGAATCGAGGTTGGAATTTCCTATTCCCTTTTAATCGCATATTACGAGTGGAGATCCACACTTTATCTCCTTGCTCGTAAATTGGATTCTCTCTTCGTTTTTTATCTGCCTGCTTCTTGTAAGATCTTTTAGCTTTCTCTAGATTATTAGTGGCTACCTGATAGGCCCTTTGTAGATTCTTCACTACTACTTCAACTGTAGGTACCTCACTTTCGTGTTTCCCTACCAACATGTTGGGATGTCTACCTGAGTTCAAAAAGAAAGGAGAGAAACCAGTGGAAGAGTGAACAGCATTGTTGTAAGCGAATTCTGCTGCCTAGATTAAACTTGGCCATTCACCTTCTTGGTCCATCAAGTATAGACGCAAATATTGCTCCAAATCTTGATTTACCCTCTCAGTCTGTCCATCTGTCTCCGGATGGAATCCAGTGGACAAATGAGAATCTACCCCCAATCTTTTTAGAAACTCCCTCCAAAAGTGTGAAACAAACTGAGGGCCCCGATCTGAGATTACTACCTTGGGGATTCCATTTGTCTTAACAATATGTTGAGTGAATAATGTGGCCAGTTGAGAAGTGTTGGGAATGGACTTAAGAGGGATGAAATGACTCATTTTGGAAAAATGATCGACCACCACCCAAATGGCAGTAAATCCCTGACTGGAGGGCAGATCTACAATAAAATCCATTGATACAGTATGCCACGGACCTGGAGCTATGGGCAAGGGCATCAACAAACCCTGTGGAGCCTGTCTTACCACTTTCCCCTTGACACACTGCTCACAGGATGCCACATATTGTCCTACCTGAGTTTCCATTTCCGGCCACCAAAATTCTCGTCTCAAAAGTTCCAGTGTCTTCTTTACTCCTTTATGTCCTGCCAATGGATTGTCATGACATTGCTGAATGACCTCTCTTTGAAGATTTTCTTTGGGTACATAAAGGTTGCCTTGATGATAAGGTTTTCCATCCTTTATTTCTCTTCTGGAATCTGCTTTGACCCATTCACTGGGGCCTGGATAATGTTCAAACCTTACAGACGGAGGAAAACAATTTTTTGAGATACATTTTATCAGTCCCTAGTAGTACTTCGTCATTTGTTTGCCATTCTGAACTAGGCCTCTCATATTTGTCAGACCTTATAAAGATTGAACCGGTACTTTTGTGGCACCGTGTATGGACTAAAGAGGAGACTAGATTAAACCGGGAGGTTTTAATAGATATTATGAAGATGGAAAAGTTTTTAACA
The DNA here is from genome assembly GCA_963921515.1 of Calotriton arnoldi. Taxonomy (NCBI): domain Eukaryota; kingdom Metazoa; phylum Chordata; class Amphibia; order Caudata; family Salamandridae; genus Calotriton; species Calotriton arnoldi. The sequence continues at coordinate 990,202 of CAWUFW010002613.1, forward strand.
ATTCCTTGGGTTAAATATATTCATGATTTTATGTTGAATCTTGGCCACCCAGAGTATTTTACTGAACCAACTTCTATGTCTCAGGTACGAAGGAAAGCTTTAAAGAAAGAGGTCTTAAGTATGTTGGAAATGTTACGCCTTACTACTGAGATACTGAAGCCTACTGTATTGCAAAATCAACTTATTTTAAGTGCTTTTAGTATTCAACCTTATTTAATAAATGTACCTGGAGACTATGATAGGTACTTGTTAACTAGATTTAGGTTGGAAACACTGCATAGAATAGTTAGCTTTCCCAATATGAATGATTGGTCTCGATCTATGTCACCGTGTCCTTGTGATTCCATTTCCAGACAATCTACCATTCATGTTGTTCTTTTTGTAGGTTGTATTGTCATTTGAGGAAGGTGTGGATAATTCCGGTTCTGAAATCGTGGGGGATTAGACAGTGTTGTCCTGCGTTTATTGCCCTACAAACACTTGATAATGTGCATGTAACGTGGAGAGTTGCAATTTTACTGGAAAAAATAGTCTCTCTGAGAAAATCTATAGTTAATTGAATATTTTACGCATATTTTTAAACAGGTTTTTATTTGTGTTTTTATATTATCCTAATGAAGATACGATTTAAATATATTTTTTAATAAGGATTTTTAACAAGGATTCTGTTATGATAAAATTACTCATGTCTGCTTTTATGATTGCGATGTATTCAATCGAATAAAGCTTTATTGACTTGACTTGACCCATTCACTCAATTCTTCATTCGAAAGGGCATCTTTGATCTTATCTTCCAAATCTGCATAAGATATGGCTTCCACTATTTTTTCCTCAGGTATAATCAATCCTTTTTCTGTGACCATTTCTCTTTCATCCGTATTCAGACGAGACAAGGCATCTGCCTTTCCATTAGCAGATCCAGGCTTGTACGTAAGAACAAAGTTGAAATCTGCAAAGAATAGTGACCATCTCAACTGTCTGGGAGTGAGTGTTCAAGCAGATTTCAAAAACTGCAAATTTCGGTGGTCCGTAAAAACTGTTACCTCATATTTTGCTCCCAACAGATAGTGTCTCCATTCACGAAAAGCGTCCTTCACTGCTAACAATTCCTTATCTTGAATAATTTAACTCTGCAGCTGTCAACTTACGAGAGCGATAGGCCACAGGATGTAATTGGCCTGTGTTCTTGTGTCTTTGCGAAAGAATTCCACCAATCGCCAAGTTGGATGCATCTGCTTCCACAAAGAAAGTTTCTTCTGGGTTCGGGTGCAGAAGAACTGGAGCAGAAATAAAAATCTCTTTCAGTAATGTGAAGGCTTCTTCAGTATCTGCGTTCCAAACAAACTTTTCATTCTTCCTCAGCAAGCGAGTGAGAGGACTGACCTTTTCAGAGAAATTGGGGATAAAGCGCCAATAGAAATTTGCGAATCCAATAAATCTCTGTGTTTATTTTACATTACGAGGTGAAGGCCAATCCTTAATCGCTCTCACTTTCCCTTCATCCATAGATACTCCTTCCGGAGACAAAATGAATCCCAAAAATTCCACTTGCTCAGTGTGAAAGACACATTTTTCAAGCTTTACAAAGAGTTGATTGTCTAGTAATCTTTTCAATATGGTGCGCACATGTAGAACATGCTCTTCCAAGTTTGCAGAGAAAATTAGTATATCATCAATGTATACTACTGCAAAACGATCCAAAAATTCACTGAGAATATCATTGACAAAATATTGAAAGGCTGCAAGAGCATTGCACAGGCCGAATGGCATGACCTGGTACTCAAATAATCCAAAACGAGTCCGAAACGCTGTCTACCACTCGTCACCCTCAGCCATTCGTACCAAATGATATGCCCCTTTTAAGTCTAATTTGGTGTATATTCGGGATTCTTTCACCTGATTCAATAGTTCAGAAATGAGAGGCAAAGGGTATCAGTTCTTCATGGTGACTTGGTTCAAGGCGCGATAATCAATACAAGTTCTAAGTTTTCCATCCTTCTTGGGGATGAAAAATAACAGAGAAGATACAGGAGATTGGGAGGGTCGAATAAACCCATTCGCCAAATATTTATCCAAATATTCTTTTAAATGAAGATTCTCATCTTCAGTGAGGGCATATATTCTGCTGCAAGGCAGCGATGCTCCTGGTTCCAGTTCAATCTTACAATCAAATTCCCGATGCGGGGGTAATCTCAAGGCCTCTTGTTCATTGAAGACTGATGCTAAATCTTGATACTCTCTTGGAATTTCTGGGACTTCAATTGTACAAATCATAGTAGACTGTTGTGCTAACAATGACAGTGATGAAGGCTGATGACAGACCTTTGGCTGATGATAACACTGTTTCATACAATATTCAGAATTCAACTCCACAGTTCTTTTTGCCCAATCTATCTTCGGATTATGCTCTGTGAGCCAAGGTAATCCTAAAATAAGTTGAAATTGCGGAGCATCAATGAGACTGACAAACTTAAATGCTGACCGGGTCCAAACACAGATATTTCCTCAGTACAGTAGGTAATGGGTCCAGAAGACAGGTTGGTGCCATCCACTGCCCGGACTGGTTCTGGCTTATCTTTTCAGAGAAAACGAATTCCTAAAGACTTTGCAAATTCAAAATTGCAAAAATTCCCAGTGGCTCCTGAATCGATCATGATCGAGACTTCATCAATTTCTGTATCTCCGAATTTGATTAAACAAGAAATAATAAGATGAGGAGCCGTGGATTGCAAAGTGTTAGCGATCAAATGTGGATCTGGAGTTGTCTTATCAGAAGCACCCACCAGAGCAACTCCTCTTACTGATGGGGCTTGTCTTTTACCCATGAATTATTTTTTGGTTTCTTTGGGCATTCTTTGACAAAGTGACCGGAGTTTCCACAGTACATACATAGCTTACCAACTCTACGCTTTTCTCTTTCTTCCTTGGTTAAAGGGCCACGTACAGTGCCGATTTGCATAGGCTCTTCTCCAGACGCGGACTCACTAATCTTCGGAGTCTCTGGCCTAATTCTGTCAATTCTAGGTGGAAAATGACGTACATCTCTACGGCGCTCACTCTTCCTCTCGTTTTGCCGCTGATCTATTTGAAGTACCAAATCGATTAGTTCAGAAACATCAGTGGGTCTTTTCGGTATCTGGGCTAGACCATCTTTCAATTCATCTTTAAGGCCTCAATAGAAAATGGCCGCTCTTTTGGCTTCAGGCCAATTAGTTTCCACAATTAATTTGTTAAATTGTGCCAAGTAAGCAATCAATTCACGATTTCCTTGCTTAAGATCTAGCAACTCATTGTCTGTAGTTTGTGAAATAGTTCGCCGATCAAAAATACGCAGGAACTCGGTCTTAAATTCCTCAAAGTCATATAAAATATGATCATTACTGTTCACCAGTGGCATCGACCAGGCTGCTGCATCTCCACTCAGGTAGGACAATATGAAAGCCACCTTGGATCGGTCCTCCTTAAAGATTATGGGCCTACATTAAAAGTGCAAGGAACACTGAGTAAGAACAATTTGAGCCTTATGTGGGTCACCATTAAATCTCTCAGGGGCTGCCAACGGAATTGTTGGGGAAATGGCATGTACTACCTGTGTAGTCAATTCAGCAGCTGAAGGGGACGGGGAAAATTGCTGAGGTTTTTGTTCTCTGGATATGGGACTAGAACCAGCTACAAATTCATCGAATCTCAGTCTAAGATAATTGGCTTCCTCACTTGAATTTCTAACCTCATCTCTGAGAATTTTATTTTCCTCCATAGTTTCACTCAACTGTTTTTGCAACCCCTCCAAAACTGTTGCCAAAGCCTTTAAATCTTATCCTTCAGCCATATCGCTCAAGTGGAAGTTTATAGTCTGGGCACTTCAATCTGTCAGTACCACACACCTGTAAACTCAGTTTCCACTGGAGTGATGTGCTATTCCACAATTCCCACTCCACTATGAGTCAATGAGACAATTCACTCAGAGTAAAGAGGGGGAAAGGGGATTGGGAAGACAAGAGAGACTGCCACAGCTGTGCCTCTTCCTCTCGGGTGTTTAGATATATCTTCTGGGCACCTGTAACATAAACACAATTTTACTAAATTTCTACAAAGCCTCTCTAATACTCTCAAACCTCTCTATAGTAACCCCTTTTACCTGTAATGCTCTGTGGATTAGCTGCTCTCTTTTGTTTAGTTTTTATATATTTCTTGATTAAACATTTCAATATTAACAATTGTTTTGTCTTCTTTTTTTGCAGAGAACTGGCAGACGGAAATTTGATGGTAAGTACAAATATATATATATATTTATATCTACTGGAAGACAAAATGTAATATCTGATGCTCTATTCTGTAGATTCTGTTCTTTTGAGTTCACTGCAGATAATGTCTCAAGATACCATTCAATGGAATATAATTGTTTCTCTTTCCTGAGTTGCACAGTTCAAAAGAAATGCTGCTGCTCTTATACTGTGAAGCACAATACAACTTGGTATTCCAAGCAGCTCAACTTCCGATGAATAAACAAGGAAACATAGTTCTGCTCCGTATTACAAGTTGAACTAAAGGAGTGTTCAAAGTCAATTAACTGAAGATGATAATTCACACCAGGAATTTTTCGCACTGTCTGGATACGAAACTGAAGTAATACAATACGAACTTTTCAGTGCTGAAATATTAATAGAACTTACTTGAGGTAAGATTCAATTGCTGAGATTGCTGTAGAAAGAAGTTCATTTACTGGAATATGAGCTTCACTCAGAAGGAACCCAAAATGACAAACTAGAACCCAAATACCTTCTGAAAATAGTTATTACTGCAGGCAAACAGGATACTTGAACTGCAGTACGATGAACCCTTCAAACGGAGCTCTAAACGGAAAGAAACACTAATCCTCTGGCTGAAACCTGACTGGAACAGCGCGTGCAGTATGGAAACGCTGCTTCCTCAGGGAATAAACGGTTGAAGTGCGCTCAGCGCCTAGTGCGCAAGCGCGATTGCGGGAACACTGTCTCCGCGAGCTGAACACTAGACTGGGTACTGCCTGACTGTCTCTGTGCAGCCGCCATTTTGAGTATCAAGTTTGGGCTAAAACTAATCAATTTAAGAAGCAAACGTAAAAGCTTCAGAGAAGTTGATTGAGAGCGCTTTCCATAGGGGTAAATAGGCTGCCTCCAATATCTGAAGCTTTTAGGGCAGAGGTCTTCAAACTTTTGGATGCAGAGACCCCCCTGTCAACATTTTGAGGTGTAAGGACCCCCTCCTGACAAATTTCTAAACCTGTAGGCAGGGCTACTGGAATTATGAGGCAGGTGAGGACCAAATTACGTGACAGGCTTGACTAAATTGTGTGGGAAGAAAAGGTAAATGATGTTATGTGATGCCGTGTACACAGTAACACTGAGGAAAGATTTCACCCCATCAGTACCAGTGTATAACCAAAATACAGCAATTAACATCAGAAAGATTTCTAGTCAACCTTTGTGAAGGGCCTTCCACTCCGCAGGAATACGTGCTGCCACATTAGAAGCTCACTTGACCCTGGCCGGGAGAAGCAGGGGTCCCTTAAAACCCTGGCGGTTTTGTGCAGAGTTAAGCAGTTTACCCATGCAGCTTTCCTCTCACCCCCTCCCTTCCATCCCTCTGTCCTCTCCTAACCCCGGATCCCTCTCTCACTTTGCAGGCAATTTTCTTTCACCCCTTTTTACAACTTCTGAACTCTCCCCATTCAACCTCTCACTTCACCTTTAACACTCCCAGCCAGGGCTGGTCCTAACACTGGTCGCACACGGTGCAACAGTCTTTTTGGTGCACCACCCCCGTTTCCTCCTTCTCCATGAATTCCTTCACTGCCACTCACCAACAATTCACCTCATCTCTCTATAGCACCTTTCTGACAAACATTTCATTTTTTTATAGCGCTACTCATAGTTTCCTCACACTCATTTCTGTGATCTGCATGGTACATATTCTTTGTAGCAGGAACGTTAACCCTCTGCACTGTGTGGGTGACAAGAGTGCCCATGTGAGTGCACGGTGAGCGATGCAACAGTGTGAGAGTAGGGTAAGAGGAGTGACTGCAGGGTGAGTGAGGTGGCTTATGAATTTAGGTGCGGATGCAAGTTCAGAATGGGACGAATGAGTGTATGATTACTGATGGGCTTGTTTGAGTGAGTTGCATATTGAGCAGTGAGGGGGACAGGTGAGTGAAGTGTCACATGAGTGCAGGATGAGTAGTGTACTCGTGTGACTGCAGGGTGAGGTATAGGATGAACAGCGCAAGTGCATTGTGAGTGCAGAGTGATCACTGTGAGTGCAGGGTGAGCGGGTGAATGGTGTGAGTGCATTGTGATCGCTGTGAATGCAGGGTGAGCGTGAAAGTGAAGGGCGAGAATGACAAGTGAGTTGTCTGAATGCAGAGTGCATTCCCAGACACTTGAAGTAACTCAGCATGTTTATGGACGGCGGCGTAGGGTTTAAGATCTAAGTTAAACTATTGCTACTATGTCATTAATCGGGGATCGAGGAAATAAATAATGTGCTGATCGTGCAACAAACTTCCAGTCCTATGGTTAGGGTTGCCAGCAGATTATTTTGATGGCCCAGTCGGTACAAAAATAAGCAGTCACCTAAAGCTGTATTTTAAGCACTTATCTGTGCATACTTCGAACAGCAAATATAAATAGAAAGCCCTTTTAATTGTGTTCTAGGGCTGCCTCAATGATCCATGACTGATAATTAAAGAGAACAAAGACAGAAAAGTCACATAACGAATGCATACATACTTTTTTATTTATAAGTCTATTTAGTGTCAAGAGGAGGTCTTTGCAGGCTCTTTAAACAAAACACGGCAGGCATTTTTCTTTTGGCAACCCTACTTTATATTCCTTTTCATGAAATGCATTCTCACACTGCAGCAGTAAATGTAAAATACAAATGTAAGGAATAGGCAGAGTGGGGGCCCAGGGGTACTGGAACCAGGAAAAAAACTAAGCCTCTGTAACCAGTTTACAAAGGCATGTAAATATGCAAATGGTCTTTAAAGACCTGTGAAAAACTCGGGCGTGCCGGAGATAAGACTCCAGACACTGCCCAGCTGAGCCCCCAGCAGCTCGAGTTGCACTGCAGCAGCCCGGGCTGAGACGCAGGACGGGGGACGAGGGGGGGCTGAAGCCCTTGGGCCTCGGCAGAAGTGTGACTGGGAAGGCGCTACCCCCTTTGCATCGCTCCACGGCCCCCCTGGGGGTCGCGCCCCACAGTTTGAAGACCCCTGTTTTAGGGAGACAGTTCAGAACAGATTTTGACTCGTAACTTCCAGTCCTGACAGTGAGTCTTTTGCCTAAATCAGAAGTGTTTGTATGTATATTCGCAATGCACTCAAATGTAGTCATGATAGACCTGCTAAACATATGTGTGAGGTCTTAAGATCTGATGTGTCCCTTCCTGTAAACTCATGGGTTAGGATGTCACTTCCTGTGATGCCACGTGCAGTGATGTCTCGCGCTGTGATCTCTCTTGTCACTTGCATACTGACTAATTTGGTTAGTCACCCCACTTCTTTTTTAGGACATGACTCACGAAGATAATTTTATATAACTCAGTCGTGTAACAACACAAGCAATTTTGCTATCTTGCACAAGTAGAAGTAATTAGCAGTAATCATCAACTTGCTTGCAACTGTTTGTTTCTCTTTAGGGTCTGACTGTAGAGAAACAATGAGCATTCTTTCAAAGAACGAATGAAGGGTGATTTTGGGTGTAATGCTGATTATCATTTTCATGATTGCTTTATTGATAGGTTTGAGTTCCCCTGTAGTTCACAGTCACTCCTACTACTTCACATCCTGTAGAACAACATGAAATTGATATTAGAGTTTTGCATTGGGATGCATTAGAGGGAGATTTCTTTTCAAACATCTATTTTAAATTTTTACACGAATAGTTGAACTCAATATAGGCTGAAGATTGTAATATCTGCACGTACTTACCCACATCTGTAGAAGAATGGAATGACTTACCACCACATTCTCCTTACGTATGAAATCTGGAGCAGCATAATTCTTAGCTTACTGTAGCATTAAGAGCATTTTGAATATTACTTTACTAATTATGATTTGGTTCTGTCAGAAGTGCCTATATGCAGATATTTGAATCCCCAAGCTAATGCGAAAGAGATGGATACTTTGTGGCATTTCTTTAGGTCCCGAGAGATACTTGACTCTGCTCGTGCCCACAGAAAGAACCTGACTTTTTATTGAGCCTAATTGAAAAGAAATGTATTGAAGATTTGGAAGACAGGAGAGCAGGTATTTAGGAAAGGGCAGAGATGGATAGAGATAAATTGGAAAGATATATGGGGAAGGAAGAGGAGAGGCACAGAGATTTGATACACAACCCAAACTGAACTTAGACTGGAAACAGAAAGGGAAGTTATGTTGCATGAAGAGAGAGGAGAACGTTTCAAACTTCCAAAGGGTGGGATGGCGTGATTGTCATTATTGATTTAAAGTTCTCTGCTACACAGATCAGATATTTGCAGGGAATGATTGTATTATTCCAAGACTTTATTATGTGTGTGGACCAAATGCTTATTTTAAACTTCCTGCCAATTGGGTGGTCAGCTGCTACCTAGCATTAGTGTTTCCAAAGATCTATCACATAGACAATTTTGATAGTAAAGTGGATGGATTTTCAGCTAGGTCTACGCATAGTAGTAGTGCTTCCAAATTGTGGGAGTTATTTTTGGTGTTAGGATTCCCTCTGTGGGTGTTTTTTTAAATGGCATAAAGATTAGAAGCTCTCGTCATTAGCGGTAAGCTTGCAACTAGCAGAGTTGGGCCTTTGCTACCTAGTTATACTGAGCTATTAGATCCATGGTCTTGCAAAACAGACTTGCTTTAAATATTTTACTTGCAAAGAGGGCGAGTCTGTTGGATGCAAAAGGTTCAGCATTGTTGCACCTACATCCCGGCCAAGAGTAAGGATATTAGAAAATATGCGAAGAATGTTACTGGAGTGTCAACAGAACTGAAGGAACTAGAAGAAACAAGTGCCTGGGAAGCAATTGGCAAAGGGTTTTTGAGGGACACAATTGGCTTAATAGCATTGGTAGTTGACTTTTAGGCTATATATTATGGTCTATGTTAATTGTTAGTGTTTGTTTGCTAGTGTGAAGGGATTGAGATGCATGAGGACCAAGAAGATGACAGCTGGAGGAAAGGGTACTAAGAGGAAGAGAGAAGAAGGTGAATTGGAGGATAAACAGTGTAGAATTTACAATGGGATGAAGGAGTTCGAGAACTCTAAATGAAAGCAGCCAAAGACAACACCTTTTTAAAGCTTGTCTCAGAATTGTTGATTGTTTTGTGTGATGGCTAATCTAGTAATCAGAGAGGGGATTGGAGCAGCGTAATTTAGCACTCCATACATTTATACATTAATCATTCTCATTGTGCGATGACGATTTTAACTTCTGTCAACTGAATTAATCAAAGTGATAGTAGGTGGGGCAAGTGAGAGTCACATACATTCACAATTATAATTAACGTATTTACTCATGCTAACTGTATTCGGTTGACTGCCATCTTTTTCTTTTCTTACTGTTGACATAACTTGGCCCGAGCCATTTGAATTATTTTTTCTCTCCTATGCAGGTGCGTTATCAAGCAGTGCTAGTTAGTTAGAATAGTTCTTTGTTTACTGGTGGGAACGGTAAGGTTAGACAGTCTAATTGAAACTTGGCTGTGAACATGCAGTGCATGGGGATGGGGATGGGGATGGGAGCGAGCCTTCTATACTAGACGATCTGGACTGTTGCTTACTTAAAGGTCGTACAGCTGCACATTTCTTTGTTTGACGCTGGGAACCTGGGGAGTCTACCTGCTCTTAGAGAACAGTGTCAACTGATTGGACCATACAGAGGGAGTAGATGGGACGAAGCTTCCAGAACCTTCTACTGTATATTGATTGTGTGTTTTATAGAACAGTTTAGCAGATCCTGTCCTGACTTCGCTGAGAGACGACCTTCCTAACACTCTACTGATTCTCCTTCCCTGGGTGTTGAGCTTCATGTTTTGGCACCTGTGCCTCTCCCCTAAACTTTGATTTGCTTCTTTTGATGCTGAAAGTTTTGTGTAGTTCCTACAAATCTATATAGGATCTGCGCGTTTAAACAACATAAACTAATGGGATTGGTGTCCAGACTGATTCCAGACACCCCCAAAGGATATGTTAGCCTTTAGACCGGCCAGCTCACAGTGCCACCATAAGCCCCCCAACCTTACCAAGGAGCGAATAGTTTCTGGCAACTATCAAACATGACAACCCTTGACCCTTCAGGGATCGTGGAAACAGTACAGTACTTTTCGCTCAGTCAAACGTGCTCACTTAGTCTCAGAGAGATACACAGAATAAACGTTGGGGACATTTTCAATAAACATTTATTGAAGCAGCGTCATTCTAGTATAAAACATGTTTGCTGCAACAATCATTAGACAGAAACAAATGTATAAGATTACGAGCACCAACACGGTACATAGAAGGTAGAATTCTACCATGGTGCTAAAACAGTGAATATATGCAGGCATATAGATACATGGCAGTAATCAAGCGTACTCCTACGATGCAAACCCTATCTAAGTGTACCTAAGTGTACCTAGCATGTATGTGGGTGTAAAGCCAAGAATCCCCTAGGAAAGTGCCAACCCCATTACTTGATGGGAGAGAACGAAGGACCCCGTCTTGGTCTCGAGTTGGACACCTTGCAAGGAAAGTCAGACCACTGCGTGCTGGAGTTTCTGCTTGCAGGAATTTCAGCGTCTGATGTCAGCATGGAAGCTTCTCCTCTAACTATCTATTGTTCGGTATGGATCTTTTATACGCTAAAGATAGCCTTGGGGTTCCTTACACAATCTATATGTTGTTTGTACGATTATGCAAATGAGCCTAGAACAATATCTGCAATTATGCAAAGCAGTTATTTCGCCCTAGGATGAAGATGACCATAACTTTTACGTAGAGTATGTTCATGCTGTTATGTACGTCATGTGCAAGGGACTTTTCTAAGAATCCTCATGCATAATAAATGAGGCTAGTTTCCAGGAAATAACTGGGTAAAAGGTCAGTGCTAGAACCACTATGCAGAGCAAGGTAGGACAAATGTAGGTAAAGGTTGTGTAGCTACCTAGACCTAGTTTGGGGTACAGTGGGGTTCATAACAACAGCTTCCTCTTCACACTTCCCCTTGTCACTTTTGATGCCTTATTTAGAGGAGGGAAATTCCTTTATGGAACCAATTTATTTCTTATTCTGTGTGCTCTATAGCGTGATATTTTGCATCTTTTTCTTTATAATATACAAATTTAGATTGCATAATTATATTGATATACAAGCTTTTTTGGATACTTTGACCCATTAAATGATTTCTTTGTAACCAGCTGCTAAGGCGTCGTCCCACTGCTTTAAAGCAGGGCCAAGGAAAAAATAACATGATGATAACAGAACGCTATTATCATTTTATTTTTAGTATTGCAGTTGCAGACAGGTTATGGTGTTCGGGGCCCAGAGGGAGGACAAGTGGGAGCTGCTGCACCTAAAGTGTGCATGACTGTTTGACCAGCCGTCTCGTGCCCAGAATACACAATGAGTCCTTGCATGCTGCTCTAGTGTGATTTGACATGTTTTAATAAGACCACTTATTATATTTAAATTAAACCAAATGGACTAACATACCTGAAAACAATGGTTTCTAAAATGAGCATGGTGTCCTTGTCCTCATTAAGCATCTGCTAACTCTAGGCCTTGCAAGTTTATGCGCTCTGTGTCACAAACTATCAGAGTGATCTGCTGTAATAAGAGGCTGAAAACCCTTAATTAGCCCCTCTCGATGCCGCCAACTGAAGCGTGTGCTCTTTCCACTACGGAGCTGCACACTCAGTTACTCCTCATTGTTTACATAGTACCAACCCACCCAAGACGTTTGCTTTTCTGCCTCTACTACCATCTTATATTGTAGCAAAATATTTGAGCCCTCTCCATACAGTCTTTGACATACACCTTTTTTTTGCATCACTTTCAATATCTGATTTTTTTCCTTGACCTCATCCTGCCTTAAAAGACGTGAAATAATCTTTGCGCACTCTAAGGAAGCCTTGCCCATTATCCATGCTCCTTCCTCACAAATGTCTTACTGCAATATTATGCAGTAGGTCACACATAGTTTTATTTGGCCAGCCCGGCATTCATTATACCCTTATTTTTAATCAAAAAATCACCACTCATTTTAAATATTTATTTTTTATTGTTTACAAATTAAAACATTACAACCTCAGACATGTGCCATTCAGTATGATTGGTTACAGCATCCTACTTCGTACAATGCATATACAGGTAAAGAAGATACACAGGTGGAGAGAAAGAGGCAATAAACCGCAGCATACCCTCCCTTCTAACATATTAACAACAAACAACAAACACCAAGGTCTTCATGAGAAGATTCTTTTGAAACCTGCAGGAGTGCAAAAGATTTTGGTAAGATCGCCTCACCCACAACTTATCGGAGCATGCTTCATCATATGTGATCCAGCCTCACCAAGTCAGGTAAATACCACCTCGGCAGACTCACCCAGTGCTGGGAGCTCTTATATAAATCAAAACTGGGTTATAGCAGGGATCCACATGTATCATAAAAGTATCTTAAGGTATAGCCAGGAAGTGTCCGCCAAACTGTTGTCATCCTCCATCTTGTGCCATGCGAAACCTTGGGCACCAGAATGGGTCCTGCAGGCTCCAGAACTCAGGCTCAGACAGAGTCCAACTACTGCACAAGTGCTACAGGCACACTGCATGCGCTCTAGACGGTGCAAGGTTCTGGGCATTCACATAACAGTGGAACTGTACACAAGAGGGCCCATGGGCCCCGACCTCTGACACAAACAAGCATTTGCAATGCAATAGGTCTCGCATTTATGAAAGTTTGAGCTATCGGCGTTGTAAATGACAATGCCTTACACCTATGTATTTTGGTTTGGAGTGGAGTGGAATTATGTGTGTTGGATTTGAATTGTTAGTTGTGGAATTGAGTGTGATGGAATTGTGTTGTGAGTAGTGGATTTGTGTAGTGGAATTATGTGGCATGGTGAATAGATAGGGGTGAGAGCTGCACAGAATAGTTAGAAAGGAAGATAGAGAGGGATAGGTAGTTTGCGCATGAAGTGGTGAATGAACTGCAGATGGAGGCGCAGAAAGAGTGTAAGAAAGAAATAAAGAGGTGGAGAGCAGGCCACAGACGCATAAAGAGGGAGCGCCTGTGAATGCAGTAGACACCACAAGAAGAGGAGGAGAGGGCGGGTTTCAAGGAGGTAAACCTTGAAAAGGCACAGGAAAGAAGCTGTGCTCGAAGACCTGAAGTGAACCACATGAGAGGTGGAAAGTGTGTGTGAGAGAGCGAGAGAAGGTGTAAGATATGGTACGAGAGAGAGGGGCGAGTGGGAAGAGCACCTGGGGGAGTGGGGGTGGTAGAGGTGGACCAGTGCATAGCGTGAGGAGGAACAGGAAGGTAACAGTTCATAGAAGCCAAAAGTGTGAAACATTTAAAAGACTTGTGAATTTCACACCAACAGCTAACCAATTACCGAAATATGTAATTATTCAGGGCAACCTTGTGAAAAGTTTGCTTCACACACCTGTCTGCAGAACGTGTGCTTTAAAGGTAGTACGATGTTTGAGAGCTAAGATTGAGAAAGCAAGTGATTACTGGTGGGCACAGTTGGCACCAACCCCGGCACCCCTCTCGCCTGCTATGGGAAGCTGCAGTGAGCTGACTGGGAAGGAGCAAAGAAACATGGACTAGCAAATGCCTGGGAGGAGTTTCACACAGCTAGAAAATGGCTTATTTCTTTATAGCACTTCAAGCTGGCAGCCCAGCATGTCCCTAAACACTGGCACTTAACCACAACCCGTACCTCTCCTGCGGCAGCTTAGTGCCCTAAAGTGTCCCTAAAGGTCACAAATGAGCGCTCTCTAAAGCTCCAGAAACAATCAAAGAACGCTGGATGGTGTCCGGAAGTACACTTGAAAATGCGCAAGCCACATTAATCCCTTTATATCTTTGACTACGGCGCAGGGCAGTCTTTTAGGAAGCAGCAAGAAAGTTCTAGTTCGGAGCAGTGCCAACTGTGCCCTTTTAATTAAAAAAATATTTTAAAAAAAAAAGAAAAAAAGATACTTAGCTTCCTAGAGAGAGCTTCGTGTTGATGTACTCATGCTATGCTTTAGTAAACGTGAGGAGAAATAGGCATTTTCTAAGATCGTTTCCTTGTAATATAAAAAATATATTTACCATGTTGAAAATCTCATTGGATTGTCACAGCCATCCGATCCGAATTTCATTTTGTTTGGCCATACTGACCTCTTAAAAAAAAAAAAATCTCTAATGCTCAACCAAAGTTATCTTCATCCCGATTTGAAGACGTCCTTTTAATTATTCTACGCGCTGCCTAAACAGAACATAGTGTACACTCCCTGTTCCAAACATTATTTTTAGGGGGGGCACATAACATTAGGCGAGTGCCCTACATTAACCCTTTTGGCCACTTCTCAAGTGCAGGAAACTGATGTGGTACTGTTGTGGGCTTGTGCCTTTTACCCTGATAGAACGATTGTTCAGATGTATTATTCTTTCAGAGAATCAAAGCCATAATTTGGGCACTGTTCCGCCTTTTGTATATAATGCCTGACACTTTCCTTTCCACCAACGTGTTGCATAAAAAATACTCAGGCAATGCTGCGAATGTCCATTACTGTGCAATATGCCTCGTAAAAGCACACTACTTTTCTCTCAAAATATCGTAACACCTGCACACCTCTTTCAACAAACCGATTGCTGGCACCAGAAAACCACGTATTTTTTTATTTTTATTGCATATTTATATAGCGCGAACTCGACCCGAAGGTATTGGAGCGCTTTACATGAGCACCGTATTTACATTACACATTCAGGCACGGGGAGATTAAGTGATTTGCCCAGAATCACAGGATGTGGATGCAACCCCGACTTTAAGCCATGGTAGCCGGGTGGGGATGCGCACTGCGCACATGCTCCGCAAAAAAAAAACAATTAAGAAAATTGAAACAAACTCACCGCCGGATGTCCCAGCGTGGCCACAGTCCTGCCGCAGGTATGTGTCCCCGTGAGCTATCTCTGTTGCTGTGGCTTGCACGCGTGTCTCTTGGCACAAGACGCCGTACGCGTGCACATCTCCTGTCCGGGTGTGCACATCTCCTGGGCCGCAAGATGCCTGTGAGGAGCGGGCGCCATCAGAAAGCACAGTCCCGCTAGTGGTGCGCACACAAGCCCGCGAGTGGTGCGCGCGCTACAAGACCGCGAAATCCCTGCGAGGAGCATGCGCCATGAAAAGAGCCGGCCTCTGTGTTTCTGTTTCCCGCCCACTGTGCGATAGGAGGAGCCACAGAAAGTGCTGGAAGTCTGCGCTACTCCTGGGTGACAGCAAACGGGGAGCCCAGAGAGGAACTCCGGCAGCACCCGGTGCGAGGCAGGACTGGCCTGCCCCGCTGCCACCTCGGCCGCCCGACAGTCTCACTTGGAAGGAGGCAGCAGCGGGCAAGGAGTGGACACTGACTGGAGCAGGAGCGGAGGGCTGGCTGAAAGTTAGCACTGGAGAAGCCTGGGAGAGGAGGAACGGACCGACGCTTGAGGAACATGCTTCTGCTCCGGGGTAGCCAGGAAGCCGGCCGGGGCTCCTGCTTGGTGCTGGGCGTGCTGCCTCTGCACTGCGTGCTGGCTGACACCCTAGGTGAGTCCGTCCATGGTCTCGTGACAGTGGGGGTGCAGTACGGGTAGTGCCGCTGGAGCAAAGTGCGATAGAGCGCGCAGTGCTGTAAAGTGCCTACTGGGAATACAGTGCTAAGGGGCGCTGGAGGAGGTGAGTATGCACACGCGCTGTTGTAAGTGCAGTGCATTACGTGCCGGGTGCAAGGGGGTAGAGTGAATGCACCCTGTGCAGCATGTGTGCAGCATGTGTCTGCCCCAGACGCGCTTAGAAGGCACGCGGACATCGGGAGGAGGGCGAGAACTGGACGTCAACACATGACGGGAGAGAAAGCGAAGCGGGCCATGGGAGCATTCTGCTTAAACGCCGCGATGCAGTGCATTACGTGCCGGGTGCAAGGGGTAGAGTGAATGCACCCTGTGTGCAGCATGTGTCTGCCCCAGACGCGCTTAGAAGGAAACGCCGTGACCTGTACGCGTGCACATCTCATGTCCTTGGAGTTGTGCTAACGCCGCCGTACGCGTGCACAACTGCAGTCCTTTGTGCGCGTGCACATGTCCTGTCCCGCTTCCGACCAAAAGTCGGCAACAATAGATCTCGCATAGCGAGCAGCGCTTTGCGCTGCATCGCTAGGCGAGACCTAATAAAAGGTCTATTCACACTATCACTATAAAAACGGGGTATGCTGCCACCTACCCATGAGAGGGACAGTAGTCTTCTGTGTGCATGGTGTACCCCTCCAGGTAACAGGCAAGGTGTTGGGCCTTGCACAATCAAGAGCAGGCCTAGGCCCCTACTCACATGCGTAGATTAGTGTGACCCTAGTGCCAAAATAAAAGTAATGATACCAGATAAACAGTCAGGCACTCAGGGCAGGGGAAACACACCCGTACACCATGCAGAGGACATTTCTGTCCCATGTCCATTCCAGTTATTCACAGCAAAATCATTGTTGTTACTTATTTATCTAATACTGCTAACAAGCAGTTACAAAGCCAATAGGCCTGACTTGTTTTAGGTGTATGTTCATCATTAAGTAATACTTCCGGATGTAATGACAGAAAACTCAGAGAGAGGCACCAAATAATGGCCAGAAGGCACACCGAGATGTTTTAAACCATGGGCAAAGTGGGCAATTGCACAGGGCCCTTACCCTTCAAGGGATCCCCTGCGAATGTGATTTTTTGATTCATTATCTCACACCTTTCTATTTCTTTATCTCAATCTCTCTCCCTTTCTTTGTCTACCTCTGAATCTGTCTCTCTCTCTCTACCCATTGTCATTATAAGGATATATGGTGCTCCGGGCAAGACATATTTCAACTTTTATGTGTGAACCCCATGCCAGAAGGTTTAATGTCTAATTCAATATTATGTGAGTTGCTTTAACAAAAAGTGAGTAATAAGTTGTTTCAAACAGAGGGCTCGGGAAAATCCTTAAAATGACACTGGTGGCAAGCAGTATGAAGGACACAAGTTTTGTTCACATCTTAAGCCACGCCCTAAATACACAGGCCACGTAGCTTTAAAATTATTCCAACGTATGCTTCTTTGACCTTGCCCCTTTCAGAACCCCCTCTTCTTTTCCATCCCAATTAAAGTACTGCACATCACACATTTCTCCATGGCAGCTATATTTGTGTTCCTTGCATAAGGTACTCTAATCACTGCATGAAAGCCAACACTACATGTATAGTCCTGGGTTTCCTTTTATAAATTATTGTCATAAGGCGAGTGAAAGAAACATTAGCAATGCCATGGCTTATGAATGAAAGGGCCTTTTGTATAATTGATGGGTTTAGAGATTCAATAAGTAATCAGACATGCACTCTGTCCTTCATTATTGCACTCATGCATCCATTCATCCATCCACTGACTAATTATTGCATTTATCCTATGACACATCCACAAACTCAAAAACATATGCAAGAAAAGTTAAAAGAATGCAATCAGAAAAAAGAAAACATACTGCTGTCTAAACACTGCAGGTATATACTTGGATAAAGGAAATTAAACAAAGCAGCAGGTGTCCATCTTGCAGCAGTATTGTACTTAGTCTATCATTGTTTTAAAGTTCCAGCATGCCCTCAATATTTAGAACCAACAAGTATGCCATATTGGAATGGTAAAAAAATGATACACTATGGACAACAGCATTCCATAGTGGTCGCCTCGTTTAGCAGAAGTGGTCACATGGGATGCGTGCACAGCAGATGAAATGACTGGCAAGCAAGTGGCCACTACCTGGAAGCTGTAATATCCTCTTAAGAAAAATTAAAATATAAAGAGGAGAAACAAATATTTGAAAGGCAAACTATAAAAGGAGAAAACTGAAAACTAATGTACTGGTCAACCAGCCCTGACATTGAAGCACACTCATTTTCAGGCTGATGTGCACAGATGTGATCAGCAAATGCTGTCTTTCACAGAGCAAGAGAGCAAATTACTAATGTTAACTGAACTATTAACCCATGCAGTATGGTGTTATCATTTGAGGCACAGTGTAAATGACAGACAGACGAATGGAAGAAGGGACATGACCCAAACGGTATCTCTATGTTTATATACATATACATTCACTGAAAAAAAATAGGTTAATGTAAGGTTATAGTTAGGTGAATTTGTCAGTTGAACTAAAAAAAAAAACTTTACTAGTTACAGCTAGCAGAGCTAACTATAACTTGGGCCTCCGTCATGCACTGCTTATGACCTCACATTTAACACCACTCATGACATGTTCTATGACAATATTTATTACATCACTGATAACATCTCAAATGACATAATTGATGCCATCATCCAATGAGTCTGTTAGTTTGTTTTATAGTTTACATAGTGGCGGTAACTACCATATCACTTTTTTTACCTAATTTTGTGCAGCCTGGGTCCAGCTAATGGGTGTGAGTGTTTACAGAACACATGTGCTCCTAATGCATTATATGTGTGTTCGAGGTATTGAACATGTTATAAATGTTTGTATTGAAGAGTAAGTCTGTGTGTCGGTGACAACTTGTGTAGATTATGTTATACACAAGATTTGTTGGCACTGCAGAAAAGGTTTCTGCAGGGCAAAGTTCTATGTACTACATACTAAGTACTGTAAGCAGCCTTGAGTTATTGGACAGAATCGTCTAAGCATGGCAATTTCTACTTAACATAGAAGACTGTGTGCACCAGGTACCATCCTATGTACATGTGCTTGTGTTGCTTCAGAAGATGGGCTATCTGTAATGTTTTCACCACAGTATGAAGGCTGCAGGGGTATGATCTTTAGCACCATCAGATCACAGTTATTTTAAGTGAATAGTCACTCTCTGGACAAGTTTTGCATAGAATGTACACACTGTGCCTAGTAAATACTTTTTAATACTCTGTGGTGTATTTCTCATGAGAGTTTCGCTGTCTGCAAACAGTGTGGTACAGAGTAGTCTCTCTCCATAGAGTAAACAGTGTTAACAGTACCCATTTTTTTACTAATTTCCACTTAATTTCTCAATGTATGTTCAGTGAATGTCAGAGGTTTGATACAGTTAAAGACTGTCCGTAGTAGGGCATTAGTCATGTAACAGGGCACCATGTGTAGGATAGGTTTCCCTTTCATCAGTGGTTAATAGTCAACCAGGGTCCCCCCTCCCTGAGCCTCATTAGGCCCTGAGGACCCCATTCTTCGTGGCCTTTTTTCTATTAAAGGGTGAGTCGCATGGCCTGCCTCTCTTAGCCTTATTAGGCCCGGGGACACCATCCCCCAGGCCTTTTTTTTTAATTAAAGGGGAGGGGGCCATGCAGCCCCACCTCCCCAAGCCTTATTAGGCCTTGGGGGCCCATTTCCCAGGGACATTTTTTAGGTCTCATCTAGGCAGTGCTTGCACTGTCCCTTCGAGACATGCTGTATTCAGGGTATGGGCATTAAGCTCTGCCCATGTTCCACCCATACATTTTATTGGCTCCTTGCAGTGACTTTCGGAATTCTTTTTATTTTATTGGTTTATTCTGTTAGTAGTCCCTCCTTCTTGCTCCTTCTTGCTCACCCACAGGTAAGCCATTAAATACCCTAAGGAAAGGGCTGGGACGATTGAGAGGTCCCTCCCTAAGGAGGGGCTGGACAAGGGGGAGGATATTCCGCTGTCCTTTGTCCAGTTTCGCGCCAGAGCGGGAGCCAACTGCTCCCTGAACTGGTCTGAACTGGACTATGCATAGAGGGCACCAAGTGTGCCCTGCATGCAGACTATGTGGCGCTGGCAAGCGCACCCACCCTGCCCCAATACACTAAACCCTGTCTGGGAGGTGGTCACACCTACCTGTGACAGGATACCTATTGTTCTGCCTTCCCCTGCCCGAGCTTGGCTCAGCAGCCGGAGGGCAGAAACGTGTCTCTGGCCGGCAGCAGCCCTAGCTTGCTGTCCAGGTCTGGAAGACTGGTACCGGGAGCACCGAGGGCCTCCCAAAGGAGCTTTACGGTGCATAAAATCATACCTCCCACACCGTTCATGTAATCATACCTCCCACACCGTTTACGGTGTGGGAGGTATGATTCCAACATGTTTGATACCAAACATGACAGTGTTCATTACAGCCAGTTTAGAGATGGTCATCGCGTAATGACGCATGGCCACTCTATATAACGTAATGGCTGATGCACTTACAACTCGGGAGAATGGACTCCGAAGGTTGTATGGGTGTCCTGCTCATGCAAGGACACCCTCACACTTAGAACCGAGCACCCTGCCTTCAGGATTGGAAGGCCTGCCTTACAGGTGACTTATAGGTTTTAAGTGCAGTGACCTCGGATATAAGCAAACTTATATCTGTCCTAAGTGGTGCTAGCACCAGCTTACACAGGCTGCAATGGCAGGCCTGTAGTCACAGATTGAGTGGTCTCTCTTGGGTGGCATAATACATGCTGCAGCCCATGGGAGACCCCTGGTGCACCTATGCCTTGGGTACCTTGGTACCATATACTAGGGACTTATATTATAAGGATACACCAGTAGCCAATCTGGGGTGTACCTAAATACTTACCATAGCCAATTTAGGGGAGAAAGCACAGAGACTCAATCAATCAGGGAATTGTGAAGCGCGCTACTCACCCGAGAGGGTCTCAAGGCGCTGGGGGGGGGGGGTGCAGCTACGGGTCAGTCGAAGAGCCAGGTCTTGAGGCTTTTCCTGAAGGTATGCAGAGTGGGGACGCGTCTGATGCTGATAGGGAGCTCGTTCCAGGTCTTTGCCGCGATGTAAGAGAAGGCTCTTCCACCTGTTCTTGCTCTGCGGATGCGCGGGGTTTCGGCGAGGTCGGCGGATCGGAGGTTTCTCTTGGGTACGTGGAAGGAGATTCTTTCGTTGAGATATTGGGGTCCGGTATTGTGGAGGCATTTGTAGGCGTGGGTCCTGGTTAGCAGGATCCCAATCAGACTAGTCAGAAACAGCATAACACCAGGCAAAAAGTGGGGGTAACCATGAAAGCAGAGCCTACTTTCCCACAGCTTTCCCACAGCTTTCCCACAAGGCAATCATCAGACAAACATGCATAAATTGCAAAAGTATATAAAATTATAGTTGGCTAATAATAATAATAATATAGCTGCTAGAAGGGCAGGGGTTCTCAAAGTTTGTCACAGTGGGTAATCAACACCAAAACCATTGCCTACTACAGTAATCTGTGAGATTCCAGGTACTAAAATCCTTCTCTGTAATAACAATCCATCCTTAAATGGACTGATGTTAACATATGTTTTCACAATAAATACAGCGGGCCTACTGCATTTATCGTAACATTCCATAATAAACAGATCAGGTGGTCTATACTACTGCTTATTGGCTTGAACCCATAACTAAATCCAGCCCTGCCAAGTACCACGCATCAGGCGTTAGACTAACGCATTTCAGTGTGGTAGTCCGCATCACTGCACTGAAATGCGAAGTCACGCATATTAGGGCCTTTGGTACTCAGCTGTCAAGTGCTACGGTCGAGCGCTGGCCTGTTTAATTAATAATGGAGTGGCACAGCAGCCGGCAGCGTGCGGTGCGCGCAGCTCTGCAGACTTAGAGGCTGGCCTGGGTAAGCTTGCTAGAGGTACAAATCATGCAACACTACTCGATTGCTAAAACAATCACTGCGCAGCTGCGCAGCATTCCGCACTTTCAATTACGTCACTGTTGCTGCTGCCAATGGTTGGTCAGCGGGAGGCAGTTGAATTCTGCACTGTGGGCCCGCTCGCTGTAAAATGTGTCCTGTGGTTTCACGACCAAGCGTGAGTCCGACCCCCGAGGACCCCACGGGGGCCACCGTGGTCTGGGCGCTGCCCGAGCAAGCCAGCCCGGGACCCTTGACTGCAGCTCAGCTGACACTGAGCCGGCCCGAACTCGCTAGGGCTGCTGGTCACCAGACAAGGGGAGCCCGCGGGAGGCCGACATGGAAATGCAGCTGCTCTCTGACCGAGGCTGCATAAAGTAAGTGTGTGTGCAAGGCAAGGCTTGGATGCATAAAATAATTCGTTGAAGTAGCGCATTCATTTAAAGTTCCAAATGTTATGCTTGCCATAATTTGGAGCCTCTGCCTGCCAGCACTGTCTATTATTTAGGCGCATGGATTATGATGATTAAGGACTAGGAGCCCTGGTGTGAGGGAGCAGTGAGTAACAAACAAAGCCAGCTTATTTACTATATCTGCAAAGCCACGTCATGTGTCTGCACAGAGTGCGGCCTTTATTACTCAAAATGATAATGCGCAATGACACGACACCTCTCTTTTTATTTAATTTGATCGAACTAAATGTACATGTAGCGTGCTTCAGCCTCCCTGTCTTGAGACATGCCTAATGTCAGTCTGCGGTGACTCTGGTGACTCGAGTCAGCTGAGTGTTGATGATTTATTCATTTATTAGGCAGCTGACGAGATGGGGCCTCTCACATCCTGGGAGACTCGGCCCGGGGGCACGTGGGACAGAAAAGCCCTGGAGTAGACTGATGCTACTTGATTGGTTGCCAGGGAGGACACGACAACCACCCAAGAACAGCAGAGAAACCCTGCGGGTACCTGGGGTAGATTTAAAAACAGGCAACCGGTAACTTTTTCGGACTCCTAAGCAGACTCTGACAATTCCGACCCCGGGGCAGGCCCAAGCACCTCAACCCACAACCCTAATTTTTTAGGAAGAGGCCAGCCCTTTGGGGGGGAGAGGGTCAGAGGCAGAGGCAAAAACCAGGTACACCTTCCCACCAGGAGAGCGTCAGACGAGAAGCAAGTTCTACCAATGGGGGTACCAATACTAGATCTTGTGCCCCCTATATCCACAGCAAATGTGGAAGAAATCCCTATATTTAACTTGTCCAAACACCAATTGGCATCTACGGACATTGCTCTACAGAGCAGAGGTTTGTCCTTTGTTATAACTGAAAAACCCAACTGGTTTCTGATACAAACTGAAATCTTTCAGTTCTTCAGAAAAGTGAGACTGAATGCATTCTTCCACAATGAAGAAACTTCGAGCAATACAGTCACTACTGGACTACGCCCCATGTCCACATTCAACCCCCCGAGCGGTTCCATGCCCCAAGAAATTCTCACTTTCGAACACTTAGTCCTTAAAGACCTGGACAAAATACAAAGAGAATACAAGTTTACCCCATACAACGTCAGCTTGGGAGAAAAACAGAGTCTCAATAGACTCAAGGAATTGGATGAAATTGTTATAAAACCTTGTGACAAAGGTGGGGAAATAGTCATACAAGATAAAACAGCTTATGACATGGAGATTTTCCGCCAGCTCAATAACACGACACATTATGAGCTCCTCACACACAACCCCTCCAAGAGATTAGTGATCTCATCTTGAATGTCACTAAAAAATCTGAAGAAGAGGGTTTTATTAGTAAGAATTAATTCCTTTTTCTCCACAACAAGACCCCACGCACCCCTGTCCTATACACGCTACCCAAAATACATAAACATTTGGAAATACCGCCAGCAGGCCCATCCTATCTGGGTGCGGGTCCGTCCTAGAACCCCTAGGCAAGTACATTGACTATTTCATCCGGGATCAGGAACAAGAGACTACCACATATGTGAAGGATACCACAAACTTCATAAATCTGATTGAATCAGAGTCTTTTGACCCCCAGACTGAACTCCTGGTCACTCTTGACATCGAATCTCTATACACGAATATCCCCAGCATAAGGGAATTGAGGTCATCAGAAATCACCTTAACCGACGACAGGCACCACACCAAGTCCCCACAGACTTTATTATCTCACTTCTTGAAATAGCTCTGACCAAAAACTATTTCCTTTTCCAAGATAAATACTATAGGCAGTGCAAAGGTACATCTATGGGGGCTGTTTTTGCCCCCAATTTTGCGATTCTGTTAGTCGCTAACATAGAGACCTCCACCATTCTCAACACAATCAATCCATATCTCCAAAAAATTTGAATATGGCGGAGATATATAGATGATGTGTTTATGATTTGGCTAGGTGATAGTACAGAACTAGATGATTTTTGCTCTTGGCTTAACAACAGTCAGCCAGACCTTAGATTTACAGACAACCACAATAACACTCAAATTGACTATCTGGACGTCACCGTCAACAGCTTGGATGGAGAACTATATACCACTCTGTTCAGGAAACCGACGGAATGCAATACACTGCTCCAGTACAACAGTTCACACCCTAGAGCACTCAGAGATGGTCTACCATACGGCCAATTTCTCAGAATCAGAAGGAATTGTAAATTCAAAGAAGATTTCTTCAGAGAAGCAGAGATACTCTGCACAAAACACATTGAGAGAGGTTATCCTAGACGCCTAGTCAAACGCTCTATGAAACGAGCATGGTACTCGCACCGAGAACACCTGCTCCAACCCAAGCATCGAACACCCCTTTCCAATATCACGTGTCACCACATACTGTCCAGTGAGCAACAAACTGACTAAAATGATCAAACGACACTCGTCAGTCTTTGCACCTTTAGGCTTGACTACAGGGGCCCCTCTGTTCTCCTTTAAAAGAAGTCGCAACATCAAAGATCACTTAGTTAGGGCCCACAAACCTGCACGTAAGGATAACTCCCTTCATTGCTACCTTAACCTGCCACCTTTACAAGGTCACTCACTACAAATGTAACAAATGTCTGGCATGTGAATCCACTGTAAACACCAAAGTGTTCGAGTATGGAAGCTTAAAACACACTTTAAAGTATTTTTCCAACTGTAACTCACAAAATCTGATTTATTGCATTGAATGCCCGTGTAAGTTGTTATATATAGGACAGACTACCCAGAAGATAAAAACCAGGATTTAGCAACACAAGAGCCGGATTCGCTGCAAGATCACCACAGCACCCCTTGTTGAACATTTCCTGGAAAAAGGACACTCCGAAATGGATTTCAAATGGCTAGTGATTGAAAGCGTACGCCCTAACAGCAGAGGCGGGAGTCTACAACAGGTTCTTAACAGACTGGAATGTAAATGGATTTTTACCTGCCGCACCAATGAACATGGACTTAACTCAATGGATGAATGGAATGCTTTCATATAACCACTGGCTGTGCCCATCAATATGAAACATAGAGCATCTGTCTCTTATACCAGTTTCTGTAAAATGGGTATAATTCTCTAACACCCTTCATCCCCCCCATACACAACTGCCTATCCATGATACCCCTAACTGCTTCACTGAAAAGCATGGCTGTGTACCAAGACTCTTCTGGGGGCTTTAAATACGTAATTGTGTTGCTAATGTACAGCTCCTCAATGAATTTTTACCTACATTTAGTACTAATATGGGTTTTATCTAAAATTTGTACTTGTATTTGATTTTGTATTTGATTTTGATCCATAATATCACTCTTGTCACATACATTATCGTACTCTGCCTTTCTAGAGAGATTATCTGTCCTTATAACACACTCGCACTACAAGTGTCCTGCTGTAGTGTAGCTCCTATTTCCCTAATAGGCTCTGCGCATTGGAATAATATACCCTATAGGTTTGACATAGGACTGAGGTCGGTATGTCCCTATCGAGTATATTAAACTTAATTACTTGTGCCAGCTAGCTCAGAGGCCACTAGAAACTCCTTGATAAACAAGAAGGGAGTAGTTAGGTTCTGGCAGCCGCAAAACATGACAACTTTGTTTCCCTTTTAGAATCAGAACGTGTCCCAGAGTCGTGGAAACAATAGATAACTATTTCACTCAGCTCACTCGTGCATGCTTAGTTTTCCTCAAAGTTACACAGAAAGAATAGACGGGCGTTTCAATAAAGGTTTATTGAACAGTCTTGTTTCTCGTGTAAGTAATATGTGCTGTTACGATCACAAGACAGTATGCAAGATAAATAATGTACAGCGTAAGCAGTAGAAATAAATAATACTGCGCTAGCATGATCTTTAGTAGATATTCATTTACATAAATAACATAGACTAAAAATGCGAGTACTCATACGATGCGTTTCTAAACTAGTTCTACCCCAATGTACCTAACCTAACCTAGGTGTAGGGAGAGGTATGAAGTAGGTGAATATTCCTTACTATGGTATACTAAGAGTATGTTAAGCCTAGTATGCCTAGTATGCTTAGTATGTCAAGAGTCCCTCTAGGTTTCTAGTCAGCTCCATACCTTAAGAATGAGAGAGGTGGGAATCTCTTGCCAGACTCGAACTCCAACACCCCGCGAGGGAAGTCAGATCACTGGAAGCTGGACTCTCTGCGTGCAGGGATGACAGCGTCTTCTCAGTGCGTCAGGCCGGGAAACGGGCTCCTCTGAAGTCGAGGTCTCCTCTGATTTACAAGGGCTAGGGAAGGTATATTTATACCTGAGAGGTACCTCAGAATGTTAGCATTGACGTGAATCGGACAGCGGAAGACGTCATGAATGAACCCCTAAGGTATAACGGTTCATGCATAATAGATGAGTCCTTGAAGAAATCAATAGTCCTGTGCTAGGGAAACTCCAGAAGCCTAAGGGTCTGTTCTTCAAGAACTCGTTGTGACGATAGGGTGGACGGATGTCGGAGACCATGCCTGTATTTGGAGTGCACGGTTTAATGCCTAAATAAGGACTGGGATTTTATGCCTATATAAGGGCAGGGCGAATTGTGCCTATATAAGGACATGATACAGGAAAGCCCGTGTATGGACACCCTAAGAGGAATACAACACCCACTCCACTTTCGTGTGTACGATAATAATAAAATGCTAAACATTTAATATGCTAAACATAAAAAATGGAGTACCGCATATTGCTAAAAATATTTCTTAAAAGCATTAAAAAGCATTTAAAAACATATGAAAAATGCAAAAAGGTACTGTACATTTTAAGCATTGCTTTTCTCAGTTCAAGCATATAATTGGAAGTAAAATGCAATTTGAATGAAATAAGCTGTAATATTTACATGTGACAAAAAACGATCGATAAGTTGTTCAAAATCAAAGTCATTTCATGTCATGAGAATTAATGAACTTGTTAGACAAATAAGATGACAAAGTGTCTGAGGAAGTACTGCGAAGTCCGTACTATAAGACTAGTTCTACTTCAAGCAGATTCAATTGCCATTCAGTTTGAAAAAAACGGAAAAAAGCTCAATTTGGGAAGAGTTCCAAGTTTTTTGAAATATGAAGGCCAAATTTCACTGTGTCTCTGCTACACTGTGGGTTGAATCAGAGTCAGTGTACGGGTCTGGTGTAAACATGAGATCATCTATTTCTGTAGACAAAACATCGTCCACTGAAGTTGGTGTCAGTTGGAACACCTCGTGTAGTAGATTAATTGTAAACCTAGAGTGGTATCAGTTCCTAAGTGAATAGAGGTAAGAGGTAAGAGAAAAGAATAATTGGCCATCCAATTAGAGGAATGGTCAAACTAAAGTTTGTCTCCAAAAGAGAGTCAAGTGCTCGTGAGTGGGGAGAAATCTCCTTTCTGTTCTTGTGCCCTCACACACCCTTACGAGTGTAAAGCATCATCATCGGGCTATGCTCCGCGTGGGGGTGGCGCTGCAGTCCCTCACGGGCCCTACAAGAGGGCTCTCTGTTGGAGATCTTTTCAGGAGATGCCACAGTTGTGCATGTGGGTGTGTGGGAATGAAGGTGATATAGTGAGAAAGTGATTTTAAAATTACCTGGTAGTTACCCAGAGGTTTAATAAGGAGTACTCCAGGTAAGTTAAAAATGGGGCAGGGTTGTAGAGCCTCCTCAGATGAATAAAGGGGGATGAGTTTGTTCCCACCGCTCTCAACCCGCGAGAATAGTGAGTGAAAATTAGGAATGTGAAGTGGTCGACATGTTTCGCGCAATCTGTCGGTCCCTAATGGATCCCTGTGCGCTTCTTCAGGACCATAAGAAAAGGTTAGAG
Organism: Calotriton arnoldi; assembly: GCA_963921515.1. Taxonomy (NCBI): domain Eukaryota; kingdom Metazoa; phylum Chordata; class Amphibia; order Caudata; family Salamandridae; genus Calotriton; species Calotriton arnoldi. The sequence goes on from CAWUFW010002613.1 coordinate 1,018,320, forward strand.
ATGTAAAAGAAAATGGGTTTCGGGAAAACACACCCTATAAACCCACCATACCTATCTTAAGGTTTAAGGGACGTCACAGCGTACGAGACACGTCTTATTCGTGTGCTCAAGCTTATAACCTATTGGAGACATTAAAACAAAAGAAAAAGAAAAAGTAAACGAGGAATTAGTAGTCAAGGTCCAGTAACTGACGTTGTATACCAGATCTGTGCCTCTTCAACATGACCCCTTATGTATCTTATATATTTATATTTAAAAACAAGCGAGACTCTGCAATGAAATAACATGCAGACCGATTAGTGCAGCGGTCCGGTTAGTGACCTGAGGATAGTATATGATACAGACAGTGATAAACCTTAACTGTACATGGAAATATTCTCACCAAATGTGGGGACACACATAAGTGGTTAGTCTCAGCTCTTATTTACCACGGTCGTGCGTCCATTTTTGTACTCATGATCTTTCCCAGTGCTCAAAAGTATAAAGTGATCGTAAAAAGAGCAACCGTCATAAAGGTGGCGACATGACCGGTCCGCACTTTTAATGTGCACATACTGGTTCACAGAAATAAAACATTTATAACGCAACCCAGAGATCAAAACCTACAGTGACACTTTCTATTATTCTAGGAGCATTCGTGGAGTCTGATGCGTAGCGGCTCATAACGTGTGCTAAATATGAACTACCCCGGACACACACGCATACAAAATTATAAGCCAACATACCCTCCTCGTGGTAGAGTCAGGCCACATCGGCTGGTCGTGCAAATGCGGGGTGATAATGCTACTGGTAAACAAGAAAATAGAGAAAATAAAATGAATAAAAGAAAACAAGGTGGGGTAGAAGGAGGTACCGGTTATCAGGCCGTTAGACCTCATAACATGGCGAAGGTTACCATCAACTCGATGTTAGCAGCGGTGGGAACTTACTGGAACACCCCGATCTGACGTCTCTGCAACCTAACAGTCTGCCTTCCAACGCCGGTAAAGTTTCGGGCAATCGTGTCTGGTACAAATACGTGGAGCACTTCCTGATTGAGTCACCTGACTGCTGTGTCATCCGACGAGTGTGAAAACTAGTACGTCGGGAAACCCATGGCGTGAGTGACGGCCATGTTGGATTATATAATACAGAGGTAACAACAAGGTCTCAGAAGACCAGGGGCGTAGAGTAGCGGCCATGTTGGATTGTTTAATACAGAGGTAACAACAATGTCTGGGGAGACCGGGGGCGGGAGTGGTGGCCATGTTAAATTGAATAGTGTAAAGATATCGATTAAGAAATGCTGGGTCTCAAATGACCGGGGGATCTGGAGACTATCTCACACTCGTGACAGTTTATACTAAATCACCCCAATATAACGACTGTAAAGCCTCCAATTCTACCTACGAACGTCGCGGAAGTCTGGGGCACTTGTATCTGGTGAGAATATACGGAGCAAATACTGATTGGGTCACATGACTCCTGTATCAAAAAAATATATATGATGTGGGGGTGAGTGCAGGGGGTTCACAGATGGTAAGAGTGACGGCCATAATAGATTGTGCAATTAATAGGCACCAGCTGGAGAAAGCAGGTTGTCAGGAGACCCACTGGATCTTTTGAATCTATCGCACCTGCAACAATCTAGTTCACAGTGCACACTTCATAACATACCAGATAGTAAGTTGTGAGATCAACAAAGTGAGGGTAACCAGGCCCCCTAAAGCCCATCTCAATAATATGGTAGTTGTTTAACAGAGCCCCATTAAAAATTAAACGGTGATGGAGACTTCAGCTCGTACCATCGGTGATGAGACTAGGGTACCAGTTCAACCCATGGAATATCATCGTTCAACCCACTGACATTGCTTTGTAACCTGAACACCCAACGTTGTTCATGTTGAAACAAAACAGATGGTGTCCAATGGGGATTAGAGTCTATGATAGTCCACCTAAGGCTATCCGCAGTGTGATTTTGTTCAATGCAGTGATTCTGTAGTTTGGTTGCTGTCCGTTTGCATCTAATTGTGCTTTTATGTTCCCCAATGCGCACCTTTACAAGTCTTGTAGTCATCCCCACATATTTCTTATTGCAAGGGCAGGTAATCAAATAGATGCAATTTTTTGTGTTGCAGTTGGTATGACGCCTCTGCTGCCATGGTTGCCTAAGGCCTAGTTCCACTTCTTTGGATGGTTGTGTCTGGGGACATACGGTACAGGACCCACATGGATAATGCCCTAATACCGGGGTAAGCCCCACAATGTAGGTTTAGTCACTGTGATGTTGGCGGGGCGGGTATGGACCAGAATGTCCTTTAGGTTCTGTGTGCGTTTAAAAGCAAAGAGAGGGAGAGGACCCGGTTTGAAGTCCCCAGTGTGTAAGATCCCCCAATGTTTTTTGATAATCTTTTGGATCTTATTGGAGTTTGGTGTGAATGTGGTCACACAGGTAAGGTTGTCTGTTTTGGTTTTATCTTTTACCATCAGCAAAGTCTCTCTCGAGTGATTTTTGGCTCTTTTGTGTGCCTGCCTAATGATCTTTTCGGGATACTGTCTGGCTGCTAGATTCTCTGACAATACCCTGGCTTGAGTCTCAAACTCTCCACGTGTGTTACAATTACGTCGCAGGCGAAGAAATTGGCCAACCGGGAGATTATCCCTCAGAGCCTTGGGATGATGACTTTGATATATGAGAAGACTGTTCCTGTCGGTGGGTTTTTTATAGTTAGTGGTGTGTAAGACACCATCTTTTAATGAAATGAGGAGATCTAAGAAAGAGATGCTTTCACGTGACATAGTACCTATAAATCTCAAGAAGGGGTCTAGAGTGTTGATCCATTCAAAAATTGTCCACATGTTTCCTCCCCACCCTTCCAAAAGACAATGATGTCGTCGATATAACGGCGCCATAGTAGAATGTTAGAATGGAAGGGATTGGCAGTGTTCAGAATGTGTGTACCTTCAAAATTGGCCATGTAAAGACACGCCAGACTCGGCGCAAAAGTGCTTCCCATGCTGGTGCCCTGTATTTGATGGTATAGTTTCTTCTGAAAGGCGAAGAAATTCTCCTTGAGAGCTATGGTGGCACAATCTCGTATAAAGGTTATCGGGGTCTCATATGGCCAAGGGTTTACATTGTGGAGAGCACCTTCCATGACCTCAATCGTGAAGTCCTGAGGGATATTGGTGTATAATGCTACTACATCTAATGTAACCAACAACGTAATCGACTCAGGGTCTTGAAAATCCTTAATGAGATTGAGAACCTCTGTGGTGTCTCTCAAATAAGTGGGAGTGCTTGTGACCAGGGGACGTAGGAAGGCATCGCAAAACTTGCTGAGAGGTTCCAACACTGAATCGATCCCTGACACTATGGGGCGGCCAGGCGGGGGATGGAGGCCCTTATGGATTTTTGGGAGGGTATAAAAATACGGGATACGTGGATCGTCTTGTATCAGAAACTTCGCCTCCTCAGATGAAATCCAACCCTCCACTTCGGCTTCAGTCACTAAGCTCTGTATTGCAGTGGTTAGTCGTATGGTGGGGTCTACCTCAATCTGTTCGTAGTAGCGGGTATCAGACAATTGTCTATGACACTCCATGTCATATGTGGTGAGGTCTTGGATCACAATAGCCCCACCTTTGTCTGCTGGTTTCAGAATAATGCTGGGATCTTCTGTGATGGTTTTTAGATGTTTCCTCTCTTCTCTGGATACATTGTCAAATGATTTTGTACTGGTGATACCTTTGATATCCTTTAGAATGGCTTGTTCGAATGTTAATACCTCTTTCGGTGTCATAGCAGCGGTCGGGGTAAATTTTGATTTTTTCCTCAGACCCGTACCTTGAATGGGGAGTTCTGGTTTACCCTCAAAAAATGCTCTTAGTCGTATCTTCCGAAAGAATTGGTGGAGTTCCTGATGGAGGATAAAGTTGTCCTCTCTGGGGGTGGGGACAAAGCCCAAGCCCTTTTCCAAGAGCCTCTGCTCGCCCTCACTCAATGTTCTTTTGGATAGATTAACCACTAAGGTCTTCTGGTTTTGCTCCTCAGCACCATCTGGTCCTGGTCTTGCCAATGGACGGTTTTCGGCACGCCTCTCCTTCTGCCTCTGTCTAAAATTTCTTGGAAGTGCACACGCGACTGGCTCGTGTTGATTATTAACACAGCCAGACGTCTATCAGAGGAATTACTTATTCAGATAACCTTAGCAGAGAATGGACTAAAGGCGGGGATCTCGATCTCCATTTTCAAATCACGTCTAGCGGAGATTAACGAGGAGATGAATGATCACAAAGAGTACCTTACCAAGAAGAAGGTGACCCAATTACAAAAAGATATCAAACGTTTCGATAAAGAAAAACATACCCCTACATCAAGGAGGACTATGTTTGTCAACATAGTGATGCCTCATCGGATGATGGGAGCAGTACCCACTCAACAAGATCCAATTCCATCAGCAGCGATTCCAGTACTGAGAATAGACAACAGCGTTCCAGGGGTGGATTCAGGGGGATTTGGACAACAACCTCCTCCACTATTCCAAGGTTTCCCCAGCACCCCTTCCAGCAACCCATGTATCAAGGCCCATGGATGGGACCTCAACCGATGTGGAATGGACCACCAGGACACCATCTCCCGTTGCCCCAATTCCAACAATTCCCGAACCCTCCTTTTTACAACAGAGGGCAGGGCAGAGGAAGAGGCAGAAGGAGAGGCGTGCCGAAAACCGTCCATTGGCAAGACCAGGACCAGATGGTGCTGAGGAGCAAAACCAGAAGACCTTAGTGGTTAATCTATCCAAAAGAACATTGAGTGAGGGCGAGCAGAGGCTCTTGGAAAAGGGCTTGGGCTTTGTCCCCACCCCCAGAGAGGACAACTTTATCCTCCATCAGGAACTCCACCAATTCTTTCGGAAGATACGACTAAGAGCATTTTTTGAGGGTAAACCAGAACTCCCCATTCAAGGTACGGGTCTGAGGAAAAAATCAAAATTTACCCCGACCGCTGCTATGACACCGAAAGAGGTATTAACATTCGAACAAGCCATTCTAAAGGATATCAAAGGTATCACCAGTACAAAATCATTTGACAATGTATCCAGAGAAGAGAGGAAACATCTAAAAACCATCACAGAAGATCCCAGCATTATTCTGAAACCAGCAGACAAAGGTGGGGCTATTGTGATCCAAGACCTCACCACATATGACATGGAGTGTCATAGACAATTGTCTGATACCCGCTACTACGAACAGATTGAGGTAGACCCCACCATACGACTAACCACTGCAATACAGAGCTTAGTGACTGAAGCCGAAGTGGAGGGTTGGATTTCATCTGAGGAGGCGAAGTTTCTGATACAAGACGATCCACGTATCCCGTATTTTTATACCCTCCCAAAAATCCATAAGGGCCTCCATCCCCCGCCTGGCCGCCCCATAGTGTCAGGGATCGATTCAGTGTTGGAACCTCTCAGCAAGTTTTGCGATGCCTTCCTACGTCCCCTGGTCACAAGCACTCCCACTTATTTGAGAGACACCACAGAGGTTCTCAATCTCATTAAGGATTTTCAAGACCCTGAGTCGATTACGTTGTTGGTTACATTAGATGTAGTAGCATTATACACCAATATCCCTCAGGACTTCACGATTGAGGTCATGGAAGGTGCTCTCCACAATGTAAACCCTTGGCCATATGAGACCCCGATAACCTTTATACGAGATTGTGCCACCATAGCTCTCAAGGAGAATTTCTTCGCCTTTCAGAAGAAACTATACCATCAAATACAGGGCACCAGCATGGGAAGCACTTTTGCGCCGAGTCTGGCGTGTCTTTACATGGCCAATTTTGAAGGTACACACATTCTGAACACTGCCAATCCCTTCCATTCTAACATTCTACTATGGCGCCGTTATATCGACGACATCATTGTCTTTTGGAAGGGTGGGGAGGAAACATGTGGACAATTTTTTGAATGGATCAACACTCTAGACCCCTCCTCATTTCATTAAAAGATGGTGTCTTACACACCACTAACTATAAAAAACCCACCGACAGGAACAGTCTTCTCATATATCAAAGTCATCATCCCAAGGCTCTGAGGGATAATCTCCCGGTTGGCCAATTTCTTCGCCTGCGACGTAATTGTAACACACGTGGAGAGTTTGAGACTCAAGCCAGGGTATTGTCAGAGAATCTAGCAGCCAGACAGTATCCCGAAAAGATCATTAGGCAGGCACACAAAAGAGCCAAAAATCACTCGAGAGAGACTTTGCTGATGGTAAAAGATAAAACCAAAACAGACAACCTTACCTGTGTGACCACATTCACACCAAACTCCAATAAGATCCAAAAGATTATCAAAAAACATTGGGGGATCTTACACACTGGGGACTTCAAACCGGGTCCTCTCCCTCTCTTTGCTTTTAAACGCACACAGAACCTAAAGGACATTCTGGTCCATACCCGCCCCGCCAACATCACAGTGACTAAACCTACATTGTGGGGCTTACCCCGGTATTAGGGCATTATCCATGTGGGTCCTGTACCGTATGTCCCCAGACACAACCATCCAAAGAAGTGGAACTAGGCCTTAGGCAACCATGGCAGCAGAGGCGTCATACCAACTGCAACACAAAAAATTGCATCTATTTGATTACCTGCCCTTGCAATAAGAAATATGTGGGGATGACTACAAGACTTGTAAAGGTGCGCATTGGGGAACATAAAAGCACAATTAGATGCAAACGGACAGCAACCAAACTACAGAATCACTGCATTGAACAAAATCACACTGCGGATAGCCTTAGGTGGACTATCATAGACTCTAATCCCCATTGGACACCATCTGTTTTGTTTCAACATGAACAACGTTGGGTGTTCAGGTTACAAAGCAATGTCAGTGGGTTGAACGATGATATTCCATGGGTTGAACTGGTACCCTAGTCTCATCACCGATGGTACGAGCTGAAGTCTCCATCACCGTTTAATTTTTAATGGGGCTCTGTTAAACAACTACCATATTATTGAGATGGGCTTTAGGGGGCCTGGTTACCCTCACTTTGTTGATCTCACAACTTACTATCTGGTATGTTATGAAGTGTGCACTGTGAACTAGATTGTTGCAGGTGCGATAGATTCAAAAGATCCAGTGGGTCTCCTGACAACCTGCTTTCTCCAGCTGGTGCCTATTAATTGCACAATCTATTATGGCCGTCACTCTTACCATCTGTGAACCCCCTGCACTCACCCCCACATCATATATATTTTTTTGATACAGGAGTCATGTGACCCAATCAGTATTTGCTCCGTATATTCTCACCAGATACAAGTGCCCCAGACTTCCGCGACGTTCGTAGGTAGAATTGGAGGCTTTACAGTCGTTATATTGGGGTGATTTAGTATAAACTGTCACGAGTGTGAGATAGTCTCCAGATCCCCCGGTCATTTGAGACCCAGCATTTCTTAATCGATATCTTTACACTATTCAATTTAACATGGCCACCACTCCCGCCCCCGGTCTCCCCAGACATTGTTGTTACCTCTGTATTAAACAATCCAACATGGCCGCTACTCTACGCCCCTGGTCTTCTGAGACCTTGTTGTTACCTCTGTATTATATAATCCAACATGGCCGTCACTCACGCCATGGGTTTCCCGACGTACTAGTTTTCACACTCGTCGGATGACACAGCAGTCAGGTGACTCAATCAGGAAGTGCTCCACGTATTTGTACCAGACACGATTGCCCGAAACTTTACCGGCGTTGGAAGGCAGACTGTTAGGTTGCAGAGACGTCAGATCGGGGTGTTCCAGTAAGTTCCCACCGCTGCTAACATCGAGTTGATGGTAACCTTCGCCATGTTATGAGGTCTAACGGCCTGATAACCGGTACCTCCTTCTACCCCACCTTGTTTTCTTTTATTCATTTTATTTTCTCTATTTTCTTGTTTACCAGTAGCATTATCACCCCGCATTTGCACGACCAGCCGATGTGGCCTGACTCTACCACGAGGAGGGTATGTTGGCTTATAATTTTGTATGCGTGTGTGTCCGGGGTAGTTCATATTTAGCACACGTTATGAGCCGCTACGCATCAGACTCCACGAATGCTCCTAGAATAATAGAAAGTGTCACTGTAGGTTTTGATCTCTGGGTTGCGTTATAAATGTTTTATTTCTGTGAACCAGTATGTGCACATTAAAAGTGCGGACCGGTCATGTCGCCACCTTTATGACGGTTGCTCTTTTTACGATCACTTTATACTTTTGAGCACTGGGAAAGATCATGAGTACAAAAATGGACGCACGACCGTGGTAAATAAGAGCTGAGACTAACCACTTATGTGTGTCCCCACATTTGGTGAGAATATTTCCATGTACAGTTAAGGTTTATCACTGTCTGTATCATATACTATCCTCAGGTCACTAACCGGACCGCTGCACTAATCGGTCTGCATGTTATTTCATTGCAGAGTCTCGCTTGTTTTTAAATATAAATATATAAGATACATAAGGGGTCATGTTGAAGAGGCACAGATCTGGTATACAACGTCAGTTACTGGACCTTGACTACTAATTCCTCGTTTACTTTTTCTTTTTCTTTTGTTTTAATGTCTCCAATAGGTTATAAGCTTGAGCACATGAATAAGACGTGTCTCGTACGCTGTGACGTCCCTTAAACCTTAAGATAGGTATGGTGGGTTTATAGGGTGTGTTTTCCCCGAAACCCATTTTCTTTTACATCTCTAACCTTTTCTTATGGTCCTGAAGAAGCGCACAGGGATCCATTAGGGACCGACAGATTGCGCGAAACATGTCGACCACTTCACATTCCTAATTTTCACTCACTATTCTCGCGGGTTGAGAGCGGTGGGAACAAACTCATCCCCCCTTTATTCATCTGAGGAGGCTCTACAACCCTGCCCCATTTTTAACTTACCTGGAGTACTCCTTATTAAACCTCTGGGTAACTACCAGGTAATTTTAAAATCACTTTCTCACTATATCACCTTCATTCCCACACACCCACATGCACAACTGTGGCATCTCCTGAAAAGATCTCCAACAGAGAGCCCTCTTGTAGGGCCCGTGAGGGACTGCAGCGCCACCCCCACGCGGAGCATAGCCCGATGATGATGCTTTACACTCGTAAGGGTGTGTGAGGGCACAAGAACAGAAAGGAGATTTCTCCCCCACTCACGAGCACTTGACTCTCTTTTGGAGACAAACTTTAGTTTGACCATTCCTCTAATTGGATGGCCAATTATTCTTTTCTCTTACCTCTTACCTCTATTCACTTAGGAACTGATACCACTCTAGGTTTACAAGTTGTTCTCGGGAGCATTGGTACAGGACCTACACTTCTCTCTAATTAGCTCCCAGTCCCTCCTCTTCATTGTGTTGATAGTAGATTAATTGCACAGAGATGTGAAGCATTGCTTTCAGCATAGGATGCCTCAGCAATGTTCGCGTCCGTTGTTACCTGTGTGCCTGTAGATCCATCTCGTACCTCAACAGCAGCTGGAAGCGACTGTGAGATCTCAATGAATGCCGTCATCAGGATTGGTAGCCTCTGGGGACAACACAGAGCATGGGCCATTATCGGGTCCAGCAGAGTATCGATATCCGTTGGCGTTGCTGATGGAAATGTTAGACAGGTGTCCAACACGCATTCTTCACAGCATAGCAGGCATCGTAGAACAGGTAAGATGCAATCTTGCCAGATTGGTCTGAATGACAGGAACCACGTGGTATTAAGTTCCCGTAGACGAGTCATGCCCAAAAACTGTACTATTCGCTCACGGCACCTTCTTTCAATGAGAGCTTTCTCCACTTCGCTCGGAGTGATGTCTGCGAATAGGCTGGCCATAGCGTAATAGCAGGAAGAGAAATAGAATTCCGGCAACAAGTGCTAGAATTAATGGTATGCCACCAAACACTGAATGTGCAAAGTTCGGGATGATTCCGAGTATTGCCTGGAAAGGTGCTAACAGACCGGAGCAGATGCTCTTAAATACATGTACAATTCCGGTTGTATCAGACTTGTTAAAGATACGTCCTATCATTTCCACGAAATGTATAGGGCAGTTTGTACGTATTAAAGTCTGTATCTCAGCCGAAGTCCTTGCTACTTGTAGATCATAGGTTTCTTTGGCCGAGGTCAAAGGCACTGTTTGCTGTAAAAGCATGGCTTTCATTCTGCTCAAAGTATCAAATCTTATAAAAGAGACGTTCAGCGAAGGCCACAAAGGCGACTCCCTGACTGTGTCTATTGGGGCAAACAATACTTGCATACAGCAAGTGACCCTGGAGTTGACCGTTACTAGATATGGGATGCCTGGCAACATGCCGCAGCAACTCTGATCATTCAACATGAGGTAACTCCCGTTCGAATGTTGTCCAAACGTTGGATTAATCACAGCAGCCGGTGTACCCTGCTGATGGCAAGACAAATTTGCCACAGAACCATTGCAAGCCCCGTGTAAAGAAATGTCCTGACATATAAGTGAACAGCTCAGTGCACTTTTACAGTGTGTACCGCTCAAAAACACTTCACGATCCCCACTCCAACATCTATATGTATACGGTAAATCCCAAGATGTCTTAATGTATTCCTTACCCAACCTTTCATATTTGCCTGCTTGCATTTGTCTGAGGCAATACTGAAACTGAAAACTAGTCACAGGTAGTGTGATTTTGCCATGAATGAGCCATTCTGTAGCTGGTTTTTCTGCCACTGTGAATGGTAACTTTTCCAGTTTTTCAATGCTCAGCACTGTATACTTTGCTCCTCTTTGTGCCAGTTCGATCTGTTTATCAGTTAGATTGTATTCTGCAAACAGAGCCGACGTGTTGATGAAACGCCAAGTCACATAGCCCGCACGCAAAGATTGCAACGTCCAGCTTAATAACACAATAGAACGTAATTGAGACTGGCCTTGCTGTAACATCGCCAAATCTTGTTCTAGTATGTCGATAGCAGAGGATACAATGCCGTCCAATGAATATATTCTGGAGGACAAAGTTGTTAACCCATTGTCGACCACAGTGAGTGTTTTCTCTAAATTAATACGATCAAGTTCACGTATTCGTTCTGCGGCCTCCATCTGTGACACTTTCCATGCTTCATTATAGGCAGCATAAATGCCGGCATATATGAAACTTTTTTGACGCGGTTTTCTTGGTCCAAGCAAGAATTCCCTAAGGTCTGTGTCTTCTTTAAGTAAGGATAAGTGTTGTTTCACATCCTGTAGTGTAGATTTCTGCAGCCAATCGAGGCATAATTTACCATCACTGTATGTTGTTACTACCCCCGGATGCTGTCTTTGGACGTATCTTGGGTCTGGCCTATGAATAGTAAATCCCTGAGTTTTATTCAGGAATCTTTCCTGACAGTTGTTCGTGTCTGTGGGCCAGATCAACCATTTTTTCCATTCAGGATTAGATCTGTTGAGTTGTAGTATTTTGTCAATTGTAACCGCTGCCTGTGTATTGTTATCACTTGCAGGTGTTGGTACAGAAGGTGTTTTCATCTCTTTGATCTTGGCTAGTCCAAGACAAGATGTTTGTTGGACAGTTTCATTCAAAAACATTATTTGTTCAGGGATGATACAGGCTCTAAATAAAGCTTCTATCCCCTGCACTTGCCAATCTTTTGCACCCCAGACAGTTTTTGTGTCTATTGTGTCTTTCCATAAGTCGAAACCCTGTCTAGACACTTGGGCAATAAATGTTGCAGAGTAAATCTGTTTAGAATTAGTCAACATAATTTTCAGTCCTGTTTTGTTTACATTTTTATAGTAAAACGTTTCTGGATCAGATGTTTTGTAACCTGAAAAATATGGAAACTTGTTAGCAAATGTTTTTGAACTACCTTTTGGTGGTGTAGGACAATGCTCCCATTGGTTAAACATAAACACATTTCTAGGGTTTGCCGATTTATGCAAATAATGATGACCATAGTGGTTATAGCAATACAGCTGTTCATAGTCTGATGAACCCTCTAAATATTCATTTTTAGAAAATGCAGCAGATTTTTCTAGGTCAAACATTATGTTGTTAACAGTCTCAAAGTCCCAATCATCAGAATAGGTACTGGACGAAATTAGATCACTTAGTGAAATTTTAAACAAATGTGGAATGTTCAATTGTTCCGTCGGGCCAAAGATATCAAAATCAGTTTTGTCCCACACTATACCATCCTGTATAGGAACGGCTGTGATGTTCACTGTTGACAAGTCTCTTGCTTCACGATGGGAAGATTTATGAGGTTTCAAAAGTACGTTCACATCTTTTCCTTCAGTGTTCACATGGATGTATCTGCCATTTATAAGCACGCTCACAGTTATAACCAAAGCTAGCCAAAGCAGGAAAACAAAAATTCCAGAAATAATCCAGAGTTCAATCCATGGGGAAACCAGATAAGTCTTTTTCAGAAAGTGAAGAAAGTCTTGTACTTGCTGCTTGAATTTTAATGATGCTGGCGTCGTTTCAGGTTCACTCGGATCTTCTGATAACGTATCAAAGTTAATGAAATAGCCAGAAGCAGTTCTGTCAATTGTTGGGATTGCATCAGGATTTGTTGAAATCGCTGGGACCAGTTGATCACTTGCTACATTGGTGTAGACAGGTGTATTTGGACGAACTGTTACTTGATTTTCAAGAGGGATGAGTTCCATAGCATTGTTGCGTAGTCCTTCATCTGTTACTGCTGAATTTCCAATTGTTATCAGTCTTTCAGTCTGAACCTCTTGGATAGTAGCGAGAGGAGTGTGTCTGCGACTAGGTCGGAGTCCACGAGGCCTACTACTTAGTATTGGCCACATACTGTGGTTTGATGAGGTCGATGGACACAAATCTTTTCTCCTTTCTTCCAGCAAGGGGCGGCAGAAGTACCGTTCTTGTTCCTTGAACTGCTAGGACAGGTACTGGTTGTCTGTAGGAAGGTCCAAATTCCTTCTTGTCCGCAATCTTTTCTCTGACTAGATCCCCAACTTTTGGAATCCAGACAGGCCTTGCTGGGACCGCCGGTTTTTCCCCAGTGGTGGTTGGCTGCAGGAATACGTTGCTTTGTTTCGATCTTAGTTCATTGAGTTCCTGTAAAACAGCCAAACGATCTTTGATATCAAAGGGTTTATCTTCCACCACTGTGCCTACGTGATCGAGGTCTGGTACCCACATTCTTGTCCCAAATAGGACCTCATATGGAGTGACCCCCCTAGAGAACTTCTTGGCAGGTTATTTAATGAGCGTTGGACCCCATAAAGATGTTTGACCCACCCATCACCCGAACCTAATACCCTAGCTGTTATAGACTGCTTTATGTCCCGGTTTTTCCTTTCCACAACCGAATTTCCCTCAGGATGGAATGGAGAGGAGTACCGCAATGCAACGCCCAGACTGGCCATGGCTTCTTTGTAAACCCGAGAGCTAAACGCAGGGCCCCGGTCAGAATGTAGCGTGCCTATTGCGTATGTGCCGATAAAGACTCGCAAATCTTTTATAACAGTTCGAGCGTCAGCCGAGCGCTGAGGCCATATCCATAGGAACCTTGATTTAGTATTTGTGGGATTGCACTTGTCCATGAGGACGCCTGTGCATAGATAGTCTAATGCTGTCTAACAATGGTGTCTGTAATGGGCAGCTACATTCGTAGCATGGTTCCTGGTGGCTTTCTCGCTGTAATTTACAGTCTAAGCAGTTATTGATGAATATGTGTATTTCTGTATTCATTCCAGGCCACCAGTACATCTCTTTTAACGTCAAAATTGTTTTAGAGCTCCCTAGATGTGACAGACCCTCCCCCAAATGTGCTTCATAAATCAAAGTTGCTCTACGTTCCATGTTTGGAATCAACCTATCCCCCACTCCAGGGATTCGAGCAAAAGGAACGTTGTTCGCATCAATTACATAAGAGTACTTGAGTGGAAACTTTTTTGGTAACGCTGCACCACTGCCTTTGCTTGTAGCATTGACAGCCAACATTATCTCACTGTCTATTTTTGTTTTTGAACGAGTGATCGCAGCTACGGAAGCCGTCTGAACAGCCCCCTTTGCGGCTTCGTCAGGCAATGAATTCCCTGCATCACGTTGATGACTCAGTGTGTGGATCACGTGAGCCTTTGGTAGTTCGTTTTTCAACTGAACTACTTGTTCCCAAAGCATTTTGTGCTTTATTGTGCCACCTTTCGCATCTTTGAACCCGTTTTCAAGCCAGTTTTGTATATATTCATTATACAACTGCACACAGTAAAAGGAATCGCACACTATTAGTGTGGGGAATTCTCAATCTGTACTTTCAAGTTCCAGTTTGAATGCTTGTAGTTCAGCTCGCTGAGCTGTACAATCTCCTAGGGATTGAGTTTTTGTGACCAAAGGTCTGAAGATGCCATCTCGCATGCGACCTTTAACGATTGCACACGCTGCACTGTAAGCTTGCTTACTCCCTGTTGCGGGTTGTGCGGATCCGTCAGTATAAATTATGAATTCGTACTGATCGAGAGGCAGAATTTCAGTCGGCAGAGGACATTCTTTTTCATATTGCAGGAACGCTAGTGTTTTTAAATCAGGATCAAAAACATATTCAACATCTGTTGCAGCAAGAGAATTAACCCATTGTATCCATCTTGGATGTAATGCTTTAGCATTTGGAATGCTTGCTTTTGTGACCGCTTCTAAAGCTGGTACTGGGGTTACGACAATAATGCGTTTCCCTTGGGCTAGGGCTCTTTCTTTTGCTACAGCGATTTGAACTGCTGTCAGAATTTTTTCAGTTGAAGTGAAGCGCATTTCCGCTTGTGTATACAAATGAGATTTGTATGCAATTGGTATTTTTTCACCCTCATTAAATGTTAAGTAGGTGAATCCGCATTGACCCGAAATTATTCGGATCACCAGGTTGCGTTGACTTACGCGTGTTTTGTAAGTGATTTGTTGCTAACATGTTAGCCTGGAGTGAACGCAAGATTTCTGTGTGTTCCTGTGTCCAATTTTTGATTGAAAAATCAGGTTTGATTAATGCGTAGAGAGGTTTAACCCTTTCTGCGTAATTTAGAATGTATGTTCTTCCAAAATTTAGGAAACCCAGGATGGATTGTAAGTTTTTTTGCGTTTTTGGAGGTTGGAGCAGCGCACATTTCTCTAGAAAGTTAGCTGCCAAGCTCTTGCCTTCACTTGAAAGCTCATATCCTAGAAATAGGACATTGAGATGGGCAATTCTGGACTTTTTGAAGTTGAATTTGTAGCCCTCAGAGGCGAATCCCAATATAATGGTGCTCACCCTGTTCAAGTGTTTATGTCTGTCAGATAGATATCATCCACATATGACAATGCCTCGTTGTCATAGATTTGTAGTAACTCCGTTACCCTCGCTGAGAATAAACCTGGGCTGTTCTTGAACCCTTGTGGGAGTCGACAAAATTGACGCTGTGTCCCCATTATGGAGAAAGCTGTTAAGTACCTGCTTTCAGGTGCTATGTTTTGACAAAAGAAACCATTTGAGATATCTAATGTGGTTTTATATTTTTTACGCACAATGTTATTCATTAAAGCTGTGCTATGTGCATTTTGCACTGCAAATGTTTTACAACAAGTGTTTAAGTGTCTGTAATCCAAAACTAGACGATATGTGTTGTCTGGTTTGGAGACAGGAAACAAAGGATTGTTCATTGAGGAGGTGCATGTTTCAATCACCCCTTGGTATTCAAGTTGATCTAAGATCTCCCTGACCAGTTTTTTTAGCTTATTGCTTTATTGGGTACTGCCTTTGTGCAGTTGGTTCATGTTTCAGATGTATTTTATGGTGAGGGGAGTCCTCATCCCATCCTACATGATTTTTATATAATGCTGGGGCCTGGGCTATTGCCCATTTCCTGGCATATGTATATTTTAGGTGAATTGGAATATGGTTGGAGAAGGCAGGCATAATAATGTCCTCGCCGTGTGGGCACTCCCTGACAAATTGTGGTGGCCAGTCTTTTTCTGCTAGAAGTATGTCATAGCCCCTTGATAGTCTTTCCCAAAAAAGTGCTTTCACCTGTCTGGGTATGTCTCCCTCCAACCGGAGTGTTATTTCATATAACTTTTGTGGAGTACTAACCCTGGTGTCTACAGTCTCAACTGTAACGTACTCATTCAAGTCCACTATCTCCAGAAGTTCCTTCAGGTTCTGGCGAGCTATTGTGACTTCTGCTGCACTGTCCAGCATTGTCTGAGCCCATTCTCCGTTCTTGAGTTGTGTTCTCAGTATTCTCGGCATGTCTGATCTTCAGACCTGCTACCTTCTTTTTGGAGAATTGAGGTTTTGATTTGTTTTTCGGAACGTGTTTGTCGTCTTTCGATTTCACGCGTTCTTCTCTATGTTCTGACCGTCCTCTTCTTTCCGAAGTCTGTGACGAGATCTGAAAGGTACGAGAGGAACGTGTATCAGTATCTTGATACCTGTCAGGTTTTTTCAAATTATCCCTATTCCTGAGGTTATACCTCCTTTCAGAGGGCTCCTTTTGTGGAGACCTACCTCGGGATTGAGAACGTTTCTCGTTTGAATTTTGTTTGTTAGTCTCCCACTTCTTTTTAGAAGATGTAGGAGTTTGTTTAATGGAGTCCTTCTCAGGACTTTCAGATAGTTTCGGCTTCACTGGTCTTCCACCCAAACTATCTCTGCCTAATTCTGCATAAGATTGTTCTATTATTCTGGGCAGCTCAGTTTGATGTTCTGTAACATTGAATTCCCTTAATCGTTGGCGGATCGCCACCGCTGCTGCCTCCCCTTTAATATTTGATAATATTATTGTTGAGACCTGGTCGTAATTTTTCAGTAATTTCATACCTAAATTCAGAGCAGGCTCTGCCCCGTATTCGTTTTGAATTTGTTTCAGGACATCTGGTATTACCGCAATTGACGGAATGCCATGTGTTTTAGTATAGATGGCAGCAAAGACTGAGCCCCAAGTGGTGCAGTCTTCCAGTTGTGGTGTGATCCCCATCGGTAAACAGATGGTTAGGATTCTGTGTTTCTCATACGGGCTAGTATTTGGAAATACTGCTTCGATTTGAGTAATTTTTTGAGCTATCCAGAATGGAATTTGCTCACGTTTTGTGGGCATTTTACCCATGACTGCGTATAAAGTCTGTGGTGTAATTTTTAGTGCATTCCCCTGTTGAGGAGTTTGATTTGGAAGTGTCAATGGTGGTTGGACTGTGAGAGTCCACATGACATATTGGACTAATTGTCTGTAGATTTTTATTAACTCTGTAAGTTGAGTAAGTAGTTCCTCGTCTGACATCATTTCGATGTCAGGATGAGGTGTGTAGCCGGCTAGAATCAGCCATGTTGCTCCTAGTCTACCTAGTGGACCGAGCCTGGTAATGTTTCTGTGACGTTTTAGGGCGCCTTTAAACCAGAGCTGATGCTCCTGGTATGTTAATGGAATTTCAATATCCTCGAAAGGAATATATTCCTCTGGTGGATCATCTTCTTTGTAGAAGTGAAACAGTTTTGTAACTGGATTGGATTCAGGAAATATTACCCATGAATAGAATACCTCTGTCTGAAATGATTCGTGTGCCTCTATCACGAAAACTGCTCTACCGCCTCTTGGTGGTAGGCCGTGTTTTATGAGTTTTAGAGTGATGGCTCTTCTTAAGTTTGGATGGATGTCTATAACACCCTCTTTGGTTCCATCTAAACCTGTAATGTTAAAAGCTCTTAAAGCTGGCTGATCCGTAACTTCACCGTTGTCGGAGTCAGGCATTTTTGTTTTTTGAAAAATGTAGAACAGGTTTCAAGGAAACAAAGATAAGGTGCACAATATTTTGGAACACTGTATCCTTCAACATTGAGCAAACCAAACAGCTAATATATACGGTGCTTCCCTATGTAGCCGTGGCGGATACTTAACCCTGCCCACTCCAGACGTCTTTTGGAGTATATGGGTAGGGGTCTCTGAGAGAAAAAGCACGGCTGAGTTACTCAGTATCTAGCGTTAAATTACCGCCTTACCAAACCGTTGGGCGCCATGTAGTGTAGCTCCTCTTTCCCTAATAGGCTCTGCGCATTGGAATAATATACCCTATAGGCTTGACATAGGACTGAGGTCGGTATGTCCCTATCGAGTATATTAAACTTAATTACTTGTGCCAGCTAGCTCAGAGGCCACTAGAAACTCCTTGATAAACAAGAAGGGAGTAGTTAGGTTCTGGCAGCCGCAAAACATGACAACTTTGTTTCCCTTTTAGAATCAGAATGTGTCCCAGAGTCGTGGAAACAATAGATAACTATTTCACTCAGCTCACTCGTGCATGCTTAGTTTTCCTCAAAGTTACACAGAAAGAATAGACGGGCGTTTCAATAAAAGGTTTATTGAACAGTCTTGTTTCTCGTGTAAGTAATATGTGCTGTTACGATCACAAGGCAGTATGCAAGATAAATAATGTACAGCGTAAGCAGTAGAAATAAATAATACTGCGCTAGCATGATCTTTAGTAGATATTCATTTACATAAATAACATAGACTAAAAATGCAAGTACTCATACGATGCGTTTCTAAACTAGTTCTACCCCAATGTACCTAACCTAACCTAGGTGTAGGGAGAGGTATGAAATAGGTGAAGTATTCCTTACTATGGTATACTAAGAGTATGTTAAGCCTAGTATGCCTCGTATGCCAAGAGTCCCTCTAGGTTTCTAGTCAGCTCCATACCTTAAGAATGAGAGAGGTGGGAATCTCTTGCCAGACTCGAACTCCAACACCCCGCGAGGGAAGTCAGATCACTGGAAGCTGGACTCTCTGCGTGCAGGGATGACAGCGTCTTCTCAGTGCGTCAGGCCGGGAAACAGGCTCCTCTGAAGTCGAGGTCTCCTCTGATTTACAAGGGCTAGGGAAGGTATATTTATACCTGAGAGGTACCTCAGAATGTTAGCATTGACGTGTATCGGACAGCGGAAGACGTCATGAATGAACCCCTAAGGTATAACGGTTCATGCATAATAGATGAGTCCTTGAAGAAATCAATAGTCCTGTGCTAGGGAAACTCCCGAAACCTAAGGGTCTGTTCTTCAAGAACTCGTTGTGACGATAGGGTGGACGGATGTCGGAGACCATGCCTGTATTTGGAGTGCACAGTTTAATGCCTAAATAAGGACTGGGATTTTAAGCCTATATAAGGGCAGGGCGAATTGTGCCTATATAAGGACATGATACAGGAAAGCCCTGTATGGACACCCTAAGAGGAATACAACACTGCATTCACCAGTAAGGGTTAATACCCTGCAGCTGTCTACGTGGGTCCTACGTGCCTAACTAGACACACCCCCGCCTCACTGGGCTGCTGCATGCTTACGCACGCGCCGGCGCTTTAATTAACTGCACCTGACACGTACAGACCAGATGCCTGCAATCAGCGCGCCCCTCTCGGTAGCAAGGAACTCAGCCCGCTCCTCTCCTGTCAGACCGACATATGCGGCCTGCTCACTAAGTAAGTCCTAATCTCTCGCAGCAATTCACCTTCGCCCACTGTGGAGAGCTCCACCATTTATGATGGCTTAAACTCCCCCTCCCTTTTTTCCGTAGGTGACCACTTGACGGCAGTAAGTAATTATCCTCCATAGGCAACACGGCTGTGTTGCATTGTGAATCACCTAACGTATCCATATAAGTTCGCCCCTTAATTATCACGGCATGCGACTACAATCTCTCCCCTGGCTGCCACTCACTTTTGACTTTAACCTTTCAGAACCAGGTGGGAATTAATTCTGCTCCACCTACATCGAACTGGCATCAAGTAATTTTTGATAGTCCCGCGCTTTTGAAACCAACTCAGTAAGTGCAGCTTTCTCCCTTTTATTTTTCCTCCACGGATGATTGCTCCCCGATAGTCCTGATCAGCTGCTGTTCATTTACCCTTAGCCACCTGGGTCCAGACCATAATCAGGCAGACGCCAGCCCCAGCCCCTTCGATTAAGAGGCTCCCCCTTCGCCTTAATTGCGGTCACCACCATCACTTCAATTTCCCACCGGCTCTGTCCACCTGTAGTAGGTTTCGAACTGCACCTTTCGCTTTCTTCTTCTCTCTTGGCAATCCTCACGCCTCTGACATATTTAGTCCTTTACCTTGTTTCATCACTCAATTCAGTTATTTCACCTGAATGTATATTTTTTAAATGAATTTTGTAATATATTTGCAAATGTCGGGCACAACTGTTATGCCGCGCTGGTCCACTATCACGATAGTGTTTCTTACTTAGGATTGGTACATTACACCATTATAGGCACTGATTAAATAAGTGTTTAATAACGCCTGTCATTCAGTTAGTATGTTTTTCAGGGAGTCACTCTTGAATTGTTCTCAATAGGAATTAGCAACCATCAATTACAGGGACCCTATCCTAATACTATGTAATACACTTTTCTTATAGATCCGGATTGCTCACATATGCTATGTCCTGAAGATGATCTCTAATAACTGAGATCGAAATGCCGTCGACCCCCCCACAACCTGAACTCCATGCATTCTATACAAAAATTCTCATAAGGAGTTCGCCTATGTGTTGTCAATGCGATATATATTTTAAAGTCACCCTCACTGAGCACAGCACGCTTGTTGTCACTGTTATATGTGAGCACCTGATCTACTCTTTCTGTTCTATTTACATATTATTGTAAATAAATAACTATTGTCATCCCAATTTAATTTGGTCCCTGGTTACACAATTTTCCTTGATCCCTGTAACATTTACTGCTTTTCCAAAATTAGTTGCAGTATTCCGTATTCTGACGCAGCTTCTGCGTCTCTCTTGGACCATTTTTGGCCACATCTGAACCACTGTTCTCAAAAATAAAAATAATAAATATAATTTGGAGCCTCTGCCTGCCAGCAGGCGCATGAATTATAATGATTAAGGACTAGGAGCCCTGGTGTGAGGGAGCAGTGAGTGAAAAACAAAGCCAGCTTATTCACTGTATCTGCAAAGCCACGTCATGTGTCTGCACAGAGTGCGGCCTTTATTACTCAAAATGATAACGTGCAATGACATGACACCTCTCTTTTTATTTAATTTGTTCGAACTAAATGTACATGTAGTGTGCTTCAGCCTCCCGGTGACTCTGGTGACTCGAGTCAGCTGAGTGTTGATGATTTATTCATTTATTAGGCAGCTGACGTGATGGGGCCTTTCATCCTTGGGGACTCTGCCCGGGGGCACGTGGGACAGAAAAGCCCTGGAGTAGACTGATGCTACTTGATTGGTTGCCAGGGAGGAGGAAGAAGGCCCAGACATTTACACTATGTGCCTTATTACTTACCTAGGATAGCCAGACATGCAAACTGCGACCTGTACTTCACTATTCGCGCCCTGTGCTGAATGCACACACACAGCACACTTTTTAGCATTGCTGAGTGCAGGCATGAGGCAGAGACACAAACTCTAAACGCAAGGCTATTTTCATGTTCTGCACAGTACAAGCTAACGCCCAGGGAGACATTATTGTATGGAAGTGAGCTCCACACCGGGATTGTATACAGTTAACAATTGGTTATTTGTAGCATTTACTCAGTCTAGGTAAACTGATCTTCATTGCTTGATTTTGCTTGTGTCACTCATAGTCGTTGAAATGTCACTCATAATTACACTGAATTTATGAAAATGTCACACATAGAAATCTGAAATATTGGCAGCTATGCAAATCAGCCCTGCTGTACTGAGTATAAGGTTTGGCACAAGCTAAAAAATGCTCTAAAAACACTATTTTTAGTGGAATTATAACACTTTGACCTAATCAAAACCTGTACTCAGGTTAATGAACATGTGGGTGGAGTCTAAGGCCTCCTCTCATTAGTACTTTGAAAGCTATCTTTTTTTGTTGCTCACATACAAGAGCTGCTCTGGCAAGGTAGACCTAAAAACTAGAACTCTGCGAATTCACGGCGTTGTGCCATACTTACGGGTAACACATGTCCTTCCTCCTTAATTTCTATGCTTAATTTTAGATTATCGTGTATGAACAAACAAGGGACACCCTACTCACACGGAACCAGGGTACTTTACAGTTTAACAGACAACAACGGTTCCTGTGGACAATCAACAAAGGATACTGGTCTGGTTCTGAATATGACTTCCATGAATTTGTAAAATATCTGAATAATGTTCAAAAACATCTAACGTTCACCTCTACCATACAAAAGTTAAAAATAGTTTTTTTAGACCTGGCGATTAAACATGAGAATGGAGCACTCTATACTGGTCTCCATAGAAAACCCACAGAAAGAAACACCCTTCTCGCATATAACATCAATCACCCACATGCTTTAAGAGATGGACTACCATTTGGCCAATTTCTACGTCTACGTAGAAATTGTTCCCGTAAAGAAGACTACATGAGGGAGGCACAAATACTGAAAGCAAAACTGCTGGCTAGGCGATTTCCAAATAAAATAGTGCGAAATTCACTAAAGCGAGCATGGTTTTGACCCAGAGAGGAACTACTCACCTCCAGAAATAAACCGCCCCTTAAAAAACTGATTTGTGTCACTACTTTTGGGATACATACGAACAAAATCCAGAAGTTAATTTTAAAAAACTGGCACCTTATCCAAAATATAGATCCCTCTTTTGAATTACCTATGTTCGCATTCAAACGCGGTAAGAATATAAAGGATCACCTGGTTCATTCCTCCACTCAAAACAATACCAGGCAAAAGTCTAGAACATTAGAATCTGCCTGGGGGTTGCCAGAAATCAAAGGTCATCGCAAGAGTGGGAATTGTGTGGCATGTGCTTTAACATTTGACACAGATACTTTTGAACATGGGCATGTGAAACATTCTCTCAACTTTTTTTCAAATTGTAATACAAGGAATGTGGTATATTGTATATGGTGCCCTTGTCAACTACCGTACATTGGACAAACCTCCCAACCTATAAAAGCTCAAATAAGCCAACATCGAAGCAGAATACGGTGTTCCATTTTAAATGCTCCATTGGTGGCACACTACAATGAAAAGAAACACACAGCAGATGAACTCAAGTGGCAAGTGGTTGAAAAAGCTGTCATCCCGGAAAGAGGAGGCGATTTGACGCATATACTACAGAGGTTAGAGCGCCAATGGATAGATCGTATTAACTCCATTGATCAATGACTAAACACCGCTGAGGAATGGCGTGGGTTTGTCTCCACCCTGTCAAATTTAACTTTTAAAGAACGTTCAGATGAGATATAATACAGACTATGAAGCAGGCATGAAGGGTTCTCACCCTGCTATACTGAGCCTCCAATTAATTGTTTGTGACTAATACCACAAAATATATAGTTGACCTTCATATGTGACTTTTTGTGCTCCTATGATATATGGATATATTTCACACACACACAGTCTTTCGCATTATAAATATCACTTTGTTGCACAATTTCATAGACATAGTAAAAATTCCTTCTCTGGAAAATTCATGCATATTTTTAGTTTATCTGCCTTCAATTCTGTTTTTTTATCCATTTATTTTTATGGGTCTTCCCCTCCATTCAGCCCCTTTTCCAAATATTTTTCACTTGCTTTCTTGAGGACACGGAATTGTTCGTGCCTAGTCCTTTTCTTTAGTCATGTCTGCTCGTCTATTCTAATTATGACCAGCAGGACGCGCCCCGTGAGCATAAAACAAGACCAATTCCTTTCGATCGGTCTTGTCATTGCACGAGGAGAGACAGACAGGTGCAGTTCTCTCCACGAGGCGAGCGTGATTAATTACCGCAGCTGACCTTGGCAGCCCCTTTCCTTCCATTTGTAGGAGAGTAGGAGCTGTGTTAGAAATGGGATCTCTGGTTGGCTAAGACTTGCGCCAAAGCCAGGCAGAGACCACCACTCTAGTCAGGGCGAGGGAGTTACACGCCAAAGATAACCCCTGCTCACCCCCTTGGTAGCTTGGCACGAGCAGTCAGGCTTATCCCGGAGGCAATGTGTAAAGCGTTTGCGCACGCACACAGCAACAACATACCAGGCACACTACAAAAAGGAACTCCACACAAGGTTATATCAAAAATAGCCTTTGTATTATCATAAAACACATTAGAATAGTACTCACATAATATACATCGTGCCACCTGGCACGGGGTCATATTTACAAGGGATTATTTACACCTGACAGGGCCAACTGGACCACTGTCAGAACCAGCACAAAGCGAACTTAGTAAAAGTAAGACATATCATAAACGTACAACCAGTAATCACTGGTAACCACTGTACTCAGCATCATCCTGTAACATAAACCACATTATGCACAGTATCACATTGGCGCCAAATCTATTGTACGCCACCCTCATCAGTCTAACATCTTAGACCCTAACCTCCTAAGTATCACTCACATTAGGGGCATAAAACACAGTAGAGAATAATCTCACTAGCATAAACACAGTATGCAAATAACCTCATAATCATAACTACATTAGAGGTATAAAACAGGGTGCGTAAATCATACTACATGAATCACTTTTCCTAGCACCACAATCACCTTAGCACATCAATCACATTAGGGCCTGGCGCCCTATAAAACTCACAGTCCCTCCTGGCCAACTGGCCTTCTCAAAGGGGCTCAAATGCCCTGTGTCCAGAATGTCAGGGCGCTGCCAAGTCAGCAGAACAGAAAGCGCGCCATTGCGCAGGGGCCGAGGAGTGCATCTCACTCCTAACTCTCTCACATGCCCCCAAAGAACTGTGCCTAAACGTTGCAGCTGGCACTAAGTGCTGCGCAGCTGTGAGGACCAAATGTGGGCCCTGGGCACTCACTGTGCCCTCTAAACAAATATGCCCAAATTGGCACGAGCACCGACAATGTGCTCCGATCTGGGAGCCCCCACTGGGCTCTCTGGACTGGAATTACCCCCACGACGTTGCAGCTGCCCTCTAGCGAAACGGGGCAGCTGTGGAGGAATGGCCACGCAAAAGGGGAAAAGCATGGGCCCCTCTGGGCCCTTTGAAAACAAACATGCCCATCGTTGGAGCGGCCCTCTTTAAGGCAGGGCCGCTCGGCAGATCGGCACCGGCACTGGCGCCTCTATCTTGCCTCCCCCCAGCCATCCCAACTCACCGGGCTCTTTTGCTGGCTTCACCCGGGCTCCTCTCAGCGCTGGGGACCGGCGCCACTTCTCCCATGCGGCGGGGGCAGGCACCGACAATGTGCCTCGCGCCCCCTCCGCCTCACACGCCGCGGCTGTTCTTCGGTTTGCCAGTGCGGGTGGGCTTCTGCCTGGCTACAGCGTCTCCCTCTTCACCCGGGCCCCCTCCTGGGACCCGGGACTTCACTGTGGGGTTCTTGGAGTTGGGGTAGGCTCCCGTACTCCCTTCTCGCACAACGGGGCTCCCATCGGCTCACGGGAGCCCCGCGCCGTCACGGGCACCTCTTCCGGCCCTGCCGCCGGCCCCGCCCAGAGGCAGGCGAACTTTGCCTGGCTTCCGGGTCGGCGGCCATTTTCACTCGGGTCGCGGCGGTGATTCCTTCTTCGATGCAAACGCGGGGTGGGCACCTGCCTTAAAATAGACGCAAAACGCGGGGTGGGCACCTGCTCGAGAATAGATCACGGAAGCGGGGTGGGCACCCGCTATCCTCACAGCATAAAGCGGGGTGGGCACCCGCTCATCAATTAAAGCCAAAGAGCGGCAGAAACGCGGGGTGGGCTCCCGCTGAAGGCACAAGGCGGGGGAATCCCTACGCTGGGGATTCCCTCTAAAAGGGCTGCAGCTACGCGCTGCGAAGCCCACGCTCCTTATCAGCTGGGCAATTAAAAGATAGCGCTCCCAGGCGCTAGAGGCAAAAATCAAAGATAGCGCTCACAGGGGCTAGGAGCCACAGCTCCTTAGCAAAAAGGTCCATGAGAGTTTCAGGGGCATAGCTGGGTCCAGGGAGGCCAGCACACAGGGCCCTCCAGCAGGGAGGCAGCCCCCATGGCGGTTCCTCCTGGGCCCCAGCAGCAGCAAGCCCCCACGAGTACAGGAACAAGAAGTGAACAGCAAACATGGGGTCACAGCCCCTTCTTTTATACACCCTTTTCCTTTGTGTCACAGCACAGGTCTTGGGGATGCCAGTAAGAACTGGTTTAGGGGGGATTTGGAGCACTTTGTTTTGCCAAGCTCCTCTTCCCTTTGTCAGGTGGGGGCTCAGTGATCAGACACACCACAGGGGGCGGAGCCAGCATTGTACAGCCTGGGCACAGTCCTATTCAGAGTCAGGGGATTACTCCTCCCACTACCCTTAGCCCAGGTGTCCCATTCAGCCTAGCGCTGACTCACCCTGCCCCTCCTGGAGCCACACACACCTCCCAGCCCCTGTCACTCACCAAGCCAGACATGCAATTCACATCAGGCAGGCAGACACATAGCACACAGAAATGCCAACTTCTAAAAGTGGCATTTCTCCACCAGTCACCATAAATCTGCGCACATCATTGCGCAGCATTTATTCACACAAATTCATACATACTAGACTTGACCACACTGCTCCTCTTATACCAGGAATTACCATGGACACACTTATCCCCTATGCATTCCTATGGGAGGGCAGGCCAATCTCACCACAAGTACACAGAGAGCGCATGCACTTTCCACTGGACCACAGTGCGAAAGTGCTCAGAGGCCTAAAATCACCAACACCAGGTTACAGACAAGGCAAAAAGTTCAGGGGTGAACCTGCCAAAAAGGGCCAAGTCCAACAATCTGCTTCTTATAGTTACCCCCACTTTTTGCTGATGTTTCACTGTTCTCGACTTAGTTTGACTGGGATCCTGCTATTCAGGACCCCAGTCTATCTGCTTTCTCCTCTAAATTGATTGCATGTACTTTAGGTACACTCCAGATTGGATTCTGGGGTACCCTTATAAGTCCCTAGTATATGGTATACTATGTACACAGGGCATAGGTACCCCAGAGGCCTCCCAGGGGCTGCAGCATGTATTATGCCACCCCTGAGAGGCCATTCAAACTGACACAACAGGTCTGCTACTGCAGCCTGTGTAAGGTGGTGCATGCACCCCTTACTTAGATATAGGTTCACTGTATCTATCCTAATCACTGCACATATAAGCCTATCAGTCACCCCTATGGCAGGCCTTATCAATCCTGAAGGCAGGGTGCTGGGTTTTATGTGAGAGGGTGCCCATGCATGAGCAGAGTTCCTCTGCAGCCTTCGGAACCACTATTCCGGGGTTGTCTGTGATGCAGCCAACCATATACTCTTAAGTGCATTATAACCTCGCTGTAAATGCTAACTTTAAAATGGCTGCAAGGAATTATGTCGTGTTTGGTGTCAAACACCTTGGAATCATACCTCCACACCAGTAACTGGTGTGGGAGGTATGATTCCTCCCTCCTAGAGGGAGAAATATGACAGCACTGGTATACCCGGTACCAGCTTCACAGAGCCCTGGCATCACAAAATGGATGCTGCCAGCCACAGACACGAGACTGCCCTCCTGCTGCTGGACGAAACTCCGGCAGGGGAAGGCTTGACAATAGGTTTCCTGTCACAGGGAGGTGTGACCACCTCCCAGACAGGCTTTAGTGTATTGGGGCTGGGTGGGTGCACTCTCAGAGTGCTTTGATGTCTGCACTGAGGGCACATTTGGTGTCCCTGTGCATAGTCCAGCTCGAACCGGTTGCAGGGGCTACCAGCCCCTGCTCTGGCGCGAAACTGGACAAAGGACATGGGTGTAGCCACCCCTCTGTCCTGACCCTCCCATAGGTGGGTCCCCAGAGTTTGTCCCACCCCTTCCTTGGGTATAAAGTAGGAACCCTGACTACAGGACTTTAGATATTACCTGGACTAAACTCTGCTACAGAAACCAAGTAACCTTCGACGATCTACGCTTTGCTGGACGACTGAAGAATCTCCCTTGGAGTAAAGGAGTTACTCCCCTGCAAAGCAGGCACCTCAACGCATCTGACCGGTTTGCATCTACGCAGCTCCCGACAGACTCCGAAGATTTTGCAACACAGGAGGTGGGTGCCCAAGCTTCCCCGAGGCCGACTAGTGCTCTCAGCAAACCTGAGACCCGCAGCCCTCGTGGGGACCGTGCAACCCGAATCCCTGGGCACCGTGCACATTTGCAGCAGCATATGCTTTTAGGCGATCCCTGAGGCTGTGCTTTGGGCTACTTGTAGTCCAAGCCCCGAGCAGTGTTTCCGCTGAAGATTACTGGCCTACACTCCACGAGTGTTCCGTGGGCTGGTATTGTGTGATTCCTCTCGAGGTCCCTTCGCGATCCCTGGTCCATTGACCTGTGGGTCCCTGAGAAGGCAACTTTAACTTTCAGCGGGCTTTCCTGGTTGCTCCAGACGTGCCCTGACTCTCCATAGCTTGGGGAGTCCCCAGGACCTTGCTGGTCCTCAACGAAGCATCTTTTCTCTGACCGCATGGGTTGCAGCTGCCAAGGCTTGTTGGTCTCCAATCCGGAAACTGACCCCCCAGCACTCGACATCCTTCGTGGGACAGCTCGCCTGCGGAATCGGGTCGTCGTCGACGTCTCCTGGTCCCCGTGGCTGCAGAGTCAAGCTTCACCTCTTCGCACCTGAAGCACCCGACATCGGTGGGCATTCGATTGCTCCGCTCCTGGTCATGTGAAGTGACCCAGACTTTGTCCCCTCTGCTTTCAGGGTCTTCACATCTCCGATCCAGGCTTGGATCACACCGGACACTTTTCTTCTCCACGGCAGCAGTACTTTCTCGCATCACGCCATTGAAAACGACGAGGGTTTCCGACACCACTTGACCCCTATGCACCCGGCTCCTGTGGGATAGGTAACACGGGTACCTCGGTACTCTCAAGGGTGCTGGCCTTAGAACCTTCTATGTTTAGCTGGGTTTGCTTGAAGTCCTCTCCTAAGTGTCCTTAATCTTTAAAATTCCAACCGCGACTTTCCCATAGAGTTGTACGGAGCTCGCGTCTGTGTTCTCACACTGCACCCGTCCTCCGTGGGTCCCCTGTGTCACTACCTTGGGTGGTTCCTTGGGGTCCCAGCGATTCTACGTGCTCTAGGCACTGTGTCTAGTCTAGTCGTGGTTGTTATACCACTTTCTTAATATATGGTTTGGTCTCCCCCTGGAGCCCACTGTGTATTGTGCTATTTACTGTCGTTCTAGTACTGTAATACTGTGTGCCTTGTTCTCTAATCTCATAAAGAGGTTAGTAGAGAGTGTTTAGTAATAAATACATATATTTTATATATACTGTAGGAGAGTAGGATCTGCTTCTTATGGTTACCCCCACTTTTTGCTGATGTTTCACTGTTTTTCGACTTTAGTCTGGCTGGGGCCCTGCTATCCAGGGCCCCAGCCTAGCTGCTTCCTCTCTAAAATGGATTCCTAGTACCTTAGGTACACTTCAGATTGGATTCTGGGGTGCCCGTATAAGTCCCTAGTATATGGTATACTATGTACCCAGGGCATAGGTACCCCAGAGGCCCACCAGGGGCTGCAGCATGTATTATGCCACCCCTGGGAAGCCTTCCAAAATGACACCACAGGACTGCTACAGCAGCTTGAGTGAGGTGGTGCATGCACCCCTTACTGAGATATAGGTTCACTATATCTCACCCCATCACTGCACATATAAACCTATCAGTCACCCCTATGGCAGGCCTTATCAATCCTGAAGGCAGGGTGCTTGGTTTTATGTGAGAGGGTGCCCATGCATGAGCAGGGCCCCTCTGCAGCCTTCGGAATCTATCCTCAGGGGTTGTCTGTGAGTGCAGCCTGACCATATACTCTTAAGTCCATTATATCGCAACGGTAAATGCTAACTTTGGGATGGCTGCACGGAAACATGTCGTGTTTGGTGTCAAACACCTTGGAATCATACCCCCACACCAGTAACTGGTGTGGGAGTATGATCCCAACCTTCTAGAGGGAGGGACATGACAGCACCGGTATACCCGGTACCAGCTAAACAGAGCCCTGGCATCACAAAATGGATGCTGCAGCCACAGACACGAGTCTGGCCTCCCACTGCTGACCGAAACTCCGGCAGGGGAGGCCTGGACAATAGGTTTCCTGTCACAGGGAGGTGTTACCACCTCCCAGACAGGCTTTAGTGTATTGGGGCTGGGTGGGTACACTCTCTGAGTTCTTTGAAGTCCTGCACTGGGGGCACATTTGGTGTCCCTGTGCATACCCCAGTTCAAACCGGTTGCAGGGGCTGCCAGCCCCTGCTCTGGCGCAAAACTGGACAAAGGAAATGGGTGTAGCCACCCCTCTTTCCAAACCCTCCCATAGGTGGGTCCCCTGAGTTAGTCCAACCCCTTCCTTGGGTATAAGAAAGGAACCCCTGGCAACAGGACTTTAGATATCCCTGGACGAAACTCTGAAACTGAATCCTGGACCTTCGACGATCTGTTAAACGCCAGATGACTGAAGAATCTCCCTTGGAGTAAAGGAGTTACTCCCCTGCTTGGCAGGCACCAAAGACGCATCTGTCCGGTCTGCATCTCCGAAGCTCCCGCCGGACGCCGACGACCCTGCAACCCAGGTGGTGTATTTCCAGACTTCCCAGAGGCTGACCCGAGTCCCCAGCAAAGCTGAGACCCGTAGCCCTCGTGGGTACCGTGGAACCCGAACCCCTGGACACCGTGCACATTTGCAAGTGCATAAGCTTCTGGTCGATCCTAGAGGCTGTGCTTTGGGTTATTTGTAGCCCTGACCCCGAGCAGTGAATCCACCGAAGATTGCCGGCCTGGCCACTCCAAGTGACCCGTGGGCCGCCATTTCGTGATTCCGCTCGAGGTCCCTTCGCGATCCCTTGTCCGTCAACTTGTGGGTCTCTCAGAAGAACATCTTTGATTTCAACGGGCCCCCCTGGTTGCTCCAGGCCTGCCCTGACTCTCCCTCGCTTGGGGAGTCCCTCGGATCTCGCTGGTCCGCTCCGAAGCCATTGTTCTCTTTCTGTGTGGGTTGCTGTTACCAAGGCTTGTTGGGTCCAATCCGGGCACCGACACCGCAGTCAGCTACTACCTTCGTGGGACAGCTCGATTCCAGCTCCTGGTCGTCGACGCCTCCTGGTCCTCATGGCTGCAGAGACAATCTTCCCCTCTTCGAACTTGAAGCACCCGACATCGGTGGGCATTCGACTATCGTGCCCCTGGTCACTGGCTAGTGACCTAGACTCTGTCCCCTCTGCTTTCAGGTTCTTCTCATCCTCGATCCAGGCTTGGATCTCTTCAGACACTTCGC
Source organism: Calotriton arnoldi (assembly GCA_963921515.1). NCBI lineage: Eukaryota > Metazoa > Chordata > Amphibia > Caudata > Salamandridae > Calotriton > Calotriton arnoldi. The sequence goes on from CAWUFW010002613.1 coordinate 1,049,503, forward strand.
AGCTTCTCGGCAGCAGCACTTTTCAGCCAGCAGCCATTGAAAACGACGGCGCGGCCCGACACCATTTGACACCTGTGCACCCGGCTTCCCTGGGTGAGGTAACACGAGTACTACGGTGCTCCCGTGGGTGTTGGCCCTAGAACCCTCTAAGTCCAAAAGGGTTTGTTCCTAGTCCACTCCGAAGTGTCCCTATACTTTAAAACTCTAACCGCGACTTTCCCCATAGACGCTAACGGAGCTCGCGGCTGTGTTCACACACTGCACACGTCCCCCGTGGGTCCCCTGTGTCACTACCTTGGGTGGTTCCTTGAGGTCCCAGCGATTCTACAGGCTCTAGGCCTTGTGTCTAGTCAAGTCGTGGTTCTTATACCACTTTCTTAATATATGGTTTGGTACGCGCCTAGGGCTAATCGTATATGGTGCTAATTTACTGTGTTATTTGACGTGTAACTTGTGTATTTCGACCTCTAGCCTCATAAAGAGACTAGTGGGTAGTGTTTAGTAATAAATACATATATTTTATATATATACCTGGTGTGGTTTTCCTTTCATTTGGTCATTCATGAGATTATAGACTGGTAAAACAAACAGCTTAACACTCCTTCAAGACTTAGCCGGAAGGCTGCTCTCCATAGCTACCACTAGGATAGCTTTCAAATAAGGTTGTCTTAAACCTATCATCAATAAAGGTAGTTTGGACTGGTGCAAGGTGACCACTATAACTAGTGGACAGCATATGCCAGGCCAACTTCTCACATTGGTGTGCAGCGGTTGGATTCAAGCTTGCCTTTGTTTTACCAGATAATCTCAAGTGAGTGACTAACTGAAAACCACTAAAAGGTACCTGAGGTACATATAATTCAAGCTTAAGGTTACAGTAAGTTCTACTGAACTTAGAGTTGTGTGTCAAGGGCTTAGCACACCCTTTCTACAACTCAAGAGAGATTAGTAGGACACACTAGAGTAGGTAGTGCATACACCACACCTCACTAGTGATGTCTTCAAAGCCAGGAGCCAGTGGGTCCCTGCCAGAAGCCAATGGGCTTCCACCATCCCAGTATGACAACCTCCAATTCTTGTAATTGAGAGCATTGTGTAATGCTAGGAAATTGAAGACAGGAAAAACTGAAAACACCCAACGCCTCATAGAGGTACTGCTGTTGGATGATCTCAAGAAGACCTCAGGGTCTGAAGGGGTAGGCAGAGAGGGTGGGGCAGTAAATGAGGAAGGGCCAAGGGGTGAAGAATCACATGACCTGACCTCTGAAGCTGGCCAGGAAGATGACAATGATCTTGCCCTGGAAAATCCAGCTCCGCCTGCAGATGAGGAGGATGGCCAGAATGGCCCCCTCTTTGTCCCACCAGGAAGAGTTGAGAGTGTGCCTAGAAGGTCAAGGTCTCCTTCTGCGGAGTCTAACCATTCTGACACCTCAATAGGGACCTCTGTTTTCTCTCATAGGAGGGAACCCTCTCATGAAAGGAAAGAGAGACTGCTCAAGTATGAAGAAGCTCAGCTTATGATCAGAAGAGAGCAGGTAGCTTTAGATAGGGAGTCCCTAGAGCTTCAGAGAACAAGAAGAAAGTTGGGACTAGAGTCCCATGGTGGCAGCAACTTCCCTAGTGGTAGGGAAAGGTCTCATGACCATAGAAACCTAAGCAAGATTGTCCCTCCCTACCAGAGTGGGGATGACATCCACAAATGGATTACTGCACTGGAAAGGGCCTGTAAAGTTCAGAGGGTCTCCCAGGAGCAGTGGGCAGCAATCTTGTGGCTCTCCTTTGTAGACAAAGGTAGAGACAAGCTCCTCACTGTAAGAGAAGAGGATGCTGATGATTACCAGGTCCTGAAGAGTGCACTGATAGAAGGGTTTGGCCTAACCACTGAACAATACAGGTTAAAGTTCAGAGATACCCAAAAGGCACAGACACAGGACTGGGTGGACTTTGTAGATTGTGCTACTAAGGCTCTGGAGGGCTGGTTGCTTGGCAGCAAGGTGTGTGATTTCAAAGGATTGTACAACTTAATTATGAGGGAGCAGATCCTTAATAATTGTCAAAATCAGCTGTTGCATCAATACCTGGTGGACTCTGATCTGACCTCTCCCCAAGAATTGGGAAAGAAGGCAGACAAATGGGTCAGAACCAGGGTGAAGCAGAAGGTTCAGAACCAAGGTGGTGACCCCAAGAAGCAAGATTCTAAGAGCTCTGACAAGGGTGGGGAGAAGGGTAAAGACCAGAAGTCTTCACAAGGTCCTCAAAAATCTTCATCTGGGGGGGAGTCCCAATCTAACAAAGGTAAAGGCCAGAAGAAACCATGGTGTAAAATCTGTAAGCAGAAAACCCATTGGACAAGTGACTGTACAAAGTCCAAAGACTCAACTCCAGCCACCATTGCCCCTAAGGCAACTGTTCCCCCTAGTGCAGCTACAAATGGTGGTGTCCCAAGTAAGGGTGTAGTAGGGTTAACCCTGGGATCTGAGGTGGGCTCTGGCCTAGTCAGAGTGCCAACTCAGGCTATGCTGATCTGTGATGGAGGCATGGATATGGCCTCCTTATTTGTGAGTCCCAGTAATCTGGGCAAATACAGACAGCAGCCTTTAATCAATGGAAGAGAGGCTTTGGCATTCAGGGACACAGGAGCAAGTGTCACAATGGTGACAAAAGATCTTGTGGCTCCTGAGCAGATTATACTTGGTGAGATGTACCAAGTGACCAATGCTAGCAATGTCAGGACAGACCATTCCTTGGCAGTTATTAATTTCTCCTGGGGAGGGGTAACTGGCCTCAAGAAAGTTGTGGTAAGTGCAGACCTCCCTGTTGAATGCTTGCTTGGCAATGATCTAGAAACTTCAGCTTGGGCAGAAGTGGAGCTCAGGACCCATGCAGAAATGCTGGGGATCCCTGCACATGTTTTTGCTGTGACCAGGTCACAGGTCACAGGCCAAAATGTCAAACACTGAACAGGCCCTGGATTCTGGAATGATGGACCAGGTGCCTCCCAAGAGAAGGAGCAGCAGGGTAAAGGCAGTGCCTTCCCCCTGACTCAGAGTACAGATCAGTCTCCTGAGGGAGATGATCTTAGTCCTGAAGAAGGAACTGTCCCAGAGGAGCTTGAACCTGATCAGGTTGAGTTCTTGGGGACAGGGGGCCCTTCCAGGGCAGATCTGAGCCAGGAGCAGCTGAGCTGCCCCTCTCTTGAACCCCTCAGACAGCAGGCTGCTGCTGAGGCTGCTGGGAATGCTAGTGGATCCCATAAAGTCTATTGGGATGATGGACTCCTATACTCAGAGAGTAGAGACCCCAAGCCTGGTGCCACCAGGAGGTTGGAAATACCTCTGAAGTTTAGGGGCTTCCTATTAACTTTGGCCCATGATATTCCCCTAGCAGGTCACCTGGGCCAAAACAAGACCTGGGACAGGATTGTCCCTCACTTTCATTGGCCCCACATGTCTGAAGACACCAAGGAGTTTTGTCGCTCCTGTGTCACCTGTCAAGCCAGTGGGAAGGTAGGTGGAACCACAAAGGCCCCCCTGATACCACTACCTGTGGTGGGGGTTCCCTTTGAAAGAGTGGGGATTGACATAGTTGGTCCTATGGATCCTCAGACAGCCTCTGGGCACAGATTTATCCTGGTGGTGGTGGACCATGCCACTAGGTACCCAGAAGCTATTCTACTTAGGACCACCACAGCTCCTGTGGTGGCAAGGGCCATCTTGGGAGTATTCTCAAGGGTGGGTTTTCCTAAGGAGGTAGTATCAGACAGGGGTACAAACTTTATGTCTGGTTACTTGACTGCAATGTGGAAGGAGTGTGGAGTGAATTATAAATTCACCACACCCTATCACCCACAATGCAATGGTTTAGTTGAGAGATTCAACAAAACCTTGAAGGGCATGATCAAAGGTCTCCCAGAGAAGCTTAGGCGGAGATGGGACGTCCTTTTGCCCTGCCTTTTATTTGCCTACAGGGAGGTGCCTCAAAAGGGGGTTGGTTACAGCCCTTTTGAACTTTTGTTTGGCCATCCTGTTAGGGGCCCAATGTGTCTGGTGAAGGAGGGATGGGAGTTACCTCTCAAACCCCCCTAAACAGGACATAGTGGACTATGTACTTGGTCTCTGCTCCAGGATGGCAGAGTACATGAAAAAGGCAACTAAAAACCTTGAGGCTAGCCAGGAATTACAAAAGACCTGGCATGACCAAAAGACTGTGCTGACTGTGTACCAGCCAGGACAGAAGGTGTGGGTGTTGGAGCCAGTGGCCCCAGCAGCTCTCCAAGATAAGTGGAGTGGCCCCCATACAATAGTTGAACAGAAGGGAGAGGTTACCTACTTGGTGGACCTTGGAACTCCCAGGAGTCCCCACAGGGTACTTCATGTCAACAGATTGAAGCCATATGTCGACAGGGCAGACATGGGCTTGCTCATGGCTACTGATGAGGGACAGGAGGAAGAGAGTGATCCACTCCCTGACCTGCTCTCTCAGAACCCTGATGATGGATCAGTAGATGGTGTAGCCTTGGCAGGCAGCCTCACTCTCCAGCAACAAACTGACTGCAGAAAAGTTCTCAGCCAGTTCAGACATATGTTCTCCCTGACACCTAGTCAGACTACCTGGTGCACTCATGAAGTGGACACTGGGGACAGTCTGCCTGTCAATAATAAAATCTACAGGCAGCCTGATCATGTCAGGGATTGTATCAGGACAGAGGTCCAAAAGATGTTGGATTTGGGAGTCATTGAACCCTCAGATAGCCCTTGGGCTAGTCCAGTAGTCTTGGTGCCCAAACCTCACACCCAGGGTGGTAAGAGAGAGATGAGGTTTTGTGTAGACTACAGGGGTCTCAATGCAGTCACTAGGACTGATGCCCATCCCATCCCAAGGGCAGATGAGCTTATAGATACTTTGGCCTCAGCCAAGTTTCTGAGCACATTTGACTTGACAGCTGGCTACTGGCAGCTGGCAGATCAGACTAGCTGATGATGCAAAGCCAAAACAGCATTCTCAACCCCTAGTGGGCACTACCAATTTGTGGTGATGCCCTTTGGTTTGAAGAATGCACCTGCCACTTTTCAAAGGTTGGTGAACAAAGTCCTTACAGGCCTGGAAGCCTATAGTGCAGCATATCTAGATGATATTGCTGTCTTTAGCTCCACCTGGGAGGATCACCTGGTCCACCTGAGAAATGTTTTGGAGGCCCTGCAGAAAGCAGGCCTAACTATCAAGGCTACTAAGTGCCAGATAGGGCAGAGTCAGGTTGTATACCTGGGCCACCTTGTGAGTGGAGGCCAGGTTCAACCATTGGAGAGCAAAATCCAGACCATCATGGACTGGGTTGCTCCAACTACCCAGACTCAGGTGAGAGCCTTCTTAGGCCTGACTGGGTATTACAGAAGATTTGTCAAGGGGTATGGATCTATAGTGACACCCCTGAATGACATAACCTCTAAGAGAATGCCAAAAAAGGTTCAGTGGACAGTCAGCTGTCAAAAGGCATTTGATGACCTGAAGCAGGCCATGTGCACTGTTCCCATTCTACAAAGTCCTGATTACTCCAAAAAGTTCATTGTCCAAACAGATGCATCTGAGTTGGGGGTAGGGGCTGTACTGTCACAGTTGAATGATGAAGGTCAGGATCAGCCAGTAGCTTTTATTAGCAGAAGGCTGACCCCCAGAGAGAAACGTTGGTCAGCCATTGAGAGGGAGGCCTTTGCTGTGGATTGGGCTCTGAAGAAGCTGAGGCCATACTTGTTTGGCACTCACTTCCTAGTTCAGACAGACCATAAGCCCCTCTTATGGCTAAAACAGATGAAGGGTGAAAACCCCAAACTTTTGAGGTGGTCCATTTCCCTACAGGGGATGGACTATACAGTGGAACATAGACCTGGGAGTAAACATGCCAATGCAGATGGACTCTCCAGATATTTCCACTTAGAACATGAAGACTCAACTGGTCAAGGTTAGTTTAATGTCCTGACGTTTGGGGGGGGGGTTGTGTAGGAGAGTAGGATCTGCTTCTGATAGTTACCCCCACTTTTTGCTGATGTTTCACTGTTATCGACTTAGTCTGACTGGGATCCTGCTATTCAGGACCCCAGTCTATCTGCTTTCTCCTCTAAATTGATTGCATGTACTTTAGGTACACTCCAGATTGGATTCTGGGGTACCCTTATAAGTCCCTAGTATATGGTATACTATGTACCCAGGGCATAGGTACCCCAGAGGCCTCCTAGGGGCTGCAGCATGTATTATGCCACCTCTGAGAGGCCATTCAAACTGACAGAACAGGTCTGCTAATGCAGCCTGTGTAAGGTGGTGCATGCACCCCTTACTTAGATATAGGTTCACTATATCTATCCTAATCACTGCACATATAAGCCTATCAGTCACCCCTATGGCAGGCCTTATCAATCCTGAAGGCAGGGTGCTGGGTTTTATGTGAGAGGGTGCCCATGCATGAGCAGAGCCCCTCTGCAGCCTTCGGAACCACTATTCCGGGGTTGTCTGTGATGCAGCCAACCATATACTCTTAAGTGCATTATAACCTCGCTGTAAATGCTAACTTTAAAATGGCTGCAAGGAATTATGTCGTGTTTGGTGTCAAACACCTTGGAATCATACCTCCACACCAGTAACTGGTGTGGGAGGTATGATTCCTCCCTCCTAGAGGGAGAAATATGACAGCACCGGTACACCCGGTACCAGCTTCACAGAGCCCTGGCATCACAAAATGGATGCTGCCAGCCACAGACACGAGTCTGCCCTCCTGCTGCTGGACGAAACTCCGGCAGGGGAAGGCTTGACAATAGGTTTCCTGTCACAGGGAGGTGTGACCACCTCCCAGACAGGCTTTAGTGTATTGGGGCTGGGTGGGTGCACTCTCAGAGTGCTTTGATGTCTGCTGGGAGTCTAGCTCGAACTGGTTGCAGGGGCTACCAGCCCCTGCTCTGGCGCGAAACTGGACAAAGGACATGGGTGTAACCACCCCTCTGTCCTGACCCTCCCATAGGTGGGTCCCCAGAGTTTGTCCCACCCCTTCCTTAGGTATAAAGTAGGAACCCTGACTACAGGACTTTAGATATTACCTGGACTAAACTCTGCTACAGAAACCAAGTAACCTTCGACGATCTACGCTTTGCTGGACGACTGAAGATCTCCCTTGGAGTAAAGGAGTTACTCCCCTGCAAAGCAGGCACCTCAACGCATCTGACCGGTTTGCATCTACGCTGCTCCCGACGGACTCCGAAGATTTTGCAACACAGGAGGTAGGTGCCCAAGCTTCCCCGAGGCCGACTAGTGCTCTCAGCAAACCTGAGACCCGAAGCCCTCGTGGGGACCGTGCAACCCGAACCCCTGGACACCGTGCACATTTGCAGCAGCATATGCTTTTAGGCGATCCCTGAGGCTGTGCTTTGGGCTACTTGTAGTCCAAGCCCCGAGCAGTGTTTCCACCAAAGATTACTGGCCTACACTCCACGAGTGTTCCGTGGGCTGGTATTGTGTGATTCCTCTCGAGGTCCCTTCGCGATCCCTGGTCCGTTGACCTGTGGGTCCCTGAGAAGGCAACTTTAACTTTCAGCGGGCTTTCCTGGTTGCTCCAGACGTGCCCTGACTCTCCACAGCTTGGGGAGTCCCCAGGACCTTGCTGGTCCTCAACGAAGCATCTTTTCTCTGACCGCGTGGGTTGCAGTTGCCAAGGCTTGTTGGTCTCCAATCCGGAAACTGACCCCCCAGCACTCGACATCCTTCGTGGGACAGCTCGCCTGCGGAATCTGGTCATCATCGACGTCTCCTGGTCCCGTGGCTGCAGAGTCAAGCTTCACCTCTTCGCACCTGAAGCACCCGACATCGGTGGGCATTCGATTGCTCCGCTCCTGGTCACGTGAAGTGACCCAGACTTTGTCCCCTCTGCTTTCAGGTTCTTCACATCTCCGATCCAGGCTTGGATCACACCGGACACTTTTCTTCTCCACGGCAGCAGTACTTTCTCGCATCACGCCATTGAAAACGACGAGGGTTTCCGACACCACTTGACCCCTATGCACCCGACTCCTCTGGGATAGGTAACACGGGTACCTCGGTACTCTCAAAGTTGCTGGCCTTAGAACCTTCTATGTTTAGCTGGGTTTGCTTGAAGTGTCCTTAATCTTTAAAATTCCAAAGTTGCTGGCCTTAGAACCTTCTATGTTTAGCTGGGTTTGCTTGAAGTGTCCTTAATCTTTAAAATTCCAACCGCGACTTTCCCATAGAGTTGTACGGAGCTCGCGTCTGTGTTCTCACACTGCCCCCCTCCTCCGTGGATCCCCTGTGTCACTACCTTGGGTGGTTCCTTGGGGTCCCAGCGATTCTACGTGCTCTAGGCACTGTGTCTAGTCAAGTCGTGGTTGTTATACCACTTTCTTAATATATGGTTTGGTCTCCCCCTGGAGCCCACTGTGTATTGTGCTATTTACTGTCGTTCTAGTACTGTAATACTGTGTGCCTTGTTCTCTAATCTCATAAAGAGGTTAGTAGAGAGTGTTTAGTAATAAATACATATATTTTATATACACCTGGTGTGGTTCTCCTTTCATTTGGTCATTCAAGAGGTTATATACTGGTAAAACAAGCTGCTTTACATTCCTTCAAGACTTAGCCTGAAGGCTGCTCTCCACAGCTACCACTAGGATAGCTTTCTATAAAGGTTGTCTTTAACCTAATCATCAATAAGGGTCATTTGGACTGGTGCAAGGTGCCCACTTTAATTAGTGGACAGCATATACCAGGCCAACTTCTCACACCATTATCCTCTCCACACCGGGTAAGAGCATCTTCGCGCCAAATCCTGGTTTTATAGTTTGGAAATTGGGTGAATGTTTATTCACTCGTTTCACTGCTTATTTTTAGGAAATCAAAAGACGGATTGTCGTCATTTTCTTTTGAGGCTAATTTAGAGTTCAGCCATTAACCACGGTTAAGAGTTTTTTCAATTTGACTAATATATAAAATTGACAACCTGTGCAACAAACGTAGTTACTGGGTGTTTGAACCCTTCAGAAATTCCTGACAACAGCTTATCGCCCTTTTTGAAATTATTAAGGCTTTCAACCTTGAGCCTTCCTGACTGTCAGTACCCTCCCCACCAATGGGTAAGTTGAACTTAGATTCACAGCTGGTGACTTCCAGCGTTAACCCTGTGTGTCCATATGTATTTTAAATATTCCTCATTCCTCGTCCCCACAGTGCCCGGCTGGACCCTATGTGAGTACGCTTCTTCCTTTTCACCCCCACACGGTGCACACCACATTATCTGACAATCATCCCCAGGTATGATTAGCGACTGAATATCTACCTTTTTTAATGCTTTTCTGTTATATCTAGGTTTCTACCTTACATCTTCCCTGTTTCTCTGCCTCTGCTGTTCAGTCAGTGAGAGTAGAATGTTAGTGTGAATGTGATGTCATTGGAATGTTGGGTATGCTGTGAGTGGGACTGTCAGTTGGATCCTGGGCTGAGCAGCAGAGAAGCTGCTCCTGGTGGGGCTTTATTACATCTATACTGGAAAACCTATCTGAACATCTAAGATCAATAAACTTATCATCTGTAACCTAACCAAGACTACTGGAACTACTTACCTACGATATAACATAAATTGGCGACGAGTTGGATTCAAAACCATGCGTGAGGACTTACTTCAAGCTTGAAAAGGTACTTTTATACAAGATTTTACTTAAAAAGAACTTACCTAAGGATCTTACGCCCTCCCGCCCCACCAGTGTCCACATTCACCGGACAGCCCATTGACAAGGCGTAAATTTCCTGCTACTTGCTTCTTCCTGCCTGATTTCTACTGCCTGCTTCTTACTGGGCATGTTTCCTGCTACATGTCTTTCCAACCTGATTCCTGCTACTTTAAAATTTCTACCATTGTGTGGACCCGGCATCTTCAAAGATTGGCACTATATCTAAGAACCCATTTTACAGGACGCATGTTTCCTGCTACATCTTTTTCCTGCCTGATTCCTGCTGCCTTTGTCTGCCAAATACTGCCTGTACCTCATCCTGTGTACCTACTCTTTCTACATGGGAAATACTAACGTTTGCACCCAGCAAGCAATTTTGAGCAAGCGCCATCCATACAAACTGCCGATGTACCCTGGCTCTACATCAGAGGTGTACCTTCTCTTCATTTTGCGAGCACTTCCCAAACCCGTTGTGTATTTTGGGATGCTTTCGTGGAACCAGTGACTAGCATCAACTATGCCAAGAATCAACTTTGGACACCCCAGAGACTGAGCTTTGCTTACTCGCTGACACTTTACATGAATCCTGTTTGGTGGCAAGTATTGTGAACATTTTGAGGTAAATTTTATTCTTTTAATTATGGGCCTCGGTTTCCCCTCTACATTTGGCAGTTCAACCGTCCTGTTGTGGTTTGAAAAACAACGCGTGCCATGCTCAGCACGCGCTCTTACCTTCTCGTGGATCCTCTGATCTTCAGTGACGCTTTCGAATCCTTCTCCGTCTCAGCGTTACCGTGCAGCAATTTTGGGTGCACGCACTTGCCTACAACCACCCAGCACTGCGTCACCGAACGTGCCGCCATCTTGCGGTAGGCACCATCGATACAGCTTACTTTGCTCTGCTTTACACGTTATTGCTGACCATGTTTTGTCGTTACTGTCGTTGAGCTGGCAGTGGACGCTATGCTGACTTTACGCGTGAGGAATCATTTTCAAAGGTGTTTTCTTCTTCGTTTGCAAGTTTCTGCGTTCTCCACTCTGGCAGTGAACTGTGCTCGGCAGACACCATTATTTCTGTTCCTTCACTGGATGTAGAACCCGGGTGAGATATTGCTCACCGGTGTTTGCTGTCTCCTGCTTTCGTATTTGACTAATTCATACTTTGCAATGTATTCTTTATATTGTATTGTGTTCATTAAGTTCGTTGTTTCTGGGTTTTATTCTCTATATTCCTGATTCTGAGTGTTCTCTTTCCTTGTACTGCACTAGAGTTTATTTTTGAAGTATTCTTGATTTGCCTGAGATTTTTCTCGTCCTGTCAGGTGTACAGCGTACCTTTGCGCTGTTGAGTTATTTGCTTGTCCATTCTCCTTATACTGTGTTTGAGGCTGTTTACCACCTCTCTTAATGCTTTCTGCTTACATACTTTCCTATGCACTCCTCTTATTAAGTCATTGTTTTCATTCAGTTCACGTGCATGAATATGTGTGTACTCTATTGTGACTGGGGTGCTTTACCTTTTCAGTTTTAAGGCCTAGTTTATACTTCTCTTGTTGTTTATTGAGTTTACATTACTCATTGCAGTCTTTACATACTTACTGCGCAGTTTATATTTTACGTAATTACCTCTTCTTTGCGGGTTGTGTGTAGGCGTACAATTCAGCTATTACAGACTTCAGCTTCTGCGTTTTTTCTTGAGGGTTTGTCTACTTACCACTTAACACGTACTATTTTCTCTCTTCTGTGTCCTGGTACAGCTCCCCCAGATCCCATTTTCTTTGCAATTTCATGTGTGGTCTAATTCGAGGTGTGACTGTACTTTTGCTTTCTAAGTGGTGCAGCTCTCCCTTATCGCATTTTCCTTGCATTTTCTGCTTGGGGATTCACTATTTTGTGTTTTCACCTCTGCTTGATTTCTGGTAGGGTGTAAGTCACCCGTTATTTACTTATGATTGCTTTCTGTTTGGGTGTTTTTTCTTCCTGCTTTTGTAATTCACCTTTGCTTGCTTTCTGTTTTGGGTGCTGGTCACCTTTTGCTTACACTTGTTCTTGTCGTTTTCCTTCTTCCTGCTGTGTTCAGTGTTTCCATCCTCCTCGCCAGTCTGGCCAGTTGGTGTGGTTGTGGTGGTTACATTGGTGCACTATTTCTTTGTTAATTTTTCATGGTATACCTCTTTCTTGTTCATGTATGTACGTTCTTTTACAATTTCCTTCCTTTTGAAACTTCTTGCTTCATTTTTTGCTCTGCTAAGGAAGGAGATGTGTGTCTTTTCTAGTTTTCGATTTCCTTTACTCTATCTTCGTGTTTACTCATTGCATTACTGTTTATATTTTGCAATTTCTTTTACTTATTGCTTCCTTTTACATCACCTTTCTACTTGCTTATTTTAGCATGTTTTTCATAACTTATGTGCAATTTGCTATACTTCTTCTGGCAAGTTTCTTCAGTATTACAGTGATGTTACTGCAATGTTACTATTTATATTTGCTTTCTCTTTGTTCATTTTATAAAGAGGGAAGGTGTGTTATATCTAGGTTTCTACCTTACATCTTCCCTGTTTCTCTGCCTCTGCTGTTCAGTCAGTGAGAGTAGAATGTTAGTGTGAATGTGATGTCATTGGAATGTTGGGTATGCTGTGAGTGGGACTGTCAGTTGGATCCTGGGCTGAGCAGCAGAGAAGCTGCTCCTGGTGGGGCTTTATTACATCTATACTGGAAAACCTATCTGAACATCTAAGATCAATAAACTTATCATCTGTAACCTAACCAAGACTACTGGAACTACTTACCTACGATATAACATTTTCCCTTATTTTTCTCCACCACCCCATTATTGATACTACAGTTATAATTTTTTTAGGTGCCCCTTCATTGCTAGGTCCTGATGAGACCCCACATTGTTAAGTGGATCGAAACATCATCGACTAAGTGAAGCGAACCATTTGTCAGCCACTATTACTGTATTAGTAGGCTGCGAGCACATATTATGTATTGATTTAATGGTCGCTTTTGAACATTTTTGATGAAACCTTTTTTTTATGTAACAAAGAGTCACAAACTTGAAATATAGGTTTCACAATCACTTGGGACACCATGCACTGGATTTAAAATAATGTGATTACATTATATAAAATAATGTATTTTCATACAAAATTCGTGTTATATGCCTTTTCTCTTTCAGACATCTCTTTGTCTTCGATTTTTGTGATTGAGCTATTATATATTAAGTATCATTTGTTGATTGTCCACAGGAACCGTTGTTGTCTGTTAAACTGATTTTAGATTATTGCAAAAAAATTATTTTTTAAAACCCTTGAAACTTGCATAAAACGTATATTCCGAGACTAGCTCCTTGTGTAGGTACATTAATACCCTGCGACAGGGCTTTAAGTGGGCCGGGTCTCACCAGTGCTGAGCACCGGCAGTTTTTTAAAGGTGGCCTCGAAACGGGTCTCTATCGGGCTCTGTTTTGTTCCCTGGCACAGGCGGTCCGTTTTTATCCGGACTGTAGTGACAGCGGGCACATGGATGTGCAGGTGCTCACACTGCTCACTTCTCACTCGTGGAGAAGTTACGGCATGACGTCATGCCAGGTGAACGTTGTAGGGGAAGGGAAATCCTTTCAAGAGTCATTTTTTCTCTGGATTTCCCTTCCCTTTTTGAAACTCAGGAGCAGCAACATTTTCATGGTGTCACCAGGGCTTTAAGTGGAAGCTTTTTCAATATTACATACAAGCCATAGTTGCTGCTTATTTATCTTATGCAACTAACAACCATTGACAAAGCCAATAGTCCTCACTTCTTGTAGGTATGATGCTACTTGTTGTATCATATATCTGGATGCAATGACAGAAACAGCAAAATAGAAGTCGGGCGGCACACTATGCTAAGCACAGATTTTTATTAACTTACGTGTTTTTAAGCCACGCCCTTAATTACATTGCCCCCCCCCACCCCCGTTTTTTCATCTCACTTAAAGCTCTGCCCTGCGACGTTCCGTCAGTGGCAGAGTCCGGCATCCGCAGCAGCCTTCCTTCAGGTGCCGACTCATTGGCAACAGAGGAGGGCAGGGCGGGAGCGCGCGCTCACCCTGGGCCCAGCGCGCGGCTCGTAGCGTTCCCTGACACTTCCTGGTGACTGGTCTCGAGACGCCGGCTGCAAAGCATTACTGGGATGGCAACGTGAGGTGGTCTGAGTGGGGAGCGAGGCATGAAAGGTCGCTGAGCAGAGAGGGCAGACAGCAGAACTCCTCCGAGAAGGTGAGCAGGAGGAGGCGCGCTTTCACGTAAGAACCCTGGGGAAGCGCGCACCCGCCTGAAGTCAATGACTGACTTGGGCGAGCTTCATGCATTTGCTGAAGGTCACGGTGGCTGCTCTGGAAGTTTCTGCTTTCTTCACACGAATAACCTGGAAGTTTTCCGTACCGTTGGTACCACAGAGCTGTGCCATTTATTCCAGAAAGGGGAATTTTCTCATGATTGGCAATATACAAGTTATGGGGTATATTGAAAGATCTTTGGGACGGATTATCAAGGTCGTTTATGCTTCGTTTCTTCAAGTTGCCTTTGCATTGTGTTTCCTCATGTATGTGCTTCGGTTTTATTTGGGGGTGGGTGGGTGAAGTAAGATGATGGGGCTGTATCATAGTAGGGCCAACTCTAGCTTTAGTACGAATGTGGTTGATAACTCATTCCTCCAGTCCGTTGTACTATGAAATATCCAGGATAAACATTTTGTGATACATTCTTATTGTGGACAGAATATCGAGGGCACAAAATACATATATGCTAACATTTGAGAACAGGAAAGTGGGAGAATCTGGAAAAAATATTCTTTTTATCCCAATCTAAATAGATATACCCTAACCAGGGCTCTTGTCCGTTACACTCAGGTGCCTGGCAGAGCAGGAGGAATTTCCTAAGAATGTAGTGCAGCATCTCGATGTCCTTCGGGCAGTGAGATTGTAAGTTTATGAACTTGTACAGAGTGTACAAATGAACAATTGAGAATTCATAATCTGCCTATGACATTTCAATAGTTTGGTTAATCAACAGACATACGCCTAAGAAATAGGCTCACCTATTCTGCCAAGTTTCTTGTCTACTGCAACATTTATTGTACTATGTAAATCTAGTGGTGATGCCATGATGTCCAAATATTTACCAAAGTCAGGAGGTACTAGTTTCTCATTGGATTCAGGACTTTTGTTCCACAAATGGAAGATCCCTTCTGGTAATGACCTTGTACAAGTAGTTACTACTGCATTTTCACTGGCAGCAATCTTTCCAGTGTTTCTGCAATGTGCCATTGCATTACTCTCTTTGAGCTGGACTAAAAGTGTGGTAATGGATAAATGTGCAGTATTCCATTTATTGCCTATTAAGCCTGTTTCCACAGCACTCTAAGTGAGTTTTTGCTGCTGTACTACGATATGCAAGAGGTATATTCAGGGTCGGATTGGGATCACAATTTGGCCCGGGCACTGACGAAAAAAGTGGCCCACATTCGCGGGGCGTGGCCCACATTCAAGGTGCGTGGCCCACATTCAAGGGGCATGCCCTTTCATAAAACACCATTTGGTTACTCTTTGAGGTCTAATTTGTAGAGAAATATTTAGTAAATTAAGCCTTTTAAAGCTTACAGAGCCAGTAACATTGGTAAAGACTAGGAGCACTGCAGTTCTGAAAACTGAATACTTACTTTCAGTCTTAACGCCCTGCACAGTGTCGTTAGATACTCTTTCCCAACCAGCTATGTTCCCTTTGCAGAATCATAAAGCATGAACAAATGGTTATTTTTTATAGTTGTTTTTCCATTTGACAGTTTTATATAGTGTGAATTCAGCCCAAGACAAAGGCTATTTGAGTTCTACTCATGAGCACCAATTACAGTACACAGGATCCGATTTTTTATTTAAGGGCCTGGGCGATGAAGTGATCTGCCCAGAATCACAGGGTGTTGAGCAGACGCTGGGACTCAAACCTGATTCCCCATCTCTGCAACTCTGGCGTCTGGCCACATATGCCTATGCACACACAAGGAATGAAAGTGGGAGGATACTGTTTTTGTGAAGGACACAGTGCCAAGGTGACAATGGCCTACAAGCTGAGCAACTAAAAAAACATCAAGGCCCCTTTCTGTTACAAAATTATTCGAGCCCTCCAGCGCAGGAGCACCTGAAAAGCAGCGAGGCCCCTGCTATTACTAACCTACTCAGCCCTCCCCAGCCCTCCAGCGCAGGAGCACATGAACAGCAGTGAGGCCCCTGCTATTAGTAAATTAATCAGCCCTCCACGGCCTCAGGGCAATGTCCTGGCAGGGGAGCACAAAACACAGCTGCTGGGTCATCCATGGTAGCCAGGGGAGGCTGAGGTGAAGATGGTGTGAGTTCCAAACATCACCTGGCCCCCACAGCGAGACCCATTCTTCCTCGCCCACTATGCCCTGAATGTGAAGGGCTGTGGGCGAGGTGTTAAGACAAACACTGTTTCTGGGCTGCGTGGGCCCCAGGGGGGCCGAGGTGAAAATGGCTCAAAGGCCTGAGCAACACCTGGCCCCCAGGGAGGCCGATTCTTGCACACAATCATCCCTCCCCAGCCCACCCTCAGCGTGATTGCTTTGCAGGGCAGGGGGTGAAGGAGAGGCCACAGCTGATAATCGCTGTACGGCCGCCCAGCGAAGCTGCTTTCCTTTCTCTGTCTCTTTCTCAGTGCCCTCTGTGGGCCGGTTTTTTTTCTCCCCTTTCCCAGTCCACAGAGAGCACTCTCTGTGGACTGGGAAAGGGGAGAAAAAAAAACGGCCCACAGAGGGCACTGAGGCACCGGCCCTTCTGCCAGTGCCCGCAGTGCCAATCCGCCCCTGGGTATATTGTTCGCTTAAGCGAACTAGCAATTGTATTTTGTGCAAAAAAAGTACATCCACTTCGGGGTCTTAATGGCAAATTTCGTGCAGATTTGTGAAGCGGGGCCAAGAAAAAAGGCGCAGGAGCCTCTCAAAAGTGCCAATTTTAATCGCCAAAGAATTCTTAACTCTTCCATATAGAAAGCAACAGCTGAACAGAATTACACAAAATTTGGCAGGAAGGTAGAACTTTACTGAAGGATTCCCTTTTTGTTGGCTCAGTGTAAATCTGTTCAGTAGTTTTCAACACATTTGTGTTTAAAAAGGTGCTCGGGTTGGGCAGGAATAGGTTACATCTTAGAGATACCTAGACTGTTAATTCACGGATTTGCAAATTCATTAAAAAATAAGTAAAGGCACACTATTGCACTAGGGAGATTTCCTTCATGCATAGTGGATTCAAAATCCAACTCCAGATTTGCAAATCTGCTGTATTCACAGAAATATTTCTGTTGCATGCCACATTATACAACAAGGTGCTCTATTTTGCACAAAAAAAAAAGGGTATAGTGGGTCACAGTAAATCTACCCTGATGCCCAGTTATAAGGCGGTGCTCCAAAGGAGCCGCCCTTGGTATTAAAATAAAAAAGACAAAAATGTTTTTATTGCAGCATTTGCAACCCGCTGACCTTCCTGGGCCTCTGGGTTCATGAATCCTGAAAAAAAGAATGGAAAAAAGTGTTTAGAGCTCTGGGGGTTGGCTGGATGCAAGGGTGGGAGCAGGACCAGGCCGCAGTCCAGGCCCTGCGGCCAGCCCCTTGCAGGGGTTGGCCACCTACAGAGTGTAAGGTCCAGAGCTTTGCCAGAGGCCAGGACCTGTGACCAACCCATCTGTGCATGGCCAAAAGTAATGCATAGGAGAGAATGGCTGCCCACAAAGTGCTAAGTGAAGAGCCTGGTTCTTCAGCCAACTCCGCTATGCACAGTGGGTTTGGCTGCATGTGGAAAATTGGCTGTAAGGTCTGGGCGGGGGCAAAGCTCTATAGTTAGCCCTGCTGCTGGTGGGTAAAGGCACAGCAGCGGTTGGCCGCCCACACAGCATTGGGTTCTTTGGCTGACCGGAGGTAAGCCCATGCAGCTAACCCCACAGCCACAGACTTGGAGATCTAGCACTGCAGACAACGCCGATACACACAGCCATGCGCAGCGGAATTGGCCACCCATAGTGTTGGGTGCAGGGTCTGGCTGGAGTTAGGACCCACGGCCAATCTCACTGCATACAGGTGAGGGCTGCGCACATCAGTGGTTGTTGGCCTACTGAGGGTGCCGCACAAAGCATAGAGGCCAGGCCCTGTTGCCAACTGTATCCTGGATGGCTGAAGGCCTGAAGACTGAAAGCAAGCCCTCTGCACACAGCCATGCACAGCAGGACTGACCACCAATGGACTGATGAGCAAAGCGCCTGTGCAGTGACCAGAACCCACAGCAACCCCCACCGCATACGAACGAAGGCCATGTACTGCAGGCAATCGCTGCCAGCAGCTAGTTAGGCCAGGGGATGGCCAGTTGCTGGGCACTGCAGCCAAAATCCTGATGTGGATGCCAGAGGACTTGCACAGCTGAGGTTGGCTGCCCAGAGAAGGTTTGGCGCAGGGTCTGGCAAGAGGCCAGGCCCTGTAACCAGCCCTGTGATGCCCTGCTGAATGCTGTGATCTGTGGGTATTGGCTGCCTATGATAAGTCGGATAGAAGGGCTGGGCTGAAAGGCAGGCTAACGGCCTTATGCAGCCAGGGATTGCCGCGTGCAGAGGGATAGGTGCAAAGACCTCTTCAATTTTGTATATGTTCAAAAATCTCCCAAAATGCAGTTGAAAAACATAGGTTAAAGTTAGGTTATGGTTAGCCTTGGTTAACACCTAAATATATGTTTAAAACACCCTGATAAATACACCTAAAAAACTAACAGAATACCGAAAAATCAACGAAATTTGAAAATTTATGGTAAGGAGCACAATCCATAACTCCAACAACAGCCAGGCAAACCATTATTCACACACCCGATGTAACACCTATGATCCCACAATATTTATGCCGCCAAATAATGTCACCTAAAAGTGAAGTGTGATTCAGCAACACTTAGTCAAACCATGTAAGGATACTATATTCACTGTCATCTGTCAGAGTGGAGGAGATGTGGCCAAATGTCCAGGGCTGCAGACTGTGGAACTGATAAACCAGATTTCAGTCATGGAGTCGGCTCATCATCCCGTGATGTTGGGAAAATCCCTTTATCTCCTTATGCCTTAAAAAAGTGGTACGGGTTAATGTGATATGTAACCTCATGTTTAATATGATTTACTATATTTATAATTACATCTGTTTAGGGCGAGGTCATGAGTACTGCATTTGGTGTGAGATTTATGGTTTGAATGGCTGTTGTGCGAGTATTTTCTAATCTTTGCCCAGCACTATTTGTGATTTGCAACTTTAAGGATGCAACAAGCAGTTTGCGTCACTTTACAAAATTAACAACTTGGTAGATAAACTGATGTCGAACATGTGAAAGAATGCAAAAGGAACCAAGACATGCAGGACATTTTAAGAGGTGTACCCTTCAGGTCCTATTGATGTTTGAACACAATCTGTAATGCCAAGCCTGTGATACAAACACAATGTCTGCACCAAGCCCTTGCTTTGGTTTTCTTTCCTATAACTGCCAATATTTAGAATTTATAATTTTGTTAATACCACACAGAATCATTTGACACGTTCTTTTCCTTTAACAGATTTTGGTGTTGGAATTGACAGCCATGTCACGATTGCTGAGTCGGATAAGCCATATCACGTTCCATGTCAAGAATGGCCTGAAGCTGGCTAGTTATTTGGTCAATGGATTACGCTTTCAGCTGTTTGCAGTCAGGATCAGCAAGGGAGCCCGACAGTTTGCCTTTAAACAGGGTTCAGCCATTTTTGTTGCCAATGAAACGTCTCCAGGAGAACAGGGAGTACTTGAGAGTAACCGGTCAATCTTTAGAGGAGAATCAAGCAGATGGATTCATAATCCCCCTAAAGAGCAGGAAATGGAAAGCTCAACAGGCGTGGGCCTCCTCTATGATGGAGACATTTCAACTGCAGTTGATACAGCTTCTAATGTCTGCTTCGAAGTGGAAGATGTGGATTGCATTTTCCGACATCTCTGTAGTCATGAGTGCAGAATAATGGTTCCGCCTGCCAGAGTGCAAGATGATGAAGGGTTTGTGACTTATTTTGTGGTGAAGTCAGTGGTAGGAAATGTCTGTCACACTTTGGTTGATCGGTCCCAATATCGAGGTGAATTCTTACCAGGGTTCCAGAAAATTGAAAGCCATAGCACTCAATTGGACGGTGTGGTTACACACTTTGACCATGTCGCCTACGCCTCTCCCCGTCTTAGTACACCAGGTGTCCTTGAATGGTATGAAAAATGCTTTGGCTTCAAGAGATTCCAGCTGAGTCATGACGAGAAGCCAGGGGAAGGTTACGTAATCAGAGGGGCAGGCGTGGGCCTGCGTTTAACTGCTATGCAATACTGGAAGTGTAGCAAGGTGGGTCTATCATTCTCATCTGAGGCCCAGGAAAAGGACTGCAAGTTTGTTATCGCAGAGTCCCTGCCAGAGCAAGGGCGAAACCAGGTGGACACCTTTCTTGAGCAGCATGGTGGAGCAGGAATTCAACACGTCGGCCTCTACACACCCGACATTCTTTTTGCTGCCCAAGTTCTTCGAGATGCTGAGGTGCGGTTCGTCACTCCACCATCAGACTATTATAGTGAGGTTTCCAAGGAGACGCAGATACGTGAGGCTGGGCTGGACCTTGCAGTCCTCTCTCAGCTTGGCATCCTTCTAGATGGAGAGCTGAAGGGAAATGAGACCCATCCCTTGACGTTTGAAGCTAGAAAGCGATACCTGATGCAAATCTTCACTCATCCTATCTTCTCAGAAGATACCTTCTTCCTAGAACTCATCCAGCGTCATGGCGCCTCAGGGTTTGGAGAAGGAAACATCAGGGCCTTGTGGAAGGCGATACAAGCATATATGGACAGGCAGGAGAAAACTTTGACACTCTAGATTCTGTGTATTTTTGTGCCCAGCTCATTAAAGACTGCAGTTCGGAAACTATTAAGTGTAACTATTAAGTGTATTAAAATGCTCGTATATCACACTTTTTTACTCAATGTATACCTAAAAGCGAGTTAATGTTTCTGATATATGGGTAAGTTCTAAGGCAAGGCACGGGTTGAATTACCAGTGAGTTTATATTCTTTTGAGGCTGCTAAAATGTATACCATACTGTTGGGGGATTATCTACTCCTGTTATTTATATAACTATCGTGCTGCAATTCTGTGGTGCAAAATGCAATCGGAAAAGGGGTTACTTATATATATATATATATATTGATATTTAATTGTGCTTTTGACTGTTTCTTACATGTTCGTATACAAAGAATTTTATATTTAATATAAAACAATTTATATTCTTAAATTGATTGAAATGGAAAGAGTTCAGACTTCCCGGGGTGCTGAAAATCGCTTCCTATGGCTGTACACACATCTAGACTACAGGATACTTAGAAAGGTACAGACTATGACATCGATCTGAAAAGGAATCAAGGTGAACTGTTTTGACCCCTCAACGTCTCCAGCTGTCCCCTAATCCTGCAACCTTAAAAGGCGGTTTATTTTATTTGTTACAGTGCACATTAAAGAGCGCCTGGAAAGTGTATTGGCTAGAGTGCAGTTCATTTAATTCCCTGTGACTTTGTGTCCCATTACCGTGCTGAACCACAGGTTCTCACATCAGCACAGGGCATGATGTAGCTGAGTGCAGTGCCACAACAGGAGGACTCCAAATTATCTAAAAACCTCACTGAGGAGAACATCCCTGGCAAAAAAAAAACCATGGTATTTCCCTTCAACGTACTGCATGTATACGTTCATGCTTGCTGTCAATCTGTGAGTTAAGAGGTATGTTTTTTTTAGAGTTCAAAACTACAATTCCGACATTACTGGAAATGGCATCTCATGACTTCCGAATTGCTCTTAACCTCATAGCAAATTGCATTACATGACACAGAGTTTTCAAACTGTTCCATGTAAACCACAAGTAGCTTGTACAGAAGGTTTTTGCTTTGCTTTTTTTGCATTCTGATACTTGCAGTTTACTTTTAAAACTGCAGGACTACAAACTGCAAAGGCAAAGAATAACAATTTGGTTTATCTAATCATGCCTGATGTACAGTAATTTGAAACCTGTGCATATGTTGAACCAGTCAAAGGAAATTACTCCATGACATTATGAAAAATACATGACAAGCGGCAGAGGAGTGAGGCATACTTTTCAAATGAGTACATGGTTTTCAGAAAGTGTTTGGTAATACCCTAATACTGACCTAGAGCAGTGTGCAGAGTCTAAGACTTGGTATCTTAATAAAGACCGACTTCAGTCACAGAGCAGAAAGGGTGTGAGGGTCGACGAGGAAGCTGCAGCAAGACAGAGTCTCTACCAAAAAGAGCTTACCGAAGGTAAGTAACTTGTTCTTCTAATAGACGTCTAGTCACAGATTCCTCACTTTTTGAACAGATACCAAAGCAATACCTATTCGGAGGTGGGTCTGTGAATAGACTCAAACCAGGAAGTCTTGCAGGATCAAGCGGTTAAAATGTCCCTCTCGACGAACCTGACTGTCCAGGAAATAGTGCTTTGTGAACGTGTGGTGGGACACCCATGTAGCCGCCTGCCAAATGTCTAGGACGAGGATGCCGCGTGCCAGTGCAGTGTTGGCAGCTTTGGCCCAGGTTGAATGGATATGTAGTCCTTCTGGGGACTAGTGCTTAATTTGAGCTGGTGGTTTCCGGTGTTCGGCACTGGCACTTAATTGCCGGAACCTGCACTTATGACAGCTGCCACATGGCGGCACTGTTTGTGTAACTTAAAGATCAGCAGAGAAAGAGTTGTTTGTTAAATTTATATACATTAAAAACAACTAATATCTGCCACCCAAGCCATTCTTTAAGCTTTGGCGACCTCAAACAGTCTGAATTGTCACACTTCAGTGCGATGGTTAGTAGTTGTGTAAGTACAGTGGCAATGCGTGGTGCAAACAGCGGTGGCCTCCTAATGAGGGCCCTGGCACATATATATATTTTTTTAATACAAATTAAGCACTGCTGGGGACGGCTTTTTGGCCAATGCGTAGCAGATCCTGAGCACAGTCCGGCAAGAAATGGTTCTCTTCTTCACTGCCTTGCCTTTTTTTTTCTCCAAAGAATCCCACAAAGAGCTGATCGTGCACCCGGTAGCTTTTGGTACAAACTACGTAGAAGCTCAGTGCTCTCTTGAGGTGCAAACAATGGAGTCTTTTCTCCTCTTTAGATGGGTGAAATGAGATAAGAACGCCAGCAGGGTGATGGATTGACAGGTGTGGAACGGCGTCACAACTTTCAGCAGAAAGGAGACCAGAGTCCGCAGAACCAGGAAGAAAGAAGTATATTGTGGAGTAACATGCCGTGTAGAGATAATGAGGGACACAGTTTTGATAGTGAGGAGCTGTAAAGAACAGCTGGGAAGTGTCTCAAATGGAATGCAGGCCTCGAAAAATCTACTTGTCCACTTGCAATTGCGAGTAAAATTTTATCATGTTGTGCTATTTTTAGCACCTACTAGTCCAATCTGGCGAGTAAACATAGGCTGCAACGGAACTAGTGTTCTGTTCATTCAGAAAGTGAATGAGCAATAAAGATGCCATTAAATCTTGTTTTTATCTTGACACATTTGCTGTCTGTTCAAGGAAAGAGTTCAAATGTCAGTTTGCCTTTTAACTAATTGATACTTAGAAAATGAGGTTTATTTTTCTCTCTCCTACTAGAGTTAAAGGTTTTTGTCAAGTGAGCTGTCTGAAGATGTCAGTTATTTTTCTCTAACACATAACATTTAAATAGCCTGTAAATTAATATTACAAAAAGTTCAAAATATATCAGGAATTACAAAAGCACATTTTTTTGTAATTAAGTGTGATGCAAACGAAGAGTTAAATAGGAGCAAAACAAACCAGAACACTTTACTTGGTGATGTGCAAATGACACATATTTGCAGAAACTCTATTTCCAAATATTATTGTTTGTACACTATAAAGTTTTATCAGTAAAGCTGCATGTCAGTGGGAAGGTTTGTGGCCATTTCAATGTAAAAACTGCCGATTGCAAATGACAGTGTGCTACCACTTCATGCTTTAGTTATGGATTTATTGAAAGTGATAGTTTTTAAACATGATTTGAGAAACATTCCTGACCCCGCCCTGATGACAATGCTGTTAATGAACTAAGAGGCAAGTCAGGGGTCATGCGTATCCTATATGTGGCTAGATTTGTATTATGCAAGGAAAAAAAGTTTAGTCTATTAAATCAAACAAAAGAGTTTTTTTGTACAGCAGACATGCTGAACTCGCACATTTGGAGGTGCTCTCACATGTGATAATGAAGAAAATGGCAGCTCAATGAATTAAAATATTTTCCCACGACCACAACATTTGAAACCAGTTTATGGGTCAAGAGCATTACAAATAGGTCGAATAGATTATTTAAGTCACTAGACCTACAGGTCTAGTAACATTTTTTTGACTTTTCGAGGCCTGATTGAATGCGCATCAGTAAGTCGGGACCAGATTAAGGTCTCAATGGGGCATGAAAACGGGGGGAAAAGGGAAACCAATATTGTAGCCCTTTCAAAAATTGCATCACAACTGGTGACTCAAACAAGGGCTGATATCGCAAGAAGACTGAAAGGCTTGAAAGATAACGTTTAACTGTGCCAACAGCCAAACCTTGCTGTGCAAGACACAGAAAAAAATAACAGAAAGTCAGATAACTTGGCCCGGCAACGGTAATGGGGATTGGGGGGGTCTATCTAGTATATGTCACACAAAGCCACAAATCTGTCCCAAAGACGGGGGTTTTCGTTGAGGGACGACTGCCTGCCAAGATGACATCAACCATCTACGGAAGAAGGTTGAAGGTGTTTCAGCTGTCGCTGTTTAATCTCTAAGCATGAAGAAGGAGAGTGTGAAGGCCCAGGTGCAGAACCCTGCCCAGTTGCTGTGACAGCAGGTCCTCCCAGAGGGGGCAGCCTGGTTGGAGAACATATGCTCAAGCCCAGGAGTTCTGGATACTATTCTTTCTGTTCCCAATCCAGAGGCTCTAAACATGACATGGGCCCAGTCTGTCCTGATCTTCTTGAGAACCTGGGGAAGGAGTGGTATCTGCAGTAAGGCTTACAGGAGTCCAGAGTTTCACTCAAGGTGGAACACATCTCTGAGCAAGAGCCGCCTTGGAAACACCAATGCACAGAAGTGCTGACTTTGCGCTTTCCCAGGTGGTGAAAAGATAGTCAAGGTTCTCCTCATTTTCAGAAGAGACCTTGCACGACCTCTGGGTGTAACTGCCATTCGTAGGCGTTGATGGCTGAGCTCACTCCCCACCACGTAACATTCATCAATCCTGCCAGGTGGTTCACAACCTGGAAAATCCCTTGGTGGTCCAGCCATTTCCAGAGGTGCAAGGCCTCTTGACACAGGGCCTGTGATCCCACCCTACTCTGTTTGTTGCAGTGCCACATGGTGGTGTTGTCTGTAAGTACCTGTACCAGCCTTCCCTTGGTGGACAGAAGGAAGGCTTTCAAATCCAAGCAGATGGCCCTCGGCTCCAGAAGACTGATGTGAATCCAGGACTCCACTGGAGACCAGCGTCCTCTGATCACCTCTCCCAGATGGCCGCCCCACCCCAGTAGTGATGCATCGGTAACCATTGTCAGCTCTGGTTGGGGAAGGGAGAGAAATATGCCGCTGACCCAGTCGAGATCCAGTAACCACCATTGCAGATCTTTTTCAGTCTCCTCCAAAATATGAATGTGGTCGAAGAGGTCCCCTTGATGTTGGACCCCCTGAGACTTCAAATCACACTGATGAGCCTGCATATGCCACCTGGCGTGCTAGACCAGCATGATACAGGAGGTAATTAGTCGCAGCAGCTTCTGAGTTGACCTCACTGGAATCCAGGACTGAGGCTGAAAGATCAGGACCATAGCTGTAATGTCCTAGACTGTCATTCCCAGTGTAAAGGCACAAAACTGAACTGCGTCCAGAATGGCCCAGATGAAAGGGAGTGTCTGAGAAGGAGTCAGGTGTGACTTCGGCACCTTGATAGTGAACCCCATAGATGATAGGAGGTGGGAGATGACTGGTGCAAGTCTACCTTCAACAGCCAGTCATCGAGGTAGGGGAAGACCATAATCCCCAACCTTCAAAGGTGTGCTGCCATCACTTTTGTGAACCTTCAAGGGGCACGGGTGAGACCAAAGGGTAGCACCATGAACTGGAAATGCTCCTCTCCCACCATGAAGAGCAAGTAGCGCTGATGGGCTGACAAAGGACGATGTTTAAAAGTATGCATCCTGCTGGTCAATGCCACCATCAAGTCTCCCAGGTCAAGGGCAGACAAGACCTGGGCTAAGGTGAGCATTTTAACTGTCTCCTTCCGAAGACGTTGAGAGGGCATAGTCTAAAATAGGTAAGAGGCATCCATCCTCCTTGGGCGCTAACAAGTAGCGGGAATAACAACCACAACCTACTTCTGGCAGAGGAACCCCCTCAAAAGCTCCTTTTGCCAAAAAGGTCTTGCACTTCCTGCTGCAAAACAGAGAGATGGTCCTCTTTCAGTCGCTGGGGGACGGCAAAAGGTGCGGCGGCGAAGAAAGGCAGGAAAGGATGTATCCCTTGCAGACAATCTGCAGAACCCACCTGTCCAAGGTGATGGCCTACCAAACCGAATAGAATCTGTGGATTCTGCCTCCCACTGTGTGGCTGTGGGACTTCTTGGTCGGTGGATTGTGTAGGGTAATGGCGCTCCTGGGAAATACGCAGTGAGTATATACTAGTGTACAATTATGATTGCGGTGCATAAGGGTGGAGAGAGCCACCCTCCTCCCCAATGTGTGGATAACCACTGATAAACCAAAACAACAGTCCCTTGCACACGCCGACAGTATATATTATGTATCATTGACAATAATAAAAAACACTCTGGTTCCTCCGTTGAAACAGTCACTTCAGTTTAATCTTGAGATCCTTAGCCAACACGTGTTTCATCGCGCTTAATTGTTGTGCGCAGCGACTTATTCAGGGCTCTAATCTCTTTGTAAGGATCCTCAGTTCCGGTTGTATTTCCGACCCGGAATGGGTTCTAGTACTCCAGTGGTATTTGCACAGTAAAGGGCAACAGTGATTACTGTGTCCAAGATTTAGTGTATTCCAGAATTCCTTTCTTAAGTGTGGATCTTGTGTGTATGTCATAAATCCATCATGAAGAATGACGACGTGGTATAGTAAAACCACTCTTTGGGGGCTAAGTGAGTCCCTCTTGCCAGCAACCAAGTCTCTGCTGGCGTAAACCCAAACCCTCTGTTCAGTAGCAGGGCTGCTCCGGCGTGTCCACAGTCTGCGACTTGTTTTGGTTCACTGTGTGGCTGTGCTCTAGGAAGGACATGCTGAAGAGATTTGGTGGGTGGGGCTGCAGGTGGGGGTAGACTGCCCCGCCTACTGACCTTGGCCCCGGGGGCAGTGGACACCTTGGCTGCAAAATTGCTGGAGCCCCTGGGGTGGTTGGACCGGCCACGGAATGGGGCACCTCGGCCAATGCTCCGAAACGAGCTGTGGAACTGCTGCCGTTGGCATGGTGGGGAGGAGAGACCCAGGGAGCAAGCTGTAGCCCTAAACCACTCAAGAACAGTCAGTTTTGTCCAAGAATAGGCAAGCCCCATCAAAAGGCATTTCCATCAGTGAGGACTGGACATCGCTGGAAAACCCAGCTGATCTCAGCCACACATGGCAGCGAATGGCAACACTGGTGTCTATAGCCCGCCTGATGGAATAGGTGGTGTCCAAGCCACAACATATTGTGAACCTCGCTGCATCCCGACCATCTTTAATCATTTGAGATAGAACAGGATGAAGGTCTTCAACACCAAGCAGAACTTGTGCCACTGCATCCCAAAGGGCCATGGGAATAATAACACAACAAGCAGTTGGCATTAACAGAACGGAGGGCCAGGCTAGTGGAAGAGAAGACACATTTGCTGAATGTTTCCACCCTCTTAGATTCCCTGTCCAGGGTAGTGTTTGGAAAGGTGGTAGGTTTGGAACGGCCTGCAACACCAGGCTGTCTGGTGAGGGGTGCTGGGAAAGAAAGGCTGGGTTGTCTGGAGCAGGGCGATGGTGTTTAGAAACCTGACAATTGACCAGTGGACCGGCGCACATTTTGGCCTTAGCTACTAATAGGGTGTCTGTCAGCACCTCATTAAAAGGTAGAAGAAGCGCCAAAGATATCTGCCCTAGCAGGAGAACTTCAGTTAATATATTTTCTTGACCTCTAGAGTGGAAAGCTGTGGGTCCAGAGCTTAGGTTGCCCTATGCATTACTATGGCATAGGAAACGGGTTCTTCTGTGGCTGATCTAGGGGGTTGGATGGTTCGGGGGGGATGAGTGCCTCCCTGTGGAGGTATCAAGGTCACTAG
This sequence comes from Calotriton arnoldi, assembly GCA_963921515.1. Lineage (NCBI taxonomy): Eukaryota > Metazoa > Chordata > Amphibia > Caudata > Salamandridae > Calotriton > Calotriton arnoldi. The sequence goes on from CAWUFW010002613.1 coordinate 1,077,663, forward strand.
CCTCTTGTAATTCCTTGTACCAATTGTTGTCTTGATAGGGTTGAGTTAACTCTACAGCCGGGTCATATCAGTGTGTGTTCTAAATAGAGAATGCAAGAGTGTTGACGGCCTTGTGGAAGTTCAAGAGGTGGAAGATCTAGGAGGTAAAATTGGCGATTTGGGTGCGACTTCGAACAAGGTCCGATCGACTCGGCGTCGGAAAGAACAATTGGTTCCGCTTTCTCAGGTGGCAAAGTTGGCATCGGCATGGCCAGGGTGGGTCATGGTGCCGGAATTGGGGTCGGAATAGGAGCTGGAGGCAACACAAACTCGAAGGGTCCAGCTGGCGCTGAAGCGAACGTGCCGGCGATATCCCAGTTGGAGGACCTCATGGCTCTTCAGGTCTCGAAGTCGTGCCAGAGGGAGCCGGAGGGATTCAAAGAGCCAGAGCGGGGCTGCACTGAATTGTTCGATCTGGCCAAGCGTGGCTGAAGGCTCAGGAAACTCTGGTTGTGCCAGAACCAGCTGCGGAATCGGCTCCGAAGTCTGCCGACTTTGGGAGCGAGATCGGGAAGTATGGCGCCGCCCCTGCATCTGCTCAGTGGCGCGAGGGAGCGGAACCCCGCTTGGACTACTGTATGCTTACCTGAGGACTTGGGGTATGATAAAGAATGACCTCTGGACCGGTTACGTTGGCTCTGGGATTAGGACGGAGAATGAATTTTGGATTTGGAGCGGTACTAAAAACGGACCCGGTAAGGAGTTTTCTTGAGCCTGGCAATGTAGAGTGTCGCCTCCCATCCCGTGATGGCCTTTGGGTTCATAGATGTGCAGTCTCTGCAGGCCTTTGATATCATGGCTTGACCAAAGGCACACCTGATGGGGATCGGTCACAGACATCTATTTTTAACAGTAGCTGCAGGGCTTGAATCCTGTCATTTTAGGGGGTGACATACAGCACACTGAAGTTATTGAGAAAATCGAGGTAAGTCTCAGATACAAGAAGCTCTGGAACCACATTTGGGTGGCAAGAAAGGAATGGACATCAGTGCACAGTAGGTTCCGCAATTAATTTCTGGAGTGGAACAGCTTAAGTGCAGAGCTGAACGGTGCTACCTCTTGGCGCACTGAGGGACTGGTGAAACATTTCAGGATCTAGACTGGCGCATGGGGAATTTTCAAAAGTTGAGGAATTTGCGGGTAGCTCTTGATGCACCTCCTCCTCTACCCGTCTCTAGAGCAACTCCATTTGCTGCTCCATCTGTCTCTATCGCCTCAAACTCATACCACGTTTGCACTCTTCACACATCTTCTCTGACCTTTACCAAACATTGCATATTTTACCGTTGTCCATTATCCAGTTTGACAGCCATGCCATTCGCTTTCTAATCCCTGAAAGAATCATTAAATTTAGAGGCACTTAATGCGAACAATGTTGCCAGATTTGAGCACAAATTTTGCAGTTTGCTGATCCCAGCAAATGTATATTAAATTAGCCATCTGCTTACCAGTATCAGCCCAACAATAAGCTTACAGGACAGGCACCTTCAGAAACTGTATCACACTATGAGTTGTTTTGTAACTACAGTTACAACTGGTGATGGCTGACTCTATACACTGGGTAAACTCATTACGCAACAGGATTAAGTGAGGAAATGTACGAAGCACACACTGTGACTGAGTAACAAGTGTACACATTTACTCCACCACCTTTACAATAATGTTACTCGTGCCCATTAGACTAATCGAAAGACCGTCCCACAATGCATTGCTGCAGCACAACCTCATTATTCATTCTCACTATTTCCCTGGCTTTGGCCCTGAAATGAATTCAGAGATAAACAGCAGAGTCAATAAATTTCGGATCTGTTGGAGGAACACAGTTACTGGTGATGATTCTGGTTCTTCTCCGTGAGATACAGCAGCCCGGAAGACTACCTTCCTTTAACCCTGAGGTGACAAATTTTATTCCAAAACCCATTCTACTATTAACCAAAGTTACTAACAACACACCCTATCCAAGGTCTTCTCCACATCAAGTAGAATTGTTAAGACTCTCTACTCCTAAACCAAAGCATGTTAAAAAATGTTGTCTTGCGTGGTTCCATCAAGGGACAAACCTGTGCTGCCAGCAGGAACCAACCACGTAAATAGTCCTGCAAAGATCCAACATTTTGGTGAACAAGTTATTTAAGGAAATGGACCAATAGGACTCATACTTCATAGCTGGTTTGCATTGTTTCTTTTTGTAATATTGTGATGTAGATCTTATTTCAGAATTATGGAATTCTTCCATGGTCTAATTTCAGCTACTAGGTTGAGGAAAATGGTTGCCAGTATTTGGCTAAACACCTTGTAAAATTTCACAGTAGTAAGATCCTTGCTCATTGCTTTTCATGAGGAAGGTGTTTGTCTCCTTGATATTGCTGAATATCATGTATACTTCTAATGATGAAAAGTTGTCTTCTGATACCCACTCAATCTGTTAGGCTTTCAGAGTGTAATTTCGGGTAGAACTGACGGAAAGTCTCTGCAGTATTCTCAGCCCTGGAAACTAACAAACCTGATTCATTAAAAGAGGTAAAGAATTTTAGGCCTGATGCTTTTGCTTATAGCACAAATATTTTTCCTATAGTCTTGCAGGATCCCACCTCTAAGCAGGTTGTCTGATTTAAAATCATTATGGAGATATCTCTGTATCGTTGGTAAAGTTCAGTCATATATCCATTGCAATAGAGCTTAAAATATTGTCTGTGTGGACCTGAAAAATCATGAAAACTGGGTTTCTATCATCACCTGCATCCTTTCTAGCTACCAAAACAAATGTTACTCACCCTACATCTAACCCACACATTTGATGCATCTCTGCTCACTTTCATTACGCAGTTCAAATTGCCACGCACTCTGTAAGTGCCCTCATGTTGCTGGATTTTAGAGCAGACTTATTAATTAAAATTCTAATGATAATTTATGCGTATACAAGTTAGCATATGCAGGCAGATTTTAGTAACTTTTATCTGTTTAAGAATTGTATTTTTCTTTTATCTCAATACTTGTGTTTGGTGATTTTTATCTTATACTATGTACTTTTATGATTATTGAATAATAATTGAATTAAGAATTTCTTCATCATTTTGCGGCCGGCCTATGCTAACTTAAATCATCTTATTCATCATCATCAGGCCGCAAAATAAATTTACTTGGCCTTTCTCATTATGCAATACACAGCTGAAGACAACGTGGCTTTTAAATTGTGCATGAAAAGTTTCCTACATGCATGTTTTTCTTTCTGCCGTACTTTATTAGTACGGCCAAGGTTGTCCCTTCATGCAATGTAAAGAGTGTGGTGTTCTACTCCTCTGAACCTATAAAGTGTGCTACTTTTGGGATGTGTGCCAGATTTATTGCTTGCTTTAAAGAATGCAGTCTCTATTGTGTAGTTTCCACTATACAGTAAGAACTGCACGTTTGTGGACAGCATAAACATTGGAATGGTACCACTGATTCTGAGCACCCCCCCTCGGATATGTTGTCGATAGACCAGCTAGCTCACAGTGTCACCATAAGCCCCCCTAAACCCAGACAGAGAGCAAACAGTTCTGGCAACTACTGAGCATGACAACCCTGATCCCTCCGGGATAGTGGTAACAGATCTAGAACCATTTTGCCCTGTCATTCGTGCTCTTGTTTTTTCAGAGAAATATACAAAGAATACACAGAGGGACGTTTTCAAAGTTTATTGAACCAACGTGATTCTTGTATAAAATATATGTGCTGCGATGATCAATAGACAGAAGCAAATGAAAGTTATTAGAAGGATCAGGACAGTGAATTGAATAAAAAGTTCCTCCATCGTGCTGAAGCAATTTATATATGCAGGCATATAAAACAGCATAACAATCTGGCATACTCTTACTACGCGTTCCCTAACCTAAGTGTCTAGGGTGTATGTGTTTGTTCTGCCAAGAACCCCTGTACTGGATGATCCAACCCCATTACCTTATGGGAAAGAATTTAGGACCCCATCTTCGTCACAATCCGGACACCCCTCTTAGAGATATCAGCACGCTTCTGGGACCTCACAGTGACCGCAGAAGTGCTTCTCTGCCAACTCCCAGAAGCTGATGTTTATTTATAACAAAAGGCATCCTTGCCTTGGGCCGAGATCTTGATCAGGCTGCCACTGTTTGTGTTTTATAGATAGCAATGTCGCCATATGTAAGAAAACAATAGGCACGTTTGCACACCGTATGTATAAACCTTGTACATGGTGTCATGATAGTGTTCTTGCGAAGTTGATTCTGTAAGCAAGTTTAGTTTTCCAAGAAACTAATCCAAACTGTCATGCATGCAAATGTGTGTCACAAGTCAATGTGTAAAAGTGAGGGCAACTTTAGGAAAGGCCTGTGTATGTGTAAAATGGCAGTGTTTCCTTCCAGGCCTAACTGAGACACATGACACTATGTCGCATTGTCATGTGACTCGATAATTTGACTTTTTCTTAACTTATGAAATATATTGATACTGATCTGGATTGACTAACCAGTTGTACTTTTTGCTTTCTGTAGTGATTCTTAAATTGAAATAAACCTTCATGGTTTTGACTTTGAATTTTGTCCTGCATAGGTTTCCTTTATTTGCCTTAGGCCCTCGTACCTTTGGGAATCACGAGGCCCCGGTCCTGCCAATTGGCCCTTTGATAATTTATTGGTGCAAAACACCAACAGTCAAAAGGGGAGCATCATCAGTGTTGGTGTCATAGACTGAGCATATGGCATAGCTTTCTGCTCCTAGAGCCACGTGTACATCAATTCAGCTGCCCTGATTATCATTCGCCATGCTCGAACCTGCTGTAGTTCATTATGGGCAAGCATGACGACCACCCGTATTGATATCTGTTGAGATGTGACTGCAATAACATCATATCCCAGCTGCTTCAGTAGGGTCTGATTCTCATATGGTTCACACATCTTCGGCAAACAGAATCCTTGCTTTTATATTCCTTATCTGCTCCAGGAGTCACTTAGTGGGGCTACTAGGTCTCGGACACTCTGTGTTGGTTTATTAATACCAGAAATTTAATATTCACGGAGTCAGCCAATTCGAGACTTCTCCTTAACCCTCCACCTATATACAGGAGAGGCCTGACCACAACAGTATCCAATTCTTATGAAAACAAATACCAACACTAACAGCCTCCTTCTGTGACTAAAACAAGACAACAGTAAGTAGGGCAGTAATGCCATCCATAACCAAGTCCTCGGATCACGTCACAAGAATCAATCGGGTTGTTAGGATTTAGCATCTTACTCTACACATCAGAGATGTCTGTGTATTGCATATTATGCTTTAATCTCTAATGTGCAAAACTGTATGCTCATTGTTCACAACCTGCAGCTTGGCTGGCTCTGGCAAGTAAACTTGACCACCAGCATCTTGAAGAGTACCAACCATCTGGTGAAGACACCAGTAGCACTCTACACTTGCTTGATAAATTTTAGTTCCAATGAGAAATGATATCCCATCACCCTCTGCAAGCACTGGACCAGATTTACAAAGATTTTGCATTGGGTTTGTATTACTTAACATAGACCGTATTTCCAAAAGTAACGCAGCGCAGTGCGCTGCCTTCTTTCACCCTGCATCAAGGGGGCATTCCATGGGAGGCGCCTGGGCATTCCTATGCATCCACCCATAATTATTGACACAAATCCATATCTACAAAGAATTGTAGACATGGATTTGCATCAAACTCCTGCACCTCCCCTGACGCTAGCTTATATTTATTTCTCAACTGTTTTTTCCTCTTTGCATGTGGGCTGCATTCTGCAACACACGTACAAAGAGGAAATTGCCTTATGCAGGAAGGGATGCCTTCCGGACCTAAAACTATACTGACAACAACGCAGACACCCTAGCACTCTGGCACAAGGGTGCCTGCACTGGTGCGTGGCTGCTGAAAGAGCACCAGTGCAGGGAGAAAACAGAGTTGCACCATTTCATTGTAGATATGGTGCAGTTCTGGTCTGTTCCATTCACTGAATGCAGCACAGGAACTTTGCTTGCTGCCCTGGGTTGCGTCAACCCTTTGTAAATCAGGGCCTTAGTCTGTTAAGATCTATTGTAAAACATCTGGCCAAGGAGAAAATTATCAACACAAATACATGTTGCTCTTAGCTGTGGTTTGCCTGTATACTTAGTGAAGGTGTGAAAGACATTTAGGCTAAATCTCATTTCCGAAGGCTTTTTGAAAGAGCTGGACTAAAACTATCTGACATTTGCCCCATCCACCCTTGCTTTTAACTACTAGAATATGCAGAATGTTCGTGCGTTGCAGATTCTTACTATGTTCGGCCTTTCATTGTAAGTCAACAAATGTAGACCTAGATTTACAAAGGTGTCACACAACACTGTGCAGCAAGCAAAGTTGCTGCGCTGCATTGCATGAGGGGTTAGGGAGCAGGACAGCCAATATCTACTAAGATATGGCAGATACTGGACCCTCCCTTGCGCTGGCGCAAAATCAGGCTGCCTAGCACCACGCACACACCTTTGCCAAGATTTGTAAAGATGTCTGGGTCATGTCTAGCATAGGTTTTGTACAGGAAAATGTTATGCTTAAAGTGGCATTATTGTTTGGTGCAAAACCCTGGCTACTATTTTTAGTAGATAGGGTTCTGAGTCAAAAACCATGGTGGTTGCCTAGGAACGCTAATGTACAACCCATGGAATGCCCCCTTGATAAGGAGTAATGCAAAGCACTGTTACACTTGTAGGCAAAATTCCAGCGCAGAGAAAGTAAATCCAATACAAACATTTTGCCCAGGTTTACATCACTTTTATGACGCAAATCCAGTGCATAATGTTTGTACATCTGGGCCTTAGTCATTTAACCTATAATCAGTTTGGAAAATTAAGTCCCCTCTTCTGTTTCTGCAGTTTGTACCTCCAAATGAAGTCTTGACTATCAAATAATGTCGTGGTCCAGGTTTACTGAGGTGTTGCACCAACATAACACAGATTGGCACATTATATATTCTATCCTGTGCAAAAGGTGTTTAATGTCAGAAAGGTGCACTTTTATCAGCACAAACACGGCTTAGGTTTTACCGCAACGTCCAATCTAGAAAGATAGGCCCACTGGCCTTTGCATTAAAAACCAAGGCCTACTGGAAGCAGGCTCAAACAATGTGTTGATTTGTCCCAGAAATTGACGCACGGTATGTGTGCTGCAGTGCAGTGCACTGCAAACATACAATCTGTAGGAAGCTGAACCTTTAGGCCCAGATTAACGTAGTTAGCAACCACCATATCTGCAAAGATGTGGGGCTATTTTCCTCTCTCCCTGTGCTAGCGCACTTTTGGGTGCTATGCAGCAACACAGACACTCTTGCGCCATATTGTCTGTGAAGTGAAAAGCATGGGTTTGTGCTGGAAGGGGTCCCTTCCAGTACAAAAACTATGCTTAAAGTGTTTCTACTTTGTTTGTCTGTTGTTCAATGTAGCACACATGCAAACTGGGAAAAGCAAGGAGAGATGTACACAATTCTCCTATTTACGCCTGTCTAGAGAAGATGCAAGATTTTGGTATACATTTCTGCCTACAATTCTTTGGAGGTAAAGATTTACATCAAAACCAATTGATGGTTGCATGGAACACCATGCACAACCCATGGAACGCTCCCTTGGCGCAAAGTAACCCAAGACAGAGCATTTCACAGAATTGCGTTACTTTGGATTACAATCCAATGCAAATCACGATTCGTGTTAGATTGTAAATCCCACAACACTTTGCGTCGGGTTTAAATTAAAATGGTAACGCAAACCTGGTGGAAAGTGTTTGTAAATCTGGGCCTTTGTGTTTGTTTACAAATAGGAACTATGTAGTTGAACGGTATGTTTCTGGTACAAATCCTCAGCAAGGCAGCACACACTCCCCTCTGCTCCAGGCTGTGTAGTGGACAAGTTAGCATGGTTGTGTGCCTGCGAATGGGATGACACCAACAGCAGGCCAGTCTCTGTACATATGGCACTGGTGTGGCTTCCCTTTCACGATACACAGAGTAGGAGGGTTTGAAGCTGCTGTAAATTTGGACTACTGTATCTCAGCTAAAAATACGTGTGATATTAGTATAATGATGTTACAACAGACAGTGCTTTGCGATGACATCCCCCTGGGGAACTCACATGCACACTCATCAAGGAAGAATACCCCCCTCCCAAAATAGGAAGCACCCTTTGTCAATAAGACCGGGGGAAATGTGGTCTAATGAATAAAGCTGTCCACTTTGTTACCTGAGGATCTGGGTGCTAATCTCCACTCGAACACTTAGGCCCTCATTATGAGTGGCCCATCCAGGGAGGCAATTTAAAATTTAAAAGGAATGATAATTATCGCCTATTATAAGGTGTACCCTTGAAAATGGAGCATAACATGCAGATTTTGGTGCTGTGTATTTATCTGGCAAGTTTCACCTACTGAAATTTACGTGGAGAAAATTGCAAGGCATGTGGCAACTACCATAAAACTTGTGATTCCGATTCCAGGGCAAACAGTAGCTTGCACAGGGATCGGAAAAGACCAGGCCACTCGTAGTGATGGCCAGTAAGTATATTGTGCGATTATGGTCAAATCATTTATTTTACCTTTACCTACAATTGTAACTATGTTTGTATGATGCATGTGTCTAATGTCATTGTGAACGTGTAAACCCACAACTGATGTCAAGCGCTCTGTTGCTACCTAGCTAAGTTTGCTCTTTACAAACATCCATAAATACACGAGCCCGCTATGGGTACGTGCTGGGAAATGCCAAGTAGATCACCGTCAGTTCGAAGGGAAACAGATACAATGTACTGAGACCACTCCAATACAAGCATCCTTGACAATTTAAGCAATCACTGGGATCACTAACGTAAACGACTGACTGAGGAACCAGAAGAGCAGGTTGTCCCATTCATCCCCGTGCTAAGTTTTGGGTGGTCTTGGAGAAACAACAGCACTAAGCTGCCAGGAACCATATCGGCCTTCAGATCGAGACTCCGCTTAAAAATTGCTGGGCCAATAGCAGCTTTAATGTGTACAGCCTTGCCAATAAAGAATCAGTTGGAGTCATTGTATTGCTCTACAGAGGACAGATTTGTGTTTGAGCCGCAAGGTCAATTGAACCAAGTTGTCTACCATCTTGAGGAGCTCAGCAGGACCATTCCTTGCGAAGAAAATGTCCAGAGTGATATATTGTGTTCACCAGCTGTAAAAAGCATGGTTAAAGCCAATCGGTCTCACTTTTTGGTTGCCGTTATTGACTTTGCCACTATTTTTAAAAGTGTGCCAGGACTGGCAAAGCTAATAGCGGCAACCAGCCAAGTGTATTTTTGACACTTTTAAGATGGCTGGCATATAATGTTATGCTAGGTTGTGTCATGCAACTTGGTTGGTATCTTGATAGTATAAAGATATTATTTTCTATACTTTCAAGATGGCTGCCACGATGTATCGATTCTTATAACAATGCATCATGGGTCTTGGTCCCTTTCTTGACAGCCTAGCAAGTACACTTTCGAGACAGTTGAATGCCCCAATTGGCTCTGTCAATGCTGGCACAATTTTAAAAGCATCCAGAAATGGCAAAGCTAATAGTGGCGACCACAGTGGAGCAGAGGAGAAGCAGGGGAGGGAGGGAATGCTGAGGGAAGAAGATAGTGTGGCAGAGAGAGAGAATGAGTACAGCACAATATCAGTGCTTGGTGTTGGACACTGAGGGAGGGTTTGAGAAGAGACATGGTGGTGAGCGAGGAAATTAGAGCACACATGCTCTATGTGCAAAGTCGGTGAGAAGGACTAAATAATAAAAAAAAGTCAACAGAAAGAAAGATAGTGATATAACATCAGCAGTGCAAAGACAACTCGCCCAGTCAAAAGTGAAGTTAAGGAATGAATGCTCCAGGGTCAGGAAAAACAAAAGAGGGAAGAATAAAGCCATCCAATCAAGAGGAGAGAGCGAACATAGGCCATAACAAGCAAGGGGCTGATCAACATCCCAGTCTGAGTAGTATAGTATGTACGGAAAGCAGTCTGGGACAAGCAGCGGAAGCTCTCTGTAGCAATACCGCAAAAATTAAACAAGTCAAACATCAAAGAGCTCGAAACTGAAAAGGAAACTACCATAACAACAAAGTAAGAAGCAGTTATCAGTAATAATGTAGGTTCCTGACTGACCAAAAAGTCAGTAAAAAAAAAAGAAAACAAATCATCCCTACATTGAGCGCCAAGCAAGTAGCTTAGTGTGTTTCTGTTTCCTAAAAATTTATAAGATTAACCACAGACAGCAACAGTCTGCAGAGTAGATGACTTTACCACAACATGCAGACTATGGGAGCTCACTGGAGCACGGTCAGCACACATCAAGGAATGACAAGGGATCAGACATACATTAGGCAGAAAACAAAGAAGACAAAACAGCAGGGCAGGGTTTGGGGTTGTAGAGAAAAAGGATGTGATGAGCGAAAGGAGCTAAGGATGTGTTGGCAATCTGGGTACGGTGGCGGATAATGCAGCCCCAGCAAACGTAATAACTACAAGGGTAACATGGGGGAGCAGAAAGCGGTGGACACATTTTGAACAGATATTTCGTAGGAGCCATAAGGTAGCATTGAGTGGCGGGACCCACAGTCAAAACTGTATTGTACGCGTAATTGTATTTTGTTTGCCTGACTTTTGGTTTCATGGTATGTATCTTAGATATGTTTTTTTTTTTTTGGAGTAAACACACATTTGTTATCCAAATTAATAAATTAGAACCGCAGTGCAGTTCTTTGCTCTGGAGGTTGACAGCTAAACCCCGGTATTGCCTTAGGTTCTCGTGATCAAGGACCAGCTGTGCACCTTCTGTTGCAGCTCTTTCTCAGAGTCTTAAAGTCACTAGACTAGTAGGGTACATGCAGGGCCATTCTGGTTGAGATTCTAAAGAGCAGCGGCGGCCGGCACAGGTAAACGCGGTAGGGCGGGAGAGGGGGGGAAGTCGACATACGACGGAATAGGTATAAATAAATAAATAATACCTATTCCGTCGTCTTCCCCCCTGCCCCGCCTCACCGCGCTGACCTGAACCGGCCACCGCTGCTAAAGAGTAGCATCAAAATAAATGAATGGCAGTGATAAGCATAAAATGATGCTCCCACACTCAGTTGTTAGCTTTATCTACAGTGATTAAGGGGCAATCCGTGCACCTTGAAGGCTTTGAAGAAACAAATTAGTTCCATCAGCCTATTGAGACAGAGCAGTGTTCCCTGAAGCTGACGGCGCCATTTTAAGAGTGCTGGAAGATTTTATTGGTGAGAAGGCAAGCCAGGGCATGGCAAAAGGGGCAGGTCCAGGGATTTGATTCTATCACATTGTTATAAATTGAAAAATACAAGGCCTGGGCGGTGAACTCCGCTCCATTTGCGATGTTTTTCGCACTCCACGGAGCTCGTGGCGTTCTGAAAATCTCCGCTCTGCGCAGCAGAGGTTTTTCCTCGCTCACCAACATTAAGTTGGCGAGTGAGAAAAATCCAACGCTAGACCACTTCTTGAGATTTTGCAACACGGGCAGTCGCGGATGGTTGTTACGGCTCGCGTTGAGAAACCTTCCATTCGTGTTGAGGAAGCTGCTGCTTGAGTAGAACTTCTACTCAAGCGGGTTAAAGAAGCAGTGCTCTCTTGCGCTGCCCTTGATGCCATTTGCGCTGATTTTACGGGACAAGCACCTGGCTCTAAAAATCAGCGCAAACGGTGCGAGGTAACGCACTCCGCCACTGGTGGAACTTCCCGTAGAGCAGCGGAGTTGTTTTGTCACTTCACGGAGTTCCGTGTAGCGGAAGTCCACGAACTCCGCCCAGGCCTAAAAAATACAGCGGGTGCTGTTTCGAGACTTTTCATAGTGGCAAAATGTTTCCATTTCTGAGGGCAATAGAGATGGTCATAGTCCTGAATACATATGTGTACAGTACTATTGGCTTTACACGTTAAAAAGCATGTGTTGGGCGAGTAGTCACAGGAAGTTAGAGACTGAAGTGGGTTTGTGGTCATCCTGCATTTTTTTTTTTAAGAACATCTGGGCAGCCCTCTAACACAAGTGCAGTTGCAGCCACAGAAATCCTTCTTTCTGCTGCAAATAACTTTACTGTCAACAGTACCTTCTCCCGCAGACAGGACGACTCCCAATGAGTAATACTAGAATGTCTAAGGAATGTAAACTTTATTTGTATAAATCAACTGAAGTATAAAAATGTTTAAAAAAACATTAAAAAGCAGAAATCACTAAACATTTCCAACAACCGATAGGCAATATAGTGCTGAAAATCTGTACAACGTTATAAACACAGAGCTAAAATCACACAAATCACACAAGTACTGAAAGTGAGTCACAGGATTGAGGCGGCAGGGTGCTTCTATCAAAGATGCAGCACCTACTGACACAAGTGGTAAGTACTTGAACATTTGTAAACCTCAAGTTCATGATGAATTCCAATGTGCTAATGTCCTTTATCTGACAGCACCTGAGCATACTTGGGACTTCACTTGCTCTCGCAGTGTGCTCAAGTTCTTCTCCTTGTATGTGGGGAGAGCTTGCTCTTGATTGGTTCTATATTTTATGGCGGTTCGTTCTCTTTGGTGTACCCGGAAAGCTGTTGAGGCCTCGTCGCCATAGTTTTGGGTTCTCTCATGCAGCATGGACACAGGTGACCATGGGCGCATCAGCACTGAACTGGAGTATTAACCTTCAGTTACTCAGTGCGTGAAAATGCCTCCTTGTATTGCTACGCTCGTCATCCGTGGTGCATGAGCTGGAGCGCCGACAAAAAAAACGAGTAGGCATAAAAGACGGAACAAGGTAAACCCAGACTACTTGGGTGACACAACCTGGATTCACCTGTTCTTAAGTTTAATATGTTGCATTTCTAAAACGTTCTCTGGTGGTAACACAGACAGCAGTCAATTTTGATGCACACATGGGCACAGTGTAAAACACCTTAAACTAAATAAAAGTACTTGGCTTTGGTCTAGTGCTATCAGCTGGTTCATAAAATGGGCCTTCAGGTCCTGGCAGTTTGGCTTCTCGCGGCATAGCATTGATGCCAAACTACAGAAATGGTTGCTTGGAGAGCCAGATCATAGGGTCTGACTGAATGTGAAATGCAGCGATTCCCTGTGTTGAGCAAAAACTATGCTAGAAGGAAATCATGATGCTCTGGAATTTGTTCAGGGGGTATATCCCTTTTTTCTAAAAATGTAAATGCATTTAAAGTAATTTATATTACTCATAACCTGACAAGGAAGGAGCACTGGCTTCAGCTGGCCATGGCAGGGACTTCTCGTATGTAGAGTTCTTTCAACTGGATGGAAAGGATTTTTTGATCCCACCAGCCGTCCCCTTGCCCCTCAAACTAAACATGTGGACAGGTTATCTAATTACAATCTTTGCATATCAGAGTGCCCTGTACATCACTCTAATGCTACAAGAGACAAAAATGCTGCATAAGCAATACAACTTTTTAAAGTATGGGTCCAGCACTGACAGGAATGCCAGAGCCATCTGTGCCCAGAGGTAGCAGAATTCAGCAATTTCTTGAGTGCGGCACAAATCAAGCATGTCCCGAGTGTGGTCATTTTGGAATGTGCACTAGTAGTGACCTGCATTGAGTGCATCCTACGTGCGGAAAGCACTGAATGAGTCCTGTATTTGGCCGAAACTGAGCAAGGCCCAGTATTGCAGGAAGCAAGCACGTCCTGAGATGGGCCAGACTTGACTGTGTCTTGGATATTAGCAGAATGGAGAATATGCTGTAGCCATAATCAAGAGTGTACCAGTGATGCCTTAATGGACTAGTACAATTGGGGTCAGAATAAGGCATATGAGACTGTGTGACCTGAGTCCGGCTGGTGGCCAAGCTTGAGCAGTTCATAATGTTACCCAACTTGTCCTCTTCCTAAATGTGGCCTGAATCCTCTATGGCCCATGTGTGTTCAGAAACGATGGAAGACTGTAGATAAAATGGCTTCCTACACTGTCCGAATCGATGCTTCCGTCGCAACGCAACCCCTCTAAGACAACCCAGGACGGACTGCATTTCTGTGTTTGTACATTGTATGAACGGCCTCAATTCACATCTGCTCAGTTCGACTGTGAACACCAGAACCTCAGACCACTTTTGAGTTTCCCCACATACTTCTAACAGGTACAGGGTATATTAGCCGGAGACCTACACATGCCACAAAGTGGCCACTTTGACATTGTACCATCCTACCCTACAGCATGCCCACCATTCTAGTATGTCTTCACTTCAGTCACTTTTGGATCACAGGTTTGAAAAATTTGTTAAGCGTTAGCTGCCTGTCCACTTCAGGCTTGTGCTGAGAGCTAGGGGAGGACTTCTCATCAGTCTTCTGGCCACGTTTCCTCTTGGTACTCTGTAGAAAAATAAAAAATACAAATAATATTAAACATGCTAAATCAATAATTACACAATAGGGTAGGAAAATATTACCATTAGGTATGTTCTCGTGGCCATGACTGCGCCTTCAGAATTCCTGCAGCATCTACTCCATGTTAAGTCTATAGGCTGCCGCTAATACATGTATGAATAAAGGGAGGGTTTTTCAGTAAGATGTGTTAAGCTGAGAAATCAAAGAGTCCTTTGTATAGGACTCTTGCTTTATGTATCCTTAGCGTTTTATTGCGCATGTATCCGATCCTATGGGAAAGGCTATTTGCACCACATGTCCGTGAATCATATGGATAATTAATTTAATCAGGACTTGGGGAGAATTGCCCTGAAGAAGCGGTAAGACCAACACCGCGAAACACGTGTTGGCTGTTTTGTGTCACTGCAACATGAGCCCACGTTGTTTGTCAAATGGAAGAATATTTGACTTGTCTGTTGATTTGTTGCAGCAAAACCATTTTTGTGATTAAAAGGAGAAAAAGACTGCTTAGAAAGATTTGGCATTGTGTATTGTTTTTGTATTGCATTGTTGGCATAATAAAATGTAAATATTATGGTATATGGCCTAAAATGTTCTTTTTTTGATTGAAGTCTGTATAATAGACTCCCCATCAATCATAATATCTGAGGGTAGGACAGTCTGGTAAAAACATGCTAATCAAACTCACTTAATACATCTTAACGTGCAAATCTCTGAAATAAGGGAATCACCTTTAAGGTAGCCCCGCCTAAGACATTTAAGAATACCTAATATTTGTGCATGTTTCAAAATCCATCAAAAAGTTGGAACTATGCCAACAAATTCTGAGATGTCATTTTGTATATAAAAATAATATGATTTCAGATCTATCGCTTTCAGCAAGTCGTGGCACGAGATGGCGCCTGTTTGGAGCTCTCCAGTGGGAGCATCCTTCCTCAGAATCACTCAACATCACGTGGAGGTTGAGGAGCCTGGTCAGTATCAAGGTCCTGCTGATCATCTTGTGACTTTTGATGTAGCCTTTTCTAAGAATGTCCATATGTCTGAGTCTGTGGCAATTATAGCGCTGGAGAAAGAATTTTGTAAGGAGAGTAGAGATGCATGTGACTCTGTACAGCATATCTACACTACAGGCCTTTAATCTCCAGCACAGGATCCACCAAAGTTAAATCCCTACTGTACTTCACACACCTGAGGGAGGACTGAAAGTGCTTCCGGGTTTTCGAGTAAGAGGTTACTTCACTTGGAATGAACAGAGTAACGAGCAATACTCCAAACCTTGGGAAATAACATGCGTTTAGGCCCACCTGGCAATGTGCTACACACCCTGGATTTAAGCTGTAGAGTTTGCACAAGAACCTTATAGCTTATCGCTTTTAGAACCTTCCTGCTTTTTATCACTGAAGAGAAAATACCACAAAAAAATAAATAATTAACTCCCATTCGCACAGCTTTTATTTTAACTATGTGATGTCCATGGGTAGCTAAGTTAGTAAGTTAAGAGCCTGCTACTGACCTCAGTGTGAGCTGCAGGCCACTCGTTCGAATCCTGACAGACCTGACTCTGCTCTTCATACTTCAAATGTAGCTAAAAGCAGCCCAAATAAGAGATGGTAGTAGTCACATGTAACTGTGTGAGATTTTGGATGTCTAATTCATTTTCCACTACATACTTGTTTGAGAGTTGAGAACAATAATGAGGGATTTGTATTCATCATGCATGTGTGTAATCATGCTGATAAACATTTCCAAATTCAAGAGCTGCAGGTTTCTAGAAACCTAGGACTGACTGCTTGGTTCTAGGCAGCGGGATCACATTGTACTGTAATTGTCAAATGTTTCTTTCTGTAACCAATCTGTTTTTTGAGCACCAGACACCCACCCACCAGAGTTCTTTACTTCAAAATCTGGTGGAGCTGGAGGACCACAGCTACACTGCTAATTTGTAGCCACCAATTACATTAGGAAACACTGCACTCATTCTATCAAGAAAATAAGAAAAATACTAACTTAATTCCTGATTTAACAGATGTATGTTTAGAAAGAAAGCTGCAGTCACATATCACCAAAGGCAAGAATGGTGAGAAAGCTGAAGACATTTGAAACATAAAAATGACATTCAATTAAAATTATATGTAAACTTCAAGAACATGGCTGTGTGTCGAGAGACAGTAACATCCTTCTGTATGTGATTGTGAATCAAGATGGCTGCCAAAGGCAAAAGTATTTGTACACTTGATGGCTTTAAAAACTAATCTCATTTGGAGAAGACCCTTTGATGCAAGAGGTGTTTTCAGACGCTCCCTTGACTCGCTCAAGGAAATATTTAACAGTATATCCCAGTAAAGGGGAATATGTTAGTCAGAAAACAAACTAGCTACGTGAAGGGCATAGATCTGGCAGAGGACAGCATGGCACAATGGGTGCTTAAACCCAGAGCACTTAAGCTAGTCTGGACTCCTGTCCTTCACTTTTCCAAGGGATGGTTACCGCTAGGGGTGGAGGAGGGGGGTGAGGTAAGGGACGAATTACCTTGGTAGGATCCTTCTTGGCAGAGATCTTGCTCTCACAGACCTTCAATACCTAAGGAGAGAAAAAACTAGGTTATCAGTGCTTGAAAAATGACCTTAAGTACAAAGATATGTATGTTTACGGGTAGTGGGAAGGACTTGCATGCAATTTTCACAATGCATTTGCATCCTTTCCCAAGTCTGTATGTTCCCTTTATCACTTTATTTATGTTTTATTCAGGAAAGAGCTAAATACCTCATTGTTTGCCTCAGCAGTTTTGTAGACCAGAATCCAGAGACCAGTTAGGGCAGTAGGCGTATTAGATTTACTGTCACTCACTCACCAAGTCTGATGTTACAGACACATCTGGGTTTCCTGTGCTGATAGTGATCCACCTTGGTGGCGACTCCTCCTTGACAGAGTTTGTCTCTGCTCCACCAGTTGAACCAGCCCCACGTAAAGAGCACTGCAATGCCACCTGTGGGTCTCCTTTAAGGAGAGGTTTACAGACTCGTAGTCAGTGGAGAAGACAAGAGAGTCAGAGATCAATCAGCAGTTGTACACAATGGTGCAAGGTACAATTCTGTGCTGATTTTCCACTCATGCACAGTTTGTAGCGTGGGACTCCATGCACTTTTTAATCTGCATACGGTATTAATGCCGAATCTAAGACACGAGGCGGCCTCTGGACCCTCCCCAATCCGCTCACTCATCAGCACTAGCCCTACCCTTAGCTAACACTAACATAAAAAGTAGGGTCAGAGCCAAAGAGTCTGTAAGAAACACCATGCCGTAGGCTGGATCCTCCTTTACAGGCAGAGCTTCCATCACTGCCAGTTGTCCGGCCTGCTTTCAGTTTTTGTAGATGCCACTGCATATCCTGATCTCATCAGGACCAGAACAGACAACTGGGAGACAAGCAAAGAAAAATAAAGGAATGATCTTGACCAGGAGAAGGGGATTTGTGCGTTTGTGCTCACTGGTACTACCATGTTGTCGCCATGCCCTGGAAGGATCATGGTCCATGGTACAATTCTGATCTTCCCTGGCATGATCGTTGGCAGTCCTGAGCCTGGTACAATATGGTGATCCTTGGTACATGGTCACACTTCCTGGCAAGAGGATGGGCGTCCCTGAAATGTGGTAAGTACCATCGTTATCTGGTAGGTATAAAGTGGGTACCTTAAACAGATGGTTGCTAAACACGGCTTCTGATGACAGTCCCTATGGTGGGCAACCCTTGTGCAAGGGGGCAACCATTTGCATAAGGCAGCCACCTCTGGCATCTGGTGGGCATCATTGGTATCTCGTGGGCCGCACTGCTAACTGGTCACAGTGCATCAATGGGCTTTCCTTCCACAGGATGGTGCCAGGTAGCACCCATCCTTACAGTAAAGCAGTTAGTGTGTGAACTTAATGAAAATGAGAAAATTATTATTGGGGGACCATACTAGCATATTTGACTGAATTTGAAACTCTGGTATTTGTATCAAAAAGGAATGCCCTTTTTATAAAATGATTAAGCTTATGTTTGGGTAATAATAGGTTTAATTATCAAAATGAAAAGGCGGTATTTGAGAGTAAAATACTGTATTTTCATAAAAATAAAAAAAAAGGGGCAAACAAATGTTTGAGAAAAAACGTTTTTCTACCAGACATGAAAAGATAGTGTGGAAAGAAAGTGTATTTTTAAAACAAAAAGCCACGTGTTGGTGTTTGTGGGCAAATACCTTTATCAAAAAAATGAAAACTTGGAATTCACCAGCAAAACTGGTGTATTTATAGAAAATGGCATGCTGGTGATGAAGCAGACACATTTCAAAACTCTAAAGCTGGCATATGAGTGACAATTCGTGTTGAATTGGGGGCACTTAATGCTGATGTTATTTCCTTGGCACCAGAGGGCACTACTGCTTTCACTTTATTGCATGACCCTGGGTGAGGTCTGAACCCATAAGACTGACATAATCCATTGGATACAGTAGGTCAGATCGTGTACGTTTTGTAACCCAAATAGTTCACTTTCTATCAGAGCCTGCAAGATAGTGTAAGATTTTTGTAACATTTAATTTTCCCATCCTGCGTTTTCCAAGAGATTCTGGCCCATCCCAAACTGCGGCTGCGCTTGCAATGCCAGGTGATACTTTGCGCCACAAACTGCAGCTCCAACCAACTTTGGTGTGCAAAAATCCTTTTGTGTCAACAGATGACACGAGATCAGTGCCAAAATCATTTTGGGCTGCGAATGCCAGCCGTGTATTATCTATGGAAAGAAGGCGAGATGAGCAGCAAAAATGCAAAAACCGATAGATTTTTCATGCAAAACCATATTTATTAAAAGAACATCACCTGGCTTTGCCTGAAATCCTAACCCTAAATGAAACCCAGTGTTGTGGAGGGACAAGCGGGATATCTCATGATGCTCCAACAAGTAATATATGTAGTTTATGTGAATCCATCCAGTGGCATGATCAGTGCACCACAAAATATAGCACAGTTTTTTACCCTTCGTGTAATTCACCACCGCTATTCTTCACGCAGAGCTGCGTGAATCTATATTGAGGATGGAGGGTTCAAAAATGACGTTTAGTTTTCAGTAGGAGTGAAAGAAAATGCTGCACTGACATCATATGAACTGCCCGTAAAACCCATGGCATTTTAGCTAATGGGCGAGGACATTGCATACATTTTCACTTTTCTTGAAAGGGCAATGGGCTTGCTTAGCAAAATATAACATTCCTGGAGAATTTCACAAGTGACCGTCAGAACTGTATGTAAAATATGTGACTGTGTGGCCAATTTATTTGAAAAGTCTGGAGTAAAATCCATCATAAGGCCCCATTTTCATATTCTTCCCTTGGAGATGTTTGAACTCGCTTGATTCACTCACTCATCTATTCGAAAGCTCCCCAGCCACCATGAATCGGCAAACCACTGGGGCACAGAGGCTGGAATGAGGGGTTCTTTACCTTTTTCATGGCAGTGGAGACAGCAGACTTTTGGAACTCGTCCCACGTCACCCACTGCAATGGCTGCAGCTCAGATTCCTCCTGTTTCAATGGAATATTGTCAGCTTCATCAACGCACAGGGAGTACACCAGGTAGGTCTGGTGAATGTGGGAGAAAATGTGCACAACCTGCATGGAGAGAGATGGCACAACATGAATGTTAGCTATGCATCAACCTACAGAAGGGGGGAGAGAGACAAACAGAAATAGGAGAGGAAGTGTGTGTGGCTGCAGGGGAAAAGAAGACCAAATGCCAAGAAGACATTGCAAATAGAAAAAATAAATAAAAAGGAAGAGGAAGGAAGGGGAATAAAAAGAAAAACGTCAACACAGAAAGGAAATGAGAAAGGAAGTAAAAGAGAAGGAAGGAAAAAAAGGAACCTGCTGTGAAAAGAAAACTGAGCACAGAATTTAAATGGAAGAAGAAAAAAGGGCATTTTAAAAAGATTAACAAAAAAAATAAAGAAATACAAAGGCAAGACCTTGAAGAAAAAAATAACCAAATACACAGGCGCGATGAAGGACAGATAGAGAAATAGGGAGCAGAAATGAGGGGGGGGGGAAAGGTAATATTGTATGCAACTCATACCTCAACGCCAGGCCTTTTTCCACTGCTGCAAGACACATGCTCCTTTTAGGAAGAAATACTGACAATATGAGGATGTTTTGCCATTTACCTCTCCCACATACTGTAGATCGGTGGTAGATGTCACGCCTCTGGTCAGGGCAGAGAGGCGTTCACACAGAGCCTGTTCCTGCTTCTTCAATGAGAGGTCTGTCTCCAAAATCAAGCTGGGAAACTCCCACATCCCTGCCAGCAATCCTGAGAAGTAAAGGGGGATAGTCCAACAGTGAAAGAGGGGCATCCTTAGGATACAGCAAGGGTTAAGAGGGTGCCAATGGCTTCCAGCCAACAACACGCCCAGGGAAGACTATGGCATGGGCCAGGGCTAGTGCAGGATAGACACCAGAGTCTTCACTTCTGCACAAACTTGAGTGCCTTTCACTAGGTGGACTTGTGGGGCTGGTAGATATATGATCCCAGGAGCTGGGATCAGGTTTCAAACAAGGATGGCTTCAGATGTCCAACATGAGAGGTGTTCATGGGCTAATGCCAGTTCGGCCTCTGAGACCACCGACAGTGGAGTCAGAGTGTGGCTCGTCCGACTGCGGTCAATGGAGTTCCTGCAACTGGCCCCAGTGGGCCTGAGGAAACTGTGTCTCCAATATGTCTCTCAGGGACAGTACCAGTCATCTGCTGTCATTGGGGATGGATTAGGTAAAGGTGGAACAAGCGAAGCAAGCAAATGGTTGGGGGGCAGGCACAACAAAGCAGCTACTTGTCCTAATCTGGCTCAACAACATGAACCTGGATGGATTTGAACCCCAACACTCTCCAAGTGGCAAGTCACTTGGAGTCACCATAAATACATACCTCGCCCACCAAGAAAAACAAAATGGACTGTTATCGGCTTCTTTTACTAAAGAAAGTGAAACCCGTGTAAGCCCTCATATGGCACCTGGATCATAGCAATGCCCTGCTCCACAGTTTCCCAGATTCCACACTGCTCTCCCCCATGGGCATTCTAAATGTCACAGCACACCTCATCAACAGCTTGAAGAAACATGACCACTCCCATGATGGAACTCCATTGGCTACCTTTGCTGGCCCACACCATCTTCAAAACCAGCACCATCATCTACAAAGCCATCACAACCAGCACGCACCCCAACCTATCTGACTGACAAGCTCACCATCTCCAGTGGTTCTTGGCACACTCACAGCCAGGACACCACCATACTGGACATAAAGAAGTGTAAAATGCACCCAGGACATGTAACAACATCCTTGTATCTATCAGGAATGCCCCAAACCTGTTCCATTTGAGGAAACAGCTAATGACACGTCTCTTTAAAGAGCACTGCATCATGATGCAGTATTAATTCATTTTAACGCTTAAAAACCAACCACTCCTTTAATATCATGTTAACTGTATCTATGTCTTTGATGCACTATAGTACTCAATTGCTTTCTAGCTAGGATCACGCTACACAAAAATATTTAATGTTTGGACAGGCCCCGTTGAGAAGGCACAAATCATCATCAGGGAGAGGCTCTCAGGACTGGCATCAGCGGATCCAATGGTTGGTGCTCGTTCATTTGTGGCTTTACCTGAGCTAGGCCTTTGCACTATCAGGTACTCAGGCTCGCCAGACTTTCGTTGTCTCTTTGATACGCACGTAAGCGTCTGCTCCACCCTGGATTGCTTCTTTGCAGATTTCCTGGGGAAGTTGGCCACGCCCAGGGTGCTGTCCCACATTTCATTTGGGGGAAGACATAAGGAGCAATGCTGTCCATCAGTCACTGTAAAGAAGACAGCAAACTAGCTTACAAGGGTTAGTAATACAAGAAAGGTGTGTTTACAGTTTTACTCTCTGACACAAATTATCTGTGTACAATGACTGCACTCTCAAAAACTACAGCTTCCCACCTGATGGTCTTCCTCCAGACATCCAACTCTCCAAGCAGCCAAGCACCAAAGGAGATCATCCTACAGATGGACAACCTTCCAGGAAGAAGACATACAAAGCAATCCCTTCCTCCACACTAACACCTCTGAGCAGACAACCTTTCACACAGGCAACCCTCCAGAAGACCCACCAGAGGCAGATAACCTACAAGGTGGACATTCATCCAGTCAAAGAATTAAAATAGCAGAAGGTGTTGTCTAACCTTCCCGTGTCGACAAGAGAAATACTCACAAAGCGCAAACCAAGTGACAGCCTTGCTAGCCTTATGAAACATATCTGAAATGTTCTGACTGTAGAGTTCTGGTGCATCCGCCTTCTTTTCCTTCATAGTGCTTGTGCCTTGCTCTAGAAGACTGTTCAGTTTTCCTTTACTGAGCTACGGGTCAATGTATTCTTCGCCCTAGCAGTGCACGCCTAGGAAGATGGATATTTCATATCTGATGAAAAATCTGGATGCATCTTCCAGCCAACAAAACCTCAGTGGTGGATTGCCTCTTCCCTTTGCACAATGATGAGGTCACCTAAATCGTGGCAGGTGCCCAAAGTACAGCAGGCCACGGTTGAGTCTTGTACCTCTGCTCAGGCATGATAAGAATGCTCTCCTGTTCGATCAATCAAAGCAACTTTATTCGGGTACAGAAACACCCATAAAAGTACATAAAAGAAATATATTTATCATAAATCTCTTACAGTAAGAATAAAATAATCAACAATAAAATCCCACCAATTCGTTCGCCATACACCTAATACAATAAGTTTAAATTAAACTTTAACAACTTAAGTGCTAAGTAATAAGATAATCAATCCTTTATTTACCATCGCTAGGTCACAAAGGTGATCATTGGAGGTACATGGTACTTCTTGAACAAACAGCGAGCTTCAATAAAGGCCCCACATGAAAGCAGCATTTTATGTCCGCCAACAACTGCAGATATCTGAATGCTACTGTACATTGGCAGTTTTGTGCTTCCTTAGCAACGGGAATAAAAATTGATTTGTATACTGTGCATAAAATGTACAAAAAAGAGAAAATGCAGCAGAGACTGTGGGGTAGTATCATTGCACGGGCAAGCTAAACCATATTTATGATACCCTCACGGGAAACAAAGTAAAATAAGACTGTTCCTGCCCTAAAGTAGGTTAGCAAAGATCTCTCTTAACGTCCTGGCATGATAAGTAAATATTTTTCTGGTCCGTTAAAGGACTCCAGGTTCATATAAAAATTAATTTCTTAAGTTCTACATAATTCTGTTCAGAGCGAGCACGTTCCAGAAATCTGTATTTAATTATAATAAACATTTTTGTCAGAATTGAGGCCTCACAAAGGATCATCAAAAAGAGATGACTGGCCTAGCTCCTGGAAGGTATTGGAAACATAGGCGAGCCAAAGAATACTAAGGCCCTTATCACATGATAAGCAGACTTTGATCAACAGCGGGTTCAAGCTGGCTTCCTGGTTCTGCCATATGGAGATCCAGAGAATGATTGGACAAAATTTTATGTGGTCCTCCTTGCAGCAGAGCCATAATTCTTCATGGCAGATATAATAAGAAGTAGTCGGGCAGGGAGAGGCCGTCTGCAAAAGCAGTATTCCTCCATCTGAATGGCTGCGCAACCGGCAAAACCCCAAATATCGGCTCTGTATGTTGCAGCGGGCACACGTTGCGTCTTATAAATTTGCAATAATGGGGTCACCACTAGGTGGACTGGGTATATTAAATAAAGTCCCTACCACTAAAGAAAGCTTTAAGCGACAGTGCAAGATTTTAGGGGCCCAGGATCCAGGCAAATCGTTTATGAGCCCCAGAACGGAAAAGCTATTAGTTCTTTCTAAATGTTTTTGACCAACACCTAGAGTAGGAGCATGCATTCATTTGGGCCCGCCAGCCATAATATACGATTAATGAAAATTTGTAAGTAGATCTAAGTGTGCCATAAACTGGAAAAAATAGGTTACTACCAGGCGCAGGGCTCTTGGAGTGCGGGCCATTAACACTGCATCGTCGGCATAGAGGAAAGCTGGAAAAAGGACGCCGCCAGCCCTAGAGATATCCGGGCTAATGATGCTAAGGAACAGAGTTAATTTATTCATGTAGAGTATACATAAAAGGACGCATCCCTGCCCAACCCTTTGGGAAATTTCAAATTTGTCTGCAAGTTCTCAATTGGTGTCAACACTGATTCATGCGCTCATGCTCTCATGCAAGACTGCTAGAAAGTGCACAGTGTCTTCTTCCAGACAAAATTTCAAAAGAATTGGCCACAGCCTTGAGTGGTTAACGTAGTCAAAAGCTGTGGACAAATCCATGAATATAGGGTAGAGTGGACATTGCTTTGCAATGGTATATTTGCCTATAATTAAATTGAGATTAAGGCACTGCTCTACGGTGCCCAGTCATCCCCTAAAGCTATAATGGCAGCGAATAGGTATACTGTTTTTTGAAGCCCAACCACTGATCCTATTATAGGTGACCCTTCCCAAGATTTGAATTGAGGTATCGATGAGAGAAATCGGCCTATAGCATTTTGGGTCTGATTGATCACCTTTTTTAAAAATAGGAACAATAATCGAGGAAGACCAGGACCTGGTTAGGTGGGAATATGCAAGGCGGATATAGACACTATTCAGCAGTGGTGCCCATAAATCGGGGTTACATTTTACCAGGTCTCTAGGGACCCCATCCGGCCCTGGTGCTTCCTCAATAGGGCTCTGCTCTATAGCTTCAGCAACCTCGTTTGAAGAGAAGGATGAATAGAGTTGTCGATCAGGAGTAAACAGGGAAGCCACATCTGGAGCGGTTGGAGATCCTCCTGCTCTTAAGTGTTGTCATTCAGTTTCACAATATCATCTGAACCAGGAATGTGCCACACTATTTCCAAAATGCTTTTTCTGAAGGATCCAGTAACCCCAGAGCCCTTACAGTGCAGGATGGAAATATATACATCTGACTTAAAGAGACAAAATCACTTACCACACTCCTCTATGTCAGTGACCCGGTTGGACTTTGTAGAACCTTTTCCAATCAGCCTCTGGACTGATGAGCCAAGCTCTTTCTCCACCTGAAACACATAAGTTGGCACTACATCAGTCCCCAGCCCTCTAGAAAAATGCAAGCTTTAGTGACAGACAAAAAGAGTACATTGGGCAACTTCCCTCCTTCAGATATTGAAAATGATTGTCTTTCTATCTTTCGCTATTCTCTGCATTGCTACTCTGATTTTCAGAGCTTGGACATCACTTGTCTCAAGTCCACCTTTTTCACCAGTGGCCTAAAGGTCATCCCAAACCATGGCCTAAAGGTCATCACAAACCATGGCCTAAAGGTCATCACAAACCATGGTCTAAAGGTCATCACAAACCATGGTCTAAAGGTCATCCCAAACCATGGCCTAAAGGTCATCCCAAACCATTGTCTAAAGGTCATCACAAACCATGGCCTAAAGGTCATCACAAACCATGGCCTAAAGGTCATCACAAACCATGGTCTAAAGGTCATCACAAACCATGGCCTAAAGGTCATCACAAACCATGGTCTAAAGGTCATCCCAAACCATGGCCTAAAGGTCATCCCAAACCATGGCCTAAAGGTCATCCCAAACCATGGTCTAAAGGTCATCACAAACCATGGTCTAAAGGTCATGACAAACCATGGTCTAAAGGTCATGACAAACCATGGTCTAAAGGTCATCACAAACCATGGTCTAAAGGTCATCACAAACCATGGTCTAAAGGTCATCACAAACCATGGCTTAAAGGTAATCGCAAACTATGGGCCAATCACGGCACTTCCTAACACCACTTTGGAGCCATATGATGTTATCTGAAAATAGTGACAGCTATATTTTGATGATTTTATTAGGCCAGGAGATAGATTAACAGCTGTTCAACGCACTTAGTGTCCACTCCTTGCAAAGTCATTCACTATCACCCACTTAGCAGTGACAAAGAAGCCCATACCAACATCTGTGCGGCTAAGCAGGCTCGCTTAGGCTGTCATGCCCTCAAACACTGCGGCACCCACCTCAGTATTCTTGTTCTTTCTGCGACTACACCTAACACTATGCCCTGACGGACCAATAGGTGTTGCTACTGAAAAGTGTCTATGCTTCGTCTGCCTTCCCTCCGTCAATATTCTACTCACACTGGTCACTAGGCAGCACAAACTGACTACTCTTGAGATCACTAATATCACTGCATAAGAACACTTACTAGGCACCTTGTACAGATTTCCTAGCCAATGTGTATGCCTATAGCTGTGGCAATGGGAGGTGTGCTTGGTTTTAAAACTGCATGCTGTATTAACGCAAGCGTTCCTTTAAACAGCTTTGACTGACGGCAGACAAACACACATACACTCTTGTTCTTGTGAACATCACATGACCACAAATAGGAAAGCACACACTTTTCTACATTTGACTTCTTGACAGATGTGCACGTACCTAGCCACAGCTAGAGTAATGAACTCTCTGCATGCCGCAACTCCCAGCACACTGAGGCCGATTCAGCTTCAAGCTTTCTGTGGTCAATACAATGAGGACCACTGAATACCAAGAGAAAGTTCAGATCGCTGTGCGTGCTAGATAAATGACCAATAGACTCAGTGCTGAGTACTGTCCTAAGCCGAGAAGATGAACCATTTAGAAGATAATTTAATCCTTAAATGTAAGCCAATGTTGTAGCCTGCTTCCCACTGAGGTGTTATTTAGAAAGTGCTCTTGGCATCATATATTTGAAGTAACAAAAAATAAAAAATAGAACAGTTATATCAGCACTGTATGCAAGAATGCAAGGGCAACCCAAAACGTACTTGGTGCACTACTGTGCTCGTGACACACGAAGGTGACGGCGCAAGTGACAAGTGAGGGAGCAGCGGAAGGCGCAATGTGACAAAGTGAAAAAGAATATATATATATACAGAAATATATGGTTCAACAGAGACTATTTACAAAAGTTGGTCGCGGTTTAGTTAAACATTTTATGTGAACCATAGTTGAATTTGCGCCGTGGATTACGCTGAATGGTCGAGGGCGTTTCGATCCTATTTAATCAGGATCATCTTCAGGACTGGGTTGCCATTTAAGGGGTGCTGAAAGAGGTATCGACCTGGTCTATGGGTCTTGCTCCTGTTGTTTTTTTTACCACTGTAAGGGACCCAGCACCGAACTCATGCAAACTGCCACTGCAGGCTGCGTGACAAGGAGCTCTAAAAAGTAAAAACATGACAAGGCACACACCTGTGTACCAAGTGCCCTAACACTGCATATAATTTTTGTAAGTCCCCCTTCGGCAGGCCTTAAAGCCCTAAGGCAGGGTGCATTATATTACATGTGAAGACATATCTGTATGAGCAGATATGCCCCTGTGCTGGCCAGTTCAAGTACTGACAGAACAAGTGAGCAGGGAAGCCATCTTATGGTATGTACTGGGGACTGGTCAAAACGAGTTTCCGAGCTACGTACTGGCTTCACTGAAACCTATGGTGTTTAGTATCAAACACCTCATATTAATAAACCCACACTGATTCCAGTGATAGATTTATTAATACATGCACCCAGAGGGTACCTTAGAGATACCCTCTGGTACCCTGTACCCTACTAGCCCTCTAGTGTGCTGGCTGATTGGTCCAGTCCAGCCTGCCACCACAGACAAGTTTCTAACCTCCTAGGAGTTGGGCGCAACACTCTCAGAGGTCAGAAACAATGCCTGCTCTAGGAGGTGTTTACACCTCCTCCTCCTGGAAGGCTAGTAAATCAGCATATTACGGCAGGAGGCTTCAAAGGCCTCTGCCTCCTTTGAAATGCGACCCCAGGATTCACCAGACAGGGAAAATGCCAAACCCCTGCCCGGGGCCCATTTGGCAACAGGACAGGCTGGAAAATTAGCTAGTCAGGAGGTGTGTCCACCCTCAGGCTAGTACCACCCCTAAGGTGGGCTACCTGATGTTCACATGACTAGGAAAATTCCACCATCTTCGTTTTTGGTGGAATAAGGTCCTCTGGATCAGGGTTATACCCACTTCCCACAGGAAGTGGTCATATAGAGGGTGTAGTCACCCTAAAGGTAGATAGCCCGTCACTTACCTTAACAACCCTAAATACAGTATTTAGGTGGCACCCCTGATGTCAGGACCTTAGATTTCACAGACAAAAAGAAGAAGTTAACCAAGAAGTAGGGCTGACCCGAGAACCAAGGAGCAACTACTGACTTGGCGCCAACCCTGCCAGCCTCGCTGCTGCACCCGACCCTCGTGGAGAATCCGACTTGTTCTGCCGCTTTGCAGACTCCAAGAAACGCAGAAGGTTGCCAGTGCTTCGTAAATCGCCAGAGAACTCCTTTGGAATAGAAGAGCTACTCGCCTGCAGCCGTAGGCACAAAAAGAAGCAAAGTCTGGTACACCGACCTCCCATTTACTGGGACTACCAACACTGCAGCCACCCAGGAAGAGGTCACCATGCTCCTACAGGTCAGATCCGTCTTCCCTCCAAGTGTGGGGATGCCAGGACTTACGAGAGCCGCAAAACACCAATACCTGGGGTACTGGACCTCTTGCAGCAACCAAGGGTTGTTGTGTCCAGCCCAGACACCAACGCTGAGGAAGACTGACTTGCACGTCAAGGGCCTTAAGAGACTGTGAGACCCACACAGAGAGTGGTCCAGCTGTCCTGTTTGTCCCTTTTCTGCAAAACTAAAGCAGAGTGAGTCCCTGACCGCCGCCACCTGACAACCTCAAAGCACCTCTGCCCCCCCCTCCCACAGCCCGAGTCTGAGGGAGATGACGGTGCCCACGGGGTACTGAGACCCACAAAAGCTGAACCCACCCTTGGGTCTGGACAGACTGGACTTCCAGTCGCCGCCTGCAGCCTCTTTCTGCAGGCTCCCTCCAACCGCGAGTGTCTCTAGCACACGACCGGACACCAAAAGACACCATTGCAGCCGAGCCCCACAGCCCGAGGAGAAGTGGACCAATGGTGTCCCCAAGTGCCCGAGCATCTCAAGGACTGAGCCCACCTGTGGGTTCCCCCTCGACCAGCCTCCAGTCCGAGCTTGCAGCCTATTTTAGACCAGATTGTTCCCCACTGAAGTGAAGGGGCACCCGACACCGAAACACACCTCTGCACCCGGCCGCCCCAGAGCTGCCCGAGGCGATCTGTTGGTGTGGCCTTGGACCTTGTCCCATACTCACCATAAGTCCTGGAGAACAGTCCCGTAATTTGCTGACTGGTGCCCGAATGCAGTACGTGTTTTTGCCCCATAGGATAAAATTACAGCTCCAGAAAGTGTCAACTTTTGAAACCTGTGTAAATTCATCTCTTGAAAAGTACTTACCTGATTCCGATGGTTTTGGTATCTAAATTCATATAAAAATAAGTGTTATTTTTGTAAATTGGTAGTCGGATTTCTTCATTGAGTGTGTGTCTCACTTACTACCTTTGAGTGTGCAATAAATGCTAAACACTACCCTCTGATATTCCTAACTGCTCGCCCACCCTACCACAAAAGAGAGCATTTGGGGTGTCATTTGAAAACCAGTTGGGGTTGGCCTGGACCCTTTACACAGTGTACCTCTTTTTGGTCCACTCTAAAGTGCCAGCTTCCCACAGTGGTAGTGAGTTAGCAGGAAGATCTCAAGGGTTTAATCAAATGGAAGGGGAGCTGATGTGAGTTGGCAGTGGCCGTAGGAATCCTCCTCCCACACCTTGAGGGTCATGAGTGAAGAGCTAGAGGGGGTTATATAACAAATCTGGAAGATGTATTTAGAGACCATATACCACAGGAATAACAGACCACAGCCGAAGATTATTTTGGAGGCTGAGTAAATATGTGTAAACTGTCCTGTGGTGTATTGACCTGAAGGTGGTAACTGAGGGGAGAGAGGCATCTGTTTTCTTTAGGCCGGATGAAAGCTTGGTGACAAATCTAGTATCTGATGAATCGCAAGAAGAGGGCGTTCCATGCATAACTGATCGCAGACTTGTAAACAGATCCAAATATTGCAGCATCAAGTTCTGGGGGGATCTAAAGAAAGTGCTTTTGCACTCTGGCTACTTAGCAAAGTTTTGTATCCAACCTGATAGCACTGTCTAGGTGTTTGTGCTAAGGCAGCAGACGCAGTGAAAGAAGCAGGGAGAGGGAGAGAGAGAGAGAGAGAGAGAGAGGGCGAGTGGCGCACGCGTCAGGTGTGGCGGGTACTGAACAGTGCATTCGTTTTGGGGTCTGAACATTTCAAGCCTATTTACTAGGATGGTTAGATCCTGTGAGGTAGTAACAAATTAGTTTTGTGGCTGCATCCTTTGGTGAGATCCTGTTATTTGGGTAACTGAGGGATAGGTGGAGTCCCTACCAATGGGCGCAAAGGAAGCAGGACCTAAATGCTTTTCAGGTGGGGCCAGGTTTACTGGAGTTCTTAACTTTTTTACCTACTTATACGATTTATTTTTTTTGCTAAATGCAGAGGAGGCAGCTTTTTCATTGGAGCAGCGTACGGGTAAAGTGAACCTTTATTTGATAGTTACTCCATTATATATTAAAACAAGCATTGGCATAGCCAATAGGTCTCGCTTTTGGGACCTTATAAGTGTTTAGCCATGCAACAGTTGATGTTGTTGCACCAAGGATATTGTGCTGCATAACTAACTACTTATAAGGTCCCAAAAGCGAGACCTATTGGCTATGCCAATGCTTGTTCTTTTTTAGGACTGAATCGTTTACTACATTTCGAACGCTTGAGGTTATAGCTAGCCGACACCACGCTTGCACTTCTAACAAAATACCATCCAGCCTAACTGAAGAGAAAAGCGTGACTACTTGCGCATAGGTTAAGAGAGATAAAGTTTCCTTTATGTATTTTGAAAGAGCCGACTGATGTACCTTAACAGTCCTGAATAGAACCAGAATCTGTTACAGTTAAAATTAAAAAAAAAAAAACACACATACAGAGCCGGTGACGAAAAGATTTGCTCAGCGGTCACTTTGTTGAAAGAAATAGCCTTTATATTTAACTGAAGCAGTTTTGCTGGAGAGCAACACAAAGTATACTAGTATTCGATACTTCATGTACACATCTAATAAAGACGTAATGCACTTGAAGAATGCCACACCACAAAACCAGAGCAGATTCATTTTATTTTATTTGGTGAGCTTGCGATGTGCGCCTAGTGGCTAGTGGGCATGCCCAGACATGGGTCCCTTGCTCACTGCACCGCTGGATTCAAGCTAGAGTGACTGATGAGGGGTGATATCCCGAAACCGGTCCCAGGACGCTTGTTGGTCCAGGAGGACCTGGCCTGGCAGTTCGGGTTGGACTGTTACCATGAGTAGTAGGGCCAAGACTGATTTTCATATGGCTAGGTCCAAACTGGGGTGACGTGGCGAGCAAAATAACGATGGATTAAACCCATATTCTGTGACTGGGGGCGCAGTGTTTGAAAAGTTTCAACACTCCGTCCATTATTTTGTGATCTTGCTCTACGAACTTACACAACAGCTCCGTTAGGTTTCTAGGTAACGAGATCTAAATAATCAGTCTTTTGACCATCGGAAGAGAGTGTAGGAAAATGTGCTGAGTACTAAGGGTGTACAAAGTTTTTATTTCTTCTTTTCAACGTCATAAATTTCTGCCATCGAAAGTTTGCAAAGTTTCCAGTTTACTTTGGGCAAACAAACGTGTGGTTTCCATATTTGTAGGTTTAAGTAAAGCACTGCCTACCACCTAGAGCATTCCAAAAGCACCTAGGATACAAGGAGGAAGATAAAAACAGTACTAACACTCAAGTCAAAAGATCAAATGAGACTGATGACAGAAGCCCTTCTTCTTGTAGGCAGAAGAACAATGTGAAAGCCTTATAAAGTTCAGTGCTCAGAGTCACTTACCTCCTCTTCAATAAGGCAACGAGGCTGCTTTGGGCATCTGACTGGCTAAGATGCGAGTATAGTGACAATGTAGTGTTAAGAATAATCAAGTCACAAAACCCCTATCAGAGGGGGTTAGCCAAAGCATGGGTGTAGAGGTGAGTTTCCACAGATTTCCCGAATTTCAGGAATCATCTGCAAGTCGCAGATGTGGTGGCAGAGTAGTCCACAAGAATTACCCTTGAACGTGGACAGACCTGCCATATTTCCTGTATCTATTTCGGGGAATGGTGAAGAAGAGTGAGGCATGTAGGTTTAGAGGTAAAGGCAGCAGAGCAACTGACAATTGAAAACCGCACAAAGATCACCAAAACCCCTTGCTTTTTCCATCTCAGTCTCTGCGAACTTCAGCCTGAATTTTACTTTCAAAACAGGCAGGTCCTGTCGGCCTATCCTAGTTTCATGCAGTCTCTACTCTATGGATTCACATAACTGTCAATACCTTCCAGGCATTTGCTTCAACAATGGGCAACAGAACAAACACCACCATTATTAAGCTTCTCAGCATGAATTCTCCATTTTCCAGACAAAAGGTTTTGTCCATCAGTTTATATAGTGTCTGGTCAATTTTGAGAGACAGGAAGGGTCCATCGAAGAGCGGTACAGGATGTTTCTGAAGGTAATTAAAGATGTAAGCAACCAGTGCGACGCGAGCTTCCTACTCGTTTACTTAGTAACTGCAGGCACAGAACTGGGTTCAATAGAGAGTGGGGTGGGTAAGATTCCCGTCGCCCTCCAGTTTTTCAATATGTCAGTCCTACGTGCTTTACAAAATTCACATATGCATTTTTCCGAGTGGGGTGGGTGGTGGGCAATTGTTTCGGTATGGAAGAGTAAAATGCCTCCATCCCCTTGTGTTTCAGTGAGGAAGCCAAAGGATATGAAAATGGCGCCTCACATATTTTGGAAAATTAAACATTCCACTTTTAAGCGCCTCAATTGCTGGAGATTGAGGTAATGGAATGGTGAACAGGTTAAATTTACACAGACACCAACCTCTCAATTTCAAAGTGCGGCGGACTAGAAAAGAACCGAAACTTGGGAGCAGAAAGACCATGTCATATTTACCTAGGTGCAAAAATTGAGCTAATGCTGTTGGCCTACGAATCTGTGAGATGCAGCGACATGCATATCACCACTGCAGGCACATTACTCATCAAATTTCCTTACATCCAAGTGGTTTGCAACCAGTAAAACACCCAGACCTTTACAGCAGGCACTGTAATCCGGAGTCACCCAACTAGTGTTGGAACCTATGACCAGCAGGTTATGTAACATGCACAGTAGGTTAAGTAGCCCTTATTGGTCTTGCTGAGATTGGAACTTGCATCTGCATGCAAACACACAAATCTTTCCAACAGAATGTGATTTGAAGATTATACTCCGATTTCCACAGCAGGCGCATTAAGCTATTAAGGTATTTTACCGAGATGATCTAACCATAGACCACTAGTTTAATTATTGGCATTGGAAACAAACCGGTAAGGTATTTTACCGAGATGATCTAACCATAGACCATTAGAAGTTTAATTATTGGCATTGGAAACAAACCGGCTGCTTCAGTACGAGCTCAACTCCTCCTATTCACTCATCACTTTGTAGAGCACACTTAAACAGAATAGTCTTGATGTTTTTATCAAGTTAATGACCCTCCTTTTGTCAACATAGGAAGGATGACACGTGACGTTACTTAATAAAGAATGTGCACTAATCCAAGGCACTATCGTTTAACAGAGAAAGACAAAAAAATGTCACCTCCCCAACATAAATAAGTTGGCTAAAACTACTTTTAAAGAGCTGTGGGTGTCTCAGTACCAACGGCTCTAGTTTGAATTTAGGAGAGCCTGTGGAAATAGCACAGGGAGATCGGTGGATACTTAAATCCAGAATACGTGTACTGACAAGAGCGTGGTGCATGATGTGAGATATGGTTAGCATTTTCATAGGTCCTCGTTTCAGAAAAGGTAAGCTGGTTCATGTTGTACATCAGAACAAACAACTGCTGCTATAAATAGCTTCAACACAGCTCAGGTTCTTGGTATTTATTTTCTTATGTTGATCTTGGTTCAGCTCTGCAGTCTGATGGGTAAGTTTCAAATAAAAAAAAGTTATTAATGTAAGCAATTTAGCTTTTAAAGCACTTTGTACGGCTCACAAAGCTCTTAACCTGACTGGCCCCGACTACCTCATAAGAGTCTCCTCTTGGCATGTACCAAATAGGCATTTACGATCTGCAACTAAGAACGTGGTGGTGTCTAGACTTCATAGAGCATCTGGGGGTGGTAAGAGGTTTTGTCTACCACACTTCCAAGCTCTGGAATCATATTCCAAAGCACTTGCAGAAGCCAATCCAACTTACAGATTTTCAGAACGCAGCTGAAAACCTGGCTTGTAGCTCTTCCATTTTAGCTTACCACTGTTGTTGTAAATGACTTGACAGAAGACGCCTAGTGCCAAAACACCTTTGGCATATGCTGCGCTTTACAAAAATAAAGTAAAATCAACTACATCGCCTCCCCCGAAATGCTGCATTTATTACACACTACTAAAGTGCATGACGTTTAATATGGGGAGAAAACAGCCCTAACAATAACAGACTAATGTAAACATTAGACGTGCCTTTTATTAATCAGCAATTTAAGAAGGCCAGAAAAAAAGGTAACACTCAATTTCATAGGCTTCAACACTAATCTTATCAGGGTCCCTGGCACCACTAATCTGTGTAAATTGAGCAAAATAGCGATTTGGCCGGAAATTAAAAGATAGCATTAAATTACGATAAAAGACTCCTCATCCCAAAAATTTTTTTAGAAGAGGAATCACAAATGCATCATTTCCAGGTGACCCACGCATAGTAGTAGGTTAACAAACCTATGAATGTTTACGGGGTGTGCACTGTTTGGGTAAAGGCAAAGAAATACATATTACAACTGAAAATGGGTGGATGCACATAGACATCAGTGGAGGCAAGCATTCGCATATGTTTAAATATTACCATATGGCTCGCTACTGCAGTAAAGTAATATGGTATATCAGCAGTGTTGTCAGATCAGTCGCTAATTAGACAGATTCCTGAAGAAGCACGTTATCACATGGAACCATGACAATAGCTAACAGACAAGACAGAAGCGGGTTAGGAAACTTGCAGCTGTAACTACAGTGGTAACTGGCTAATCTTGATAAATAACTCCTCTCCACAAATAATATTTGCCCTAACCCACTTCAGGCTGAAGAGGAGACTCGGTGCTACATAACCTGTCCTTAACGTAACAGAGAACCCCATTTTACGGCGCAGCACTTACCACGCAGAGTGGACTGCCTTTCTTGCAAATGGGAAATCAATGGCCGTCATAAGTGAATAGCGATGCGCACTGCCACCATCATCTGACATCCTTGTGACCCAACCCATGCCCGGCCAGTATTTCAGCAGTCCCAGCCTCGCGTGAACTCTCCCTCTCTCGCTATAGTCAGCCCATCTCTTTACGTGCGAACTCGCCCCCCTGTCATACAGTACGCCCTCACACAGTGCTAAGCTAAAAAATGCTTACAAAGGGCACTTCTTGATAGTGTCGGAAGAGGACATAATATGCAAGGACGGCCACTTACGCTCAAACAGGTATCACGATAAACAGCGTACTGTTAAACAAGCGCGCGCGCCTCGCACGGCAGCAGGGGAGGGGGGAGAGGAGTGGGCCTGCGCGATTCCCTTGCGGGAGCGGCGGCGCCAGAGCGATAATTACTAACATATGGCGCCGCTGCTCGCTCCCGCAAGTGAATCGCCAAACGTGCACGCGTTGCCATTGAAGGCAATGGAACGCGTGCACGTTTTTGGCTGAAAAGCCGAATCGATAGCAAGAGGTCTTTTTTCCTAAGCAGCGCATGCGCGCTGCGTAGGCGAGACCTAAAAATGAGATCTGGTATTGTATGAGCATGTTCTTTACAGTTTATAGCTATAGATACACAGATATACATATATTGTAGGTCATGCAAATTAAACACTATGGGCCTCATTTACAATTGTTTGACGCACAACAGCGCAGCAAGCCTTCCTGCTGCGCTGTCATGCGTCGAAATAAAAGGGTAGGAATGCGCCATAGCTACAAGATATGGCACATTCCTGTCCGTTTCCCCTGCGCTGGTGAACAATGGGTTGCCATGCGTCAACACAGGCACCCTAGCGCCATGGTGCAAGGGTTTCAGCGTTGTTGGGGTGATTGTTTTTGTGCAAATAAAATGTAAACTGATAATCGCTGAGGTTTCTGAATTTTGAAACTACTGAAAAACACTGAAAAAAATCTCACCAGACTTCACAACAAATTGAAACAGAAAACAAGCATGGTCAAATATGGGACGAAACAAGCGCATGAACCATGTAGGCTAGCAATCACAGGGCTTTTGAAAGATAAACAAACTAAATACCTTCCCTCACGTGTTCGGGTTCAATCTGTGCTGCAACTTATAGACTGTGCAGACCTGGCTGAATCTGACATCTATCACTAAAGGGCACTGCCACAGATTAAAGAAGAGTGCCACTGGTGCAGATACAATAGGCCACTCTTGCATCAATTCTTGCCGAAGAAGGAGGTGAGGGCATTTAAAAAACAGGTGAACTGTACGAGTCCCCACAAGAGACACCACTTAAAATTAACTTTCTTTATTGTATTCTATGAACTCCCTCATTTACCAAAAATGGGGAGGAAAATTGTCTGCATCAGAGCAATGTTGTTTCACGTGGGTCCCTTGCTCACTTTGCCACTGGATTCAAGATAGCCTGGCTGATGAGGGTTTTGAACCCGAAACCGGTCCCAGGATGCTTGTTTCCGGTCCAGGGAAGACATGGCTTGGCAGTTCGGGCTGGACTGCTCCCATGAGGCACAGGGTCAGACTGATTTGCATATGGCCATGTCTGAACTGGGGTGGTGGAGTGAGCTAAAGAATGATGATGGATTAAACCCAGATCAGTTGACTGGGGGTGAGTGTTTGATTTGCTCTAACGCTCCGTCCATCATCCCCTTTGGTATCGCTTTGTTCGCCCTAAGTTGGCAGGGTATGCCCAGGCGTGGGTCCCTTGCTCACTTTGCCACTGGATTCAAGATAGCCTGGCTGATGAGGGTTTTGAACCCGAGACCGGTCCCCAGGATGCTTGTTTCCGGTCCAGGAAGACATGGCTTAGCAGTTCGGGCTGGACTGCTCCCATGAGGCACAGGGTCAGACTGATTTGCATATGGCCATGTCTGAACTGGGGTGGTGGAGTGAGCTAAAGAATGATGATGGATTAAACCCAGATCAGTTGACTGGGGTGAGTGTTTGATTTGCTCTAACGCTCCATCCATCATCCCCTTTGGTATCGCTTTGTTACGCCCCTAAGTTGGCAGGGTATGCCCAGACGTGGGTCCCTTGCTCACTTTGCCACTGGATTCAAGATAGCCTGGCTGATGAGGGTTTTGAACCCGAAACCGGTCCCCAGGATGCTTGTTTCCGGTCCAGGGAAGACATGGCTTGGCAGTTCGGGCTGGACTGCTCCCATGAGGCACAGGGTTAGACTGATTTGCATATGGCCATGTCTGAACTGGGGTGGTGGAGTGAGCTATAGAAGAATGATGATGGATTAAACCCAGATCAGTTGACTGGGGGTGAGTGTTTGATTTGCTCTAACGCTCCGTCCATCATCCCCTTTGGTATCGCTTTGTTCGCCCTAAGTTGGCAGGGTATGCCCAGACGTGGGTCCCTTGCTCACTTTGCCACTGGATTCAAGATAGCCTGGCTGATGAGGGTTTTGAACCCGAAACCGGTCCCAGGATGCTGGTTTCCGGTCCAGGGAAGACATGGCTTGGCAGTTCGGGCTGGACTGCTCCCATGAGTCACAGGGTCAGACTGATTTGCATATGGCCATGTCTGAACTGGGCTGGTGGAGTGAGCTAAAGAATGATGATGGATTAAACCCAGATCAGTTGACTGGGGGTGAGTGTTTGATTTGCTCTAACGCTCCGTCCATCATCCCCTTTGGTATCGCTTTGTTCGCCCTAAGTTGGCAGGGTATGCCCAGGCGTGGGTCCCTTGCTCACTTTGCCACTGGATTCAAGATAGCCTGGCTGATGAGGGTTTTGAACCCGAAACCGGTCCCAGGATGCTTGTTTCCGGTCCAGGGAAGACATGGCTTGGCAGTTCGGGCTGGACTGCTCCCATGAGGCACAGGGTCAGACTGATTTGCATATGGCCATGTCTGAACTGGGGTGGTGGAGTGAGCTAAAGAATGATGATGGATTAAACCCAGATCAGTTGACTGGGGGTGAGTGTTTGATTTGCTCTAACGCTCCGTCCATCATCCCCTTTAGTATCGCTTTGTTCGCCCTAAGTTGGCAGGGTATGCCCAGACGTGGGTCCCTTGCTCACTTTGCCACTGGATTCAAGATAGCCTGGCTGATGAGGGTTTTGAACCAGAAACCGGTCCCAGGATGCTTGTTTCCGGTCCAGGGAAGACATGGCTTGGCAGTTCGGGCTGGACTGCTCCCATGAGGCACAGGGTCAGACTGATTTGCATATGGCCATGTCTGAACTGGGGTGGTGGAGTGAGCTAAAGAATGATGATGGATTAAACCCAGATCAGTTGACTGGGGGTGAGTGTTTGATTTGCTCTAACGCTCCGTCCATCATCCCCTTTGGTATCGCTTTGTTCGCCCTAAGTTGGCAGGGTATGCCCAGACGTGGGTCCCTTGCTCACTTTGCCACTGGATTCAAGATAGCCTGGCTGATGAGGGTTTTGAACCCGGTCCCAGGATGCTTGTTTCCGGTCCAGGGAAGACATGGCTTGGCAGTTCGGGCTGGACTGCTCCCATGAGGCACAGGGTCAGACTGATTTGCATATGGCCATGTCTGAACTGGGGTGGTGGAGTGAGCTAAAGAATGATGATGGATTAAACCCAGATCAGTTGACTGGGGGTGAGTGTTTGATTTGCTCTAACGCTCCGTCCATCATCCCCTTTGGTATCGCATAGCTACAAGATACGGCACATTCCTGTCCTTTTCCCCTGCGCTGGTGAACAATGGGTTGCCATGCGTCAACACAGGCACCCTAGCGCCATGGTGCAAGGGTTTCAGCGTTGTTGGGGTGACTGTTTTTGTGCAAATAAAATGTAAACTGATAATCGCTGAGGTTTCTGAATTTTGAAAATACTGAAAAACACTGAAAAAAATCCCACCAGACTTCACAACAAATTGAAACAGAAAACAAGCATGGTCAAATATGGGACGAAACAAGCGCATGAACCATGTAGGCTAGCAATCACAGGGCTTTTGAAAGATAATCAAACTAAATACCTTCCCTCACGTGTTCGGGTTCAATCTGTGCTGACCTGGCTGAATCTGACATCTATCACTAAAGGGCACTGCCACAGATTAAAGAAGAGTGCCACTGGTGCAGATACAATAGGCCACTCTTGCATCAATTCTTGCCAAAGAAGGAGGTGAGGGCATTTAAAGACAGATGAACTGTACGAGTCCCCACAAGAGACACCACTTAAAATTAACTTTCTTTATTGTATTCTATGAACTCCCTCATTTACCAAAAATGGGGAGGAAAATTGTCTGCATCAGAGCAATGTTGTTTCTGGTTGGACAAAGTTCAAACCGCATTACAGCTGTTGCTTGTTCGCCCTTCCTATGCCGCCTTCCAAACAACGGTTTCTGTCTATCCTTGTACGAGAGGGGATTAGAATTTGTCCAAAGTTAGAAACTTGCCTTCTCCAAATAGCTCGTGGTTTATGCAGTTTCTCAATTCTTTGTCCATTTATGGAAAATCCATAAAAAATGCTGGACTGCCAACATGAATGATAACTTAAAACGGACTGGTTTACTTCATGGCCGCATAAGATGCGATACTATTTATACAATTAGGAGCTATTAGTATTGGATAATAGGCAGTATTTTAACTCACACTTGATACTGTGTTACGACACCTGTGTTTTTATTAATACTGTATTTTGTATGTGGGTTTTAAGGAAATTTCGAAATAAAGCATCTTTCAGTTCACTTGCCATGCAGAACGGTTTCCTTTTCTAGAAACTTCATACCAATGTATGTTGAGTGGGTCAGTGCTCCCTGTGTGCAAGGAACCAGCAGCGGGCACCACAGTGCAGGAACACTAGCTATTACTAGACTCGGGCACAGAATTACAGAGAAGTGCACTGTCCCCGCCTGCTCCTCGGGGCACCCTTCATTGGGTTTGCCATGCTTCCTTCTGTAATACCAAAAGATCTGCCTGCTTACTCTGCCCATCTGTCTATGCCGCTCAGTCTATGGTGCGCGTGTGAGAGTATTTCACGCATGCGCACTGACTTGCATGTATTTTACTGTACCCATTTGCCAAAGATGCTCACACTTTCCTGAAATATCCAAGGACTGGAGTTAGAATAGTAAATCTTCCTCTCCTCGAATATTTGTTTTTTTATTGTCTGTGCACCCACCCCTCTAGCTCCATGGGTGGTATAAAAATACAGACACTTCCAAGAGGCATAAACAGATGGGGTAGCTTGAACAGTGGGAGCTCCTTTGGGTTTGAGTATATCATGGCCCCAGAAGGCATCCCAGGCTGCAATATATCAGGCTATTATTGGAAGTCCGTCTGAAGACAAGCGCAAGAAGTGGATATCAAGGTGCACTACCGGTGGCTACCCACTAGAGGGCGCTGCGAAGACCGGAACAACGCAGTATACACAGTGCGATACCACAGACCTACGTATTGCACTGTAGGCCGTGCACTGAGAGTATCCACTCTTTGGCTCTACATATTCTGTGAGGCACATCAATGCTGTGAGAAAACCAGACAGGTTAAAGAGTAAGGAACACAGCAAGCACCCACGAAGTTACAAAATAGATATGGCACAAAACGGCAGCTTTTCACACACAGCAGGCTGAAAAAGCACAGGGTAAAACGGTTATGTTTGAATTCTTACTATAACCAATACTTAATAGGCCTTGCCCCACTGGATTTTGGGAGTAAAGGTGCAGCAACAACAGTGTTTAACACAATGAGAAGGAATTGTTGAAAACCGCAGCTCGGGATACGAAAGGGTGCAGTACCGCAGGCTGTGACTAGAGGTTCCTGCAGAGTCGGTGGATAAGAAAGTACCACAGGCTGTGACTAGAGGTCCCCGTAGAGTCGATGGATAAGAAAGGGTGCAGTACCACAGGCTGTGACTAGAGGTCCCCGTAGAGTCGGTGGATAAGAAAGGGTGCAGTACCACAGGCTGTGACTAGAGGTCCCTGTAGAGCAGGTGGATAAGAAAGGGTGAAGTACCACAGGCTGCGACTAGAGGTCCCTGTAGAGTCGGTGGATGTGAAAGGGTGCAGTACCAAAGGCTGTGCCTAGAGGTCCCTGTACAGATGAGGCAGCACTGGATGAATCTGACATTGTGTAAAGAGCTTTAGCTACAACAGGGAGGCTGGTACTAGATGTGACCGGCAACAGCGTTTGATATTAAATTCTGCAGTACCACTAGCTGCTGCTACAGGTCCCTGTGCAGAGGTCTTCAATCTGTGGGGCGCGACCCCCAGGGGGCCGTGGAGGCATGGGAAGGGGGTCGCGCTCTTCATTTGCTAAAAGAAAACGTCCCAGATGGTCACTGTAGTTAAAATACTTTCCCTGGAGTGTTATTCAGGGACTCTCTCTTGTGCTGGGAAATCGAAGCCAGGCACGCAGCTATACACGCCTTTCTACCAGTGTGCTGCTGGCCTGAAAGAAATGCAAATGTGCAAAACTAGTTAATCTGCAAATGTAAAGGATTTGCAGATTAACTTGTTGTGCACATTTGCATTTCTTTTAGGCCAGCAGCACACTGGCAGAAAGGTGTGTTTAGCTGTCTGCCTGGCTTCGATTTCTCAGCACAGGAGAGTGCTGTTGCAGTTAATTGATCAAATCACTTGAAGCTTTTTGAGTGGTAGTGCACAGAGTTTACTGAGCTGTGAAGTGCTTGCTTTTAATTGTCATTGTATTTACATAGCGCTTACTATCCAAGAGAATGTGTTGAAGGGACAGTTATGTAAAAAAATTGCATTACATAGGGTCTGGATATTACTAAAATCTATGGGTCTCATTTACAATTAAATGGCGTAGCGCAGCTCCGCAAGTATTTTTGCTGCGCTGCCCCATGCTAATTCAAAAGGGCAGGAATGGACTGTATTTATAAGATACAGTGCACTCCTGTCCTTTCAGCCGGCGCACAATTTGGTGCCTAGCGCCAACGCAGGCACCCTTGCACCATGGTGCAAGGGTGTCTGCATTGTTGGCAGGATTGTTTTTGTGCAAGAAGGCACGCTTCCTGCGCAAAAACAACCCATTGGAGGCCTTTTCCTCTTTCTATGTGTGCTACACATAGAAAGAGGAAACAATTGAGGAGAAATAAAGATATTTCTCCTCGTTACGCATTCCCTGGGGCAGCGTACAGTTTTGACGCATCCTCATGTTTACAGATCCTTGTAAATCTGGGAATGTATCAAAACCCATGGGAAAACCCACTGCAACGCCCCTCGAACGCCCCCCTGACGCAGTGTAAAGCAATGCACCGACTTGCGCTGCGTTGCCTTACACCATATTTAGGAGGCCATGAAAAGCCACGCAAAGTGACTTTTCGTGGCCTTGTAGATATGGGTCTGCTCTCTGCGCAACCAGAGCGTCATAAAAAATGACGCACCGGCAGCGCAAGGGGCTTATAAATAAGCCCCTATATTTTGGAAGCAGCCTGTATATTTTGGAAGCACCATTTAATCGTAAAACATTTTGCACATTTTGTAGCGGTCTATCTTATACTGTATGTAATGCAAGTATTAAATAAAGACTCGCATATTTACAGTGCTTTCAGTCACAGGCTGTGACCTCTCAAAGCACTAAAAATACACAAGTCACTATTTTCCACTGCACCAACCATGATTTAATTCTGTGGCTCACTGGTTTCACACAGACCTTTGCAGTGCATTAACTAGTAGGGGTTTCATAATTTATTATAGTGCATTTCCCACTGAGTAACAACTTTTTAAAATGTATTTATTATTCATTGAAGCTGCCCGTTATTTTATATTTAGCTACCTGACAGTGAAAGACCTAAAAAACAAACGCATGTTTTAATTATGATGAATGATGTTCAGCTACCCCCAGTTACATGCAGCTGTAAATGCCAAGCTGTCAGCATCCCATGAAATATAGTATGGTTCTCCTCTAATGCCGTGCAATAAAGTTGCAGCCCATGCATTACAGCTATTATACCAAGGGCCACTGGAATTATGTGATTGT
Organism: Calotriton arnoldi; assembly: GCA_963921515.1. Taxonomy (NCBI): domain Eukaryota; kingdom Metazoa; phylum Chordata; class Amphibia; order Caudata; family Salamandridae; genus Calotriton; species Calotriton arnoldi. The sequence continues at coordinate 1,121,354 of CAWUFW010002613.1, forward strand.
GCGGCAGCAGCGATTTTAGCATAATTATAGATTTGCCACATTTGCCACATAATCCATAATCTGCTGTTTTGAACAAAAAAAAATTTTTATTTACTCAAAAGGTTTAAAAGTTACTAAAAAGCAGCAACAGGTGTTGCCGCTCTGTAGAAGGCCCTCTGTAAAGCTGCACTGGTCCCCTTTTTGTTGCTTGTTGCTATATTCGGATGTTAAACTGGTACTAATGAGGTGCAACCACAGACTGACCGTTTCTTTGGAGAACATTTATGGTTGTCAATGATAAGGACTACCAGGTTCTAGAAATTTTTGTCGGGAGGGGGTCCTTACGCCTAAATTTGTTTGATGGGGGGTTTCGGCATCAAAAAGTTTAAAGACCACTGCTGTAGAGCAACATGAAAATACAGAACATCTGGCAGAATGGCTGTATTTAACTTCTAGAAAAATACATGTATCAAATACTGACAACGAAAAATCACTTTTAAAAACTCTCTGAACCAATAAATGACATTTGAAAAGCCCTCACAAAACCAGCCAAGGGACACGGCCTGAATTTATTATAGTTTAAATATTATAGTTAAATAATGCTTACGGTGGAAGACGGTTCAGCAAATGAATCATTCACTTCGAATTACTACTACTCTAATGTGATACGTGGAGCCAAAATTCAATTTTTGTCAAATCTAATTTAGCCTTCTAAATCTTTTCAATGCAATAAACTACTATTAAAATGGATAGCAGTGACACAATTTATTTACTACTCCTTAAAAAACAATACTGCAGTATTAAGGAGCAAGTAAAAAACAAGCTATTAAAACTCTCTACCTAACTGGAAATGCAGGGTTTTCTAATATTTTGTTTCACGACTTTGTAAAATAAATACATCCTCCAATGAAAACAACCAAAATCACACCGCTCAAATATTTGAGGTTCATTTCTCGTACAAGACGCTCAAACCTGCAATTAGGGGTACAACGGACAGCAATAGAGCTATACCTTTAATTTTCAATAAAGAAATATGAGAATTAAGGAACAACAACCACAGGGATACTTCCCCACTCAGGAGAGGGAGGAGACGCCGGCCTTAACAGGTGAACTCACTACCTCAGGGAGGTAAGATGTAGTGTAGGGCGGCTGAGGGACAGACATTCGGGGACATAGAGTGCCTTAGTTTGTCATGGTGACATCAGGGTACCTGGGGACCCTCCACACAATTATAGTTAAGAAATTGGGATACCAAGAGTTAGACATCATTACAGAATTTAAAGATAAGAGGGTTATGGGATAACATGGGGAGGCACCATTTAGTTCATTATACAGGTGTTTAATGGATTAAAAGCAGGTTACTGTTTGCAGGTTTAGCAGGTGAAGGTACACAGACCAGGCGACAGAGGCGAAGGAGATAGGATTGTGTGGGAGTCGCTGGACAGGTTATCCCTGGGGGCTCCTCCGTGCTCACTGGAATAACCCAAACCAACCAGAACATGACGGTTAACACAATGAGTTTATTGAAAATAGCCACATGGAATATAAGAAGGTTGAATAGTTTTGTTAAAATTTACAGGACAAACACTTACTTGCCAGCCACAGAGAGAAATTAGCGTTTCTGCAGGAAACACACCTGGTAGAAACTAAAGCGACTAAGGTGGCCCAAAAATATGGAAAGGCCAGAGGTTTCCCTATACGTATTCCTTGTTTGTGAGGAAAGTATCTATTTCGGTGGCTCAAGGAGTATCCTATTTTCACAGGCACTCGCAGGCGGGCGTAGAGGGGCGATACATACTAGTCTACGGGAGTGGATGTTGGAATAAGTGGAAATATACCTTTTGAATTCCTACGCCCCAAATACCGACGACAAGATGTATTCCTGGGCACTACTGGACTTACTGCTCCTATGTATCGACTTACCAGTGCCCTGGGCAGGCGATTTTAACTGCATATTAGATGGGCTTACAGAAAGATACCCCCCAGGCTACAAAGTCAGCAAAGACGAGCACCCTGACTGAGGAGATGGACAGACTGTGGTGTATTACTATATAGTTAACCCTCCAACCAACACAAAAATGTAATTCCTGTCACTCAGTGATAATATCATAATGTAGACTGGATGGGATACTGGTCTCGTCCCATATTGGACATCGCATACTCAAATCGCAATACGCCTCCAGATGTCTTTCACACCACGCCTCCTACTGATAGAACAAGAAGCTGGCCAGCAAGGGGATCGACCTAGGCTCTGGAGGCCGGGCCAGAAAGTGCTCTGGGACGAGGCTTCCAGGCTCACATCCAAACAGCACAGGATCATTATTTGAAAAACAACTGGCGAACAACAGACACCAGAGGACGAGAATGGGAGGCCCAAAAAGCAGTGATCAGAGGGGAAAGTATGAGTAAAATGCAAGACACAAAATGGAAACTGCAACGTACATTGACACATCAAGAGGGGGAACTTAGATAACTTCAGCTGTTAGAAGTGTAAGACCCAAAACACTAAGCGGAGGCATTAGACGCACAGAGAAAGGTAGAGGTAACCTGGCAGGCACTAGATAAGTTCATCCGCACTGAATAAGGTTAGATGCTACACAAGGAGAGAGACAAGAAAAAGAGAGAATCGTCCATTAATCATATTAACCTTAAATAGTCCTGATGGCACCTGAGCCATAACACAAACCAGCATTAATGAGACCTTAACTACAGACATAAACTAATACCAGAAGCTGGTGGGTGACAACAGTGAAGGGGGCACAGAAGTTCTGAATAGGGTTAGACTCCCGAAGATATCGGAGGAGCAGTTACAGAATCTGAAAATAGAAATACAGCGAGCAAAGATCTCTGTAGCTTTACGAAGACTACCCAACAAAGATAAAAGCTGGGCCAGACAGATTTCTCAGAAAACTAGAGAGCCCGCACACACCAAGGAGACAGGGTACAGTTTAAACAGTAAAATATAGGGATTCCCCTTAGGAGAAATATACCACGCCACTTTTAAAACCACTCTCATAAAGTTTGTAACATCTTTTTTGCCAAAATGAGCACCAGGAAATACACAAAGATATAATATCACAATGTACAACACAGCATTATTACATATATATTCTTTTTTTTTATATGTATAAACAACTTTAAAAGTTATTTAGGAGCTTGTGCATCGTAAATACCATGCAATGTACCATAAAAACAAACCCATAAAACAAAGATGAAAAAGAAAGAAAGAAAAAGGGAGAGATTAATAAAACACCAAAGTTAGTGCTGCCTATCAAAAAAAACTAGGATGTACCTACGCACAGTATAGGGTGACCAGAGGTCCCGGATTTCCCCGGACAGTCCCGGTTTTAAGAGGATTGTCCCGATACTTTTTTTAGTTTTAGGTAAATGTCCCGTTATTTTTGGGACAAAGGTCAGGTCATTCTGCAAAGCATATATATGCTGCATTTACAGGGGCTTCTGAAGAGTGAAATGTTTTAAGTAATTTATCTGTCTCTGTCAGGCAGCACAGGAGTGGGACGGCTGCCTGCTCCAAGCAGAGACAGAGTGGGGAGGAGGGCACGGGGAGCTCAGGGTGGAGGGGTCCTTATATAGATATATATATATATATATACACACACACACACAATTACAAGCCTAGCGCGCGCGTGTGTGTGTATACAGTTATACAGATACATTACAAGCCTAGTGTGTGTATATGAATGTATGTGTGCATATTTACAATGCTATGCATAAAACGGGGCAGGCCAGATATAAAAGTAAGACTAAAGGCTTTAGTCCTACTTTTATGTCTGGCCTGTCCCAGTTTTTGCTTCTTAAAATCTGGTCACCCTAGACCAGTACCAAAGGCTGTTAACAGGTGGCCCTGTGCGGCTCGGCACAGCACTGGATGTACCTTTGCAAAGTACCACAAGCCATTAACAGGTGGCAGTACCTCCAGCAGGTGAACAATTATCTCTAACACACTGGAAACAGTAATCAATGACACAATCAAACGTTGTAGTTCCATAAACAGGGGCTACAGCCTTGCAAACATACCTACTGAGAGTTAACAGGACACAGACCAGGAAACAGAAGTGAGATCTGATTTGATTTACATTACTTAGTGCTGCTTGTGGAAGATTTTAAGTGATGCAAATTACTAGAAAAGTAGGAGTCTCACCAAAACTGCTTTGTGTAGTGGTGTGCATGCAATAGGTCACAATGTTGTGGAGACAAGAGGTAAGGAACCAGATGTGCTTATAATTTTGTGAAGGACGAAGATTTTTTCTGAGAGTTAATTGCAAAGAACATGAAAACAACATCAGTTTTCTTAGTTATTTCAGATTTTTAAAAAAAATGACAAGCACAGAAATAAAGCCACGTGAAGCTGTGTAAACATTCTGGTGGTGAAAGGTGACACACAATCTGCTTTTCAGGCCCGGACTAACCGGTTTTCCACAGGGCATTTCCCCGGTGGGATGAAGCGACTGGAGGCCAGTTATTAAGGCTAGGGGCAGCTGCTGGCTTCTATGCCCATTTCTCCAGCTTTCCCAGGTAATTACAGCAGGCACAGGGGGGCAAGGCCAGGGCTTTAGTAGAGAGGAAAAGAGTGAGGAGCCAGACACAGATGAGAGAGGAGGAATGGAGCAGGGCTAGTTTGGACATTTTCACCAGGGCAGATTTTGGTTCCTAGTCTGGCCCTGCTGCTTATATCAATTTGGATATTCAGTGTTAAGTTATTAAAATATTAGTGAATTCTCATCCGCCCGGCAAAGATTTTGAAAAAATGCTGTGCCTAGAAGACTGATTTACCCAAACCCTAATATCTTGGAGGTAATGGTGGAATATCTACTGAGATAAGCAGCTTTTTTAAAGGTAACATTGAGTAAAAGAAAAATATCTTAAGGCAAAGTGATATTGAATGACCTCAGTCTGCACCATCTTGGAGCTAATGCGCTCAACAGCAGGATGCCTTAAGAAGGTTTGCAGTTGGTTTGCCTCTTGGAGAAGTTGGTTGGTGCCTTTGTAAGGACTGTAGAAGTCTACAAGGTTAGCAGGCCTTGAGATTTTAAACGTAGGTGTGTATCGCGGATTGATGTTAATGTGCAAAGAAACTGAAGGTGAATTTAAGGAAGTTGCAAAAGCAAGTGGCAGACACCGAGATCACAATTAAAGAGTGTTAGGGGAGGAGATAAGTAACCAAAGAAAATTGGGAACCAAGTGAGAATCAAGTTGCCTGATGGGAGGAAACCTCAAGGCTTCTGAACCATGGGGTGTTGAGGAGTGGATGTTTATATACAGTGAGAATTGATATTGGAACATGTTGATTAGGAGAAGGATGGCAGAGTGCCAGAAGACTCTAAAGTTTCTATATTTGTGGCACGCGAACACAACACAACTTATATTGGGATTTTGAGGAGTGAATAATCTTATTAGTTATTGCGTTTTCTGGGTTGTTCATGTATTTTTTCATTATTTTGTTGTGAGATATGCTGTATTCGATCATGCGAGTATGTGATGGTTCTAGTGTATAGCCACGTATAAAATTGTTAATGAAAGAATCTGAGATTAGGCTGACAGTGTAGTTTAGAAAGGAAGAAAGTTCCACATTTGAGAAGTTATGTTATTAAAGAAAGAAAAAAGAAAAATGACTGCCGCAACAAGATGTCAGACCTTAGGAATGATCAAGAGATCAGCAGGATTGGACTGAAGAGACCTTGAGGGGTCTATCTCAAGAAGAGTGGCTGCAGGAATATATGGCCTGTCCTATGGCTAATGCAAAGACAATTAAAAACTCATCATTACTTGATGCAGTATAAGTCAGCTCAATGATGGGAAGCTAGCTCTCTGCTAGTCTAGCCCTTTATGAGCCTCCCTACAACATTTTGAATTGTTAGAAACTGGGCTAGGGCATAATTTGGAAGGTCTACATACACTGTTGCTGTAGTCTAACTGCGATGACATTGTAGCTTGAGTGACACATTCAGAGAAACCGATTGTGAGGAGGGGATATCCTTTTCAAGGCTTTCAACAATGGAAAATTACGTTCCTGTAACAATGGTTCTGTCTCTTTCTTTTTCCGGTCTTTGTCATCATAGATTGCTCTATAAAATGTTTTATGTCCAAACCCAATGGCAGAAAAAAGAATCTGAAGATGGAGGCGACACACTGGGTTATTTATTTTTCTCTTAACATCACAGACTCCGCCTATAACCGACATCCAAAAAATAAAAGTCAGGAATTCAAACCCAACCACTAGATGGCAGAATAATGCAAATCATGTGAATCTAGAAGATGTACACGCTGCATACTCAACTATACCAAGGCTGTGGTCTACTGTAGACGTTGTGTGGGAAGAGCCCCGGGTAGCAGGCCACCAGGATTCTGACGACAAAGCTGTTAAACAGTTTTGTCGGTAATTAGATTTAGGGAGTTGCGACTAATCCAGTTAGGCAATCTGCAGCGTGGGGTTCTTGAAGGCATGTTTGGGAGGTGTAAACTTCCTAGTACAGATAAGAAACAAGCATTGGCAAAGCCAATAGGTCTCACCTTTATGATACAATTGATAAGCTATTCACTTTGCTACTCTTAGTTTGTAATGCATTGTTAACAAAAGTAAAAGACAATATACTGGAAAAAACACCAACACATATCTTAAGGTAACTCCAAATTGAAAAGTGAATTCAATATTTTCATTCTTTATAAATGACATGGTTTATTATTCAAATTTCATGCAGGAAACTGAACAGACTAGTTGCAGGTAATTAAAAGAACATATCAGTTTAGGAAGTTTCAAAATTTAAAGGAAAGTGCTTGCTATTTACTTTCCCTTGGACTAGAAACTGGAAAAATGCTCCAGCCATTTGGTACTTTGCAGTAGCATGGTGCGAGGATCTATGAGTCTCTGGGAGAAGAGACATCTTTTCAGCCACTCTAAGTACACTTTTTTGCCCCAACAGCAGGTTGAGTGCTTAAGTCCCCCCCCCCCCTTAGTAACATAAATTCTGTCTTTGTGTGCCATGGGCAGCGGTTTCATGCCACATGTAGAAGGCAGAAGATAAAAGAAAAACTAAGATAATTTCTGCTATAACCTGGCAAAATTATAGCTGTTGCTGTGATTTTAAGAATGTGCTGGGAGGATTGGGGAGCAACACGGAGAGGTGGAGCAGGGATGTGTGGGGGCAACCAGCACAAGAGAGAGAGCAGTAAAACAAGCACTTCAATGGGGTGCTCAGATTAAATGAGAAATGTTTTTCCTCTTGTGAGTGCAAGTCATTCAATCAAAGGGATGGTAAAAAACAAGGGGATGCACAAAAACACGTAGAAATGTCCACTTTAAGTATTGGTATTGTACACAAAAAGCCTTCACCAACAGACAGAAGAAACTGTCTCTCTGCGAGACCAAAAAAGGATCACCACCTAGAAGCTATTTTTCTTTAAGAGACTCGTAAACTGGTTCAATGCTGCTAGGATGCTTCTCCAAAGCGGTCTAACTCTTGTCTGAAAAAGCTAATGAACATTACATAGCCACTGGGGAAACTTAACTATAGAGCACAATGAAGTGTTACAGATTACTGAAGCAGAGATACAGCCCTTTCCAATATGTACTGACCATTAAAACACTAAGCATGGGAAATTAGTGACAAAGTACAGGGTATGTGACTGCTGAATGGCAAGCTTCAAATGCAGAGGAAAACAGGATGTGGATGCAAAGAAAAGTGCCTTCTCATCCAATGTACCAAAGATGAAGAAACAAGGAAGGGCTACTTCAGAGATTTCGCAATGAAAATCAGAGGTTTTTAAAAACAAAGTGATGGCCAAAAGATGTTAATCCTACTACACAGCAGAAAGAATTGCACAATGTCTTGGATCGCCTGAGAGGATAAGACGCTCAATTGCTGGAAGAGATACAAGAGTATCAACAAGTGGAAGACACCCAACTGCTGGAAGAGGTACAAGAGGATCAACAAGTGAAAGAGACTCAACTGCCGGAAGAGATACAAGAGAATTAACAAGTGGAAATCACCCATCTGCCAGAAGAGATACAAGAATATCAACAAGTGGATATCAGCCATCTGCCGGAAGAGATACAAAAGTATCAGCAAGTGGACATCACTCAACTGCCGGAAGAGATACAAGAGGATCAACAAGTGGAAGAGACCCAACTGTCAGAAGAGAAACAAGAGGATTAATAGGTGGAAGATATCCAGCTGCTGAAAGAGATACAAGAGGATCAACAAGAGGAAGACCTCCAGCTGCCGGAAGAGATACAAGATCAACAAGTGAAAGACACCCAGCTGCTGGAAGAGATACAAGAGGATCATCCAGTGGAAGACATCCAGCTGCAGGAAGAGCAACAAAAGGATCAAATGGTGAAAGACACCCAGCTGCAGGAAGACATACAAGAAGAGGATTAACAAGTGGAAGACATCTAGCTGCCGGAAAAGCTTCAAGAGGATCAACCGGTGGAAGACCTCCATCTGCTGAAAGAGATACAAGAGGATAAACCAGAGGATGACACCCAGCTGCCAGAAGAGATACATGAGGATGAACCAGTGAAAGACACCAAACTGCCAGAAAAGATACACTCAGCTGCCGAAGTCTACAAGAGGATCAGCCAGTGGCTCCACCGGACATCCTTCACCCGGTATATGAACCTTTAAACTACAGGTAGTTGCTTCTTTCTTTCTATGCAAATAAGATTTCAGGAATAAATGAATGAAATGCTGGGTGCGACACAGGCTTGGCATATATTTAACTTTAGACATACCAACAAAATTGTATTATATTGAGACTATTCTTATATGTTATTTGTGTATTGTTCGATGGTATTTTATTATATTTTCCACAGGTGCCAGACTCTTGCACTTGGGATATCAGAGGGTGCTGCACTGTAATTATTTTTAACACATTATTCCAATAGGATAGATCTGCTTCCTACGGTAGCATTAGGATATACAGAGCAGAGGTGACCCGGACTTACGCATGCTTCAAGATGGATCATGTGCCCCGGCTAACAATCCTCTCTATACTTCCTTGTTCTGGTCCGTGGGCTGCGCTATCACGCTGCCATCCCACTCATGGTGTCCCATGTTTGGTCTTACTGAGGTGTGAGGATTTTCAAATATAAAACATGGGCAATGTAGCTCATCTACCCGTCAACCCTCTGAGGTTAGCTTTTAGCTGATTCTTTCTGTAAACCTGTGAGGCAGGAAGCCCGGGGACCCCGTTCTTACCTGCCTTCATGGACCCACAACGTAAAAACGCTCCCGAAATCGAAGACCGGTCTCCGAGGGCCGGCTTCCGGGAGGCTGAGTTCAGAAGACTAGACACACCCACCTGTCATGTTTCTCTACAGCGAGACCGGGGCCCGAGAACGGAAGCAGGAGGAGCTGACCCCGGAAGCAGTTCTCCACATCCAATGAAAAGGAATCAACATGAAGGAGGAGGGTCGTCGACCGACAGCGGAGTGGAGGCAAGCGGAGCGCAGAACGAGGAGAGAGAGGACAGAGACCGTAGCGGAACAGTCGACAAGGAGACGGACGAGCGGTGGAGCGAGGAGTGGTGGTGTCCACAGGAGGAGGCTGGGGAGCGGCCGCAACTCAGGAGAGTTACGGCGGAGCCGGTGAGTGACCGCGACTCCGGGGAATGCGAGGGAGGGTACGAGGGAGGCGGGAGGATTGTCAAGACGGCGGGCACGGGGTAGAGGAGTAGGAAAACACGACCAGCACTGGAGAAAGATTTTTTTGGGCATTTCCCCTCTGGAGCACTTCTTTGTTTTCCCATCCCCTATTTCTATCACCTTCGTTTGTATAGACACGCATTTGATCTATGAGTGAGATAGAGCACACGTCCCCTGCTTTATGCCAGTTCCGTTACTCTCTATTCAATTTTTTGTGTATAAATTCTTTGGGGTTAATTTCCCCTCGAACGACCAGACAACAACACTCCTGGTGTGGTGATGGGTAGCGCATAATCTCCCCCCCCCCCAGTAGAATGGTAACTGACGGCTTCCTTTTTTCCCTTCTTTATGAGCCTCTGGGGTAACACCAAGGAGACGGAGGAGCCGGGTCGAGCAACATCCAATCCCCGCCAAAGACCGCGAAGACGGACCAAGGAGAGGAGGGAGCAGGAACGCCTTCAATACCTTCGAATATCCCACTGGTGGATAATAAAAAACGTGCTTTTGGAAAATACATTCAGCCTCCACGTCTGTTTATCCGGCCCGCACTCCCACAGGTGGTGTCAGAAGTGGGATCCGTCGGGGACATGGAGGTTGCCCTCGCCAAAATGGCGGAAAACCAGGAACACCTGGGAAAAGTAATGGAACGCTTCCTGACTGTGGTTGAAGAAGACCAGGGCAAGTTGCAGCAAGTACTCAGGGGACAGAGCCAGTCGCATGGGGCTGCTATGGATAAGATTACTGAGGCCCTTGGACATCAGAGGGGGCCTACTACTCTTCCCTCAGTAGTCCTACAACGGTATGTTAGCGGCGAAGACCCGGACTATTTTTTTAATAATTTCGAGCGAATGGCCACCGCGGCCTCCTGGCCAGCGGACAAATGGGGACAGTACCTGGGTCTCCTTCTGTCAGGTGACCTACAGGCAGCCTACCAAGCTGCAACAGCACAAGGAGTGGTCCCCTATGCCGACATCAAGCAATGCATCATGGAGTGGTTGGGAGTGGATGACAAGACATACAGGATGAAGCTACGTCAAATAAAAGAGGGATCCCAAGAGACACCACGAGCCCTGTACTTCCGGGTAAAGGACATGGCCGACTGCTGGCTAAAGCCTGCCACTACCGACAAGGATGGGATCATGGCCAAAATATACCTAGAACAATACCTATCCTCCCTTCATCCACCTATTCAGAGGTGGGTCCGACAACAGGCCCATCTCACTCTGGAAACGGCAGTAGAAATAGCCAGTGCTTACAGCAGAGCCCAAGAAATCCAAAAGGGGCGGGAAGATCCACCCGGGAGATCCGGGGGTCCGGGAGTACATCGACCACCCCGTCCTCCCCTCATGAAGAAACCCGAACCTGTCACCATCATCCCCGGAACCCCGGTGTTCCGACCCCCTCCTATCGGACCTCAATGCTTTCATTGTGGAGGGATGGGACACATCACCAGGTTCTGTCCCCAAAAGGAAGAGCCGATGGAGATAGGGATGGCCCGAAGCTACTACTGTTCTCCCTCCGAAAAACCCCACCTCCCTACCGCTGTAGAGTGACCGTGAACGGACAGCCTGTTACGGCATTGGCAGACACAGGATGCCTTCAAAGTGTAGTCAGACCCCAGGACCTGGAACAGGGGATCGGTCCTATCGACGGGACCGTGGCCATACGCTGTGTCCACGGTGATACGAAGCCATATCCCACTACGCGAGTCCAAATACAACACCAGCACGACCCTGGGACATCTCTAAAGGTGGGACTCATACCCCGTTTGCCTGAACAAGTCATCCTTGGGAATGACTACCCAAACTTATCACAACTGTTAAGGAGCACCTCAACGAAGGAAGAAGAATGGTGGAACACAGCGCCCTTTGCCAAGGAAGAGGACCAGGACTGGCCACCCACGAAAACCCGAAAAAGCCGAAAACAAAGGAGGGCGGAAAAAGGGAAAAACCCAACCGTTTTGCCTGTTCTTCCGGATGAAAATCCCTGGGAAACCGACAGAAGCTTTCACGCCACTCAAAGGGAGGACCCCGTCCTACGAGAAGCCTGGGCTAAAGCACTAGCGAATGAAGATCCCCTCCATGTAGGTCCCTATTTCTTTATTAAAAATGGGTTGTTGTATAGGAAAGGGAGTCCCACCCAAAAACCCCAATTGTTGGTCCCGATGCCGTTTCGGGAAAAGGTTTTATATCTAGCCCACAGTCACCTCTTAGGGGGACACTTTGGGAATGAAAAAACAGAGAAGCAGATCACAGAACGGTTTTACTGGCCTGGCATATACCAACAAGTAAAAAAATACTGTTGAGAATGTCCTATATGCCAGAAAAACAGCCGATACCGTCCTCCCCGTGCACCCCTCCAACCACTCCCCATCATTGGCGAACCCTTCTGTAGAGTAGGGATGGACATTATAGGCCCTTTGTTACCTTCCCGAAGCGGGTGTCATTACGTTCTTGTTATTGTCGATTATGCCACCCGTTTCCCGGAAGCTATGCCCTTACGGCATCCGGACGCCACTAACATTGCCAAAACCATGGTGACGGTCTTTTCACGGGTAGGGTTCCCAAAGGAGATCTTAACAGATCAGGGGACCCCATTCGTGTCCCGAATAATGAAACAGGTATGTGCCCAGTTAGGGATCAAACAGATACGGACCGCGGCATACCATCCTCAAACCGATGGATTAGTCGAGCGGTATAATGCCACCATTAAAACCACCCTCAAGAAACTCCTGGCCCTAGAGTCCAGAAAATGGGAGGACATGTTACCTTTGGCGTTATTCGCTATTCGGTGCAAAGAACAAAAAAGCACTGGTTATTCCCCATTCAAACTGTTATATGGCCATCAGCCACGTACATTGTTGGAAATGGCTCAAGAGAAATGGGAAACAGAACCAAATGATTCAAAACCACTGGTCGATTACGTATCTAATCTAAGAACGCATCTGAGGCAAATCAGGACTATAGTCCGGATTAACCTGGAAGAAGCACAGACAGCCCAAAAGGGGCAGTACGATAAAAAAACAAAAGAAAGGTCCTTCAGTGTAGGTGATTCCGTGTTACTAATGATGGCTTCCTCTGATCACAAGTTACTGGGGCAGTGGCAGGGACCTTATGCAATGATCGAGAAAGTGACACCTGTGACCTACCGTATCGAAACGGACGCGGCTAGGGGTACCTCCCAGATCTATCACATAAATTTGTTGAAGAAATGGGAGGGGCCTTTACCGGCGCTCGTGTGCAGAACGGAATCACCAACTCCCTTGTTCGATCAGTGTATAGACCCTGTTCTTCCTTCTGATTTGAGACATGAGTTGACGGATGTCCTAATTCCCCTCCAGGATAACTTTTCCTCCTCTCCGGGCAGAACCTCCCTGTTGGAGCACGCCATTAAAACCCCTCCCGGGAAACGTGTGCATCTTAGGCCATTTCGTATACCCGAGGCCTGCCGTCATACCATTAGAGAAGAAGTACAGCAGATTTTGCGGATGGATATAATCGAACCGTCTGTAAGTGAATGGAACTCACCTATTGTTCTGGTACCGAAGCCGGATGGCTCGGTCCGCTTCTGTATCGATTTTAGAGAAGTAAATAAAATATCTGAATTCGACACCTATCCCCTTCCTCGGGTTGACGAAATGGTCGAGAGAATAGGCAGAGCAAAGTATATCAGTACCCTTGATCTATGTAAAGGGTACTGGCAGATCCCATTGCGAAAACCAGATAGAGAAAAGACCGCGTTTTCCACTCCCGATGGGTTATATCAATTTAAGGTGCTGCCCTTTGGGTTACACGGGGCCCCGGCCACCTTTCAAAGAGCCATGAATGTGATACTGCGACCCCACGAAAGCTATGCCGGGGCATACATTGACGATATTATTTACAGTGACACCTGGGAACAACACATGACACATCTGTCCCAAGTGATACAGGCTTTAGGACGACATGGCCTCAAGATAAATCCTGCCAAAAGTCACCTGGCAGCTCAGACGGTCCGATACCTTGGATATCTGTTAGGAGAAGGGGTTATAAGACCCCAAAGTACCAAACTGACAGCCATCTCCCAGATCCCCGTAACACGGACAAAAAAAGGACCTCCGAGCTTTCCTAGGTTTACTCGGTTATTACCGTCGCTTTATCCCCAGTTTTTCACACCTGGCAGCCCCCCTTACGAACCTACTCCAGAAAACCGTTAACACCGAGACTCTGTTAAAACATCCTTCTCCCGACATCCTACAAGCCTTTGAGACCCTGAAAACATCCCTTACGTCCGATACTGTCTTAGTCAGTCCCGATTACTCCCGTCTATTCATCCTCCAGACCGATGCTTCAGAGCAGGGGCTTGGGGCAGTACTGTCACAGATAACAGATCAGGGGGAGGAGAAGCCCATACTGTACATCAGTCGGAAACTGTTCCCACGAGAGCTAAACTATGCGGTATTAGAGAAAGAAGCCCTTGCAATTAAGTGGCCCATAGACACCCTACGGTATTATCTTGAGGGGAGAGAGTTCACCTTGTATACGGACCATGCACCCTTAGAGTGGCTAGCACGGAACAGGGGCAACAACGAAAGAGTTTTAAGATGGTTCCTGTCCTTACAGCCATACCGGTTCCATACAAAACACCGAAAGGGAACGGAGCAAGGGAATGTGGACCATCTGTCTAGGTTTCCCCAAGAACGAAACCCTAGTAGAAGGACAGCAAGGGAAAGGGGATGTGAGGCAGGAAGCCCGGGGACCCCCGGGGACCCCGTTCTTACGTGCCTTCATGGACCCACAACGTAAAAACTCTCCCGAAATCGAAGACCGGTCTCCGAGGGCCGGCTTCCGGGAGGCTGGGTTCAGAAGACTAGACACACCCACCTGTCATGTTTCTCTACAGCGAGTCCGGGGCCCAAGAACGGAAGCAGGAGGAGCTGACCCCGGAAGCAGTTCTCCACATCCAATGAAAAGGAATCAACATGAAGGAGGAGGGTCGTCGACCGACAGCGGAGTGGAGGCAAGCGGAGCGCAGAACGAGGAGAGAGAGGACAGAGACCGTAGCGGAACAGTCGACAAGGAGACGGACGAGCGGTGGGGCGAGGAGTGGTGGTGTCCACCGGAGGAGGCTGGGGAGCGGCCGCAACTCAGGAGAGTTGAGGCGGAGCCGGTGAGTGACCGCGACTCCGGGGAATGCAAGGGAGGGTACGAGGGAGGCGGGAGGATTGTCAAGACGGCGGGCATGGGGTAGAGGAGTAGGAAAACACAACCAGCACTGGAGAAAGATTTTTTGGGGCATTTCCCCTCTGGAGCACTTCTTTGTTTTCCCATCCCCTATTTCTATCACCTTCGTTTGTATAGACACGCATTTGATCTCTGAGTGAGATAGAGCACACGTCCCCTGCTTTATGCCAGTTACGTTACTCTCTATTCAATTTTTTGTGTATAAATTCTTTGGGGTTAATTTCCCCTCGAACGACCAGACAACAACACTCCTGGTGTGGTGATGGGTAGCGCATAATCTCCCCCCCGCCCCTCAGTAGGACGGTAACTGACGGCTTCCTTTTTTCCCTTCTTTATGAGCCTCCGGGGTAACACCAAGGAGACGGAGGAGCCGGGTCGAGCAACATCCAATCCCCACCCAAGAACCGCGAAGACGGACCAAGGAGAGGAGGGAGGAGGAACGCCTTCAGTACCTTCGAATATCCCACTGGTGGATAATAAAAAACGTGCTTTTGGAAAATACATTCAGCCTCCGCGTCTGTTTATCCGGCCTGCACTCCCAAAAAACCCATACTTCCTCCTTGGTCTACAGGGTCCTTTCCTGATATCTGCAGCTGATGCAATGCTAGGCCTCCTCTCCATCACATCACGGAGTGCTCTCTGAGCAAACCAGCATACTATATATACCCACAGGGATGCTCTATTCTTACGCTCACTTGTACCTGTGTCGTTAAACTGCATCACTTACAAAAAGGATGATGGGTTAATGTATACATCTGTCTTCAAAAAAAAAGTTACTGACAACCATCTACACACTGTATGTAGGAACATTTTAAAAAAGAGTTACAATAACTGGGTATGGTAGAGAGAGTGATGGCATAATGCATGGTAGCTAACAATACTATTGTACATCAAGTGACAAGGGCGAGCCATGGCTGGAGGAGTACAGGGTTACTTAAACTTGGTATGATGATGCTAAAAAGTTCTTGAACTGAACACAATGATTTTTTAGGATTTACTTTTAATGTTGAGGGGTACTACGTTTAGGGCAGTGGAGGACAAAAAAGTTTTTGGGACAGCCAAAGCACCAAGGGACTTTGAAGAAGTAAGATGATGTTGTATTACTGAGCAGAGAGTATGGCAGATGGTGAAGAGAGTGAGGACTATGTCTGTAATGTGGCAAAGCCATATGTAGATTTGAATGAGGACAGCAATTGTAGAGGGGTCTGTTTTGCCCTGAGAAAATCATGAGCTTCGTGTCTGTCAAAGTACATAGGAGTGCAGGGTAAGGGAAAGTGAAACAGTGCAATAGAGTAAACCTAGCAAACTTGGATGCTTTCTTAGGGATAGGCCAAAGTATTGAGAGGCACTTGAGGGGTTCTTTGGAGTAGTCAAGATTTCTGTATTAGGTACCACTTATTAAGGAAGTAAGGCTGTGGAGGTGAGTACTGATACTGCAGCTGTTTTGAAGGTAGCAGTAGCAGAGGTTATCTAAGAGAAAAGGGGCATGCTGCTTTTGAGTTTCCCTCCAGATTGAAGGCAGGGTGAAGAAAGTATGACATCTACGGAAGAGGAGATGGAAAGAGGATGCTGTTACCAGACGTCACTGCGGAAATGTAGAGCATTTTGATTTTGGATGTGGTCGTACATTAATCAGTGCAGAGACAATTTGTGGAAATGCTGCGCAAGGGATGGGGAGTAGAAGAACATTTGGGTGACAATCATTAATAGGTGATAGGAAAAGGGTGGGGGCGTGGCTTGACGCCGATGTGAGGGGAAGCGGACCTCGGAGCTCCGTCCGTGGCTTCCCCCCACGCGTAATGATCCTGCATCCCTGAGGTGACCCCCTACCTGCATAACCGTGTCCGGAAGTGCTGATGCCCTTGCTGGTGCGGGGTGAGGAGGAGAAGCGCCACTATAGGGGCAAAAACCGCCGAAGTTTCTCCCGGGAGCGGCCGGCTCCGAGGCTCCTAAGATGGCGGCTGCCCCATTCCGAGGCGGACGCCTCTGATCGCGTCGGCGGCGGTGGAGCCCCGTGGGTGCGAATGGGCGCTGACACTCCTGGACCCCCGAAACTGTGTCTGCTGGTACGCGCCGTGAGGCGGAGGTGAATCGGCGCCCCCCATTGCTGTTGACGGGCGCTTTTAAGATGGTGGCGGCGGGCCCGGTGGGCGAGCCCTGAGGCGAGCGGAGGTGGTGTGCGCTCCGTGGCGGAGCTCCTGCGGCACCCTGTTTGTGGACGCTCCTCTGGCCCTGAATTTGGTGCAGCGGTCTGGGGACACAATTGCTGAAGGCTGCGGCGGCGGGTGAGTCCACAATTGAAAAGGCGGCCTGCCTGCAGCGGCGCACCTGGAGAGACGAGGCAGGGGCTGGTGCTTGCCCGCGACGCTCTGGAGGCGCCCACGAGACCCCGCAGCCACTGGAGGTGAGCACCGCGGCGCGCTACTATAGCGGAGTGGATACTGACTCCTGGGGACCCTGCGCCCTGCCGACAGTGGAGCCCGGGCGCCCGACGCGGCGAGGTGGTAGGTGGCAGCGCGAGGCTTGGGACCCCACTGGCGGCTGACTGCGATGTGACCGCCGCAGGCTCGAGAAGACTGGCAGCTACGCGAGGGGCCCGTTCCTCCTTGATCGGGGTGTGCAGCCCACCTGGGACTACTTCTTGCGGCCTTGCCGCCTGGCCCTCCAGAGATACCCTGATGTGCTGATCTGGCCTGGGCGCCGCGGGGGCCCCAGCCTCGGAGGCCTATTGCAGGACTGAGAGGTTGCTGACCATTGTTTGCCCCCCGGAGGACCGTGACGCTGGGGGGGCCCTGTGGCGGTTGCTGGCGCTTGGAACTCTGTGCGCCCTCGGTGGCGGGGGTGTGGACGGAGAGTGGTCCTTCCTTCCTCCTGTGCGGCTGACTACTTGGGGCGGAGGGGGACCCCTTGACGGGTGACAGTGGTGCTGACTTCACCCGAGCTCGCGCTGGACAAGATGGGAAGAACCTCGCGGAGGAAGGGGTTTGAAGTTTTACGTGTTGAAGAAACGGATCATCACACAGATGAGGACGAGGATCTATCGGAGAGACGAACGCAGTCTGCCCCTGGAGATCCCACGCTGGCCGATATCATGCAGGCCATCACCTCCTCAAGGGAGGTGCTGGAGGCAAAAATAGACTCCATCGGAGCCGACCTCTCCTTGCTGAAAGATGACCACCGCAAGCTTAAAGAGAGAGTTACCATCACTGAGAAAAAGATGGCGGAAGTCCCAGAGGCGGTCGCCACACTGCAGCGCAAACTGCAGGCGGTGGAAGCAAAGGTCAAGGTACTGGAGCTGCGGGCGGAGGACAGCGAGGGGCGCTCGCGACGAAACAACCTGCGTATAGTGGGGGTCCCGGAACGTGAGGAGGGAGCTGACGCCGTGCAGTTTCTGGAGAATTGGCTTCGGACAACAGTGGCCCCCGAGGGCCTATCCCCTTTCTATGCACTTGAGCGCGCCCACAGAGTCCCGGCCCAGCCGACGAAGCCTGGTGCTCCTCCCTGCCCGATGGTGGTGAGGCTGCTACATTATCGAGACCGGGACCATATATTGAAGTGGGCACGTGAGAAGCAGAACTTGCAGATCGGAAACAGCCGCGTGATGATATTTCCGGACTTCACTAGGGAGGTCCAACGCCAGAGAGCCTCTTACACGTCTGTTAAGCGGAAACTTCGTCAGCTGCAGCTACCATATGCCATGTTGTTCCCGGCGCGTCTCAGGGTGACTGACGGCTCCAGATCGCTCTTTTTCACCACCCCGGCAGCCGCTTGGGCATGGCTGGAGACCCGACCAGCGCCTGGAAGCCGTGTGCCATCGCCGGGCTCTTCTCGACGGGCCCCGAGCCCTTCTTCACCCCCTCTGAGGGCCCCCTCTCCGAAGGGGCGCCGGCTGGAACGAGATCGAGCTGTCCGGGCGGTGGCGGACATCAGTCAGGGAGAAGCAAGCCCGCCCGGAACCGCCGGCAGCCATGCAACGGGAGGGTCGGGGAGCTCGCGGGCGAGCAGCGAACACGGGGATTTGGAGACTGGGCTCCCAGACATCACCCCGCAAACTGCGGATGGCATACTTTGATGCCCGCCCACCAGGTTGTATGAAAAGCCAGAACTGACAAACGGGGATCTCAAGGTTTAAATATGATTGCTAGCTGTGATCAGCACATGAAGGAGGACACAAATGGACACTGGGGAAGATCCTGGGGCTCCCACCAAACCTAAGTGAGTGGGGGGGGGGGGCTTGGAGGAGATCTGGGTCCATCTGAGTTAGCTCACGCCCTGATACTTGTTAGAACTTACTGTTATCGAACGCTAGTTTGGATGGGGCCTCGTTTGGGTGAACCTGTCCTGGGGAGGGGGAGTTGGGGAGATATCGTTGTTCTGGGGTTTGTGTTGGGTACCAGGCATGTCGCTACAGGGGGATTTTCACATCCAGGCAGAATACGGCTTGCACGATGGGAACTGCTGTAGGTATTAAGTGTATATCCTGGAACGTTAGGGGAATGCACACTATGTCCCGGCGCCACAAAATACACTCATACTTAGGAGGGGGGTGCAAATCGCCCTCTTACAAGAAACTCATCTGTCGCAAACAGAAGGAGCGGCCCTGCAGAAGCGCTGAAGGGGGCGGGTGTTCTATACTGGGTACTCAGCTTTTGCCAGGGGGGCTCTGATTTGGGTGCGGGCGGGGGTCCCCTTCCAATGTGTCAGACAAATCATAGACCCGGAGGGTAGATTCGTAGTGGTCCTGGGGAGATTAGACGGACGTGACATTGCCCTAGGGAGCATATATGCCCCTAACGTGGATCAACCTGCGTTCCTGGCGCATCTCTCCCAAACACTTGCTCTGGTACTAACGGGTTCAGTGCTGTTAGGAGGGGACTTTAACAGCGTCACTGACGTCCACTTGGATAGATCCCACCCACCACTCCCTGATGCCCCCACACATAGAATTGCTGAGGCTAGAAGGGACTGGCAGCGCCACTGGGGACTGACAGACACATGGAGGGCTCAACATCCGGGGGTAAGGGATTACTCTTACTTCTCTGCCCTACATGAATTACATGTCCGCTTGGACTCGATTCTCTGCTCACCAGATGTTCATGGTGGCATTAGGCTAAGTGAATACTTGACTAGGACGATTTCCGACCACAATCCCCTGCTGGTGTCCCTAGATTGGGTGAGGGCTTGCACTAAAATCCCTAGTTGGCGCCTACGACCGGAGGCACTGGAGGTCCCGGTCTTTAGAGCTACGATTGGGGATGCCATTGACGATTACTTCATCACTAACGCCGGTACCACGGCAAGCCCACTCATTGAATGGGATGCTTTTAAGACTGTCATTCGGGGCCGGTGCATTGGCGAAGTAGTGGGGGTGCGAAGGGTTCTCCTGCGTGATGTGCAGAATGCGGAACTGCGGCTCAGGGAAGTGGAAAAAGAACGGCCGGAAAGAGTAGATAAACAGCCGGACCTCCTTGCAGTCAGGGAAGCTTTTGCGGCGCAAGTGGAACAACTACGATGCTTTGACTATAGAGCTTATACCACTCGGGCCCATGCGGAGGGGGACAAGGCTGGAGCATTGCTAGCCTGGCTGGCTAATCCAGCGCGTAGGGGGGGGGACGATACTGGAATTACGAGGGCGTGATGATGGGGTCTATTATAGCCAGCAGGATATTAATCTCCAGTTTTTGGAATATTACACAGAATTATACCGGAGTTAACTCGACCCAGCAGTACTGGATGAGGAACGCTTCTTAGACGAGGTGGAGTTCCCCCGGCTCGACGCAGAATCTGCTACGGCCCTGGGCAGCCCTGTTGCCCTAGGGGAAGTACGAGGTGACATCAAACGTATGGCCCAGAATAAGACCCCGGGGACGGACGGGCTCCCGGTCGAGTTTTACTCGACGTATGTAGACGTTCTGGCCCCCCACTTGGTCACACTATACAATAGAGCGCGCCGTGAAGGGCAGTTGCCGTCCACTACGAGAGAGGCGGTAATTATCCCGCTTCTGAAGCCAGGAAAACCAGCATGGGACCGCACTGCGTATAGGCCTCTGGCTATGCTCAACTTGGACTATAAAATATTGAGCAGTGTGTTGGCGTCTCGCCTATTGGCCCACATGCCCACACTGGTACATGGAGACCAGGCGGGATTTATTCCAGCACGGAACACGGCAATGAACATACGCAGGCTCATGCATGTTTTGAATGCGACTACCTACAACAAGGAGGAAGCATGTATACTGTCCATCGACCTAGAGAAGGCCTTTGACAGTCTTGAGTGGCCGTATCTCTTTAGAGTCCTGAGAGCGTTCGGTTTGGACGAGGGGTTCGTAGCTTGGACGGCACTATTATATAAGAATTCCACTGCTAGGGTCAAGACGGGAGGCATAATTTCGGATGCATGCCTGGTGGGCAGGGGGACGAGACAGGGGTGCCCGTTGCCTCCCCTCTTGTTTGCACTGGCGGTGGAGCCTTTGGCAGTCCACGCTAGATTAGGAGGTTCATATCAGGGACTAGAAGCGCTGGGGCAGCCCCAATACATCGCCCTGTATGCGGACGACCTCTTGATGTTCCTGACTAACGCTGGAGATGCTTTGAGGGGAGCTAAGGCTTTACTGGGTAGATTGGGCAGAGTTTCGGGCCTAAAGGTTAATTGGGCTAAGTCGTGCCTTTTCCCGGCCGTCGTGGAAAGAGCTGGACCGCTGACGACGGAGGAGGTGCGATGGGAAGACAGGTGTCTGACTTATCTAGGGGTAAAAATCTACCATGACCCTAATGACTTACTGGAGGGTAATGTGGGGAGAGCAATGCGGAGTGCCAAAGGCAACTTTGAATTCTGGGGCTCCCTCCCATTGTCACTGGCAGGTAGGGTGGCCTTATTAAAAATGGTCACGCTGCCTCGATTGCTTTATTATTTTGGTTCCCTCCCAATATGGATCCCGCGTAGGCTTTTCGCCTATTTTAATACCCTGATCACGGGATGCCTATGGGGCTCTGGTCGGAGAAGAGTGGCGCTGTCCACTATGATGCGCCCTAGGGCAGAAGGGGAGCTGGCGGTCCCGGATTTCGAGGCCTACTACCATGCGGCACAATTGCAGTGGTTCACGAAGTGGATGGCGGGTCGCCTTCGGAATCCGGAACTCCCCGGAGGCTCGGACCCGAGCTTGCAGCACCTTTCCAAGGTGTTCTTGCATCTCCCCCTGAGAGAGGGAGCGAACCCTTCAGACTTGCGGGTGATGCGCCGCTGTTGGAACAGGTCCCTGGGACGGGCACGGCTACGCTCCCCGTATGCGCCGGAGATCCCGCTGACAATCTGCGAGTCCCTCCCCCACGGAGGGGACTGGCAGCGGCTGAGGGATTGGGAAGAGGTGGGGATATCCACTATTGGAAACCTATTTGAGGACAATACCCTGCTCCCTTTTAATGACTTGATAGAGCGCTTTGACCTTCCGAGGGGGGATTTTCTCCTCCACGCGGCTTTGACGGCGGCCATCCGGAAACATTGGCGGGAGGGCTTGGCGGAGCCGACGACTTCCCTGCCGGGGCAATACATAGTAATGGCTGCGGGGACGTTTAAGACGGTCACTTGCCTCTATAGGCGCATCACGCGGGAGACACGGAGCCCCCTGACGGCCTTGCGCCTGAAATGGGAGGCTGACCTGGGGGAGGACATAGCAGAGAAGCCATGGGAGGAGCTGGTTGAACGCGCTTGGAAGTGCACCAGAAACGCGCGCTTTCAGCTGATCCAGTTCTTCGTCCTTCATAGAGCGTATCTGACCCCAGGCAAGATTACTGAATACTTCTGGACCCGGTCTACTTGCCCGAGGTGTGGCCTGGAGGCTGCAGGGTTCCTGCATATGTTCTGGGACTGCCCGACATTAGGGGGCTACTGGCGGGAGGTGACCTCCAGCCTAACAGAGGTGACGGAGCGGGAAGTAGCGAGGACACCGGGGTGCTGTCTACTACATTGGTTCCCCCACACTTCCCGAAATAAGGATACCAGCAAGTTCATAGACCTGGGGTTGGTACTGGCTAAAAGAGAAATCACAAAAAATTGGAAAGCGAAGAATGCACCCACAGTGACCAGATGGCTGAGGGAGTTTATAAGGTGGGCGGACTGCGAAGGGACCCTACGCCTGGCAATGGCCAATCGCAGTGGGAGCAACAAAACCGTGGACGGGGCGAGGGCCTGGGTGGCACTTGTAGACATACTGAAGCAACCAAGAGATGATGATGATGCACCCCCCGCCAGCGCGGACCAGGGGACTGGGGAGTGAGATCCTGCCCTGTGACCTGGCCCGGCCCAGTCCCAGGGACCCATGCCGACCCAGAGGAGCATGAGGGTGATGGGTAACTCAGCAATGGCATTTTTCCCATTGGGGTCAGCAAGTCAAGCACCGTGTAGCACTGCCCAGAATTCTTACACATGGACGGGGATACTCAAGCGACATGCCTGGGGGGAGGGGTGTCGCGGGGGATAGGGGGTTGGAAGGGGGTGGGGAGTTTTTGTTATTTTGAGGGGTTTTGATAGGGGGTAACTGGGAGAGTGAATCACTATGAGACCGCTCATCAAGTAACTGCAGAACTGTGCTGTAGGGTGTTGGGATAGCAGCCCGCCTGCGTCGCTCTGTTCTGCCCCCATATGGAGCAGATGTTTTACCACTTTGCGGATGTAATGCTGGGGTTATGCTAGTACCATTTAATGGGGTGTGACCACTGCAGGTTTATTTGAATGATCGTGATTGCATTGCTAACGCACAATTGCTAACGCACAATTGCTAGGACAAAACCCAATAAAGTTTGTTTAAAAAAAAAAAAAAAAAATAGGTGATAGGAAAAGCCAAATGAGAACATTATGTCACACAGTGAGGTATAGGTGCCGCAGAGCAAAGGGCCCCGAATCAGAGCTACCGGCACAGCGAAGTAAGCAATTAGGCAGAGCACCCCGACATAGTGAATGACCGTTCAGTGAACTCAGCAGCCCATGATTCCTAATTATGACATGTTTGGTAGGAGTGTGACCTGGACAACATGTTGATGGCACTACATGGGTCTAAAGGAATGAGGATGGAGGACAACTGATTGCAGTAGGCAGCCGAACTTCGGTTTTCCACTATCATAAGCAGAGTCGGACTGACCCAGCAGTATTCGAAGGATTGGTCTCACAGATCAGTATTTGGGCTGTATTTGGGCTGTTTGAGGGCCAGTTTTATGGTCTGATGTGCTGGTTTTTACTGTCGATTCCCCTGATAATTAAAACTAACATTGTCTGCAGCAAGCTCAAATCCATGCAGTCTTCCATACCTTGCAAAACTGACCCAACTTGCAAACACTGGACACTTTTTTAGGGATCTACTTCATCCTACATCATACTACATCCCTTATTTTATTAGATCTTCCGGCGGTCTTCGATACTGTGCACCACTCTATTCTGGTTGACAGGTTAGCAGGTTTCGGAGTGCAGGGATCAGCACTTCACCTGCTGAAATCTTTTTTAGAAGATAGATCACAATTTGTGGTGATGGATCCTTTTAAATCTAACCCTTTTTTGCTCCCGTGTGGAGTTCCACGGGGTTCTTCAATAAGTCCCACCCTTTTTAATGTCTATATTGCAGCCCTGGCCCTAATCATAAAATCTTTTGGCTTTGCCATAACCTCCTATGCCGACGATACTCAAATCGTTGTAGCAGTCACGAAACAACCATCTGCCATTAGCAAACAGTTTAGTGAATGTATGTCAGCTTTAAGCTTATGGATGAGTTTGAACAGTTTGAAATTGAATTCCAATAAAACGGAGGTGGTTCTCTTCGGCAATGGCCCTTCTTTCTGGTCTCCGGAGGGGTGGCCAACGGATTTAGGTGATCTTCCGAAACCAGTTGAAAAGGCCAAAAACCTTGGGGTCATTGTTGATAATAGGCTTACCTTTGCTAAACAGATTAACGCCCTTACCTCGTTTTCCTTTTTGATTTTAACAAAAATGAAAAACATTTGACCTTTTATTCAAGGAAATTATCTAAAACTTGTCATATCAGCTTTGATATTGGCCAGATTAGACTACTGTAATGGCCAATATCTTAACATGCAGGGCCAATATCTGCGTAAACTTCGGGTTTTGCAGAATTCAGTTGCGAGAGTTCTTACTCGTACGCCAAAAAATGTCTTGGTCAGGAATACTATCAAACAGTTACACTGGCGCCAGTTAGGGAGAGGATTCAATTCAAAGCCTTAACGCTTTGCGTACAAGGTGTTGCATAATATAGGTCCTCGGGTTTTAGCTCAGTACTTTAGATGGTACTCGCCCAGTAGGGCACTTAGATCCTCTAATTCTAGAAGTCTGAAGGTACCTAGATTAAAAAAATCAAGTTTGGGTGACAGAAGTTTTTATCTGGGTACCATCACCATTTGGAACAAACTGCCGTTGTCCATTGCCTCAGCCTAGTCTCTTCTGGAATTTAGATGAGAGTCGAAAACTTGGCTCTTTAGCAGATCTGACTACTGGTAATGTTTCCTGATTTTTCCGAGTCCGATTAATGGGTTGGCGCAAGGACACCGTTTGGTAACAGTGCGCTCAACAAATCTCTTTAATATTAACATTAATGTGGGCAACTTTTATTGTCTTTCTTTATTTGGCAAATAAAATGCCATTAAAGTACAATAAAACAATATCCATAATAAAATAAAATTCCAGTTCATTTTTTTTGGGGTGGGGAGTTTAACATGTATATAAAAAAAACTAGATGATTCAATCATTACATTTTTTTGCATGTTAAATCAGTTAGCCATAGACAGGGTGCCAGAAAAAACCTGAACCCAGCAAATGCCTTTTGTAACTTATTAAAAGCGGTTTCAAATCGGCTCAAGATATTCTGCAAGCCCATAGGGAATTTTGAGATTAAAAGAGTATCGTCTGTGAACCTCAAGGCCGGAGCCTTGATGTTCGCCAATCTGTGTGCATCTCCGTCACAATCGTCCAGGGAAGTTATAAGATCATTCATGTATAAAGAAAACAGGGGGGGGGGGGGGTGCAGCACGCATCCCTGCCTTACCCTGCGGTCTACAGAGAGTGGGGTTGTTAAATTACCTGCTGGTCCACACCGAACTTGGGCATAGTTGCTCAAGTGGAGCCTAATTAAGACAGCCAATAATTCCGATGGGACACCCATGACAGACAAAACTCACCAAAGGTTGTATATCAGGCCCGTGTCAAAGGCGGCCCCTAAGTCAACAAAAACAATATACAAACTACCACCATCCAAGACCACAGTTTTCCAGTAAATGAACAGAAAGCGGAAGACTTGATTGATTGTGCTTACTCCCTTTCTAAAACCTGCCTAGAAGGGAGGCTAGAATCTTAGAATCATCCATCCATGAATGGAGACTGTTTAAGAGAATAGTACAAAAGAGTTTCTGGGAGCAATCTATCAGACTAATTGGACAATAGTTGCAGGGGTCGTCGGGGACGGGGGGCTTTTTATGAATAGGGATCATTTCAGCCCATGACCATTTATGGGGAATGTCTGCTCCTTTTAAGATGTTATTGAACAGGACCACAAAATACAGGGCCCACACTTCCCGAATTTGTTTGTATAGATCACCAGGTATTTTGTCCAGACAAGGTGCTATGTTGCAACCTGTTTTACCCAATGCTAAATGTACATCCTCAAGTTAGATGGGAATGTGGGTTGATATCTGTGTCAGATTTCCCTCGTCCTTTAGTAATGTATGCAGCATCAACGCTGTTGTTGTGAATCACAACCACCCTCCAGTGAGTACAAGGAAGCAAAGTGGGAGACCAGCAGCAATTTTCGACATCGCAGAGCAAGCCCTCCCCTTGGAGCCCACCGAAACCAAATTCCAAAAGCTACGGTGGTCTTTGGCTTTGACTGCAGATAGCATGCTCCTCCAGCATTCAGTCTCTCAATCTACTTTGACCTGCTTGATAGTAGACTTGTACATGGCCCTCAAAATTACAATTTCTTCCCTGTCTTGATTTTCAATTGATGACACAATTGCTTGTCTAGCATTCTTGCAATCTATACTGAACCACAGCTGCGAGGGTGGCTGCTTACAGGTTTCTTCGTTTCTGTATAGAATATATCCTTGAGATCGTTAAACAGTTTGTTATGAGTTAGGGAGATAGATGTAGGACACCAGTTCCCTGTATAGACCCACCCCTTCTTGTGTAGATCGTCTAGGCTTGCGGCTACCAAAGTGTATATCTTGCTCATCTGAACTGGTGAGTCCTTCACTTTGTCCCATTTTATTCTACGCCTGTTGCTAGTAACAACTATATTTGGGTCTAAACAATCCTCCTGCTGGGGTTTCAGACCTAATATAGCAAGATCTATCTCAAGTTGAAGGGCATTATGATCGCTCTCAATCAGGTCTATTACAGCAAAATCAACAAAGAGGGGCCATAGACGAAAGTCTATTACGATGTAATCGATAAGACTAGTACTTGGAAGCTGATTGAAGGTATGCTTCCCCTGACAATCTGATGGGGGATCTCCCATTCACAGCTCGAATCCCTGCACTTAATGTCAGAGCATTAATGTGCAAGGCCAAGGCTGACCATTTCTTAATTGGGGCTAAGGTCAGCCTGGGGATTCCCCACACTGTATCCTCCTCATATAAGACAACCTCACCATTATCATTCAGGGTTCAAACTGGCAAATAAAGTCCCCGCCACAATTCTTTTAGACCGCACTAGGTATAGTTGTCAAGTGAGATGTTAACAACTCCAGTATGGAAGATTCCTGAGCCGATCCCCCAGGTTTGAGATATACATTAAAAAATAGACACACACAAGACGTCAGGGGACGGCACTGGGATCTCTTTTATTGCACCAGGGGTATCTGCACGGACCCAAGTGGTCAGCCCACCAGATGGTCTACCCCTACCCCTCGACACAGCTTCTTTATGGAAACTGATATATCCAGCCCGATATAGAGGTTTGAGGCCCCAAGTTTCTTGAAAGAGGCAGATGGTGTGATGGTCAATAAAGTTGGCCCAGGTGGGAATATTAAGGTTGGGTTTCAGGCCAGCAATATTCCAAGATAGTAGTTTGAACTTGGACTTTCCACCGAAGGGTTTGCTATATGGGATCTCTGTACTGGCTTGGACCTGCGAAGCATCACTCTGACCATCTCCATTGGGTAGTTCACTTTTATTGTAGGGCTCAGGCCTATTTTCTACTCTAGACCAACCCTGGTCATAAGGTTGACTCAAAACACAACTAGAGGTCTGGAGTAATGGACCTGATGGGCCAGAAATGAGGAAAAGAAAGGTCAAGTGTGGTGGATAAGGAAGGAGACTTATGGTGTCTTCCACACAACACTATCCTCGCGCAAGAGCAATAGCATGTTGTGAGTAAACTAACTTTGGTATTTCGGAGGTAGAAGGGATGAAGGGATGGGGAGCAGAAGATGGCAGGAGTGAAGAGGAGAGGGAATGAAGTAGAGGTTGTTGAGCGTTGGAGAGCTACAAATTGAGACTCATGTACGGTGTCCACATAGGAGTGCATTATGCAGACCCCCGATTGAAACAGAAGTACAGAGGTGGTTGGTGGAGCGGTACTTGCTGATCTTATTCATTCCCAGTTATTCTAGGGTGTGATGAAGAGTGTGAGGGGGTATAAGGTGGCAGAGAGATGAAGTAGACGGGTCGGTTTAGAGTTTCAATTTTTTATTAATGAGGTTATTACTGCTAATTTAAAACAAGAGGCATAGATGCCTGCATAGAGGCCAGATGAATAGGCAGGATAGGCATCCGAGTCCTAGGTAAGTGAGTAGTTTGATGATTTGGGGTAGAAGGGCCTGGGGTAGGTAAAGAAGGCAAACCAATGCATCAAGAGCCCCCAAGTACGATCCTTGGAAATGGAGGTGTGTCATTCCATCAATATAAATCTCAAAACAAGTTAGTGATTACATCACTACACCTATACATCGTGCCTATTCAATTACCCTTCAAAACTGGATTTCTGAAAATTCTGCTTCACAACCATCAAAAATAGGGCTTCTCCTCTTGCTCATGTGCAAGTTTGACCTGCCAATATTTGATCCTCCAAAACCAGGTGGCTGCTCTGCCTCACTCTGTGCCTCTCAATTCAGAAACAACTATCTCAAATCAAGAATCTACATTTTTATAATCTCTTTCTCCACTCCCCTTAAGAAAAATAAACACATATCTGCAGGCCATCTAAAATTAACCTTCTTTGCAGACTTGATTCCAGAAATGCAGCAATAGCAGGTTCCTGCACCATAACCTCTCAAAGCAACTCCGCACTCAGAGACCAGATTGATTACTTCTAGAAACCAAATTGACCACACCCTCTACAAACACTATTGGCTATCTTTTTGTGTTAAGCCAGACCTAAAGTACCCCTGCTTGGCTTTAGATATGCTTGTAACCCTCCAGCAGAGCATCAATACCACTGTTTCTTGAGACAATCTAGTGCCAGTTATATGTTGAGCACTCATCCCATTTTTAATTCTTGCTAGTGGATATCATGAATTTCTTTTATTATTATTTACTCTTTCTCCCTCTATATTACTGTGAATAGCATCAAATTATATGTAAACTGGATAAATGTCTCCAACTGCTTGTGAGCTACATAAAAATCTTAAATAAAAATAAACAGACAAATATAAAATAACAGACACATCTAGTTTTGCTTATTGGGTGCGAGTTTTCAGTAGTCCATAGACTTTAATGGGACCTCACACAATAACTTTTGTGCCTAATCCTATTTAACTGATGGAGAAACCTGCATTCTGCATTCTAGAAACAAGTGCATTTTTTCCAGCAAAAGTGTTTCAAAAGTAGGGAACAACATATACTGGGTAGTACGGAATTAAGTAAAAGAAAGACCTACACTACTTGGGGTTTAAACATGAAAACATATCCTCTTAAGTTTGGTGTTTCAAATAAACGTAATATATGTTAATTAACAGTGTGTGTGTACAATGTTGACAATCTATTGATTGCTACCTAGGCCCCAAAGGAAGTTCATACTGTACCCGTCCATAACCCCGGCAGAGGCTTTTTATGGGGCACTCCCGACAGAGAGCAGCTTTGGGGGTGCACACCATTGCACCCAGCTCCATTAGAGCTTGATTGAAGTCCCCGGGTCTGGAGGGATCCACTAGAGAGTTGGCGAGGTGCCTAGGGAGTAGAAGAAGTCTAGTTAGGGGCATGTAAAACACAAGAACGTAATGGATGGCAAAGCTGACAGCTACCAAAACAATATTTAATAAATCAATAATCACAGACGTCCCAAATCAAAATGTTTAATAGTTAGAAACATTTCAGTTTGGGGAAGTTAATTCTGAGACTCAGACACGGAGACCCTCAGTTGGAGGCTACACATAGATTTATGTCGAAAAGGGATTTTAGGAGATCAGAAGACTGAACCGCTGTCTGCAAAGAGAAGACATGGTCAAGCAGATGGGAGAACTTTAATAATTCTTTTGACAAAATTACTAAACCTGTGGCTAAACGTTTATTGATAGTTTCCCCAAGACAAATACTTTTTCCATTGCATTCAATGCCCATTGAATAGGAGAATACCCATCATAAATCTTTACCAAAGTAGAACCTTTAACGCTACTGCAACCCAGATCAAACAGTCAAATAATGCAGGATCATGGGGGGAACACAGGTCCTCAAAAACAGCCAAAGCTGGAGTCAGCCTTGGTGTTAAAGTCCACACAGCAGAGCATTGTAAAAGAGCATTGAAAGTCTTGTGGCAAGCTTGCAGGTTCACACCAGAGGAATAGTAGGGTGTGTGCTGAGACCTTACAGAGCAGGCTTCTTTCCAGCTGAAAATTTAAAGTTGCATTAATTCTGCCAATTGCGCCCTATCTTCAAATTCTCAAGTTATATTTTGCACGATCAAAAACTGCAGCATGTACTCTGTGCAGCATATTGCTGCTTCATCTCTCTGAGTTCACGCTTTATAAACACCGATCATTCATGCATATGAATATGCATGCAAAAAGCAATTCAGTGGCTGATGAATCTGGAGATAAATGTATAGAATAATTTCTACTGCATAAATTAAAAAACTAGGATAGATTGCAGGTTTCTCAGCCAGATTTTGCCAGAAGGGAACCTGCCTAGTCTGTCAGCAGCAAAATTAGATCTATGTGCAGTAGGAGGCTTCGCACAGCACTTGTTAGAGCTCTTGTTGCACAGTAGTGGTCTTCCAACTATGGGGGACACGAAAGGGTGCCCAGGGGGGCTCAAGCCTGCAGCAACACATCTGACAACCAATAGCGTTCTGATAACGAACTTGGGCATACATGCTTTTAAAAGGGAAACTGAACATTCTTGGACTGTTTGAATTATTAAATCTTAATGTGAGAAAATATAAAAGAACAACAATGAAGAGTAATTAGAGTTATGGATTATGTGCAGGCTAGCGGCAATCAAGATGGCAACACTCCCTAGAATTCAATTCTTATTTCAGAGCCTGCCTTTGCACTTCCTTCTCTACTGCTTAAAAAAACACAGAGTGGTCAACAATTCCACTTGGGTATGCAAAAAGCCAAGGATCGCTGGGCATCGGGTGAGGTTGCTGATAAGAAAAGGGAGAATATTGCGAAGTACTGTCAAGTTGCCTAAACCCACAACATGCCTGAGTGGAAAAGACCAAAATCAGAACAACAATGGTGCTTCATAGACCAAGTTATAACTGGGACCCACGTTTGGAAAGCATCACTTTTAATGATATCACTCTTCAGTTATCACCAAGGCTACACTGGTGGCTTGGGGGTGGTTATTCTCACGAATGGGTTATCCCACACCCTTAACAGCAGCACTGGATGCAAATTATTACAGTCCATGGAAGACTAGAGGCTGTTTTACAGAAGGTGACATGTTTGAGGAGGCAGCAATTAAATACTTTGAAAAAATCATAAGAGAGTTTGGCTTAAGGGAAACAGAGATTTCACTATTACCAGGTGCAGCACTGAGTATTACATCATTCAGTGCCATCGTGCACTAGCCGACTGCTGACCAAATTCAAGAAATGGCTTTGGATGAAGAAAGGTGATAAAAAGCTAATCTGGGAGATTTATAATTGTCTTAAGGATGCACCAGCGAAAAGTAGCCAAACAGCATGACAATGGGCAGATAAGTTGTGGGAGGATATTCTTGAAGTAGCAATCTTCATCCAGATGTGCTGCAGGGAAAGAAGCTGTGATCACACGTATGATGTGTTGGCAGCACATTCCTTTCAAGCTACATTAGGAGGAGATGTGGCCTATCAGCTAGAGCTGGCGACCTTGGAACATGGGGACTCAGGTTTAAATCCTGTTATGGAGCATTGCTCAACTTTGTATCATTCTGGTGAAATCCCTTAATCTCCCAGTGCCTTAAAAATGTGGCATGTAATATTGGTTATCTGTGGACCATATTCCAAGTAGTTCACGTACAAACCAAAGAGAAAGACTAGAACTGGAACATCAGACACATCTCGGTTTTAGCTTAAGGAAGTCAAAGATCTATTTGCATTAACGCTATCAATGTGCCACAATCACACTGACTGAAAGGATCCAGCAACCGACTGACATGGATGTTATTTCTTAAGATATACCCCTGCAAAAGATTGTATTTGTTGCATTAGTTATGCCAAAATATAAAAAGCAAGACATTTTTATGTTTGTCCTTTCAATCGTGCGTGGACTTTAAAATATGAACTTCATGCATATTTCACAAACAATTAGATTTTATGCTCAGGGCATCCTCGGTCGGGCTGTCTCAGTAGGTGCATTTAGTTCTCTGCAAGTGGTGAGTTTCTGTCTGTATTACATGGGGGCTGAAACAGAACTGCTGATGAGCAAGGCTTACAAAAGCCTCGCCAAGCTACTTCTTTCATTTCTAAGGAAAAGGAGGCAGGACTTGTGGCCAGTATGGACAGTCATCTTTTTTGGCCTAGATACTGAAAGGTCACAGTTAATTACATCTTCAAGCTGGTTCAGAACTCACCAGTTACCCTGGTTCTGGATGATAATATTTAACTTAGCAGCTGAGACTATGGGAAATGAGCTTTGTTTTAAACGTAACATAAACAACCAGATATTACATTTTGACTACTGAGACAACTCCATCTACAGTCCTCCCACCTTCTTCAAACCCAATCTCCTCATGCACAAACAATGAGCGTGTAGTGTAGTTCTACCAACTTTGCTGAACTGCACACAAAGATATTGGGGCCAGCAAGACTGTCCAGCCTGTTGCATCTGGGGAGACACCATAAATGCTGCATCCCAGGAGGAAAGGTCACCAGAGATATTGGTGTTTTACCACCAGCCCCGATCAGCCTTGTATAGAATTCCCACTATAGAAGCAGAAGCAATAAAAGTCCCAAGCAAACCTTATGTTGCGAGTAATGTTTTGTACAGCCATTCCATGGAGGATGCATGGAATGACAGACGTTGGAATGCTACTCCTTGAGCCTTCAGGGAGCTCGCTGGCGAGAAGGATTTGATCCGCCGCTCTGGGAGGTTGCTTGCTAATAAACTGGAGTTACTGCATCATTGGCTACTAACTCTTCCTTGAAGTGAACATAACATCTTACCAGAGTCCATCTGTGACTGCAGGGCTCCCAGAGTCGGCACCAATGGCACGGGCTCGGCACAGGACACGGACCACATTCCCATCCACGACCCCGGTCACCTAACATGATAGGAAGGAAACATAAGCACTTTAAATGAATGTCCATAAGGAGGAAATATGTTATTAAAGCCTTAGAGTTATACAAGTTCCCAGGATGGTTTAGCTAGTAGTTTTATAGTGTTTTTCACCTCCACTCATATAAAACCTCATTTGTGAACAGAGGTGGGATAAAACAAAGGCTACGGCTGAAGCTTATCTACCAGTAATTCTGAAACCATGTAAAGGCCAGACACACTGGCTGTCACAGTAAACTATTGCCCTAGTTAATCTGGATGCAAAATTATTTACTAGACTCCCGGCCACGCAGATGGAAGGTTTTTTTACCATTTTGGGTAGACCCAAATAATTGGATTTCGGGAAGGAAGGACAACCTATGACTACACAAGAGTAGTTCACCTTATTGAGAACTTAGGCACATGCAAGAAACCAAAGGTGAGTAAAAAATTTGATGCAGAAAAAGCATCTGCCAGTCAGCTGGTCTTTTGTGAAACGAGCGCTGCTTTAATGGGTCCAATAGATAATTTAGACGGGATGGTAACTACCAGTTACAATGCACCCACAGAAGTAATACGCCTAAAAAGGTAGAACTTAAATAATACAATCACACAAAGAAAAAAAGACAGTTTCCAAATGTCTTCAAGGATTGAGTGTTGAACCATCGGAGATGGAAATTCCTAATAATGAGGTGATCAAGGGAATTACCTTGGGGACCAGGAGAATAAACTATCAATCTTTGCAGATTTCATCATTGTCTCATTAAAACAACAAATGACTTCAAACATCGAATTAAAATAGAGATTGGAAAGATATGTGGCTGCCTCGGGTTTGATGCAAATTAGAAATGGCCAGACTTTTTCCTGAATAACCGCAACTGCATGAATTGGAAAAGATAGGCCATTTAAATCAGTAGACAAAGATATCAAATACTTAATAATCATCTTAAGAAAATAATTAAGTGAGGCATGTTAACAATTGTAAGACTTTTAGAAGATATAAATAAAGACAGAGTAAAATGTAAAAATAAACGTGTTGTGGTTTCGTAAAATAGAAGCAATGGTATAAATATATTTTTAAGAGTGCAAAATGTTTTCCCAAAAAAAACCAATATACACCATGCAACTTAAATTATTCAGATTCATGTGGAGTACTGCAACTTTTGGTGCCCAAAAAGCAAAGGCGTTTTGGCATTATTTTGCACACTGGGTTTGACATGAATGAGCTTAGACGGCTTCAGATAAACCCTGGGTGCACTGACGGGTAACATGGATGACAATGTGGGACATTTGATGCATCACCAAGAGAGACTGGCTACTTGACTGGCATAAAAGTGCAATCAGTTCCACACACAATAATAAGGGGAAGGAGGACAGTCCTAGTTCAACCTCCTATATTATAGACTTTACACACAAAGAGAAGCAGGAGTAATAAAATGTCGCTTTTTAGAAGAGGTTAAGAGACAACACACACAGGTTAGAAAAACTGCCCTCACCCACAAAAATTTGTGGCATGCTTTATCATAGGGCTGCTAAACACACCTCCGAGCAAGCCAACGACAGAGGTGGAGCAATAGGGTGGGGGAGACAATACAAACATAAAGAATAACAGGATCTCGAACAAATTGCAGAAAAACACTGTTAAAACTAACTCAGGGATCTCCAAATACCCATTTATTAATGGACTCCCTGGTTAGGGTTAAAATGGTTTCTATCAACCAGTGGATGGTGGTATGTTAGTCTATAATGGACCTTCTACCCCTCCACTCTGTAAGACTGTCGACATGTTTCAGCCGGATGCTGCGTCTTTACCGGCTTTCATCAGGACTAGATAGATCCCTAAATTTCTCCCCCTATCTCCTACCTTAAAGAGTAGATTGGGGTCACAGCCTGTGTCAGTACGCAGGTTGTGCAGCGATTGTAACCACACTACGTGAAATCACTGAGTTCCACTGGAAATCATGTTCGACCTGGAGGGGGAGTGAGAACGGCTCCCTGTAGTCACACATTCATCAAGGTGAGTCCGTCTCGGAAACTGTGTCCCTCCCAGCGCACGCGGGGGAGTGAGAACGGCTCCCTGTAGTCACACATTCATCAAGGTGCGTCCGTCTCGGAAACTGTGTCCCTCCCAGTGCACGTGCGCTAGGAGGGACACAGTTTCCGAGATGGACTCACCTTGATGAATGTGTGACTACAGGGAGCCGTTCTCACTACCCCGCCAGGTCGAACACGATTTCCAGTGGAACTCGGTGATTTCACGTAGTGTGGTTACAAGAGCTGCACAACCTGCGTACTGACACAGGCTGTGACCCTGATCTACTCCTTAAGGTAGGAGATAGGGGGAGAAATTTAGGGATCTATCTAGTCCTGATGAAAGCCGGTAAAGACGCAGCATCCGGCTGAAACATGTCGACAGTCTTGCAGAGTGGAGGGGTAAAAGGTCCATTATAGACCAACATACCACCATCCACTGGTTGATAGAAACCATTTTAACCCTAACCAGGGAGTCCATTAATAAAGGGGTACCTGGAGATCCCTGTTTACGTTTAACAGTGTTTTTATGCACTTTGTTCTGGATCCCGTTATTCTTTATGTTTGTATGGTCTCCCCCACCCTATTGCTCCACCTCTGTCGTTGGCTTGCGCCGAGGTGTGTTTAGCAGCCATATGATGAAGCATGTAACAAATGTTTGTGGGTGAGGGCAGTTTTTCTAACCTGTGTGTGTTGTCTCTTAACCTCTTGTAAAAAGCGACATTTTATTACTCCTGCTTCTCTTTGTGTGTAAAATAAAAGTGCAATCACAAGCACGCGGCTACGATTATGGAACTATAGTGCAATTAAGAAATGGCTCACTTCAAGACCTGAACTATTCACAGCAATTCACTGCAAAAGGAACCCAGCATGGCTTAGCACATTAATTGCATTTTTGTAAAAGGGAGACTGGCACAATATTGGATATGTAACAGATATACAAATAAACAGGACAAGTCTAAAAAAAAAAGCTGGAATGGAGCAATACATGGAACTGGGAAACTTGGCAGCTATGTACAAGGCCATGGTTTCACTATATGGTATTGCCATCAAGTGGCCGGGTATTGGCATCATATGTTCAGGTAGTGACCCAATGCTAAGCTGTCTTTGCCATTCTAATTCAAGTATTTCCATTTTGTAGCAGTCATTGTCACCATATGCCAGTATACCCGTCCCCTGTCTTGAATTATCATCCTGAGGCAGGCACACTCCACTATACAGGTCCTGCTGCCCCATTCTTGTCCCACATCAAGTATTCTTATCTGATACTAGTCAAACTATTGTAATAATTATCACTCTAAGCCAGGTTTTTTCACAGCACGCCTAGACACTCTCTACCACACACAAAGTCAGCAGGACACTTATGCACACACACCTTTAGGCAAGCGCATTCAAGTACAAGCTAACACCCTGCACTCTCCCACTGGCAAATGCGCCAGCATTGGTCGAGTGCTACCAGGTTTCAAAAACTGCCCATTAGTTCTGCAGGCTCAAAGAAGTGTAGTCTCTGGTGGCCTATGGAAAAAAACAATAAAAATAGGCATGATACCCAAATGCATAGAAAACTGGAAGGGCCAGAATGTTTAATGAGGATAAATGCAAAACTCTGTAGAAATAAAATGCAAATCGATTACTTGGTGCAGATTGAAGTAAACATCCTTCATGTTGAAATGACCTGTTGATGGACCGTTTGACCTGTTGATGGACCGTTTAGATGAGATAGGAGTCAAGGGCTCTGCGCCTGGAAACTTCTCAAATCATTCCTGTCAGACAGATTGCAAACAGTGGCCCTAGACAAATTTGAAGCAGATTCATTCTCTTTATCTTGTGGAGTCCCGCAGGGGTCGTCTTTGAGCCCGACACTTTTTAATGTCTATGTTTCCTCATTGGCACCCCTAATCGAATCGCTTGGGTTTACTTTAACTTCTTACGCTGACGACACCCAAATTGTGGTGACTCTACAGCCAGAAGGCTCTCGGGAAACCGCGTTGAGGTTGCAGATCTGCATGAGCGCCGTAGGGCGATGGATGGCCCAAAACTGCTTGAAACTCAACTCAGGCAAGACGGAGGTCGTGTTGTTTGGTAACAACCCACACTTCTGGACGCCGGATTGTTGGCCGGAAGCTTCAGGTCCGCTCCCCACCCCGGGTTAGGAAAGTGAAGAATCTGGGAGTATGGATAGATGATAAACTGACTTTCAGGGACCAGATGAACAAAGTGGCCTCATCGACGTCGTACATTCTTAAATCATGTAGGAAAATAATGCCACTACTTCCCAAAGATGCGCAACAAACTGTTGTCACTGCATTGATAATGCCCAGATTAGACTATTGCAATAGTCCAGATCTGAAGGTTCATGAAGGAGTCATGAATAAATTACAGATTCTGCAGAACGCAGCGGCCAAACTCCTCACAGGCACACCGAAGAATGAATCAATTTCAGCCAAAATCAAAACTCTTCATTGGTTGCCAGTGAGGAAGTGTATTCAATTCTAGGCCCCGTGTTTGGTTTTTAAAGCTCTACACGGAACCGGGCCCGAATTTTTAAAACAACGATCCCATTGGTATACCCCAAAAAGGACACTGCGGTCATCTGATGCAAAATTTGTGACTGTTTCCAGGGTGAAAAAGGCCAATTGGGGGGGCAGAAGTTTTATAGTCAATGCAGCCAGAGCTTGGAATGCTCTTCTTCTATCTCTAAGAAGTACGACCAATCTTTTGGCCTTTAGGAAGACTTTAAAAACATGGCTGTTCTCTAACTGATTGTACTTATCTCTCTCTCTGTCCACCTCCTCAGTAGGCCTTAACTCAGCGCCAGGACACCCTTGGGTAACAGTTGCGCTTTATAAATATCCTTAACATTAACATTAACAAAGATTCAGATTTACTGAAAAGACGTATGGGGCACCAGCAAGAAAATGGTTGAGTTCCCTTTATTAGTGAATCCAGAGTAAATAATATGGAATTAAGGGCTGACAACATAAAAGCAAATAACAAAATTCAATAGAATGTTTTTAATTCACCTAATTTAGCTGCTAGCCTGCGGACTACAAGAACCTATAAGGATACTGGGGCACCAGCGCAGGACGTGTAGTTATATGGGAAAAGAGATTTTACTGATCAATGAGGATCAATAAAAAAAATAAGTTACTGAATTCTCTGCCACAGCTACGGTGCCATCAAAGACTGTGCTTGAATAGGTGAGGACGTGAATCTTTCACTGACATCATCTTTGTTTGGGCCAGGTGGTCACAGTTTACTTCAATAATGCTCCAAGAGGTGCAAAGGTTCACACATGGACTAAACAAGGAGACAACAAATTTGTTATGTGTGGTGTCTCTGGAGGATCATAAAAAATGATTTGTCCATAAAATGAATGGTATACGCATTGAACCACATTATAAGGCAATACATATTGATGGATGCAAACATGTGAGCCGGTGCTTCATTAATGCTAGAAATCGCTCCACATAGCATTCCATCCCCTTATTTTGCTCTAAGTTGTGTCACCACAGAAGGAGAACCATATGCACACAATCTTAACCATCTCCTCAAATGATTACTCAAACTTAAATTGATACGGAAATCCCCACTGCAATGGAACACAGACATTCTCAACTGTGTGGCGGGATAGGAACCGGATTACTTAAGGCTGATTAAGTTGTTCTTAGCCTGAAGAACGAGTGCACTCTCTTTGCTTTCCAGCCCATCATTCGCCAAGCCCATAGTCATAGTATTTTATTGAGCGCACATATCACCCGTGGGTCTCAAAGCGCTGGCCAAAACCCTGGGGCGGGAAGGAAAGAGGAAACCGGCAGGAAGAAGAAAGATCAGAACAGCCTGGTTTTTAGATTTCTCCAAAACTGTCTGTGGTAGGTTTCCATACGTAGCTGCAATGGGAGCGAATTCCACAGAGTAGGAGCGAGGAATGAGAAGGATCTCCTGCCGTTCCTGGCGGTGCGAATCTTAAAGGGGGTGAGAAGATATTTGGTTGAGGACCTGAGGGTTCTGGTAGGTTGATACCAGGTGAGTTTTTTGGCAAGATAGCATGGCCCGTTAGATGTTTCTGTGGACCAGGCAATTGATCTTAAAATGGATGCGTTTCCTGATGGAAAACCAGTAGAGAGCTCTCAGCCTAGGTGCCGACGTGGACAGTGAAGGTAGATTTAATACAAGTCTGGCGGCTGTGTTTTGTAGCACTTGGAGTTTGGTAAGAAGCTCTTCATTGATGGAAGCCATCAGGGCGTTTCCGTAATCAAGCCGACTGATGATTAGGCCTTGGACCAGCGGCATCCTGGATACAACTGGGATCCATTGGAAGATCTTGCGAAAACTTCGCATTAGTCCATAGCAGATGCACATCACATGATTAACATGGTCTTTCATTGACAAGTTATCGATCATCACCCTCAGGTTACGGACCACCAGTTTGGGAGATGGACAGGGGCCGAGATTGGGAGGCCACCAATCGCTGGACCACAGAGCTTGGACTTTCCCAAAAAGAATGATCTCCGTCTTACTGGCATTGAGTTGCAGATGATTAGTTTGCTTCCAAACGTTGATGTCAGTCATGCACTTCATGAATCGGAGTTTGGTGTCCGTTAGATCTGGGTCGAGAGTGATCAGTAGTTGTGTGTCATCTGCGTACGACATTGTGTCGAAACCATGCGATCTGATCACTCTAGCTAGGGGTGTCATGTATAGGTTGAAAAGCGTGGGACTTAGACTGGAACGCTGGGGAACTCCTTTGTCTATCACTTGGCTGCGAGAGACAAGGGTACCAATGTGTACCTTCGAAGAACGGTCAGTTAGGTAGCTCCTGAGCCAGTTCAAGGCAGTACCCCTGACTCCCAACTCCCAACTCCCACCTCCCACAGACGATTCACTAGAGTCCTGTGGGAGATGGTGTCAAAGGCGGCTGATAGATTGAGCAGGACCAGCATGGCTGACTGTCCGGTGTCCAAGGTGAGTCTAATGTTGTCAACTACCTCTATCAGCGAAGTTTCCGTGCTGTGAGCCGCCCGAAACCCAGATTGGGAAGAGTCCAACAGTTTGTTGCTCTCTAGGTAAGTTGAGAGTTGCCTGTTGATTAGGGACTCCAGAACTTTTCCCAAAAAAGGGGGAAGGGAGATGGGCCGATAGTTGTTTGGTTCCTTGGGGTCCGAGGTGGGCTTTTTTTCAAAATAGGCTTGACCATAGCCGCTTTCCATTTTGTGGGAACCGTTGCATGACATAAGGATGAATTGAAGAGGTCAGTAAGGCCTGTGAGAAGGGCTGGTCCAATAATGGACAGAATGTGGGGTGAGACTGGGTCGGCAGGGGAGCCTGATTGGACCTTAGAGAGGGCAGTACTTACATCCTCTTGTGTGAATTCGATGAATTCATTTAGAAAAGTTGAAGTGGATGTGTGATCGCAGTCGGACCAGTGGTGCTGATGTTCACATGTCTGGTTAGGAAGAGGCTTTGGATGGTGTTGATCTTTTCCTCAAAGAAAGTGGACAGAGTGTCCACCCAATCCTGTGAGGCAGGATGTTCAGTCTGGCATGATGAGGGACTGGTAAATTCCTTTAATATTTTGTAGAGTTCTTTGTGTGAATTGGCGGCCTTATTTATTCTGTCGCCTATGTCGTTTTTTTTAGCTCTTATAATATTATCAAGGTAACGTCTATGTATAGATTTATATGCCTGCCTATCCTCTGTGCTTTTGGAATTCCTCCATTTTCGTTTGGCTTTCCTACTCGCCAGTTTGACAGATTTTAAGGCTGCAGTAAACCAGGGTGACATTTTATGATTGCGTTTGACTTTAGTCAGGGGAGCAGTAATGTCAAGGGCCTGTGTGATTGCCTTCTCAAAGGTTTCAAATGCGGAATTTATGTTGTCTGTGTTAGTGTAGAGCGGGGTGCTGAAGTGGGGAGAGAAAGTAGCTAAGCTGACTTTCTTCCAGAGCCTGCTCCACTTCTATTCTCTGCAGGGGTTGCTGTGAGTGGAGACGTACTGTAGAGAGAATTTTAATAGATGATGGTCTGACCAGAGAACTGGGATGGGGGGGCTCTACTTTAATATGAGGGGTGTTGGTAAACAGGAGATCGAGGGTATGACCTGCTGAATGGGTGGGACCGGCTACCAACTGACGAAAACCCAGAGTGTTTAGACTGAAAATCAATAGGCTGGTGTTGGTGTCAGATAGTAGTTCGGCATGAAAATTGAAATCACCGATTAAAAGAAAATTGTCGGCCACTAGTACATGAGGTGCAATAGTCTATCAGGTGGTTGATAAAATTAGTTTTAGCGCCGGGGGGCCGGTAGACTAAGGCACCTCACCAGGTTCCCTTGGTAGAGTTCTCCATTCTAAAAATACAGAGTTCTCCCCATTCCAAGAGGAAGGTTTCCAGTATGCTGTCAGAAAGGGCCCTGAATGCAATTCCTAGGCCGCCACCTCTCTTATTGTTCCTGTCGAGTCTGATCAGCTGATAGTCCGGGGGGAATGCGATTGCAATGTCAGGAAGGGCAGACTCATGGAGCCAAGTTTCGGTGATGAAGAAGAAGTCGGGTTTCTCGGAGTCTAGCAGGCTCCATGTTTCAAGAGCATGTCTTGGGATTGAACAGGCGTTACAATATAACCCCGTTAATTGTTTATGTCAGTCGGCCAAATTACAGCCTGCGGTATTGATCGTGCATCATTTGCGGTGAGGGGACGTTTAGATTAGAACGTTTCCTGCCTCGTCATACTGGCAGGGCATACTGGAGGGGAGGGTGTTGTGAACCTCACAGGGGGACTGGCCATGTTTAATGCTGTGAGTTCTTCGCTCGAATAGCGTAGAATAGCCATTGGTATGGGCAGAAGTGAGGATAAACAAGTGAGGAGAGGAGGGTGCAAGTGGGGAAGGAGACAGCGGGGAGAATGGACAGGGGGTCCGGCGTCATCCAGGCGCGACGGGCGCAGATGGGCTTGCCTTTAGCGCGCCTTTGGCACGCCGCTGCGCGCGTCCGCGCTGAATCTTGGATTATGAAGAGGAGTAGGGAGGGGGAGGAGAGGCGACAGCAACTAGAACGCTGACCAAACTATGCACTCACTTCCGGTGGAAGTGGGAACAATATGTGAGGCAAGTCCCTCCGCTCAAGCGGCACAAGCCGTGGCAGAACGGGGACAGCTGACAGAACCGGGAGGTGAGAGGGTAGAAAGGTGAGGACGACGCAAGTTTAAAAGTTATTAGAAATGTGATAAAAATCAGAGACGCACTGTAAATAAGAGAAGTAGGCACGCTATGGATCTGGCCACACTGCATCTAACCTTCCGTAGCCGGGTTTATGTTGCGCGTCCGCGCTGAATCCTGGCTTATGAAGAGGAGGAGGGAGGGAGGGGGAGGAGAGGCGGCAGCGACTAGAACGCTGACCGAACTATGCACTCACTTCCGGTGGAAGTGGGAACAATATGTGAGGCAAGTCCCTCCACTCAATCGGCACAAGCTGTGGCGAAACGGGGACACCTGACAGAGCCGGGAGGTGAGAGGGTAGAAAGGTGAGGACGACGCAAGTTTAAAAGTTATTAGAAATGTGATAAAAATCAGAGACGCACTGTAAATAAGAGAAGCCCACCCTGTTCACTGTGGGATTTCCATTTTCCATGAGATAACCATAGCGGTGGCAATGGTTGAAGAGTGTGGAAGATTAAGAACTGTAAAGTTAATATTAAACCATAAGTAAGACCAACTATCAAGAGTAGACAAGCTGTAGTATTATGCAGGCCATCATTGATAGAGGATCATTCAACAACAGAGTATTTGAAGGAAAACTTGAGGACGCAAAAATAAATGGGGCTCCTCCCTCACCAATGTCAGTGACTCAGATACTTATGGAACACGACAACTCAGCCTCAAAACCAACTTTATCAGTTTACCACAACCTCAGGTGAATGTATGAAAGTGAGCAAACGAGCACACTCCACTCCCGACAGGCTCATCATGGCTCGCAGCAGCCCAGAAAGATGAAACATTTCAAAAGATGAGAAACTTCATCTGAAGAGGAGAGAAATGCTAAGGAATCGGAGACAATGGGCACAGGAAGAAGCAGAGAGGCATTTAGGCAAAAGGGAAATTTGAAAAATGTCAGGAGGAAAAAGGGTAGGGATTTTAAAGAGAGGGGAAGGGAAGGCATTCTTAAGAGAAGGAATGTGAGAGAGGAGGGGACACACAATAAACTAAC
Source organism: Calotriton arnoldi (assembly GCA_963921515.1). Lineage (NCBI taxonomy): Eukaryota > Metazoa > Chordata > Amphibia > Caudata > Salamandridae > Calotriton > Calotriton arnoldi. Next base: position 1,165,120 of record CAWUFW010002613.1, read on the forward strand.
CTGCCCATATGCAATCGAAGCGATGGCTCCAGCCGTGTAACGTCCAACCCCTGGAAGCAATTTCTGAAGCTCCACTGCTGTACGTGGCATGTGACCTTTAAATTCTGAGACCACCTGTGACACAGAAGAAGATTATGATGGTGAGGTAAGGGAAACTTCTACATGAGCCCCATGTCTCTTTTCGGGTCTCACCCATCTCTTGTGGATTGTGGAACTTCAGAGTGAAAGTTAAGAGTCTGTCTCTTAACATCTAACATCTCTTGCCTAGCTTAGGTCATATGATCACCAGACATCCCTGCCATACCCCAACACTCACACCCACCATTTAAACAACTCTATAACTTGCCTAAAACAGACAGTGGCACAGCAAAATGCAGACCACATCTAGACACGTTTAACGAGCACGAATAGCGCGCAACCTGCACTGGAAGTCAGAAGAAAGGGAGACACAAGATATGAATGTGATGACCTAGGACAAGGTAAGCAAGATAAATGAGCCAAACACAACAAAAGAAAAAACACAAACAGAATTCCAGACACCAGTACATTCCAAAATCCACTACAGAAGGAATTTTTAACATATAGTTTGTGACGCCTACTCAGGAGGGTCCCGTACTGTATAGAAAAATAATAAAACAGATTTGAGATAAGCTCCAACCTTCTTCCCATTAAAATCTAGATTTTTCTACATTTAATTGTGAAATAAATAAAATATTTCAATGTTTGTGTAATTTTGGGATGTGTTCTAGTTTCTGTATTTTTATGTATTGTTTTGAGGTTCAAATGGTACGAATTGCTTAGACTGGGGGTCCCGACTTCCATTAATGACTCAGTGGGCATCCCCCAATTCCAGTAATGATTCAGAGGGGTCGAAGGAAGTCATAAGGTTAATAACCACTTCACTAGAGCACCAGCACCAGGTCTGACCCCTTATCAGAAAATCTTTAGCAAAAATATCATCTGGCCAAAACATCATGTCCTAAATATAATTTACAAACATATCATCCCTCTGAGTAGAGAGGCTTAGAAAACCTTATGTGCCAGTAATGCCCATCGTGTTGTTATACACATTGCAAAATTCAACACAAATGCATTGAAACCTAAGGATTTCAAAGCTATGTATAGAAAATGGCATTAAAGCACAGACTTATAGTCCTATGTTGGAGTCTTTGTTAAAGATTCCATACCGTTAACTTTACCTAGTTGGTTGAAAACTGGGATCACAAAAACCTAATTCATTTTACCTTTGAGCACCCAAAGAAGCTTTTTTTTAACTCTAGCTATCCAAAATGTTGAAGCACGGCCATTTACAGGTCTTAGTTGAAGAGACCAATGCAGAAAACTGAATTATGTCCAAATGCCCTCGTACCTGAGCGAGAAAATCCGGTCGCACAAAGATAATAGACTTTGGTGGCAATTTACAATCACTGCCTTTCTCCAGTAGCTGGTACCCTTTCTACCATGAATGGAGTTTTTTTTAAAACCTTCCTTTGAAAAAGTTACGAAAGTTATCAAGACCCATTTTTCCTGCGAGCATGTATTCTACCAGCGAGGAAACATACCTCTTTAAGGGACACAGGAAGAACTCAGTCCCCTAAAAGCAAGTGCTGTTATAATGATTTTTTCCTCAGTGACCGTCTCAAGAAAGTTGCAGATGATGGGGCCAGAAAATGAAACATTGTTGATTCAAGAAGACTTGAAACCAAAGTAGTGGAAGAACTGGAATGCGATTCCTTACTCAGAGAAACTGAATTGTAAATGTAATAAGTAGTTGTGTGTTGTTGGTGTATTGATGCAGTGTTACCCACCTATACTTTTATATATGATTGAGGGTCCTTACTAAAGAGATGAGAAAATGGGAGTTGCCATTTAAAGATCCTTACCCTCTGGTCAAATGGAAATTGCACTCTGGCCCACTTAGCTACCATGCTCTGTAACTCCCTAACCCCGATGCAAGGAGGTAAACCTCCCTATTCATTTTCAGAAACCACCTAATCTTCCAGTTCCTGAAGTAATGTCTAGGAATCGGAGCCGAACACTGTGCTATCATCAAAGTAACTGATATGCTTTGCCATGCTGATGAAATGATGGTTATATTCAGTACCTGTTGTATGTGTTACCTAGCTATATATAAAGTGCAATGTTACCTCACATTTACAGCCATATGTTTAAGAACTATAAATAAATTAGATAAATAAACAAATAATGCACCCACCACACTGGATTAAACAATGTAATTAATCCACAACGATGGATTAACTGGTGGCACAGTGTTGTAAATGTAACACACAGCTCTTTAGAGTATGAGATTTAAAAACATAAAATGTCACACTCTTCCTGTAGACACTCTTGCGAAGGCAGTTTAGTTTTGTGTGCAGTTATGGTCTGCTGTTAAGGTTCTACAGCAGGACAACCCACACACAACCACCAACTAATGTGTAGCACGAAGAGAGAAAATATAAGAAAACCTTCTGCGCCCCTTCGTGCAACCGTTTTCCTCTGGAATAGTAGCCAAGGCCGGCCCACAACTGATTCACTTCCTGTAACAGAGAAAATACAAATACAAATCAGTGTCACCGTCAAAATCAATCATTTGTTAACTCTCCAGCTGTTCAACACACTCAATGATAAAGTCTTGGTAGGTAATCACAACTGAAAGACATGCAGGAAATCTGAGCATTTATCATAAAAGACTCCACATTTCATAACATTATATAATAAATGTTACTAAAATGGAAACAAAGATATCCTTATAAAGGCCTAAAATAAAGAAAAGAGGTAAAAAAAAAAATCATAAAATGGAGAGTGCGCTAAAACTTAATAGTTTAGAGAGAGAAAAATAATTCCAGGTACAAATTCAAAGACTGAGCAGCTGGAATGCTAAAAGTGCCCTCTACTAATTTTATGCGGGAGCACCAATGAAATCAAAGAGGCGGGACATCGGATGGGGCACGCTGCACTCACGCGAGGAGAGGGTGGGGCAAGAAGGTGCTTCCTAGACATAGCTACTCTTCTCACATTCTCTCATAGCTCTTCTACCCACAAGACCCTGATTAAAAGAATTTATCACCTTTAACCTAGCATCGTTCTGCAGAACACACAAGTTTTAATCTACACCTTAAGATAGTTCTTGTAAACCATAAAGAGATAGCATACTGCTTTCAAATATTTTATGCACTTTAACACTTGTCTGCCGTGGATCACAGCCTATGTCCTTATTTCATAATTATGTCCAGATTCCAGTAAGCCTGATGACACAGATTTGAGACTCATAGTGCACTGTGCTTGCTACCTCTGGTCTGGCCATCTAAGGATTAAAGTAGTGGGGTAAACTTGGTGACTGGATTCAAAATGGGGCCTATGACAAAGACACGATAGTGATTCTAATGTAAACGCAAAAGACTATCCTGGTCATTTTAAGCTTAGCAGGCAGCAGATGAGTCAGAGGCGACCCTGACTCCGGCCACCCTATTGTGAGATCTCAGCCTGACTAGCAGGGACCTCTGTGCTCAGTATACTTTTAGTACAGCTGCATGTAGAGGTAGGCTCCAATGTCTACTTGCCATTTGCTTTTATTCTGCAGACTAAAACCCCACAGATGAAAGTATTCCTGGCATGCAGGAAGCTTTCTTGTGTCCCTCAGGGACATTTTCCTGACTGGGACCACCATAGCATTTATGGCAGTCCTAGGGTGGGGGTTGTCACTGTGAACCAACACCCTTGGATCAATGGGCTGCTGGGTGAAGGCTTACTGGAGCCAGCAGATGCTCTGCCATCGGAAACTTCTTGGTTTTTCCAACTCTAAATGAGGTGGGAGAAAGGCGAGTTCGGCAGGGTGAGAGCTATGGCAATTTCTAATTAAACCTGCTCGGTACAGACCACATTAATGCAACAAGCAGGGATATAGCAAATCTTGATGAGCCTGGTCCTAGTCGACCACTAACAGCTAAATATCTTGATTGTAAGTCCGATAACTCTTCACATTTTGGTGGCAGCAAAAAAGATTTTAATTCCCTTTAATCCAAACTGTTATGACATTTTGGCTTTTACACTTCACCCTTCATCAATTCCTTTTAATATATTTCAGTAGCGAATGTTGGCAGGTATGTACTGATCATCATGTAACACAAAAGATCCAGGATATGTTATATAAATATATTACAGGTGCAAACCCTTGCAAGCAGCCCAGCCCCTCATTACAGGCTCAGAACCTGCACACAAACCAGCTTTTGGGAAGAAACAGGGGACTCACAAGATAAGGGCTTCTGAAACAATTAGAAACAACCACTTCTATCTTAGTGATGCATGACAGAGAGCGAGTGGACTGACTGCCAGGCCAACACTGCAGAATGTGACCACCAACTGAGGACGGCATGGTTGTGGGAAAGCATTTTGCCGAAAAGACACGGGCCAGCACAGCAGATGGATCTTCACCAAAATGAAACGCCGGCATGCCCTATGTTCTTGCCACCAGCGTGGCATTCTTTTTTCAATCTCAAAAAACAACCACACAAATAGGGGTTTGTAGCTGGGAAAGAAAACAAAATGGCCTTGAAATGCACGGAGTTTTCTCCCTATACTTCAGGGCCTTTGTTGATTTTCCTTGCCTGGAGCTGAAGACCCCCCCCACTTTGGCATAGCAGGAGTTCTACCAATGTATCTACTATTAATCCCTCTCTTATAACAGGGTCAAATTCTTGTTGACTTGAACAGAGTCATCATCAGACCACTATTTAAAAAAACCTGGCCTCAACCCTGATGACCCTCCTAATTTTAGAGCTCCATCTCTACTCACCTATGTCACTTAACTATAAGAAAAGGTGATGACTACAGAACTTCAGATGTCTGTTGAGTCGCTTAATCTTTTAGCACCCAAACAGACAGGCTTCAGACCAGGTCAGTCCACTGAGATGGTCATCACGTCCGCTATTGATGCTCTGAGAATGCTCCTGGATAAAGAAGGGTCAGGAGGCTCGATCTCCCAGCAGCATTCAGTACTATAGACCATGCCATTTTGCTCCATCGTCTTCAGCAGCTATATATTCGTGATCACGCTTGGGACTGGTGTGCTTCCTTCCTCAGCAACAGATCTCAAACTGTACAAATGGAACATTTTTCATCACCACTGTCACCTTACTGTGGAGAGTTCCATACGACTCTGCACTCTCCCCTCTTGTGTTCAATCTTGAAATGCTCCCCGTGGCAAAAAGGAACAGTAATTTAAGGCTTCTTCTTACATATACACAGACAATACCCAACTAAAAATTAATCTACTGGAAAAACTGTCTGGGTCATACTGTGACCATGTGGTAACAGTGGTTCCTACGGTGGTTTTACCGCCTGACAGTTCTGAGCGACTCGAAATGAGGAGCAGAGTCTCAAACTTGATACTGCCCTGCATAAAGCAGAACAGTCAATAGTCTCTGCTTTTGCCTGCTCACCAAATCTCGGCCTATGATAAACGAAAGTTTTAAATTGTCACTGCAAAGCCATTGTAAGTTCTAAACTTTACAACAGACGCAGACATCCTAACCCAACCTACTGCCTTCTACACAACTGCAGCATTCTTTCAAGTCATCTAAAAATATTGATGTTTGTTTTTATGTGTGGTTTTGCTGTCCCTGCTTTCAGGCTACATGTTTGGTTATTTTTGAGCATTTTGAGACATGTTCCACATCTAGTAGGAAGGTGTACAAATCAGCAACACATTTTCCATCATGTTAATTCACAATATTGCTTTTTGGAATGAGCAGAAATTCTATTTTTACCACAAAAGACAAGACTCTTGCATCACTTACTCCCCCCTCAACCACATGTTCTCCTCTGATTCATGAGGCAGCAGCAGCATTCTTGGCAATTCTTACCTCCAATGAAGCTCTTGAAAGATCCTGAAGAGTTGGCCATTTCTAAATTGAAAAACATAAAAGTATCTTTATTACAGAATTAATAGTGCAAAGTTGTTTACGTGCAACATTTCATGTGTGCATGTGCATGTGCAAGGCATCCACTAAAACAAGGTTGCTAAATGCAGCAGCATATTATCTGGACCTAAGATGGTTACAAGTCTACCGGTGCTGGAGTGGACCCCTGCTTTTTAAGGAAGAACTGAGAGGCAGAGGGCATATAGAAAGATGAACAAACCCTTTCTCTTCCATACCATTCTTGGGCCACTGGTCCTCTGCACGGCCACTTCTTGCAGACTCACCTCAAGAGTGGCCAGTGGTTCTAAACAGCCAATCCCTTCAAAACGTCTCTCTTCCTAACATGGTGCCATACATATGATCTAGAACTAATGAGGCCTGTTTTCCATGGTTAGCCAATGGCAGTGCTTTATCATTAGGGTCATGTACAATATTCCCTTTACAGCAAAGCAAACACTTAAATCTACTGTCAAACTCTGAGTGCTGGGCGGTGCGCAGCTCATGGCGCATGCTTCAAGCGGGCTGCTGCTGACTGCTACAGTAAGCAATGAAAGCAAAACAAAAATTGAATTGAAATTGTTTTAAAACAAAACAGTAACTGTTATCATTCAGGCTTGAAAATTGTAGTAATTCAGCAGAAAAAACTGAAAATTAGATTTGTCCTGCAGAAATAATGTTGGCGTTTGGGAAGAGGGGAAGGCTTGAACGACCAGATGCAAGGCTTGATTCCATCTGGACTGGGGGGAGGAGGGGGTATTGTGCAAAATTGCTTAAAGCTTGAATTCAATGAAGATTGCATTTTTGCTAATAAATTACACATAATGCGAGGTTATATTTCAGTTTTTATAAAATTCTATTCTAAAATCAAGGTTTTAGCACGTAGTACAGAGTACAACTTGTGTGAGGGGTGATTTGTTTACCCATATATGAACCATATAAAACCTGATGTAAGGAAGCATAAAAAAAACTAGGGGCGCACCCAATAAAAGATGGAGAGAAGGGGGTAGGATAGAGGGGGCAGTGTAGTAAGAGATGGGGACAGTTGTTACAAAATGAGAGGGTAGTTAGAGGCAAGGTGACAAGGTAGATGGTTGAAAAGATGAGGGGATGTTGAAGAGGATGGATGGGAAATCAGATTGGATAAGTGCAAACAAGCAGGGGGGTTGGGAGAGATAGAAAGGACAGGGGCTGGTACAGGAACCTGAAGTAAGTAAGAGACGAGTTACTTCTCTAAATACAGTACAAGTGTTGTGAGTACTATATTTTATCAAAGCAGAGACCTTTTATTTCGGTGTGAAAACGTGTTGTAGAACATGCAACAAGTCAATAGCTGATTTTATTTCGAACACATTTCTAGCATACAACATAGAAGGTAGTGATGGTTCAACAGGATTGCACATCAGTCATGGACAATAGATTATTTTGATTTCTCAACAGATGCTAATAGTATTGGTGCCCCTCAAGGTAACCGTATAAAGACACCCCACTACCACAGATGTCACCCCACAGGAGTTACTAAGAGCTCCCGTGCAAAGCTTTAAACAAACCACTTTACCTCGGCACTCTTCAAATATCTCACAGTTGTCATATAGTATGACACAATTATAATTCAGCAAATAGTGTGATTACTCACAGGAAACCAATTCATACAATTAGTCTGCTGCACAAAAACATTTAATATCAAATGATGGCGTTGCATACAAATTTACACAACCAATAACCAGGGTGTGATCCAATACACAAACATATATTTGTTAACAAAAATTCTATTATCATTAGTGAATCCATGGAGGTCAAGATCGTATGGCCTCTCTGTTGGGAATGATGGAAAACAGCCGACACGTGTTTCGCTACATGGTAACTTCTTCAAGGCTTAACGTATGGAAGATTGTAGGTCCAAGAAGATTTGAATTTTTTCAAAATGCTAATATCCTATTCTTTTGTAACAACGAAAGAGTAGAAACACCCTGTAAACAGTCCCCAAAGAAGGGAGTGTTCCCCAATACTTGGGGATACGACGCCGAAATACGGCCTACGCGCCGTTTCCAGAGAGGCTTATCACAGCCTTCTATCTCATCGAATACAAGACTATTAGACGAACGCAACTGCGCCTTCTTTCCTATTTCAGCATAATACAAGTGGGATACTAGCACATTAATAGATAGAATATGTATCTACGCTAGGAGACTTACCTGCTTGAACGAATTCTACCATTGGGAACACTCCCTTCTTTGGGGACTTTTTACAGGGTGTTTCAAATCTTTCGTTGTTACAAAAGAATAGGATATTAGCATTTTGAAAAAATTCAAATGGATTCACTAATGATAATAGAATTTTTGTTAACAAATATATGTTTGTGTATTGGATCACACCCTGGTTATTGGTTGTGTAAATTTGTATGAAACGCCATCATTTGATATTAAATGTATTTGTGCAGCAGACTAATTGTATGTATTGGTTTCCTGTGAGTAATCACACTATTTGCTGAATTATAATTGTGTCATACTATATGACAACTGTGAGATATTTGAAGAGTGCCGAGGTAAAGTGGTTTGTTTAACACATTTCTAGCATATTCTTCTGCTCTGCAAATGTGCCATGAAGGTGTGTTAAAAAGGCTTGTCCAAAACACAATCATAATAGTTAAATATCGGCATGATTATTTAGTTTAGAAATGTTCAACAAGTAGCCGCAAGAACATTCGAACACCATATGTTTATTATTTAGGTTAGGAGTAATTCCAGGGATGTCGTAAACACCATGACCGTCCCATTTCAGGTTCGACTATTCCCTTCATTTGTCTCTCCTGAATATTTTCATCACTTGTCGTTTCAGACTCTTCTGTTTCCTTTATACTATGGCTTCAGACTCTTCTATTTTTATTTCCGATTCATCTATTTCTTTCAAAGAGAGTGTAAACAGATAAGACGTGTAGATATTTGCATCATGTCCACTTACTGTCTGGAAAGACATGTTTTCAATGTTTATAGGTCTGGATACATATAATCAATGGTGGACACATTTCCCACCATGATGCTTTAATGTTTGCAAGCACTATCACCGTTTTCAATATATAAGAGAACATTGACAATCAGATACTATAAAAACCCAAAATATAAGACCATAGGTCCACAGAGGAATTTCACGCAGGCAAAGATCAAGATGTGCATGGCAGGGGCTACTGCCTTAACCGAAGAAGGCTCCGGTGAGACTCGTGCAATGCTCCGGCTAAACTCTTAACCTTCACTAGCTGGTGCCACGGCTGTCTTTTGTTCTCAGACAGACACAAGTTTCCTTGCCCTTGTGCCTAGAATAGCAGGCATTTTATTCCAGACAGAACAACAGGCCTTATCCCAAACCAGGTATGCGCACCACCTCTGAAACTCAAAGAACAAGCTTATTACTTACTGATTCTCCTAGAAGTAGCACAGCGTCTAGAGATAGCACGCAAGGGTGTTAGGGCTACAAAATCCAGTGACCATGTTACAATTTGTTCCTGTTTTCACTGTTCACGAATTGCTTTCCTGCTTTAATTTTTTTATTCAGTGATGTTTCTATGTATATTGGCTGTACAAGATTAGGAATTTTAAAATAAATATTTTAGAATGCATATTCCATTTCCAGTGATCCTTCAGTGTGTCATTCAGTAACAAAAGAGGGTTAGGTGTTTCACTGCTGTCCCTGAAGTTTTCTTATGGGACTGATAGTTGCCAGGAAACACTTTCTACGCAAGATTGCTCAGTGGGTTCTGTCTGGGTTGCAGTCCAATTTGATTTCTGATTCGTAACGGCACATTGACTGAGTTCATACGCCAGGGGGCTAGAAATCTGAACCATGTGACTAGGGGGGGGGGGACAACCCCCAGAGAAAGCATTACAAGTAGAGGGGTGTCTAGTCTTCTTTAAAACTGAGGTAGGTCCTTGGTCCATCCCAGCTCTTCAGACAATGACTTCCTAAAGAGATGAGTTGCTGAGGACTAAGATGCTGCTGCAAAATGCTCAAATGTTTTGTCTCAAGTCTGAGAGTGTCTTTGCTCCTGAGGTTGTTTTTTTCTCTATCAGAAATTTCCCGGTAAGGGCAAAGGTATTTGAGTTGATGTAGGCAAAGGCCTTTCACTATGATACACATCAAGGTGATAGGAAAAATATATGTATCTATATGTATGTACTATGTATCTATTTCCAGTTTTCAACTGCACCTTCACAACCCACTGAGCTATCTTGCCTATCACTACAGGAGCTGCCGGTCCAAGCCTTCCGCAGCTCACCCCCTCCCTTCATGCTCGTGTCCCAGCCCAGGACCAAAGCGCTCACTCCTTTTGACTGCTGCGCTCCCTTTCTCTTGTCTGACCTCGGGCTCGGACCATAACACATCTGGTACCAATGATCTCACATCAGGTGCCAATGAAGTTGTGGTTGGAGGAGCTTGGACATGAAGGCCCCACTCCTGTTCTGGCCGTCCAAACTAATTCATGTGGACTTCCTCTATTTGAACCTAAATTTGCACATTAAGACTGGATGATGAGAATGACTTACATGGTTTTTTTAAGAGAACACTCAGCTTACAGGAAGAACGTACTACCTCACTGCAATACAATATAACCGAATTGTCTTACATAGGATGATTGAATAATTGCTGAATATGTAAGAAAATAAATCAAGCTTTGTATATTTATGTGTGAGAACTTTGCCCTTTTTTCTTGGTAAATATATTTTCCTATATTATTATTCCTATATTTCCCTAGGGTGAGAATAGTCTGCCAGTGTGACTGAGAATGCCAGAGACTATGCCCTTTACACAAAGGTTTTAAAACACTGTTTAAGGGTTGTATTTTAGCTAATTGACTTTTGTGGCTTCCCAATGGCTGGTATAATAGAAAAACTGAACTATTTACTGTTTCGCAACCATTACAGAAAATTGTGTTCAGAAGTTTATTTGTTTTATTAATTGATTTCTACAATTTAGGCTTTTATGCCTTGCTTCAGTTTTAACTCTATTCAGGTATTTTGTATAGCTTTATATAGAGTAAGGTTTATGCTTTTTGTACCTCACTACAGTATCGTTGAGCTTTACAAAACTGTAAAATTAAAACTGATGATACAAAACTGCACAGCAAGGAACAAGGGACATGTCCCCAACAGAGTAGAAGTGCCAGAATCTAACCTCGCAAAGGAAAAGGCTTCACTTATGGGGCATACATTTATATGTGTTATGCAAGCTTTAGCAATTCCTCTGCCCAGATAACCCTAAGAAGGGTAACAGAGGGTCTGTTGTTCCCTGTAAGCGACAGATTTGCTGTGAGGCGGATGGCTCGGTGTGGCACGATAGTCAGGTTCACCTTATCAACCTACACTGATATTTCATATAATCCCTTAAATAGCTTAAACCATTCTGTGCATGAGGACTCAAACAGGTTACTTTCTGTGTGGTTACTAGTCTCTTGGTCACACTCATCGTAAAGGTGTTCATACTGTCATCATAACAGCACACACCCATCCAGCTCGACACAGACACTGCCCGTTCAACCGCAAGCAGATTGCGGACTGATCACTGACCTGCTGGATACCACTGGATAAATGTAGAGCTGGTGAGGCTACTTTCTCCCATCTCATCTCCTCAATCATTACAGGAAGACTGTCACCCTCCAGACGAGAACTTCCTCATTATTAGCACCATCCCCTACAGGTGGGGGAGTGGCTCCTTCCTGCAAATAGCCGCTGAGCATGTCCTGCTGGTTTGTCGCAGGTGCAGCCCAGGCTGGTTTCACCAAGATTAGCCCTCTCCGTTCCTCCTGCGATGCTGCCAGCACAGCTTGGCCTTCCTGCTGCTCTCCTAGTCACAGGGCCATTGGTGCTTCCCTTTTATGTTGGTAGAATTCTGTACTTACCCTCCCCACAACAAACTGAAAACCACTCCTGCTGACAAACTAAAGTAAAAGAATTGTTCATTTTCATTTTAGAACTATGAGTTGTATGGGGTCAGCGCCTTTTGCTGTGGAGTCACGTAGTAGTGGGGCACCACGTACCTTCATCCAGGCGTTGTAATACGCAATTACTGTGGACACCTGTGTCTGCTGCAGCATGATCTCCGACACCCAGACTGTGGGCAGAAGAAAGGAAAATAGGTGAGTTACCCCCAAAGTCTCTGTAGTTTGATAAACTCTGGTAAGTTACATTATTTTTACATGCTCCATTTGTATTTCCACAAATTTGCTTTACTGGCTTGTTAAATAAAATGTGTGGTAAATTATGAATCATACTTTAAAAAATAAGAGTGTTTTTAGAAAACAAGAAAGTGTAGGACAACTTTCTCTGTTTTAGCAAGGGTTCAGAGTGAATAACTCTTGCACCCTTGAACTCAGCGAAGAAACTCAAATGTGTTGTTGTTGTTGTATTATGTTAATTAAATTTAATAAAGCGCTCAAATCACCCAGGGTCATCTCGGCACTGCAAACCGTAGCAGGCAGGCATCTACACAAGAGAACAAATCAGATATTAAAGCATCTGGGTACATATCGTCTAGGGAACGTTACCTATAAACTCTCAAAGAAAGCAGCCTCCATAGAAAACAACTTGGGGGAACGCCCTCCATAGAAAACAACTTAACATTCCACTTTCTATATAAAATGGTGCTTTTCGACATAAACAGGATGCAGCCCAACCCATCCTCAGCAATCTTGCACCTTTCGTCTAAGTGACATAGCCTAATATATTCATCCACAACAGAAGCATTGTGGCATCTCCACACACACTACTGGTTAGACAGGGGTATCCAAGCTTTTTAATAATAAGAGCATAACACGTACAGCCACAGCTGCAAAGCCCCTGGGACCAAGGTAATATTACAAAGTTACTAATATGAGTCATAAGTCTCCCAATGCTACATAATGTATCATTCAAATATCAGCTATAAAAATATTTGAGAAATTATGGGTTCTGAAGATACACACACATTTTTGTCTTGACTACACACTTTTCCATTTTGTTATACATATATAGAATAATTCAACCAAGAAAAAGCTTCTAATTTAGTAAGCGGAGCTGCACACAAGAGAGCTACTCACAGGTAGATAGAGAGCTACCAGCAGCTCACAGGCTACTCGTTGGAGAAGCCTGGGCTAGTATAACACCATCCACCGAAAGCAGACTAAACTGAGATATAGAAAGCAGGAACAATAGCAGTCTGCGCCCTTCCAGCAGAAGCAGCCTAGTCCAGCCACAGAACAAAGTGAATCCATATCAAGCAGTCTACCATTGTCCACTCAAACAGCCTAACAGGAAGAAACTTAAGCCTGCCTGCACGAAGCAGCCTAAACCTATCCAGTGAAAGCAGCATATTTCCATCTGCAGGAAGCACCCTAGGCCCATCCATGGGAAGCAGCCTAAACCTATCCACTGGAAGCAGCCTATTCCCATCTGCGGGAAGCACTCTAGGCCCATCCATGGGAAGCAGCCTAAACCTATCCACTGGAAGCAGCCTATTCCCATCTGCGGGAAGCACCCTAGGTCCATCCATGGGAAGCAGCCTAAACCTATCTACTGGAAGCAGCCTATTCCCATCTGCGGGAAGCACCCTAGGCCCATCCATGGGAAGCAGCCCAACCCTATGCACTGTAAGCAGCCTATTCCTATCTGCGGGAAGCACCCTAAGCCCATCCATGGGAAGCAGCTTAAACCTATCCACTGGAAACAGCCTATTCCCATCTGCGGGAAGCACCCTAGGCCCAGCCATGGGAAGCAGCCTAAACCTATCCACTGGAAACGGCCTATTCCCATCTGCGGGAAGCACCCTAGGACCATCCATGGGAAGCAGCCCAACCCTATGCACTGGAAGCAGCCTATTCCTATCTGCGGGAAGCACCCTAGGACCATCCATGGGAAGCAGCTTAAACCTATCCACTGGAAACAGCCTATTCCCATCTGCGGGAAGCACCCTAGGCCCATCCATGGGAAGCAGCCCAACCCTATGCACTGGAAGCAGCCTATTCCTATCTGCGGGAAGCACCCTAGGACCATCCATGGGAAGCAGCTTAAACCTATCTACTGGAAACAGCCTATTCCCATCTGCGGGAAGCACCCTAGGACCATCCATGGGAAGCAGCTTAAACCTATGCACTGGAAGCAGCCTATTCCCATCTGCGGTAAGCACCCTAGGACCATCCATGGAAAGCAACCTAAACCTATCCACTGGAAGCAGCCTATTCCCATCAGCGGGAAGCACCCTAGGCCCATCCATGTGAAGCAGCCTAAACCTATCCACTGAAAGCGGCCTATTCCCATCTGCGGGAAGCACCCTAGGCCCATCCATGTGAAGCAGCCTAAACCTATCCACTGGAAGCAGCCAAACAAGCATTCCATACAGCCTAAAAGTAGCTGAAGACTCACCACAACAACCAACTCCGAAACAGACACTAGCTTTGATGTCCTCACACATGATGTGCCTTCAAACACTGTATAGAAAGCAGTGACCTTCCGCATCACGTGCCTCCGAGTCAGCATAATGGGAGGGTACTCCTAACATTACACATAAGAGGTACTGCAACAAAAGTGTCCTTTCTCCATCTTGCCGAGTTACTATAATGGAAGCATCCTCCCTCCTGCCCATGCCTGAGGTAACATAATGGAAGCACCCTCCCAGCATCATAGGCCTCAGTTACTGTAATGGAGGCCCCCTCCCCACCAGCCCATGCCAGAGCAACTGTAATGGGAGCACTCACCTGCTAGCACATGCCAGAGTTACAATAATGGAGACCCTTCCCATCAGCCCATGCCAGAATCACTGTAATGGAGGCCAGTGGCGGCTGCCACGGAACAGCACGGCGAGGGCGGGTGGAAATAGAAAAATAAATACAAACGTGACTTACCTTACTGCCGGACCGCCGCCTTGTGTCGTCCTCTTCTGTTCCTCCTTGAAGCAGGAAGCACACCCAGGCTCCCCTAAGCCAAACACAACACTGCCATGCAGCGTTGTGATTGGTCTGAGCGCCGTGGTTCGGCGCTCAGACAGGCAGAGGGAGCTGGTGCATGTTCGTCACCAGACTGTGTATTCAAGCCTCGTGGGGAACATGCAAAGTACTCATGACTGTTTGGCCGGCCCAAGGAGGCCGGCTAAACCACCATGCACACTTAAGTGCCCACCACTCCTCCCCTTGTTGGCTGTGACGACAGCCAAGCCCACCAAGCCCCGTAAACCTGCCTGACAACGGAAAAATAAAATGATAATAGCATAGTGTTATTATAATTTTATTTTTCCTTTTTCCACTGCTCAAAATGCAGTGGGATGGTGCTCCTCCGCCTTAGTGGAGGAGCCGCCGCTGAGGCCCCTCCCCACTAGCCCATGCCAGAGTTACTGTAATGGTTGCACTCACCCGCTAGCACATGCTTATCTTACTGTAATGGAGTCCCCCTCTCCAGCAGCCCATGCCAGAGTTACTGTATTGGGAGAACTCACCTGCCAGCACAAGCCAAGTTATCGCAATGGGACTGTGAACCCATCTCCACATTGCGCAAGTTACTTAGATGGGCATGTGTTCCCACCATCAGGTGCCCCGAGTTACCGTGGTACCAGTATTATCATGCCACGAAGCCCCTATTATAATGTGCATTCTCTCCTGTTATGTCATGCATTTAAGTTATTTTAATGGGTCGGGGTGCCCTTCTCATGTTTGCAGTTATGGTAATGAAGCATCCTTGCCCAGATTAACAATCATGGAAGAGCTCTTTTGGCCCCACGTGCCTCTGGGCAAGCATTTAGTGGTCATTGCTTAATCACCTGCAGCAGAGGAGAAGCACCCCCAGCTCATCTCACAAAGAAAAGTGCTGCCGCACCAGGAACAATAAGCACTTTCAACATTATTAGGCTGAGGTTAAGTTAACACAAGCATTGCATGCATGTTTCAGAAAATGGCTCCGTTATTGTGCGTAGACATAACAGCGCAATGACAGAAGTCACCTCTTCAGACAACAGCAACAGATTACTTATTATTATTCACTCTTACCTGCATATGCCCTTTTATTCAGGTCCATTTCTTCCACCGCCTAAACAAAGAAAACCACAAAAACACAACTGTCAACATAGTATCCAAAGTCTTTCATAGCAGGGAAAAAGCCCTTGCTAATTAGAATGCAGACATATAGACAAAAGGAACATTTAGGGATAAATCGGAGCATAAGTACACCACTGTGTGAAGTCATCCAATAAATAGTCCTACCCTTTGCAGAAGATGAGATCTCAGATGTCAGGAGCAGAGCCTGTTGATTCCAGGTAGGCCCTTGGGGCAAACAAACAGCAGCATGTCTCCTGACTAGAGGTGTGCTATTTGGCCTGGCTGGATCCTGCATAATATGACGAGCCACCCATGGAAGTCACCCTCACATAGGAGGTCAGCTATGGAGTGCAGCAATGTGATGCAGAGGATAGACTGATGAAAAGGGTGAAGGCGAACCAAATCATCAGAACATAGGGCCTGATTGCGAATTAAAACTTGTAATCCTGCAGGAGGTCGGCAGCGGAGTTTGGCGATGTGGGAGCGGGGCGGTGGCGTGTCGCCCTGCTTCCACACCACCTAACGCATAATCAGGCCCTATATCTTGTGTGGCACTTCCCTGGGGCCCAGCAGCTGTGTGACACAGTTACTGAGGAAGGCCGGAATACAAAAACAGAGTTTGGCTTACCATCAAAAGGATGTGAAGGACAGACATAAGAAAATAATTTCTGTAAACAGCTCTACCTGCCCCATAACCAAGAACCACTGGTTCAGACAAACCTCATGGAATATATGCAACAATGCTAAAATGAGGTTTCTAAACAAGAGGGGTGAGATTCTGCAGACACACAAAACACAGAGAATACCAAGATAGATAAGGCAGCAAGATGCACGACTTTTCAATCACCCCCAAAGAAGACTGAATGATGTTAACTGGTGTTGCTTAGGACATGATTGGAAGTGTGGCAGTTAGTCAACAAAAGGGTAGGGCCATGAGCAGAAAAGAAGAAAACCCGCTGCAGATTGTGGGCCTTCATCCAAAAGGTACTCACAAAGGCAAATTGAAACGTGTAAATCTACTAATGTACCTAGTAGAAACTTTAAAAAAAATTCCTATTTCTCACTTCCAAGCGTAAAGTTACTCCTAGGTGTAGACTTACATGTCTCCACTCCTGGTGGAGCCTCCTAGTACAGGATTTACTAGTGTAAAGTTACTACTCATAGCTTTTCACTCCTAGGCGAAGGTCTCTGCCACAGGCGCAGAGATCTCCCAATGGTAAAGTATAGAAAATGCATCAAACTTTTATTATACTTTAAAAAAAAATATATAAATATTTTATTATAAAATATTAATGTGGAATAATTTTATATATTCTAAACATAGAATTATTCAAATAAAATGTCAAAGATTAACTTAAATGTGTATTAAATAAGTGGATTAAAATACAGTTAATTTAAAAAAATCTCTATAGAACAAAAAAAAACACGTATGTTACATTTTTTAATGTAATATGTTTTTAAAATTCATAAGTCATGTATAGAATTCATTCTAAACACTAATCATTATTTAGCAAAAGTTTATTATAAATGTAACATTAAAATAAGTATTAATTTTATAATATACACTATTTAAACAACATTCATGTACTTATTTTAAAACGCCAGATACATTTATTTATTTAGCATTATTTTCTATTGGGTGTTATTTTAAGACCCTACCACAGTTTTTTTTACATTGGCGGTGTTACAGTACCTGTCTGTGGGTATGTGTATAGTTGGACTCACTCCAAAGATGGGCTGGAATACATTTACAACAGTTTTGGGGCATGTTGGGCTGCAGTAACGTTAGAAGTACAGTTTGTGAATAGCAATGGGCTTACTCTTGTGTGGGTGGGTGTTTATATTTGCACGTCCTTCCCTAAAATTCTCCCATTTAGGTGAAGGTGTTCCCTGTAATGTTGACTTAACGGATCTATGCGAGAGTGACGAAGTTCTCTGCGCAGAAAAGATAGGAGAAACTGAGGCACAGGTCTCCACAAGTAGGTTTGTGAATTACAGTTTGTGGTACGTGAGTAGTACTACTGCAGTCCTACTACACAAACTACAAAACACATTTTGTAAATAGGCCTCTGTGTCTCTAAATTGTTGCCGCTACTCCTAATTTGTGGATGTCAGACCAAACTCATCAGGCCTCGAACAATCTGCACACAAGACTGGGGGCCGGGCATCCATTGAGGTTTGTCAGCAGCTTTGATAAGCAAGTTACAGCACTTTTATGGTGCACTTTATACACACACATACCATTACACCATCTCACAGGTGGCCAAAGGTCACCATGTAATAGCAATATAGAAATCTTAAATAAATTAGTACCATGTAAAACTCTAGGTGCTAATGTTTGTTTTTCCAACTGTTACAATGAAATGAGAACATTTTCATCCCATGTCTTAAGGAGCAAAGGGAAAGGGGGCATGGATATGGAACAGAAGGTCCAGGCCTTGGGCATTTCGACCAAAAAGCTTCCCTCCAATTCAGAGTGGAATCTGAAGGTGGGAATCACATGAGAACCCAGTGACTGCCTTAGGACAGCGATGAGAAGCTGTTCCGCGCTTCAGAAGGTAGATTTGGCCCGCCTGAAAATCCTTGCGCAGGAGTCAAGGTGTCTGAGTGCGGATGATGTGAAGAGAATTTTTCCAGCCTCATGAGGGGGACTGTGAAAGCGGACTGTGGAATCTCCCGCAGAGGCTGGGCTCACACCCTTTGAGGGGAGGTCCAAACTGTAGTGATTGACAACAATAGCAGCCAGAGGCAATGGATTGCTGCCGTTTAGAAACAAGACATGTAACCTTCAAACAAATTCAGTCGCCAGCAATCTGAGGTGATGGCAAGCTGGCATTTAGAGACACAACAGGTCATTTTAAACCAAATCTAGACTCACAGGTAGAATGTGAAGTGGTATTCAATCCCTCGTCGTATACTCACCCCTGTAAAACATCAGTGTCTGCTGACCTCATTCAGGTAACTAGATCTATGCTGGAGGCATACATGTTGTACACCTCAAACTATTATGCAGTTTGCCACGAAAAATGGAACTCACATTTGCTCATACTAAACTTCATTGGTGGACACAATGTGGCAAGGTCGAAAATGCAAAAATATAACAAAACAAGCAGCAGAGTGTAAAAAGGTCTTAAACTATATTAGGGTCACTAAAGCAGTATTGACAGAACAGAGCAGGTGGAGGTCAGTAGTAGTGATGAAGAAGCCTTCAGAAAGAAGATACGCTGAGGCAACAATACACAATTGCACTGATTGGGGTGGTGGGGCTGGAGCTCAGCCTTGAGAGTGGATAAAACAGCTAGGCAAAAATTAAATATGCTGTATCAAAATGTACACTTTTCTTCACAGTGTAGGAGAGTAGGATCTGCTTCACATGGGTACCCCCACTTCTTGCTGATGCTTCACTGTTTTTCGACCTTAGTCTGGCTGGGGCCCTGCTAATCAGAACCCCAGCCTAGCTGCTTCCTCTCTAAAATGGTTTCCATGTGCCTTAGGCACATCTCTGATTGGAATCTGGAGTGCCCTTATAAGTCCCTAGTATATGGTATACTATGTACCCAGGGCATAGGTACCTCAGAGGCCTACCAGGGGCTGCAGCATGTATTGTGCCACCCCTAGAAGGCCATCCAAACTGACACCACAGGTCTGCTACTGCAGCCTGGGTAAGGTGGTGCAAGCACCCCTTACTGTGATATAGGCTACCTATATCACTATATACATACACACATATAAACCTATAAGTCACTCCTATGGCAGGCCTTATCAATCCTGAAGGCAGAGTGCGTGGTTCCTATGTGAGAGGGTGCCCCTGCATGAGCAGGGCCCCTCTGCAGCGTTCGGAGACCCTTCTCTGATGCTGTGTGTAGTGCAGCCTGACCATATACTCTTAAGCGCATTATAACTTCGCGTTAAATGCTAACTTTGGAATGGCTGCACCGAAACATGTCGTGTTTGGTGTCAAACATCTTGGAATACTACCCCCCCCCGCCAATTCTGGCGGCGGGGGTAGCATTCCACCCTTCTAGAGGGAGAGACATGTTAACCCTGGCTTGGCCGGTAACTTCTTTCTAAAGCCCTGGCATCACAAAATGGATGCTGCTGCCACAGACACAAGTCTGGCCTCCTGCTGCTGACCGAAACTCCGGCAGGGGAGGCCTGGACAATAGGTTTCCTGTCCCAGGGAGGTGTGACCACCTCCCCAGACAGGATAGTGTGTATTGGGGCTGGGCGGGAGCACTCTCGGGTGCTTTGAAGTCCTGCACTGGGGGCACACTTGGTGTCCCTGTGCATACCCCAGTTCAAACCGGATCAGGGGCTTGCAGCCCCTGCTTTGGCGCGAACTGGACAAAGGGAAAGGGGTGTAGCCACCCCTCTGCCCTAACCCACCCATAGGTGGGGCCACAGAGTAAGTTCAATCCCTAAACTTGGTATAAGTATAGGAACCCAGTCCTTAGGACTTTAGATTATCCCTGGACGAAACTCTGACACAGAATCCTGGACCTTCGACGCTCTACTACAAGATTAGAGGACAGAAGAATCTCCCTTGGGGTCAAGGAGTGACTCCCTGCTTGGCAGGCACCAAAGAAGCAATTGTCCGGTCTGCATCGCCTAAGCTCCCGTCGGACGCCGAAGTCTTTGCATCACCAGAGGTGGATTTCCAGACTTCCCGAGGCTGCCCTGAGTCCCCAGCAAAGCTGAGGCCCGTAGCTGTCGTGGGTAACGTGGAACCGTGACCCCTGGACACCGCACGCATTTGCAAGTGCATCCTCTTCTGGGTCTCCCACGAAGTCGTGCTTTGGGCTCCGAGTAGCCCTAGCCTCCAGCACCAACTGCACCGAAGATCACTGGCCTCCACTCCACGAGTGTCCTGTTAGCCAGCTCCACGTGCACCGTCTCGAGGCTCCTTCGCGGTCGCTAGCCCGTTGGCTAGTAGCCCTTCACGAAGGCCAATCTTTTTCTACTTGGGCTCCCTGGTTGCTCCAGGCCTGCCCTCACTTACCCTTGCTGGGTGAGTTCCTCAGACCTTGCTGGTCTGCACAATCGTCAATCTTCAACTTCATCGAGACTTGCCGTTGCCAAGGCTTGTTGGGTCCAATCCGGTCGCCGACACCTCAGCACTCGACAGACATCGTGTACCAGCCCGAATCCTGCTCCTGGTCGCCGACAACGCCTCCTGGACCTCGTGGCTGAAGAGTCAAGACGACCGTCAACCTACCTGAAGCACTCGACATCGGTGGGCATCTGCTCATCGCCTTCCTGGTCACTGGCTAGTGACCCAGACTCTGTCCCCTCTGCTTTCAGGTTCTTCAGATCTCCGATCCACTCTTGGATCCACCCGGACACTTTCCACTTGGTCGCCAGCAGCACTTTGCAGCAGATCGCCATTCAAATCGACGACGAAACCCGACCCCGAAAGGCACCTATGCACCCGGCTTCCCTGGGTGAGGTAACACGAGTACTCCGGTGCTCCCGTGGGCAGAGACTCTAGAACGACCTAGTTCTCAAAGGGTTTGCTCCAAGTCCTTCTTTAAGTGTCCCTTTTCTTTAAATTCCCAACCGCGACTTTCTCCATAGAAGTTAACGGCGATTCGCGGCTGTGTTATTTCACTGCACGCGTCTCCCGTGGGTCCCCTGTGTCACTACCTTGGGTGGTTCCTTGTGGTCCAAGCACTTCTAGAGGCTCTAGGCCTAGTGTCTAGCTCAGTCGTGGTTCTTATACCACTTTATTGGTATATGGTTTGGTACGCCCCTAGGGCCCAAACGTGTATTTGTGCTATTACTGTGTTTAAACAACTTATAACTTATGTACTTCGAACTCTAGCCTCATAAAGAGACTAGAGGGGTGTGTTTAGTAATAAATACATATATTTTGAATATATACCTGGTGTGGTGCTCTTTCATTTGGTCACTCAAGAGATTATAGACTGGTAAAACAAGCTGCTTTACATTCCTTCAAGACTTAGCCTGAAGGCTGCTCTCCATAGCTACCACTAGGATAGCTTTCAATAAAGGTTGTCTTTAACCTATCTCCAATAAGGTGTTGTTTGGACTGGTGCAAGGTGCCCACTATAATTAGTGGACACCATATGCCAGGCCAACTTCTTACATTGGTGTGCAGCGTGTGGGATTCCAGCTTGCTATTGTTTTACCAGATAATCTCAATTGAATTGATCAACTGAAAACCACTAAAGGTACCTAAGGTACATATAAATTAAGCTTAGTATACAGTAAGTTCTACTGAACTTAGAGTTGTGTGTCAAGGGATAGCACACCCTTTCTACAACTCAAGAGAGTTTAGTAGGCCACACTAGAGTAGGTAGTGCATACACCACACCTCACTAGTGATGTCTTCAAAGCCAGGACCCAGTGAGTCCTTGCCAGAAGCCAATGGGCTTCTTCCCTCCAAGTATGATACACTCCCATTCTTGGAATTGAGAGCAATATGCAACGTGAGGAAACTGAAGACAGGCCAAAGTCCCACCACCCAACATCTGAGAGAGATGTTAATGGCTGATGATCTCAACAGGCCCTTAGGGACTGAAGGGGTAGGTGCAGAGGGTGGGGCAGAAGATGAGGATGGGGCCAGGGGTAGCAACACCCCCAGCCCCCCTCTGGAACTGACCAGGAGGGTGACAATGACCCTGACCTGGAAAACCCAATTCCTCCTGTGGATGAGGAGGAGGCTCAGGATGACCTCCACTTTGTCCCCCAGGGAGGATTGTGAGTGTGCCTAGAAGGTCTAGATCTCCTTCTCAGGAGTCTAACCACTCTGGCACCTCAATAGGGACCTCTGTCTCCTCTCATAGGAGGGAATCCTCTCATGAGAGGAGAAAGAGGCTGATTCAGTATGAGGAAGCTCAGCTTGAACTCAGAAAACAGCAATTGGCCCTAGACAGGGAGTCCCTAGATCTCCTTAGAGAGAGAAAACAGTTGGGACTAGAGTCCCATGGTGGCAGCCATATCCCTAGAGATAGGGAAAGGTCTTATGACCATAGAAACCTGAGCAAGATTGTCCCTCCCTACCAGAGTGGGGATGACATCCACAAATGGATAACTGCTCTAGAGAGGGCCTGTAAAGTACAGAAGGTCCCTCAGGAGCAGTGGGCAGCAATCTTGTGGCTCTCCTTTGCAGACAAAGGTAGAGACAAGCTCCTCACTGTAAGAGAAGAGGATGCTGATAATTACAAGGTCTTGAAGAGTGCTCTTATTGATGGGTTTGGCCTAACAACTGAACAATACAGGTTGAAGTTCAGAGATGCCCAAAAGCACAGACTCAAGACTGGGTAGACTATGTGGATTGTTCTGCTAAGGCTCTGGAAGGCTGGTTGATGGGCAGTAAGGTGTGTGACTTCACAGGATTGTACAATCTGATAATGAGGGAGCAGATTCTTAATAACTGTCAAAATCAGCTGTTGCATCAGTACCTGGTGGACTCTGATCTGACCTCTCCCCAAGAATTGGGAAAGAAGGCAGACAAATGGGTCAGAACCAGGGTGAGGCAGAAGGTACAGAACCAAGGTGGTGACCCTAAGAAGCAAGATTCTAAGAACTCTGATAAGGGTGGGGAGAAGGGTAAAGATCAAAAGTCTTCACAAGGCCCCCAAAAATCTTCTTCAGGTGGGGATTCACAGTCTACCAAAGGGAAAGGCCAAAGAAAACCATGGTGCAAGGTCTGTAAGCAAAAGACCCACTGGACCAGTGATTGCACCAAGTCCAAAGACTCAAGTCCAGCCCCCACCAATGCCCCTAAGGCACCTGTTCCCCCTAGTACAGTTACAGTTGGTGGTGGGAGTACTACAGCCAAGGGTTTAGTAGGGTTGACCCTGGGTACTGAGATGGGCTCTGACCTAGTCAGAGAACTCACTCAGGCTGTGTTAGTCTGTGATGGAGGCATGGATGTGACCTCCTCTGTGAGTCCCAGTAATCTGGGCAAGTACAGACAACAGCCTTTAATCAATGGACGAGAGGCTTTGGCATTTAGGGACACAGGGGCAAGTGTCACCATGGTGACACAAGACCTTGTGAATCCTGGGCAAGTTATACTTGGTGAGATGTACCAAGTGACCAATGCTAGCAATGTCAGAACAGACCATACTCTGGCAGTTGTTAACTTCTCCTGGGGAGGGGTAACTGGCCTTAAGAAGGTTGTGGTAAGTGCAGACCTACCAGTTGAATGCTTGCTTGGCAATGACTTAGAAACTTCAGCTTGGGCAGAAGTGGAGCTCAGGACCCATGCAGAAATGCTGGGGATCCCTGCAGATGTGTTTGCTGTGACCAGGTCACAAGCCAAAATGTCTAGCACTGAACAGGCCTTGGATTCTGGAATAATGGACCAAGTGCCTTCCAAGAGGAGGAGTAGTAGGGTGAAGGCAGTGCCTTCCCCCTTGGCTCAGAAGGAAGATCAGTCCCTTGAGGGGGATGATCTCAGTCCTGAGGAAGGAACTGTCCCAGAGGAGCTTGAACCTGACCAGGTTGAGTTCTTGGGGACCTTCCAGGGCAGATCTGAGCCAGGAGCAGCAGAGCTGCCCCTCTCTTGAACCCCTCAGACAGCAAGCTGCTGCTGAGGCTGCTGGGAAAGCTAGTGGTCCCCATACTGTATATTGGGATGATGGACTCTTGTACTCAGAGTGTAGAGACCCCAAGCCTGGTGCTACCAGGAGGTTGGTTATACCTCTGAAGTTCAGGGGCTTCCTATTGACCCTAGCCCATGATATTCCCTTAGCAGGTCACCTGGGCCAGAACAAGACTTGGGACAGAATTGTCCCTCACTTTCACTGGCCCCACATGTCTGAAGACACCAAGGAGTTTTGTCGCTCCTGTGTAACCTGCCAGGCCAGTGGCAAGGCAGGTGGCACTACAAAGGCCCCCTGATACCACTACCTGTGGTGGGGGTTCCCTTTGAAAGGGTGGGGATTGACATTGTTGGTCCCATGGATCCCCAAACAGCATCTGGGCACAGGTTTATCCTGGTGGTAGTGGATCATGCCACCAGGTACCCAGAGGCTATCCCCTTTAGGACCACTACAGCACCTGTGGTGGCAAGGGCCCTCCTGGGAATTTTCTCAAGAGTGGGCTTTCCTAAGGAGGTTGTATCAGACAGGGGTGCTAACTTTATGTCTGGATACTTAAAAGCAATGTGGAAAGAGTGTGGAGTGACTTACAAGTTCACCACACCAGATCACCCACAATGCAATGGTTTAGTTGAGAGATTCAACAAAACCTTGAAGGGCATGATTAAAGGGCTCCCAGAAAAGCTTAGGCGAAGATGGGACATACTCTTGCCCTGCCTTTTATTTGCATATAGGGAGGTGCCTCAAAAGGGGTTGGCTACAGCCCTTTTGAACTTTTGTTTGGCCACCCTGTCAGGGGTCCACTGTGCTTGGTGAAGGAAGGATGGGAGTTACCTCTCAAGCCCCCAAAGCAAGACATAGTGGACTATGTACTTGGTCTCCGCTCCCGGATGGCTGAGTATATGAAAAAGGCAACTAAAAACCTTGAGGCTAGCCAGGAACTTCAAAAGGCCTGGCATGACCAAAAGGCTGACCTGACTGTTTACCAGCCAGGACAGAAGGTGTGGGTGTTGGAGCCAGTGGCCCCAGCAGCTCTCCAAGACAAATGGAGTGGACCCCACACTATTGTTGAGCAGAAGGGTGAGGTTACCTACTTAGTATACCTAGGAACACACAGGAGTCCCCACAGGGTTCTCCATGTCAACAGGTTAAAACCATATGTGGACAGGGCAGACATGGGCTTGCTCATGGCTAGTGATGAAGGGCAGGAGGAAGAGAGTGACCCACTCCCTGACCTGCTCTCACAGAACCCTGACGATGGGTCAGTAGATGGTGTAGCCTTGGCAGGCAGCCTCACTACCCAGCAGCAAACTAATTGTAGACTGGTGCTCAATCAGTTTAGACACATGTTTTCACTGACACCCAGTCAGACCACCTGGTGCACTCATGAAGTGGACACTGGGGACAGTCTGCCTATTAAAAATAAGATTTATAGGCAACCTGACCATGTCAGGGACTGTATCAGGACTGAAGTCCAGAAGATGTTGGATTTGGGAGTTATTGAACCCTCAGATAGCCCTTGGGCTAGTCCAGTGGTCCTTGTGCCAAAACCTCACACCAGTGGTGGAAAAAGAGAGATGAGGTTTTGTGTGGACTACAGGGGTCTCAATGCAGTCACTAGGACTGATGCCCATCCAATACCAAGGGCAGATGAGCTAATAGACACTTTGGCCTCAGCCAAGTATCTAAGCACATTTGACTTGACAGCTGGCTTCTGGCAGATCAGACTAGCTGATGCTGCAAAGCCAAAAACAGCATTCTCAACCCCTAGTGGGCATTATCAATTTGTGGTGATGCCCTTTGGTCTGAAGAATGCACCTGCCACTTTTCAGAGGTTGGTGAATACAGTCCTTACAGGTCTGGAAGCCTATAGTGCAGCATATGTAGATGATATTGCTGTCTTTAGCTCCACCTGGGAGGATCACCTGGTCCACCTCAGGAATGTTTTACAGGCCCTGCAAAAGGCAGGCCTGACTATCAAGGCCACCAAGTGCCAGATAGGGCAGAGTCAGGTTGTGTACCTGGGCCACCTTGTGGGTGGAGGCCAGGTTCAACCCTTGCAGAGCAAGATCCAGACCATCATGGACTGGACTGCTCCAACTACCCAGACTCAGGTGAGAGCCTTCTTAGGCCTGACTGGGTACTATAGGAGATTTGTCAAGGGGTATGGATCAATAGTGACACCCCTGAATGACTTAACTTCCAAGAAAATGCCCAAAAGGTTCAGTGGACAGTTAGCTGTCAAAAGGCATTTGATGACCTGAAGCAGGCCATGTGCACTGCTCCCATTCTACAGAGTCCTGATTACTCCAAGAAGTTCATTGTTCAAACTGATGCATCTGAATTGGGGGTAGGGGCTGTACTGTCACAATTGAATGAAGGTCAGGATCAGCCAGTAGCTTTCATTAGCAGAAGGCTGACCCCTAGAGAGAAACGTTGGTCAGCCATTGAGAGGGAGGCCTTTGCTGTGGTCTGGGCTCTGAAGAAGTTGAGGCCATACTTGTTTGATACTCACTTCCTTGTTCAAACAGACCATAAGCCCCTCTTATGGCTAAAACAAATGAAGGGTGAAAACCCCAAACTGCTTAGGTGGTCCATTTCCCTACAGGGGATGGACTTCACAGTGGAACATAGACCTGGGAGTAACCATGCCAATGCAGATGGACTCTCTAGGTACTTCCACTTAGAACATGAAGACTTAACTGGGCAAGGTTAGTTTAATGTCCCTACGTTTGGGGGGGTGGGGGTTGTGTAGGAGAGTAGGATCTGCTTCACATGGGTACCCCCACTTTTGCTGATGCTTCACTGTTTTTCGACCTTAGTCTGGCTGGGGCCCTGCTAATCAGAACCCCAGCCTAGCTGCTTCCTCTCTAAAATGGTTTCCATGTGCCTTAGGCACATCTCTGATTGGAATCTGGAGTGCCCTTATAAGTCCCTAGTATATGGTATACTATGTACCCAGGGCATAGGTACCTCAGAGGCCTACCAGGGGCTGCAGCATGTATTGTGCCACCCCTGGAAGGCCATCCAAACTGACACCACAGGTCTGCTACTGCAGCCTGGGTAAGGTGGTGCAAGCACCCCTTACTGTGATATAGGCTACCTATATCACTATATACATACACACATATAAACCTATAAGTCACTCCTATGGCAGGCCTTATCAATCCTGAAGGCAGAGTGCGTGGTTCCTATGTGAGAGGGTGCCCCTGCATGAGCAGGGCCCCTCTGCAGCGTTCGGAGACCCTTCTCTGATGCTGTGTGTAGTGCAGCCTGACCATATACTCTTAAGCGCATTATAACCTCGCGTTAAATGCTAACTTTGGAATGGCTGCACCGAAACATGTCGTGTTTGGTGTCAAACATCTTGGAATACTACCCCCCCGCCAATTCTGGCGGCGGGGGTAGCATTCCACCCTTCTAGAGGGAGAGACATGTTAACCCTGGCTTGGCCGGTAACTTCTTTCTAAAGCCCTGGCATCACAAAATGGATGCTGCTGCCACAGACACAAGTCTGGCCTCCTGCTGCTGACCGAAACTCCGGCAGGGGAGGCCTGGACAATAGGTTTCCTGTCCCAGGGAGGTGTGACCACCTCCCCAGACAGGATAGTGTGTATTGGGGCTGGGCGGGAGCACTCTCGGGTGCTTTGAAGTCCTGCACTGGGGGCACACTTGGTGTCCCTGTGCATACCCCAGTTCAAACCGGATCAGGGGCTTGCAGCCCCTGCTTTGGCGCGAACTGGACAAAGGGAAAGGGGTGTAGCCACCCCTCTGCCCTGACCCACCCATAGGTGGGGCCACAGAGTAAGTCCAACCCCTAAACTTGGTATAAGTATAGGAACCCAGTCCTTAGGACTTTAGATTATCTCTGGACGAAACTCTGACACAGAATCCTGGACCTTCGACGCTCTACTACAAGATTAGAGGACAGAAGAATCTCCCTTGGGGTCAAGGAGTGACTCCCCTGCTTGGCAGGCACCAAAGAAGCACTTGTCCGGTCTGCATCGCCTAAGCTCCTGTCGGACGCCGAAGTCTTTGCATCACCAGAGGTGGATTTCCAGACTTCCCCGAGGCTGCCCTGAGTCCCCAGCAAAGCTGAGGCCCGTAGCTGTCGTGGGTAACGTGGAACCGTGACCCCTGGACACCGCACGCATTTGCAAGTGCATCCTCTTCTGGGTCTCCCACGAAGTCGTGCTTTGGGCTCCGAGTAGCCCTAGCCTCCAGCACCAACTGCACCGAAGATCACTGGCCTCCACTCCACGAGTGTCCTGTTAGCCAGCTCCACGTGCACCGTCTCGAGGC
This sequence comes from Calotriton arnoldi, assembly GCA_963921515.1. Taxonomy (NCBI): domain Eukaryota; kingdom Metazoa; phylum Chordata; class Amphibia; order Caudata; family Salamandridae; genus Calotriton; species Calotriton arnoldi. The sequence goes on from CAWUFW010002613.1 coordinate 1,193,958, forward strand.
TCCTTCGCGGTCGCCAGCCCGTTGGCTAGTAGCCCTTCACGAAGGCCAATCTTTTTCTACTTGGGCTCCCTGGTTGCTCCAGGCCTGCCCTCACTTACCCTTGCTGGGTGAGTTCCTCAGACCTTGCTGGTCTGCACAATCGTCAATCTTCAACTTCATCGAGACTTGCCGTTGCCAAGGCTTGTTGGGTCCAATCCGGTCGCCGACACCTCAGCACTCGACAGACATCGTGTACCAGCCCGAATCCTGCTCCTGGTCCCCGACAACGCCTCCTGGACCTCGTGGCTGAAGAGTCAAGACGACCGTCAACCTACCTGAAGCACTCGACATCGGTGGGCATCTGCTCATCGCCTTCCTGGTCACTGGCTAGTGACCCAGACTCTGTCCCCTCTGCTTTCAGGTTCTTCAGATCTCCGATCCACTCTTGGATCCACCCGGACACTTTCCACTTGGTCGCCAGCAGCACTTTGCAGCAGATCGCCATTCAAATCGACGACGAAACCCGACCCCGAAAGGCACCTATGCACCCGGCTTCCCTGGGTGAGGTAACACGAGTACTCCGGTGCTCCCGTGGGTAGAGACTCTAGAACGACCTAGTTCTCAAAGGGTTTGCTCCAAGTCCTTCTTTAAGTGTCCCTTTTCTTTAAATTCCCAACCGCGACTTTCTCCATAGAAGTTAACGGCGATTCGCGGCTGTGTTATTTCACTGCACGCGTCTCCCGTGGGTCCCCTGTGTCACTACCTTGGGTGGTTCCTTGTGGTCCAAGCACTTCTAGAGGCTCTAGGCCTAGTGTCTAGCTCAGTCGTGGTTCTTATACCACTTTATTGGTATATGGTTTGGTACGCCCCTAGGGCCCAAACGTGTATTTGTGCTATTACTGTGTTTAAACAACTTATAACTTATGTACTTCGAACTCTAGCCTCATAAAGAGACTAGAGGGGTGTGTTTAGTAATAAATACATATATTTTGAATATATACCTGGTGTGGTGCTCTTTCATTTGGTCACTCAAGAGATTATAGACTGGTAAAACAAGCTGCTTTACATTCCTTCAAGACTTAGCCTGAAGGCTGCTCTCCATAGCTACCACTAGGATAGCTTTCAATAAAGGTTGTCTTTAACCTATCTCCAATAAGGGGTTGTTTGGACTGGTGCAAGGTGCCCACTATAATTAGTGGACAGCATATGCTAGGCCAACTTCTCACACACAGGACATGAAGAGAGAGGACTCAAGGGCCCTTGCAGCAAGCAGCCTTACCAACTTCCTCCAGGGCAGATCACGTTTACACTGGTCGTACCACAACAACAGATTCTTCTGGAAGAGCGCCACTTCTACATTCCCAAAGGAGTGGTATGAGGATATCTTTTCTTCCGTTTCTGTAAATAAAACAATATATTAGGAAGCTGGCATCGCGAGATCCTGGCACGCGCACACTAACGAATATCTGGGAGATGTGACTGCTGGTTTGGTGTCTTGAGTCCTAGCTGTCATTTCAATTCAAGTTATGTGAGCAGTGGAGGCTTTACACTCTGTTTACAATAAGGCCAGCCCAGGGAACAACATAAAGGATGGGCAAGCAGAAGCTAAAATTCTCTCCTGGGTCAGAGGAGTAGCTCACCGACCTAGGAAGCATTTAGACTGAACAATAAACTAGATAGTTTGCTCTCAGATTTATTATTTCATTATGTACACAAACTAACTGCTAGAGATAGATTTGCTTCCAAATCCCTATTTATCCTGATTAATGATGTGATGGAACTGAACACAAGTTATTAAATTAATGTACTGTATCACCAAAGCACTTGTATACATAGTCAGTATGGATTGTGATATTTTTTGTCCTCGTTCTAAGGCACTGCAATACTTAGCTGGACTTACTAGTCAAAGCTTAGACTATGAAATAGATATCTCCTTCCTCACCAAGCAGCTGCAAGGATCCAAAGGCCTGTTAGCCACTTGGAACACTACACTCCCAACCTCCACAATCCCTGCTAGACCCTACTGAGCTTCGGAACTAAAATGGACATGCAAGTTCCTATATTAAAATCTTTATTATTCCATGGGAGGATCTTGGAAGGACAAATGCCAGCTGCAGCTTTTAGATCAAATCTGGAAGTGAATATCTGAGCTTTAACAACCATTACTAGTCCAAGGCACGTATGTGTGTGTTACTCAAGGTAGAAGATGATCTGCTCATCGAGGCAGGTGGAGAAGTAAGGACGCTAACTATCTGCTTTGCTGCACATTGGATAAAGCCGTTTTGCATCTTTCCCCTGCAGTTCCCGTTCTTTCAAGTCAAGGAATGTTAACAAAATATAAAGTCAAGTGATTTACACTGACCTAAATTACAAATGTCTTGATGGATTATGCTACTATTGCGCCAGTCACTGGCAATGGTTTTACTGAAACTGGAAGAATGCCTGGTGAAGTCAGCACTGCTGTGATTGAGATCCTTAATGAGCAGGTTGCACACTGAACTCTACTACAAAGGGATTAAGCTACTCAGGTAATGGTCTTTCCAACTTGCAATCAAAAGCACATATTTACCCATCAAAGAATAAGGCCTCAAATGTACCTCATGCCTGCTGAAGAGGGAGCACAGGGTCTCTGACTCAGAGCACGCTTAGCCAGCGGCTTCTGTGCTAAAACTAACAATAAGAGCAATGGAGGAACAGTGAATACTGCTCCTACTGGAGACAGATCTCCTGTAGCTTAACTGGGCCCACCAACTCATTTTGTGGAGAACTTTAAACAATAGCCAGTCAAGAAGAGAGTCTAAATGCCAACAGCCTGGACTGAGCTGGAATCTGTGGCCTGGAGGTGAAGGGCTTGGTCACACTGTGAGGAACGTTTGTGCCACTTACTTCCATGCCTTCAAATTGACTTCCAACTCATAATCCAGAGCTCAAAATCAGAGTAGCAGGACTTTTAAATGTGAATATTTTACATGTGAGAAACTCAGCTTTCAGTCTAGATCCTACCTGACTTGATGTTCTGTTACCTACCTCCTCCATCTGAAGAGTCCCCTTCAGTCTGTCCTGGAGGGTCAGTCTCTTCCTCAAGAGTTGGTGCGCTCCTTTTAGTGTCTTTTGATGAGGTCTTTATTTTCTTCATTGTTAACCTACAAAAACTCATAAAATGGAAACTTTTTAATGATCTGACCTCATCAGGCAAAACTGCAATCAAAGGCTTCGAAGACGACTTAGCAATCTCTTATTAATTTGTTTAATTTCCTTCACCAAGTGGTGAGGATTAGGGGTGTTGATCGGGAAAACAGAAATCAAGATGATAACAGGAAGTGCGGAATGGTCATGCAAAGTCTGTCTTTGTTTTAAAAAAAAAAGCTTTATCCAGGTAAAAAACAAATGGTTTGTCACCAAGGTAAGCTTCACTTAGAGAACTAGGTCCCCATCCATCACCCAAGTCTCACCAAGAATAATGGAAAGGAAAAACAGATACTCTAACTCCCAATCATTCAACCGCATCTAGAATGATCAAAAGGTTAAACAGTCATTCTAATCTAGTCAAAATCATCCATGGCCAGCTGTCCATGCAAAAGGGTCTCTGGCTCAGCACACTGTAGTCAAAAGACACTTGGCTGGGCAAGCTTAATCAAAGGGGCTTCTGGCAAGCAAACCCAAGTATTAAGGAGAGTTTTCTGGTTGCAAAGAAACCCAGTTTTACGTCTTAGTTTTGCGATTATAGACACAAAGTCAGCCTTTGAGTGAGAGACACAGAAAGGGAGATAATGTTAAAAGAGAGAAGAGGCATGCTAAGTGAATAAAGAGTGTACATTAAACCTTAGCTTTAATTCAGAAGCCAATCAGCTACATAACAGTCGTTATCCTAGGCCACACATTTGTCTGATCTATGTTTAATTAGTTAAGTATTCGCCATATGGAACCCAAGGGGTCGATTGATCAGCTTGCTAAGGTCTCAGACACTCAGATGTGTGTAACCTGGGAGATAGGCTTGCTACTCCAAGCATGAACCTGTGAGATCTACGCTAAATGAAACAAAGCTTTTACATCTTGTTGTTGAGAGACAGATCTACGAGGGGAGGGGTTGCCCCAAAAAGTGGGTTACATTATGGCAGCAATGGCCAAAGTACAGGAGACTGTAGCGGGCCAACCTCTGACCTGGATAGAGAGAAGGAGACCACGACTAGTGCAGTGGCGATTGAAAAAACAAACTGGTGCTGGCAGGGGAAAAGGACATGGCAGACCAACAAGAAACAAGCTGATGTGACCTACATACAATGATGTATGGCTATTCTATACTTTCTGTGATCCTTAACTCTTAAAAAACCACTAAAATGTTTATTAAAAAAGCTTTTACATTTTGTATTACTTGAGGAGATAGTGCTGCTATTTAAGTCCTGAACTTATAAATTCTTTGTAGCCTGGGGGAATTTCAGCTCTCCGTTGCCAAATGCTTTATGTTCAGAGTCGACTGAGCTATAGCTCTGTACTCCAAGGCAAATACCTGCGGCAAAATGCAAGAGTGACATCTTTTGAACTTTTAAGATTTGTAAAACAAGATTTAAGTAGGAGATAGCCAAAGCTTGTGGGTCTCTGTAATCTGTGAAATGTATTCTACTGTGTGAAGCTTAAATTTGTTAATTCTGAGCATCATACTACATCAACTATATCATTTTATTTTGGGTTGAGTGCAAGACAACCTTTAAAGTATAGTCCAAAACACCATTCATTTAGTATACAAAATCACTCTCTGAAAATACTGGTCCCTTCTGTGCACATCTAAGTAACTGGCACAAAAGTCTATTGGTGCAAAGTCATCGAAGCATTGTCAAAAATCTTCCGTTGGCCTGTCTACTTAAAGAGGTCAGGAAATGTAAGCCAAGTTGATAAATGAAGTAAGCTCTGGTCAGAAAAGTATATTTAGAAGTGCACAAAGACAGACAAGTCTATTTGAATGGGCTCAAAGCCATCTAGGTACAATCAAAAGGGCAACTTGTCAACTGAGCATAGTCAAAAGGGTTCCTGGCCAACAGCAATAATTAAAAAGGTACTTTATAGAAAAAGACAGATACCAATTGTGTGAGGTTGAAAAATGATTGCCATGGGCTTTGTAGATGTTTATTAGGTGTCCTGTGTTACTAAAACTGCAATCTGCATTCCCTTTTCATACAAAGTACAGAACAAAAGTTCAAATATGGTAGATAAAGTGCATAATAGTTTGCTTTCCCTGGGTGTGGTGTCAAACTAACTTAAAGAGAGAGTGGTGGCACCCTTAAACAAGAAAGAAGAATTTGATCCTACTTTACAGTTAATCTATAGACCATCACTCCTCTTCCTGCAACTGTTAAATTTCTGTGAAATCACGTGGCAACTTAGCTATGTTCCTATGTGGAAAATGTCAAAATCCTTGATAATACACAGCCCGAGTTTTACTGTGGTGACAATATACGCCTAGTTGCTGACCTGGAAGAATTGATGCCTTGCTATTGTTCGATCACAGTTTGATAATGAACATCCACAGGAGATTCGGCTAGGTAGCTCATTGTGGTCATGGTTCTCTTCTTTTAAAAGAATGCACTCACACAGTCATGTAAAGTCTTTTATCGCTTCTATTTCTAACATATAACATATCTTTGTCACCTATAAGTTACTCCTCTAGCAAACTTCATCTAACCTCCAGTTTTTGTACATACGTGATCAACAGGCAACTGCTATGCCAGATCAGAAGCTCTTTTTGACATTCTCTTGCTCTGCAGAAATGTTTACTGGATGTTACGAAATAGATGGGTAGAAAATGGTTCAAACTCAACATAGAACTGACTGATCATAGCACATGCCGCTGGAAACCCTTGCTATGGACAAGTGAGCTTAGGCCTTGCTCTCTTCCCTTTCCACTAAAGAGTGCTGATAGAGCACAGAGCAAAAGGTTCTAAGCAATCGACATTAATTCAAATCTCCGCCAAATGTTACTCATCAGTGGTTAGACTAAAGCAAATGTAGTAAGTTGTGTGCATTACAGCATTGAAGGCAATTGTCACAAAAGCTGTTCTCTCCTAACTGAGGTCTGTAAGCCACAGTGGCGTGCCTGACTCGCTGACAAATCAACTTGCAGACTAATGCATCATGGTTTATTAGTAGCTGGGTGAATAGACTCTGGATGCAGCTGCTGTCCAGAGTTTTCAGGTTTACGCATCCGATACAGCATTCTAGGATTAGCCCTCTGATGCGTAATCTGATGGGTCGCAGAGCTAATGAAAGACAAAAGATCAAGGTGCATGTTTAGCTATGTGATTGGAAACAGACTCCATTCTATGAGGGTGCTTCTTTGCATGAGCCTTGAAGAGCTGGAGGCAAGCTGACTGGGTGCAAAGCTGTTTATGGAGTCAGCCAATGTCTGTAAGAAGGTAAAAACTAGTTAAAAAGCTTCCCAAGATCTGAAAGATGTAGCTGTCAAGTGACGCATCACTGTAATTTAGTCACCACACAATACATAAGCCATGTCACTGACTATCAGTCAACTCACTGATGTTTGAGTGCCCTATGTCTGCCGATCTAGGGGTTCCTCTAGGAATTCACTAGAAAATAAAAATATTTTGGACCAACAGTCAATGCTCTTTTTCTTAACGAAATTGCTTTGTATTACAAAATAACCAGCAAAGGAGGGCAGGTGGCAGCGAGTGACAATTGGAAGGGTTGGAATGATTGATACTGTGTTGCAGTGGTCAGGTGGTTGCTCCACAATGTGCAAAGAAGGTGTGGGAAATGTGCTTGTGCAAAAAATCTTAACTATCTCACGAACAAACTCACCTAGAGTCCAATTAATGTATCCTTATCTGCAATAGACGAGGAGCCCACGTGCCTTCACCCTAGAATTATTTCGTTCGCTCACGTTTGGGACAAACATTTCCACGACATAAAACACACATTAATAGCCTTACCTGCATGTACAACACCAAAAGCTGAAACTGGGTCTCTTCAGTGCATGCAGCTTTCCCTTCCGTTGAAAGATGGACAGTATAAGTTAAATGCAATTTTGAAATATATGTAATTCTTGTTTAAAATCCCAACTTTCTAATCAAGATACTCGACTAATATTTTGTTGAAGAGAGTTTCGTTCGATAAAGAACAATATTTCATTTAAACCACAATTTACTTTAGTAGTTTATCAGAAATGCACTGCATCTAAATAGTAGTTTTGGGGTTAAAGTTACCGATTTATTGGAGTAAATTTACACATGAAGCCAGTGGTCTCGGACCATTACAATGAGTTATGCAAGAGCGGGGCTAATGGACTTCGAGGTGGCCATCTTAGAGCCAGGCGTTCGGCAGATATTGATCAGAGCACGACTAGCCTGATCGTAACATGGCGACGACTGCCAACACATCTGCAAGCACGTGAGCATTTATTTGGCAGTGGAAAAAATCCACAGAGCTTGAGTGTGTGGCAGAGATATGAAAAACTAAAGAAAAATCTGACTCTCTATGACGAGACAATTCATTAAAATCTATACAGTGTGGGCTCTTAGTTTGTGATCAAGATCACAATGACTTGGTTAAGGATCCTCAGACCCATTTGAAGATGGCCGCCACCATAAAAAAAGAAGTTTTTTTCTCTCGAGAACTATTTCCGCAAACTTCGACGGTTTGTGCTTGTTTAGCCTACGATACAAGGGGTGGTGGCCTTGTTTTCAATTATTTTTCTCCCGACCTCCAAGCACCGAATGCGTGCGCGTGCCACGCATGACGTCATCAGTCCGCGACGCAGCGACATAAGCTCCTGCTGGACTAGACTGGAGCGGAGCCAGGTGTGTGAAATAGACGGGTGAGTGCACTATTCCTGGCATGCGATTTTCTGTCACGCTTATCTGCTGTTCACGGTATTATGTGAAAGAGCCCCCTCTTAATGTTCTCCATTGGTCCTCCGGCAGCGGGCGGCGATATAATCCGCCTTTGATGCAGGTCAGTTGTACACCTCCCTTCTCTTCTTCCCAAAGAGTGCCCTGCCCATGAGCCCAAGGTGATGCACTGGACTTAAAGCATCAAAGTCTAGTCAGCTAGAGCTCTTGCTCACACAGGCTGATGCTGAAACGCGTGAGGCCTGGGCCCGCTCGCCACAGCCTCTCTCTGCAAAGCCCTGCTCGATCTGTGGCAAGTGAAGTCCATCCACAGTTCAAGTTTAGTTGCAGGGTAGTGTTTTATAGTGGCGTTCGATGTAGATTGAATCTTCAACATTAGTTCGCGGCATCGGTGGTTAGGTTTTGGAATATGTGTTGGCAAAATTTTTTTTGTAGTCTTGACTTCACACACTTCCGGTTTGAGGTTCTCTGGAAACATCAAACCTCTCCTCGAACTAGGCTCCCCATTTATTTAGGCGTTTCTATATTGTGTGGTCCATCTAATACATTAGTTACCTCCGGGCGAAAGAATAGTGAATAAACAATTTCAACAAAAAAAGCAATATTGAACTTTTTTTGGGCAGGTATGGTGGATGAATGTCAGCCTTCAGGGGTTTCCTGAAATGCACGCGACCATGTTCAGATCTCAAGGACCTTGACAGCCAAGATCGACACTTGTGTTTCATGTGCTTGAGCGAACGTTGATGTATGAAATTAGCAGCCAGTGAGTGGATGTTTTGTACTTGAGGTGTAGCGTGGAGCTAATTTCCAGATAACTTGGTGGACAGTGCAAATAAACTTCAATTAGATCCCGGTACGGATCGACTGGCAGCCAGTACAGTATTTCAGAGCTGACTAAACGTGGTCCTGTTTACATGGATTAAGGTGCGCTCTGGCTGCTTGGTTTTGTGGCCGTGTGATGAGAATTTTGGGGAGGTCGTTGTAGATTTTGCAGTAGTCCGGGTGGGTCATGACACTCGTTATACTCCGTTCTTCCTGGTTATTGCTTTGGAGTAATTGGAGTGTTTTATCACTGCATTGACTGACTTGTGGAATTAACAAATCTAGAACTCTGTGCTGGAACAAGGGATCCCAAAATGTAGGAGTCCCCCAGTTAATGACACAGTGTCACTTCCTCCCATTACGACGATCTGTCTGTTCTTTTCATACAGAGGAAGCTTTCCTTCATACATTGGAGTATGTGTTCCAACCATAAGCTGGTGGTAGTGATGTTTTTTAGTTTGTTGTTAAGCCGCAAATGAGTGCGTGTCATTTGTATATGCTGGGTAGTTTACATGATGCTTGTAGGAAAGTGGATTATTATTTGCGATTGACAAGTGTTCAACTCAAAGTATAAGGCCACTGCTTGCCAGATGTCGCACATAATAAAAAAAAAATAAACCTGTGTTCTGTACCTGGTACTGTGACACAAAGTAGTCAGGCTTAAATCAAAGGCAATGTATAATATAGTAATTATGTAGTGCATACACAGCAGAAAAAGTCCAAAAACATATCAAAATTCCACAACCAATTTTTAAATAAAGAGAAACATTTTATGGGTAAAATAAGACCAACAACTAATCTAATAGGGATCTTCAGAGATATAAATTTTAAAATATGTAAATGAAAAATCACAAAGGGCCCATGATAGAAGCGAGAGATCAGGACCTAGGTGTGATTTAAGGCTGACATCAATGAAACTCTGATCAGATACAGATGGAATAGTGTGAGAAGTTGGCCTGGTATATGCTGTTCACTAATTAAAGTGGACACCTTGCACCAGAACAATTCGACTCTTATGGTAGATAGGTTTAAGACAACCTTTATAGAAAGCTATCCTAGTGGTAGCTGTGGAGAGCAGCCTTCAGGCTAAGTCTTGAAGGAATGTAAAGCAGCTTGTTTTACCACACAATCTCTTGAATCACCAAATGAAAAGACACCACACAGGTATATATATCAAATATATATGTATTTATTAATAAACACTCTCTACTAATCTCTTTATGAGATTAGAGGTCAGGAACATATGTACAAGTCAAATGTTATCAAAATAAGTTTAGCACAATCGAATATCACAATCTTAGTTTGCTAGACCTAGGTCTAGGGCATCTAGAATCGAGGGACCCCCAAGAACCACCCCAGGTAGTTGTAGGAGACCCACAGGGGACGGACGCGGTGACCTGGCACCGGTGCGAGCCCTGTGCGAGTCTATGCGCTCAGACGCGATTGAGATTTCAATGTTAAAGGTCCCTCGCGTGTTCGAGGCGAACACTCCGATCGGTCCTTGTACGAGTCGAAGGACGCGGTTACAAATAGAGTTGCAAGGGAGATGGACGCGCTGTGTCTAACACAGACGCGAACCTTGTGCGAGTCAGTGCAATGGAGATCTCAGTGCTACAGGCCCTTTGTGTGTTCGAGGCGAACCCCGATCGGACTCAGTACGAGTCGAAAGATACAGTTCTAGATAGTGTTACAAAGGAGATGGACGCGGTGTGTCTAACACAGACGCGAACCCTGTACGAGTCAGCGCAATTGTCGCACTTAGAAAGTTAGAGTTTTAGGGCACTTCGAGGGAAGCTACAAGCAAGTCACTTACAGGGTAAGTAGTTCTAGGGCCCACACCCACAGGAGCACCGTAGTGCTTTAGTTACCTCACCCAGGGGAGCCGGGTGCATAGGTGTTCTTTGGTGTCCGGTCGCGGCGTCGTTTTCAATGGGAGCCAGTGAAGACTTGCTGCTTGTAGCGACAGGAGAAGTGTCCGGAGTAATCCAAGCCTGGATTCGGAAGATGGAAGACCTGAAAGCAGAGGGGACAGTGTTCAAAGTCACTTGGCAGTGGCTCGGGGCAAGGAAGATGGATGCCCACCGTCGTCGCAAGATTCAGGTCGTTCGCGGTTGCCTTGACTCTTCAGCCCCGAGGTCCAGGAGGCGTCGACGACGACCAGGAGCTGGATTCGGCGTGTCCCACGATGTCTGCAGCTTACTGCGGTGTCGGTGACTCGATTGGAGCCAACAAGCCTTGGTAACAGCAAGTCTCGGGGAAAGTGCGAAGAGGCAATGGCGCAGACCAGCAAGGTCTGGGGGACTCACCCAGCGAGGGTAAGTCAGGGCAGGCCTGGAGCAACCAGGGGAGCCCTTTGGTTTCTTTAGAAAGTCTTCTGGGGACCCACGAGCCGGCTGGCAAGGGATCGCGAAGACGCCTCGGGAGGATTCGCTCACAGGGGCCCACGGTCACTCGGGACGTGGTAGGCCTCTGATCTTCGGAGGGATTCCTGCTGGAGGCTAGGACCACACGTGGTCCAAAGCACAAGTTCGTGGAACGTTGTGAAGGGGTTGCACTCGACAATAGTGCACGGTACCCAGGGGTCGCGGTTCCTCGTCACTCTTGGGGTCCACTGGCCTCAGCTTCGCTGGGGACTCACGATGGCCTTTGAGAAGTCAGGAAATCCACTTCTTGGGCTGCAGGGACTTCGGACTCCGGCGGGAGCTGCGTAGTTTGCGACCGTCGTTTGTAGTTTTTTGGTGCCTGCCAAGCAGGGGAGTCACTCCTTGACTCCAAGGGAGATTCTTCAGTCTTCCAAAGGTAGTGGAACGTCGAAGGTCCGGGATTCTTCTTCAGAGCGTCGTCCAGGAAATCTAGGGTGCTATGCACAGGTTCCCCCTCTTATACTAAAAGAAAGGGAGGGACTAGCTCTATGACCCTACCTATGGGAGGGTCAGGGGAGTGGGTGGCTACACCCACTTCCCTTTGTCCAGTTTCGCGCCAGAGCAGGGGCAGGTAGACCCTGAGCCGGTTTGAACTGGCATATGCACAGAGGAGCCTTCTGCTCCCCCAGTGCAGGACTTCAAAGCACTCTAGGAGTGCACCCACCCAGCCCCAATACACTAAACCCTGTCTGGGAGGTGGTCACACCCCCTTGGGACAGGATATCTATTGTTGGGCTTCCTCCACTGCGAGTGTTGGTCCTCAGCAGGAGGGCAGCCCAGTGTCTGTGACTGGTGGCATACATTTTGTGATGCAAGGGCTCTGCAGGATTCTACCGCGTTTCCACAGTAGGTACATGTCTATCCCTCTAGAAGGGTGGAATGCTACCCCCGCCGCCAGGACTGGCGGGGGGGGGGGGTAGTATTCCAAGATGTTTGACACCAAACACGACATGTTTCGATGCAGCCATTCCAAAGTTGGCATTCTACCGCGAGGATATAATGCACTTAAAAGTATATGGTTTAACCGCATCCACAACCAGCACCAGAGAATGGACTCTGAGAGCTGCAGAGGGGCCCTGCTCAGGCAGAGGCACCCCCTCACATAGAAGCCAAGCACCCTGCCCTCAGGATTGATAGGGCCTGCCTTAGGGGTGACTGATAGGTTTATATGTGTGTGCAGGAGAGATATAAGGAACCTATATCTCAGTGAGGAGTGCTAGCACCACCTCACCCAGGCTGCAGTAGCAGGCCTGTGGTGTCAGATTTAGTCTGCTTCCCAGGGGTGGCATAATACATGCTTCTGCCCCTGGTAGGCCTGTGAAGTACCTATGCCCTTGGTACCTAAGGTACCATATACTAGGGACTCATAAGGTACCACAGTATCCAATCACTAGTGCACCTAGAGTGCACTCCAAATCGATTAGAGAGAACAGAGAGGCTGGGGCCCTGATTAGCAGGGTCCCAGCCAGACTATAGCCAGAAACCAGTGTAAACATCAGAAAAAAAGTGGGGGCAACATAAGAGGCAGATCCTACTCTCCTACAAGTGGAAGTCAAACAGTTTATAAATCCCAATGCAGAAAGGGACTTTATCACTTTTGGAGAAGAAAAACCCTACTTGAACGGGGTGCTACTGAAATTGTGGCTGCTGCAGTGGAACCAAGGGCAAGATAATTTACAAGGCAGAATGGGACTTCAGACTTGCTGGGAGCCTTGACCGGGATGAAGCTGAAATTCAGTCCAATGCCATGGAACTGCCAATCGGGTACTTTTCCTGTAGGTCCCCCTGAAGCTATGGTGGAAAAGTTTTTCAAAAGTTTGTAAACTTTCTTCTGGTGTCCAATCACCCACAGGAGTACACTTCTAAAGTGCCCAGGACCTCAAGGGAGGGCACTGAGGGGCCATCAGTGTGTCAGGCAGAAGCCAACAGCAAAGTCCAGGTCTGTTTCATTTACCAATGGTCAAAGGTCTCTTGCAGTTTGTTGTGTCCCTGTGACCTTTGGAGTCCACTCCTCTATCCTGTGTACAAGAGGGAGCAGGTTCCTTCCTGATGAGGCCATAGACAGCAAGTCCAATTCTTTTCTAATCTTCTGCAGGTTCAAAAAGTGTTTTTCTGGAGATGCCTCATTCATGCCTTGTTGGTGGGCAGGGCACCTGTGCACCCCCTAAGCAATGGGCTAAAAGTTTGAGGGGCAGCCCTACCCTCTTTTTCAGTAGTTTGTTTGCCTTACTGTGAACAGTGCCAAAATGGCTTGCACCATTGCATTTTCAAGATGATTTAGCTCTTCCGCTATGCTAAACTTGGGATCAGATGGTTATGGGTGTGCAAGGGAGTTTACTGTGGTAATCATTAGTGTCCTACCACATCTAACACTAAAATCCGGTTTGAAGCAAGCTCAGTACCTACAACAAACTAGGAGACAAAAGTCTGGTAGGCCAAAAGCAGGGTCCTGCAGCACCCAGCCAGGGGATACGCAAGAATTGTCCTGGCATCTTGTTTGCTCCCTTTCAAGTGCACCAGTTTTACATGTGGCTCAGAGACCTGCCAGGCAGGACTTGACACTGGTATTTCAACAGGAAGACAACCCACGTCCTTCTGATGAGCTCAGATGGGCCATATCTGGCCGTTTAGATTGACAAACAAAAAAAATAGGGGAGAGCCTGAAAAGAGCACTCTATTTGAACCTGGGGATTACAGTATCCATCACAAATTGGTTCGACAATAGTAGTACCACTCACTATTGGACACTATCTATTTTTCCTACTAAATATGCCAATTCTTTGTATATAACAGCACCTACATATGGAAAGTAGTGCATTTCATTCTCATCATTCATTGTGTATATATATCAGTGGCCTTAATAGCATAAATTCTGCTTATACTTATGTTGTCCATATATTATTTATTATGCGTTTCCAATGGTCATTTCATTTATGTTTATTTTCACAAAAACAAGAGTGGATTAAAAGAAAAGGTTTAAACAAGTAGGACTTTCTGGCTCCAGCCACTAGATGGCGGAATATGTACAGTATGTGAATCCAGAAGAGCTTCAAACTGCAAACCATTGTTACAGGCAAGGAACTTGTTTCATCTCGGGGACAGGGCAAGGGCTGTCCAGAAGAGCTTCAAACTGCAAACCATTGTTACAGGCAAGGAACCGGTTTCATCTCAAGGACTCTGGTGAGGGGCAAGGGCTAACCGAAATTATACCTTATTTAAAATTAGAAAGTGTCAGGACAGAGTTTTTTTTTTTTCCTCTATGCATCCCGTTAGGAAGTGGGACACAAAATGGCCTCAAGATATTTTTTGGACTTGTCCATGTCACTTACACGGTCTCTGAGCTGGAGCGATGGCACTATGACAGTGGTCACATACATAAGATTGACAAAAAAACACGACAGGCGAGGATCTATATTTCTCTGCAGGCACTTTAGATTCTGGCAGCAAGAACGTTTAGGCTGCACATTCTCTTCCAGTGAGACATGCTACTCTTCTCATAGCACACACTTTCATGTCAGGAGGGAAGGACACCATTTATGGAATACCGTGCAGATATTTGTGGGGATGTGTTGCACAGTAGGCTTACTACTGTCCACAACTACAGATAAAAGTATATTGTTGCTGAGATAGCAACTGAGATCCGGATGGGGCGTCAGTGTGCTAGGCGTACATGACGTGACTAGGAGGTGCCAATTTGATATGGTCGACGTAGCAACCGATGTGGCTTGTTCACTTGCACCCCCCCTGTTGTTGCTCCTTTGGCCTGCGGTACTAACATCCGGGTCGCCCCTGACCATGGGGGAGTTCAGCTCTAATTGTCCCTCATTCCGGCACTGGTGGTGGCTACAGCGGCAGGAAACACTAGTGGAGTTCTGTGAATCAGGTACATGTTAGCTGAGGGGGTACCTGCTCCCCCTGGTGAGGTGCTGTACAATAACCAACTGTGGGGTTGGCGGCCTGGAACTTTGGTTTGAAGCATAAGGTGGTGGTATAACAGTTACCCACCTGCCACTCTCTATTTGCTACCTGCTGATATGTGCTTGCTACCTATACTTGCCTTCCTGCCTACTACAACTGTGGTTACTGGCATTCGCTGGTAAGGGGCGTCCTCGTAGTAGGGCACGGCAGGAGATTGAGGTCGCTCAGTGTTGTCTTGGTGGCTGGTGACCCAAATCCTCCCACTAACCCCCCCCACGTAACACTGAAAGCACAGCGCCACAGCTGCTTGCACGGGGCCCTGTTGTGCCCATTATTTCTAGGACACGCAGTTCAGTTGATGGTAGCCCTCTATATCCCGGACACAAACCATAAGCCTGCAGGTCGTTGTTTCTTGGGCGTCTTCTAGGCCCATTACTTGCTCATTTGGCTAGGCTCATAGGTGTGTTTGTCACAATATTTATGACTTGTTGGTAAAGGCAGAGCACTCCCGACTCTGGGGATCTCTACTGTGTGCCCTGCAGCTTGGGCACCCCACATGTGTGGGGGATATCACCGGAAGTAGAGTTTCTGTCATCCAGTCTTGCAGACATCTTCCTTAGCCTTTGGACTGAATGGGGGACTCCATTGCCCACAAGCAATCAGCCCCTTAAACTTCAGCCACAGAGACCGGTGTAGGAAGGGCTCCAAAGCGCAATGAGTTTTAAAAGTGTTCTGAATACCTCGTGGTGTGGAACTCCTGCAAACTAAGTAGTGGGGGCCTTATTGCCCACAGAGTGAGTGCCCGCGCAAAGGCCATTATCGCACATAGAAGGCTGCGGTGGGTCATGTCATCCCTCGTTGATTTCTCATTGAAGCGTAATCCCTTGCTGTGACAAAGCACCTTTGTTACTGCAGCTACTATTTCCTTTGTGGATTCTTTGTCCTCCCATCCATTATGTGTACATCTATTTATATGTGAGTCTTAGTGCTAAACAGTGATTAACTATCATGGGGATATGGAAACTGGGACTCTCTAAAACAGTATTATGAAAGTTCCATCTATCAATGCAACCTTCAAGGGGTTCTTTGCACGGGCTGTGTGGGTGATAGATAAGATTCAGTTGGCCGAGCGACTTCTCTCTTTGACTGCTGATTTTCTGACCTCAGAGTTACCATCTTTAAGTCGGTTCAACTCTGTTGCAGTCAGTCAACCATCTAATACTGAGACTGGGTAACCCTGTTATTCTGTTTTTGGTATGGCCACTATTTTTAATTATTCTACTCTCTCAACCCAAATCGATCTGGCCCCATCTGCTAAAAGGAAAAAAAAGTGGCCCTGGCCCTAAGAACCATGATCATCCTTTCTGTGGAGATGCCATGGAACAGTTCAAATCCGATATAATCCCGCAGATTAATGGCCAATTAATATCCACCCTGGAAATCTGGCTTTGGTCCTTGTGTGCACACCTAGAGAAAATGGAATCGTTGATGTCAACTAAACCCTATGCTGTGGGGACAGGCAATGAAAATGCTGTGCCACCTGGCGTTTCTCAGGACAGTACTACAATCTATGGTCCACCAAAATTAGTAGAGCATGGGGCACAAATGTACAAAAATAGGAAATCCGAGGGGGCCAGCGCCTATGTCAACCTCTTTTTGCCATCTAACCCTACGTTTTAGTTCTAGCAGATGTGCCTAGGTTGTCTGGTAACACATCTGAAACTATGGAGCAGCTGGTGAATACATTTACTCATTGGGTGCATAAGCAGAGCAACTACTGGCTGCGGTATTTGATATCTTGTTTGCATGCAGGGTGAGATGGGTGGGTCCTGGGGTCAAGGAATTTGAAGGCGATTGTGTCATTGTGAATTTTAGAAAGCCACAGTAAATTGGTGATCTGTGACAGATGTTTAACTTTGGTTTAGCTGGGTCAGGGAGAGTTAAGGCCTTATCCCTGGGCTTTTTCCATAGGGACCCGAGAGGTTTGAGGACAATTGCGGAGCCCTTGGTGCATAAGGAAAGCATGACAGCATGTTTTCTTTTGGGCATAGCGATACCAACTCATGATCGCTATGCTGCACTTTCGAACTTGCAGTAGCAACATTGACTTGAGCATTAATGTGAGGCGAGGGAAGCCCAATACTTGAGAGATTACTGACACTTATACCCCAGGGTTTTGTGGTATAAGGGGAGGTCTGGTATGTGAGCCCTCTGTGAATGGTGCATTATTTCGGTCTTATGTGCTGTGTTTTAATTTGGAGGAATCTGTTAATACAAGCAGGGGCTAAGTCAGAGTAAAAATTTGAGCTCGAAAATTGCAGGGATCACTGGCAAATTAAGCATTGAAAGCTGGTTGGAATATGTCAGGTAATGATACAGTTTTACTCCAGGAAACCTGGGCTGTCAACGAGATGTATTGTGATGGTTACGCCTGTTTTACAATTCCAGCAATCTCCTCGCCAGCAGGACGGGCGCGAGCAAAGCTAACTGCACAACCCTATGCTGTTCTAATTCAATCCGTACTGATTCTGATTTATTCCAAGCTTTTTATTTGGCATAAGATAATTTCATTTTTTTTAAATACATTTTTTACAATGATAATTTTTCATCTAATGCCAACCCTAACTTTACCCAGCTCTTTGATTTCATAGATCAACACAGCAAAGTTGGTGATTCTCATGATATAGGGTCCAATGTGGTATTAGTTGTTGATTTTTAATCCTAAGTAAGGAAGCCAGCCCAAAATCCTCAGTGAGTTTCTTTGAATACGGGGAATGGGGTCCTAAAGAACAGGGGAAGGAATGCTAAGGAAGTTTGTTGCTCTCCAACATCCTTGAACTCAACCTCTGTAGTGGAATCCCGTTTATGTGCACTCTTTGTTGTAAACTGGGTTTTTGTTGCAGTAGTCGCCCCATGTTTTGCCCCTTTTTAGGTCTCGCGCCTAGCGTTGCACTGCGCCGCAGTGCGAGACATTTAGTAGGTGAAAAACGGGGATTCAGCAGTGACCTAGGAATCGCACACGCTCGTGCGTGTGCGATTCCTTTTGTGCTACCCCATTGGCCTTTTCGTGCGTCTTTTTATAAAAGACTGCACGCAATTGGCAAAGGCGGGCGCATTGCTCCGCCCATGGCCTATTGGTGTCTATTACGCGCTTGGTGCGCGTAATAGACACCAATAGGCCATGTGGTTTCAATTATCGTGGCCAGACGCGGGCGTGATAATTGAAATCGCATGCTTAGCTGTGGCGCGCGTGCACCACTTGCAGGCTTCTTTGTTTTCCCTATCGCGATCGCGTTCATTTTCACTCTCTCTTCTCTCTCATTTTTTCATTTTCTGTGTTTTTATTTGTGCCTTATTCTAAGTGTGTATCTTTATTTATTTCTGTTTCTCTTGTATGTATGTGCTTCTGTCAGTGTGTGCCTAGATATATCTGTATCTGTTTGTACCTAAATATCTATATATGTTTGTATGTGTCTGTGTCTCTCTGTGTGTGCACCTCTATATGTTTGTGTATGTGTGTCAATGGGTGGAGTCACAGCTGTGTTAGAAGAGTACGAAAAAGCGGATTACTAGCAACCAATAAAAATAATGTCCTTATTTGCCCTCTAAAAGTCAACTGTAAAAACGCTTCCAGCTGACGTTTAAAGGACTTTTCGAAAACTTTTGTGACTATGCCATGTGTCTGTTTGCAGAAACAGAAGTAAAGGAAGGAAATTACTGCAAGACTCCCAATTCTAGGGCAACTGTACTAGTAAATCACAGGTGCAAACTTTTTCTATGCTTTCGCCCTGCTTTATTCAATACATTCTGTGCTACATTAAGTGCGTTTTACTTTTTGGTCTTTTTTGTCGCGTTTATGGCTTTTTAATCAATAGTCCTTGTGTCACGAGTGTTTGTAAATAGTAAAATAGCGCATTGAAAAAGTAAGGTAGGAAAAAGTATACAATGACAGCATGCATTTGAAAAAAAGTACATAGAAAAAATATAAATAGGGAAAGAGTTATTAATACATAAGCTGCGCCAACAGACAGTAGCATGTGTATAGAGATAGTGGTTTATTTTTTTAAATTTTGTGTCTCTGTTGACTTTTCAGCAGTCGGGGCGGGCGGCGTGAGTGTTTTAACGGCAGCGTATTGGCTTCCTGGCGGCATCCACCATGGGTGATTGTCTCCCGCTGCTGAACAGTGGCAGCAGCTGCACAGACGCAACTGCTCAGTTCTCATACTCTGGGCAGCCATTGCCCCTGTATCTTACAGGAGTTAATTTTCATGTCTGTGGCTATCCCACCTGTAGGGGGGGAACGAACTTCAAATATGCATGGTGCATAGAGTTGTAAGCCTATATAGCTGCTCTTTGTAGAATATGAGCCCTCTCTCTTCGCATCTGTGCAGCTGCTCTGGTACTTATTTCCTGTGGATTGGGTGGAGGCGAGGAGGATGTGTCCGTGAGGCTGCCGCGATACTAGGAGATTATTTGCATACCAGACTGAACCCCATTAAAACAAGCATTTGCAATGCAATAGGTCTCGCATTTACGCGTGTTTAAGCTATTGGCATTGTAAATGACAATGCCTTTATTTATGTTTTAAAACCAAAACATAAACAAAAGGCATTGTCATTTACAGTGCCAATAGCTCAAACACGCATAAATGCGAGACCTATTGCATTGCAAATGCTTGTTGGCTACTAGATGCTGATTTTCGACTCTGACCGTGTACTTAGGCCTGCTAACCAGATCTCCGTGCCAGTGCTCCTTACCTTAAAACAAAGTGATGTCATATTGTTTCACAGTTGGCTAAGGTCTTTAGCACCCCTGTAAGTCCCTAGTAAATGGTACCCCAGGTAGCTAGGGCAGGGGTACTAAAGAGGGTCTCTAAGGGCTGCAGCATATCTTATGCCATCTTAAAGGACCCACATACAAATTCCACACAGAAGTCCAAATACAGTAATGTGAATCATCACAGTATTGGTTACCTTAGTCACTATTAGTTCAAATGAAAGACAGAAGTCAAAAGTTTGTCGATCCGTAGCGTATATTCAACACAGAAACAGCCAACACGTGTTTTGTCCCAAGGAGGTGACTTCTTCAGGGCTGTAAATACACAAAATAATTTTTACTTCTAATGCATTACAACAACATCCATTACATATTCTTCATGGAGTGAGTCACCATATTTGGAATCACTAGGAGGAGTAGGAAAAACCTTCCAATTTTAGCACGTGAGGATTAAAATGTAACCCGAAATCAGCGAGAAAAACATAGAGAACCCGAAAATAAAGAAAAAAGTGAAGAAAAGAGTGCTGCTCCACAAGACCCAAGGGCTTATATAGAGTATGTATCCCTTTTAGATTAAGTGTTATGTGTAAATAATTACACATTCAAAGATACTGAGTCCCTTGTGTATTAAAAAGAAATATCACATTATTAAGAGTGAGAAAGTAAATGAGCGGTAAAAAAGGTTATCACTGACCTAAGATGACAGCCAGTCTGTCAATCAATATATGTCAATTGTTGCCGGTAGAGTTGTCAGGTCAAGCTAAGATTTTTGACTTCTTTCTTTCATTTGAACTAATAGTGACTGAGATAACCAAGACTGTGATTATTCAGATTACTGTATTTGGACTTCTATTTTGAGTGCTTGGGTACTAAGTTCTTTTATGTTTACATGGAGCTATTTTATACCAACATGTATTAAGGCACCTATGGTAGTAGGGTGCTATAGTACCGTTACAGCACCACTTACATATGGTTAAAAAGTCTTTTATATATTCCCTATACTGTGTGAATTGAGATGTTCGGTCTTTTAAACCACTACTACCCATCTTAAAAATAGTGCAAACCATGTTTGAGAATATGAAATGGCATACTCCTGTGTGCCATGCCAAAGACACTGCATGGGCTATTTGTAAGTCACCCCTATAGCAGGCCTTGGATCCCTAAGGCCGGGTGTATTATAGCTCATGTGAGGACATACCTGCATGAGCAGATATGCCCCTGTTGCTGGATATTAAAAGTGTAAGAAACAAAAAAACTTGCTTGATACCTATTAAATAAGTATGAAAAGTATGGCATTTACTATGGTTAAATCATAAAACGCATATCAAATGAAGTTGGAACACAGATCAAATCAAAGCACCTACTAGTATATGCTTGCAAAAATATATTTTTTTTAATATCAATTAAAGTAATCAGAGAACTGTCAATACAAGAAATATTGAAAAAGGTGACATATGGTACAGTGACATTAAGTGTTTAGTGATAGTGGTGCAGTGCATATATACAAGGTGATATTATGTACAATTATTTACACAGGGAACTAGCATGCAGTCAGAACAAAGGTAGGCAATAACTCTGGTAAACAGCAGGTTTGCTTATTGATTTATAACCAAGAGATTTGATAAAGCTGAACCATATATATTCGTCGACGTTTCGACCCTGACAGAGCGTTATTGGAATGTCATGGCAGGTCTTCCTCAGGACAAGCAGGAGTGTTGACAGCCCAAAAAGTGGGATGACTTGATGAGGCGTCCCTTGCTGTGTGGAAGCCGTCAATGGATCTGCACGTGTCAGATAAGCTCAGGGAGTGAAGATTGCTTCATGGAGTAAAAACCCTAACTGCTGAACTGAGCGCCTCTATTCAGGACTTTTTGCCTGGCCCTCTTGATGGACCTCATTCACTTTGTGTCCTCCACGTTCTGGAATTCATTACCACATCGTGTTAGGGTTTTGGACGTATTAATGCATGCACTCGAAGGGTACCTCAGTGCTACCCCCTGAACCCTACCAGTCCTCTACTGTGCTGGCTGACTGGTACTGTCCAGCCTGCCACCACAGCTGAGTTTCTGACCCCGTAGGAGGTGAGAGCCCCGCTCTCAGATGTCAGAAACGATGCCTGCTCTGGAAGGAGGTGTCTACATCTCCTCCCACAGGATGGCGAGTAAATTAGCATGTCAAGGCAGGGAACTCCAAAGAGCCCACTGCCTTTGATATGCAAGCCTGCCTTCATCCAGACCTGGAGGATGCCACCCCCTGCCCTGAGGCGCATTTGGCACCAGGGGAGGCGGGAAATTAGCTATGCAAGGAAGGGTGTTGCACCTCCAGGCTGGTCACAC
The DNA here is from genome assembly GCA_963921515.1 of Calotriton arnoldi. Lineage (NCBI taxonomy): Eukaryota > Metazoa > Chordata > Amphibia > Caudata > Salamandridae > Calotriton > Calotriton arnoldi. The sequence continues at coordinate 1,216,071 of CAWUFW010002613.1, forward strand.
CCCTAAGGTGGGCTGCCTGAAGTGAACACGAAAATTTCGATTCCACCATCTTGTGTGTGGTGGAATTAGGAACTCTGGGACAGGGTAATGCCCACTCACCATAGGAAGTGGTAATCTAGGGGGTGTAGTGACCCCAGGGGTACGTAGCCCTTCACTCCCATTAGACCCCTAAATTGAATATTTAGGTGGCCCCCTGACATCAGGAAATCAGACTCGACTAACTCAAGAAAGAAGGACAAAGAAGCGCTGGAGAAGCAAAAACTGAGGACCTGCGACTACCTTGGTGCCAACCCTGCTAGCCTGTCTGCTGCTCCTGACAATTGTGATGACTTGTCCTGCCGCTGTGCGACCTCCAAAAGCCTGGGAGGACTGCCAGCACTTCGCCAAGCAGCTAGCATCTCCCGTGGAGTATCAGAGCCACTTCCTTGGATCCTGCAGGCACCGAAACGCAAGCTCCAGTTTACTGAGCTGCTGACCCCCGGTCTCACTGACACAATAGCCACCCAGGAGGAGGTGTTCAGTGCTCCCAGAGATCAGTCCCGACTCTCCAGCAAGTAACGAGACGCTAGACTGTCCATGAGCCCTCCAGCACCAATACCCGAGGAACCGGATCCCTTGCAGCAACTAAGGATTGTTGATCCAGCCCGTACTACAACAGCACAAAGCAAGACCTACCATCAAGGGACGTCAGGATCCACCAGGCCAGCACAGAGAGCGGCCCTGCTGCCCCTCTTCATCGGGTCCCTAAAATGCAGAGAGAGCCTCTGACCACCACAAACCAGACTCCTAAAAGCACCCCTGCACTCACGCTCCACAGCCCTTGTCCAAGGGGGTGGGGGGCGATTGTGCTGACTTGGTCCTGAGACCCTCCGGAGCTGAGCTCACTCCTTGGGTTTAGCTAGACTGGTTCCCGAGTTGCCACCGGCACCCTCTTTCTGCAGGGACTGAGAAGCATGAGTCTTCAACGGCGCGACCCTGCCGGACAAAGCCCCCCTGCACATGAGCCTCCCAGCCCAAGTTGACAGACGGTGTCCCTGTGTGCCCAAGACCTGAGCCCCCCTATGGGACTGGACTGGCCCCCTGTCCCCGCTTGCTACCTCTTTTCAACCGGACAATTTCCCATTGACTTTAATGGGGCACCCGGTGCCAAAAAGCCCCTCTGCACCCAAACTCCCCTGAGCCGACCGAGGTGCTGTCTTGGACCTTGCCCCATACTTACCTTAAGTCTAGAACAGTCCAGTGAGTCGTTAAGTGACAATATGCAGTATATGTTTATTCCCCCATAGGATAACATTACAGCATATCTGCAATACAAGTGTATTTTCATTTAAATGCTAAAAACCTCTCTCTAAAAGTACTTACCCGATTCAGATGATCTTGGTGTCTAAATTCATATAAAAATCTGTTATTTTTATAAATTGGTGTTGGATTTCTTTGAGTGTGTGTCCCACTTACTGACTCTGTGCAATAAATGCCTAACACTCTCCTCTGATAACCCTAAGGCTGCTCGACAACACTACCTCCTAAGTGAGCACAGTGGGATTGCTAGAGCAAGCCCCTGTCCCCTTATAAGCGATACCTAGACTCTTTGCACAGTAGACCTCTTTTTGGTATACTATATAAAGAGCCAGCTTCCTAAATTCACCATTTAAAATTCCCACCTATATCTCCAAAATTTGTCATTCTGTAATAGGTTATATTGTTGTTTCAAGACACCTGCTGAATCACCTGGTCGAGGGAGGTACTAAGCCCTGTATCTGTAGTCGCCATAATCCCCTAGAAATTACTATGGTAGTCCATAGGGGTGAAAAAGTAGCCATGAGGTTGAGTAATAATGAGCTCCCCACCAAAAGTAACAGGTGATGGTTAGTCTGGAATGGCGTAGATTTGGCAGGTAGGCTTTGCATTGCCCATTTGCCTTGATGAATAGGGTGCCTTACATTTGAGCCATATTTCTCGCAGCCAGTTAAGGACTTTGAGAAGCTGTCAAAGTTATTAGAGATTACTTGATGAAGCCGGTATGGGCCTGTGTAGCTAGGCCCCAGCCTTGGTTCAACCGTTGATGTCTGTTAGCCTGCACCCAATTATACCAAGCCCTTCAAGCTGTCCCTAGAAACAGTGTTGCTATTGATAGTTACAGGAATCAGGGATGTGGAATTCCTATAGCCCGAAGCCCAGGACTTATTGTTTGGGGTCATGGGCAACAAGTTTTCATGTGTATTTTGTCTTTGGGACACGTAGACCCAACCCCCTACAGTACAAACCCTTTGGCTGGAAGTTTAAAGTACCACATTATGGTTCAGGGAAGGGCATTGTTGGCAGTTAAGGTAATATTTTTGTCCATGTTAATGCTGTTCAAACTTGTATTTATGGTTCATCAACTGAAAGCCTTTATTATTAGGGTGAACGCTGTAAGTAAATGTTGTAAGCTCGGACTACTCTACCGACAGTGGTTTTAATATAAAAATGTGTACTTACGTTTTGAAATTTTAGCAATATGAGGCTATGCATAATGCTTCCTGAATGCTCTCTGATTAGATGCAAATATTTGCAGAAGCTTGAAAGATTGATGATTCTTTGCTTTCAAAATAAAATGTTCACAAAAAAATTGAAGTAGAGAGAAACATTTGCTATACTACTGCAACATTTTAGGTACCATTTCTTTACAGCATCATTTAGTAAAATGTGTTGATGTATGCTAGTATTTCCCCAATGATATTCACAATGGAAAATCAGTGTAACAAGTTTCATCATCATCATAATATCTTTATTCGGATATAAAAATGTCCATAAAAGCACAAACAAATCTCACAGAATTAATCATAAAAACTCAATAAAACATCATAGGATTGTCACAAGTACATAAAATTATATATATAACAGTATCGTATAATAAAGTGCAAAGTGCAAATAGTTATAGGGGAAATAGCAGCAGAGGGAGATATACTATTGAATATCAAGCAGAAAAACTCCACATATTTGAATATTAGCCAGGATCTAATCAGCATATCTTAGCATATAATACAATCAAGTCCGTTTATCAAGGGTACATAGAAGCACGGGAACGAATAGCCATTTTTAAAAAAGTACAAATACGAAGTGTTAAGTTTTCCCCATTAAGCTGGAGGATAGTCCCGTATGCAACCTTAAAATCAGTTATTCCACTAGCTCTAAAAAACGGTATCAAGAGTTGCTTACTGTACTTCCGATAAAAATTACAAAAGAACAGAAAATGCAGCAAGGTTTGCTTACCTTGATTGCCACAAGGGCAAGACATTTCCTCAATATTAGGCTGAAAGCCTAAGGGGAAACACAACAGGTATTTTAATGTACCAGATCTAAGGCGAAAGAGCAAACTTCGTTCCCAGCGAGTAATATCTCTTAAAAGGTAACTAACTGGTAAATAAGAAGAAGGACCTCCGTCGTCTACCATTGATATATAACGTCTGACGGATACTTTAGAAAGCTCTTGTGCATATCTTATGTCCCCATAATATTTATATATAGCCTCACGGATAATCTTTTTATTAATTCCTTGTAATTGATCTGGTTTGTAAAAAATGTGTCCAAGATTTACTCTAGTTAAACTTGCCCTCACTTCTGCAAGCCATGGTATATCTCCACCCTTATCGCATTTTAAACAGTCGACTATAATTTCCCTGGTTAGCGAAGCTGCCGGGTTTTGCCAAACCTTCAACCAAAACAGGGCAGGACGGGACCTAATATAATCTTCTAAATAAAATAATTTTAACTCATTATGGCAAACAAAAGACGAAGTTTCAATAAGATTATGGGAAACATCAAAATAAACCAGCATTAGCAAAGCTAGTAGGTCTGGAATTGGGGGACATCTTTTGGTTTTGTCAATGCGTGACTTGTTTTTCCATGGTTTTTGTAAAACCTTTTTGGTGTTGAAGCTGCTGGGCCCGCACCATTATAACAAGCCTTGGCAAAAGCAAAAATAGTTTTTGGTCTCAAAAAGCACACATTGCCCCAGTAGTTCCTGGCACTGAACAGAACTACTTTGTGCGCAGAAATGCTCCTTGTGAAAGAGCAGAATGCTGTCACTCGCAGTGAAGCCAGCCGATAGACAGAATTTTAATAATCACAAAAGGTCATGATTAACGCCAGACCTAATTAGCGGCCCAATTTAAAAAGAAAGTCTCAAAAGTGCACCCAATGTATATGTCCTTGCATTAAGTTCAGATTTACGGCTTTCATGAATTCATATGAATTTACAGAAGCAGGCCAAGAAATAGCACTCCTAGAAAATATTTGTGGACTGCATTTTAGCATGAGCAAATATGCAGGTGTAGATTTGCTCATGAGAAAATCTGAGTGTTTGCAAGTTCGCTTTCCCATCAACCACTTTTTTTCCCAACCCTAGAAGAAGTTTAACATCTGCCATTGTGGGGAGGACATTTCCAACCCATCTCAGTATGGGAAAAGATTAGAGAAGAGATGGTGAAAACCCTTAAAACATGCAAGTTAGTAGGTTTGCACAGACACAAAAGGGTATTCCAACCCTGGAACTAATACTTACCACAACCTTCAGCCCCAGTATGTAGATCTGCAAAAACATGGCAACATAAGGGAAATTCTTCTATTCAAACCCTGCTATGTTATGAGGCCTCTCATGGTCAGAGAGGCTATATCAGAGCTCTTACATAATTAGATTGCTGCCATAATTTGCCGCCGCATTACATGACACAAAATGGACAAGTGGATTTTGTTACAGGACAAGTAGAGTTATGAAGCAACCTGCCCCATGGACATTTAGATGTTTCATTAAATTTCACACCCCTGCTTCAGTACATTTTCAGCGATATTGTTCCTTATGGTAAAGTCCTTCAAACAAAGCACCTGGGCCTCATGGGATCCCTATGGACGTATATAAACTAAATATGGACTTGTGGGCCCCTCTTATTATAGATTATATAAATCTGGCACTTAAAACTGGTTGACCCCAGTCTTGGAGACTGGCCATTATTGTCCCAGTTTTTAGGTCTCGGCCTGCACCAGCGCTTGCGCTGGTCTGGCAGAGAGTTTTAGTAAGTGGGTTTTGGAAGTGCAAACCCACTGGCTTTCGGCTGGCGACCAGCTTGCGTTCACGATGGCGTGCACGCGCAGCTGCCATCTGGGTTTCCTATCTCTTCCTCATTTCCTCGTCCTGGCTCCAGTTGCTGAGGTTCTTTAAGTCCCCTTTTAATGTTTGTATTATCGCCATATATTTGTTCTTATTAACATTTTAGGTTTGTATTTATTGTTGTATGAGGCACAGGCTCTAAACGACTGTATTTATAAATTTGGTCGTGGGGGTTCAGCCCTGTGCTCCCAAGGATAATTTTTACTGTTTTAATGAAATGTTATTATGCATATGCACTTTAATGGTCTATTGACCTAATAAAGTTTCTTTGATAAGCAGAATATTACATATAGCCTGTCTGTTTGGAAGCTACTCGGGCTACTGAATGAATTAGTCCAAGTCGGTGATCTACCCTCGGGCGGGGGGTTGGGGGGGCCTGGGCTCCCCACAGACTGTGCAGCACCAATGGTGCTGGATGAATTTAATTATTTGGACATCTATGTTAACCGAGACCCACAGGAATTTATCTGCAAGCATCTGCTTCCCCAAGCTGAAAAGACTACGGGGAGATGTGGCACGTTGGCGGAACTTGCCCCCTTCACTGATGGGTAGGGCGTCTCTCTATAAAATGATGACCCTCCTGCGCCTATTGTTCGTGTTGCACAACACTCCATTTAAAATTCCACCAGAGATATTCAGAAAAATAGATCAAGAAGTTTGCATACACCTACGGAATGGCTCTACCCAGAGAGTAGCACTGCAGAAATTGCATGGGGGGGGGGAGGGTGGTGTATGACGGAAGATTGGGGTTTCCGGACATCCAACTGTACTATTGGGCGATGGAATTGGTTGCGATTAATGATTGTCTTCTCTGACTAGCAGGAACCAGCTTCTCGAATGGACAGGTGCGCAGTGGATGGGGGAGGACACTGGGCTATTTTGTTCCGGCGCCAGAGAGAACTGGGTCTACCGGAGCATACGCGGTCGTCTGGGTATGGAGGGAAGCCACACATTACCTAGGTTGGCAGGGAAAATTAACAAGTTTAACCCCATTGTGGCACAGCGACCTTCTACTAGAGTTAGGGGGCCTTACAGGCTTCTCCAAATGGGCATTAATAGGGATAGAACATTTGGGCAATGTCTGGATGGGTCAGGCCATGATCTCCTTTACAGATCTCTGCCATGAATACGAAATACGAAATGGCGGAAACGGAGTAATATAGCTATATGCAACTTGGCCATGCAACGAGGAGGCATTTATCAGAAGAGGAGCAATTGCCCAAGGCATTCCCCTTGGAAGACCGATTATAATCAGACCCTATACCTGACAAAGGAATATCAATCGTATACAGGAAGTTAATCAACAATTCTCCAGACCCGCTACTGCAACACCGAGAAGTGTGGTCTGGTGACCTGGGCGACGTTGACTACGATGACTGGACAGAGGCCTTTCAGAGCCCTAGAGTGATTGCTATTCGGACCAGATTCAGACTAGTCCAGTTGCGGAACCTACATAAGGCTTTTTATTCCAGAACAGTGTTCTATAAGCAGGAGGGCTTGTTTTATCACATCCTGTGGGAATGTCTGAAAATCCAGGAGTATTGGAAACAAAGAACTGATGTGATGGCCCAAGCGACATCGCTGACTGTCCCATTAGCCGGTAAATGTCTCCTTTTGAACATCTCGGGGGAGGAGACCTGGTCCCATTATCAGAAAATTTGGCTAACGTTGGCGGCTGGGAATCTAGCGCAGGCCTGGGACAGCTCCTATGAAAATAGACAATTGGATATCAGATTAAGCCTGGTGTCGGAGAGCGGAACAGGTGGTGTATTAGAGATGGGGATGCCCCAAGAAATGGGAGAAAGCAGGGGGGGTTGGAGCACCTGTCAAGGGTTCTAATAAAGGGAGAGGGGAGGGAGGAAGAAAGTATAGACCACACGGGCCGAATGGTCAGGAGACTGTGTGACATTGTAGACGATGGGCCGTAAAAGCACCGATACCATGTTGCTTTCAAGTGATATTGCTGGAGATGGCATTCTGTGAACTACTTAATATAGGATGATATGTTACTAATAACAGTGTATGCAGTTTGATGTATCAAGTTTAATAAAAAGATGTTTAAAGAAAGAAAAAAAGATAGTTGGAAGGATCATCCTGGAAAAGTTAACGAGGGTGGAGGGTAAAAATATTCTCTCTAAGTTCCGATATTGGTTCAGAGCCAGGTTGGGTGCAATGGAGCAATGCCTCCAGTTTGCATCTCTTCATTGGCAAATATACAATAGCAAAGCAGGGACCCATTTTCTCAGCATTTATGACCTCTCTTGTGCATTCAGTAGCATGACCAGGTCCAAATTGTGGGTGAACCTGAAGTCTCTGGGGAGTTGATAAGGGGCTTGTGGTTTTTCTGAGGTCCCTACATTATGATTTCTGCTGCTGCTGGATGGGGGAACGCACTGATTCTTTTGGGATGGGTCGAGCGGTCTGCCAAGGTTGTATACTGGCCCCAATTCTTTCTCTCTTATCTGTCAGTGTCCTAGAAGAGGTGCTGCTGGCTAAGGGTGTAGATGCAACAGTGATTAAGAAAAGGCTCATCCCTGCACTAATATACGCACACGATGTGGTCTTGCTTTCTAGAACCATGGGACTAAAATCCCTGATAGAGGGCTATATTAACTTTATGCCATATTTAAGGCTGGAAGTAAACCCCACTAAGACTTTCGTAATGGCCTGTGGCTCCAGGAACCTTAAAATGCGGTACATGTCCACTGGTGACAAAATCATAATAAAAATCAACAACGTTTTGTGTATTGGGGCTACATTTGATTCCCAAGGCTCCTGATATCCATGTGTAGCCAGGGCTAGATTATGCTTTCTCAATTGTGTTAGGTTTATATCTAATTTGGCGTCCGCCATTGGTAAGAAACTGATTGCTTGCCCCCTTTTTCTTTAATTAGAAGTTTATAGTGGGGAATATCTCTCAGTTTTAACCTAATGCTCAAGTATTTGGTGCTACAAAAAAGTAACTACCCTTCAAGTTGAAGAAAATAGGAGAAGTTGGAGGGAGGCCTAAAAGTCTTCTACACACACACTCTAACTTTATACTGCATCAGGAGCCTGGATTGGAGTATGTTGAAGACTACATTAATCTGGCTCTGCTGCTGCTGTGGTGTTCAGTCTGGAGCAATCCTCATGCCTTGTTTAATAGGGAGGCCATTGAGGATTGTTTACTATGTAGCATGGGTCTCCAAATTCCCTGGCTGGACTATATCAAATGGATGTGCAACTCTCTGGGCAGACTGTATATTTTTCTTGGGCCTGGTGGGGTGTGTAAGGAGGATAGGTCTTGGCTGAAAAAATCTTTTGTGGAACTGAGACCGCGGGAAAGGAAAGACTAGGAGCTAAACAAGACTCCGAATAAGGATTGTTTTAATTCAAACCATTCCAGGCCTGGGGTCGTACCTGGAGTTTGTGATTAGCTCCTGGGATAGGACCCCATTAACTAGTTTTAGGCTTGGGGTTGTTAGATGACAGCTATGTTTTCTGTTTGAGCGATATGATTTCCTCCATCCTTGTCTGCCCATGCAATAAAAGCTCTCCACAGAGTCTGCTGCACTTAGTTGTTTTTTTCTGTGATTATTTTTTTTAGTCTTTTTTTTTTTTTTTATTCACATTTTATGAGGCACTTTTTAATTCCATTCTTGAGGGGCCTGGGTTTGACCAATTGTAGACCAGCCTTATTGTATTAGCAGATGCTTAGCCAGCCAGTAATTTGTTCTAGTTTTAGCTCCTTACATAAAAATGCCCTCCTTGCCAGGAATCATGTGGCTTTTTGAATCAGGGATGAAAGGGGTGTAGGCTCTCAATGTATTTTTACGCTGTGATTTAATCTAAGATTTAAATTTTTTTTAAGTTGTGTGATTTGTAATGATTTTTATGATGTTTATTTAATGTTCAAAATATAGGTTTTTTGATCTTTTTACTGCCTTTTAACCCCAATATGCATGCAATGCATCTACTGCCCTCCAAATATTTCACATTCTTTTTCAACTAGTATACCCCAAGTAGTGGAGCAGGGGAATGGGAGTTATCCTTTTGCGTATCTAATGCACAATTGCAATCAGACCTTATCCCCAATGGGTTATTGGGCCTTCTGGCCAGTCATTCCAGTAGCTCAGTAAAGAATTTTGGTAGCTCACTGTTACGGGCAGAGACTGTTTCCAGGGTGATATCTAGACCATCACGCCCATCTTTAACCTGGGTATAGTCACCATTTTGATCATTTTGTGATTCTGCTGGAGTAAATATGATCCCATGGCTGACCCAGGTTATTACCTTTGTGATGCAGGTGGAGTATTTTGGAAACCTTTGGGCTCTGTCCATGGGGAAAAACTGAGATATGCTACCCAGAGCAACCTCTGCTCTCAGCCGTATTTCCAGAATTTGATCATATTGTAGCCTTCAGCACCCTCAGGCAGAAACACCACACAGATATTAATGCATCTAGAATGCCCCTCCGAATCTTAAGTTCTCACTATTCAAGGAAGCGGACTCTTTCGGTTAGGTCTTTTACTTGTCTCTACCAAACAGAAGTTGCCAGCTGTATTTCATCCAAAGTTACTTCCGATGAAATGCAGGCCAACATCTACCTGCTTGCATCTATTTTGGCCTCATGTGTATCTCTTGTGGCCATGATGGCGGCAAGGATCATGTCCAGTGCAACCTCCATTTTCTTAGAGCATGTTGGAGTCTGCTCAGTGTCCCATCAGCCTGGGGGTAGCATCCATGTTGGCTAGGCATTAAGTGTCCTGCATTGGATGCTGCTTCAAGGCCCTCAGCTTGGCCATCTTTAGGATATGACCACTTTTGCGATACAAGCTGTGTTGCAGCAGATCACCTATCGGCTCTGGCTGTCTGATAGCAAAAGGGAGGGGGAGCGGTCAAGAAACACAAGCGAGTCCCCTTGGTATATACCCAGTGGCTTTGCTAATACTTGGGACTGTGGCATCCATGGGTATCCAGGCAGACACCGCAGCCATCTGAGGTCAGAGCCCAATCCACACAAGCGCAAGGGTCTCCAGGCACCCCACCATCAGCATAAAGAAGGTTTTTTGTCTTGTCATTCCACTTGCCTCTGTGTCACATATTCAGGTGGCAGATCTGAGTTGGGGAGCAAAGCAACTGAGAGCCCCTACTGTTCACCACGCCACCCAGAGTAACGTGTTTTCCATATTGGTTGGCTGTGTGAAGTGTGTTGGGGGTGAGGGGCTAGTACTGGTGTTTCAGAATATTTCACTCCCTGACACCTTTACTGCACAGGGAGACTGTTTCAGTTCTGCATTGTCTGGGTTGTCCCATCTTGATTTACAAATGCCCACAGGGCTCCTACCACTCTCCCTGCTTGAGGTGGCAGACATACTGTGTGCCTGTCATTCTGGCCTGCACCCCAGCTCTCCCTGCAGTGCGTGCTCACCTGGATGCAAGCTCTTTTATGTAGGGCAGCTGGGTTAGATCAGTTGCAGGATTGGTTTCTAGTCACTCCCAGCACTCCTCTCCCTGCAGTTTCCTCGTCTCTGCTGGCAGGTTAGGTGGGCCACTCTCCCACGTTTCAGTCCCTGGCTCTTGCCCAGCACCATCTTTGTTTTTGTCTGTGTCTTGCTGCGCATACATTTAGTTTTCTCCTAAAGCTGGGAAGCTAGGAGACCCAGACTACATTGCCACTATTGCAGGGAGGAGTGCCTCATCACACTCTCACTTCTCCACTCTGGTGCAGGCAGCAGCATTCATGCGAGGATTAATGGAGTTTAGGGCAGACTGACGGGAGCCTCAGGTAACACGTCCTACGCCATTGTACCTGGCCACACACCATGTTAATGTCTATATTCGATAATGGTATTGAGTGATATGAACTGCACCGCGTGGGGGGGGTCTTTGAATGGCTTGGCCGTCCATAGAGATTGTGCTTTCATCATGGAAGAGTGAGTAACATTCTGGAAATTATTGCCTCTGTTAAAGACTTGATATTGGGATTTGTATAAAATGGGATTTCCCTTAATCCATGTCTACTTTTCTTAGAACAGAGGATGTGAATATGGCCTTCTTGAAAGTCCCGGTGATTGACGTGCAGAATGACAACTTTAAAGAGCTCTGGCCTTCTATGCTCCTGGCCATAAAGACATCCACCTTCATAGCTCTTGACACAGTAAGTCTGTCTGAGGCTGGGTAATCGGTGGCTTTTTGTGTGTACAATTGGAAGAAATTATATTGTGTTAGAAAACATAATTGGGAAAACAAAATGGTCCACATGATATGCTCAAATTATTTTACTTGGCAGTCTCAATGAACTAAACAATTAGGGGTTTGAGGCTTCTGAATGGCCAGAACATTCACAAATTTTTCAAAGGAGAAGAAAGTACCCATGTGTTATATGAAACAAGCCTGTGAATGTTAGTTAGTCCATTTTTTTCTTTATTTTTGTAGCGTCTATACTGCAGAAAATATTTTCTTTTAGAAAGCTATCTCTTCCAGGTCTAGTAAACTGGAAAAACACTCCCTTCCAATTGGATGTTGTAAAAGCAAGGGAGGGTAGGTCTCATTTGATATGCTAATGTCCTTCCCTTCTTCTTTGCCCAATTTCTTTTGTGGGGCTGCGCTCTCTCGCGTATTGCACAAATTTATAATTGAACTTCATAGGCACTAATTTAAAATTGTGTGCTAGGATACAGAAACTGATTACATTGTTAGATGAGAGAAATTCTGATTATATTTTATGCTTTAAACATATTCTGCAATCAATCATGTATCAAAATTGTCTTTAATTTGAGTTTACATTGTGCTTAACTTATTTCTGTATAACATTCTCGGGCATGTGTATCATACTTTTTTTATTTTCTAGAATGAGAAGTGTGCCGTGCTTAATGACTTTCATCAACCAGATCATAAATTTAAATTAAACACTCTCAAAGTGTTCTTGTTGCAAGACCTAGTAGAATTAAGGTAGAAACACAGAAGAAAGTTTGAGGCAACTTGAAGCTACACCCAGCAAAAAAATTAATAGAATGTGGCACTGGAATGGCAACTGAGCAAGGACAAAGTTAGCTGCTCTTTGCACTCAGTAAATCCTGGAGAAAGGGAGTAAGCTACAACCAGCAGTGGGGTAGGGACCGCAGGGGGCTGGTGAATAGTAAATGGCATTGAAATGGTGGGGCGAGGTGATCTTCTTGCTATTTAGAGGTGTGTGGTTTTGAGCGGTGTATGAGAGAGAGACACCAAGGAAAAAGATCACAAACATGTTTTTAACATGCATGTTCCCTGCTTCTCTCAATATCTTGATTTGTAAACATGATTGGATGGACTAGCCAGCCTGCACACAGTGTTACTTATGCCTCCTGACCAGACCATCACATATTCTGTGGCTTTTCCCAATCTTGACCATAAAAGTCCCAGTTACAAATGGGCCATAAAATGTCAGCCCTTGCACAAGCCCCTTTTATACTTTACTCAGAAATGATTTGTGCAAATTTCAGCCAACCTGGAAAATACATTACCCAAGTGCTGTTTGAACTGTAATACTAAGGAGGTCCTCATTGGTTTAAGTTCATGGATAGCAAAATAAACCGTTTCAATTGTGCAAATCTTCGGACTAATAGGGTAGTCCTATCAGATCGAAACGTAAACCTAGGTATGTCCAGCGTAGGTCTTGTCTAGATCTGTGCTAGATTTTCCTGGCCGTCAGTGATTATGTAGTAGTTCCATTTAGACTAATTGTATGTAAGTTTCTTATGAGCTTATCCTGAAAATCTGGCATGTTTTTGGGTCTCCTGACCTATGGAGCACACCACGAGTTAGACCAACTTCTCCTTTACAGGTTCCAATCTCCAAATCATAAATGTTAGTCTGCTTGTGTATGATGCATTAATGTCTTCGTCATACTTTGACCAGGAATCAATATAGCGTTTCCTGTTTTTTTGACAACACTAAACATATTTGGAAAGACTGCTGATGTGTTTGGAGAGACGTCACATTGGTATTGTTGGAATTGAAAGTAGACCATGTTGTTTAGAAGGACAAAGTCCTAGGGGCCTGCCTACGCATTGTGAGCTGATCAATGCTTGCCATACACCTTTCCCTTCTTTCACTTGAATGCCACATCCAACACCTTCTCAGAATGTGATTCCAGGAATAAATTTCTGTCTTTGTGTTCAGGAGCTGAGCGGCCTTGGGTCCAGGAAGAGTTTAATGAACCAGTAAGTAATCAAAGATTTGAGCAAACCTTTACATGTAAGGGGCTTCATGATCTCATGCTTCCAAGTGCTGATGAAAAGTTTGCGAGTGAGTACAGCAAGAGAAGTGGCAAAGTGTTCGAGGACTGGAGAGGAGGGCTGTTGTGTTCACCTGAGAAAACAGCCAGGCCAAGTGGGTGATAAGCGTTGGTTATGTTTACAAATTAGGTTAAACCAAAAGGCAGGAAATCTCCCAGGATGTTGTAGTATTGGGGGGGGGCAAGGGCATTTACTACCTATTCTGCAGCATTCATGAACACCTTAATACCAGTAACTTATAAATAAGAATCCCGGTTTTATTGCGTGTGTGTGTGTGTGTGTGTGTGAGATTGTGTGTACATTTTTTTTTTTTAAATTACATTTTCTTCTGTATTTATCCATATATATTTATTTAATTTGTTTGGTCATTTTGTCTGTATTTGTCCATATTTATTTTGTGCTTAGTGTAAAAATGTAGCACGTTTATTTAACCGACAAATGTTTACTCATGTTTTATCGTCCAAAGTATTTTTGCCATTTACAGTACAGCAATTTGAAACTACTTGCATCATTGAACACCTAAAACATAAAATACTGTTGTAGTTATTTAAGCCTTATTAGTTTTCTAACATTTTTCTACCTCCTCTTCTTATCAATCTTCACACCTAGCACTCATGACTGATCGTAGTTGGTATCGTCCAAAACAACTTATTTTCCGTATTTATCCATATTGACAAATAAATATAGACAATAAAATAGATAGTTTTCGGTCTGTATTTATCTTTAAAAATCAGTAAAAACGGAAAACTGGAAGCCTTACTATAAATCTTCTTTTAATTTAAGTGCTTCTCAAACTATGCATGCTTGTGAAGTTGTGTATTTTGAATAATTTGTTTATGCTACTGACCCTTTATTGAAAATGTGTCTGGAAGCCTCACAACTTTGCTGACCATTTCTTTTTTGCTCGGCTCTCGTCCTGTTCCGCCCTCTTAACCTAGTGCTTTTCAGCCAGTGGGTGAAGACTCATAGGGTCCTGTGACTAGGTCCCAGATCGGGTAAAGGAAAAAAGGTACAAGGTTTATAGAAGACAGTGAGAATCAAAGGGACCCAGCACAAAAAGCCTAACCACCCTCTTGCTGCAAAAGGAAGAAATTGTAAAATAAATGAATGTACAGTACACTAACGAGCTGAACATCTTTGTACTAATTTCACCACACTGAGTCCTGGGAGAATCTTTGTATATTGGGACATAAGCTGGCACTGACTAGAAGGAATGATAATTCAGACTATCAATCTTTTTGATTTATGCTCTTGGTCCTAATCATGCCTACATAGACGTGGGTGAGTTAACCTCCTAGCAGAAAAGCTTTTTATTGTGTTTGAAGTTTATTCCGCCACAATTGAGACAATTATATAACTTTATGGTAGATCTTGGTTATGGGATGAGAGGGCAGCAGTTGAATGGTTCACTCCAAACGAGCATGCTTTATAAAGTGAGAAGTATAACGCAGTTCTTGGGAGCATTTAAAGGAGGGGAGGGGGGAGACATATGCTGCTGACCTCTTCCCAATTTTCTTTTCATCCAGATGCATTGAGGAGAGATACAAATCTATTTGCTTAGCCGCCCGGACACGTTCTATCCTGTCGTTGGGTTTGGCTTGCTTCAAAGAACTTCCGGACAAGGTAGGACATTGAATGAAATGTGAGGGGAGCCCGGTGAGTTACCCAGGATGTGAGAGTATGGGAGCGAAGAAATCCGTGCTACATCCCCCACAGAATGCAGCCAGATTGTGGGTATTTGTATGCGGCGGTTCCCTTGCCAGGCTCATGAGCATCAACATTTAAGCACAGAGTCCGTTTTTACTTTGTTTCATTACAACGCGACCACTTTTTTAAGTCTTCCTGTCAGTGGTAAGCTATTGATTCTCTTCCTAGCAATAACCAGGGCTGCAAAAGACATGAGGGCCCCTGAATAGAAGATCATTTTGGCTTCCTCACATGTCCACAGATCCTGAAAAGAAAAAATCCTCAAAGTGACACCCAGTGGACACATGTAGTAACCACCATTTGGCAGGAGGGCGGCTCCAACACCTATTCCCAAAGGTGGGAAACTTACAGGGACCTGCAGAATTCTGAAGCAACTGCAGCCACTGCCATCTAATCTCATAAGTCTGATGAGCAGAGAACCAGTATATGTGGAACAAATGAGTTCAGTACAGGTAGTCCGTTGAATCAAGCTGCTGTTCCTTGCCTACGCATGGCCTGTGGCCACTGTTTTGCCTAACAGAATAGGCAATTTAACAGTGCTTGTTGCTCGAGGAAGATCATCCTTCTCAGCCTAATATGTCTGGATGTCTCGCTGAAGTTCCTTGATGTCTTGGTCCTTGAAAAAAAATTCAATAGTGTTAAAAAGTCTGTAAGCCTATTTTGTGTGTTAAAAAGCCCAAAATAGATGGATCTGGGGATCTGGATGGCGTGCTCCTATGCAGTCTGTCTCCCTTCATACTCCATACATGGTTTTTCTCATTTGATCAGGAAGCTGCCAGTTTGCAGGACTCTGCACGCCAATTTAGCTTTCTTTGCAGTTGAACAGTAAGGGTCAGTGCTTAGTTGATAAACCGACTAAAAAACTGGAAATCTCAGTCCATTAACGAAGGTCCCGCTGGCGGCTGTCAAAACGTGGGATGTTTAAATACCCATCTAATGGGATCTAGGGCCATTTATGCCTTGGGTTGATCAACTGACTTCTAATACTGAAGAGTCATTATATAGAAAGGACTGTGTAGGAGAGAACAATTGATGTCCTTTAGCTCCTGACCCCAAAATCTTTCCACACTACAGATAAAATATGATTCTTATCTGTACTCCACCTCCGGACTGGGCATCACTTTCACCTTCTTTAACAGGGTCTGCATTCGATCTTGCAGAGCTGCCCCCTTGATCAAACATACTTTTACACAAGTTGGCACATAGCAGACAACTGTTGGCCATGTCCAGAGCCTTTTTAATAATATCTGCTCCCGACAACTCGGAGGGCTCATAGTTCTGAAATCAGGTATTCCCATTGAGAGAAATAGAGCCCAGACAGCCCTCCAGCTGATAGAGAAGGGAGAGATAGAAGTCTGCTGGAGTCATCAGAGTGTGGAAGGTGGGGTTGGTATAGAGGATGTGTTTTAAGATTGATCAGGGGTCACCTCTTCCTCTGATCACCAGTCCCTGAAAAGAGCACCTAGAGCTTTGCAGAGGCTCAAAATGGCTGGGTTATTCTTTAAATGAAAGGGGGTGTAATTTATTACTTGGGCCTTTATGCGGAAACTGAGTTTTTTGCCTACCAAGCGTGGAACCCAAACATTAGTTTGAATAGATTTTTCTGACTTTTTTGTTCACAGCACACCCACAGATGGATAAGTGCTGCAGTGGCAGAATGGTGGCACAAAGGCCACCAAAGTAACAACAGAAAGAAAGCACACTCCTTTACCAGTCAACCATGTGAGTTCTCTGCAGACATCCTGAAACCAAATTGCACAAAGGTCCTGGGGGGGCGCGCAACAGCCGTGTGCACCCCTTCTGCAATATTGATAGCATTGGCACACATGTAGCGCCAGCGCAATCTCAAGAGGGCATTCCCCTCATGGTTTTCGTAATAAAGTACATTGTTTTTCAGTGCCATCTCCATCTTCCTAACGATTGAACCCGCTAGAGAAACTTCTTTCAGTATCACAGGCCCCACGTTGACAGTTTAGCAGCAACTTAAAGTCTACTTTTACAGTTCGCAACAGTTGAGCCTTCAACCATTCAAGACGGTAGCATTTTGAGAAGAAACAATGGAGATCTGTTGGGTATCTCCCTTTATGCAGAAACCTCACATACGCAGTAAGAATCATGAAACCAAACAGAAGACAAAGGGCATTTCAATTCACAAAACTGCCAACACCATCAACTTTAACATACTGAGATTGGTACGCAACAGCAGGAGCCACCCATTTTATATTAGTTTTAAGTGCAGTGCATACGTAACAGGAAGCAAAGGAGTCTTGCACATAATGAAGCTGTTTTATAATGGAGTATAGGGCTTATTTCATTTGCTACCCTAAGTCCTCCTATATAACACCCTAAAAAATTTACTCAAATTTATGTCCCCTTGCTTTGAGGATAGTAATGGTAAAGGGATGAAATCCTGAACACCCCAATAATAGGGTGGAATCAAACTCCTGCGTTCTACCAAGTCCTTCTGCATCAACAGTCACAGAGATGGGAGCACCACTGCCATTCCTATGTGTGAAATTGACTAATCCTCCCTCCCTGTATCCCCGACTACTGCTTCATTCCTCCCTGCACTGGACATGATGGCCCTCCCCAACTTCACCAAATGTGCACGATTCTCCCATTGCTGCCTCACCGGGTCCCAGAAAACCTACCAAATTTGATGTACTCTTTTTAGTTCAGAATCTTCTTCCTCCATTTAAAATAGCTTTAAAAAAGCTGATCCCAGGTTCATTACGATGACTTGATGCTGCCCAAGTTGTCTCATGCATTCCAGTTTATATCCTATTGCATGCAATAAATGTATAACAGATTACTGCCGACAGCTGCCAGCAGCCAATCTCCGCAGTGGAGGATTTATTCTGCAATGTCCAAAACTGTGACAGTCTACAAATTTTTTTTTTTTTTTACTGAAGAGATCAGAGGCGTAGAATGGCTGACTACTTAATGCCTGTTTGTGGTATTGCTGTAACCAGAACCAAGCCAAAAGGCAGCAGAGCACTTACTTGCTCATTGCAGGGGTGATTAGCATCGCTCATTACAAGACCACATTTCCCAGTTGTTTGAGTTGTAGATTACAGCTCATGCTACTCTGTTGGCCTCAGAGCTAAATAATTGAGGCTGTTAGGCACCAAGAATTGCTCTGTAATTGAAAAAACTTGGTTGGAACAAATTTTTTGAACTTGAAGTTATTTTCAGCCTGGTAGATGCATAGAGCTTAAAAGCGTCATATATGTGCCCAGAGCACATTAGAACATTAACTTGCTTGTTGTGGACTCCGGTTGGAGGACAGAGTAGTGGGTTTTGTTGTCACTCGAAAGTTAGTTTATAAAATTATAAGTGCTTCTGCAAACTTAAGGAGATGATGGAGCACTGAAACTTTTCAAACACTCACTCCCAGTCACAGATCTGGGTTGAATCCATCATCGTTCTTTAGCTCACTTCGCCACCCCAGTCCAGACCCAGCCATATGTGTAACACCCCTCATCGGCCAGGCTACCTTGAATCCAGTGGCAAAGTGAGCAAGGGGCTCGCGTCTGCAAACCCATCAGAGTGTGTTTTACAAGGAAACTGTAGCCTGCTTCAAGATATGATCCTGTTGAAATTATTCAGACTCTTTATTGTCCACTTTTGCTGTTTTCTTAGTGATTTATGCTGTATGGACTGACTGGCTAGCCTAAACGCAGTTATTGTTTTGTGTAGTAATCTAGGGGCCGGGAAAACTCACCATTCTCACAAGCCAGGATAATGTTTTTAATCATGTGTAACACGGCTGCTTTGCACTTTTCTTTTCCCACGTGTTCTCCCAGGGTGACAATGTGTACCTGTCTCAGATCTACAACCTGACCTTGTTGTGCATGGAAGACTACACCATCGAGCCTCAATCTGTGCAATTCCTGGTGCAGCACGGCTTTGACTTCAATAAGCAGTACTCTCAAGGGATAGCATACCACAAGGGTAATGATAAGGTGAGAGCAAGATGCCACCCTAATGCTCTTCTCACTCCTCCCCTGCATTCATCTTCCAAAGAGCTCCATTCATTCTCCTTGATGGCTTGAAAGCCCTTGGCACAGCTCGCAGTACTTGCAGATAATAACTGTATTACATTGGTAACAGCACAGTGTGGTTAGGTTTATCAACATGTCTCGCTTCGCATACTTTTATTGGAAAAAACCCTCCTTTTATGCTCCATGCAAAGCCTGATTTAATGGGGACGCAACACCGTGCCCAGAGAGAGTTGTTCACTGCAAGGATAGTATAAATGTGGCTTCTGACTGTCCACATCTCCTCTCAGACATTCACACACCCTCTGTGTTTTGTGAAATCCACCATCCCTTCTACCCCACCTGCCCCTGAAAAACCCACACCTGACTTTGACAGTCCAGGCTTTCACACCCTCATTACAAGTCATACCTACAGGGAATGACTTAATAGTAGGGTAACCGTAAGATGACACTTTGAATGAAGGTGTCCAGTTACCAAATAAGACCATTTGCTGAACTTACACTGCCAATATCCTGTGCCATTCACATTAATTTACCTCAAGACTCTTTCTGCCTTCTCTACAAATAGGACATAAATAATTTCAGTATTGTACTGTCACTGACTTTCCGGTTCTCCCCCTCTTGCATACATTATGTACCAACTTCTCTTTTCTAATTCAAAGCATATAATTTCCTCACAATCCTCCTTCCCACCCCCTGCCTGACCCAGGAGTGCCTGCTGTTGGTAGGTTACCGCAACTATAAACTGCAGCGCCCACACCCTTCTTTCTTGCCTCCCATGCACACATCTGAGAATAGCCTGCACACAACCATACAGTAGGGCAGAGCACCGGTGATAAAAGAATCAGAATGTGCCCTGTCTGCACCACATTCTCTCTACTCTTAATCCCAGTTAACATTGCTCATTATGCCAGCCTTGTATTATTGCGATTTTGTTTTTGCATTATATTCATTTACCCTTTCATGAACAGGGCAACGAGTGGCAGGGTCAGAGTGTGCGCACCCTCTTTCTGGAAATTCTGAAAGCGAAGAAGCCCCTGATCCTCCACAACGGGTTGATTGACTTGGCATTCCTGTACCAGTGCTTTTATGCCCACCTGCCTGAGAACCTTGGCAGTTTCACTGCGGACCTTTCAGAGATGTTTCCTGCTGGCATCTACGATACGAAATATGCCTCAGAATTTGAGACTCGGTTTGTGGCTTCCTACCTGGAGTATGCATACAAAAAATGGTGAGTGCTTAATCCGTCATCAGACTCGGAACACTAAAACAATTGTCTTGGGTTTAATTCATCGCCTTGGTCTGTGTTCCAATCCCCAAGACTAAGAAATGTCCGTCAACATAGTACATAGAAACAAACATGTCTCAACTGGCTCTAAAGCGGGGCCCACTGTACAAAAAAACAAAATAAGCCTGTGTTTACATTGTTGGACAACAGCATGGAAAATACCAAATGCTTGTGGCTTTAGTGATGCTATTGGTGTCAGTGGTGTTAGTAATGTTTCCAGTGATATAATCTATCAGTTCATTAGAGGGACATCTGGTTGTGTCAAGTGGTACTGCAGCCTTCTAACTGCTATTAAAAACTAGTAATGATTCATTGCAAGTGCATGTTACTGCAGCAGCGTATTATCCAAAATTCCATTGTCAAAGAAAGCCCTGTGTACGTAGTAGCAAGTGTATGTGCTTACAGGCATTACTTATATTTGGAAGGCTGTGTTGTCACTGTCTCTAATCCCCTAATCAACTAGCAAAAGGTTGCATTTCCACTGACCAGTGTGGAAATCACATTCTTTAAATCATTTTGTTTCTGCAGGTATGGCCAGATCCCTACAAGGTTTCTTTTTGACCTCATGGCGTCGGAAGGCCACGCAGGATTTTCTTACTTCATTTTAATTTGTGAGCATTGTGCCAGGAGACCAAGAACACGCTGTAAGATGTCCTTGCCTTGTAGACTCTTGTAGAGCACATGGGTTTGCTAACCGATGTCTCGGCCGCCTGAAATTGTTCATCCTGGCATGCATCAGACTGATGCTTGATTAGTTTGTGCAGCATAGGTCCCTCATCAAGATTTAAGAAACGTGACCTGCATCAGTCTGATGCCTGTCTAGACACATTTGACGTCAAATGACCGGAAGATGTTTCAGCATCTCTGGTTGCAGCTTATACTTAGTCTTAGACTGAGTTCTGATGATGGCTGGGGTATATGTATCTTGTAATGTGTGCCATTAAAACGGTCTCCCCAGACCTAGTGTCATTATTGTACATCTAAAGGACTGGTTGGCTTTCTTGTGGGGGTATTTTGACAGCAGCCATAAATGGTATTGGGAGGAGCTATGTCGTTTCACCAGTTGTCTGGCATAGCTTGAAAGTTCTTTTTCTGTGACATGACTTTCTGTGAACAGGATACATTGTTTGACGCCAGGTGGCATTCCTGCTACATTGCGAATATCAGCAATTCCATGTTTAAACTCTAGGGGTTCAAGGCTCTGTATTTGTATTGGGGTACATGAGGTATGAATTTCTTGGTGTTGCAGTTGAACAATCTGGTGGCAGATTTCTACAGTTGGAGAGTCGGCTAGGACCAACTGGGACAGATTAGTTCCTAATAAAAGTGGGGTCAGGATCTGAGCCTTTCTCCATTTTGGTTGCAGAATCCTGGCTCTGAGCAGGAGTGAACCTGGTCCTGAACACACAATTGTGAAATGTGAAGCTTGTTTTATACATCTCCGGCAACATAAGGATACTCCAGTCGGTCCTCTCTGCTTGTAGAGTCTTCTGGGGGATGTAGCAGGACAGTGAAATGTTAATCTCTTGAACGGGTCACTAATATCAGTGACCTGAAAGGTTTCATGGAGCCGCCATAGTCATACCTGACCTTTTAAGAGAGGCTGACTCCATCAATGAATCCTGGGGGAAGTTTTTAAAATGTTGTAGATTTGCTTGTCTGGTTGATATGTGAAACTGTGTCTGCATCCCATCGTGACAGTTTGTCACACAAATTGAGTTGCATGAATAAGCCCAGGGAAGCAAGGCTTACAGATGTAAACATATCTGCCAACTCTGCTAGCTGGAAGTCTTTTGTTATATAAGCTATTTTAGTGGATTAACCGGTCAGTGCCCCCCGAACCCAGGCAGGCTAATCTCAAATGTGAACAAATTCCTGATGTCTTTCACAGGCCTGATGGTGGCATGTCACTGAAGGCTTTGTAAACTGACAGTGTTTTATCATGTTAATGTACTCGATGTATGTGCTCTGGATATCTGAGGCAGATCCCACTTTTGCACTTGAATGTGAATAGCCTAGTTGGATATTGATCAGAATGCATGACCTGGTAGGCCTGGGATAGCTAATCTGCATTTTGGAGCATTCTGTGAAATAGATAGACTTTCTGGTGAGGAACAATGCCTGTTATCGGCCTGTACTTTGTCAAGGCTCAGTAGGTAAAAGGCAGGTGTTTCTAGGAGTTCCATGATGTGTAAGAGGGTAGTAGTATTTCAAAAACCTTCAACTCGCACAGAGCTAAGAGAGATGGAGGGCAGCCAGAGTAATGTTAGTCCAGTAGATGTCCAATAGCTAGCGGAGGTCTTGCACTGCCGCATATGGAGCAGTATTATCTTGCTGCTCAACTCCAATGGGTAGCGAGGTGGTGTAGCGCACAGCACCTGGAGGATCTGGCGACCCAGGCACCTGCTCTTACACATTCACAAGTGATCGAGCTGTTCCACCCCAGTAGGAAAGGCAGGCCACCGGCCCAGCTGATGCTCGATTTAGCCTACTACTGCTACCGCCGCAGCCTGCAAGTCACGCGCAGTGTCATCCCGTATGCACCATCACCACCTTTGGTGGGTACACGTAGGAGACACTGTGCTGTAACTGGAGCGGAGCTAGTGCAGTGGGAGGCGGCAGGTATTACGACGATCGGGGATTTATACAGCGAGGGACAGCTGTTGCCTTTCAGGACGTTGACAGATGACTCGGACCTGCCACGGGGGCAATTTTTGCTACACGCAACGATTTACAGGTGCGCTGCGGACGACATGGGGCAACATAGAGCAGTAACCACCCGACGTCCAATGAACCTTCTTAACGTGCTAATGCCTTCCCAGTACAGGTGGCTGTAATATTCTAAACACTGAATGCATTTTGCCATTTTCTTCCCTTAAAGTGCTGATCTAAAATGCATTTAATCTGGAGAGTATTGACAGCGTCACTCTAAAGACCCATGGGATGAAATGCATTGAGGCTGGCACTTTGGGACGAGATAATGCCAGAATGCAGGCTTGCCATGGCTCGTGGTGTTTATCGGTGTGCTCTGTACGTGGCAGGAGGAAGCACAATAAGAAAGTTAATTTTATGTATGGTAGTGTGGGCAATATGTGAATAGCCCTTATGTTAATATGTGCTTAGTAATCCTGCTTCCATATTTAGCAGAGTAATAGTTGTCATAAAGCACTTACATGGCTCTTTAGAACAGAGCTTCCTCTGAGCCAGAGGGGTGATGGGAACAACTGGCAGTCCTTAACTTAGCTATCTGGTCTGTATGATCAGGGTTGAAAATAAAGGATAAATGCATGACTGCAAAGGCATCTGCAATGGTTGACATACTTGACACAGAGGCTCACATGACTCATTCGGATTGACTAATGTAGTTCCTTTGGAGCCAGGTAATTCTTCCTGGCCATGGGGTGTATATTTCATGCTGCAGAGAAGGATATACCCTGTGAGACCAAAGAGGAAGGGAAAGTTTATTTTCAGACCAACTTGTAAATCTCAGGGTATATACAATAGATTTTGAAAACTGTGCTTTGGAAGTAATTGCTGTAACACACAGCGCACCTTTGGAGCTGAATTGCCCAATCCCGAAAGAAAAAAAAACACATTTACCAATGTCCAAGGCATTTGCTTTATTTACCATTTTAAAATCCCTAAAGAGTGATTTTGGGGTAACCGGAAACAGAAGAATTCAAGTTCGTTTGTGTGAATTGACAAAGAAGAACTAGGGGAATCATGCCTTTTTTAAATGACCGAGAAAAAAGTTGAAAACATTTAGGAAGACTGCATGCATTATGCTGGTAGACCTTTTGAAACCTGGTGCAGGAGACTGTTATGGTAGGCTGTAAAAGCCAAGTTATGGACATGTAAATAAAAGCACACTCACTGTACCATAAGATGCTCAACCTCTTAACTGATGTGGGCTCTGGCTAGTCTAGCTAGTGCAAGGAGTACAGGAGCTAATGACTACATAATTACCACTAGATGTTTTTGTTCATGGCCATGGCCTGCTGCAGCTTGCTAATGCTCTTTGTCTCTGTGCTTATGGTCGTCTCTGGGGTGGTGATGAAGACTCTTCCCTGCTGCTTCTGTCATGTATAGCTGCACAGTCGTGCTTTTGAATGTATGGCCATACGCACTAAGATGTAATTACTTTATTTATGCTTTAAGACACATGCCTTTTGCCATCAACAGTCTGTTCTGCAAGAAATTAATGGAGAGAGTTAATTTGCGGTTGTAGAAGACTCATTTCCACAGGCGGGCCATATGTGAACTTTCTTTGTAAAGCACTCCTTGTCAGCCTTTCAAGCTTCACACCAAGCTGTCCTCCAATTGCCAGACTACTAAAACTACTACAAGCTGTGTACTCATTTCATTCTGTGCAACAGTATAATCTGTGGCGCCTGAAAGTGTGCTCATCATGCAATGTGCACACAATGAAATGAGCATTGTAATTTGGTATGCCCAATAAATTATTCTCAATTCACCAGTGGTGCAAGTGTGGTTGGGACGACAGTCTGCTTCATGATGTCGGAGCCGAGCGCAGCTGCTGTTGGCAGATGCAAATTTGCAAAGGTACAGGTATCCTAGAAAGAAATGATTTAGAACAAACACACACAGGATGTGTAGAGGGGCTCCGAAGTGACTGCTTCGACTGCATAAAAAATGAAATAACTAAAAAAAGTATAATATTTTTATTTTATTTAAATAATGAAGCTGTGGGGTGGTAGGAGAGCAATGGACATTTGGGATGGAAGGGGTGCAGCCCTGACGAAGACATTTTGTGATATAATTTGGTTGAAACATGTTGGCAGTAAGAATGGTTAGTTGACTCATCGTTGTCACCACAGAACCATGTTTACCTACTTCTCTTCCAGGGGATACTCATCAATAGTCCTAAGCACTGAATAGTCCCACCCACGTGCGGGGACCCCGGAGCAATAGCCAATAATATGCATATATCTACATATATGTACATAAATACCCATATATATAGATAAAATGTGTGTGTGTGTATGTATGTATATGTATATATATATATATATATATATATATATATATATATATATATGCAGCCTGAAAACATGTTACTAGGCTAAAAAAAACTGCCGCCATTGCATTGTAAATCTTTTACATTTGAGAAAATAAAGACATACAAGTCATAATATACTTATGCATATAAAGAAAACTGCTTTGAAACACACAACCTTTATTTTCAAAGGTATAAAGGTAAGATCATAGAGGCAGATTAGCCTAGAAAGGCTGCATAGAAAACAATTGGAAAATTGGCGCCGTGCCTTTAAGACCCCCAGGCTCCCATCATGCACCACAGATGACAGTTAGGTCAGTTCTTTTTTCCGGCTCCTTCTGTGAGGATCCTGGAGCATTGAGCTCGCCAGTTAGTGATTTTTTTATCACTTTTTTCTGGTTTCAAGTGAACTTTTTTAGTTTCACTCGACGTCTTTAGTACTTAACTTACTAATACCACTATTTTTTCTGACTTTTGGCTATTTTTTCCTGTCATAATGCCGGCCTTATTTAATAAGTGCCCGGCCTGTGGAAAAAAGATGGCTAAGTCAGACCCTCACTCTGTCTGTATTGCTTGTCTACCTTCAACTCACAAGCCAGACCAGTGTTACCACTGCAGCAAGTTTTCAAAAAGAACCCTTAGGGAAAGGGAGAAGATTAAGCTGCACTCCATGCAGGAGAGAAGAAAAGAAGCAAGTGGGCGAGAAGAACATCCCTCAAGGAAGCCCTCCTCTCAACCAAGGTTGGAGCGCAAAGAGAAAGGTGAGAAAAGGAGACATCAGTCTCATACGCCGTCGAGGGATATATCGACATCCAAAATACCTTCGTGCTCCGAGTCGGCGTCGAAATCGACGTCGAGACGTCCTTCGCCGTCGAAACATCTGACTTCAGATGAGAAGACCCATAAGACTAAGTCGACACCAACGCGTAGGCGGTCCAAGTCTGGCTCGCCTACGACGTCAAGAGGCCGGGGCTCGACATCGACACATCAACGTCGAAGCCCGCCGCCGAGAGGGACAGTGGCGACGTCGAGATCACCACCGACGTCGAGAGGGCGAATTGCATGGACGTCGAGCCTAACACCGAGGGCTTCGACGCCAGTGAGACACAGCCAGTCGCCGTCGAGACGCATGACGTCGAAGCATCTGTCGCCAAGGAGGTCGACGTCGAGGAGATCGACATCGAGATCTCGAAAAACACCCTCTGGATCTAGGTCAAGAAGTTCGCGATCTAGGTCGACGTCGAGGAGGTCGACGTCGAGGAGATCACATTCCAATCACGGATCTCCTCCTGTAAAGAGACCTAGGGCGACGTCGGGAGACCGCTCGACGTGGGACGCCCAGGTGGTGACGTCAA
Organism: Calotriton arnoldi; assembly: GCA_963921515.1. Classification (NCBI taxonomy): domain Eukaryota; kingdom Metazoa; phylum Chordata; class Amphibia; order Caudata; family Salamandridae; genus Calotriton; species Calotriton arnoldi. The sequence continues at coordinate 1,242,843 of CAWUFW010002613.1, forward strand.
GGAGTGCCTCCTCCTCCCCAGGACTTCAGATAGTGCAAGTCACTCCTGAACACTCACCAGTACCGTCTCCAACCCCTCCAACTAATATCTCCCCGAGATGGCATGGGGAAATAAGGGAGTGGAAGATCCGCAGGGTTACAGGATTGCCACGTTCCTCTACAAGATCCAGATCGCCTATAATTCAGTCAGTACACTCATCTGAAAGACATGAGCGACATGCCACTCCACAAAGGTCCCCACCTTTCAGAAGGCGCTCATCACGTTCTCCTAGGAGTCGGGCATCCAGATCTCGACACCGTTCTCCTAGAAGACGAAGCCATAGATCTTCTTCGTGGTCTTCAGACTCCAAGGCTGATTACTCTCCTACTCTTTCTTCCTCTCCTCCGAGTAGAATATCGCCCATTGATGATATCCTGACCTTCAATGAGATTCTCTGTCGAGGGGCTGCGAAGCTTCAGATTGAAATGCCTGTTTCCACCACCAAGACATCAGTCATCTTTGAAACACTACACCAAAGGTCTTCCTCTAGACCATTGCTTCCCCTAGTGCCTGGCCTGCTAGAGCCTGCTCTGCAAAAATTCCTTACTCCAGCATCGGTGGGGCGGCCCCATCTCGGATCACTAAAAATTATAAGGCTCCTGAGAAGGACCCCTTCTTTCTGAGGGCTGACCCTCCACCGGACTCAGTTATTGTTTCAGCGGCACGGAAGAATCAGACGGGGGCAGCATCGTCTGCGGTACCCCCAGATAGACAGTAAGGCCATGGATTCTGTCGGCAAGAGAATGTGCACTACCTCAGCCTCTTACATGAAGGTAGCCAGCGCCTCGGCCTTACTGGGTCGGTATGACCGCTCTTTGTGGGACTCTCTTTCACGCTTCACTGAGAAGCTCCCAAAAGAAGACCAGCAAGATTTCCTGGAAATCCTGAATAAAGGTGGTTTGGTGGCCAATCAAGTAATCAGTGCAGCAGCTGATGCCTCTGATCTCGCTGCCCATGGTTATGCACATGGGATTTGTGCCCATCGCTCTGCCTGGCTGAGATTGATGGGTTTGAAGCCAGAGGCGCATCATCGTTTTCTCAATCTCCCCTTCAATGGCACATCGCTCTCCGGCTCTCATGCTGATGACAAAATGTCCAGGATGAAGACCGAACTGGATACGGTGAAGGCGGTTGGGCTCGAGAAGAAGAAGGACTTCAGGCGACGCTACCGCCCTTACGATCTGCGCCAATACCAGCAGAGGGTTCAAACCCCTCAGTGGTCCTCCCAGCAAAATTAAGGAAGATCACAATCCTACCAGCGTCGTCCTGGTAGAGGACGAGGAGGTAACTCCAGACAGTCCACACCTGCTGCCAAGCAACAACAGAAGCAGAGTGCTTGCTTCCCCTAACTCCGTTACCCACTCCGGTGGGGGGGGGAGTGTCCGTTTCTACCTGGAAGAGTGGACCAAAATCACACTAGACAAGTGGGTGCTAAATATTGTAAGGAATGGGTATTCCATCAGGTTCAAGTCCCCTCCACCTTCTATTCCTCCTCAAAAGACTGTCATCCATCGCATAAATCTTCAGAGAGACGAGGTGTCCGCTCTACTCCTAAAGGAGGCCATCGAGGAGGTCCCATGGCATCAACGTCGACAGGGAATCTACTCCCGATATTTTTTGGTCCCAAAGAAGGGTCCAAACAAGGAGTTCAGGCCTATACTAGATCTCAGGCTTCTCAACAAGTTCATTCTGAGAGAGAGGTTCAGAATGCTGGCATTACATCAAATAATCCCGCATCTACATCAAGGGGACTGGATGTGTTCCATAGATCTTCAAGATGCCTATTTCCACATCCCAATCTCTCCAAAGCATCGAAAGTTTCTAAGGTTTCGCATCCAGTCAGACCATTTCCAGTTCACTGTCCTGCCCTTCGGTCTGAAGTCGGCTCCTCGCACATTCTCAAAGTGCATGGCAGTAGTAGCTGCTTTCTTGAGGAAGAAGCAGATTTTCGTCTATCCTTACCTAGACGATTGGCTTCTCAAGAGTGCGTCTCCAACTCTTCTACAGCAGCACCTCGCGTACTGCATTCAACAACTACATCAGCTCGGTCTACACGTAAATTAAAAAAAATCCATCCTCAATCCAACACAGAGGATACATTACCTGGGCGCAACTTTGGACACAGTAAACGCAAGAGCGTATCCTTCGGAGGAGAGACTATCATCCATTCTCCACAAGTGTCAAACTCTCATGAAGATACCTCAGCCCACGGCCAGGCAGATCTCATCTCTGCTGGGTTCGATGGCCTCGTGCATTTTTCTAGTTCCAAACGCCAGACTTCACATGAGACCTCTACAGCAGACTCTAGAGGATCAGTGGTCCCAAATCTCCAATCGATGGGAGGACACTTTAACTCTACCTCTGTCTGTCCAGCTCTCCATCAGATGGTGGATGCGACGGACTCATCTCATCGTAGGAGTCCCCTTGCAACAGGAACTGCCCAAGCAGACTCTGGTGACGGATGCATCCCTTCAGGGATGGGGCGCTCATATGGGGCCACTACAGATCCAAGGAATGTGGTCAGAGAAAGAGCAGCTATACCACATAAACATGCTGGAACTCCGAGCGGTGCCTCTGGCTTTCAAGGCGTTTTCTCCTTCCATCAAATCGACTGCTCTGCTTGTTCAGACGGACAATACAACAACGATGTACTACCTGAACAAGCAGGGGGGCACCAGGTCCAGACCCCTGTCGCTGGAAGCACAGGCGATTTGGAAGTGGCTTCTGGCACGAGACATGAAAATCTCCGCAATTCACTTACCAGGCGTCCTCAACGTCCAAGCAGAATGCCTAAGCAGGCATTTCGCAGAAGCACACGACTGGGTGCTAAAACAACAAGTGGCGCAAGGCATCTTCCACCACTGGGGAACACCAGACATCGATCTCTTCGCGGACGCAGAAAAGGCAAAATTCCGCGTCTTCGCCTCCAGGTACCAGGATCCAAGGGGAATGCTCTGTTGATAGACTGGTCAGAGAAATTACTCTACGCCTTTCCACCTATTCCCCTCATTCCCATGGTGATCAGGAAACTGTACAATTCCAAGACCGAGATGATCCTGGTTGCTCCAGAGTGGCCTCGTCAGTGGTGGTACCCGGACCTTCTTCATCTGTCCAAAGTACCACATAGGAGGTTGCCATGTCATCCGGATCTGCTGACCAGGGCGGTCGGCAAGGTGTTCCATCCCAACCTGCCGTCCCTGAGGTTAGCAGCATGGCTCCTGAGTTCATCCAATATGGACATTTAGGTCTCTCTCAAGACTGCATGCAGATCTTGAAGGAGGCTAGGAGACCTTCTACGAGGAAGTCTTACGCTTTTAAGTGGAAGCGTTTTTACATGTGGTGTACTGCTGAGGGTCTTGACCCTATTAGAGGTCAGGAACAGGTACTGTTACCATACTTATTGTATTTGGCCAAAGCAGGTTTGCAATACTCCTCCATAAAGGTTCACCTGGCAGCAATAACAGCATATAGAAAGTCTCCCACTCAGATTTCTTTCTTTCAAATGCCAGTTGTTAAGGATTTCCTGGAGGGTCTAAAAAAGGTCTATCCACCCGTTAAGTCTCCATCTCCTCCCTGGGAGCTTAATGTGGTCCTCTCTAAACTAATGGGTCCCCCATTTGAACCCATTCACAAAGCTTCCCTTCAGCATCTTTCGTGGAAGACTGCTTTTCTCGTGGCAATCACATCTGCCCGCAGGGTAAGCGAGATGCAAGCCTTATGCTTTACAGAGCCTTTTCTCGTTTTTCACGCCAATAGAGTGGTGTTACGTACTCACCCGAGGTTCCTTCCTAAGGTGATCTCGGATTTTCACATCAACCAGTCAGTTACTCTTCCTACTTTCTTTGCAAACCCTGTCACTCCGGCTGAGCGAGCTCTACACACTCTAGATCTAAAAAGAGTGTTAAAATTCTATCTTGATAAAACAAAAAGTGTACGAAGGTCTGACCAACTGTTTGTGAATTATGGTCCGTTGAACACTGGTTTCCCTGCCTCTAAAAGGTCCATTTCTAGATGGATAGTGTCATGTATCACGTTATCTTATCAACTGGCACATAAGCAGCTCCCGGGCAAGCCGAGAGCGCATTCTACAAGAGGCAAAGCTGCTACGATAGCGATGCTTAGGAATGTACCTATTCAAGAAATTTGTAAAGCAGCCACATGGCGTTCGGTCCATACTTTCGCACGCCATTACTGCCTTGATTCTGACACTCAAGCGGATGCTCAGTTTGGTCAAGCATCCTTGAGAAATTTGTTTGGGTAATATATGTTTTGGTAAAATGGTTTTGATATGCTGGTATTCGTCCGCAGGGTACGGGGATGCGCTTGCTACTCTATTCAGTGCTTATGACTATTGATGAGTGTTGGACTTGGCCCTTTTTGGCCGGTTCACCCCTAAACTTTTTGCCTTGTATGGTAGTAGTTTTAAGTCTCTGGGCACTTTAGCACTGTGGGCCAGTGTAAAGTGCGTGCGCGCTGAGTGCGTGTGGTGAGATTGTCCTGCCCTCCCATAGGAATGCATGGGGGATATGTGTGTCCATGGTAATTTCTGGTGTGAGAGGAGTGCAGGGGCGAGTTTAGTATGTGCGAACTCATGAGAATAAATGCTGCGCAATGGTGTGCGCAGATTTATTGTGACTGGTGTAGAAATGCCACTTTTAGGAGTTGGCATTTATGTGTGCTCTGTGTCTGCCTGCCTGATGTGAATTGCATGTCTGGCTTGTGAGTGACAGGGGCTGGGAGGTGTGGGTGGCTCCTGGAGGGGCAGGGTGAGTCAGCGCAGTGGTGAATAGAGAGATCTGCATCTAGATGGGAGGGAGGAGTTGCACCTGGGACCTGAATAGGGCTGTGCCTTCCCTCCACAATGCTGGCTCCACCCCCTGTGGTGCGTCTGATGTCCCTAGCCTGTCCTGTGAAAGGAGAGGAGCTGAGCAAAACAAAGTGCTCCAAAGCTCCCCCAAACCAGTTGCGTCTGGTTTTTCCCCAGCCCTGCACCTTTACACAAAGGGAAAAGGGTGTATAAAAGAAGGGGCTGTGACCCCATGAAAAGGTTCGGTGTTCCTGTTCTGTTCCTGCGGGGCGTGCTGCTGCTGGGGCCCAGGGGGCTGCCAGGAGGGCTTGCCTCCCTGGGCCCTGCATTGCCCCTTTATCCCTAAGGACCTACAGGACTTTGCCTGCTTCTAGCGCCTTGTGAGCGCTGTGCTCGAATTCTTTCTTTGCCTCAAGCACGAGGAGAGCGTGGGCTTCGCAGCGCGGTGCTGCAGCCCCTGGAGAGGGAATCCCGGCGAGAGGGATTCCCCCGTGTTGGGAAATGTTTGCGGGTGCCCACCTTGCGTTTGGAGTCAGTGGCGGGTGGCCACCCCGCTTATGTGCTGCTCTGGCGGGTGCCCACCCCGCCGGTATCTTTAATTCAGAGGGAGCCTACCCCTCATTGCGCCAGGAGAAACGGAGACTGCCGGGCCGCGTCTCAGCGCGACCCGGAAGACCGGCGCCATTGCCTGACTGTGGGCGGGGCCTGCCGTCAGCTGATCGGAGCCTCGCGGGCTCCACTTCCGTCTCCCTCCGTGGTGGGGAAGCCGTCCGGAGCCTCGCGGGCTCCCCAGAAGTGCGGGACCAGCTGCCAAGAAGAGCGGAGAAGTCCCGGTGAGCGCCGTCCCGCCGAGGCACACTGTCAGTGCCTGGGACCCGCGCATAACTGACCGAGGAGTGGGGGCCCTCCTGCTGCACTCTGCCAAGATCCCCGGTGAAGTGAAGAGGATCCCGGTGCCTGTCACGATTCCGGAGGAGACCGGTGAGTAGGGCCGATCGTGAGGCAGCATTTGTTGAGGTAGGAGCCCCAGTGGGGGCCCCAAGTGCACTGACCGAGGAGTGGGGGCCCTCCTGCTGCACTCTGCCAAGATCCCCGGTGAAGTGAAGAGGATCCCGGTGCCTGTCACGATTCCGGAGGAGACCGGTGAGTAGGGCCGATCGTGAGGCAGCATTTGTTGAGGTAGGAGCTCCAGTGGGGGCCCCAAGTGCACATTGGTAGTACCCGGGCGGTCCCGCCGTTGCGGGCCGCTCCCACGATGGGCACAGGAGTTCCTGGACCCCAGAGGGGGTCCCATGGTGCCCGTGCCTACTTCCTGAGATATATTTTACAGCTGCCCCGCTTGCTAGGGGGCAGCTGCAATTCAGTTTATTTATCCCAGCTGCACCGATGAAGATTTGGGTACGGAGCCCAGAAGGGTACAGTTGTGCCAGGGCCTATTTGTGTATTCACAGCTGCCCCACCAGACAGAGGGCAGCTGCAACGTTCTGGACATGGGTTCAGAGGGCACAGTGAGTGCCAGGCCTTCATGGGAGATTCACAGCTGCGCAGCACTTAGTGCCAGCTGCATCGTTTAGGCCATTCTTTCTTTGGGGGCATGCCTGGTGAGTTAGGAGTGAGATGCACTCCTTTGCCCCACACATTCACAGCTGCGCAGCACTTAGTGCCAGCTGCAACGTTTAGGTCTGCGCAATGGCGCACCCTTGACTTCTGCTGCATTGCAGCGCGCCCTGACATTTTGGACACAGGGCATTTGAGCCCCTTCGAGAAGGCCAGGGGGACTGTGAGGTCAATAGGGCGCCAGGCCCTAATGTGATTAGTGCCTCTACTATGGTCTTTATTAGGAGACTATGTGCTAATGTGATGTATGTGGTGCTAGAAAATGTGATTCATGTAGTATGATTTACGCACCCTGTTTGATGCCTCTAAATGTGGTTTTATGATTATGAGGTTGTGCCTACTGTGGTTAAGTTTGAGATATTCTCTACGGTGTTTTATGCCCCTAATGTGAGTGATACTTAGGAGGTTAGGGTCTAAGATGTTAGACTGATGAGGTTGGCGTACAATAGATTTGGCGCCTATGTGATACTGTGCATAATGTAGTTTGTTACAGGCTGATGCGAAGTACAGTGGTTACCAGTGATTACTGGTTGTACGTTCATGATGTGTTCTACATTTATTATAAGTACTACCTATACTAAGTTCGCTTTGTGCTGGTTCTGACAGTGGTCCAGTTGGCCCTGTCAGGTGTAAATAATTCCCTTGTAAATATGACCCCGTGCCAGGTGGCACGATGTACATTATGTGAGTACTATTCTAATGTGTTTTATGATAATACAAAGGCTATTTTTATATATAACCTTGTGTGGAGTTCCTTTTTGTGGTGTGCCTAGTATGTTGCTGTGGGGGTGTTGCGCAAACGCTTTACACATTGCCTCCGGAATAGGCCTGACTGCTCGTGCCAAGCTACCAAGGGGGTGAGCAGGGGTTATCTTTGGCGTGTAACTCCCTTGCCCTGACTAGAGTGGTGGTCTCTGCCTGGCTTTGGCGCAAGCCTTAGCCAACCAGAGAACCCATTTCTAACAATGAGTATCCCCTGGAAGAGAAGGATAAGTTACTTACCTGTAATCCTAGTTCTCTTCCATGGGTATACTCATCAAAGTCATAAGCAACCCTCCCTCCTCCCCGGACGAATACCATGGTCATATATATGTACCTGTTACCCATACTGTGATTACACTGTTATACGCCGTCCAAAAGAACTGACCTAACTGTCACCTGTGGTGCATGATGGGAGCCTGGGGATCTTAAAGGCACGGCGCCAATTTTCCAATTGTTTTCTTTGCAGCCTTTCTAGGCTAATCTGCCTCTATGATCTTACCTTTTTTACCTTTGAAAATAAAGGTTGTGTGTTTCAAAGCAAACTCAAAGCAGTTTTCTTTATATGTATCATAAGTATATTATGACTTATATGTCTTTATTTTTTCAAATGTAAAAGATACCAATGCAATGGCGGCAGTTTTTGGAGCCTAGTAACCTGTTTTCAGGCTGCATATGTGTGTATGTGTATATATGTATGTATATATATATATATATATATATATATATATATATATATATATATATTATTGGCTAATGCTCCGGGGTCCTCGCACGTTGGCGGGACTATTCAGTGCTTATGACTTTGAGTATTCCCCTGGAAGAGAACTAGGATTACAGGTAAGTAACTTATCCTTCTCATTTTTCATTTCATTTCATTTTTAATTATATCAAGGGTACCCTGTAATAAAAGGAAACTTTTGGATATACCGTCAGATATTTTTCAATCACATCTGAACCCCTGCCTTGTCCTCTATAATTTAATATCGAAGAACTCCCTTCACAATTGAGTCCACTGAAATGGTACTGTCCTACTTCAGTGTGGGGTACTGCCTATATTGAAGCATACCAAGAGAAATCGTGGGTGAGGCGACCCCCTCAAATATCTTGTTTGATGTAGGGCACTCTTAGGGGCCTATGGTTGAGCCTCTACAGTGACTAAATACATACTAAAGCATCTTTATGTGAAGTACAACAAATCGTCAGTCCTGGGAAAGGGATGTTAATCAACTCGGATAACCTGGTAAAGAGAACGTAAATTGATACATACTCTTAATTTGTTGTTCCTTTTGCTTGCCACAGCAGTAGGGGATTACCACACTGCTGCCCAGAGTTGTAATAACATCTTCAGCTAAACTCTTTAGTGAACTCATGCCCAGCTCTAAGGGGAGGAACCCTCATTTTATGCTTGACTGGACCAGCATTATCTTTCAGTTTTATTTAACTACACATCCTTCAGCATACTCAAAACTTACCCAAAACATCTTCATTCTTGCTAATAACATCTTGAATGGTATCACTGCACTTTGCTTCAAGCATAATCTTGTCACCAGTACCCAACGGAGAATCTCCAACATCTGACTGGGACTTGTCAGACTGACCCTAGAAAAACAGAGTGTTGAATAAGCCATCAGATAATTCTTGGAATGTCATGACTTGGTTTTTTCCCAGGTAAAAACACAATATTGAGTACAATTTGATGTACCCACCCGCAGATGTTTTTATCTTTTGAAAGTAACTCATTTTCCAAAAACGTTTGGATCAACATTTGTCTCAAACTTTTCTGTTTTAATATCAGACTCACACAAGATTTTGTCTCGCCAAGGGGTCACTATAGTGTCATGTGTGATAATAGACACTTAAGCACCAGAGTCCGTAAGGATTTCTAGGGGCACCTCAACAATCAATACTATAGCAAAGGGATGCTTCATTGATTGAAGCTCCTACACTACTGTGAAGTTTTTTTATTTATTTAGTGTTTTATAGAGCATGAACGTGACCTGTTAGGGTATCAGAGCGCTTTACAGAGATAACAAGCTAAAATCGAAGATTAGGGGCAGAAGATCATGAATACATTTGAGGGAGAAAATGCAGACAGGAGCAAGGGGGGATTGCACAACATCAGCCTCTGCCCAATAAAGTTACAGAGCGGTACAATTATGCTGTATGCTAAACATTATCCATGCTACCAGAATCGCGTAAGTTACATCTACGAAGTCGAGAGACTTAAAACGGGTGATGGTCATATAAAGAGCAATAAAGTGTCGCAAAGTCGCTGATTCCGAAAGTGCTCTGAGAGGTTATGGTAGGAATTTGCCCATTAGAAAAGTCTTGGCTTCCTTCTTGAATCTAGGCAGAGATGTTATTCTTCTGATAATTGGCGGCAGCAAGTTCCACATTCTAGGTGCGGCCCCAGAGAAAGCTCTGTTGTAAGTTTTCTTCTTCCGGAAGGAGGGTGTTTTCAGCATAAGATCCCTGGCACTCCGGGAGTGCCTGCCTCCTCCGGATACCTCAATTTTATGAGCAAGATACGAAGGTGACTTGGAGTGTAGCGCTTTGTGTGTGATACAGGCCAGTTTGAGTTGGATTCTGGCTTCGTAAGGAAGCCAATTCATGGCCTTCAGGTGCAGTGAGATGTGGTCGTATGTTTTGGAGCCTGTTAAGAGTCTTGCGGCTGCGTTGAGACAGGCTTTTAGGGGAGACGTTGAGATCTTGGGCAGACCCGAGAGGGTTGCGCATCTGCATTCGATCCTAGAGATAACTAATGCCTGTACTGCCATTTTGAGGTCCGACGTATCTAGGAATGGTTTTAGCTTTCTAAGGTAGCTCGGGTGCAACCTGGCGTTTTTGGCCAGTGTGTTGATGTGGGCTCGCATGTTCAGGTTCTTGTCCAGTGTGATTCCTAGTGATTTGGCTGAGTCCACTATGATCGGGGTGCAGTTCAGCGCGGAGATCGATTTGGTCCATTCCAGTATGTCAGTGGAGCTTTTGGGAGGGGAAATTAGTAAGAATTCAGTCTTTTGTGCATTAAGTCTGAGCTGGTTGCTAACTAGCCATTGCACAGTCAGTTTTAAAGCCTTGTTCATTGTTTTGATCTCTTCTGGGGATGAAACTTTGATGTAGATCTGTGTGTCATCTGCATACATATGGAAAGAGATGTTGGCATTACGCAGAATTTCAGTTAAAGGTTCCAGATAGAGGTTAAAAGGAGTTGGGGAGAGAGTTGAGCCTTGCGGGACTCGGATAGTAATCGGGGAGGGAGAGGATAGATTACGATTAAGGCTCCAGGTTTTCCGTTTAAACGGATTTTTACATATAAATACATTTTGGTTTTTGTCTGTATTTATATATAAAAACGGGAAAATACTTACAAAACAAATGCTCCTCCTGCCTCTGTGCTCCTCTGTAAAATCCGAGACAGGGGCGGCCAAAAGAAACGGGAAACTGCTGGCCTGAAACTGCTCCAGAGACGGGGGGGAGGGGGGGGGGGGACTGGGAGCGCCGTGACACTCCAGCACCCCTCACAGCGGTAGTTCACGCAAGATAATTGTTGGAGCAGTGCAAGCAGCCGATGTCCATTAAGAGGTGTGAAAACACCCCAGGACATCGGCTGCAGCTCCAGCAACCTTTTGTTTTTTGTTGTATGGGAGGATGAAGGAGGTTGATGTGGCAGGGCACGGGGGCAGGAATGCCTCCAACAACTATTAGCATAAAGCCTGGCTGCATCTCTCAGTGACTATGCACGTTGCGCAGTGAGGCTGAGTGAGAGGTGGGTGAGCAAGTCAATTAGCATGACTTCATTTTTCTATTTAATGTTTATTTAAGTGCTACTTAAATAAAAACAAGAACAGAAATGACTGTTGCACCGCCTGTGCTCTACATTTTCTCCATAGTGTCCATATCAAAGCACTATTCTGTACAGATGAAAATGCAGGATTCTTTAGATATTTTGGTGATTTACAATGCCTCGTGGGGTAGGTCGTCTTCTAGTGCACACTAAGAATGATCTGATATTCTTCGAGCAGACACTCTCTGTGATGGCTGATTAAATGTGAGTAAAAGAGGTAGTAATGCGTTGACATTTTGCATGACAGCTGCGCAGATGAGACCTAATCAAAATCACTAATTCACGCATCTTTTCTTAGAGGACAGGGAAGAAATTTGCTCCCAATATGTAAAGTGCACTTAGCATGGGCTCCAATTTAAAAAAAAAACAGCTATAACAACCTAGTGCAAGTGTGCATGTCAATTTAAATAAATGTGGGAAAATACTAGCTTTAGCGTTTTTTTTTTTCTTGCGTCAAAAATAAATGTGGATAAATACAGATAAAACGACCAAAAAATAAATATGGATAAATACAGACGGAAATGTGGAAAAAATAAATACCATAAAACCGAGAGCCCTAATTACGATTAACTAAGAATCTTTGAGAGCGGTTCAGTAAGAAGGATTTGAACTATTAGAGAACGGTTCCCCCCCTAAACTCATCCTGTTTTCGAGCTGGTCAAGTAACTTCACATGGTTAACTGCGTTGAACGCAGATGAAAGGTCCAGAAGAATTAAGAGACACGTTTTGTCCTGGTCTAGGGCTTGAAGGGCATCATCCACTATATGGAGAATAGTAGTTTCAGTACTGTGGTCTGGCCTGAAACCAGATTGGCAATCGTCTAGCAGGTTGAATTTAGCGATGTGTTGGCTAAGTTGTTGTTGCACACATTTCTCGAGCACTTTCGCTAGTAGGGGAATATTAGATATGGGTCGGAAATTGTCCGGTTCAGCAGGGTTCAATGTGTTTTGTTTTTTAAATGGGGATGACTTGACCAGTTTTTAGAGAGTCTGGCATGGAACCTTGCGTTAGGGAAGCGTTGATTATTGTAGTCCAGATGGGTAGGATAAATTGGTAGGTTGCGGATAGACAATTGGAGGGGAGCGGGCCATTTAATATGGTTATTGGATTTTATGGACGATAGAATTTTCGAGAAGTTGTGGTCGTCCTATAGAAGGTGGTCCAGTGGGCTTCATTTTTGGGTGCTGCCTGACTGGTGTGTAGATACGTTGATTTGTGCCGCAGATGGATGAGACTGGACGATGGCGGCGGACTTCAGCTCGTTTCCCAACAAGTCGATTTTGGCTGAGAAGGAGGAGGAGAACTCATCACAGGTTATTAGGGATTTTATTGCTTCTTTACAGGATTTGGCCAGTTTGTTTGATTGTCTATTTACCATTTCAAAGAGCTTACGAGGTCTGTTCTTAGTGTTCTCCAATTCCAATCTAAAGAATAATTTTTTTAGATTTGAGAATGCTTTTGTTGTATGCATTCCTGGTCTTTCTAAGAGTTAGCTGGGGGAAGGAGGGGGTTGTTTCAATTTCTGTTCAGTTAGCCGCAGATCTCCCCTTTCATTGTTTAGGGACCCATTAAACCAGGGATTTGTGTCTTTAACCTGGATTTTTTTCAGTTTTAACAGGGCTAGAGAGTCGATTACATCAGACTTTGTTGCGTTGTAATGCTCAGTAAGTTCGCTGACATTAGATAGCTTGGGGGGAAGAGGGGAGATCCTTTAAGCAACGTGCTGCCAGTATCTCAAGGTCTACGTTTTTTGTGTCCCTACGTCATAGCTTCGGTTGCACTTGTTGCACTGGTCTTTTTTTAAGTGCGCCCGGTATTAGGAAGCTAATAGCGTGGTGGTCTGACCAGTCGCAAGGAGCAATCGAGGTTAGCCTGACCGCTTTCTCCTTTGAGATAATCCAATCGAGTGTGGAGCCTTTCGTTTGAGTTGGCAGGGTGCAGGCTTGAGTAAGTGTTTGGTCAGCTAGGAAATCTTTAAAGATGTTGACCTGATTATCATTAAGGTCGTACCAATGAAGGTTAAAGTCCCCTAGGAATATTTCATTGGAGTGGGGGGGGAGACATTTGCTGTGATTTCCACGAGGTGGTCAATGAATGGGTCATTCTTGCCCGGGGGGGTGATAGAAGGTGTGCAGCTTTCACAATTTGTTAGTCGTTGCTTATGGAGTGTGCGAGGTATTGTAGGAGTGAAGGGGATCAGAGTGAAGTTGGGTAATTGTGAGGTTGGAGCGGTGGACGCCGGCGATACCACCCCCTTTTTCAATTTGTCTGTCTAGCCTTACGATGTTGTAGTTTGGAGGAACCAACAAATCCATGCAGGGTGATGCTTCGTTGAACCAAGATTTTTTTTCTTTCTTTCTTTCTTTCAGTTGAGCAAATAGCACGATACAATTCTTACAGTGAGCATCGCCCGTGAACAATCCCGTGTAAATGAAATACATGGTCATCATGAACAGGGCACTTCCTCTCCCATTAGATTGACTCCCGTTGAGCCAAGATTCAGTTAAGATTGCCACATCTACAGCTTGATTTAAGATGAGTTTGGCGATGTCGGAGGCGTACTTCACTGCTGATCGGCAATTAAGTAGAAGACCAGAGAGCGGTGTCGCGGAGTTCCCCGGTGTTGTGTTGGGAGTTGAGGTGGGTAGAGGTACTTGTTTTAAGTTGTTGCTGTTTACCCCTCTATTTCTGAATGTGGAAGATCTATTTGCGTTACTTGTGATTGTATGGATTTTGTTTACGTCATTCTTGTCGGGGGGGGACTGGAAGAAGCGTGTGTTGACTCATAAAATAATAAAAGAGCTAGAGTTTCATCCTCCGATAAATAGTTAAGTTGTATCCGAGGGCGATATCGTCTATTTGCCAACGACAAGGGTTGACTGTTTGGCTTGTTTTGAATGTGGAGTACTGATTTTTGAATGCGTTTGACTGTAGCGAGAGAGTAATCGTGAGGTGTAAGATGCTCTTCATTTCGAGAATAGCGTTATGGATGCTCTGAGATATGCTGACTGTTGATTCAGAGATTCAAGGTCCGTTAGTGTAGCCTGCGATAGAGGCGATGGGTCCCGGGTATCCGGGCTTGGGATGCTATTACACTCGGTGATCCTGGCGGAGGGGCAGGACTTCGAATTCCCTGTGGTTGCTTTTCTGCAGGTGGCGGTGCGCCCGAGAACTGTTTTACTCAGAGGGGTGGCAGAGAGGCCTTTTGGGGGGGGGAGGGTAAGCGACAAGCTTTGGCTGACCTGTCTGGATGTGGGAGAGGGATGAGTGGGTGATGAGGTTGCAGGCGTTGCATTTTTGAGAAGTTGAGAAAGCAGGATGGGCAGTACTCTAATAGACTTAGGGGAGATGCCTGTGCACTGTGCTGTAAGGACATGTTGGGGAGATTAGTGCAAGTCCTCTCTATGGAAGAGGGTGTTAAGGAGCATAAGGAGGTAGCTTCTGCCTTGGTAGTTGTAAACGGGCAGCCCTTACCCCAAGAGGCTAACTTAGGACTGGAGTGGACACTGCTCCAATGAGTGTTGGATTGAGAGAGGGCTTTGGAGGTGAATTGAAGGAGTGAAGCCAAGCACCCGCTCTTTTAGGGTGGTGAAGTGGTCATCGAATTGTTTTAGATCCTTGTTTGCTGCTTGGATCAGAGCAGTGCCATATTTGTATATTGTTACGTTAAGGTCCGCTCTTAAGTTTTGTGAAGGAGCAATCCGTATTTTGGTGCCATACGGAATGTTTTTAGTTTCAAGAACGTTTAAGAGGTTTAATATGGCTTAACATGGCTGCTCGCCATATTGCTATTTTCCTGGTGTAGAATATTAGGTCAATTACAATAATGCCCTTTTCCATGTTGTAGTACGGGTCGGAGATCAGAGTCTCTGGGTGTCTTCTCAGAAGATTGTGTTTGAAGGTTTTTGAGGCAGACCTGGATAGGTTGTGGGGGTATGTGATAGTGTAGGAGTTACATCCTGACTGTTGCAGGCCCGAACCTGCCATACTGGTGAGAGAGAGAGAGAGTGCAGGTTATGCAGAGTAGAAGTTTCTTATTCTTGATCTGTGGCAGGGCTGTCGAATTGCAGTGATCTAGATATATTCCCTAGCCAGTGTTGCAGGAAGTTTCAGCAAGGTCACTTCATTGTATGGGGTAGGCTTATAAGTCCAGTGAAGATAGGAAAAAGTTACACTGCTAAGCCTAGTTTTCTTTTCCAAGTACATGCAAACTCTGGCAAAATGATCTAACATGCAACGTGAACTTCTAGTTTTGTTAATGGGCAGGCAAATATTCAGAGATGGCGCATTGGTTCCCATCACTTTTAGCATTCCACAGTCCTGTTTTTAGGGAAAGAGCTTAAATTGTCTTTCTTACTTCCTGAAAAGTGTTTGTAAGATGAGGAATTAGACATGATTGAACAAACAGCATGATTTTGGGTTTGCAGAGATTTTTCACCTCCTGCTGTCAATATTCAATACTAATGGCAGCTTCAGTTGTCTCTGCTAATGCTAATTTCTTGAAAGAAAGCAGTTTTTCTTGGATCTCTTTACTACAGCAGCATAGAACTAACTCATCCCTTATTAATATATCTGTAAAGCTTTCAAACTCACAGGGTGAAGCTAGTAGCGCTCAATGTTGTTACATAGGACTCAATAGACTCATCTGGCCAATGCTACCTTGAGAAAATGTAAATCTCCTGACAATGATACTCTTTTGTGAAAACGTTGCTCCAAACGTTGTACTGCCTCTTCATATTCACCTAACGCTTGTCCCTCAACAGGTGTGCTGTCCCTCCAGACCCAAATCGGGTACTAAAATGCATTTTTACTTTTTCCGCTGTAACACTGAGCATCAATAGCCCCCAAGTAAATACTTTGAATGAGTCTTTACAGCGGATGGGGGCTCATACAGAGAATCAAGAAATGGTTGTGAGACAGTGCCATCTTTCTTACATGGTATGCCCTCCACTTTTTGCTGAATTGCTGATGTGCTTTGACTGAGTGTGCCCTGGGCTCCTGCCAACCAGGTACCCAGGGCCTGTGTTCCTTCCCTAAAACTGCATTGATACCTACACCCAATTGGCATCCCTGGCCACAGGTCAGTCCCTGGTAAATGGTACCATGGGTACCCAGGGCACTGTGACCAGGGAAGGCCCATAAGGGCTGCAGCACTTGTTGTGCCACCCTTAGGGGCCCTGTACCTTTACACACACACACTGCCTTTGCAGGCTGCGTGTCTTGGTGCAGAACAAAAGTGAAGAGTCGACATGGCACACATCCCTGTGTGCCATGCCTACAAGCCACTGCCCTGGCCTAGGTCAGCCACCCCTCTAGCTGGGTGCACTATGCCAGTGGTGAGGGCACAGAGGCATGAGCCCTGTGCCCCTACAGTGCCCAAGTCCATTCTTGGGCATTGTAAGTGCAGTGCTGCCATTAAGAGTATATGGTGCTGGGAGTCTGTCATTACGAACTCCACAGCACCATAATGGCCCCACTGAAAACTAAGAAGTTTGGTATCAAACTTCTCAGCACATTAAACCCCCACTGATGCCAGTGTGGGATTTAATGTAAACGCACTCCAGAGGGCATCTTAGAGATGCCCCCTGAAACCAACCCGACCTCCAGTGTCCGGACTGAGTGGCTGCCCAGGCTGCCACCACCAGACATGTTTCTGGACCCCTGGGTCGAGAGCCTCTGCTCTCAGGGGCCTGAAACAATGCGCATCCTGGGGCGAGGTGCCAAAGCCTCCTCCCCCAGGATGGGCAGGGGAAGCTTCAAAGGCCTGCCGCCTTCTGAGCTTCCCCAGACCATTTGCTGCTCCCAGCAAACTGGTCCCCACTGGTTCTACCCCCACTTCTGGCGGGAGAACCGGCGGGAAAACCAGAGGCAGGAAATGGGTTGTGCCCACCTCTGCCAACTCCACCCCTAAGGTGGGGGAGGCGAGGTGAAGCACAAACTCGAGTCCCCGCCATCTTGAGAATGGGGGACCCAGCCAACCAGGGACAGGCTCCTGCCCCCTCCCACTGGAGAGTGGCAGAATAGGGGTGTACCCACCCCAGGGACGGGACCCATTGGTCCCTGCCCTTACCTACCTGTAACCACCCCTAAATTTAGTATTTAGGGGCTCCCTGAACCTTCCTTCCTCAGTTCCCGAATCCAAAACAAGAAGAGAAGACGAAGCAAGAAGACCAGCCGTGCAGCTGCTAACAAGGAGGCGACGACAACTGACTTGGCCCCAGCCCTACCGGCCTGTCGACCACCGAACCTGCTCCTGCGGAACCCCGGCCTCAGCAACCTCAAAAACCCCGGAGGACCTGACTTCTGTGCCACAGCCTTCAACCCAGGGACTCCCACGAGCAGTGGTACTGTTCAAAAGAAAACTACAAAAGACCCGGCCCTGGCACGGAACCGCGAAACCTGCACACTCTGCACCCGCCGAGCCCCGCCTGTGCCTGAGTGAACAAAGACTTTGAGGACGTCCCCCCGGCGATTCTGACCTGGAATCCAGTGCCCAAGGACCCTCCTCGACGACCCAGACGACGCCTGCAGCCTCAGGACAAGGGACCCCTCTAACCGCGACCAGCAGGGGGTAAGATTTCCCGACCTCAAAAGACACCCCGGCGCCCCACGGCCCCCTGTGCCCAACTCCTGGGTGTCTACCTATCCTCCAAGACCCCAACTTACCTCTCGAAGTGTTGGTCGCTCCTGAAGAGTCACCGTCCCCGAGCCTGCAGCCTTTTTTCACCTTCCAAGATCTCCATTGGTTAACATTGAGCGCCCGACGGCTCAAAGCACCCTGCACCCAGCCGCCCGAGTGCCCCTGGAAGTGCAACCTCTACCCTAACCTACTTCCCCATTTGCCCTGAGCAAGTGACCAGGAGCCCAGCTCCCACAGCCGCGTGGCCTGCTTGCCAGCAGCCACCAACCCGAGGCCCCCTGCCTGCCATAGGATAACATTGGGCCTACTCACTCTGCACCCGGCCGCCCCTGTGCCGCTGAGGGTGTAACAACTGTACTTACCTGACCCTGGGGGACCCTGAGTCTATGCCCAGAACCTTAACTCTGCCAGTCGAGTACTTACCCAAAGACCGATAACTCACTTTTCTTCCATAGGGTAACACTGACTGGCTCCCCTGGAATTTCTTCTAAGTGTGGAGTTTTGAAACTTTAAAATATTCACCTAAAATCAACCGAGTCACGAAAACGAAAATACTCACCTACTATTAGAAGAGATCCCAGTGCTGGATCGGGTGCCCAGCACTGACCCTAAAAAGTAATCACAACGTTACTTACCGCTAACTCAATTTTCTTCCATAGGGATCCATTGACTGGTTTTCTGTGAAATTTCTTCTAAGTGTCCACTTTTGAAATACTAAAATATTGTTTAAAAATCACAACAGTAACGAATTCCGAATTACTCACCTGCTATCAGGAGAGATGTCAGTACTGTATCTTTTAGTCCAGTACCAACCATGTAAAGTAATTTTAACCGTACTTACCAGTAACTTGCAATTCCTGCCATAGGATATCATTGACTGCTTTTTACTGAAAAAGTTTCTAAGTGTCGATTTCTGAATCTTACATATATTCTTTAAAAATCGTGCCAACGATACAAACGTAATTACTTACCTGTTTTAGATAGATATCCCAGTGCTAACTCTGAGAACCCAGCACTGAATTCCAAAAGTAACGTAAACCTACTTTGCTTGCAAACTCCATTTCCATCCATAGGATAACATTAGTAATTTTACCCAGAAAAGTTTCTAAGTGTCAACTTTTGAAATACAGTAATATTCCTCAAAAATCACTACTATAACCAAAACGCTTTTTCTTACCTGTTTACAGGAAGTGTCCCAGGACTGAATCCAGGATCCAGTCCTGTGGTTAGAGAAGTAATCTACAAAGTAATTAACTGCAATTAACCAAAACTGTCCATTGAGCTCAATGTTACATTGTGTTTGAACTTGTGTTGCCTCTTGCACCAACTGTGACTACTATCATCAAACAGTCTATTGCCTATTTGTAAAGTGGTTAACCAAAGCATCTCATTCTGACAAAGTATATTCTGATACCTATTGTTGGTTCTAAAATAAAACAAGCATATATTTTTATATACAAACCATTGGCCTAGAGTTCAGTTCTTGAGTGTGTGGCTTCATTTGCTGACTGAGTGTGTACAACAAATGCTTTACACTGTCCTCTGATACTGCCTTACTGCTCGACCAAGCTACCACTTTAGATAGTAAGGTTATATCTAACTTTAGCCTCTGCCAAACCTCTGGGGACCGTGGACCCTGTGCACCTTGAACCTCCCTTGGGTTCAGTATATACAGAGCCACTTTCCTACAATGGTGATGGAGGATCGATCGCTTGCATACCGGGCATGTTCAAACAGAAAAAAGAGTAAGAAAAATAAACTGTGAAGGACAACAAACATCCGTATTGAAATAGAGCACTAGGAAAGCACAACCAGATACAGACTTACATACAGTGCTTTTGAATGACAAGTCCTAAAAACCATAAGCATACAATGATACCCGCACAGTGCATTTGAACCAGAAAATTACATTAAACAAAGTGTTGCTCCCGTACCCTGTAGACCTTGAGTGAATGAGGTGTTTGCATTACAGGGTGGTGATGGTGTTCTCCTTACTTAAAATGCAAACAATTTCATGAGGGTGTACACTTCACGAGTGTCCTGCTGCAGAAAAGCAGATCAGTTAGAAGACTGAAAGCAATTTCTGGTAATACCTGGTGCGCTGTTGTGCTGTAATCACTGTTGAGAACTAAAAGCAATGGTATCCCACTGCAGGTAAAGGAGCACATTTTGCATATGAAAGTAAAATACACCGTAAAGTGGTTGAGTGGTGTGCGCATTACTGTTTAGCACTCTGCGAAATCGGCTCCTCAGAATAAAATGATGTGTGCATAACTGTCATGTACATGTAATATTATGTACAAGCGGTTATCACGTTACCGCAATCTGTCTGTCTCGTTGATTAAAAGTGAGGGATGTGCCTGATTTGGTTTTGCGTACTTACTCTAAATTTGAGAACCAATTTCAGCGAAATTCAAAACTGACATTTAGCGCTATATTTTAGCTCAAAATGTGTTCTTCCATCCATTTGGGTTGAGAGGCCACATTTTACACTAAATTAATAGCACCAAAAACACAAGTGACACAAAAACGGCCAGAGGTTGCTTTCTGGCCATTTGCATGCTCTTATTTTTTTGTGAATGCAAAGTTGCATAATAGCAGAATTTCACATAACACAGAATTTCCGAAATTATGTGAAATATGGCGTAATTGAAACTTCAACTGGCCTTAAAATTTAAAGGCTTCTATTGAGTGCACGCACCCTGGAGCAGGTCCTGACCAAGGTGGAGATGAGCCGTCACAGGGAACAAAGACACTGTGATTTGAATGCAAAAAGTCAGCAGCACCGTAAGGCCTCTCCAACGACTGATGTCATCTGCCAGACAAGACAAAAGCACAAACCAAGGCCACTGCAACACTTCAGCGAAACAAGAAATCAGTGCCAAAGAGAAATTTGTGCGCTCCGTGGGTCTTCAGAATGAAAACAGAAGTCCTTGATTGAAGATAGTACCTGTATTACCAAACCTATGGAGCAGAGCAGCCAGCACAAAAAACAGCTTCTCTCCAGGGCATTCAACAGAACCTCCAGACCCTTAATCCTTGAACACAGGTTTTTACTTCTGCGACATAGTAGCAGTAAATAACCAAATAAAACAAAGGGTTCTACTGTATCTGACAAAGTGCCCAAATTCTGAACATAATGTCTTTATTTCACTTCCCATAGTTCACGTTAGCGGACCTTACTACTTAGTGTGAGACTCAATCTTTGTATAGTGCCTTTTCTTATTTGGATTTTTTAAATCTCTTTTTGTAAGTCGCTGCTACGGATTCCTTGCCTTGGCATTTTCAGTTTTTTAAGCTCTTGTGATGTCTCGGACCTAGTGTTAAATTATTAAAAGCTTGGGTGAATTGGCACCTTGTAATAGGTGGCCCGCTCTGAAGAACTGCATTTACTTCTAGATAGTAAACGGACATTCAGGTGAGAGGGTTCCTTTTTTGTAGTTTTCTCAAAGTTAAAAAGTATCTAGAAAAATCAGACTTTCCAATTATCTTTAGACTTGTGTCCCGAGATCATCCAGGTTTTCAAAGTAGGTCTGTGTGCACGGCTGCAGCATCTTGAGTCGCTGTCTCTAGTAAGTTATTTATGATTGACTGAGTTTAGTACAATGTTCTTTTCTTTTACCTTGTATATTAATATTGCTATGAGCTTATCTCGAAAAACTGCATTAACATATACTAAAGATGAAAAAAGATATGCCGTTAGTTTCCCAGATCTTTTATAGGTCATTAGCTAAAAATGGATTTGGTCTAAGAATGAAGGTGGGGAGAATCGAGCTATTTTTGAGGTAATTTTTAGTTACCAGGCAACCTACCGCTTTGAGCTGGATAAGTCAAATGTTTTTACCAGCATTGCATCCCATATGATTTTGCCTGGCAGTTATGGGAACAAATATTTTTTTAATGAGTAAATCTCTCCCTAAATCTAGTGACTGGTTTATCATTGTTGCAAAGCAAATTATGCACTTAATGCTTTGTCTTTCAGCAAACGAGAGAACTTCAAGCTGATCAGCACCAACAACAAGCACTTGAAAATAGAGTTTTGTACCTATCCCGATAGTATGTCTTCCACTATAGACTATCGTTATTGTTCCTTGCCAGAGGCCATAGAGGATTCCAATGGCGCCCAGCCTGCGTCAGTCTGCGAAACCTTCTCGGTGAGTTATGGCACTGCTGTACATGATAGCAGCTTCTAAAGTATCTGTAGAGTTGATGAGCAAACATGTTTATCCAAGATAATCTTTGGAGAGGTACATTTAGTATCATTTACTTTTGACCCAACTACTTGTTGGCATATTTTAAATTACTTTTATGTTTAATTATGTCACTACAAATTAATTAGATAATGAAGAATGTAAATGCTTCTTTGGTGAGTTTTATATTGTGAATAAAATGTAATGCATTAATTCTTCTGCATTGAAGCAATAATAGTATTGTGGACTTTATCTAGAGGACTCGGTCATAGTATTGATTTCATTTGTAGCTCACTGATCTTACTTTAACGTTGTGTTAATGTTTTACATGCTACAGGAGGAACTATCAACTGAAAATCTCAGACTTCTTTCTCATTGCTTTGGGAGGAAGTGTGGGCTTGTCAGGAAAACACTAACAGTTATTTTTAAAACACCCCTCCGGCAATTTAACTGCATACAAGCAATGGGCCTTCAATATCCTCTTGCCCCCAATGACAGTTTGCCTTTTTCAGCTGCATGCCCATATGGGTAATTCAAACATAATTTTATGATAAAGTTAAATAAAGGAGTCTGACCCCAACTTGATCTTTAAAAAAAAAAAGAAAAAAAGGCAGGGAAAACATTGCTGATTTAAATCTGTTGAAATTGATATTGAGGCATTCTTTGTATTGAAAGTTCATAGTCTACATAAAATCAACAAAAACTTACAGGAGGAATGTGCTATGTGGTCTGAGTTCAGCCAGCCTATTTGAGACTGAGCACTTGTTTAGTTTCTCAAAAGAGGTAAAGCGCAAAGGATCAATCTGAACATTTTAATATTTTTTCAGAGCGATCCAAAGGTAGGTTTTAGATTTCAAACCCATGAGAGGTGCTAGGAGTATTGCTTGCACCAACTCGGACCACTGGCAATCACTCTGTCAACATTCCAACCCAAAATTCTTTTGCCCACTATGCCACCTCCTTTTTGACCCAGCTGTATGCAAATCAGTCTGGACTCTGCTCCAATAAGAACAGTCTTGCCCAAACTGCCAGGCCAGGTCCTGCCTGAACCGGAACACTAGTAACCCAAGACAAGATTTGCTCTAATTGGTGCTATTTAGTCGGGAGCAACTTGGTTTCCAGTGGCACGTCTGGTCACATCCTTGTACATTGTCATTACAACATTCTAGCCATAAAATAATCATTCAGTCATTTGAATCGGCAAAAGATTGATTTGTCAAGAATCCTGATTTGACAAAGTCAGATGATACATATTTACAGAGGCTTAATACCCTTAATATGCCAAGCAGTATATAATAACCTTTAAACCTACTCCTCTTGATCATGTGACTGTATCTTAGAATTAATGCAGTAAAATGTGCTCATAAGTGTAGCCCTTTATTTGGTAACTCACAATGAAAATGATCAATCCAATTTTCTAAGTTGAGATCAGCGCTTCATCCTTATCTGTACCTTTACTCTCCCTAATATTGAGGTCATGCTATTCTGATGTCCAAGGCACCATTTTCTGTGCACCCATCTTCTTTGTTTGAAAAGACAATGTCCTCTTTTATCATTGTCTGCTGTTTGTAAGGGGGTGTGCACTGTCTGATCCAGTAGTGGCGGGTACAGTTGGAAAGACTATCAAAAACGTCTATGATGCTCTTTTACAAGAATAGCTAATAAGTAGGCTATATGTGCAGCACATTTGTTTAATCTTCGACCAGATGATTAAACAAATGTTTATACCAATTGGCCTACAGAATTGGTATAAAAATGGTGCACCTATTCATTATGTGCTTGACGAGAATTCTAGGAAACTTATAAAAGACCATGCTCTACTTCATATCTGATGCCTGTGGTTTTATTTATTTTTTCTGTGTAAAATGTGGTTCAGAAGAGAGGGTAGGCTTGTAGATTCCACCTTTCTTCTAGAGGTTTAAAAGCAGTTATTGGGCATGCCCTGTGATAGATGATGCCTGTTTGGCAAGCCTGTAGATGAGATGCGAATCACCACAACATTAGAATCTGATACTACGAACCTAATAGGGTCCCTGGGAGCAGGGATACTATTTGCTTCTTTGAAAAGGGCACTACATGCTTGTAAACTGTGTCTTAGGAAGTAGACTGGTTAGTTTTCAACAGAATTATAGACCACAGATTTGAGTCTGCCAATTACGTTTGGGGGAGATGAGAATTCAACCAATTTAAAAAGTCAGTGGCAGCTTTTTAAGAAGGAGGAGTAATTACTACAAGTTTTCCATTTGGTGGTTATGTTTTGAAATGCAGACCTCACAACACCTGTTGGAGTTGTGAAGTGACGACACTGCACTGTATTGACATGTTTGCTGTTGAAGATGTTCTGGCCACAGTGCTAAAAAAGTAATGTTCGAGGCATGTGTGCTGTAGATATACATGGTTTGCATACTCCTGCCATCTAGTGTTGGGTCCGGATGTTTGCAAGTTTTTTTTCTTCGAAGAAGTCTTTCCTAGTCACGAGGTAAGGTGATTCCTCCTTTCGGTGATAGTGCGCATGGGCATCGACTCCATTGTTAGATTGTTTTCTTTCCGCCATCGGGTTCGGACGTGTATTGCTGCGCTCCGGTTCGAAACCGTCCTTCGGGTTCCCCTCAGTGTGCAATCCACTCTACCCTCCGGTATTGTTATCGTACGCGTTTCCCTCTCTCCGCGTATCCATTCCATCTGAAAATCTCTCTGCTTCGGTTGAAAACATTGTAGGTGGCCTTCGGCCTAGCCGCATCGATCCATCCCTCTGCCGATGGAACGGACTCAGTTTCAATTCTGTCCTTTGTGCTACTCGAAGTACCCTCGCACCGATCTACACCAGGTGTGCAACTTGTGCTTGTCACCGGAGCACAAGGAAGATGACTGCGAGACCTGTCGCTCGTTCAGGTCTAAAAAGACTCTTTGAGATCGTATGGCTCGGCAACGAGAAATGCAGCACCAAAGCACTCAACAGACTCAGGAGCTCGTCTGAGAAGAGTCCGAACAGGAAGAAGCTGCAGCCGCAGAAGAAGAGGAAAAGGCCTTCTCGGTCGAAGATTCCGACCTCGAGATCGAGTTGGTGTCAGAAGACATTCCAGCGGGACAGGGTGTCCTGAGTACCAAAACCCCTGTACCCCATAGGCTATCTTCCACCAAACCTAATGCTTAGGCACCACCTCTGCCTTCGGGCCTTGGTCTGCACTGAGCTGACGTTTCTGACGCCTCGCCTCTGGCCTGGCACCGAACAACAACTAGTCAAGCCTTCCGGCTCTGGATCGAGCCAAGACAAATCGTCTTCGGATCTGAAACCTTCCGCTCTGAAAGACAAATCTGGTTCGGAGCCGAAATCATCCTTCTCAAAACAAAAGTCTGCTTCCGAGCTGAAACCTTCTGCTTCGAAACAAAAAGCTGCATCGGAACCAAAACCTTCCGCTTCCAAGGACAAAGCCGGTTCGGCACGGAAACTTTCGGCCCCGAAATCGAAAGAAGATATTTCAGATTCCCCGTAACCAATCTTAGACATTATGACGGACAGGTAGGATCCAAAGCAGAAAAAGCTTTACATCAATCCAGACACTGGACACATATTAGCCAAAACGCCTTCCAAAAGGGAAGTCAGTTCAGAGGACCCTGGATACAAGATCCCCCTTGAGAAGAAGGATATTGCTACAAGTCCTACCCATCCAACTTTGCCTTCCCCTCCACCATCTTCACTCTTACCAATACTGCCAGGCTCAGATCCATTACACATAACACCACAGGGATCTCCTCACACACAGCCTGATTTTGGAGATGATGATGATAATGATGACAACGCTCCTTTGCTTACAGATCCATGGAATGATTACAATGTTGATCCACCCATGGATAATGACCTAGACCTATACCCTAAAAAATCTTCACCTCCAGATGGTAACGTATCCTATATGGAGCTAATTTCCAGGGCAGCAGCATATCATGGGGTTACACTGCATAAAGAGACCTTAGATGACGATTTTCTATTTGAGACACTAGGGTCTTAACACAGTTAGTCAAAGTCTCCCTATGTTAAAAGGCATGATGAGACATGCAGATGACATTTTTAATGATCCGGTTCGTGCAGGAATCTTGACACCCAGGGCTGAATTAAAATAAATAAATATATATATATATATATATATATATATATATATATATATATACACCCCATCACCCTCTAATTCGGTTTTTATTAAACGACCGCTCCCCCTTGATTCCCTGGTAGTTTTCAATGCTCATAAAAGAGCCGACTCAGACATCTGGTGATGCTCACCATCCCCCACCCCGCCCCCCACCCCGATAAAGAATCTAAGCTTATTGACGCATCTGGTAAAAGGGTAGCTGCTCAAGCCGCTAATCATGGCGCATTGCCAACACACAGGGCCTCTTAGCCAGATATGACGGGGCCCACTGGGATGAAATGGAAGGTCTACTTCAGTACCTCCCAGAAGAACACAAGAAAAGGCACAAGAGCTCGTTCAAGAAGGAAAGCTCATCTCTAACTCTTCTATTAGATGTGCTCTTGATGCTGCTGAAACTGCAGCAAGAGAAGTTACCAGCATTCTCTTACATAGGCATGCTTTGCTTCGAATTTCCAGCTTTAAAGCAGAAGTCCAACAGTCTATCTTAAACACTCCCTTTGACAAACCACACCTTTTCGGACCTCAGGTTGATGAGGCTCTAGAAAAGCTGAAAAAAGACACAGATGTGGCGAAAACAGAGGCTCCTTTCGCTGCTTATTCTATAGAGCAGGGTCTAAAATTACATCCTCGGACCCTAACCCTTCCTCTTATAAATCCAACACTCAACCCTCTCCCGGTAGGGGCTTCTATAGAGCAGGGTACAGAGGAAACAATTTTAAAGGAAGAGGTAAGGGCACGTCAACGCGAAACCCCCCTTTCCGCAATAAGCAGTGACTTGCCTACACTAACCCACCCCCCCCCCCCGATCATTTAACACCTGTCGGGGGAAGACGTCAACAATTTCTCCCCATTTGGCAATCCATAACCTCAGACAATTGGGTGCTAAACATTATCCTACATGGTTATTACCCAGAGCTCACCAGCAATCCTCCCAACATACCACCTTGTACCCACAAACGTTCGTTAGAGCACCTACAGCTCCTCAAACAAGAGGTACAAGCTCTTTTGACAAAAGGAGCTATAGAGCCAGCTCCATTACAGTACTAAGGCTCAGGGGGTCTACTCTCTGTACTTCCTAATTCCCAAAAAGGTAGGCTCCTTAAAGGGCAATTTTGGATCTAAGGACATTAAACCTGTACATACTTTCAGAACATTTTCACATGGTCACGCTTCAACAGGTTCTTCCACTGCTACAGCAAGGCAATTTTATGTCCACACTGGACTTAAGACGCATACTTTCATATTTCGGTTCACCCAGCTCATCGCAAATACCTCCGATTTGTGATAGCAGGAAAACCCTATCAATTCAAGGTACTTCAGTTCGGAGTAACTACTGCTCCCAGAGTATTCACAAAATGTCTGGCAGGAGTAGCCGCACATCTCAGAAGACAACCGATTCATGTCTCCCATACCTGGACGACTGGCTTATCAAAGCCAGCACACACCAAAAGTGCTTACACCACACTCAGACTACCTTAGACCTACTCTACCAATTCGGTTTCACAGTCAATGCTCAAAAGTCTCACCTTCAGCCTTCACAAATGCAATCTTATCTGGGAGCGACTCTAAACACTTGCACAGCTCTAGCTTCTCCCAATGTAGCCAGAATTCAAAATATTCAAACTCTGCTACTACAGTTTCAGACCAAACAATGCATAGCAGTCAGAACTTTAATACAGCTGCTAGGGATGATGGCATTATGCATTGCGATAGGGCCTCATGCAAGGCTGTACATACGTCCTCTACAGGAGTGCTTGGCACGTCGGTGGAATCAGTTGCAGGGTCAATTAACAGATCTAGTGTTGGGAGACAGCCGCTCCCATCGCTCTCTGCGGTGGTGGAACACACCAAACTTGTCAAAAGGGCTGCCCTTCATAGACCCTGTTCCACACATCGTGCTAACAGCAGACACATCCCTCACAGGTTGGGGTGCCCATCTTCATAACTTGACAATTCAAGGTCTATGGGACAACAAGTACAAAGCTCTCCACGTCAACTATCTAGAGCTTCTAGCTGCATATCTAGCACTGAAAGCTTTTCAGTCTCACCTCATAGGGAAAGTTGTCCTAGTCCGCACTGACAACATGAGAGCAATGTACTATGTACAAAAACAAGGGGGGGGGTGGGCACATTCTCTGCAACTGTCACGCCTCTCTCAGACAATTTGGCGTTGGGCATCACAATGTCAATCTTCTGGCAGAGCACCTCCCAGGAGTGGACAATCAGATTGCACACCTCCTAAGCAGAAGGAGGCAACAAATACACGAGTGGGAACTTCATTCCCAAGTTCGCCTTCCAAACTTTCAAAAATGGGGATTCCCACAAATAGATCTGCTCGCCACAGTGGACAACTCAAAATGCCCAAGCTTTGCCTCCAGGTTCCCACACCCTCTATCCAAAGGCAATGCCCTATGGATGAATTGGTCAGGGATATTTGCCTATGCTTTTCCTCCTCTCCCTCTTCTTCCATTTCTGGTTCGGAAGCTCAGGCAAACATCCCTCACACTGATTCTAGTGGCTCCCACTTGGGCTCATCAGCCGTGGTTCACGACACTTAGAACTGTCAATAGTTCCACATCAAAAGCTTCATCTAAATTCCAGCCTTCTCACGCAGAACCATGGAGAAGTCAGACACCCAAACCCCAAGGAGCTCAATCTAGCTATTTGGCTCCTGAAGTCAGAGTTTGGATAGCTTAACTTGGCTCCAGAATGTATGACCATTCTTAAAAAAAGCAAGAAAGCCTACTACCAGAGCATGCTATGCAGCTAAAAGGAAAAGATTTGTGTTATATTGTACTAATAACAATATTGATCCACTAGATGCATCCACTCAAAATATCATTTGTTACCTTCTGTATTTACAGCGTGCTGGTTTTGCCTACACTTCCATTTGACTGCATATTGCGTCAGTAGCCGCATATTTGCAGAACAGACAACATCTATCTTTGTTCAAGGTTCCAGTAATTAAATCCTTTACGGCGGGCCTTAAGAGTAATACCACCCAGAGTTCCTCCAGTCCAGTTTGGAATCTGAACATTGTGCTTTCACGGCTCATGGGTCCACCTTTTGAACCATTACACAACTGACCCCTAATGTTTCTTTCATCGAAAGTGGCCTTGTTCATTGGAATCACTCCATTGAGGAGAGTTGGTGAGCTGCAGGCTTTAACCTTAGAAGAACCCTTCTTTCAACTTCATAAAGACAGAGTAGTTCTTCACACCAATCCAAAATTCCTTCCCAAAGTGGTTTCTGCTTTTCATATCAATCAAACAGTTGAGTTGCCAGTGTTCTTTCCTCAACCTGATTCTGTAATAGAAAGAGCTCTTCATACTCTTGATGTCAGAAGAGCGTTATTGTACTACATTGAAAGAACAAAACAATTTCCCAAAACAATTGTTTGTTGCATTTGCTACACCTCAAAGGCAATCCCATCTCTAAATCGGTTATTGCAAGATGGATTGTTAAATGCATTCAAACCTGCTACGCCAAAGCCAAACAAACTTTGTCTATGCCTCCTAGAGCACATTCCACTCGTAAAATAGGAGCGTCTATGGCCTTTTTAGGTAAGATCCCTATAGCTGACATTTGTAAAGCAACAACATGGGCCACACCACACACTTTTACCAAACTTTACTGTGTGGATGTGTTAGCATGTCAACAAGCCAACGTAGGGCAAGCAGTGCTAAAAACACTTTTTCAAACAACTGCAACATCTACTGGTTAGCCACCTCTTTGGGAGAATACTGCTACATAGTCTATGCAAAGCATGTGTATCTACAGCACACATGCCTCGAACGGATTATGCTACTTATCCAGTAAGCATTTGTTCTTGGCATGTAGAGCTGTAGATGCACATGCGCCCTCCCACCTCTCCGGGCATCTGTAGTTGTTGCGGTCTTGCATTACTTACATTACATATTCATGGACATCTTGTAGTAGTTTCCCTCGAAGCTTGTTCCACATGCTCTGTATCCCTATGATGTCATTGTCATGTCAATGGAATGCTGTTGTTTGAATCCCAGGAGAGGCAGTTCCTGGAAGCTGTGGAGATGAACAGTCAATAAAGTATGTGCTCTTACCCCTACCTTGTGTGGCGTAATCACTACAAATTTGGCGACGAGGATGACTGTTCCTCTCTCCACCCACGTGTGCAGCGATCGTCTTCAGTGTCTCTAGCTATTCCTGACTCCTCCGTGTGGCTGCAGTCCAGAGTCATCTAGCTGAGACGTCAAAGAAACCAGTACGCCCATCATTCATCAGGTCTTCGTTTGCCAAAGAACTTATATCGCCGTTCCAGTCTGTACTGTGTCGCTGGTGAGACATTTTGAACATTTTCATTTGAGTCTGTCGAGCAGCGCAAGAGTCTTAACCTGGCTACCTGGCAGTACTATCCTCACGTTTCTTTGTGCTTCGTTGCTGGAATTTGTCTGACTGACTGAAAGACGCACGGTTTTGTGCTCTTTTCGGAGTGTTTACCAGGAGGTGTCCGTTGAGGTGTCCGTTCGTACCCATTAGAGGAGATACACTACACATCTCTATACTACACTTACTTACTCCATTCTCACCCTCTTGCGGAAAAACAATCTAACAATGGAGTCAATGCCCATGCACACTATCACCGAAAGGAGGAGTCCCCTTACCTCGTGACTAGGAAAGACTTCTTCAAAGAAAAACAACTTGCAAACATCTGGACCCAACACTAGATGGCAGGAGTATGCAAAGCATGTAAATCTACAGCTCTACATGCCAAGAACCGATGCTTACTGGGTAAGTAGCATAATCCTTATTTCTTGTGATTTCTTGTGGTGTCTGCGCCTAAAGCCTTGCTTTTATTTCCAATTGATCTGGGTATGAGGTCATGTGATAACAGGTCCGTATACATGTGATGTAATTTGTGACTGTCATCATCATGCTAATTACTAATTCTGAAACCCTAAAAATCCTGCCTCTTTTTTGATGACCGAATGTTGACAAATAGACTTCTAGTTCACATCAAACTGTTGCACAGTCGTCCTACATAGATTCAGCTGCCAGTAGTAATTTGTTCACATTCAACAATCAAAGTCTTTAGTAACAAGGTATCCTTTTCATGAGAGATATGTGATGTTCAGAACGAAGATGAGACTTCCAAGTCAGGATGTTGTCCTTCGTTGGAGCCAAGACATCTGTATTGGGAGCAATGCTTTCATGTCATTATTTACCGCTAAATGATTTTCTCAATGGTTTCCTGCAATTTCATAGTTTGTTATTGGTGTTTCCAACGGTAATTTAATCTATTTCTACTCGATGTGGATTAACTATCTAGCTATAAAAATTAGTGGGGAAGAATTCCCCTTACCCTTGACTTCTTCTGTTGTTGGTCTCATGGGAAAGACCAATGTGTCGACCCACCCACATTAATATTAAGCTCAAGCCATCCCATCACATCAAGAGGTCTGCTTCCCTTCTACCCCCCATTGTCTCCTTGCTAGCCCTACACTGTCCTCTCTCAATTCAGGACAATTAATTTAAACTCTGTGTCAAATGTTTTCTCACGCACATCACCTCTCACTTGTAGAAAGGGTGCACCCCAGCATAATGTCAGTCCACTATACTAAAATTACCAGAAAGTACTCTGTGCACCAGCTACTCTGGTGACCAGGCCAGCTTTCTCTTAAGCCTTCGCTACGAGGTTATTGAACACCCTTTCTACTCGGCCTCTGACTAAGCAAGCTCGATATTAAAGAGGGCGACTTCAGTAGAATTTCTGTATTAGCTGGATCTGTCCTAAAAAGATGTGTTGAAGTACTCCTCCATTTGGTCTGTTACCCTTCTCTGAGTCTGTTGCATAAATGTTTTCAAAGAAACTCCAAACTGGTGTCTAGACACTAGATGAAAATGTTCTTGTTACCTAGCAAGCTAAAGATGCCTTTAACAGTGAGAAACTAACTTGCACCTCATAGTTCCCAGACTATGCAGACCTGGTCAGAGAGACAGCCCTGCTCTTATCGGTGCACAGTAGCTCAAAGTCAGGTGATAAGCCTTTAAATTTCTTCTTGATTAAAGAAAGAACTTGTTCTCATATAAATATTCTCCCTTGTTTTACACCGGATAACACAAAGGGGCATGTTCATTAATCTTCATTTGGAAAGATCCTTGTAGATGTGTTTTTCATAGGACAGAAACCTCTAGACTGTCAAAAAGCAAGAGTTGACATGCATTGTTTTTGGGTGGATTGAAATAGGGGCTGAAACGCATGTCGTGGAGTGCCCATTATGAACCTAGAGAACACCAGAGAACCAGCTCTTTTACACACACAAACTAAAAAAAAACCTGAGCAACTGCATCCATGATCTCCAACCCAAGGTCTTTAGTGCTGATCATCTGGTTCAGAAATGGTGTGTTCATTTATAGTGAGATTGTCTGTCTTTTATTGTGACAATTCACAACTTTGTTAAAGTAAACTTGTCTACTCCATTATGGGTCAAACAAATCTGCATCGGTTTATTGTGGGAAGCTGGCTCTTTATATAGTGGACCAAAACGAGCTACACTGTGTAAAGAGCCCAGGCAGCCCTTATTGGTTTACAGAGGCAAAAATTATAATACTAGTCGCTCTTTTTTGTGGTAGTCTGGGTGAGCAGTTTAGGCTTATCTGGGGGTTGTACTAAGCATTTGTTGTACTCGCAGAGGCAATAAATGAGGGACACACTCAACAATAAATCAGAGACCAATTTAGAAAAAAACTCGTATTTTTATATACATTTTAATACCAAGGGCTTTGTTACCAAGTAAGTACTTTTTTTAAATATTAATTTTTACAGGTAAGTAAATTGTTCACTTAAATGAGCCTTTACGCAGCAGTGCTTCCCTATGGGAGAAAGGACTTATGTTGCATACAGTTATTTGTGATCTGTTTCCGGGGGTCTCCTTCGGGACTTAGAATTGTAGGGGGTCAAGATTCAAAGTACCACCAGCAATTACTCGTTACCTGCCCTGGGGCGTTCGAGTGCAGAGGTGTTGGTCGTGCTGGGGCCACCTTGAAACAGGCTGCAGGGACTTGGGGACAAGTCTGGGGGCTCGGGGTCTGCAGGGACCTGGTTTCAAGGGGACACAGCAGGTTCTTAGGTACTCAGGCTGGGGTGCTCGGTTGCAGAGTGGAAAGGTCAGCTGGGCGGTTGAGGGTGCAAAATCAGGACAGCTGGGCCACTCTGGAAAGTAGGTCTCTGTGGTGCTGACGTCCCTTGATGGCTGCTCAGTCTTTGTGCAGTGAGAATCCGGATTGGGCTTTGTTAGCTGCAAGGGGTCCGGTACTCCAGATATTGGACCTGTGTGATTCCGGTTGGTCCTGGTGTCCACTCACTTGGTGGGGGGACAGATCTGACCTTCAGGAGCACAGGGTCCTTTTCTTGGGATGTTGCTGAATCGGGCTGGTCGGGGAGCAGCCACTCAGTAGACCAGACTTTGCGTTTTCGGTGCCTTGGGACTGCAGGTAGCTCCTCTAGTCCAAGGGAGATTGCTGGCAATTTGTGAAGCTGGTCAGCTGCAGGACGAGTCGCTGGTCACAATTGTTGAGACTGGTGCAGGCAGGCCTTGGCACCAAAAGTCCACAGCAGTCTTCAGTCCTCGCTTTTCTCGCGTCTCTTCTTTGTCCTCTTCTTCTTGATTCATTGACCCTAAATTCCTCATGTCAGGGGTGCCACCTAAATACTCAGTTGGGAGTGTTAAGGAGAGTGACGTGTAGTAGCCAATGGGCTACTTACATTCAGGGTGTCTACACCCTCTGATCACTTCCTGTGGGGATAACTTTGACCCAGAGAGCCTTATTCCGCCAAAACGAATATGGTGGAATTCTAAGAGTTGTGTCCACATCAGGTAGCCCACCTTAGGGGTGGAACTAGCTTGAGAGGGGGTCATGCCTCCTGACTAACTAATGTTTTCTGGTGTGGCGAAGTAAGCTAATGAACGATGATGGATTCAACCCAGATCTGTGACGGGGGGTGAGTGGCTGAAAAGTTTCAGCACTCCGTCCATGATCTCCTTGTGTTTGCTTTGTTCGCCCTAAGTTGGCAGGGTTTACCCAGACGTGGGTCTCTTGCTCACTTTGCCACTGGATTCTAGCTAGGCTGGCTGATATGGGGTGTTTCCCCAAAAATGGTCCCAGGATGCTTGTTTCTGATCTTCCAGGGAAGACCTAGCTTGGCAGTTCGGGCTGGACTGTTCCCATAAGGAACAGGGTCAAGACTTATTTACATATGGCTGGGTCTGAACTGGGGTGGCGAAGTGAGCTAAAGAACAATGATGGATTCAACCGAGATCTGTGACTGGGGGGTGAGTGTCTGAAAAGTTTCAGCATTCCGTCCATCATCTCCTTGTGTTTGCTTAGCTAATGTTCTCGCCTGTCATGGTGCCAATTGGGCCCGGTGCAGGGGGTGGCATTTCCCCTGTCTCGGGAAGCCTTGGGTCGCATAACAAAGACAGCAGAAGCCTTTGAAGCCTCCTGAGTTGATATGCTGATCACTTAGCCATCCTGCTTGGAGGAAGTGAGAACACCAGCCTGAGCAGACTGTTTCGGGCTCTCAGCTGCGGGGGGGGCGGGTCAGAAACGTGTCTGTGGTGGCAGGCCGGTCTACACCAGTCAGCCAGCACGCTAGTAGTCAGTAGGTTTTCAGGGGGCGCCTCTAAGGTGCCCTCTGGCTGCATGTATTAATAAATCCACCACTGGATTCAGTGTGGGTTTAATACGAGATATTTTATACCAAGCCTCTCTGGTTTCAGTGAATCCATCATCTAGCTGGGGAACTCGTAAACACCAGTGTCCAGCACATGTACTCAAAATGGCTTCCCTGTTCACTTGTGATATTTAGGGACACTCTAGCCTGCTTGCCCTAGGTACCTAGGGTACCATTTACTCGATACTTAAAAGGGTTGCTAAAGGTATTGCCAATTGGGGGAAAAATTGTACAGTTTTAGGGAAAGAGATATGGAACTGGGGATCTGGATAGCAGGAACCCAGTGCACTTCTGTCATAAGTGTATCAGATAACAGGCAAAAAGTGGAGTGACCATGTCAAAAGGAGCACATTCCTACATCTATATTTGTCAGTAGGTTTTGCCTTCATTGGGTGATGAGCTTGCCAGTGTTCCCCCCCCCTCCCCCCCAATACATTTATCCCACCAGAGCAACTGTTAAATATGCTTCAAGTTAATATTCTCAGATATTATGCAGACAGAACTCTGTGCATATTGTGGTATTTGGAATGCATTATGTCAGATCTGTTCTTCCCTAGAGTTCTTTTGAAGGAGCCCAGATAGGTGGTGTATAAGATAGATTACTGGAGGCACTACTCGGTCCTTAAGTTCTCCGGTTGCTGGGTCATTCCACAGTGCATCCTGACTCATTTTATTTAGCAACTCTTTGAAGTTCAAAAAGCTGGACAGGCAGTGGACATAAGCAGCCCTTGATAGTATGCTCAGTTCTTGGGATAGGTACCAAGCAGAGCTATTCCTCCTATGTGTCTAAATAGCCAAAAAATGATAGCAGTGGGTGGATTGGTTGAATAATTATTTTAGACATTTGGTGCCTAGCTAAGTGTGTCCATATTGCAAGCCTGGTGTAAGAAGCATCTTTTTCGGTCTCTCCTGAACTGCAGGAAGTCTGATTCAAGTCACTGAGGGAAGGTTGAGCAAGTGGGTGGGTTTTGCGGGAGCTTTCTATAATGAAGATCTCTTGCATAAAGAATTTTGTTGCTGAATCAGGTTAACCTAAGAGGACAGAAGGTTCGTAAGTGATAGGATGTCGACCTTGATTATCTGTATGGCTTGTAACGTGGTACACATCAGTTATAGCTTTCAGGATTCTTGAGGTGCGACCGTTGTGTTCTAATGTACATCTTATGCATTTCTGTAGCTTCTGTTAAGTGCATTTAAATGACTTGGTGTTTTCTAATTCTTTCCTGGCCTCAAATGTCACTAAGGATCTTCTGTCGGAGCCTTCCATGGCCAGGCAGTTGGACAGTGTGAAGGCAAGGTGCTCCTGTAGTGCTATTACTTCCATCAATAAACTACTTGTTTTCCTGTTCAGAGTCTGCAGGAGCATATACTTTACTTTGAGCAATAGGTAGTGATGTGCCCTCAACTATGATGCAGTGTGGTTGATCCTCTAAAGCCAAAAATGAGCCATGTTGCATGATCATGGACTCTGATGTCTGTCAAGTGGTCACTTGAGCTTGTTAACAGGATATACAAATTCAGTTTTGTTGGCCGCAGTGCTGAACTTGCGTATGGGGATGAGCTGCTTGATAAGGTACCTTTGAACCTTCCTTCCAATGTTGTCTGCTCTTAGAATGTTTGTCTGTTGTGCCAAATAGCCACCGAAGAGAGGCTTCAGGTGATGCTTATCGTTTGTGTATAGGATGGATTCTAGCTTGACTTTAAGTGCATGTTTGCAGCAGAAGTCGAACCACTTAAAAACAATAACACTTATTCGAGTGCATTGCTGTACTGCTAAACAGGACTTTATAGTATTGAATTCGGCTGGATCCCTGCTTTTTTCATCCATGTGTCCTTAGGATCCAAGATCTGTTTGAACCTGCAGTCTACAAAATTAACTAAGGGGAGTATCCTAGGAGCTGAGCAGTCTGGGTATCTTTTGTGCTAACCGAGCACTATTCCCTAGTGTTACGGAATCCCAAATGCTTCTTGTTGTGATACTGTAACATATAAATTCGAGGGAAAGCACCTTTTAACAAAGTGTTGTGGGATAATGACTGAAGGCTAGGACTAATTCAAAATTTATCTAGAAAGTTGATGCCACTAGAGGATTATTGTGGAAGGTAAGTACATTGTTCATTCTGTTATCTTTCCATCCTCGAAGGAAGGCCAGTGATTACTTTCCTCACCCTATTTACTGTTTTCTTTCAGTCTAGGTTGAGTCCTTGTTGCTTCTCTCAAGCCTCTTGTCCTGTGCAGACCATGCACATTTGGGACCCTCACATTTTTATGATGCCTGTCCGATGAACATGCCTTCACTCTTTGGAGTCATTGCCTTTTTGGGCCTAGAGCGGTTCCCTTCCTCCCACAAGCTGTTGCTATCCCCTAACTGAGCTTCATTCTTTTCTAAGTGAACTTGCAATACAGCTGTGTTTCTCGACGTGAGAATGTGAGTTTTGTGGTATCTGTCTGCTTTGACTTCATGTGGCTCAGTACTTACACTGACAGGGTGTCTCAGGTCTACTTCTAACTTGGTGTGTTCAGAGCAGCCTACAGAAAGACTCCTGCTGGGCTGTTTATACCACACCACAGAGAATCACGCTGTCCATGTCACACAGGGGGCCTTGTGGCTTTTCTGTCACTGGTAACACCGTACATTTATTTCTCTGAATCCTACATATAGTAAATAGCATGTGCAATAAATGTATGTATGTATGCCTCTGACAGATAGTAGACGCATACACGTGCAGAGTATAACATGTTCTTAACATGGTTGGGGGAAATGGGGGGGGTGGATCTGGCTCACGAGGTGAAGCCTCGAGTATGCCATGATGCCCCATCGCCTCACTCCGCAAAGGTAATAAACATCATACTATATTCTGCACATCTGCATGCATATATAGAATTCATGAAATGGCATTTTTCATGTTTATTCTTTAAAAAGATGATTAACTAAGGCCAGAAAACAAGGGGTTAAATTTGTGCAGAAGCCTAAATTTACATTGAAGAGGCCTATTGACAATAACGAGAGATGTTTTAATGTGTAAAGCAGTTGTAATATGCAACTGTGGTAATAAACTTACATTTCACCTTTACACTATAGTATAGTAATGAAAGTGTGAATGAGTGTTTATTAGTACAGTTGCTCTAAATTTAGTTAAGTTTTAAGTACCGTGTTTTTGAGCCACATTTATTTTTTCTGACGTGTGTGTGTATATATATATATATATATATATATATATTTTTTTTTTTTATATATTTATATATTACCTACTGGCGATCACCAGTAGGTTGTTATAGTTGGGACCATGTTTCCATAGGAAAAGCATTTTTTTGACTTGCCTATAACTTTGGTGCCGTTTGACGAATCTTAACGAAATTTTCCCAAGAAAATGGCCGGTGATCCTTGTTGCACATGGAAAGTTTCTTGGTGATTCGTGAAGCGGGGGCTGAGAAAAATGGGGTTGAAAAATGTGTGTGTTGCCTCAATGAATATTTCACTGGAATTACCTGTCAGGAGTGTGCGTGAATTTCCCCTGCAATTGGAAGTTGTTTTGTGCTGATATGCTTTGGTCCCCACACCCAATCACGTGCCACATTCAGGGGCCGAAGGAACTGTGGGACACAGTATTGTTGTGCATTTATATCCGAAGAAAGCAAGGAATTCTGAATAGTTGCCAAGTTTAATTGGAGAGATGCTCTTGTTGGAGCGCATCTAAACCAGCGACACTCTAAATATGACCTCCTCAAGTGTTTTTCTAGCAGAGTTTTTTTAACCATAGGATTAGCACACTACTATCCATGCTGCGCTAGAAAAGCGAAAAAGACTTCTGCCATTTTTGCAGCAAAGTCTGTAAGCTAGTGCTATCTACACCGAGCTAAAAATGCTGTGCTTAATACCCCTTGTGTCGAGACAATTCAGGGGTGCCTTTTCTTATTCCAGGTTGGTTTGGATGATATTTTACCAATCCAAAGATGTAATACTGTGCCTGGAGTGGTAAAAGACTTGTATCATTTTTCAGCTCAGCGTGGATAGAACTGTGCTAATTGTATGCTTAAAAACTCTGCTATAAAAAAAGACACTTGAGGTCATATTTAGAGTGTCGCAGGTGTTGTAGGATGCTCTAACGGGGGACAGCAATCCACCTGCACTTGGGAACTACCTAGAGTTTCTTGCTTAGTTTGTATAATTTATGCTTGTGGGATCTTATATTGAAACTGGGTGGAAGGGAAAGCGTTTCACAGACTTAAAAATTGTACTATCTATACCTGATTTCCTTGTATTGGCACAGTTTACATTATGCTTTATTGATAACAAAATGTATTTGTTGGTTAAACAAAGCTTCTTCAGAAGATCTTAAGGAAAATATTACCAGTCACTTAAAAAGCTGGCTGGGCTTGGGATTGCGCAGAATCTATATTATTTCTTAAACCATAGTGTATGTTCAGTGTAAGCCATTAGAGCGATTAAATAAACTGCATATTTTCCTTGTCTTAGGCTTATGGATGGTGTGCAAATGGTGTGACATGTCCCCAGTCGCACAACATTGACCTCATTATCGATGAGGATGAGAGATTGAAAGGTGGTAAGCGGAGGAAACGGAGGCACCGCAAAAAGAGGAACAAGGCGGAAACGTTTGCAGTGCCTGAAGGTTTGAAAGAGGAACAGGAAACCATAGAGCAGGAAAACTTGGAAGACGCAGACGAGCCCTTGGACATTGATGGAGCAATTCCTCTGAAGAAACCCTGCATGGGACTTGACCTAGAGGATGATAATCTAGAAAACCCTGACAAGGAGGGTTTGGTGGCTAATAAGAATGGAGATGTTGCACAGACACCTCCTGGGAATACTCTGGTGCAAATGATGGAGCCAGTTAAGGAAGCAACAAAACATAATCTTGTGTGTGAAAGCCAGTTGGAATCCAAGATGGAGGAAGAGTTAAAGGATCCTGACTGTCAGCAGCCCGACTCCAATCGCCCAACAGTGAATGAGTCTGACTTGGATCCCAGCGTGCAGAGAAACAATATTTCAGACCAGGAGGAACCACCTCTCATCACTGAAAACACTTGCACAGACACAAGCAAAGACAACAGCAATGTACAGTGCACGCAGTGCAGCAAATGTAAATGTGATTTGGGAGCCACTAAAGCTCCAGAGAGGTCTGAAGGGGGCACCCATAGGGCTGGGTTTGATGCCTTCATGACTGGCTACATTATGGCTTATGTCTGGATGGTTAAGAAAGGTTCAGACGGTGACTCCAAAGATGCACCTTGGCTCCCAGACTGTCACAATAAGGTGTACCTAAGTGGCAAATCTGTTCCACTTCAGATTGTGAAAAGCATGTTCTCCAAATCCTCTAAGGCACACAGTCTTAAGATGAAGCTTGTGTCTGGTGATGGATAAGCCAGAGCAGATGTTGACCACTGGAACAGTTCAGACATTCTGACCAGGCTTTATTTTCCATATTAAATAGTTTTTTGGGACCCAAATCGCTAAAAAGAAATTGTTAGCCGGAAATGTGTTTTCTTTTTAAAGTAATAGATCAACTCTATTGTCTGAATTAATTTTCCTTTTTTTTAAAAAAAAAATATATATTAGATTATTTGTGAACTCGAGTGGTTTCTTTAGTGTTTGGGAGGAAATTTAAAAAAAAAAAAAAAAAAGCTGGAGGATTTAGAGACCAGGGGGGT
This sequence comes from Calotriton arnoldi, assembly GCA_963921515.1. Lineage (NCBI taxonomy): Eukaryota > Metazoa > Chordata > Amphibia > Caudata > Salamandridae > Calotriton > Calotriton arnoldi. The sequence goes on from CAWUFW010002613.1 coordinate 1,283,268, forward strand.
TCTTCCCAGCTAACTGTGATAGCTTTCATGCTTTCGTCACCTATACATGCAAACAAGGGCCCCATGCCTCCTGTTGTTGCCACTGCATTACAGTGGTTTCCAAGATCCTTCAGTGGCCGTCAGCTTCCAGACCACCGTTGGGCCCACACATACACCGGGCCAGTACAGGCTGGCTTTGATGACCTCCTAGTGACTCTTGAGCAGCTCTTATCCCTATTGCACCATTCTGACAACTTGTGATATCATTGAGTTGGGTGGAGTTAATCATTGGGAAGGCTGGGTGGTGAAGATGGCTCTGCCTCAGACGATCCTCGGCGCACTGCAGTACTCGTGACCAGGTGAGCGTGGTAACCACACAACATGCAAAGTTTAAATATGGGTAAAGTACTTTTCCTTTATTGAAAGAACGGAAAGTGTTTTCAGCTCAACTAGTATAATTAATACAAAAGATGAGTAATTAATAAAAATGACTGCAAACCTGCTACTGCTCAGAATTAGTTGCAAACGATCTGTTTCCATGAACATGCCTAGTCTATTATGTGTGCATGTACAATGTTGATCAGGATGTCATTTTTTTTTATCCCCTACAACCAGCGAGTGCTTCGGAACTGTACTGACTGACTTTTCAGACATCTTATATTTCAGTCACAAACTAATTTGCACTCTCTGCAACTGGCCTCCTGTTGTGTAGGTATTGTCTGAATAATGTAAACCTCCTCTTCTTTGTTTCCCCGCAACTGGAGGAACAGTGTTATAGCTCCTCATGAAAACTTCATTTCCCCAGGCTCCCCTTTCACCTTAAACAATCATGCAACTCCCATGACTTCTTTATGGGCCAGCCTTGGACCAGTGCAACCCCACGCCTTATTCACCAAACATCCTTTTTTAAGCAATTCTTATGTATCGAATCCTTCGTTGTCCTGCAAAAGCTGCTACATACCATGCATCTTGTCCAACTGTTACTTTCAAGAGGAGCAGACATACAGTCGCCCTGTACTTTCTCTTACCACGAAGAACCTTCCATAATGAATCAATGTGCCTTTGTCTGCATAAATAGCGGACACATTTTTGCTCCAAGTCACTGTCGGGTACATTAACTTAAGAGTGTAAGCCTTGGGCTATTAAACATTACAACAGGACATTCGTTGTATGCAAGAATCTCTTGTATTCACGGAGTAGTTCCATTCAGCTGCTTTTAGAGTGCCAGACCGAGGTGACACCATGTGCTTCTTTCCAGAGGCTATCTGTGAAAGGACTACTCAGTGCAGTAGCTGCTCATATCCACCAAATTCACACTCTTGATCCCACTGCAAATGATAAGGCAAGCTACGTTAGATAGATATATATATATATATATATATATATTTTTTTTTAAACTTTCCCCTTGTCAAATGGGCTTCTGTGATCCGACTACCTTTTCAGGACTCAATAATGTAAACACGATTCTGCAAGATATTATCATTATTATTGATTAACTGCGATTATCAGCTGGGTCATGTGCTTTTTGTGACTGCTTCATGAGAATTCTTAGGCTTAGTTTCCTCAACTGAAATGTTGCGAACCAGGTTTTTTTCTTCAGTTCACCAAGGGTTTCTTTTCTTTTCCCCCTCAGTTAATAATGCAGAATGCTTTGTGTTCCTTCTTCTTCTTGCCCTAAAGTAAACAATCATAGTGGGAGGAGGGAGCATAGTCTGGCAACATAGCCAACAACACTCGTTAGGGGCAAACTTTGCCGGCTCTGGCCAGAATCCTTATAAAGCCTGGCCGGGGGGGTGGTAACGAGTGACGAACAACATAGCAGGGATATTGCTGATCCGAAACACTGGTGGGAGATCCTGGCCCTCAGAAAATCACAAGTTGTGCCTGATCGGGCCAGTGGAGGTGAGACCCGGGGAAGCCGCTCTTGATGGCAGGGCTGCTTCATCAAAGATGGTGGGCCCAGCCCTAGAATAGTTGCAGGGCAAAGACTAGACCTGGTCTGCTTGCGGCAAGTGCCAATAACTGCATTAGAGGTTCCTGCATTGCCCTGGTAGCAGACATGGATACTTCGGTGCACGGAGTGCTGGGCAACTCCCGGCCCATTGCAAAGAGATGAAGCTAACTGTGAATGCTTTCCCCACCCTAAAAATCTACACACTATTGCTGCAGGAGAGTGTTGGCTGTGATAACTTGCTGATGCATGAGGAACCTGAGGTAGGCGATTCCCACGCAACTCCAATGGTTTTTGACGCATTCTGAGCTTTACCAGAACTGGTAAAGCTGGGAATGCAACAAAAAGATGCGCCTTCCCAGGAGAGGTGTAACGAGGAGAAATATCTGTTCGAGGCATGAGAGCTGTAGATCATGTGCTTTAGCATAGATCGCCATCTGGTATTGGGTCCAGATGTTTGCACTTTGTTTTTGTTCGAAGAAGTCTTTTGAGTCACGAGGTAGGTGACGACTCCTTTCGGTGATAGTGCGCATTGGCATCGACTCCATCCTTAGATTGTTTTTTTCCGCCATCTGGTTTGGATGTGTATTGCTGCGCTCCGGTTCGGTACCGTTTTCGGACCCCTTCGACGCGCAATCCACTACCCTCGACGGTATTGTTATCGATCGCGGTTCATCATTCAACGTGTATCGTCTCTCTTCGGAAAACTTTCCATCGGAAAACTCGAGACAGGCCGCCGGGCCTACCCGTGCTGACCGCGATAGCAGTCCATGGAACAGACTCCGTTCAAACTACGTCCCAGGTGTCTCGCTAAGTTTCCACGCACCCACTTGCACGAAGTTTGCAACCTCTGCTTGTCTCCGGAACACGACGAAAAGGACTGCGACGCGTGTCGATCCTTCCGATCGAAAAAGACACTTGGTGATCGTCGGGCTCGGCGCCACAAAATGCAGCATCAGAGCGACTCGATTCCAGACATCTTCGGAGAGGATTCCGGTACCCTACCTCCAGCTCCAGAGCCAGAGGAAGAAGAGCAGGTCTCCGTGTCCGAAGCTGACTCCGACATGGAAGAACAGGAAGACATCACTGCTGGACAGCATACCATGAGTACAGATCCCCCTTTGCCCATTCCACAGAAGACAAAGGCTCCGGTCCCTCCTTCGCCCTCGGGGTCAGGTCGGCACTGACAAAACGTTCCCAATGCCCCGGCCCGGCTCCGCAACATAAACAAAAGCCTTCTGGCTCGGGCTCGAGCCAGCCCCGCTCTGATACCGAACCGACACCTTCAGCTTCGAAACATAAGAGCAAGATACCTTCGGGACCAAAGAATACACCTTCGACGCCCAAAGGCTCGGAGCCGAAACCTTCCAAGGACTCGGAGCCGAGACATCCCAAGGCCAAAGACTCTGAGCCGAAATCCTCCAAAACCAAAGACTCGGCGACTAAATCGTCGAAGACTAAGGACTCGGAGCCAAAACCCTCCAAGCCCCTCCTAAAAAGAAGAATATGGGCACTAACCCGTCTCCTTATATTCCACCTCCTTCTCCTCCTCCTAATCCTAACTCATTACACCTATGAATTCACCACTAAGGCCTATTACACCTGACCCAGGGGATGGGGATGAGGATCAGGACACTGTATTTGGATCAGTGTGGTAATCATCCCAAGCGTCGGATAATGACTCTTATTTGTATCCCTCCAGACCTTCCCCACCTGATGACAACATTGGTTATCTTGAGCTTCTTAATGGGGCTGCTCATTACCATGGGGTAGAACTTCACAAGGAGCCTTTAGAAAAGGATTTCCTTTTTGAGACACTTTCTTCCTCACAAAGAACTACTCATAACGTGCCAATGCTAAAAGGCATGTTAAAACACACAGACGAGGTCTTCAAGGACCCTGCAAGGGCAAGAATTATCAGATTTAGATCTCCTGAGGCTTGAGCCGGGAGAAGCACGAAGGAAGCTGTAATTTGCACATTGCGTTTTTGCACTGGTGAATGTCTAATTGTTACTGTTTTTAAATAATTTTAGAAGTTTTTAAAACTGTTATTTTATCGTATTTTACCCTGGGGCAGGAAAGAAGGATTCCGATTTTGAAGTAAGAGGCGGGCGGGGCCGCCATCTTAGGGGAACGTTGGTCAGCGGGCTAGGCTCTTCCCTGACTGCATATAAATTGCCAGGCTGGCGCGAGCGCGCCGCTGGCGCGCCGAAGGCGCGCCTAGGGCAAGCCCGTCTGCGCCCGTCCGCGCTCGGCCTGCGCTCAGCGCCAGGACCCCTGTTGGTTATAGGTTAGGCAAGGCACCTATCCGTAGCTATGACAGATCCACCCTGTTAGACCTGAAGGGGGAAGCAAGAACCAGGGATTGCACTTGCCTTTTGATGGATGCTTTACCGGCAATTCACCCAGGTATCTGTCCTAATTGTAAAATAAGCTTACCAAGGATATTAGACTTGCCTATTTGTATAAGAGAAGACAAGAGGACAGAGGGAGCTGGTAGTGAGACTCGAGTATTTAATTGCATTTTGCTGAATGCAAGGTCTTTGGTCAAACATAGTGTAGAGTGCGCTAGGCTCATTGAGGAAAAGGGAATTAAGTTGGCCTTCATTACAGAGGCCTGGACAGATGATTCATCTGGCCCAGATATAGTAAAGGCCACCCCTCCAGGATTTTTATGCTATACTCTAAATAGACCGATGAGGAAAGGAGGAGGCTTGGCGGTGATCTATCATGGATCAATTAAGGCAGCCTTTCAACCCATCCCAATAGATACATGTGAGGCCTTGTTTTTCAACCTCAGTCTCTCCCATCATCACACCTTTAAGGGGTGTTTATTGTATAGGCCGCCAGGAATTAGAAATCCCTTTTTAACATCCCTTGGAAACCTACTAGAAGAGGGGATCTATTCAGATGCATATACAATTATGGGAGATTTTAACTTTCATTTGGAAGCACTGGGTGAGCCAGATACGGTGATTTTAAACGATTTGATGCATGGTGCTGATCTGAAGCAGCAGGTGGCTGGCCCTACTCATGTGGCTGGACATGCCCTGGATGGGATCTTTTCTAATCATCCGAGTCTTCAATTTATGGGCCTCTTACCCCTGGTCTGGTCTGATCACGCTGCCGTGCAATTTGAGATAACATTGAGTGAGCACGGCGCGTGGGATTCGGGTCCTAAGGAACATATAAGAGCGAGAGCCTGGAATAAAGCCGAGGGGACAATTCTACAGGAGCTGCTCGCCTCCACAACAATTCAATTGCCACTGGAAGTGGAAGAGGCGAGCCTGGTATACACGGAATGGCTGGAGCAAGCCTGTGACATAATAGCTCCAATTAAAACCCTCCATCCAAAAAGAGCACATCCCTCCGCCCCATGGTTTACAGAGGAGTTAAGAGATCAAAAACTCATTTGCAAACAGTTTGAGCGGAGGTGGAGGAGAGGCTATAAGGAACCCGAGAAAAAGTCCTACAAACTTAGCCTGCAAAACTATAAACAACTTATTTTTGCGGCTAAACAAAAATTCTATGCAACCCGTATTGAGGAAACAAAGAATTCTGCCAAAGAATTATTTAGAACGGTTGCCACCTTGGCCTCACCTAGGCCCACCATAATTCAACCAAGTCAGGAATTATGTGAAGAAATTGCTAATTTCTTTCTGTCCAAGGTGGAATCCATTTTCGTGGCCTTTAGTGGGGCAAGCTTGGCCAGGACGAATGTAGGTGGGGAAGAATTCAAGGCAGGGAGGGCCCCCACCTCCACTTTTGAGATATTTTTGCCAGTGTCCCCTGCTGATACTCAAAAGATCCTCATGGATGTAAATTCAGGGTCACCATATGACCCATGTCCAGTTGCGGTGATCAAACTGGCCCCGGGCCCGATTGTAGGAACCTTGTCATCCATATTTAATACTATGTTTCTAACAGGGCATTTCCCCATTCGTTGGAAATTGGCCTCTATCCTGCCCCTTTTAAAAAGCCCAGCTTGGACCCTAAAGACCCGAACAATTTTCGCCCTATTTCGAGACTCCCATTGCCAGCAAAATTGATCGAAAAAATAATGAATAGGCAATTAAGCCTTTTCTTAGCAAAGACTCAAGCGTTGGATCCCTCTCAATATGGTTTCAGAGAGGGACACAGCACAGAGTCCGCACTCATTAAAACCACAGAGGAGATCAGGGAGGCTGTTGATCGAGGAGGCAGGGCGGCCCTGATCCTTTTGGATCTGTCCGCTGCCTTCGACACGGTCCATCACGGTATACTAATGGACCGTCTAAAAGCCTTTGGAATCTGTGGGAAGGCCTGGGATCTTGTGAGATCTTTTCTTGCTGACAGAAGACAAATCGTGGCACTGGGAGACTATCAGTCCAATTCTTTTGCACTGCCCTGTGGCGTCCCACAGGGGTCCTCTCTCAGCCCAACGCTTTTCAATGTTTATGTCAGTACTTTAGCCCCTATTATAAGCGCATTTGGTCTCACCTCCTATGCGGATGATACCCAAATTGTGGTATAGTTGACACCAGGCAATGAGGCAGGCATTGAGGGACGTTTCCAGGACTGCATGCTGTCAGTGGGAAATTGGATGGCAGAGAACTGCCTAAAGCTTAACTCGGGCAAAACCGAGGTAATATTGTTCGGGAACAATGCCAACTTTTGGACACCCAAGTGGTGGCCGGACTCGATGGGCACTCTCCCCGTTCCCACAAATAAGGTAAAAAACTTGGGTGTAGTAGTGGACGAGAGACTTACCTTCGGGCCCCAAGTAAATGCAGTGGCATCAAAAACAATGTTTGTCATGAGAATGCTAAGGAAAATATTGCCATTCTTGCCCCTAGAAAGTAGACAAACTGTGGTCACGGCTCTCGTGATGGCGAGATTGGACTATTGTAACAGTCTTTACCTAAATGCTCAACAGAGATCCTTGAATAGGCTACAGGTGTTACAAAATGCAGCAGCTAGACTGCTCACAGGAACATCGAGATTCTCTCCGGTATCTCAAGACATTAAAAAGTTGCATTGGCTCCCAGTAAGGAGCCGAGTACGCTTTAAGGCTTTATGTATTGTTTTTAAAGCACTCCAGGGCACAGGGCCGGAGCACTTAAAACGACGATTCCAATGGTATACTCCGGAAAGAACATTACGATCAAAGGGGGCCAAGCTGGTCGTAGTGCCACGTGTAAAAAAGCCCAATGGGGTGGCAGAAGTTTCCTTCATGGTGCGGCAAAAGCTTGGAATGATTTGCCGTTTCATTTAAGAAACACCATGGATCTTCTGTCCTTCAGAAAGGGCTTAAAAACATGGCTCTTTTCACAATGATCCGGTCACAACGTTCTTTATTCCGCCTACGGCACTCAGAAGATTAAGCTAGCGCCAGGACACCTCCGGGTAATCGACGCGCTTTATAAATGTCATTAACATAACATAACATAACACCTACAGTAGATAAAAAATACAAATCAGCTCCTACCGACCCTATTTATATTAAAGGACAGCTACCCTTAGACTCTCTTGAAGTCTCCAACGCATGCAAGAGAGCTAACTCCCAAGCCACAGGAGACACCCCTCCTTCTGACAAGGAGTCCAAGCTTATTGATGCCTCAGGCAAAAGAGTAGCTTCACAGGCAGCAAACAACTGGCGCATTGCTAACGCCCAGGCGCTGCTGGCCCGTTGTGACGGGGCTCATTACGATTAGCTAGAAAAACTCATACAACACTTGCCTTACCAATACAAATCTAAGGCTCACAACCTTATTAAGGAAGGGAAACTTATTACTAACCCCTCCATTAAATGTGCGCTACACGCAGCAGACACAGCATCTCGTGCAATTAACATCAGTATATTATTACACAGACACGCTTGGCTCAGAATCTCTGGATTTAAGCCGGTGGTACAAACCTCCATACTTAATTAACCCTTTGACAAGGAGCATCTTTTCGGTCCAGCTGTTGATACCATGCTGGAAAAGATGAAAAAGGACACTGAGGTCGCAAAGTCCATAGGGGCTTTACAGTTACCTGCCAGTAGAGGTTCCTTTTCGCCGCTCATTTTACAGGGGTGGCTCAAAAAATAGGTCTGCTGACAATGCCTCCTCCTCTTACAAGGGCAACAATCAATCCCCCTCATCCAGAGGATATTCTAGAGGAGGTTTTAGAGGAAACAACGGTAGAGGTAGAGGTAGAGGTAATTCCACACGCTCTTCCCCTGCAAACAAACAATGACTTCCCTCCGCTACCCCTGATCATCCCACTCCTGTCGGGGGACGTCCCTCCTAATTCCTACCTGTCTGGAATTCAATCACCTCAGACAAGTGGGTGCTACAAATTATCCAATATGGTTACTGCCTGGAGCTTACAAGCACTCCCCCCAAATATTCTTCCAAGAGCACACCTAATGTCACCGGAACATCTCACCCTCTTAAAACAAGAGGTTCTATCTCTATTACAAAAACACGCTATAGAACCTGTTCCGTTGATACATCAAGGGACCGGGGTATACTCCCTGTATTTCTTAATTCCAAAAAAGGACGGCTCTCTCAGGCCTATACTAGACCTCAGACAGCTTAATCTCTACATTCAGTCAGACCATTTCCACATGGTCGCCCTCCAACAGGTGCTCCCATTGCTTCAGCAAGGCGACTTTCTATCCACTCTGGATTTAAAGGAAGCCTACTTCCATATTCCCATTCACCCAGCTCACAGAAAATATCTAAGGTTCATGGTGGACGGACACCGTTATCAATTCAAAGTTCTCCCCTTTGGGGTAACTACAGCACCCAGAGTCTTCACCAAGTGTCTGGCAGTAGTCGCAGCTCATTTAAGAAGACAACACATCTACGTCTTCCCTTACCTGGACGACTGGCTAATAAAAGCCAGATCACAACACAGCTGCATACACCACACTCACAAAACAGTTCAGCTGCTTCACGACTTGGGATTCACTGTAAACCTCACCAAGTCTCACCTCCAGCCATCCAACACGCAAGCGTATCTAGGAGCTACAATAGACACTTGCAAAGCTCTAGCATACCCCAACCCAGTCAGGATATGCAACATACAAAACCTGATATCACAATTTCAGCCTCAACACTCACTACCAGCCTGAGTGTTCATGCAGTTGATCGGAATGATGGCTTCTTGCATTCTAATCGTCCCTTACGCAAAACTCCAAATGCGTCCCCTGCAGGAATGCTTAGCACGTCAGTGGAACCAGGCTCAAGGTCAGTTAACAGATCTGGTGTTGGTAGACAGCCGCACCCATCGCTCTCTGCAGTGGTGGAATACACAAAACCTTTCCAAGGGGCGGCCATTCGTCGACCCGGTTCCACAGATAGTGCTAACAGCAGACGCATCGCTCACTGGTTGGGGAGCTCATCGTCAAAAACATAACATTCAGGGCATGTGGACCCTACAACAAAAACAACTCCACATAAACCACCTAGAACTACTAGCAATTTTTCTAGCATAAAAGCTTTTCAACTGCATCTAGTAGGCAAAGCTGTCTTAGTCCATACAGACAACATGACAGCAATGCACTATAAAAAAACAAGCATTTGCAATGCAATAGGTCTCGCATTTGTGATTATGAGCTATTGGCGTAAATGATAATGCTTTTTATTTGTTTACAAAATCTGCACATGGTGCGTAAACACAGCCTGCAGGTTTTATAAACACATAAATAAAAGGCTTTCTCATTTACAATGTTAATAGCTCAAACTGCTGTATATGCGAGACCTTTGTAACACCTGCGCTGTAGCTTACAACATTGTAAACTAAAGTAATAGTAACAGTAATTGCCAGAGAAGAACATTCATGAGACGCCAGCTGCGACCTATAGCTTGGCTTGTGAAGGCACCTATATGCTATATATAATGGATCATATAAACCGACATTACACACTGCAGTGTTATCAAAACTTGTTGGCATCACCGCTGCACGCAACATGTCATTCAACAGATCCACACATGTGGCCGCTTTCATATAGCGCAATCATTCTAGCTGTATATGATGACATATCACATCACAGATTATATTCCACCTGGGGCTCTGACACATTGCAATGCTCTCATAGCCGGCCACAGGCGTGCAGCCAGGCTCTTCTTCCATGTTCAGGCTCGAATTCAACTCTATCTCCCCAGCCTGTCCTGGACAAAGGCAAGTAGGCGCAGAAGAAGCCAGAGTCAAAGCAGAACCCCTGCAGCAGAGCAAAACACATGGAGGAAGTGACTGGCAGCTCGAGGGGTGGTTCTGAGCTTTTCCTCAGGACGGCTGCACCAGTCATGCAAAAAGGAACTGCTCTTAATATTTTGACAAGCCATGACAAATCTTGAACCCTTGCCACACCCTAGCACTGCTCCGAAACATTACGGATTCATAGAAAGTGAGGTCAAAGAATGATGACCAGGCAGCCCCACACAGTCTGCTCTTTCCCCATCGGACGCCGAAAACACATGACCTCTGAACTTATCCGGGCAGCCGTCCAAGTCTATTATTTATTGCCCGTTCTGTGGCTGCACCGGTTTCGATAGGCCTTTGTACAGGAGAAAGCATTAACAAGCAACACTTCCCTGTAAGTTGCGATATGGTTTGAGCGCACGTAGCATGTCAGCTGTGACAGAAGAGCAGCTGGCTCTGAACATAAGCTTTGTTACATTTTTAATTTTTTAAGTAAGTTTTATTGTTTATGAATATACATTAAAGGCCACACAGTTTGTCGCAGCATTTTGTATCACTATGGAATTACATGGCACATTATAAACGCTACAATCAACCGTTAACTTAGGGGTACCGGGTTAGTGGGGAAGGCATTGTGCAGAGTAGACTGTGGTATGTTGCACATTACATGAAAAGACAACACACTATTAAGCAGATCGGCACAACTTGTTAAAAACAAAAGGGAAAGCACGCACGGCGCGCAGAAGCGGCTTCGCTTGTTGCTTTATATTTGCATAGAGAAGTGTACTGTGAAAGAAATAGACCTTACCAGCCTGCGCCCAGGTGAAGCGCTGCTGTTTTCGGGTCCACTGAGTCCAGGCGTCCTGCGCCTGTGTGCTGCCGCCATTGCTCAAGGGCAGCATCCTGCGAGTGGTGTGGTGGCGGCCACAGTCATTGTTAAAAACAAAAGTGAAAGCACGCACGGCGCGCAGAAGCGACTTAGCTTGTTGCTTTATGTTTGCATAGAGACGCCGCGAGCAAAAGAGACTCGCGTGCACATCTCCTGTCCGGGAGTAGAAGAGGAGCATTGTTCCCTGTAAGGTGAGCACGCGCATGTGCTACCCCAAGCGTGCAGTGTCTCGTGTGAAGCGTGCGCACACTTCACTGTACATCACATCCCGCAACAGACCGACTCCGACACGCCGTGAGCGTGCACATCGGCTGTCGGGGCAAGTGCACATCTCCTGTCCCCCTTCGGACGCAAAACCCACAACAATAGATCTCGCCAAGGCGTGCAGCGCATGTGCTGCGTCGCTAGGCGAGACCTAAAAAAACAGGGGGGGCACACACTCAATAGCTTTCACACCTAGCTCAAAGCATATGGAGATGGGCCATACCTCAAAAGATATATCTCCTTGCAGAACACCTCCCAGGAGTAAACCATCAGATCGCAGATCTGCTCAGTCGTCAAAGACAACAGATCCGCGAATGAGAACTACATCCTCAAATTCTCCTCTCATTCTTCCAGATGTGGGGCTACCCAGAAATAGATCTGTTTGCCACACACCTCCACGCAAAATGCGCAAACTTCGCGTCCAGGTATCAACACCCATTGTCCAAAGGCAATGCGCTATGGATGAATTGGTCAGGGAAATTTGCTTATGCTTTTCCACCTCTCTCGCTAATTCCATTAGTGGTTCGGAAGCTCAAGCAACATTCCCTCACAATGATCCTAGTTGCTCCCACATGGGCTCGACAACCCTGGTTCACAACCCTGCTGGAACTATCAGTAGTTCCTCATCAAAAACTACACCGCTCCCCCAAGCTTCTCACTCGGAACCATGGAGAGATAAGACATCCAGATCCCTGTCAACTCAACCTTGCGATCTGGCACCTGAAGTCATAGAGTTTGGCTACCTTAATAACCTGCCAGACTGCATGAACATCATTAAAGAGGCTAGACGCCCTACCACAAGAACATGCTATGCAGCAAAGTGGAAACGATTTGTGATTTACTGTACAAACAATCCAATCAATCCACTAGGTGCTTCAATCCAAAACATCATTTGCTATCGGTTACACCTACAGCGTTCTAACTTAGCATATACATCAATTTGCTTACATCTTGCTGCAATAGCGACTTACCTACAAAACAGACAACACTTGTCTTTGTTTCGAGTGCCCGCTATCAAAGCCTTTATGGAAGGACTCGAAAGAATCATTCCTCCTAGACTTCCACCTTCTCCAGTGTGGAATCCTAACATAGTACTTACAAGACTCATGGGCCCACCATTTGAGCCTTTGCATAAATGTGAACTACAGGTACTCACTTGGAAGGTAGCCTTCCTTATAGCCATCACATCTCTTAGAAGAGTTGGTGAGCTCCAGGCACTAACCATACAAGAACCATTTTTACAAATTCACCAAAACAAAGTGGTCCTTAGGACTAATCCCAAATGTTTACCCAAAGTCGTTTCTGCCTTTCATCTCAACCAGTCTATTGAGTTACCCGTGTTTTTTCCTCAACCAGGCTCTTCACACAGTAGATGTAAAAAGAGCAATACTATATAACATTGAAAGAACTAAATCTTTTAGGAAAACTAAAGAACTCTTTGTTGCTTTTTCACCACCGCATAAAGGCAATCCCATATCAAAAGCAGGTATTGCACGGTGGATAGTTAAGTGCATCCAAATATGCTACATTAAAGCTAAACGCACATTAACAATTCCCCCTAGGGCGCATTCTACATGCAAACTAGGGGCTTCTATGGCATTCTTAGGGAACATACCCTTAGATGACATCTGCAAGGCTGCAACATGGTCTACATCACACACATTCACAAAGCACTATTGTGTAGATGTGTTAGCAAAACAACAAGCTAGTGTGGGCCAGGCTGTTTTAAGAACACTATTTCAAACCACTGCAACAGATACAGGTTAGCCACCGCTTGGGCGATAACTGCTGTATAGTCTATGCTAAAGCATATGATCTACAGCTCATATGCCTCGAACGGAAAATGCTACTTAACCAGTATGCATCTGTTCTTGGCATATAGAGCTGTAGAGCCATATGCGCCTCCCCGGATACCTTTATCTGTTGCAGTATTATCTTACTTGGATACACTATACATGGACATCTCTTTCTACTCTTACTAACTCCATCATCACCCTTACGGCAAAACAATCTGGGGATGGAGTCGATGCCCATGCGCACTATCACCGAAAGGAGTCGTCACCTACCTCGTGACTGCAAAGACTTCTTTGAACAAAAACAAAGTGCAAACATCCGGACCCAACACCAGATGGCGATCTATGCTAAAGCATATGGCTCTACAGCTCTATATGCCAAGAACAGATGCATACTGGGTAAGTAGCATTTTCCGTTCGAGGCATATGAGCTGTAGATAATATGCTTTAGCATAGACTATAAAGCAGTTATTTGGTCCCGCCTCCCCGGGGACCTTTATTTGTTGCAGTGATATCTTACTTAGATACACTTTACATGGACATCTCTTTTATTACTTTACTAACTCCATCACCCTTTATGGCAAAACAATCTAAGGATGGAGTCGATGCCCATGCGCATTATCAACTAAAGGAGGAGTCACCTATCTCGTGACTACAAGACTTCTTCGAACAAAAACAAAGTGATAACATCCGGACCCAACACCAGATGGCGATCTATGCTAAAGCATATGACTCTACAGCTCTATATGCCAAGAACAGATGCATACTGGGTAAGTAGCATTTTCCTTATTTCTTCTCGTTACTTTCTCCTTCTAGGTGCCTTTTCGTGCACAAAAACAATCCTGCATGCAAAACGGGCAGCCTTGCACCATAGTGCAAGGGTGCCTGTGCTGGCGCTAGGCACCCAGAACAGCACCAGCTCAGGAGAAAAGGCAGGAATGCGCCGTATTGCAAAAACTGTGCGTTCCTGCCCTTTCCCTGTCACGCAGCGCTGCGAAGTGCTTTGCTACACTGCGTGACAAGTCTCATAAATATGCCTCTAGATATACAGCAAATGTCCTAGGAGGGTATAAGATTATATAAACGAAAATCAGAAGAGGGCTTAGCCCTGCGCGACATGCTGCAATAATTTGTGAGTTTTGCGCATTCTTCTTCCTCGCATTTAAAATATGCACTGTACCCTTAAGGTTTTCTATAATGAATTAATGAGTTAGATGGTTAAGGAATATAATAAAGATTTTTTTACAATTTATAAAATATAATACTTCCATGGGCAATGAAAAGATAAGATCGGTCGTTTAGGCATTTTTCTATTTCATGCCTCAAATCATCTTGAGTATGTCACAATAGATAAACAGCCACTTATAGAGAAGAATTTGATACAAGGAAGGGCAATTAATGAGGTGAACAACTAAGGTTTTTTTTATTTTAAATAATGGTGTATGGAAAACAAGGGCTAAAATCAAACTGAATGTCAGAATTCTTAAGATATTTTTGTTCTGGTGTTAAATGTTTTGTTGTTAAACAAGACAGATTCCAAAGAATATAAATTTTAAGATCAGATGTGGTCGTGGATCTCACAGTGAGTATTACAATACAAACAGTGCATTTGTAGAAAATCCGTCTAGAAGCTCTAAAAGAGACTGATGTATTTCTTCAAATGGCCCATAAGTGACAATCATCCGAAACGTGACTCTCTCGGTGGAGACATGGAAAATAATTAATCGCTACAATTTTTTCGGTCCATAAAGGAACACATTTATGTAAAATGCAGTTCTTTACTAAATGACTATTATGCAGAACTCTAGCTTTTAAAAATAAAATTCTCTTTCAGTTAAAATATTATAGATGTGAATCACAGTCGGAGGGCAACAGGTCACATGTTATATGGTCCTATCCGAAGTTGGAAACGTTTTGGGGAAAAAAATTATAATAATGTCACATCACATTAGCAGGTGATCCTCAATTAATTTTTCGAGGTTATCCATTGAAACAGAGCTTGGATCAAAAAAATGTTATCCGCTTAATCTATGTATGCTTGCAGCACTTTTCTTAATATTGCAACAGTGGAAAACAACATTAATTCCTTCAATTTGACCAATGGAAAGCTAAAATGGTTAAAGGAATGCAAAAATCTATATGTACTCAGAGGTACAGCTAGAAAATTTCGGACATTATGGGAAAATGTTGTGTAAATAAAGGTGTAGGCTGGATGGAAATTAAAATAGAGATGAATGTCACACAATCTGGTATTTTTCTGTAGTTTTGTGTGCCAAGCTATTATGGTATCAAATATTATGGAATTAAGGGAAAGTGTGGTGGTAATTTTAGAATTGAGTGTTTTTAACCACTGTTGTACTATGATCCGTTTTTTAATTAATTTCTGATGGTTAGATAAATTTGTAAAGGCTCAACGTTTTTTAGTTGAATAAAAAAAATGAAGCTTGCTCCCTGGTCTGAAATCAGGGGCCTATGTACGAACTTGTCACGCAGTGCAGCAAATCACTTTGCTGCATTGCTCTCTGCATGACAGAGAAAGTGTAGGAATGCGCCGTATTTAAGTCTATATGATACATTCCTGCCTTTTCCCCTGCGCTGGGGCCCTTTTGGCAGCCTAGGACCAATGCAGGCACCCTTTCACCATGGTGCACCCTCCGTTGCATGCAGGATTGTTTTTGTGCGGGAAGGGGTATCTTCCTGGACCAAAACAATAAAAACAATCCTGGGAGGCATATTGATCTTTCTATGTGAGGTAGAATGCTTCACATGGAACGAGGATGTAGCAAGGAGAAATAAAAGGTTCGAGGCATATGAGCTGTAGATTGTATACTTTAGCATAGATCGCCATCTGGTGTTGGGCTCGGATGTTTGCACTTTGTTTTTGTCGAAGAAGTCTTTGTAGTCACGGGATAGGTGACTCCTCCTTATGATGATAGTGCGCATGGACATCGATTCCATCTTCAGATAGTTTTTTCCGCCATCGGGTTCGGATGTAAACGGCTGCGCTCCGGGTCGGTATCGTATTCAATTCCCCTTCGACGCGCAATCCTTCACCGCTCGACGGTATTGTTCTCTATCGCGCTCCTCGACGCGGATCCAACACAAATATCAACACCCTTGATTCCGGTCGTCGACACGGGCCGTTGGGCCTATCCGTGCCATCAGACCCTACAGCTAATGGAAAGAACTCCATTCAAAAAGTGCCCTCTGTGTGGTGCCAAATTCCCCCACACTGATCTCCACGAGGTCTGTAACCTTTTGCCTCTCCAGAACACGAGGACAAAGATTGCCCGGCCTGCGCTTCATTCCGATCGAAGAAAACCATACGTGATCGCCGGGCTTGACATCACGTAATGTCTTGATCCACTACCTCGGTGCCGGACGACATCTTCGATGCAGGCCCAGATGCTCCAGAGGAACAAGAACCGGACAATGAAGACATCAGCGTCTCAGAGGCCGACGAATCAGAGGCCGAAGATCAGCCGGTTACTCCAGGTCAACGAACCGTGAGTACCGACATCGACACCCCTACCTCTTCTTAAAAACATAAGGCTCCGGTAACACCTTTGCCTTACGGCTCAGGTTGACACCTTGACAGAACTTCTGACGCCCCGCCTTCGGGCTCGTCTCCGTAGTCCAAAGACAAGCCTTCAGTCGACTCTGGACCGAGTCAGCCACGCATCGGTACCGAACTACCATCCCCGGTACCGAAACCCAAACATTCGGCACCGAAACACCAGCAGGATAAATCTTCGGAGCCGAAAAAGAGCAAATCTTCGGAACCGAAAAAATCCTCAGAGCCGAAAAAATCCTCAGACTTCACAACTCCTCCAAAGCAAAAGGACACTAAAATCCCTCCTAAAGCTTCGGAATCAAGGCCAAAACAACCAAAATCATCGGTGCCATCCCCCCAGGCGACAACATAGGTTTTGCACAGCTCATAAACAGAACTGCCCAATATCATGGGGTAGAGTTACACTTAGACCCACAGGAGGAAGATTTTTTGTTAGAGACTTTCACACACACAAAAATCAACAAGCATTCTACCTATGTTAAAGGGTATCATCAAACATGCACCAGACGTTTTTAAAGATCCCATCAAAGCTAGAGTTCTCAACCCCAGGATCTAGAAAAAATATAACGATCCAGCTTATATTAAAGCACAGCTCCCTCCAGATTCATTGGTGGTGTCAAATGCACGTAAACATAGCAAATTCCCAAACATCAGGGGATGCCCCACCTCCAGATAAGGAGTCTAAATTACTAGACGCATCTGGCAAATGCATTGCCTCACAAGCAGCAAATCACTGGCGCATTGCCAATACCCATGCTTTACTGGCCAGGTATGACAGGGCTCATTACGATGAGCTTCAAAAACTAATACAACATCTTCCCGATCAGTATAAAGCTAAGGCTAATGACCTCATACAAGAGGGAAAATTAATCACAAACACTTCTATAAAGTGTGCTCTTGATGCAGCAGACACAGCGTCTCGTGCAGTTAACACAAGCGTTTTACTACGCGGACACGTATGGCTACGCATATCTGGGTTTAAACAGGATGTGCAATGCACAATTCTTAATCAACCTTTTGATCAAGAACACTTATTTGGGCCCACTGTGGAGACATCTTTGGAAAAAATGAAGAAGGACTCAGAAACTGCTAAGTCCATGGGAGCCCTACAGGCAACAACCAGTAGAGGTTCTTTTTGTCGCTCCTTTTATAGGGGCGCCTCTAAAACCATTGGGACAGACAACACCATCTTCCTACAAAACCACTACTCAAACCTCTCCTAACAGAGGCTATTTCAGAGGAGGTTATAGAGGCAACAACAACAAGGGTAGAGGCCGCGGTAATAACACCCGCACCTCTCCTACTACAAAACAGTGACTTCCCTCCACTTCCCCCCGACCATTCCACTCCAGTCGGGGGAAGACTATCACAGTTCCTACCTGTCTGGAATTCCATCACCACAGACAAGTGGGTAAGACAAATTATCCAGTATGGTTACTGCCTGGAACTCACTTCAACTCCCCCATTCATACCCCCCAAACAACGTCCAATGTCCACAGAACATCTGACACTGTTAAAACAGGAGGTTCTCTCCTTATTACAAAAACACGCAATCGAACCGGTTCCCTTACCTCATCAGGGAACAGGGGTTTACTCCCTTTACTTTCTAATCCCAAAGAAGGACAGTACTCTCAGACCAATACTAGACCTCCGACCGTTAAATCTCTACATACAGTCGGACCACTTCCACATGATCACTCTCACAGGTTCTCCCACTGCTCCAACAGGGCGATTTCCTTGCCACTCTAGACCTCAAGGACGCCTACTTTCATATTCCCATTCACGCCGCTCACAGAAAATATCTACGGTTTGTAGTGGACGGACAGCACTATCAATTCAAAGCCCTCCCATTCGGAGTGACTACAGCACCCCGAGTCTTCACAAAATGTCTCGCAGTAGTCGCAGCTCATTTGCGCAGACAACACATTCACGTGTTTCCTTATCTCGACGACTGGCTCATAAAAGCCAGGTCTCACACACACACTGTGTGCACAATACACACAACAATCCAGCTGCTCCACATTTGGGATTCACAATAAACCTACCCAAGTCACCCCTTCAACCGTCCCACCTACTTCAGTATCTAGGTGCCACAATAGATACCTCGAAAGCCCTTGCATACCCCAATCCAGTCAGGATAGCCAGCATGCAAGCTCTCCTATCAAGATTTCAACCGCAACACTCCCTTCCAGCTCGAGTGTTCATGCAGCTAATAGGGATGATGGCCTCTTGCATCCTCATCGTTCTTTATGCAAGACTTCAGATGCGTCCCTTACAAGAATGTTTAGCACATCAGTGGAACCAAGCTCAAGGTCAGTTAACAGATCTGGTGTTGGTAGACAGCCGCACGCATCGTTCTCTGCAGTAGTGGAATACACAAAACCTTTCCAAAGGGCGGCCGTTCCTCGACCCGGTTCCACAGATAGTGCTAACCACAGGCTCATCGCTCACAGGCTGGGGAGCTCATCTCCAAAACCAAACCGTTCAAGGTATATGGACCCATCAACAAAAACAACTCCACATAAATCACCTGGAGTTACTGGCAATCTTTCTAGCACTAAAGTCTTTTCAACTCTTGCTAGTAGGCAAAGCTGTCTTGATCCGTACAGACAACATGACAGCAATGTATTACATACAAAAACAGGGGGACACACACTCTCTTCAGCTTTCACAAATAGCGCAAAGCATATGGAGATGGGCCATTCCTCAAAACATTTACCTCCTCGCAGAACATCTACCAGGAGTACACAATCCGATTCGGAGAGTATTCAGGTACCCCACCTCCAGAGCCAGAGGAAGAAGAGCAGGTCTCCGTGTCCGAAGTTGACTCCGACATGGAAGAACAGGAAGACATCACTGCGGGACAGCGTACCATGAGTACAGATACCCCTGTGCCCATTCCACAGAAGACAAAGGCTCCGGTCCCTCCTTCGCTCTCGGGCTCAGGTCGGCACCGACAAAACGTTTCCAATGCCCCGCCCTCCGGCCCGGCTCCGAAACAAAAGCCTTCGAGCTCGAGCCAGCCCCGCTCTGATACCGAACCGACACCTTCGGCTTCGAAACATAAGAGCAAGATACCTTCGGGACCGAAGATTACACCTTCGACGTCCAAAGGCTCGGAGCCGAAACCTTCCAAGGACTCTGAGCCGAAATCCTCCAAAACTAAGGACTCGGAGCCAAAACCCTCTAAGCCCCTCCTAAAAAGAAGAATATGGGTACTAACCCTTCTCCTCCTTATATTCCACCTCCTTCTCCTAATCCTAACTCATTACACCTATAAATTCACCACTAAGCCTATTACACCTGACCCACAGGATGATGAGGATCAGGACACTATTTGGATCAGTGTGGTAATCATCCCAAGCGTCAGATAATGACCCTTATTTGTGTCCCTCCAGACCTTCCCCACCTGATGACAACATTGGTTATCTTGAGCTCCTTAATAGGGCTGCTCATTACCATGGGGTAGAACTTCACAAGGAGCCTTTAGAAAAGGATTTCCTTTTTGAGAAACTTTCTTCCTCACAAAGAACTACTCATACCTTGCCAATGCTAAAAGGCATGTTAAAACACACATACGAGGTCTTTAAGGACCCTGTAAGGGCAAGAATTATCACACCTAGAGTAGATAAAAAATACAAATCAGCTCCTACCGCCCCTATTTATATTAAAGGACAGCTACCCTTATACTCTTTTGTAGTCTCCAACGCATGCAAGAGAGCTAACTCCCAAGCCACAGGAGACACCCCTCCTTCTGACAAGGAGTCCAAGCCTCAGGCAAAAGAGTAGCTTCACAGGCAGCAAACAACTGGCGCATTGCTAACGCCCAGGCGCTGCTGGCCCGTTGTGACACGGCTCATTACGATGAGCTAGAAAAACTCATACAACACTTGCCCGACCAATACAAATCTAAGGCTAACAACCTTATTCAGGAAGGGAAACTTATTACTAACACCTCCATTAAATGTGCGCTAGACGCAGCAGACTCAGCATCTCGTGCAATTAACATCAGTATATTATTACGCAGACACGCTTTGCTCAGAATCTCTGGATTTAAGCCGGAGGTACAAACCTCCATACTTAATTAACCCTTTAACAAGGAGCATCTTTTCGGTCCAGCTGATGATACCATGCTGGAAAAGATGAAAAAGGACACTGAGGTTGCAAAGTCCATAGGGGCTTTACAATTACCTGCCAGTAGAGGTTCCTTTTCGCCACTCATTTTACAGGGGTGGCTCAAAAAATGTGTCTGCTGACAATGCCTCCTCCTCTTACAAGGGCAACAATCAATCCCCTCGTCCAGAGGATATTCTAGAGGAGGTTTTAGAGGAAACAACGGTTAGAGGAAGAGGTAGAGGTAATTCCACACGCTCTTCCCCTGCAAACAAACAATGACTTCCCTCCGCTACCCCCCGATCATCCCACTCCTGTCGGGGGACGTCTCTCCTAATTCCGACCTGTCTGGAATTCAATCACCTCAGACAAGTGGGTGCTACAAATTATCCAATATGGTTACTGCCTGGAGTTTACAAGCACTCCCCCCAAATATTCTTCCAAGAGCACACCTAATGTCACCGGAACATCTCACCCTCTTAAAACAAGAGGTTCTATCTCTATTACAAAAACACGCTATAGAACCTGTTCCGTTGATACATCAAGGGACCGGGGTATACTCCCTGTATTTCTTCATTCCAAAAAAGGACGGCTCTCTCAGGCCTATACTAGACCTCAGACAGCTTAATCTCTACATTCAGTCAGACCATTTCCACATGGTCGCCCTCCAACAGGTGCTCCCATTGCTTCAGCAAGGCGACTTTCTATCCACTCTGGATTTAAAGGAAGCCTACTTCCATATTCCCATTCACCCAGCTCACAGAAAATATCTAAGGTTCATGGTGGACGGACACCGTTATCAATTCAAAGTTCTCCCCTTTGGGGAAACTACAGCACCCAGAGTCTTCATCAAGTGTCTGGCAGTAGTCGCAGCTCATTTAAGAAGACAACGCATCCACGTCTTCCCTTACCTGGACGACTGGCTAATAAAAGCCAGATCACAACACAGCTGCATACACCACACTCACAAAACAGTTCAGCTGCTTCACGACTTGGGATTCACTGTAAACCTCACCAAGTCTCGCCTCCAGCTGTCCAACATGCAAGCGTATCTAGGAGCTACAATAGACACTTGCAAAGCTCTAGCATACCCCAACCCAGTCAGGATACGCAACATACAAAACCTGATATCACAATTTCAGCCTCAACACTCACTACCAGCCCGAGTGTTCATGCAGTTGATCGGAATGATGGCTTCTTGCATTCTAATCGTCCCTTATGCAAAACTCCAAATGCGTCCCCTACAGGAATGCTTAGCACGTCAGTGGAACCAGGCTCAAGGTCAGTTAACAGATCTGGTGTTGGTAGACTGCCGCACCCATCGCTCTCTGCAGTGGTGGAACACACAAAACCTTTCCAAGGGGCGGCCATTCGTCGACCCGGTTCCACAGATAGTGCTAACCACAGACGCATCGCTAACAGGCTGGGGAGCTCATCTCCAAAACCAAACCGTTCAAGGTATATGGACCCATCAACAAAAACAACTCCACATAAATCACCTGGAGTTACTGGCAATCTTTCTAGCACTAAAGTCTTTTCAACTCTTGCTAGTAGGCAAAGCTGTCTTGATCCGTACAGACAACATGACAGCAATATATTACATACAAAAACAGGGGGGGGAGACACACTCTTCAGCTTTCACAACTAGCGCAAAGCATATGGAGATGGGCCATTCCTCAAAACATTTACCTCCTCGCAGAACATCTACCAGGAGTACACAATCAGATCGCGGATCTGCTCAGTCGTCAAACACAGCAGATCCACGAATGGGAACTTCATCCTCAAGTTCTTCTTCCATTCTTTCGCATGTGGGGTCATCCAGACATAGATCTGTTCGCCACACACAAAAACGCAAAATGCCCAAGCTTCGCCTCCAGATATCCACACCCATTGTCGAAAGGCAATGCGCTATGGATGAACTGGTCAGGCAGATTTGCATACGCTTTTCCGCCTCTCCTGCTCATTCCGTTACTGGTTCCGAAACTCAAACAATACTCCCTCACAATGATCCTAGTTGCTCCAACACGGGCACGCCAACCATGGTTCACAACCCTGTTGGAACTTGCAGTAGTGCCTCATCAAAAGCTCCACCTCTCCCCCAAGTTCCTCACTCAGAACCATGGAGAGATAAGGCATCCAGATCCCAATCAACTCAATCTTGCGATCTGGCTCCTGAAGTCCTAGAGTTTGGCTACCTTAATCTCCCGCCAGACTGCATGAACATCATTAAAGAGGCTAGACGTCCTACTACTAGAGCATGCTATGCAGCAAAGTGGAAGCGATTTGTCATTTATTGTACAAATAACAAAATCGATCCACTAGATGCTTCCATCCAAAATATTATCTGTTATCTTTTGCATCTACAACAATGTAACCTGGCATATACATCTATACGGCTACATCATGCTGCAATTGCTGCTTACCTCCAAAAACAGACATTTGTCGTTGTTTCGAGTACCCGCTATTAAAGCGTTTATGGAAGGACTTAAACGAATAATTCCACCTTCTCCTGTATGGAATCTCAATATAGTCCTCCCCAGACTCATGGGTCCCCCATTTGAACCTCTGCACAAATGCGAATTACAGTTCCTTACTTGGAAAGTAGCCTTTCTGGTAGCTATCACATCACTTAGAAGAGTTAGTGAACTCCAGGCATTAACCATACAAGAACCATTTCTCCAAATACACCATAGTAAAGTGGTTCTTAGGCCTAATCTAAAATTTCTGCCTAAAGTGGTATCTACCTTTCACCTTAATCAGTCAGTTGAACTTCCAGTATTTTTCCCTCAACCAGACTCATTGGCAGAACGCGCTCTCCACGCGCTAGACGTTAAAAGAGCGATACTCTATTACATCGAAAGAACTAAAAGTTTTAGAAAAACAAAACAACTTTTTGTAGCCTTCTCCTCACCTCACAAAGGCAATCCCATTTCAAAAACAGGAATTGCAAGGTGGATTGTTAAATGCATCCAAATATGCTATCTCAAAGCTAAACGCACATTAACTATTCCCCCTAGAGCTCATTCCACACGCAAACTAGGGGCTTCTATGGCATTTTTGGGAAACATTCCCCTAGATGACATCTGCAAAGCAGCAACTTGGTCTACACCGCATACTTTCACTAAACACTATTGTGTAGATGTGCAAGCAAAGCAACAGGCTACTGTGGGCCAGGCTGTATTAAGAACACTTTTTCAAACTACTGCAACAGATACAGGTTGCCACCGCTAGGGAGGAAAAACTGCTTTATAGTCTATGCTAAAGTATACAATCTACAGCTCGTATGCCTCGAACGGAAAATGCTACTTACCAGTATGCATCTGTTCTTGGCATGTAGAGCTGTAGAGTTGAATACGACCACCCACCTCCCCGGGTACCTTTATCTGTTGCAGTATTATCTTATTTAGATACATCACATGGACATCCCTTTCTAACTCTTACTAACTCCATCATCACACTTCATGGCGAAAAACAATCTGAAGATGGAGTCGATGCCCATGTGCACTATCATCATAAGGAGGAGTCGCCTATCCCGTGACTACAAAGACTTCTTCGGCAAAAACAAAGTGCAAACATCCGAGCCCAACACCAGATGGCGATCTATGCTAAAGTATACAACTCTACAGCTCTACATGCCAAGAACAGATGCATACTGGTAAGTAGCATTTTCCTTTCTCCATTTAGTCCCTCTCCTGGGAAGACCTATCTTTTTAGCGCATTCCCAGGTTTACCAGTTCTAGTAAATCTGGGAATGCATCAAAAACCATGGGAGGTGCGCGGGAAAGCCTTCCCTGGGCAGAGTAAGGCAACCCCGTGATTTGCACTGCATTACTTCACTGTGGTTTTATGGAGCCACTGAGGGCCATGCATAGTGGCCTTGCGTGGCTTCATAAACCTCATTTAGGACTTGCATCGCTCTTCCACCACCTGGCGTGGTGCAAGTGCGATGCAACTCTGCTTGTGAATAGGCCCCTCAGTGTCTTAGAAAATTCTACCCTATAAAAGATCAACAGAAGTGCCCTTGCTACCACCTTTGGAGTCGTGCTCCTCAGAGGTATCATATTGGGATACCTGGTGTCCTGTTCCACCACATCACAACCAATATGTACTTGTTGCCTGAAGATGAGGTGGGCGGGGGGTGGGGGGGGATGTCAAAAGAGACCCAGAACTAGCAGTGGCACCAAAGGTACTTTGTTCTTATCTCCTGAAAAAAGTAATTGTTCGAGAGACATACAGCATTTTGCTTCTCTCACCCTTAGATCAACCATGGCCATGTTGCGCCAAATCTGTGACATCGGTACCAGGAAGAATTTCCATGCATGTATTTGATGTACTTCCAATCAAAAACAGTTCTGCAAGCACCTACGTCCACCTCCCCCCCCCGCCTTCAAGGCAGGAACGTATTTCCCATTAATACTAGCTCCCGAAACAAACCCTATGGTATTTGGATGGAAGTTCTTAAGGGCATGTGGGTCCCTTTCACAAATGTCCATTATTAACAGGTTGAGCGCAACAGGGCCCTCTTGGGTCCATTCACCCACAGTCAACACGCTTGCTATTATGAGTGCAGCTGGTACAGGGTCTTTCACCTGACAGTCTGTTTAGTAACATCACTCCTTGTGACACTTATAACAAGTAATTACATTGGGCTTGGAAGAACCTTCCTGTCCTCACTTCTCCTTATGTTCCTTGACTTGGAGCCCAATTCCCTTTCTCGTTATGTCCTTCTTGGGACCCTTGGGAATCGCCCTGATCATTACCCTCTGGATTAGAACCAGTTTGTTGAGTGTTCCTCTGCAGCTTAAAGCGATTCTGCTGTAGGCCTTTGTAAATCCTGTTAGACAAGTCATCCAACACTGAAAGCCTCTCCTAACCTCTCTGTCAAGTCTGACAGATGTTGCCCATTCCTCATTGAAGTACCTAGTCACCATCAACTGGTTAAGGCATGAAAATCTCCAACCTCAATCTTCCACTAATTTCCGACACGTAATACACCATGAATTCATATCTCAAGCGGAATACCATCGGCCTTCTTGCTGGCCTTGAACCTCTGAAGGTACTGAGCTGGTTTCAGACTGAACTGTTGGTTTGGATCTTCCTTCATTCGCTCATAGATCCGATCAGCTACAGGCATTCATCCACCTTCTATGAACTAGTGACTCATTAAGGTGGCTATCTTAGGTACATCATTTAAAGCAGGCACTCTACAAGGGATCTCAAAGCTCACAAACAACTCCACATTATCCAGGCCTTCCATATACATGTGTCCAATGTATTTTTCTAACCTGCCCTTTCTCCAATTTCCCTTTTCCTGCCTTACCCTTTACTCTCTCTTTTTTCTGTTAGGACAACTGCTCCTGGCTCTTCCTTCTCCCTTGCCTCTTCTTCCAGGCGAGTTAATCTTCACTAATCCCTCTCTAACACCCTACTCTTCTCCTCTTCCCCGGACTTACCCTTCTGGAGAGCCTCCAGAAAGTTCAGGGTCTCAGCTAGGCTTAACCCTCTCAAGGGAATAACTCCTGGACCAGTGACAATGATACTGTAGATATTGGTGCTTGGAAAAGGGGTAGGGGGGGGCTAGAGAGCCCGGCCGCAAGATGGCTGCACTCATCTGAGGCTCTGTTGGCTGGAGAGGATAATCTGCAATTTATTTGGGTTTACTGGGGATATAGAGAACCCCTGACCTCATTTTGCAAATCCCTAGTGACAGGCTGCTTCTAACTATTGCCCTATTTGCTGGAACGAATACTTGGAGGTGGTGTTGGAATCAACACGTGGTGTGACTCGAGCCCGGGCCGCTTCTACTGCCATGAACTCTGGTGGCCCTGCCAACACTGTGGCACCTGGCCTTTGGACTCAGCCTGGGCAGCTGCCCCCTGCCTGGACAATGCCAGTGAGCAGTGGTTGGCCAGGCTTGCTATGCAGAGGAGTGGACGTCCAGGCGCTCGGTACCTGCTTGCAAGCCCAGACTGCGGCTGCAATATTGGCCTGGGAACGTGGACAGGCGTCCTGTCTCGACCTGCAAAATCTCAGCGAGGGCACTGCCCCGGATGTACACCTGATCGTGGTGGTGTCCTGCTGTGCGAAACTAAATTCAGCGCAGTATGTGAGGGAGCTTCCCCTGGGGGAGCCTGCAGTTCCTGGATGGTGTGGGCCCCATGGGGTGTGACCCTAATGAGTGGAGAGAGCGTTGACTGCTTAGAGGTGGCAGGAGATATGACAGAGGCGCTTGAGCCATCTCTTGCGCCCCCTCATGATCGGGATGCATTGGCCCATAAACTATTCGGACAGCACTTCTGTTGGCTGTGCCTGCACAACTGTGTATGATTCCTCAGTCCCTGGACAGATCTGTGTGCCGCTGTGAGATACTTGTCCACCTGCTCGTGCCCCCGATTACTGGGGTGCGTCAAGGTCTGGGCTTATCAGGCATAGCTCACCCTAGCAGGTTGCGGGCCCCTGACTCACTTGGGACTGTACAGTAAAAATCTGCAGCAAATTACCAGGACTACGATGCTCTGTCCTCCTGCACAAGGGAGCCATCCCAGACCTGCTCGTGCCCCCTGTGACAACTTGGGGAGTGGCAGGGTCCGAATACTGCCTTGGACTTCCAATGTAAATTTCTGCAAGTGGGAAACGGCCTAGGTGATGCCTTGATCCAACTAAGTGCAGTTGTGTGAGTGTTGACCTATCTTTCACTGCTGCCCTGGGCCTTGTGGCAATTGCTGATTCTCCATTGACACTGGTACTGTGCCTATCCGGTTGCTCTTGAGTGGCTGGACTCCTCCCCGCTCAGGGTGCCCCATAAGAAAGGATGGGAAAGGGCAATGCCAGATAATCCAAACTCTCAACAACCGACAACAGACACGGGCGATGGTGCTGCCCTCTGAGGAGAGACAGGGCGTCACTCGGCGCGGATGGCACTTCCCCGCACTTTGATATCCTCTCCATGTTTTTAGACTTGAAGCGCAACCGACACCAAAATGGATCTTTTTGCTGGCAGATTTGATTGGCTTAAAGAAAAGGTTGATAAACATGATGACCTTGATCAACTGAAACGGTGCACATCCGATGCTAAAGATGAACACACTGCAGATAGGGAAAAGCTCCTGTGAATGGAAATGGTACTTGAAGTAATACGGAATAAGAATGAAGATCTGGCTGGAGGCTCGTTCCAGACTGAACAATCTGCGAATTATCGGAGTGCCGGAGTCGACATCTGCGGGAGTAATAGGCGTCTCTTAAGACTTGTGCGATTTATCACTCTGGTTACAAGGCAAACGCCTGACATGCTTTTCTATCATGCAATCCATTACCGGACACAAAAAGTTCTTCCTAGTTATCCTTTTCATTCCAGTCTTTCCCTCATGGCATTCCTGCAGCATCTCAATCAACCTCATTCACAAAACGTAAAGGACAATCAACTTATCTCCACAATACAACCTTCCACTCTTCCTTATCAAACGAGTCACATTGTAATTATTTAACAACACTGCTGTAGTCCTTTTTTAGGTCACCCTTCACTCAAACAACGCTTAAACTTTATCATCTCGGTATCCTGAGCCATCCCTGTTTCCCATTCTTCTTGACGAATGGCTCCCAACAACACTCTGACAAAGGAGCCACTATCCACTCATCATAATCCGTCATTATCATCCTGAACAGATAAGCTGGCTAGACAATCAGCATGGTATGTTATTGGGTTTTATTTAACGTTCGAATACCCGAAGGTGTCTTGGCGCTGCCTTGAATAAGAATAATTAGACTAAGTGAATAAACCCCTGAGAGCCTCCGTTATTGGATAAAGAGCCATGTTTTCAATGCTTTCCTAAAATGCAAGAGGTTGTGAGAATTTTTCATATCAAATGGAAGGGAATCCCATAGTATTGCCATGCGGGTCACAGCAGGCTTTTTCCGCTCCTACAGGCCAGCCTAAATTTGGGAACCCTGGCCGATGAACGTAAAGGTCTAAGTGGAGTGTAAGAACAGAAACGCTGGATAAGGGATGCCGGACCCGTATTATGTAGTGCCTTATGGGCAATACATAGACCCTTAAACGCACTCATTTTTTTCATGGGCAACCAGTGAAGTTGGTTCAGTGCTGTGGGTCCTGAGTGAAACTTTGGAAGACCGAAAATAAGGCGTGCTGCAGCATTCTGCAGAATCCGA
Source organism: Calotriton arnoldi (assembly GCA_963921515.1). NCBI lineage: Eukaryota > Metazoa > Chordata > Amphibia > Caudata > Salamandridae > Calotriton > Calotriton arnoldi. The sequence continues at coordinate 1,312,169 of CAWUFW010002613.1, forward strand.
AGCCTGGCCAAGATTTTTTGTTGCAAACTAATGTACAAGCCATTGCAGTAATCAAGTCTAGACAGAATTAATGCAGACATGACAGGTTTCTGAAGATTTGTGGGAATGTAAGGGAGAATTTTTTCAAGATCTTCAAAAGATAGGAGATTGAAGAGGCTATGTGGTTGACTTGATTTTTTTAAAGAAATTTTTTTTGTCAAAAATGACACCAACATTTTTCACCTTATCCATAGGGGATGGGACAGGGTTCATTTAAGGTGGCAACCAGTCTAGGGACCAGAAGTTGGAATTGTTACCGAAGAGTAGGATCTTTGTGTTAGCCGAGTTCAATCTCAGGCAGTTTTTCGTCATTCAAGATCTGATATTCTCCATACAGAGTCAGAATTGGGAAGCTGTATGAGCATGGTTTCCTGTGTCAGACACCACAATTTGTGTATTGTCTGCATAAGAGACAACCGAGAAACCAAACGTTTTAACAAGCTTGACACGGGGAGAGATGTATAAATTAAAAAGAGTAGGGCTCAATGACGCCCCCCTGTGGCACTCCATGGAGAGAGTTCCAAGATTTGGAGGCAAAGTTGTCTAGAGTAACATTGTTCCCTGTCTGCAAGGAAGGATGTCAATAAAGAGAGCCATGTCTCTGATACCTAGCATATAAAAACGATTTATTAGAATATGGTGGTTGACGGTATCAAATGCCACCGAAAGATCTAAAAGTATCAAGGCAGCGTTGCCTCCTTGTCGATGACAGATCTTATGCCCTCAGCAGCCTCTAAGAGTGCAGCTTCGGTGCTATGCTTGGTTCTGAAACCCAAACTGTGAGTCATTTAGGAGGGCATTTTTGCTAATGAAAACCGATAATTCCTAATTAAGGGCTTTGTCTAAGATTTTTGCTGGCAGGCGAGATATAGGGCGGTAATTCGCTGGATCCGAGGCTGGTAGAGTGGCCTTTTTTATTAATAGCTGCTTTCTTCCGAGGAGCAGGAAAAATTCCTGTGCCAATTATTTAATAAAACATGGGTGTGATTTGCTGAGAACATTGGTTGCAAGATGCAATACTTTGGGATGACAAGGATCATCTGGGGAGCCTGATTTAGCACTGGATAACAGGATTGTGACCTGCTCCTGGGATAAAGGAGAGAAACTACTAAAAAATTGGTGTCTATCCGATGCCGGATAACAGTTGTGCTTACTAGATGGGTTGGAAAGGTTAGAAGTGAAAGTGGAAAAACACTAAGGGGCAGACTTACAAGAAACTGACGCAGCTGTAGAGATGCGTCACTTTCCCTGCGCCAGCCTGCAACACCTTTGCGCCACCATGGATGCGCTATATTTACAATACGGCGCAAGGATTGACAGATGCGTCAAATTCTGACACATCTGTTGGCCCAAAAGTCATGCATTGCTGGAGTCGTGTCACAAGCACGACGCAACTCCAGCAATGCATTTTGAGGCCTATACTTATTGTACTGCGTCACTCCTTACGCCTGCTTCAAGCAGGCGTAAGGTTTTGAGCAGTGGCATCCTAGAAGTAGTGCAGTGAAATCTTGTAGATTTCTCTGTGTGACTTTTATGAGGCTTTCCTGCGTGGGAACACCCACCCTGCATACATTATACCTGACGCAGGTATAATGTGACGCAGGGCTTTACAACATGACGCATCTCCCTAGATGCATCACCTTGTAAATGGGCCGCATTGTTTACGCCGCCGCTGTCTCACAAAAGTGACACAACGTCGGCGCAAAAGTGTTGCAAGGAGCTTGTAAATCTGCTCCAAAGTACTTTGATTTGAAATATGTTAGCTAGAACATCGTAAAAAGTATTGCTTGGCATTGATAGTCTTGCTCTCAGCAATGTTTGACAGTATTGTGTATGTAAATAATTCCTTTGAAGAGTTTTTTGCTATCTCTATTTTTGCAGAGAAGGAGGATTTGTTTTCAACGATCATGAATTCACATACTTTGAGGGCTTTCTTATATATTGCTTTATCATCCTCATTGTAATTAAGTCTCCACTTACGCTCAAGATTGCGGCAGACTTTTTTTTTGTTCCTTTGAAGTGGGCAAATACCAGGGTTCAGAAGGAGTATTAAGGTGGCTGGTAGAGATTTTTGCAGGGGCAAGAGTATTTCTGGCGTTAGCTACCCAGCTGTGGTAGTTTACTGCCATTGTTTCAGGTGCCAAGGTAGGTTCAGAAGTGGATAGAGTATTAACAAGGCTGGCCGCATCTACTTTGTGCCAAGGGTGCGTTGTAACAGTTGCAGGGGTAGAAGCTGAGAAAAGGGTCAGACCGGGAGGAGACATATTGAATAGAATGGCATGGTGATCAGACCAAACAAGTGGAAGAGCCTGCTGAACTTGCAGGAAAGATAGATCAGTAAAAATCCCATCCAGTGTGTGCCACTCTAAGTGTGTTGGCGTATTACCTACTTGACCAGGACTAAAAGTGGACATAATCTCAATCAGTTGGCTAGGTCGGTAAGGTTTTCCAGATGATAATTAAAATCACCAAGACTGGTAAAATTTGTAGTGTCGAGTCTGGTTTCTAAATAAGAACTTATACGATCCAAAAAGTGAACTTTAGTGATCGGAGGACGATATAGAAGAATTCTGTTAAGTGTTTCTGGTATCTAGCCTTATCTTAAAAGCAAGGGCTTTGCATTCAAAATTGTGAGGAAGAGGCATGCGTGTAGCAGTGAGGTGGCTCCTAAGAACGATGGCAATTTCTTCACCTTTACGATTGATGCAATCATGGTTCTAAATTGAGTAGCCCTGGGGAGTTGCTATAACGAAGTCGGGTCCTAATGAAACATTTAACCATGTTTCTGTCATAAACTCTATTTCTATATTGTATTGAATGATAAAGTCATTAAGGTCCTGGCTGGTTTTAACTGGCGATCTTGCGTTGATGAGGACATCTCTAAGAGGAGGAGCTTGTGGCCCCTTATGCGGGAGAGATTTTAACAGGCGTTTTTTTCTCTATTGAAAGATTGAGATCGATATGGCAGGAAGGACACTCTGGGGGATATGTACAATAAAGTGGCGGAGCGTGTCGTTAGCCTCCTGGGCTTAACGACACGCTCCGTCACTCAGTAAATGCAAGGCTGCACCATATTTACAAGAATGTGGCGCAGCCTTGCATTTCCCCCTGCGATGGCGCTAAGTTTAACAACTTAGCGCCAACGCAGGCGTGTCTGCGTGCAGGGGAGGATTGGTTATGTGTAGAAAGGTGTCCCTTCCTGCACATAAACAATCCTTAAATGCCATTTTGTAACTTTCATGTGTGCTGCTTCATGCAGCACACATGAAAGTTACAAAATGGCAGTTTTAAAAAAAGTTTGTTTATGTACAGGAAGGGACACTTTCCTGTATATAAACAAACCATGGCATTTTGTTTTTTCCATGTGTGCTGCACAAGGCAGCACACATGGAAAAAGCAAAAACTTAAAACCAACTTAAGATCAGGATTTTCTTGGTCTTAATTTTGGCGCTGCCTCCTATGTACACCACCCTTGTACATAGGGAGCAGTGTCAAATACAATGGGTGTTGCGGTGGAACGCCCACCGCAACACCCACTGCACGCCCCTTTCACACTAAACATAGCGTGAAAGGGTGCCTTATGTACAAGGCAGCGTTAAGCCACGTTAAGTGGCTTAACGCTGCCTTGTACATAAGGCAAGGTCCCTTACGCCACGGGAACGTCACAAAAAGTGACGTTCCCCTGGCGATAGGGGCTTGTACATATGCCCCTCTATGTTATCTGTCCCTGGATGAAAAGTAATGCAAATATGAGACCTACCAGCAGGCTGCATAAAAAAAGACGACCTTCTTTCCTGTATATGTTTCTAAAAGTGGATTTTGTCTTAAAACAAGCAGAGGGGCTGGCGCTGGTCGTGATCCAGCCATGGACGGGCGTGCCAGCGGCACAGACGTGCTTTGGCCAATCTTATAAAGGGGGGAGTGGTGAGACACGCGCAGAGGTGCCAGAAAACCACTACTAGAACATGAAGGGGAAAAGAAATTTAAACGGGTGTCCAGCAACCCCTTGTTTTTTTGCTTTTTTTTTGGTATATATTTTTGAGTTTCACATTTCCATTTCCGACAGTTGAGGCATTTTGCTACATGTAGCAACATATTCTATAACGTTTTTAATCCTAACAGCGTACTTTTCATATGCCCCTGCAGCGGGTATGACAAGATTGTAGAACATACATCTTACATTAGTCTGGACACAACATACATTGCCCATTATATCATACGTCCTTTACGGAGTTGTTACATTGCGGGTATCGCGTCGGATCTGGTTCAGCTTAGGCTCCACTGACATATTGTGCTTTTGATAAGGGAAGAGGGGAAATAAAACAAGGGAGACTGGGTACAAAATTTGGAGGAGAGCTGGAACAGCCCTACATGGCTGCTGGTATTTGTGTATGCGCATGTCGCTGTATGCGCCCCCGCTGATTGCCTTGGGAATTGGTGTCTGACGCATGTGCGCTCCAACTTGTCATTGCACAGCAAAGGACAACGGATCAAATGCTTATGAGTGATTTAGGGATGCTGGACGCGTGCGTGGAATTACCCCACCGGTTCAGGTGCTTGCAAGGGCTGATCTGGTTGATCCGCACAATGCTGTAGTGTCGCCAAAATAGTTCCCAACTTGTGGAGATAGGTATCTTCCTGAGGCCCGTGGTTTCCTCACGCCAGATCGCTATACCTTCAGCTCTGGCCCACGCAAGGGTAGAGCGCCTCCATGCCTGTATGTGCGGGGGATCAGTTGCCTTCCATCTTTTAGTGATTAGCCTCTTGGCTGTCACCAGGCCCAGGTCTAGGAACTTTGAGGTGACTTTAGTGTTTCGTGTCCTGCGGAATATGTGTAGCACGTATGTTGGCCAGTCAAAGGGTATCTCTCTATCGGTGCAGGCGCGGAGCGTGGTCGCCACCCCCTCCCAGTACGCGCTCAGACCGGAGCAGACCCAGAGCATGTGCACAAAGTCTGCATCCACAGCGGCACACCTGGGGCAGCCGGAGTCAGCACGGTGAAAGTATCTGTTGATGTTGGCTGGTGTGAGGTACGCCCTCTGCGTTATGTAGTATTAGATTTGCATAAATCTAGGGTTCCTGGGGAACTGGACTGGCCAGTGCCTGCCCCCATTCTTTATCTGTGAATTGTCGGCCTAGGTTGTCTTCCCATTTGTGGTGGAGGGGGCCTAGATTTACCGCTGTATGCTGCCGCAGCGAGGCCGCGAACCACCGCATCAGGTGCCTACCAAGCCCCAAATAATGTATATACTGTACAGTGAGATGTGTTGGCGGTTCTTTTGCGAGGTCTCCCCATTTCACAGAGAGCGTAGCCATCAATGAATGGTGTAGGAGGAATTGCCCTGCAGGGAGTCCGTCGTCGGCCACTAGTGTGGTGTAGGGAATAAGCGAGCCTTCGCGATAGAGATCACCTAGAGCTTGTATACCCGTGTCATGCCAATGCTGCAACTCGGCGGCTGTAAGTGTTGCCCTGCCCATAGGAGCACCTTCCAGGGGGAGCGTAGGGCGTTGTGCCCCAAGTGAGGTAGAGGCTTCTGCGGTAGCACTTGTACGCCACGTTCAGGAATCGGGGCTCAGGGGGCCGCACCCACGTGCCGGGGTGGAAGAGCGCGAGGATCTGGGGGAGCGCATATGAGGGGCGTGTCGTCGCGTTGACGGTCTGCCATCCATCTGGCGATCCATTGAAGTTGAGCCGACAGGTAGTAATGTTCAAAGCAGGGCGCCGCCAGGCCTCCCTGGTCGATGGGCAGATCTAGTATTTTGATCGCCACCCTGTGCCGGTTGGGACCACAGATAAAGTCTCTGATCATCCTTTCCAGTGTGGCAAAAAAGGAGGCAGGGACATAGATGGGCAGGTTGGCGAAGTAGTACAGGAATCGCGGCAAGGCCACCATTTTGAGCAGTGCCACTCTACCGACCACTGCGAGAGGGAGCGTACTCCAGAATTGCATCTGGGATCTCACCGCCATCAGTGCTCTGCCTAGATTTCCGTCTAAAAGGTCCAGCGGCTGGCAATACATGCGTATGCCCAGATATCGGAATGTGTCTGCGCTCCACTGCACTCTCACGTCATTGAGTAGAAAGCCTGGGTCGCGGCAATCCTCTTTAAAGGCATTAAATTTTGATGTAGCGACATTTACTTTTAACCCTGATATAGCTGCAAATTCCCGGAGGATTTGGGCTAGTCGTTCTGGGACCTGAGTGATGTTTCGCAAGTAGATCAACAGATCATCCGCGTACAGCGACACCACGTGCGTGCCATCGCCCAGCGGTATGCCATCATGCAGCTGTGTTCTTAGTGACTCCGCTAGAGGCTCCATTGCGAGCGCGAAAAGGAGAGGGGACAACGGGGAACCCTGTCTCGTCCCACGCCACACCGTGATGGCAGCCGAAACGTATGGTCCCAACTTCACCCTCACCACAGAATTTGTATACAGTTGGCGGGTTAGCTGTAAAAAATCGGGGCCTAATTTGTATTTTTCGAGGGTTGCAAACATGTAATTCCATTCAAGAGAATCGAATGCTTTCTCAAGATCGAGTACGAGGCAGCCTGCTCTCGGCCATTCGCATATGGAGTAGGTTGCGACTCAAAAAAAGCGACGCATATTGAGCGAGGTGTTTTGGGATGGCACAAAGCCGTTTTGGTCGGCATGCACCAGAGTGGGGACTACCTGCGCTAACCTGTCCGCTAGGATTTTCGCTAAGATTTTATAATCAGTGTTGAGCAGGGCGAGGGGTCGGTATGAACCCATATCTGCTGGGTCTCTGTCTGGTTTGGGCAGTGAAATCAGATGCGCCTCACACAACGTGGGAGGGAGCTGCCCTACATCTACAGCGGCCTCGTAAAGGACGCGTAGCTGTGGCACCAATGACACTTGATATGCCTTGTAATATTCCGCCGGGAGTCCGTCTGGTCCCAGGGTCTTTCCCGTGGCCAGGGACATAATTGCTTCTCTTACCTCCTCTGCCAAAATCGGAGCGTCCAGTATCTCATTGTGCGATCGTGATGCCTCAGGTAGTTGTACCTGCTCTAGGAAAGTCGAGAGTGAGTGCGGCGCATGGTGACTTTGGGATTGGTACAGCCGCTGGTAGTGATGCGTCCGGGCCTCATGAATGTCCTGCTGTGTGTGTGTGTGTGTGTGTGTACTAGAAGCCCTGTGCCATCGCGCAGCGCAACTATCGGTGTGCTGGCATGTTCTTGGTGGATCAACCAAGCTAGGAGTCGACCTGCACGATCAGCGGTGGCGTGAGCGCGGGCCGTGTATGCTGCGTAATTATGGCAGCGGAGGCGTTCCATCAACTCTGCATGTTGTGCGCGCAGCGCCCCAGATGACGATCTCTACCCTCACCTTCCCCTTCTGTCTCGGAACGCAGTAGCTCTAGTTCATTCAGACTGGAGGTGAGTGTTTTGCGTATGTTCCATGTCGTAAACATGGTGTCCCCTTATCGTAGCTTTAAAAGCTTCCCATTCTATCAGTGCATCCCCTGTTGTGCCCTCGTTAAGCTAAAAATATTCGAGGATCGCCGTGCACAGGGAGGAGCGAAAAGGTGGATCGGCTGTTTGCAGTCTCCACGTGGGGGTGGGGGGGCGCTCAGGTTCCCAGGTAAGTGTCAGTAGTTGGGGGTTATGGTCAGAGTGCGTCCGTCCTAAATATTCTATATGGTGGACCAAAGGGAGCAGCGCAGGGGATCCCACTATTCTGTCTAGACGTGCATGCAGGTGATGCACTGCTGAGTAGTGTGAGTAGATCTGAGCCTCAGGATTGATGGCACGCCATATGTCTAATAACGCCCAGTGTGCCAGCCAGTCTGTAAGAACCTGCGTGTTGGACATAGCTGCAGGAGATTAGGTGGGGGGTTTTTAGTTAAGACAGGAAAGTGGCGCTCAGGCTATTGCGTATACTAACTATAGGCTTATATGCATGCGATGCCTCCAGGTCAGGGGATTAACCCAATAACCCCTGAAAAATGTGTGAATCGCAGGATCCACACTGTAAATTGAGTACTGTCCTGGGCACACGCGGTGAGGGTATTGACAATATATTAGTCTGTTACAAAATGTTATATAAATGCAGAGGTCGGCATCAGTATTAGAACAAAAAAGGGGTTTATTTATGTCTCAACACCAACTATGTTGAATACAAAAGACCAGCCGACACGTGTTTCGTCACTGGGAAAATTCCCGTGACTCATCAGGGCTAAAAGCGAATGTATCAGAAGGAAGGTTGACCCCGAAGACCGGTGATAATTCCAACCCGGTGTGGGGTGAGCTGGAGGCTGGAGCAACAGGATTGATAGGCGCTGGATGAGGCGCTACGAAAGATTACAGCGGTGGACGGAGACCGCGGGCTGGAAAGCAGCCTAGGCGGATTAAAGGTAAAGCATGGGTTTGGAGTTGCCAGGTACCTGTGATGGCAGGTAGTGGCTGTCCAATGTCCGGCGTGGTGAAAGGGTAAACCGACAGCCAGGCGAAGTGCAGAATCTAGCTAACCTGGGTACGGGAAGACTAGGAGAATAATATTGGCGAGTTGTCGCAGAACTCTGGAGTCCGGTGCGGAGGAAGACGTCAGGACATTGGACCGAGTAGTGAGATGCTGAATGTGCTGGACATAGCTGCAGTCCTGGACAAGGGCAGGAACGATCTGTCCAGATCTACATTGAGCACAGAATTAAAGTCTCCCCCCAGTATCCAGGGGACTCCACTCCACCCCGCTAGAGTTTTTGTGTGAGTTTCTAGAAATGTGGGCTGACTGACATTTGAGGCATAAATGGTCCTAATTAGGATCGGTTGACCATTGAGCCTCCCGCTCACAAGTGCGTATCTGCCTTCGGGGTCGATTAGCGCCTCTTCGCATGTAAACGGGACCCCTGCTCTCACCCAAATGAGGGCGCCTCGCACATTTGCAGAGTAGCTGGTGCCATGTATCTGGCCTCTCCATCGGCGGCAGAGGTGCCCCAGTTCCACGTGGGTCATGTGTGTTTCTTGGAGCAGCATTATGTCGGTAGCTCTGTGCTGTAGATAGGCATAGATCGAATATCTGCGTGACGGCGTGTGTATACCACGCACGTTCCATGTGACTACGTTGACCCGTGCCATGCTTCCATTTTACGTTTACCAGGACGGCATTGGGGGGGGTCAAAATGCTGCAGATCCTGGCCTGCAGGGATGTGTTCCAGCTCAGCGCTACTAAAAACAGGGGACATACGTGAACTAAACTATGCATAACTGTTAGACTTGGCATCTTTTGGCGTGTTTCCCCTGAGTTTTTGCTTACTGACCTCCCGGTTTTGACTCAGTTTTTGCTGGCGTAATGTTTCTGCACACTTTAGGCACTGCTGATAAGTGGGAAAGTGCAGGTGCTCCTGTGGTAAAGTGTGGATTGATGTTTTTACGATTGGATATTTGATTTGCGTGTCAGTCCCTAGTAAAGTGCACTACGGGTGCCGGGGCTTGTGAATCAAATGCTACTCGGGAGCCTGCAGCACTGGTTGTGCCACCCCCGTGAGTAGCCCGGAAAACGGTAACTCAGACCTGCCATTGCAGAGTCTGCGCGCAGTTGGTAACTGCCATGTTGACTTGGCCAGTGCACACACTGGCCGGTCCCTAACCTTCCCTTTTCTTACATGTCAGACACCCCTCAGGTAGGCCCAAGGTACCCCTGTGGGCAGGGTGCAGAGTATGTGAAAGGTGGGACATGCCCTAGTGTGTGTGTGGCATGTCCTGATCCTGAATTACAGCCAATTTCGTTTTTCACTATTGCAAGGCTACCAGTTCCCCATAGGATAGAATGGGAGGTTTGTTTATAACATCTTATAAACATAACTGGCCCAGGGAATTCGGTAAGAAAATAGAATTTAGTATGCCTGAACTCAGAATCTAAAGATGCATCTTTTAGTGAAGGTGATTTTTAGATTCTGTGTTTGAAAATACCACTTTTAGAAAGTAGTTATTTTCTTGCTCAGTCATCCCGTGTGCCTCTGCTGGAATGTGGATTGCCTGTCTGGGTTTTGGATGACAGAAGGCTGGGGGGCCGGAGGGGCTCCAGATAGTCTAGGTAGGTCAGGAAAGGGCTGAACAGACCTGGGCTGTGATGGGGGAAGGGGGAGGAGATTTCCTTGCACCTCAAAGGGCCTGGTCTGCCTCTGACAATGCCGTCTCCACCTCCTGCCAGGAAATCACACCAGAGAAGGCAGAACTGGTTCTGGCCGGGAACAGACACCCTCTGCCTGAAAGATCAAAGGATTTTTGGATACAAATACTGGGGCCCAGACCCCTGAACTTTAGAACTCTTTTGGATCAAGAAGACTGCCAAGAAGAAGAGCCGGAGAAGCTGTGAGGAGGAACTGCCACTTTGCTGTGTGCTTTGCTGTGCTGGCCTGCAGTGGCTGCTTCTGTCTTGGGCAGTGAAAGGCCTGGACTGGACTTTCTGCAATCTACTTTTGTGAGTTTCTCCAAGGGTTTGAGGTAGAGCTTGCCCCCTGTTCAAGAAGGCTCAGGAACAGCAAAGACTTCAAGTTCTTCTGCCCTCAGCACTGGGGACTGTGTGTTTTGTGCTGCAACAGAAGAAAAGCAACTCGACGACGCCGCTGCCCACTCTGTGTCCCAAAGGCACCGCCGCAACGCGACCCTGGTCTCACCGACTACGCCTGCTGACACCGCCACCGAGCCGCTGCTCGCACCGCGACCTGTGGGCATTGCACCGCTTCGCTTCACAACGACGCCTTGGCACCGCAGAGTGCACCGCTGCACTGCGACCCTGGTCGCACCGCCGCCTGCTGATGCCACCACCGAGCCGCTGCTCGCACCGCGACCTGTGGGCACCGCCTCGCTTCACGACGACGCCTTGGTATCCCCGACGTCGCCGCTGCTTGCACCGTGGTTCGAGGGCACCGCTCGTAAAGTTACACGACGCACCGCCCTCATCCCGCACCGCAGCCTTGGCCTACCGACGCCGGCGCCATCGACTCCAGTTCAATACATCAACACAGCTGCCAGTACTGATAATTATTTCCACTTCACTCATTTGACACTTAAGTGAGCGCCCACAGACTCCAGTTCGTCAGCCGACGACAGCGCTTCAGCAACGACGACGCCGCTGCTTGCACCGTGACGAACACCGCCTTCATCTCGCACCGCGACCCTGGTCCCACCGACGACGCCATCGAGCCGCTGCTCGCACCGCGACCTGAGGGCACCGCACTTCGCACCGCAGCACACGACGCCGGCCGACGCCAGCGCTCCTGACTTCAACAAAGAGGAGATCGATCTGCAACGCGTGTGACTTCGAAGGCCCCGACGACTCCTGCACCGACCTCCGGAACCGACGCCTGCGGACGCCGTGCTTTCGAAAGCTCAACGAGAGGTCGCAGACGCCCTACATTTCTAAAAGGTACTGTTTGCGGGTCTTCCCGACACCGTAGCTGGCCCGCGACGCCGCGGTCAGCCAGAACTGTTTGGATTTGTTTGCTCACGACGACTACGGAGCTATTGACATCAAGGAACTTTTTTTAAAGCATATTTTGATAACTGAAGATTTTTAAGTACTGTATTGTGGATTTTTATAGTTTTGGGTCTTGTCTTAAGTATATAAAAATATTGGATATTTTTCTAAACTGGTGTGGTGTCCTTTTGTAGTGCTTACACTGTATTATTGTTGGTTATGTGCAAATGCTTTACACACTGCCTCTAAGATAAGCCTGACTGCTAGTGCCAAGCTACCAAGGGGGTGAGCAGGGGTTATTTTAGGAGTGTAACTCCCTTACCCTGACTAGGAAGAAGGGTCCCTATTTGGACAGAGGTGCAAGCCCTTGCCAACTAGAGACCCCCATTTCTAACAATCACCATGAGGGCGAGTTCCGAGTGGAAGTTCGTCCAAGCTGTGGTGCCCAACCGAGGGCTAAAAACTTCTTGTCAAAATGACGTGTGGCGTGGGTGTTTGTGGTGTCGGCAGGGGAGAGTGACTTGCCCCCTATTGTCTTGTTGCGGTCGTGTATCCCCTCGGCCTGTCCGCAGCGCGAGGGAAGACTGTGTGGGTCGCGCACGCCCCCCCACGTGGTGTTGGGTATGTGTTGGGCATAGCTGTGTGTGAGGCAGCACCGCGCTGTGAGAAAACAGTGACATATTCAACATATTAAGTAACACAACATTCTGTCGTCATGGCAGGTACTTGTGCGAGTTATGTTCATCAGTCCATCGGAGGCCTTGGGAAGTGTCAGATAATGTCATCAGCCGTTTGCGGCGTAACCTCCGGCATTGGGAACTCCTCAGGGTCCTTGAGTCTGGATGGCATGGAGTCCCCAGTGGCCGAGGACCTGGTCGGGCTTAGGTGACAGTCTGGTTGGTGCGTTGCAGTTCCCAGTGTCGCTGCCACTTGTAGTGCCTCTTGCCTTTCCGCCGTCCTCTGTGCCAGGTCAGGGGCCGTGGAGGTGGCCGCGATTTCCGAGCGGTGTCCGTTGGGTCTGCTCCGACGATTTCGCTTTCTGCTGAATTTTCTAGGTTCTTCTTCTTCCGCAGGCGGTCTGGGACCTGTCAATGTTCCTGATTCTTCCAGCCAGTCCCAAACCTCAGCAGGTGAATCGAAGAAGCGCGCCGATCCACTTGCAACAACACGAAGTCGAGCTGGAAATAGCAATGAGTAGTTTAAACCAAGGTCGCGGAGCTGTCTTTTCACGGCCGTATATGCACTTCTGCGGCATTGGACTTGCGCCGTATAATCTGGAAAGACCATGATTTGGCTGCTTCCTATCTCTATGGTTGCCATCTTGCGGGTTTCGCGGAGGATCGAGTCCCTGTCTCTATAGTTGAGAACTTTACACAGGAATGGGCGTGGGTGAGCTCCCGGCGGTGGCTTTTGCGCCGGGACGCGGTGGGCTCTCGCGACTACAAAGTGAGGTGACAGGATACCAGTGGGAAGCAAGTCTCTGTCCAGCATTCGGCATAGTCCTCCGGCTGTCCTCCCTCGTCACCCTCCGGAAGTCCTATGACGCGAATATTGTTGCTGCGCGAGCGCCCCTCTGCATCCTCTACCTTGTCTTCAAGGTCGCGTACCCGGTCTATTAAGTCTTGGAGGGCTGCGGTGTGATTGCGTGTGACTGGTTTGAGCTCCGCGAGTGTTTTGCTCCTGAAGGCATACTTTGTCCCCGAGTTTGTGGTGGTCAGCTTTCAGAAGGGTGAAATCAGAGGTGACCTTGTCGATTTTGGATTCCAATGAGGAGCGGGTTTGTTCTAGCGCCGATCCTATCTTCTCAACGGCTGCCAGAACAGAGTCCAGTTTGGCAGCGAGCGTTGTACGTGGCATTTCTGCGTTTGTGTCGCTCTCCGCCACCGTCTGTTCCGAGCTGCCGGTCCGCGCACTTGGGTGCTGGTGCGTAGACGGCCCATTACTAATTGCTGCGCTATCGGCATTCGTCAGAGGGCTGTGGAGGTGCCAGCCGGGCAGAGCAGGGACCGTATTGGCGCAGTAAGCCCAGGCGCGTGGAGGAGCTGCCTACGCAGCGAATGAGGTTGACAGTTGCCGGGATGTGCGAGCACAGCTTACACGCCCGTGTTTTATCGCCTGGTTACCGCCTCCACCTGGAGTGGACGTGGTGAGGCCTGATCAAGCCTGCTGTTTGTAGAGAGGGGGGAGAAAGGTAGGGCCTCCCCGGCGTCTAACTTCTCTGTGTCTTAGCGGCGGGCCTGCTGGTCTGTGGGCACTCACTTAAGTGTCTCTGAGCACTGATTGTCGGCTTATGGTACAGCACAGAGGGTGGCCCCGCCGCGTACGCTCCTTCCGTGTCTCCGTCCCCGCGGCACAGTGCGGATCAGCGCGGTGCAGGCGCACAGCGTCCTCTCGCACCTTGTGTTCGGGCCCTGCGGGGCAAATGCTCCTCTTGGCTTCTCAGGCAGACAGCCTAGGCCCGATCTGACCTCCGGGCAAATCTGCGTCTGGGCAGGTTCCGCGCTGTTATTCTCCTCGCTTTGTCTGCGCAGACGAGGCCCAGGTCAGCCTTGCGGCTCAGCCCAGGCGGCGGCTGCCCGTCCCCACTATATCCTGCGCAGTTGTCCCAGAGCAATTCAAGGTGTGTGGGTGAATTGGGCACCCCAGCATAGCACCGATCCAGGCGAGGAGAGGGGGGAAGTCAGGGGCAGGCCGTCCGCTTCAAAACTCATGGAACAGCCTCTCCCTATGGCTCCACAGTTCAGGCTCAAAGCATTGGCTGCGTTCCTCAGAGGTCGCTGGGTCATCCGCACCCAACCCCCCTACACCGCCACAGCGGCGCACGGGTGGTCCAAGCGTGCAGCGGGCAGCCACCTCCCCCCCTACAGCAACACGGGGGCACTTCAGAGTCTGAGCTGGAGGGGTACAACAGTACGGCTACACTTTGCTGCTGGTCCAGTAATTCAGGAGGCACAGACCAGCACCACACGGGCCGCTTCTGTAGGCCTTTGTTCCTCCTTAGCGCTAGGCCTCTGCAGGGCTCATATGCCCGATGTTACACCGCATCAGCAAGCGGTCTCATTAGTAGTCTTCCCCAGCACTTCGCTAGCAGCAGCTGTTCTGGCAGGCGGGGAGCAAGTCAGGGGAGCAGGCCGCTTACCTCCATGTACTCGCAGCAGGCCTGTCCCACGGCTCAGCGACCCAGCCACCGCGCTTCGTTGTCAGTCGCGGTGGATCGCCGGGCTGTTTCAACGATTGTCTTCCTCCGTCTGAGTAGCGGTTCATGCAGGCACCCACTATTTCGCTGCTGTAGGAGGGCACTCGGATTCCCAGGGCAGGGGGGGGGGGGTCCCCAGCAGCTTGCCGCCTCCTCTCAGCTATGTCGGCAGCCCCGCTTGTGCAGGCCCGCGCCTCGTGGACCGTTACTGTAGGCCGCGGTACTACACCACTCGCGCGCGCCTCACCGCTGGGCCTCCACGGGGCACGTCGTCACATCAGTGGTCCGTAGGCTCTGTTTGAGGGGTCGCGCAGACGGTGGGCATCCGCAGTCCTCCCCAACGACTACCACTGCGGTAAACATTTGCCGATTGGGGGAGTCCGGGCGCCTTGCAACTGCCGGCCGCGTCCCTGGAGATGCTCGGCGGCGCGCCCCTCGGCGCCAGGTCTCACAGGATCGCAATTGCGCTGTTTCTCGCCTCCTCAGCCTTCATCCGTTCCCAATCTTGGGCTGCCACTGGTCAGGCGCTCTTGTGTTAGCTGGGCGCACCCGGATGGCGGGGGATACTAGAGTTGGACAGGAAAATTAGGGGCAGAAGGACTGAGCTCTAGCGATGCACGTCCGCCATGCTTGGCTTGCTGGCCACGCCCCCGTCCAGCAACCCCTTGTTGCCCAAAGCAAGCTCCCCTGCTAAGGGTAACTAATGGTAAAGTAAAATTAGTTAAAATAAAGTGAGGAACCAAATGTATAAAATCAAATTTTTTAAAGCGATATACAATTAAGGAAAAGTTCTTTTCAAAATGGTGCAGCCGCGTACTGGGAGCCAGATAGCTCTCGAGTGCAAGGAAACAAACAATTGCGTGTCCGATCGTTACTTTAAGCAAGGCAGGTTCTTGTGCCTCAATACATATTTTATGTCGAATGATAACTCTTGGCTACTCTCGTCGTTGTTCTAACTGCTCCCTTGGTTGAAAAAATCTTCAATAATAGTTTACGATCTGTCCATAGTTCAAACGCATTGCCATATTTAATTATTGAAGTGTTAAATTGTCCACAAACAGGTGAATACTTCTTTTTCAATCACACTGTAGGATTTTTACATTTCCCTAAGAGTACAAATGTGACAACTCTTTCAACTCCCTCCCTTTTGATCTCAAATCAGTGTCTTTACCGTCCAAACTGGCATTAGACTTGACCAGTCGTACATAACAAATGGCTTCAGTGCCACGCCCAGCATTCACTATGCTATCTTTAATCCGTTCAAAAGCCTTCTCACAACTTAAGGTCCATTCAGACTTGCCATCTTTCATAATGAGTCCCATACTTTGTACAGAGCACTGACACTAACTCACTCCCAGTCAAACCTCCCTCACAAAAGAGCGACTCTCTCCTTATCACCTTGTCATGTTCAGTCAACTGTTTCAATAGCAAGATACCATCTTAGAAATATTTCATGTTACAGTTCATGGCAAATGAATTGCTCTCTGAAACTGCAGAAATAAGACCAAATGGCATTTGCACAAACCTATATAATTCCTCAGGCGCAGTGAAGGGTGTGAAATGAGGTGATGAATGAAAAATACGGAATGGGATGATTATGCCCTAGGTGGGAGTGGCGCTCACTATTGCCGGTATATATAATATTGCTATCCTTTGGTATATGGTGCTCAGGGAGGGGGTAATCACCCAACACCCCACAATTCAGATCCAAGGATCTGTACAACAATCCATATCAAGCCCTGGCACACATACAAACAGTGTTCTAAGTAATCACTTATAGCAAAGAAACAATCATGTCGTATATAGATGAATTTAATGTTCTCTTGTTGTAGCTCCAGCCAACACGTGTTTCGTCGATCGTGACAAGAGACCCGCGACTTCCTCAGGGCTGTAAAAACATATATAAAACAGAATATAAGCCCATACATGTGGGCACAATTGATGCATATTGTACATATGATGTGCAAGTGGTCCCAACTGTGCATTATTTATGTCAAATATCATCAAGAAACAGAAGTCTGTGAACCAATAGCTTCACCGCGTAAGTGTCTGTTTGTGCAAAAAAAATCTCACAGTCTAATATGTAGATTCATGGTGTTGGATAATGTCTAACGAGGTGGACAAAACCGTATTAACACCAGAAAGCAATTGGATAAGCTGATGCAGCTGAGGGAATAGAGGATCGTGAGGAATGAAAATTATAACAAATTCATGAGAAAAGGGAACATGTGCGCATAACAGTTATGTTAATGGTGTGAGTTGGTAGTGCGTATGTACTGGGTATAGGCCCAGGCCTACCTGTATGTATACCGGATCGTGTTATGAGCCTAAAAAACGTATAGAATATCATGGTCCTGCACACATATCTTGTGTTTATACTAAAGAAAGAAGACGGGCCAATCGAGGCCAATAAACTATCTAAGGGACATACCTTCTGGCTGGTTATAATTCCGTCCCAGCCTTAGTGCGGCTGGGAAAATTCCAAAGAAGAGTGAATTGCTTCTGTCCTCAATATATCTGTAGATTCAAATTGAGGATAATGGGAGTATTAGAGCAAAAATGTAATAAAATCGCAGAAGCCCCCACTCCCAACGATAGGTGCCCATGTTAATAAGTGAGATGGTGTAGATAGCGAACTATATAATGGCAGCAACGTGAATTACACATGGCGATAAGATCAACGTCAATGTACTGCCCTTAATTATACATTTACGGTGATGACTCACACAGGCAACGAGTCATTACGCTTGACTGTTATAAACGGACAAGTGAGAATTATAATTGACATTAAGTGTATCCTGTCAAATGTAAAGATAGAACGCAAAAGTGTGTCACGCCGGCTGAAAAACCCGGTGGAGCAGTGAGGTGTACCGAGACAATCAGGAGTGGTTCAGAAGCACTTCGTAAGTGTGCTTTCCCGTGCATCTGACAATATCAGGATAGTCGGTTGTGAATGGGTTCGGGGACGCCACCGTGTATAGTGTTATCAGATTGAAATGCGGCATTAAGTGGAGTTGACGGAAAAGTGATGGAAAGTGTGTTAGTGGACCTCTGCCACTTACCCGACACACACGGATCAGTGTTGTGTCCGTACGTCCGTTTTTAGGCGGCGTATTCTGGCAGGTAGCGATACGCTGCAAATAATAAAAGTACTCTTATATAGCTATCAGCAAAGAGCCGTAGAGTCCGTAGTTCAGTCACTACGTTCCTAAGCGTACATACCTGTGTGTGGCAGTGTCTTCGATAGCATCCGACCACGGCACCTCAGTATGGCCATGTGGGTGTCGAACCCGGAAGAAGAAAGCTTATATGTAGCCCCATCAACTAGTACGCAAACTCTCGGGAGTATTTATTTAAGATGGCCGCCATGTTGTGTGTGTGGTGCTGCCCGTATTGCGGCGTTTTATTTGAGAAAGGCAGTATTCCTGCATTTCAAAAACTTTTTGGGGCACGTACCTGTGCAAAATTCACACGGAAGTCCCTAAGGTAATACTAATATCTGAGTCATTGTTGTGCCTGAAATAGTATGGTGTTGCAATAAGTACTTATCGATAGAAGTGATCGATAAATAACAAGGCTAGGTACGTATCTGTGCCCCATTCAAAAAGTAATCCCTATAATATTGTTGTTTAGTAAACCTTTCTGCCTAGAATATTTAAGCTTCGATATCACTATCATACCTGGACTCATAGTGTACATGGGGAGAAGAAGAGCGAGAAAATATGAGTGTAAACTATCAATTCGCAAGAAGGGATGCTGGGGATATTAGAGAAGAGGAGGGGCCGAAGTGTAACTGGGAAGGTGACGCAGCGCGCATGGTTTTGCATGCGATAAATGCAGATATTATTGAGCTTCATGTGACAAAACCAGGTCATAAGTCATAATCATTAAAATTTCTAATACATGACGCATAACCCCCGGGGTGGAGGTTATACATTATATGGTAGTACATTATTCTAATACCATAAGTTATCTCTCCAAATCCCATACATTGGACGTTTCGTGTCACATACATGTCCAATCACATGCCTGTACAGTAGTTAGCACTTTTCAAAGGCATGTCTCCATCGATGGTTCATTACAGATTATCATGTGAGTCTATAAGAGCCATTGGCATACTCATTACATCACATTACACTTTGATACATGAGACATAGGGACACTCTAGTACATTTCAAGATAGTCTATCATCCCATTCAAAGACCATGGTAGAGTAGTATATATCTTGTCAGAGTAATCCCGTCAGTCTGAGACTGAGTCCTGGTTATAGTCAGATGTTTAGTCGCCCAGGAAGTAATATAATTCGTGGTCTGTATTCATGCCATGTTCTACCGCCTGTAGCTTCATGATCCATAGTGCCTCCCTATGTCTAAGGTGCAGTTCTTTGTTCCCACCCCTAGGGTTCAAATCAATCTGAACTATCCCACAAAAGGACAATGTCATGTGTGTCCCTTGTGATGTGCATTCATTCACGTGTGTCGCTGTCGAGTATCTGGGGTCATGGTGCTTGATGGCCCTAAGGTGTTCATTGATTCTCTCTTTGAGTGGCCTGATAGTGCTACCAATGTAAAAGCAGCTGCATTTGCATTTAAGCATGTATACCACATATCGACTGTTACAGTTGATCATTTGCCTAATCTCATACTGTTTTCCCTGATCACTCTGGAAGGTTTTTGTGTTATTCACAGCTAGGGGGCAGATTTTGCAGTTGCCACATTTGTGAAAGCCGGTACATCTCTGTGTCAACCAGTTATGTTTCGTAGTCTCTGTGTCAACCAGTTATGTTTCGTAGTAGGTTTAGGGTAGCTTGGGCTTATCCATGATCTGATGTTCTTACCTCGTCTGTATGTAATAAGCGGTTGGTTGGAAATATACTCCTTCAATGATTTATCTGCACTTAGTACCCGCCAGTGATTCTTCATACTAGTCCTAAGGGCTATTGATACCTCATTGTAGTTGGTTATCAGTCTCACCTTAGAGGAGGTCTTATTCTTCTTTGGCCCATCTTTGAGAGTATCTGCTCTTTTAGTTTGTGAGATCTTTTTTGTTCTGCTATATCAATTGTATGTGTGTTCTATCCTCTGGCTCTGAAGCGATGCTTCATGTCATCCTTACATGTAATGAAATCCTTCTTTTTACTGCAGTTTCTCCTGGCCCTCACATATTCACCAAATGGTATGGATTCTATCTGGTGTTTAGGATGTGAGCTGCTTGCATGCAGTACCGCATTGCAAGAGGTAGGTTTACGGTAAAGTTTGCTTTGAATCTGGTTATCCTCTATAAATAGAGTCACATCCAGAAATTCTATTTCTGTGGTGCTCAGGTTATGTGTGAAGTGGATCCCCATGTCGTTAGAGTTCAGATGTTCACAAAACCTTGTCAAATTATCCATGGAGCCTGACCATATCATGATGCAGTCGTCGATGTAACGCCCCCAATATATGATAGATTCATTCCATGTAGTTCCCCTTGGACCCCAGATCTACTCCTCCTCAAACCAACCCATGAAAAGGTTGGCATACGAAGGAGAGAACCTGGAGCCCATGGCGACTCCCTGTATCTGTTTGTACCACTGTGTTTCGAATAGAAAGACATTATTCTTCAGAATTATCTCAATCATGGTGAGTATCATCTCTACGTGCGCCCACTGTGTAGCTGGTCTTTGATTCATAAATTTTCTTGCTGCTTCAATTCCCAACTCTGTTCTAATGCTTGTGTATAAAGCAGTGACATCTAGTGTCGCTAGAATCATACCTTCCTCCCACGTAACATCTGATAATATGCTAAGGATATGTTTGGTATCCCTAATGTATGCAGGTAGGTTTTTTACCATTGGTTGTAAAAATGTGTCCACGTATTGGGATAGCTTCTCAGTGGGGCCCCCTATACTAGAGATTATTGGTCTACCAGGTGGAAATTGCTGGTTCTTAGGTACCTTGGGTAGGGCGTAGATGCATGGGAATCTAGGTTTGTCTACTTTTAAATAGAAAAACTAATCTTGATCAATAAGCCCATTGTTGAGCCATTCCCTCAGATGTGTATTAATGAGTGTTGTCAGTGGGCCAATTGGGTTGTCCTTTAGTTTTTCGTAGCAGGTGTTATCTCCTAGTTGAGAAAAGATTTCTCTATTATAGTCCATGGTGTTCATGACAACAATATTTCCACCTTTATCAGCTTCCTTGATGGTAATTTTATGTAATTGACCCAAGTCTTTCAAAGCTCTACGTTCATTCACCGTCAGATTATCTCCTAATCTGTGTCTGTGTTTATGATCATGATTAAGATATCTGTACATGTCCTCTGTAACTAGTTTGTTGAACATGTCAATGTTGTTTCCACTGGGCAAGATGGGGGTCCATCTGGATTTATTCCTCAGTCCACTACTCACATTAGTGTCAGTTTCTATGTCATATTCCCACAGTAGTTCATCAACTGTCATGTGGTCGCGGTCATCATCAGTTAGGGATAGCAATAGTTCCGTGTCCCTAATGTCCTGTATAGTTGATACATCAGGAAAAACATCCGTAGGGTATGTTTTCACTGCTTTATTAGGTCTTTGGTTACATTCAAAATATTTTTTCAATTTGAGATTCCTTGTAAATTTAAGTAAATCAATCATAGAATTACAGACCTCCCCATATTCTTTAGGACAGAATCCCATCCCTTTCTCAAGTAATGTGATCATGTCTCTTGTAAGAATTTGGTCACTTAGGTTGATCACCTCTACTCCTTTGATTTGGGTTGGGTCTAGTTTTGTTTGTTCCATGATCTCAGTCTCATTCCTTGTTTGTCCTCCTCTATTCCCTCCTCTCTTCCCCCTCCTGGTTTTCTTGCTATATTTTCCTTTCGTTTTGGTTGGTCTCTGTTCCCTCGTTTGATTCTTTTGACCTCTCGTAAAAAACTGTTATCCTGGTTACTATCTATGGATATTGAATCAGCTTCGCTACTGCTAGGTATAGTATTAAGTGAGGTGGAGCTGGAACTTGCAGGTGTTGTAATACGTGAGGGGTTTGTCCCATCCTTATTATCCCTATCAACCAAATGGTCGTATTTCTTGGCAAAGGTAAAGATACGACCTTGCTTGTAATCTATTTCGTCCCTCTTTAGCTTGCGCGCCTTCCGTTGCTTGATGTCTTCCTGATGTTTATTGATTACCTCATTTAAGATCTCATAGTTTTTTTCTGTAGCCTCCTTTAGGCCAAGATCTCTGATTTCAAGTTCCAGCTGTGCTATCTCATCCTGCAGTTTCTTAACTTTACGCTCTGAATTCTCAAACAAGATTTCCATTAGTTTGTTAGAATTGGATGTCAATTCTTTTCCCAGATTAACAAAAGGTCCTCATCTAAATCATTGTATGTTGGGAGGATCTGTGAGCGAAGCCCCCTTGGTATTCTTTTGAGCCTGATGTACTGCCCAAGTGTTGCACCATCCCACCATTTTGAGTTTTCTGACATGCGTAGTTTTTCCAATTTTATAAATTTCTCTCCGAGTCCTTCTTTCTTTTTGTTGGGATTGCCACTTGCTAAGGAGGTGACCACTGTCTCACCTCTTGCTAAACTTTCAAATAGGTCTGCCGCTTCTTTATTTCTATCCATCACGACTATCTCAGGGTGTGTGACCGTAGGAGCCGCCCCACTAGGTAGAGTCCAAGAAAAATACGGGATGGGATGATTATGCCCTAGGTGGGAGTGGCGCTCCCTATTGCCGGTATATATAATATTGCTGTCCTTTGGTATATGGTGCTCAGGGAGGGGGTAATCACCCAACACCCCACAATTCAGATCCAAGGATCTGTATAACAATCCATATCAAGCCCTGGCACACATACAAACAGTGTTCTAAGTAATCACTTATAGCAAAGAAACAATCATGTCGTATATAGATGAATTTAATGTTCTCTTAGTTGTAGCTCCAGCCAACACGTGTTTCGTCGATCGGGACAAGAGACCAGCGACTTCCTCAGGGCTGGAAAAACATATATAAAACAGAATATAAGCCCATACATGTGGGCACAATTGATGCATATTGTACATATGATGTGCAAGTGGTCCCAACTGTGCATTATTTATGTCAAATATCATCAAGAAACAGAAGTCTGTGAACCAATAGCTTCACCGCGTAAGTGTCTATTTGTGCAAAAAACATCTCACAATGTCTAATATGTAGATTCATGGTGTTGGATAATGTCTAACGAGGTGGACAAAACCGTATTAACACCAGAAAGCAATTGGATAAGCTGATGCAGCTGAGGGAATAGAGGATCGTGAGGAATGAAAATTATAACAAATTCATGAGAAAAGGGAACATGTGCGCATAACAGTTATGTTAATGGTGTGAGTTGGTAGTACGTATGTACTGGGTATAGGCCCAGGCCTACCTGTATGTATGCCGGATCGTGTTATGAGCCTAACAAACGTATAGAATATCATGGTCCTGTACACATATCTTGTGTTTATACTAAAGAAAGAATGCGGGCCAATCGAGGCCAATAAACTATGTAAGGGACATACCTTCTGGCTGGTTATAATTCCGTCCCAGCCTTAGTGCGGCTGGGAAAATTCCAAAGAAGAGTGAATTGCTTCTGTCCTCAATATATCTGTAGATTCAAATTGAGGATAATGGGAGTATTAGAGCACAAATTTAATAAAATCGCAGAAGCCCCCACCCCCAACGATAGGTGCCCATGTTAATAAGTGAGATGGTGTAGATAGCGAGCTATATAATGGCAGCAACGTGAATTTGGAGACATAACTTATGGTATTAGAATAATGTACTACCATATAATGTATAACCTCCACCCCGGGGGTTATGCGTCATGTATTAGACATTTTAATGATTATGACTTATGACCTGGTTTTGTCACATGAAGCTCAATAATATCTGCATTTATCGCATGCAAAACCATGCGAGCTGTGTCACCTTCCCAGTTCCACTTCGGCCCCTCCTCTTCTCTATGATCCCCAGCATCCCTTCTTGCGAATTGATAGTTTACACTCCTATTTTCTCGCTCTTCTTCACCCCATGTACACTATGAGTCCAGGTATGATAGTGATATCGACGCTTAAATATTCTAGGCAGAAAGGTTTACTAAACAATAATATTATAGGGATTACTTTTTGAATGGGGCACAGATACGTACCTAGCCTTGTTATTTATCGATCACTTCTATCGATAAGTACTTATTGCAACGCCATACTATTTCAGGCACAACAATGACTCAGAATTTAGTATTACCTTAGGGACTTCCTTGTGAATTTTGCACAGGTAAGTGCCCAAAAAGGTTTTTGAAATGCATGAATACTGCCTTTCTCAAATAAAACACCGCAATACGGGCAGCACCACACACACAACATGGCGGCCATCTTAAATAAATACTCCCGAGAGTTCGCGTACTAGTTGATGGGGCTACATATAAGCTTTCTTCTTCCGGGTTCGACACCCACATGGCCATACTGAGGTGCCGTGGTCGGATGCTATCGAAGACGCTGCCACACACAGGTATGTACGCTTAGGAACGTAGTGACTGAACTACGGACTCTACGGCTCTCTGCTGATAGCTATATAAGAGTACTTTTATTATTTGGAGCGTATCGCTACCTGCCAGAATACTCCGCCTAAAAACGGCCTTACTGACACAACACTGATCCGTGTGTGTCGGGTAAGTGGCAGAGGTCCACTAACACACTTTCCGTCACTTTTCCGTCAACTCCACTTAATGCCGCATTTCAATCTGATAACACTATACACGGTGGCGTCCCCGAACCTATTCACGACCGACTATCCTGATATTGTCAGATGCACGGGAAAGCACACTTACGAAGTGCTTCTGAACCACTCCCGATTGTCTCGGTACACCTCACTGCTCCACCGGGTTTTTCAGCCGGCGTGACACACTTTTGCGTTCTATCTTTACATTTGACAGGATACACTTAATGTCAATTATAATTCTCACTTGTCCGTTTATAACAGTCAAGCGTAATGACTCGTTGCCTGTGTGAGTCATCACCGTAAATGTATAATTAAGGGCAGTACATTGACGTTGACCTTATCGCCATGTGTAATTCACGTTGCTGCCATTATATAGCTCGCTATCTACACCATCTCACTTATTAACATGGGCACCTATCGTTGGGGGCTTCTGCGATTTTATTACATTTTTGCTCTAATACTCCCATTATCCTCAATTTGAATCTACAGCTATATTGAGGACAGAAGCAATTCACTCTTCTTTGGAATTTTCCCAGCCGCACTAAGGCTGGGACGGAATTATAACCAGCCAGAAGGTATGTCCCTTAGATAGTGTATTGGCCTCGATTGGCCCGTCTTCTTTCTTTAGTATAAACACAAGATATGTGTACAGGACCATGATATTCTATACGTTTTTTAGGCTCATAACACGATCCGGTATACATACAGGTAGGCCTGGGCCTATACCCAGTACATACGTACTACCAACTCACACCATTAACATAACTGTTATGCGCACATGTTCCCTTTTCTCATGAATTTGTTATAATTTTCATTCCTCACGATCCTCTATTCCCTCAGCTGCATCAGCTTATCCAATTGCTTTCTGGTGTTAATACGGTTTTGTCCACCTCGTTAGACATTATCCCAACACCATGAATCTACATATTAGACATTGTGGGATGTTTTATTGCACAAATAGACACTTGCGCAGTGAAGCTATTGGTTCACAGACTTCTGTTTCTTGATGATATTTGACATAAATAATGCACAGTTGGGACTACTTGCACATCATATGTACAATATGCATCAAGTGTGCCCACATGTATGGGCTTATATTCTGTTTTATATACGTTTTTCCAGCCCTGAGGAAGTCGTGGGTCTCTTGTCCCGATCGACGAAACACGTGTTGGCTGGAGCTACAACAAGAGAACATTAAATTCATCTATATACGACATGATTGTTTCTTTGCTATAAGTGATTACTTAGAACACTGTTTTTGTGGGAGGTGATGAATGATGCAACTTAATCTGGTGATAGGTTTGTGATCTATCCACTCTTGAAAACTGTTATGATTTAATCACACGTAGACAGGAAAACAGCATAAGTAGGTTTATTTTCTTCAAGCACATAGACGTTGCAGCGTCCCTCTCTCCTCAGCCAGCAGCCACTGCCACTCTAGCTGAGTTGCGAGGAACGCTGCTCCGCAGTAGAACCTTGGTACAGAGAGATTCCACAGAGGCACACGGCCCACCAACACAAGTGGAATTATAACATACCCCCCTTCCTTCTACACACAGGTAGAACCGAACAATATTAAACTGTAAGTACATGTGAAGAATAGAACAGTAGGAACAGATGTGCGTGGGAAGGTAAGGTACATATGAAATTACTTGGGAGTACAAAAAGTGAGGCGAAGCCAATAACACTAAACATGCACGTTGTAAGGAAACGCTGCATCCAGCAGAAAAAAGGAACACAACAGAAACTGCTTGCACCCCAAGTCATGAGAAGAAATATTGAGAACAATAAAGAGTGGACTACCCCACCACGAAATCCTGCAAGTGGTGAGGAGGCCCCCTGACCGGTAAGGATCTGTGATGCCGTTGTGCAACCTGAGGATGCTGTAGATCTTGGCTCCCATCACTGAGACTGTTGGCCACGGATCCACACACGATTTGTATGTGGTGCTTGGGGGAGCACCACGAGGAGTTCGACGCTTGTCGGTGGCTGAAGCCGAAGTCCTTGCTGGAACGTAAGATGAAGTTATTGTCCGCCCGGATGTCCCGTTCCGAGTCCGGGCATCGGCGGTCTCCATCTCCAGCGGCTGAGTCCAAGCGGCACCAGTCTCCATCTCTAGCGGATGAGTCCAAGCGCCGGTCTCCATCTTGTGCTGAGACTTCTTGGGACAGGTCGCGGAGTCGTTCCTGGGGACGTCGCACGCTTTCCTCAGGTAAGCATAAGAAGAAGACGCTGAGGCAGTCTGCCTCACGCGTTCATGACGTCGGTGCCCGCTGCTCCCGGTCTTTACCGTACACGGCCCGCAACAGTCGACCCCCACCTACCCCCCCATTTCCTGGGGTTCGAGCGACTAGAGCCCAGATGGAAGCCTATTATCTGGCTTTGCAGGCCATCTTTGGGTCGACCCCTCTCCCAGGCGCGCCTTTGGCCCCCACAGAGGTGGTAGGGACTCATGTTGGAAGCTCGCCGGCGGGTTTGCCCTCGGCGCCAACCGAGTGCCCTGACTCCGGTTCCGGAGTCGCTGCGACATCGGGAGTCGGCCCAGTGGGCCTCTCTGTTCAGACGTCGGACCGCAGTCCTCCTCTGGCACCAGAGCGCAGTCCTGCGGGCCTCCTTGCGGCATCGGATGCGGCCACAGAAGTGGACTTGTCTCCAGGTCTATGCCGTTCCACACTGCAGTCCCCTGTTGCGGTGGACGCCGGTCGTTGGAGGCTCCTTCGGAGTTTGTCGACGCCGATGCTGCGCCGTCCTCGACTTCGTTCAACGCCGGAGACGTCCTTTCCTGCTCCCTTACTGATTGATGATATGGGCCCTGGGGGTTCCCTCCCCCGAGTGTTGCTCGAGTGTTCTTCGGAACATGGGGATGTGGAGCAGTTCCCCGGACGTCCTAGGGCTGCGCAACCATTGGCCCTGGGTGGACAGGTTAGCCTGCAACCGTCCCCCACTTATGGCCTCCTGTCACCCCTAGAATGGCCATGGAGGCCAGTGCAGCTTTTGCATGAGTGTTCGTAAGGCTGCCGACATCTTACAGCTCCAGCCTCCTTCTATCTCTCCACCTTCCGACCCCTTGTTGGATCTGCTCCATCAAGGCACTGACTGCAGATGTCGAGCCCTTAATACCATATGGCGGGTCTTTGTACGACATTCTGCTGGGGACTTGGGCGAGGCCCTCTTCGGGTGACCCTGTGGATCGTGCTATCGCACATCATCATCGCCCGGTCCCAGATGACCCCGTCTGTCTCTTCATCCTAGGGCTCAAGGGCTGGTCACCCAGGCAGCCTCCGCTTTCCTGCCCTCGACCTCCCCTCTCATGCTTCCACCCACGAGGGAGTCTTGTTGGTGGGAGTCATGTGGTCGACACATATTTGCATCTGCGAGCTCAGGTCTTCGGTCCTTGAACACCTTTTGCATGTTTGCACTGGCTACTTTCGCCCTCTGGGATTCAGTAGAGCATCTCCTTCCGTCCCTTCCGGACGGCCCTCGAGCTGAACTATCCCGGGTGCTCCAAGATGGCGATGAACTGACCCAGTTCTCAATCCGTTCTGCCATGGACACTACTCATTCTGTGGGACGGGCGATGGCCAGGTCCATCGCTTTGCGTCGCCATGCTTGGCTACGGGACGGCAGTTTTCCTGACAATGTTCAGTTGCGTCTCCGAGATTAGCCCTTTGATGGGGCTCACCTTTTTGACAGCCATGCGGTCTCAGCGGTCCAGCGTTTCATGTCTGGGTTTCCGTGAATAGTTTTGTTCTAGTCCCTTGTTGAGGACTGCTTTGGCTGAGGATTGTCACTGTTTTCTCTCTGTTATCCGTGTCTGGGTTCAAGCTTTTATTTCCCAGACAGCCGCTACAGCTGGGCAGCTGTTTTGGGCAATTATTTTCAACTCCTGCCTACGAGCTAGTCTCAAGAGGTGCTCCCTTGCTTTTTTATGGGGATGTGACCTACTCTTGTGGGGGTATTCGTTGGCTATCGTATAGCCCTTCTACTTTGCCACAGGATGTTTCTGTGCAATGTTCCAGGCTCTTCCTGGTTCGTGTAGATCCTTTCTGAGGATCCTCGTGAGGTCCTCCTTCGATCATTTTTCTTCTTCCCCCTTGGGGTGATTTTCTATAGTGCATAGGCTTCCCCCTCGGGGAATTGATCTATTATCCATGCTATGAGCTAGGGTGATTATGGTTTCGCCTCTTCATGCTCTGCCTCCTGTGTTTGTACTTCTTACCTGGTACGGAACCCACAGGGGTAGCGTGTCTCCTTCTAGGAGCCTGTGTGTTTGTATTTCACAGTGGTCCGTAGTTTTCTCTCATGCCTACGTGACTACAGACTTCTCCAGAGTCTTGTGGAATTTCCGCCATGACTGGTTCGTCTGGCATCTTTCCATCTTGCATTTTTGCCCTGATGGTCTTTCAAGCGTTTCGCTGTATTTCCCCCCCCCCCCCTTTTTTTTTCTTCTTGTCTGGGTTGGCTGTCTATTCCAGCAACAGTGTCTTTCTGTTCTACTGCCGGATCAATTCTGTTCGGCTTCTGTTTTGGCTCGGTTTGTTCATACGCACTGGGTACGGTTGCAGGTACAGAGTGCCTGCTAGACCGGCGCACGCCACGGTTTATCCTTCTCGGCGGTGGGCTCTACGCCAGCCACATTGTGGGCCATTATTTCCGCCCTCTTCTGGGGCACTTCCCAGGTAGCCTTCTTCCCCTTTTTCGACAGACAATGGGTCAGGTTCCTCTGTTCATAGCCTCTGCTATCTTACCCGTCTCTTGTTTCGGGTGGCTCTTGGGTCATTTATACTATGTATGTACAGGGTTGTTCCTGTATCTGACTATGTCTGAAAATACATTCTATCTTATGGCATGGGTCATGCCCCGCTATGGTTCGCCTTGGTCCTGTTGGTACCTATTGTGTGGGCTACTGTTTTTATCTAGGCATGCTCTTCGAGTATCCCTTGCCCTTTTTCAAAAATAATAAATAATCATAAAAACTTTCTATGTATATATGTTTATATACATACATCCATGTACATGTGTTTATATGTACATATGTTTTCATATACCACTGCGAGAGGGTCCACATCTATGGTTGTGGTGTATCCAGGGTTTTCTTGCCCTAGATTGGGCACCTCTTTTCTCTCTTTCTCTCCCTCCCTCCCTCCCTCTCTTTCTTTCTTATGAGAGTAGGTCTTGGGTAGGGAGCGAGTCTTGGGTGGGGATCCGACTTCTGCTGGTCTTCTTTCACCTATGTGCTTCTGTGCATGGTTGATCAGTATACCTTCCTTGTGATACGTTCCATGTCTTCTGCCGACGCATGTGTGCTGTCACTGCTGCATTTCACTTTCGTTATGCATAGTGTGGCTCCTACGATCCACACTGTCTTGGTTGTGTGTCACTTTCTCCTCAGATATTTATATTTCCTTGTGGTCAAGGGTTGTATATCTGTTGATGGATGCCATTCTGTCCTATGCATGTCATTCTGGGCATTCACTGTTGTGAATGCTCCTTTGTGCGCTCTGACTTTGTCATGCTTGTTGTCCTTTCTCCAGGACTTGAATTGTTGTGGATCCTGCGCACAGTTTTTGCTTTTCTTTTGATTGCAGAAGCTTATGGATTTCTTACCGTTAGGCATTGGCTTCCTGTGGCTTCCCTTCGTTCCTTCCTGGAAGGTGCAAGTTTCATTGTGTCCTATACAGACTGTAGTGCCATTGCCTTTCCTTGTTCACACCTTCTGTCCCCTTTTTTTCAGGGTTGATGGGTATGGTGTCAGCCCTGCTGGCACTGCTGTTCCCCGCCTGTTGTCAGTCGTTATGGATGGACCAGTTCTTCTAGAACTTGGTGGGTTCAGTCGCAGACCCTCCTCTTAGGGGGTATGGCTTTGGTATCTGTTCTAAGTTAAGGCATCTGCGGCTAGATGTCTCCATCAGATGAACGAGTTACTTACCTTTGCTAATGATGTATCTGGTAGAGACACAGTCTAGCTGCAGAGTCCTTAACGCCCACCTATCCTGCCCGCTCTGCGAGGACTTTTCAGGTTGGGTTCGTACCAACTGGGTTGTCTGCCAGTGGTCTCTGTCTTCCCATGTGTTACCCTTCTTCACATCCGTTCCAGGCCTGGATGTCCATGTGTTACCATTCTTCCCATCCGTTCTAGGTCCGAATGTCCTATTCTGTATTGTCTGTGGCTTCTCCACCCTGTCCTGGGGTGGTGGTCCCCCTGATCTATCCACGCTCCTGCACCCTGGTCCCTTCCAGGGTGGTGCTTGCTCATGTTTCTACCCCCCCCCTCGTTCCCCCGCTGCCTTTCTCCATATGTTGTGGTCTTATTGACTATGTGGCAGCCAAGTGATCATGCTTAGGACGTGTGGTTGCACGTTTTGCTGTTGCACAAGTGTGGTCCGTTGACATGGCAGACATGTTGTTACAGTCCTATGGTCCCTTACCATAACAATTCTATTGATGCAGACTGCTTGTTCTTTATCATAACATTCATTTCACTTGCTGCTTGCCTCATGGGAGGGAATGGCTCTTCGCTTATGCGGCTCTGATTCTAGGGGCGCGTGCTCTGCTTTCTCCCTTCAGTTGCTTACACTTTGAAGGGTTTTTTCTATGACATGCATTCTGCTGTTCATGTCATACTTCTCATTATTGTCATTGTTTCAAAGAATTTCACTCTTTTTCGCACACTGTTCCCACACTCTCATAGGGCCCAATTCACAA
This sequence comes from Calotriton arnoldi, assembly GCA_963921515.1. Classification (NCBI taxonomy): domain Eukaryota; kingdom Metazoa; phylum Chordata; class Amphibia; order Caudata; family Salamandridae; genus Calotriton; species Calotriton arnoldi. The sequence continues at coordinate 1,343,258 of CAWUFW010002613.1, forward strand.
AAGTAATCTGAGACAAAATTCTAACTGTATGACTTTTGGTATTCACATAAGGCATTTAGGAGGAGTAAAGTTAGGATTCCTAACTTTACTACTCCTAAATGCCTTTTGTGAATACCGAAAGTCGTAAAGTTAGGATTTTGTCTCAGATTACTTTGGTGAATCGGGCCCATAGTTTGTGCTGGCTCCGCGTTGTGGCGCGGATACGTTTCACAGTAGAAAACTGACAGCACGCCGGGAGGGACTTATATGGCTCCACTGACGTCACATCCGTGGACGATGTCAGGGCGGAGCCATGCGGCACCGTCTCCCGGTGCGCAGAAGTACTGCTGAAGATATTCCAGATCCAGACTGACGCCTGGAGGATATTTTAAGTTAAGGAATCTGCAGCTAGACTGTGTCTCTACTAGATACATCGTTACCGAAGGTAAGTAACTCGTTCTTCAGGAAGGAGGTGCACAATCAACCATCTAGAGTGAACATCCATGAGAACCATGCCAAATCTCTTGTTGAGATGGACCCCAGGTCAAGGCAGACGCTATGCCATACCTCTCCAGGATCATGGATGGAACTCGGGAACGACTGTGGCCCCACCTTCAACCTCTTCTCGCACTCACTGATTCACTGCACCTTTCAACCCACTCAACCACCTCACCATCCATTCCTGGCCACCAAAATTCGCTCCTCAGTCTTTTTTTTTTTGTAATGGTCTGCCCAGGTGTCCTTCATGGTATATGTCAAACAACCTCTTACGAATGCCAAACGGAGGAACAATCTTATCACCCTGCATAACAATTTGGTCTGCAACAGTAGATAACTCATTTATAACGGCATTAAAAGGTCTCACATTGTGTGGTAAGGTGCTCTCCCTTCGTCCACCTTTGAGTAGGAGGTTAAAAACATCTTTCAAAACCTCATCTTGCTGCATGGCATCCGTCCACTCTTCCTTGCTGACCACACCACTGCTTCACTGAACCACATCTTCCACACTCGCAATGGCTCCTTCCCTCGCACTCTTGGTCACCCCAATCTTATCCACTTTTTCCCACTCCAAGGGCAACCGCGACAAGCAATCTGCTTGAACATTACGCAAACCAGAAATTAATTCAACCTGAAAGTTGTACTCCTGCAACCTATAGGCCAGGTGAGCTAGTCTGGCTGACCCTTTCCCTGTCCCGCCTGGTGACATAATTTTTAATAGTAGCTTGTGATCAGTGTGGAGAAGAATCTTTCGCCCCCACACATACGTTCTAAAATATTCCACACCCCAGGTGGCTGCTAAGGTCTCTTTCTCTATTACGACGTTCAATGGCTGTCAAGGTGCGTGAAGTGAACACCACAGTTCTTTCTGAAGTACCATCATTTTGAGACAACACAGCTCCAATGCCAGTGTCACTGGCATCTACTGTGACAATGGTATTGGCATTAACATTGAAAGGCACAAGAATGCCAGCATCGCAAATTTCTTGATGACGTCAAAACCACTTTGCTGCTCTGGTCCCCATGTAAATTTTGCCCCCTTTCTCATGAGTATCTTTAAGGGTTCAGTTTTACTTGCAAAATTCCTTATGAACTTGGAGTAATACTCAATTACCCCAGGTATGAGCGCAATTGATCCCTGTCGCTAGGAATAGGAGCTAGCCTTATAGAGGCAAGTAACTCTTTTTTTGGTTTCACACCTTCCGAAGAAATGGTGTGACCCAAATATTCCACCTACGAGACCAGAAAAGCACATTTCACCCTGCGTAGCGTTAAACCAGACTCCAACAGACTTGCAAGAGCCTCCTTGAACGCTAAATTGTGATTGCTCACACTATCACCAAATACCAAGATGATATCTTGGAAGTAGATGATATTTTTTTTACACCTTTAAACACCTCAGACACCATCCTCTAAAAAACGCTAGCAGCTGAGGATAACCCAAATGGCATCCTGGTAAATTGGAAAGTACCCTCCATAGTGATAAAGGCTGTTAGGTGTTTGGAGGAGTCGTGTAAGCGTATTTGGTGATAAGCGTGATGAAGATCCAATTTAGAGAAAAATGTTCCCCCTTTGCAACAATAGAAACAGCTCGTTGATGTTAGGTAGAGGAAAGGTATCAGGAATGATCTGATTTAAGCTCCTTAAGTCAACACAGAAACTGAGATTTCCGTCTGCCTTCTCAGTGATGACAACGGGAGAAACCCAAGCGGAACTTTCCACAGGTTCAATGACCCCCCATTAGCTAACCTGTCATCCAACATTTTCTTAACCTCACCATAATGGGAACTTTCCTGAGCTTGTGCTGAACAGGCACAGCTCCTGGCCTGAGTTTTATTTTGTGAACATAACCCTCAAGGTTTCCGAGCACATTCCTGAACACCTCCTTAGCTCCCTCTGAGATGTCTTCTACAGTGAGATCATCTACCACCATCACTTGTTCAACACCATGGGGGTCAATTTTAATATGGAGGTCATACTGGTGGTACCAACCTAAGATTGGGGGTCCTGATTCAGCAACGTAAACTTTGCCTTAACTGACCTGTTTTTAAAAGAAATATCTGTCAGCATGTAGCCCAGTATGTCTATCTGCTCTCCTTGATATCCACCTGGGTTTATATCCTTGGGCATCAACCTCACATTAGGCCATTCTTGCTGATAACTCCTCTTCGGTACTATAGTGTACAATGACCTGGAATCTACCATGAGGTCAACTTTCTTGTTTTCTATGACAAATTCTGCCTTGGGCCTGCTTCTCTGCCAGTCCTCTAAATTTAACCCACCAGCCACTAGCACATCCCCATTGTTAACTACATCCCCTTGAGTAGGTTCGACCCAAAGGATTCTGTGAGGCCTGGCCATGTACTCGCCACAAGGTGTCTCATCAGACAACATGGCCACTTTTCCTTTGTTGGCTTCCCTACACATCCTTGCGAAGTGACCTTTATGGCTACACTTCCTGCACTCTTTACCAATTTCCCAGCATTTTTTTTTAATCAGATGCGTGATAGGTGCTTCTACACTTGCCACACATCTTACTTCCAAATTTGTTCGGATAATACCTGCTGCCAGAAAAACTTCTTCCCCCTTTAACACTAGATTTGGTGGACATAGCCACCTCCCCATCACTTCTCTCCACCACAGAAGTTTCCCCTTCACCAGTATTGCTCGACCTCAAGTCTCTTCGGTCCATCTCCTTCTTACAGAACTCTGACACTATCTTCGCAATGTCAATTGCATCCTTCAATGTAGGATCTTTGGTAGCCCACAACCGTTCTTGCATTTTTCTGCTTCTGCTTCACACGATCAGCTGACCACGTATCATTTCTTCGTCCATGGGCCCAAATCTACATTTAAGGGAGAGTTCTCGTAGTCTGGTAACAAATTTGTCAATAGATTCCCCAACTCTTTCTGGTTGGGTATAGAATTTAAACCTTCTCATCACATTAGTCTCCTTCGCAAACCTCTTCTCCAACCTTTTTCGGGCTTCCTGATAAACATCCTCTACGGGTTGCCCACGATAATCTGCGGCAACAGGAATGTACTTAAAAATGTGATGACCTTCTTTACCTAAACTTGTAAGTAAAATCGCCCTTTTCCTGTTAGAGCTGAAATCTTGAGCATCCAACGCTTCTAGGTAGTTGTCAAAGATGTCAATCGACTCATCCCACTCAATACAAGGGCTGCCTGGTTGTGTGAGGAAGTGAGGTGGAGTAGAAACAGCTGTCTCGTCTAACGCGGTTACATCCATGTTAACACAGCGAATGTGAAAATCAACTCGGAGAAGAGGGGAAAAAAAAAAATAACTGATGCACTTTCCACCATACTAAGGGGCATATTAGCAAGACCGGCGATACAATTATCGCCGTTTTAGCGGCAGGAAACTGCCGCTAAAGCGCGATAATGGGCTTGCTAATATGCGTTATAGAATTCCAATAGAAGCCCAGGTTAGATGTGCAGGACATCTAACCTGGGCTTCTATTGGAATTCTATAACGCATATTAGCAAGCCCATTATCGCCGTTTTAGCGGCAGTTTCCTGCCGCTAAAACGGCGATAATTTTATCGCCGGTCTTGCTAATATGCCCCTAAGTTTTGCAGCTTTTCCTTTTCTTTTTTAGAAATAAAAAAAAAAAATGTCAATACCAAAAGAAGCCTGTAGGGGAACAGCACTCAAGTAACAGACCTCCCCTTTAACCCAACAAGTCAGTTCTCCTTACAGCCTGACATAAAAATTGCCCGGTTCCTTTAATTCAATAAGCTAGCACATTTAAGACGAGATGCTCCACCCACTCAAGTGTGTCTCACTTTGCTGCTCCGGACTCCTAGGACACACGCATGTATTGCTGCTACTCCGCCTTCCTCCACAGGCGGTGACTCTGCCTGTCAGGACTGTTTAAACAGAATCGCCAACTACCGCACTGCTCCGGACTCACAGGACACATGCGTGTGTTGCTGCAACTCTGCCTTCCTCCACCGGCGTCAACGCTGAGTTGAGCTCTCGACGGCTGGACCTGCACCCCTCTGGTACGTTTTTGACAAAGTATGGATGCCTTGGGGGTTAAGAATGACGCTGCCTTACCCCGAAGTTCTGTCGCCTTCGCCTGGTTGCTTCTCCGCACCGCTGCGCAGCACTGTAGTTTACATATGTGCCTCCATGAAGTCTCTTCCTCTTCAAGCAGCCTTGTCATCCATTACATTCACGGCCAAGCTACACGTAGGCTCTCCACTGCGCTCTATGTGCAATGCTGTCATGACTGAAGATCGTCGCCAGAAATATGTTATGATTTAATCACACGTAGACAGGAAAACAGCATAAGTAGGTTTATTTTCTTCAAGCATGTAGCTGTCGCAGCGTCCCTCTCTCCTCAGCCAGCAGCAACTGCCACTCTAGCTGAGTCGCGAGGAACGCTGCTCCGCAGTAGAACCTTGGTAGATAGAGATTCCACAGAGGCACACGGCCCACCAACTCAAGTGGAATTATAACAAAAACACTTAACCCTTGCCAATGGTGGTCATCATTTCATTGATGTTGGGAAGTGGATATTGATCCACCCACACAGCTTTGTCAAAATGCTTGAAATAATTACACATGCAGATCTTGCCATCTGGATTCTTTGCCACCGGACTCACTCAGCTGACACCATTTGTTAAATGATGCTACTCGCTTCCAATCAATCTAGATCTTCATGAAAGGCAGATCTCATAGGCAGTGGCACACCCCTCACTTCATGCAGTACTGACCTTACCCCCCCACTTTAGTATGATTATGTGGGAGGATCCTTCAAGCATCTTAATTCCGAGGAAAATACCTTAAGAAATTCTTCCTTCCACATCTTAGCACACACGTCTAACTCATCAATGAATAGATTTAGTTGAGATTCAATAGGATACCCAGTCTCTTTCGATCTACCCATCCCAGTACATTTTTGCCCCAGCTGACCACATCCATGGTCTTCGTTACTCTGCCCTTCATACAACCTAACAACGGTAACCTCTTGCCACAATAACCCTCTAGATTGATAGTGGCGGATTCCAACTTCACATCAATCAACTTCTTGAATGTAGCAACATCTAGGAGAGTACGTGGGGAATATATATCTGCCCCAAACTTCTATGTCCACCTCCAAAATGTACATGACACATTGAGGAGGAGGATAGGATTCAGTTAAACTGTTCACACCTTGCACAGAAGTTACATCCCATCATCCTCTTCATTGGTACTAATGCTATTCACCCCGCAAATCTTTATCTCATCAAACTTGCATAAATAGGAAAAATGACCAATATGTTTGTAACATCTAGCATTACTTGCTGGACCCTTAGCGGCTGATGTAATATGCTTAGTACTGCCACAATGATAACGCTTGTTAGGTTGAGCACCACCCTCTTCCTTTGTTCCCCTTTTCTATTACTCCTGAATAATTTTCCTCAAAGTCAATTTAACAGTCTCAAAACCTTTGGTCTTTTATACAACACAAACTGGATGGAAGCATATTCTTTCACATTGGTTCAATACTTTAACATATTTTGATGTACTTTCTATCCTTTTCGTGACTTTTATTGCCCCATGCAAGAGTGGCTTCTTAACACCAAGGAGTTCTTCCTGTGTCTTCATATTGCTAGATCCGTTAATTGTTCCCTAATTGTGTCTTTGTGCAAAGCTCTAAATCTACATGTGGAAGCTGAAGTTTATAAAAGTTAAATTTTACTGTATCATTTACCCTGGTAATTATTCATCTGGAAAGCTACCACAATATCAATGTTGGCTTTGAAATGGTCTTCTAAAGCTCTCTTCGCTTGAGAATATTCATCTTGCTCCTCAAAGTCCATGTTCTCCACACCCTGCAAGTCCCTCACATGAACTGGCGTCTGAGCGTGTTTTTGGCCTCAAGAACCAAGTTGTGTAGTAAGGCTCGTTTACATTTGGGTGAGAAATCGTCTACTCCAATTTCCTCGAAGTTTGGTGCGATGCCGTCAAGATGTAGGGCAGGAATGAGGCTAATGCAGGAAGTTGCAGCTTCAATTGCAGGCGGATATTACACTCTTTGCCAGTATTAGGTCCCCAGGCAAGGGCTGGTCATATATAAATCTTTATTATGATTGATGGCACCGGTTCAGCAGCACCTTCCACAGTTTAGAACCCTCTTCCCCAGCTCTCCGGTTCCAAATTGGAATTCGCCCCTTTAACATTTTTTTTTATAAACGCTAACCTTCATTACTAGCAGAGCTGCATGTTTCTAAATACTCAAGGATATATGCAGGATGCTCTCAGATATCCCCTATTCAACACTGCATAATCACTAATCAATTCTTTAGTCATCAGTGGACTGGAAAATTGTAATAGTGTTCTAGTCGTTTCTCCCAACAAAAAAACAAAAAAAAAGCAACTTCAGAACTGCTGTTCAACTTTCATACTCTTGCACCTGGCTGGCGGTAACACCCTGCTGCATGGCCTCCCAGACTCCACTGGCTCAGTTTAGGGGCATCCTACAGGCTGCAGCATGCCTCATAGCAGGCCTTAAGAAATAAGATCACGTCGTCCCCAACTAGATGGAACTCCACTGGCTCCACACTTGCGGTCCCGCACCATTTCCAAAAGCAGCGGCATCATTACCAAAGCCATCGCCCCTGCTCATCTTGCAGACATGCGCACCATAGCTAGGACACCATCAGAAGTGTAATAAAGAAGATACAAGGCAGCAGGACTTTTGTGTTCATATCCATCAGGACTGTCCCCAAAGCTTCCCCAGTTTAAGAAAGATTTGAAGACGCACCTCTTTGAAGACCACTACATCAACAGTACAACAACCCAGCCACCTCTCCCATCACTTATTGCCTTTATGCCTGCCTCTTAACCCCGCACAGCTCTCCATGGACTTTGGGCTAGGTCGGAGCTATAAAAAATACCACATACGTATGTAGATATGAGCATATACAGGAACTGCAAAGAGCACTCTTTAAAAAAAAAGGCACTTAATCCAAAGCAGTAGTGGACATTTGTTCATATGACAATGTGCTTTAAATCATTCTTGTACTAGTATTATATCACAGTTGGTACATGCGAGTATACAAAATTCCCCTTCATGGCTTGGAGAAAGGTGCTATTTAAGATGGGCCAGGACTCATTGATTTTGACGTCCTTTGTTTTAACCATTACATTTAAGGAAACTGTCGTATATTTTACCTTTAGAAAGCGACTACTTTTTCAACTGAAGGCACCACGGATGTACTCGGATTAGCAAGTCTTCAGAAAATGATTGTGTGCACATATAGTAAGTACTGTGCGTAGATGCCTGACTCCGCATTACCGTTTAAGATTTATAGGATTGCACATTACAGTGCTGGACTTTCTATTTTTACCACTACAGGTACATGGAAGGCCCGGGTATTCGTACAGGAGACAACACTCTCATCCCTGTGAAATTTCTCTCGTGGATCTAGTGCAACAGTTTTTGGAAGAATCTGTATTACACCAGTGACGTTTTACTTACCTGGTGGGTTTTTTAGGTTTTGATACCTGTGTACTATTGAGTGCACGTATTATTATTTACCACCATGCATGGGTGACAAGTATGTATCACCAAACACTCATGTATGGTCTTGGGCGTTCACCTATCATTAGGACTCCACATTGGGCATCAGGGACTTACTATGGATCTCACTTTTCTCTTCCCTTATGTACTTCATTATTTTTTTATTTTTTAGGTTCTTATTTTTTTCATTTTTCACTATTTTTCTAGCATGACCTTGTTTCAAAGAATGAGGAGGCCTCTAAGTAAAAGAGTTTAAGACTTTGCCATATTTATTATTGAATTACCCTTAAGTTATGAGATTTTACTTTGTTACTTTCCTTTCTTATGCTGCTTGTAACCTTGGTACTCTCTTTTTATTCCTAATAAACATTATTTATAATTTTTAAAAAACATATGTAGATATATGCAAACATTCTTGATACCATCATAAGTGAATCACCTGAAAGGACAAAGCCTAGACGCAGACCTTCTCCCTGGGCCATGGTACAACATATTTTCTGTCTTGGAGGCGTTTCAGTGAAAGGTGGTAATCTGCTACTATTGTGTCCTGGCCGAAAACAAAAACCAGGGAGACACTGATGGGCAGTGTTTTGGGGGGAGTGGGAGGGGCACTCATGGATGTTTATGAAACTTGGCCTGTTTAGGAGTGAAGTACATTGAAAAATGCAATGTAGCTTGAGTTTAGTTCTTCCTAACGTCCCCTTCCCTGTTCTATTTGGCTTCTAGGTGCAGGGGAGACTTTCACCCAATGAAAAATACATATTGCACATTATGATGATAGCAGCAGACCGACCATTTTCCCAGATCTAGGCAGAGGGAGTAGAAGATGCAAACCTTAAGAGAATGGAACATGTAATGCGTACAGTCAGATTAAAGAAACCATTATTATATATCTATGAAAGGTGTGCTTCATATGACTTACAATACCCCTGGGTGTGGGTGGGTATAAGGCTGGTTCTAGAACTCCTCTCCAAATGCAGTGATTTGTGGGTTTGGATTGGTTTAGGAGATGACTGGAAATTGCTTACAGTAGCAAAGGTGTCTAACGTTTGGAAGACACACTGTAGTGATCACAGCGGATGCAAAAGAAATGGCCTTCCTTGCACCAGTGCATTATGCCCAGAAAGGAACAAACAGTTTTTTCAGATGTCTCACCGACGATACCTTACAAACACCGCCAGATTTTTTTTTTCGTATGAGAAGTTTTTTTTTTTTTTTGCTTTAACAGAAAAGTTGTATGCAGATATGACCATTCTCGGGCAAGATCCCACCATATGAAATGTCATTAAAGAGAAGGCATATTTGCAATGCCTATATGGTACTTGCAGCTGATCTACACCATACTTGTTTTTATGTTAAAAGGCCAATATAATAAAACTTAGGGTAAAAAAAAAAAAAGGGAGCTATTGGTTTGCACATGGGATGCCGAGTCTTACCACATGTTTTTGTGGAGGACAAGATTTGCCATAAAAGCTGATCCAAACCTTTAGTGACCATATTGTCCCCCAATGGAGGGAGACTGCTCACAGTTAGGTTAGCACATCTTGTAGCCAAGCCTCAAGCTTATCAGGGGTGCAATAGAGCATGTGTCACGGAAAAACAGTTGTCTCACAGATTGAGTAGCAAGACTGCCTTTACTGGCGGGAGACCACGATGCATATGAAGCAGAGTTACTGCTAAGAGGCCCAGTAGAGCCACAATGCCACTGACTGCATTTGCAGAGATGGGGAACTATCAGAATAAGTAGCAGATGGAGAAGGAATCAGTCTTTTGAAAAAAGTTATGAAATAGATGGAGGAGGGCTGGCCCAATGAGAAGATTTTAAGGAGGAATCGTGATCCTTTTTCAAGATTAAAGAATAGTTAACGTAGAACAGAGTTTTTGTATGTGGGACTAAAATGACTGTTCTATCAAGTCATTGTGGACAATGTGATAAGTCTGCAGCTAAAGAAAGGGGTAGAGAATACATTAGGTGCCCGAGTATGGATGTTGTGATTGATAAATGGGTCAGGGAAAAGTGTTAAGTCAGAAAGAACTGTACTGTTTCCTCCTGTATAGTGTAATGAATGGGAGGGCATGGAGAAAATTAACCATTGATTTAATAGGCCCATTTGTAGTGTTGTCCCATAAAGAGTCATACACCATTGAGTTAATAGACTATTTTAAGTGGCCAGAGGTACACATGGTTGGGAGCAGAACCATCAATACAGTATAGAGGATGTGTTTTGAACAGAATGCGCATTGGAATAATTATTTGCAGACAAACTACAGTTATCTAGATTTATGATGCAGGGGTTTCTCAGGAAAAGATACAAATCATGAAATGGTAGCATTATACCACCCAGAATGAAATGGTCAGGTGGAAAGATTGAACACGTTACCAACCGAATCCTCTCAATTTACTGTTAAAATATAAGCTGGAAGAAATCACAACAAGCTAAGTTGTAAGTATGACTAGAGGTGGGCAAGCCACAGAAAACAAATTTTATCTTACAGAACGATTCAGTTTTGCAAAGCCAATTGCTTCTTTCCAGGTGAACGCCTCTAAAAATGAAGGGGTCATGCACGCCCCATTGCTGCTTGACCTGAAGAAAGCCCAAACCCAGAATTTAGAACTGGAGAACAAACGGGAATCGTCACCAGTATTGCAAACAGGAAACCAATAAGAGTTTCAATTGAGGAATACTTTTGTTTAAACCACATTAAAAGATTTGAATGGCCACTACTTCTTGTGACGCTATAACTCTCACTAGGGGGTCAGAAAAACACTTCAAAGGATGGTGGAGAAGAATGAAAAACAGCTCAAGGAACACTGAAGGCAAAGTTAAATTATGCTTCTAAGAGATAATGCATTCATAATGTTGAAAGGAATATAAAAATTGAAATTAAAAATCAGTGGACTAATTCCAGAAGTCGCATTACAATGATCACCTGACAATTTTTAAAAGAGTTTGACAAAGCAGGCAAAAGACAGGCCTGCATTCCCAGGAGGGAACAGGGCATGCAACTTCATCAAATATAGTGGACTCAACACATTTATCGAATGAAAAGAATTCAAATCCACACTCAGTTTATCAGTATTTCCCAGTTCATTTATTCGTCTCAGAACGTGCATTATGCACATTTCAGCTGACACGTGTTTCGCAACTGTTTATGACTTTTTCAAGGTACCCTTTCTTTAAGTTTGTTAACATCTTAATACTAGAACAGTTGTTTGGTATTAAGAATGGGCTCTTTCAGTAGCAGACAACCATGCATATTTAGCGATGCATCTCCTTTCCAACTACTATTTGGTATCAAGATGATCAATAGATATCAACCTAGAAACTGGAGTTGTTGAATTCAAAACATTTACTAAGAGGAGGCGGCAGGGAATAAACCAAATAAGTGACCTGAATGTTCTATTTAGGTCGAGCCTCTGGCAGCACATGAGCTCTCGTAGCGAGACATTCTTTACGATAAAGGGAGTCCACCCATTGCTTACCATTTGTTGGCTTCCGTGTCACTCTTCTTTGCTGCCTCCAAATTGACCAGCACAGTACAAGTATGACTTCCGTTCCTTTCTGTGGAGCATAGACCAAGCACAGATTGATTCAACTTAAATAGTGCCCACTCTGTGATTGCAGTACTATATTTTCTTCTGCCTCACCCATCCGATCTGTGTTTCTGCCCCCATCTGGTACTTTTCCCTCCTTCTCCTCCACCCACACCTCCCTAGTGTTGCTTTTCCCCTCTCCTGCTGTTGGTGCTCTCACCCTCTTACCCCCTCCCTTTTTTTTTTTTTTACGCCACAGTAGAGCAGGCTGCTGTGCAACATGGCTTTTTAAAAAAATGCAATCAGGGTTTCACACATGCACAGCACGGGAATAGTACTTGTAGCAGTCATTGATGAGGCCATCAGGCACCTGGTTAAGGAGGTGCCACCCCAATGACCCCACTTGACCATCCCATTGCCTTTGAAATTGTAAATTACAGTATCCTGATTATGGGCCTGAGTTCCATTGCTATTAGATTTTAGGTACAGGAATGGATTCCGTAATTTTCTTTACTGGCCATAAAGTCCTCTCTTTTCCTCTTTCATTCACAGAACTGTGGCACAACACAGAATTTGACCCAGAGTTCTACATTATTTACCACCTGTTATGCTTCCCTTGATGTCCTGATTAGGTTTTATTCTCCTTTATCACACTTACGATGCACAGCTTTTGATCTAGCTGAATGGCAGGGACTCTACGTCTCTTGAAAAGTTGTGTCCCAGACAACATCCAATATGCTGAAACTTAACTCTGTTAAAATCTTGATTCTGGTTCCAGGCAAGCAGCAGGCTGGCTGTTTGGTGGCCCCCATTTTTGTGTCCTACCATGGGCCATTCTTACCCAGTTAGGAATTTGGAATCTATTATCAACTCAACTTTCTCTCTACCCTCATGAGAAGCAATTCTCTGCTACTTATTTTAAACTTCCAGAAATTTCAAGAAGATATTCCTCTATATTCCACCAGAGATTAAACTGCTAGCATTCCTCGTGCATGGACTAGGCAATGCCAACCTTGTACGCCTTCCAAATAATCTTATCGCAAGACTGGTGCTAATGCAGCACGCTGTGGCTCCTATTTTTTTTTTAATGTTCTCCACACACCTTTACTAGGACCATCTTGAAAGCCTTCATTGATTGCAAGCAGCAAGTACATTACCTTGAAGTCCATGTGCATGGTTTTCAAGGCTCTGATACGGGGTCCTTGTATCTGCACTTTCATTTTCAGACATATGTTGGTCCCAAAGGATGCACAATTAAGCGGTTAGATTGTACCACACCCTTTGAGAATTTGTTTCTGAAACTTGAAGAACTACACACTGGCTCCGGATCAAGCAAAGAGTACAACAGTTTGTCTCTTCATTCTGCACACGGAATGTTTTAGGAACATAAAAGCGCCAACATTTTTATAAACATACCCCATCCTGCTCTAGCTGCGCATTAAAAAAAAATTGAATACTGGAGTTAATTAGGCCAAAAGGACATGCACAGGAGAGAGCGCCTTGTGATTACTAGTACTGGGCCTAAAAACCTATCTTTGGTTAGAGCCGAGGCACAGGAGCACTACTTGTGTTTTTGCAAAGGGCTCTGATTTTTATAGCATGTCTGAAGACAGAAAGCAGTTTTCCCCCTACCTTCTTGTCTGGGAAGGGTTTGTCTTTTACCTGTTTGGCACAGTTTTTTCCTTTTTAGTGCCAGGAAGCCTTTGATGTTAGTGTGCTTTACAAATCAATCAACCAATTCCCCATACTCCTCTTTTAGTCCTTTTAAGAATCCCTAGCATCTGTCTCGCAAAATCTGGTAACAAATTCTTCTCCGACATAGGCTGTGGGCTCAGGCAGTGCCTCTTACTGATCTTAGGCTTCTAACCAATTATCTGGCTTTTTTTTTTTTTTGCAAGAAACCTTACTCTTTATCAACATCCTTTAGGTTGGCATCTGTTGGTGACTTTGGGTTGCAGTGTGGGCAGCTACTCACGCTACAAATACTTTATGTTATGTCTTTGGTAATTAACCTCAAAGGAATTGCCCCACAACTGCCAGGCAGTGGCAAATGACCCAGATCGCACATCAGCAGTGGACTAAGCTTCAAGACCTACCTTGCTAAAAAGGCACATTCAGTCTGGCACCAGTTCTCTCTGTATGTCAAAGACAAGTCTTACTTCCTTAAGCTGGACTTTGGAGAAGCCGTTCATGCGCTAGCCTTATACAACCTGGAATGTGGCAACATCCTTTTGCTAATTCCCCTGACCATCTGAAGAGCGTCCTTCCCACAGTCACGTCACAAAATGGACTAAGAAAGTATGACTGAATCACTCAACACGCTCGAGGATCACCACTGCCCTCCTGCATCATCTTCAAAATTTACTACAATCTATTCAAAGCTGTGACTTTAAACATGCAAGCCAATCTGGCAAACAATATCAAGGTCTTGGGTGACCTTCTCAACACCCACAAACTGATATCATCTGGTAAAGAAATGCAACAAGAAATAATTCAGTAGTTAAGCCTCATCCTGCTACGCGACAAGAGCCTGGAACTACATGCTGGCACAGATCAAAACACTTCCTTCTCGTCTGATCACGGAGCTTCTAAAACAAAAGGGATTTGTTCTTTGCCCAACCTCACATCAGAAGCTACTGTACGCCCTTGCCCATCCTCATACCAGAAGCCACTGCAGGAGTCCGTTTCTCCCTTCTGCAAACTTTAAGAAAGACTCACAAATTCTTGCGAGAGCACACCAGAAAGATCATTAATCATGTCTAGATTTTATTACGCCAACGTGCTACTCCTGGGATCTCCTTAGGCACTGTTAGACTGCAACGCATCCAGAACGCGGCAGCCAGACTAGTGCTGAATATTCCAAAGAGGCAATATATTCGGAATGGCTTAAAAAGCCTCCACTGACTTCCCATCAAGCAAAGAATAGAATTCAAAGCCCTGACATTAACGTTTAGGGCTACTCAATTGAAAGGACCTGTGTATATCTGTGACAAAATCAAAAGATACCTTCCTCGCAGTCTTACACTCAGTCACAACCTGCTCTGCATTCCCCAAGATTAAAAAGACCACAGAAGGTGGGCGCTTGTGGTAGCTGACATTCCAATAGGAATGTCAGTATGTCATTAAGAATGTGTAGAGCTGACTTGGAATGTGAACGCAGAGAAGCTGCTAGGCAAAAGTCGGGGGCAGTTGGATGAGATCTTCCTGTAAATAAAGAACCCAGCTTTATAATCATCTTATCCGATATCAGAGTGTTTCTTTGATTACTACTCTGGCAACAGGACAGAATGAAAGGAAAGAAGATCTCAACACAGCTGTTTGCTAAAGATACAAGACGTCCATTCATCCAACAGGTTGGACATTATTGGTGAGATCTAGCCATTTTCCTGGAGTGACTAGTGCTACAGTGGAATTTCTTTTTACATTCTAGACTGCCTGTTCCTGTGCTGAGGTCTTCTATGCAAAGGGACACTGTCCGGCTGTGAGTGGTATCGGGTGTGCGTGGTAGCAGATGCGACAAGGAATTTTTTTTTTTTTTTTTACAAAATGCGGTTTCAGCCATCACAAGAAGTTTTTAGGTCGAGCCAGCGCTGCTCTGGGGTTGATCTGTGGTAGTAGAGTACGGGAGAGAAGCCACGCCCACTCCCCCGCCCATCTTTTTCATTGGTTTGTGTCTTTGTCCTTTCTAAATGTTGCCTTCCGATTGGTTTATAGGCTTGTTAGGCCCTCCTTATGATGGCCATGTCGTCATTTGTATCCTTGCATGGCTACTGGCCGCTTTACTTCGAGTGTTGCACAGTATGTGTTATTTAGATTGTGAACACTATTTTTCTTCCCGTGCCTTCTCTCCCCCCCCTCCCGCAGTCTGTGCCTTCTCGCCTCCCCCCCCCGCACTCCCGTTGTTCGTGTCTTCTCGCCCCCCCGGCCGCACGCACTCCCATTTGCAATGCAATAGGTCTCGCGTAAATGCGAGTCCTTTTGCATTGCGAATGCTCGTTTCTCAAGGGAGCTAAAACTTTATAATCGGTGAGTAGGCTTTGGCAGTCTGAGTTAAGGTGTGGCTATTTTGTGTAACAGGCGTTTGACCAAATTGGAGTTCTCGTAAATGTTTTTTTTATCTGGATGAAGTTGACTTGGCCCGGGCAGGTCACCTGACATCACCTCACCGTCTCCTGCGCGGAGCAAGGGAGTCGTTGGGAGACAGTTTGTCAAGAGATAGGCCATGCACGAGTGCCTGCGCAGCGGGCTGGCAGAAGGGGGGGGGCTTGCCGACCGCAGGGAGGTCCCCCCCCCCGGGCAGTTTGGGAGGGGCAGGGCGGTGGGGGGGGGGGGCGGGCTGCAAGACAGCCATTTTAATTTTGGGCTTGTTTTTTATAGCCCAATTGGAGCCCAAGCATAAGTGCTTTGGGCTCCTGCTCCCGGCCACCATTTTAGGTTTGGTGACCTGGTGGCCGGGAGCTTTAGCTTTGGGGAATTTTTGTGAGGTAGGGTCTTTAGTGGGATTTCTATTGTTGAGCGTCTGGACAGAGGTAGTGGAAGTCGCGTTATGTCTGGGAAAGACTACCGCGTTTTAGAGGCCCTCCGGCTCCTGAGTGAGGCGACCCGGATGGACCTGGTAATTGGAGCAGGGGCAGGGACGGCGCGCCCGGTGCGGCAGGCCTCAGCGGGCGTGGCAGCGGCCGTTGCCACCTCCACGTCGCCTAAGCGACAACGTTTGTCGGTGAGTGAGCGGGGCCGCCCGCGAGTTAAAAAGACGGCCCCGACAGTGGTTTTGGAGCCGGGGGAGGGTCTGGGGTTCCAGGATTTATGGGACGCGGGGGTGGTTTAGCACCTGCTAAGTCAGGAGATAGGGCGTCAGCATCGGTTGGGCCGGTAGCGGCTCCAGCGCCAGTTGAGCGCTCGTTTTCCTCCCCCGCAGGGGTGTTGCAGCGCGGGGGAAGGCGGGGCGGGAAGCGGCGCTCAGCCTCTGTGCCTTGCGCGCCTTTGGTGGCAGCATCTGGGGAAGCTGGGGAGTCTGAGGCAGGGCTTGAGAGCAGGGCGGCCAGCAGTAACATGGCGGGAGAGGGCGGAGAGTGTATGCCCCCCCCCCTCCCGCAACGGAGTCAGCAGATGCAGATAGCAGGGGGTGGGGAAGCTGGACCTTCTTTGGGCAGTGTCCATGGGGTAATGGGCTGGACTGGGGTTGTTACGGGGAGCAGGGGCAGCGCTGATTTTGTGGCAGGCAGGGAGGGAGGGAGGGGGATGCAGGTGATAGGCAGATATACAGCCCCCTGCTTTTCTCCCCCCTTTACTCTGGAAGGGCCGAGATGGGGTCGGTGGGGGGAAGCTCCTTGGGGGAGGGAGAGTGGGCTCAAGTGGGAGGGTGGGGTAGCCAACAGACCTTTTTCCCCCCCTAGTAGGGATGGGGCGGTCAGGGAGGGCACCCATATAAGCTGGGGGGGGGGAGTGGGCACCTCGAGAGGGGCGGTGAGGATTCGGGCTGGGGGGGGTGGGGAGGGGCCGGGGAGATAATACTTCGGGGGATTTGGACACAGCCGGAGGGGACCAGGCTTGGGAGGGTTTAGATATCTTTCCGTCTTGGGCGGAGGGGGTGCGGGGCTTGGGTGTGGGGGAGCGGCAAGAGGCACAGCGGGCGCGTGAGCATAGGGGGGGACGCGCGGGCTAGGAAGGCCATTGGTGGTGGGGGGGCAGGGGAGGGGGACAGGTAGGGTTTGGGGATACGTTGGAGGGGGTGCAGGACGGGGTTAGGACCCAGCGTCTGCAGTGGTACAGGCGGGGTTGGAATGGAGTGGGGAGGAAGAAGGGGGGATTCCCCTCCCCTGGTAGGTTCGGTCAGGTCAAGGCGGTTTAGTCGTAATAGGGAGCTTTCGCCGGTTTTGCGGGGGGCCGGGTTTTCAGGCAGGTGTGAGGGAACCGGCACATCAGTCCAAACTTTTTCTTTACAGGGCAGGGAGCGTCGCAGTGTTGCGGACTCGGTAGGGCGCGGTGCAGCCCAATTACACCGAGGAGAAGGGAGGGTGGAGCCTTGCGCGGCGCATCCCGTACCGGCGGGGGATCCCGTCGAGGCCAGCACACGAAGGTCCTGTACGACCTCGCTGGCCCCACCGACAGGCAGGGCACGGTGGTCCGACATTAATGCGGTGATGGATTTGCAGAGAGGTCAACGCATGGGGGAGTATCGGCGGGTACAGTCGGCTCCCCCGCAAGGAGGACATTCTGGGGCCGTCAGGGCCAGTGTGGGGCAGGTTGGGTCCGGTAGGGCCCGTGCTGTGGTTTTTGCTCCGGAGGTGCTCCAAGTGGAGGAGCCCATTGTGTTGGACTATGATGAGGACAGCCCCGAGGAAGGGGAATTGCGGGAGACTGAGGAGGGGGGCCCTCTCATGTTTTTCCTAGTTTTTGCAGGTTCCGGGAGTGGTGCCGCACAGAACAGCAGTGGCGTCTGGATCCAGGAGGGAGCGCGGCCCCGCAGTGAGGGTTCCCGGACAGTGGATCAAACAGAGACAGGGGCGAGGAGGTCGGTGTCCGTCCGGGCATCCTCGTTAGAGCCAGGTGAGACCGGTAGAACACAGGCCAAACCTAAGATGGTGTCTGTGGGGACGGGGGAAGGGGGGGTTGGGGGGAGGGAGTGACGGAAGGGAGATTACACAAGGGGAAATACGTTAAGGATACGGGGGTAGAAACAGAAGACGGGGGAATAGCACTGGGCGACAAGGTAGAAAGCGGGACAAACACGGAAGCAGTTGGGGGGTAAAGAGCCGTTGGAGAGTAAGGAATTGAAAATTAAAAAGCTGCCCTACATGGGTGTGACAAAGCCTTTGGGGGCCCATTTAATGCTGGTAACCAAAGAACGCATATGGAAAGGGGAATATGTGGAAATACTGAAGCTCCTTCATAGGGAGGTGAGGTCCAAAGAGGGCTCGAAGGAGGAGGAATATGAGTTGGCCAAGCAGCCTAAGGTGTTGTTGACCATTGAGAATTGGACGGCAGCGTTTTTAATATATGCCAGTGTTTACTGCGAAAAGTTCCCGGAGCGCAGCGTAGCCATATTTAAATATATTGATGTGATACGGAAGGCTCAAATCACAAGTGGGGAGTACGCTTGGGCCCAATATGACGAAGAGTTCCGGGCCCGTATGGCTTGGGACCCTGAGGCAAAGTGGGGGAGTTAGATACAGACTTATGGCAGCATACAATGGGGGCAGCGTCGGGTGGTAAGACCATTTTTACAGCTAGCGGATTGCCGTTGGTATACCGGCCCTTTCAGGGGAAGCTCACCCGGGGAGGGGTGGGAGGCGCAGCCGCGACACAATCTGGAGCTGGGGCGTGCTGGGACTTCAATAAGGGCTTATGCACGAGGGAGTATTGCAAGTACCGCCATGAATGTTCCAAATGCGGGAAGCGCCATCCCCTTGTTAACTGTTGGGGCATCAAGCCACAGGGAGGTCAGCAGTGGCAGCAGTCAGGCGCCGGCACTTCTGCCCCCTCGCATCAATTCCAGAGCGGCAGGGGTGGGAAAGGACCACAGGGTATTGGGCCCAAAGGCTCCTACGCCAGTTAGGGTAACAAAGCTGGCAGAGGTCCTCCAGGGGTATGAGGATTTGGGGGCCCAACGGGTGCTTCTGGAGGGATTTCAGTGGGGGTTTCGTTTGGGTTACCAGGGACCAAGGCAGAGAAGGTGGGCGGATAACCTGAAGTCAGCGGCAGAACACAGGGAGGTAGTCCAGGATAAATTAAACAAGGAGGTGAGGGAAGGGAGGATGGCGGGCCCCTTTGATGATTGGCCAGTAGACAACTTGATCATATCACCCATAGGGGTGGTCCCCAAAAAGGAAGAAGGACAGTACAGACTGATTCAGCACTTGTCATGGCCGGAGGGGTCTTCAGTTAATGATTTTATTGATGAGGAGGCGGCCTCAGTGTCATATTCCTCAGTTGACGTGGCCATGTCACTGGTTGTGACCGCGGGCGCAACTGCAGAGATGGCAAAATGTGACATAAAATCGGCATTCCGGCTGCTTCCAGTCCATCCAGATGATTGGGATCGTCTGGGTATCCATTTTGAGGGAAAATGGTACGTGGACAAAGCATTACCGATGGGTTGCTCTATGTCATGTGCTTTATTTGAACGTTTCAGCACCTTTTTGCAGTGGTATTTCACGCAGCACACGGGTCACACATTGGTGACGCACTACTTGGACGATTTCTTCTTTGTAGGTTCCCCCGGCTCCACGGAATGCCAGATAGCTCTGGACACTTTCCATGAGCTCATGAGGGAACTGGGGGTGCCATTGGCACCCGAGAAGACAATGGGTCCATCTACGACCTTGTCCTTTTTGGGGATTGGGATTGAAATTGATGCGGTGGCAATGCGGGCTCGCTTGCCAGCGGATAAAAAAGTGAAAATGTTGGAGTTACTGGACAAGATGTTGTCAAAGCAGAAAGTGACAGTAAAGAGCATTCAGGTGTTGCTGGGTCACCTTAATTTTGCCTGCAGGGTAGTCAGGGCGGGGAGGACGTTTTGTAGGAGGTTTGGGTCGGGCACTAGCAGGACAGCATTTGCCGCATCACCATATGCGCTTGGCGGCAGGGGTGAAGGAGGATTTGCGGATGTGGTCAGTTTTTCTACACTCTTTTAATGGAGTGCCATTGGCCAGGGAGGACGACGTCCGGTGGGACGTGCAAATATTTTCTGATGCCGCAGGCAGTGACGGCTTTGGCATTTATTGGCAGGGCAGGTGGTGTGCTGAGAAGTGGCCTCCACAATGGAAGGATGGGGGAGGAGCATAGCCTTTCTGGAGCTTTTCCCGTTATTGGTGGCTTTGACCCTGTGGGGTGAGGAGTTGGCGCACAAGAGGGTCTTGTTTCGTGTGGACAACATGGCAGTGGTGGAGATTGTTAACAGACAGTCGACCAGAGATGAACAGATTCTCAAGTTGCTGCGAGTTTTTGTGTTAGGCTGCCTTAGACATGACATTGCATTCAGGGCCTTGCACATCCCTGGTGTGGACAATGACATAGCAGATGCCTTGTCTCGTTCGCAGTGGGGGAGATTCCGTGGGCTGGCCAAGGAGGCGGACAGAACACCGACCCCAATGCCGGAGAATCTTTGGTATGTAGGCAACGTAGGGTGCTACAATTGGTGGTAGGTTCTTTGTCAGTGGCCACGCGGGCGGCTTATGCGCTGGCATGGAGGGATTTCCTGGCATCAGGAGCCTGCAGGCGGGAGGAGATTTGGCGGCGGTCTGAGGATGTGATTCAGATTATGGCCTAAGCCTTATAGAGAGAGGCCTTTCCAGGGTGACTATCGCCGGGAAATTGGCGGGAATCTCTTTTATGGGAAAACCTTTTTGGGGTTACTCCCCCTCAGCAGGGGAAGTGGGGAGGAGGATGCTAGAGGGCTGGGCTAGGGAGGGGAGCGTTTTTCCAGGAGCCCCCTTTCATGGCAGATTTTGGCCAGGTTGTTGGAAGCTTTACCAGGGGTTTGTATGGATGGTTTTGAAGCATGTTTGTTTTCTACTCTGATGGTGTTTATGTTTTTTGGGGCGTTTAGAGTCTCGGAACTCCTGGGTACCAAGTTAAAAAGGGGCATCAGTTGGCAGGATGTGTTTTTCGCGGAGAAGGGGATACATATTTGGCTGGCCAATTCTAAAACTGATCAGAGAAGCCTAGGGAAAGGAATTTGGTTGGAGGCAGCGGCCCCAGTTTCAACATGTCCTTTGCAGTGGGCGCGCCGTTGGAGATCTTTGGCGGGAGGGGCTGGTGCCGACTGGGTTTTTCGACATCACAATGGGTCCCGGGTAACGGATTACCAGTTGCGCATGGTACTGCGTAAGGCATTGCAGAGTATTGGGTTGGATGGGGCGCGGTATGGGACGCATTCATTCAGGATCGGGGCAGCAACAGAAGCGCACAACCGGGGTTGGTCACAGGGGGACATTATGCGGCTGGGGCGCTGGTCGTCAGACTGTTTTCAGCGCTATGTGAGAAGGACCGCGGAGGAGGCGCATGCGTCATCCTCTTTGTTGTGAGTCTTATTCTAATTTTTCTCATTTCAGGTTCGGTGGCTGGGCCTCAATCCAAGGAATTGACCATTTGGATAGTGGGGCATTCATTCATCAAATGGGCGCAGATTCAGGCACGCCGCAGTTATTTTGGGGAAATGTTGGGTTTCAATGACAGTGTATTTAGAATTGTTTGGAAAGGCAAGGGAGGGATGCTTTGGAAAGAATTGTTAACATGTCTAAATAAATGGATGGTGAAGGGTCAGTGCCCGGATGTCCTGTTGATTCACCTTGGCGAGAATGATCTATGCGGAGTAAAGGGTGTGGTGTTGCTGAGGGCAATGAAGAAGGATCTGTCTATTTTAAGGGAGCGATGGTCAGGGTGCCACGTTTTGTGGACTGAATTGGTCCCGCGCAGGGTTTGGAGGGGGGCTGTGAACCCCCGGGCTATTGACAAGGCACGGAGGAAAGTGAACTCGGAAATTTCCAGGTTTTGTAGGGGTATAGGTTTTGGGAGAGTGACACACAAAGAGATACGATTTGAGACTCTGGAGTTTTTTCGGGATGACGGAGTGCATTTATCCAGGCTTGGAATGGACCTCTATTTACTTGAGATTCGGGAGGTGTTGGCGAGATGCTTGAATGTTCAGGGGCATGCGGTTTAAGTTTGAGAGGGGATAGCCTACTCTGGGGGGGCAGAAAGAGGGGGGGTAGTTCCCCCCCCCTACTTTCTGGGTGGCGGGGGTCATTTGAAGTTTGCCAGGGTTGGCAGAGGTTTGGTGATTATTTTTGAAGTTCGGTTTATCGACAGGGAAAGGGTAGGCAGGTTACTTGTTATTTCGGTTACACAGGTTGGGGGTTTGACAGCTGGAAAGGGGCAGGCAGGGGAGGTCGTTTAACGGACGGGTTGAATTTATAGGGTTATACGTTGATGTATTGTTTGGTATGGTTTGTAATGTTGTAATGTATGGGTGGGGGCGGGCTCTAAGAAAATGCTAGGGGCGGGGCACGGGGGTTTTAGGTAAATGGTTTAATTAGTGAGGCTTAGTTTTGTAAGGCTGTTTGCCGAGGTATTTATATTGTTATGTGCACCTGTTTCAATAAAGCGGCCTTTTACACACATTTACTGGTTTGTTGTCTGCTCCCCCCCCCCACCCCTCCCTCCCAAGGGGGGCTTTGGGGGGGGGGGGGGTAGCCGACCGCAGGGAGGTCCCCCCCCCCCGGGCAGTTTGGGAGGGGCGGGGGGTGGGGGGGAGCGGGCTGCCAGACAGCCATTTTAATTTTGGGCTTGTTTTTTATAGCCCAATTGGAGCCCAAGCATAAGTGCTTTGGGCTCCTGTTCCCGGCCACCATTTTAGGTTTGGTGACCTGGTGGCCGGGAGCTTTAGCTTTGGGGAATTTTTGTCCCTCCCTCCCTCTTATTATATATATTTATTATATATTTATTATTGGGGTTTTTCCATTTTCTTGGCTTAATTTTCTAAGGGGCTTCTTTGGGACAGGTGTACAGGGTGCTGTTTATGTACTGTCGCTTGGAACAGGTGCTGTGCGGGGGTCATTTGAAGTTTGCCAGGGTTGGCAGAGGTTTGGTGATTATTTTTGAAGTTGGGTTTATCGACAGGGAAAGGGTAGGCAGGTTACTTGTTATTTCGGTTACACAGGTTGGGGGTTTGAGAGCTGGAAAGGGGCAGGCAGGGGAGGTCGTTTAACGGACGGGTTGAATTTATAGGGTTATACGTTGATGTATTGTTTGGTATGGTTTGTAATGTTGTAATGTACGGGTGGGGCGGGCTCAAAGAAAATGCTAGGGGTGGGGGCGGGGCACAGGGGTTTTAGGTAAATGGTTTAATTAGTGAGGCTTAGTTTTGTAAGGCGGTTTGCCGAGGTATTTATATTGTTATGTGCACCTGTTTCAATAAAGCGGCCTTTTACACACATTTACTGGTTTGTGGTCTGCTCCCCCCCCCCGCCCCTCCCTCCCAACGTGCCCTGTAGAAAGAGGGAGGGGGGGGGAGAGAGGTAGAAGCAACAGCTGCAGGAGGACTGGAGCATGCATCTGCACCCAGTCGCCGCCGGGGACTCCCGACAGCCCCCCAACGGGCCTCAGCGGCCGGTGGCATGAGTGCAGAGTCCAGGTAAAATCAGACGCCGTTTGTTTTCAAGTTTGGGGGGCAAGTTTATCCGGGGTTATTGTTTTGCATTTCTACGTAAATGGAGCATGTGCTGCGCGTATACACGAGGCATGTGTAGTCAGATACCTCGGGAACCCATGCTCTGCTCTTTGGGAGGTGAGGGAGGGATCCTGTGTGCATGAGGGCGATGGCAGCAGGTAATTGTTCCAACATTAGAAAGGGTGGGGGTTGGGTGACACGTGCAGCAAGGGGTAGATTCTGAACTTGATGCCAGGGAGTCCCGAATATCACCACCTAGCGATTTTGTTGCCGATCCCAACCTAGTATTCGATTCAACGCCACAACTCCACTCAGTACGAATGATCCAACTTAAGGCACTTAACATTATTCCCTCCCCCAGTGCTCAGGATTCCTGTTTTAAACACTCACAACCCAGACTCGCACTATGTTTATACCTCACCCACCCATCTGATTTGTGACTTGTACTAATGCCTTCTCTATGTAGTGCGATCCTTAAAATATATATAAAAACCTTAGAGCCGTCCAAGCCTTGAAATGCACCGTTTGGGAAAATACTCTTATCACAGAAACATTCATTATACATTTGAAAACAGCATTAAACTAGGCAATGCCCCCCACCCACAGAACCTTAAAAGTTAAGCATCGAAGGCCAATTTCATGAAATAATCACATACCTCCAACTACTCAGTACATTTACCAACCCGTGTCTTTCCAATAACGATACCATGTGCATAATCACGGAAATTTAACTGCCCATAGCCCTAAATACAATCGGTATACATTTCTTTCTTTGAACACCCCAGTGCGTATTAAAATGCCCAATCCGCCATGCCCCTCCCCCACTTCCTTCTTAAACCCCACGCCTGTTCAGGTTTACGGTCTCGCAGAGGTAGGATGGGATGTTGGGACCTTGAGGACAGGAGCCTTTACATTATGCAAAGCAGCTATTCAAAGTTCAGTGATTCAGATCCTCTTTCACAAGGCAGGTTTTTTTCCTCTCCTTGATCAGTGTTCTCGTCCCTGGACACTTGTTTGCTGCTGCATCCGCGGGTGCAGTGGCTGCTACAAAAAGAGCCGCTTCTTCCCACGAACCCTTGGCACCACCGACCCTTCACCAGCTGGGTTACACTCCCAAGTCCCGATAGCGAGGATTATGGTGAGGGGGCGGTTTTTAATGTAAACTTTATTGATAGGCTATCTTTTCCGGTGTAACGTGAGATTTTTGAGACCTGTTCAAACGTGGATTATTGTTTGCCATATAGCGCGCACAAGGATCCGTAACATGTTTACTTTCCCACGAGAACCACAAGGGGCCTTTTCATTAACGTGTTATGCTATTCTTTTCGTTGAAGGGATTTACATGTAGATCTAACTGGCACGCTCTTCGGGGTTCATTCTGAGTTAAACATTTTGCATCTTCACACGGATAGAATCCGGATAGGAAATTCCAGCCTGTTATTGTTATTAAAACAGCAGTTTAATTTCCACAGTGGATTGGGGCGCGGGGTGGATGGCTGTTCGGATGTGTCCGTGGATGACCTTGAAGTCCGTGATTTTAATTAATCTTTCGATGATGAAGGCACATGAACAGCCCCCTCATAATAGGAACTCTACCATGCTCCGTTTATACCATGACGTATTTAAAACTAGCTAACAGAATGGGAACGTCCTTCTCTTTTGTATGTTACCCTTGTATACCATGACGTATTTAAAACTAGCTAACAGAATGGGAACGTCCTTCTCTTTTGTATGTTACCCTTGTTGACCAGGAGCAGTCCTATGAAAGCTATGACCGGGGGTGGGGGGGGGTCTCAAGTGATAGTGGATGAGCAGCCACTGACCTGCTGCTGACTAATTATTACACGCTGCAAGGGCTGCTGTCTGCGAAGGGAGGGATGGGAGCTGCCTGGCTTGACAATAGGTGGCAAAAATGCATTCACACCTGTAATGAAGCGAAGGAGTCAAAATGTATAAAAATATGGGTTTTTATTTAGTGCCATAAAATGACCCACTGGTGCATGAAGAAAAGACATCCAGCGACAGCAGACTCAATCAATCAATCAATCAGGTCACTTTTAAAGCGCACTACATACCCGCGAGGGTCTCAAGGCGCTGGGGGAAGAGGGGGGGTGCTGCTACTGTTCGAAGAGCCAGGTCTTGAGGAGTCTTCTGAAGGCCAGTAGGTCTTGGGTCTGCCGAAGGTTGGTGGGGAGGGTGTTCCAGGTCTTGGCGGCGAGGTGGGAGAAGGATCTGCCGCCGGCGGTCGTTTTCCGGATGCGGGGGACTGTGGCGAGTGCGAGGCTGGTGGAGCGGAGCTGGCGGGTGGGGGTGTAGAAGCTGAGTCGTCTGTTGAGGTAGGCTGGTCCGGAGTTGTGGAGTGCTTTGTGTGCGTGGGTGAGGAGCTTGAAGGTTATCCTCTTGTTGACAGGGAGCCAGTGCAGGTCTCTCAGGTGGGGTGTGATGTGGCTGCGGCGGTGGATGTCGAGGATAAGACGTGCAGAGGCGTTCTGGATGCGTTGCAGCCGTCTCAGGAGCTTAGCCGTCGTTCCTGCGTAGAGGGCGTTTCCGTAGTCCAGCCTGCTGGTGACGAGGGCCTGGGTGACTGTTTTTCTTGTTTCGGTGGGGATCCACTTGAAGATCCTGCGGAGCATTCGGAGGGTGTTGAAGCAGGATGAGGAAACGGCGTTGACCTGCTTAGTCATGGAGAGGGTGGGGTCGAGGATGACCCCTAGGTTGCGTGCGTGGTCGGTAGGTGTCGGGGCTGTTCCCAGTGATCTCGGCCACCAGGAGTCGTCCCAGGCTGAAGGGTTGGAGCCAAGGATGAGGACCTCCGTCTTGTCCGAGTTCAGCTTCAGGCGGCTGGTCCTCATCCATTCGGCGACGGCCTTCATTCCTTCGTGGAGGTGGGCTTTGGCGGTGTGAGGGTCTTTGGTGAGGGAGAGGATCAGCTGGGTGTCGTCGGCATAGGAGATGATGTTGAGGTTGTGCTGTCGGGCGACGTGGGCGAGGGGTGCCATGTAGATTTTGAACATCGTCGGGCTGAGGGAGGAGCCTTGGGGTACGCTGCAGATGATCTTGGTGGCCTTGGATCGGAAGGGGACGAGGCGGACGCTTTGAGTTCTGCCGGAAAGGAAGGATGTGGTCCAGTCCAGGGCCTTCTCTTGGATCCCGGCGTCGTGAAGGCGTGTTCGTAGTGTGTGGTGGCAGACCGTGTCGAAGGCGGCTGCTGTTTCTCCGTTGTCTAGCAGGGTCCTGATGTCATCGGTGGCAGCGATGAGGGCGGTTTCGGTGCTGTGGTTGCTGCGGAAGCCGGACTGGGAAGGGTCCAGGATGTTGTTCTCCTCGAGGTAGCGGGTCAGTTGTTTGTTGACGATTTTCTCGGTGACCTTCGCGGGGAACGGGAGCAGAGAGATGGGTCGGAAGTTCTTGAGGTCCTTTGGGTCTGCCTTGGGTTTCTTGAGTAAGGCGGTGATCTCGGCGTGCTTCCAGCTTTCCGGGAAGGTTGCTGTCTCGAAGGAGATGTTGATTATTTTCCGGAGATGGGGCGCGATGGCTGTACTGGCTTTGTTGAAGACGTGGTGAGGGCACGGGTCTAGCGGTGAGCCGGAGTGGATGGTGTTCATGATCTCGCTGGTGTCCTAGTCGTTGATGTTGGTCCAGGAGAGCAGGCGGTTGGTGGTCGTGGGGGCAGTGGTCTCGGTGGTTGCCGGGGCGGTCGTGGTGTTGAAGCTGTCGTGGATGTCGGCGATTTTGCGGTGGAAGAAGGTGGCCAGTGAGTCGCACAGGTCTTGCACAGGTCTCGCGACGGCGGGATGTCGTTGGTGTTGGAGCTTCTGCCCAAGTTTCTGCCCAAGTTAAACAATCACCATTACATCAGTGAATTCCAAATGACATAATAAGGTTCTACATTACCTCACAGCTGTCATGCAAATGAGAGCTGTTCATGGATAACAATAAATAAGTTAAAACAAAGTGAACAACTTAACACATGTTCCTTATTTTATTTTTAAACAAGAAAACAAAAAACTCACTCCAAGACAATCTTCAAACTTCTTAGGTACTTTAGTACACCTTTTTTGCAAAGAAAGATTATTCTCATCAGAAGAACAATGCTTAACATTTTCCCCCAAAATATCTTCCTCTGGTTCAGAGGGAAAAACAACTAGAGAACTCCCACAGGAATGATCATCAGAAAAAAACCCACCAGAGCTTTCCCCCACCACAGGTCTCCTGGTATAACAATGGGGAATAGCACACTTCTCACCATTCTCATCAAACCACACATCACCATCCACCAACATTTCCTGTTCAAACAAAGACTCCTGCCCAGGTTTGAGAACAATAGAACTTTTGTTCCACCAACCCTTCTCTTTTAGCAAGACAGCAGTGTCAGCAAGTCTCTCTACTTTGAACGGCAGAGAAAATTTAGAAGAACCCTTGCGTTGTAAGGAAGGTTTGATCACACGCACCCAATCTCTGACTCTAACAGCTTTACTTTTGACTCTATGACAAGAATCATGATAAGATTTGCCAAAGATGCGAGAAGAAGTTAAATTATCTCTGGCTTTAACAATGCAAGACTCCAAAGTATCACCACTCATATTTTTCCCAAAGACAGGTGTCAACAACGTCCTGGCTTGCCTACCTCTCATCAAAAAAATACAGAGTCACTCCAGTGCACGTATGTGGAGTAATATGATAACTCCAAATCTTTTCTCAAAAATTCAAAAACATCCAAATTACTTTCCAAAGCTGACTGAATCCCTTCTTTTATGAATCTATTAGCCCTCTCAACTTGACCATTGGCCCTTGGACAATACAAAGGCGCCTTTTCAGCGCAGACTCCACATTTTTGCAAAAATCTCAACATCTTGGCGGAAACAAATTGCACACCATTATCTGACATAAGAACACAAGATGCTCCTTCAATTTAAAAAATATTTTCCAAAAAACATATGACCTCATCAGTATTGGGATGTTCCACAAACGTGTAATACATCCATTCTGAAAAATTGTCATTGCCAACAATCACAAACCTGCTTTCCCTGCCTAAGCAATCATAAGGCCCCGAAAAATCAATAGACAGCCTCTCCCAAGGTCCTAAAGGAGCCTCTTGAACAGTTAAAGGTTCAGTAGAAACTTTCCAATGTTTATCAGATCGGACAAAAACCTTACAGTTATCCACAAACTGTTCAATAAGAGTCCATTCCAGGCCACCAATAATGGATTTTCAACAATTTTTTTGTTCCAGAAACTCCAGGATGCCCAGAATGAGCCAACTGAACAAGTTTATTCCCAATGCCAGCAGGTGGTACAAATAGACCATGCCTCAACAAAAAGTCACCTTCTATGCTAAGCTCATTAGAAACTTGTTCAAAACTTCTAAGACAGGGATCTAAATTCCTGCTAGGTGGCCAACCATTGACAACAAAGTGTTTAACTTTAGACAACACACTATCCATACACGCAGATTCCTTCCAATCTTTTTCTGAAATGGCAGTATCGCATGAACTGACAGCATCCACCATGGCGACAACACATTCATGCTGATCAGTGATCTCTCCCTGTGACTCTTCAAAAGGAGGAAGCCTGGACAAACAATCTGCAGCAAAATTCTTTCTACCAGGAATATACTGAATCTCAAAATTGAATTCTTGTAATCTTGCAATACGCCTTACACGCCTGGAAGACGCATTACCTGACCTAACACCATCCATCATATACACAAGTGGCTTGTGATCAGTCACCAAAACAAAAGGACGTCCCCATAAAAAGTTCTTCAATTTTTCTTTTGCCCACACACAAGCAAAGGCCTCCTTTTCAATAGTGCTGTAATATTTTTCAGCTCCGCGAAAACCTCTGGTAATGAACGAAATGACCCTTTCTTTACCATCCACTATTTGAGAAAAAACGGCCCCTAAACCAATGGCACTGGCATCAACCGTAACATAAGATTTTCCATCAGGATCAAAAGTATTGAGACCAGGAGCTTTTGCAATGAGTTTAACTTGAGAAAAAGCCTCATCATGTTCTGTAGTCCAATTAAAAAGAGCCCCTTTTTTTAAAGGTTGTCTCAAAGGGCCCACAACAAGAGCATAGCCTCTCACAAACCTTGCATAGTACTCCCCTAAGCCTAGAAACTATCGGAAAGAGTCCTTGTCCTGTGGCTTACTAGCTTTGTCCAGAGCACTAACAAGATCCGCCATGGGAAAAATACCTTTACAAGTAATCTGTTACAACGAAGAATGATATTCAGGCAGGTCTTGTATAAAAGGTTGTAGATTTATTCTTGAGATTACTTCTTAGGTTACAGGATGATAGTCAGATCCATAAATGTGCCCCACCAGGAGCAGCCTCCTCGCTGCTCAGCCCTTCCACACCAACTGATTCTCCCTTCAACACAAACACACTGAACATTCCGATGATTTCACCATTGGCTAAGCAGCAAGGCAGAGAACCTCAATAGGGAGGATGCATTAAGTAACAAGTACATTATAACACATCTCCCCCCTTATAATGATCATAAACAATCAAATGTATGAAGATGATAAACAACACAACGGCAAAGGAGGATGCATAAAACAACAAAAATGTTATAACACATTCCCCCCCCCCCTTATAGTGATCATAAACAAACAATGAACGCAAGATGATGAGACACATTCTTTAAAACAGTGGATGCTGATCCACCATAAAACACACTACAAACTACGGGTACCACAACACCACACCACACAGAGTACCCATCTCACCTCATACTAAGGCACAAGACTGCGGCAGGACCATGGATTCTCAACCCTCTACTGCACTTACAAATGGCAGGACCAGGGACTCTCATCCCTCTACTGCACTTACTAATGGCAGGACCAGGGACTCATCCCTCTACTGCACTTACACACAGGGTATAATTACAACCCTAAAAGAGTGGATACTAAACACCACCGCACCACACATTCAAGGCACAATACTAATGGCAGGACAGGTCTAACCTCACAGAAGAAGGATAAGACTCAACCCATACCAAAACAGGGTATCTTTAAACCCAAAACACTCTCAAAATATACTCAGGGTATCTTTAAACCCGAAACATACTCAGGGTATCTTTAAACCCAAAACATACTCAGGGTATCCTTACACCCAAAACATTCCCACTAACGCAGGAAAACTAAAAAAAAAACGAACACAAAACAAAAACCGTAGCACACAGGATAGCAAAATTACTCAAACCCCCCCCCCCCCAAAACATACGTGATGATACATGTATGCAGTAATTTAAGAATAGTAAACAGAAGTCCATGATGAGCGACTTCTCACCCGATACCTCAATACTCCAGGAACTTGCTTGAAGATGACCATACCGATAACAGTAATATTATCCTTCACCTTGCTCATGTACAGGATAAAGCTGTGACTGCCACGCACTTTTAAACTTGCAACTTTGCTGAAAGACTGTAAGGAATGCAGATAACCTGTAGCTTCATATCTCGGGACGACACAAACTGCAGCGCACCGGAACGTGGAAAAAAGAAACGTTACAGAGTTCCAAAATGCCACTCGGTACAGTCTCTGAAGAAAACCTGCTGAGCGACATCTCAGCCGAACTTATCGCAAAGTCCTGATGTCCACAGAATCCACCTCAGCTCTCGTCATCAAAGCAGACAGGTTGGCAAAACAGGCAGAAACAGCAAGAGTAAACATTGCACCAGTGCCTGAATGATGTGGCCAAATCCCAAGACGGCGGCACGTTTAGGACACTGAGCCGGGTGGCTCACGACGCGTCCATGCAGCTAGGCGTCACTCTGCAAGCCTGAGATCCATAGAGGCAGCGAGATAATGGAGGGGTGCAGCGAGATAATGGAGGGGTGCAGCGTCACATAAGGCAGACGAAATGCAGCGCGTGTACTGCAGGTAAAGTTGCTCGCGCTGCGGGACAAGAGCCAGTACATTTGAAAAGGAAGCGCACGCTCCCAACGGCCACAACGCTGACTAGACTCAATTTTAAAAAACAATCACGGACCAAAATCGCCTCACCAAAGGCACCTCCGTGCCCGCATTCTCCATGTGTAAGAGCACGCGCTGGAGCAGACGTGGAAATGCTCTTGAAAGTGTCTAGCAGGATAACTAAATGGGTGATCTCTTTACAGGAGTATGATTTTGAAATTAATAACATACCAGGTGTGGCAAACAAGATTGCTGATACACTGCCCAGGTCAATTCCTAATGATGGTACAGATGAAAAAGGACTGTCATCCGCATCATAAAGAAGATGCTGAATTTGTGTGTGAAGAAGAGTGCATGATAATTCCGGAAGCAAGATGGCGTGAAGAAATGGAAGCGGATTCGACGCTTAAACAAGTCATGCAATTTGTACAACATGGTTGGATTGGGGGAAAAAAAAAAACTTACAGATGGATGCAAAGCATTGTGGTCTGTGAAAGACGAGTTGTCTGAACATACTGAATTATTGTTTTGAGGGACGAGACTCATTGCCCATGCAGCTCTTAGAGAAGAATTGATTGCATTGGCACATGAATGTCATCAAGGTATATCCAAGAGGAAAGAGGTTGCGCAGTTCATATTGGTGGCCAGGTTTGGATCTTCAGGTTGAGAGTGGTGCGAGATTGTGTACCGTGTGCCCTGCGCAAGTAATGTAGGAAGGCAAGAGTATAACCCAAGTTGGTCAGGGAGCGTCCGACAGGCACATGGAAGGACATTGCACTATTGTTGGACCTATTCATGGAGATGGGAGTGAAACATTTATACTTGTTGTAGTTGACTTGTTTTCAAGGTGGCCTGAGATCTGTATCACAAGAGGAATAGAAACCAAACATGTAGTAAAGTTTTTGAAAGAACTTATAGCGAGAGAGGGAATTCCTTTAACTTTACTTACTCACTGATAATGGGGTTTAACTGGTTGAAATGGAGGAGTTCTTAAGAAAAAAAGGGATTAAACACACAAAATGTGCTCTTTACCATCCAGAAACAAATGGCATGGTAGAAAGACTAAACAGAGTAATAAAGGAGACAGTCAGTTTAGCTAAAGCTAACTTACTTAGTTGGAAGGAGGAGGTAAATAAGAAGATGGAATTGTACAGGTTTACAACACAGCACGACGGGTAAAACCCCATTTTAATTGTTCAAAGGAAGGTATCCTAACTCTGCTGGAACCTTTTTGGGTTAATGAGTACGAGTTTGGTTTAGGCAAAGGTACTAGTATGGATGACTGGTATGTGAGAGAAGGAGAGAAGCTCAAGAAGAGAAAGGATTGCTTTGATAAGCGAATGGCAGTAAAAGAAACTAAGGTTTCTGTTGGGGATTGGGTCCTGATTAAAGCCCCTGTGGGAAAGGATGACTGCCGCAGGTATTCCAAACCCATTCAGGTTATAAAAATCTTTGTTAATGTCATCAAAACTCCAGACCATAATATTTGGAATTTGAATCGAGTTGTGCTGTACAAGGCTAAATTGGGCTTAGACGCCGGTAACAGGAATGGAGACAAAGCATTAAGTGTTGCTCATTCTGAGCCAAATAGAAGTAAAAGAGTAGTAAGTTCTCACAAAGACACAAAAATCAGGGGATCTAGCAGGAAGGTACAAATACCTAAGTACTTGCAGGAATATGTAAAGTAATTAATTACAAGTTGTTTTTTTTAAAGACATTTTTATGGGTATTTTGTATAGTTCGTCACATATGAAAAAGGAAAAAAGGTGTGTAAGAAACATTACAGTAATGATGCTGAGATCGTATCGTAAATGGTTA
Organism: Calotriton arnoldi; assembly: GCA_963921515.1. NCBI lineage: Eukaryota > Metazoa > Chordata > Amphibia > Caudata > Salamandridae > Calotriton > Calotriton arnoldi. The sequence continues at coordinate 1,376,717 of CAWUFW010002613.1, forward strand.
CAGACTTATCTACAGGCAATAATGACAATCCCCGTTGCAGGTGTTTCCTTGGAGCAAATACTCTACTCGTCTAGTAGCCTTCACACCACATAGTAGACTTCTGAGCAGTAGTCCAATAAATTACTAACACCTTCAGTTAATGACCATATTGTCTAGTACTTGCTTCACTGATATCTTTTTACTACAATTTGGAAGTGGGTGTTTACCAACATCGATCCTGTGTATACGCATACCATTCGTAATCATTTAAATGCTACTCTATTTATTGAATACAAACCTTACAACGAAAAGGGAAACAAAATGAAGTACATAAAACTTGTGCCGACGAGCGAAGTAGATAATATTTGACAGTATGACCTGAGGGGCAAGTCACAGTGCAAATAGTCCACTGGTGAGTCTGAAGGGGGGGGGAGAAAGAGAGAGAGAGAGAGAGAGAGAGAGAGAGAGAGAGAGAGAGAGAGAGAGAGAGAGAGAGAGAGAGAGAGAGAGAGAGAGAGAGAGAGAGAGAGAGAGAGAGAGAGAGAGAGAGAGAGAGAGAGAGAGACCCCCCATTCTCGCTATGTCTCCCTCGCCCAACCGACAGATCTCAGGCAATATCCCATGTACGTCTACCACTCGTATCAACATTCAGGGCTCTCTGGAGGCCGCGCTGGGCTGTCATGTTTAGTGTCTTTCAGTACCCTCAGGCTTCTCCCATGCTGCCAGCGCCTCTCTCCATTGTTCAGCTATTGGGCGTTTCCTCATCCCCTTGGACTCTTCCCAGCTGAGCGCTCTACCTTCTGTCCCTATTCCAAGTCTCGAAACTGAGGGCCCCTCTGAGACTTCCATTCCATCGCTATTCTGCGCTTAGCGAGGCCCAGTGCGAGATCTATTAGCCTATTTCCAACTTTACTCATTGGCTGCCTAGGGAAAAGGCCCAATAAGCAAGTCTGCACTGTGGGGGCCAGCACCCTGCCCAACGCCCCCCTGAGCTTGCCCAGCACAGCCTCCCAGAAAGGACGTAGGCTTTGACAGTCCCAAGTCATGTGGCCAAAGTCTGCATCTGGGTGCATGCATCTTGGTGGATCGCTGCTCCTTGCTCTGACACCGTCTCCAAGTCTGGAAGGCCGTGCGTTGCAAGATGAGCAATACGGGGTGGGCGTTGCTGGGATTAGTAGCTTTGCCATCACTAGGCTGGGACAGGACTCCGGGCGCGATAAGCACGTGCCCTCCTCGGTCACTCCCTCCACCCATTGCGCTAGTCACTTAAGTTGGGCAGCGAGCATATAAAATTCAAAGTTCGTTACCCCTAGCCCTCCCTCCGACATAGGGCGTTGTAGTGTTTTAAGAGACACCCTAGGGCGTCCGTCTACCCACACCAAGTCTCGTAATGGGGCATTCAAGGGGCGGAACCAGCTGCTTTGCATAAGGACTGGAAGATTTACAAAGGAATACAATAGCCGGGGCAGCATAACCATTTTAAATGGGGCGATCCGGGCCATAATGGTTAGTTGCAATGTGCGCCAAAAGTGCACACAGGAACGCAGCGAGCGCAACGCCCTGCCCAGGTTCCCTTCCTTCAAATCATCCAAGGAGTGGAAAATGTGTATACCTAGGTATTTAAACGTACATTGAGCCCAGAGTATGTCAGCCATCAATGCCTCAGGTCTGTGCAACGGTCCTGCTACTGGGAACAGATATGTCTTAGTTTTGTTGACCCGAAGGCCCGAGAGCAGCGCAAAGTCATCCAGGATTTGTATGGCCGCGGAAGTGCCCTTGGCTGCCTCTGTCAAATATATCAACAGGTCATCCGCGTACAAAGAGACATGATGTAGCCGCCCTCCTATAGACAAACCTATCCTGTCACCTCCCTGGAGGATCCTCTCTGCGAGAGGCTCAATTGTCAGGGCAAACAGGAGGGGAGAAAGGGGGCACCCCTGCTTAGTCCCGCAGGATATCTTATACTGTCTGGAAATTGTTCGGCCTGTTTTAACCCTTGCAGTGGGTGAAGCATAAAGGAGTCGCACCCACCGCACCCAGTCCTCCCCCAAGCCCATGCGCAGCATCACCTCAAACAAGTACTCCCAACCCACCGTGTCGATCGCTTTTTCCAAGTCGACAGATAGGACCGCCACGTGGTATTTGGTTGGGGCCTCGACATCGTAAAGTATAGAGTAGAGCCTGCGGAGGTTAGAAGAGATGCTGCGAGAGGGGATAAACCCATTCCGGTCAGGGTGAACTAGGGACCTCATGTGTGGGAGTAGCCGGCCAGCCAACACCTTACTGAGGATCTTAAAGTTCAGATTAAGCATGGAGAGAGGCCTGTAATCTTTCACTCCAGCCTCGGTCTTCTTAGTCTTTGGGAGAGGGATCACTAGGGCAGTCTGGGTGGAGCAGGCCAACTCACCGCTTTCATATGCGGCTGCATACAGCCTGACTAATTGCGGTGCTAACATATCGGCGAAGCGTTGGTAAAATTCCGCTGGGAGGCCGTCTGGCCCCGGTGTTTTGCCAGATGCTAATGCACTAATGGCTACTTTGATTTCTGCAAATTTATCGGATCTCCCAATCCCTCCCGATCCTCCACCTCTAACGTACGGAGCGGTAGAGGGCCCAAGAACTCACTTATATTCAGCCAGGGAGCAGCGGCCGGGGCCGTGTACAATCGCTCATAATATGCTAAAAAGGAGTCGTTAATCGCGTCCGGGTCATGCGCCACGTCCCCGGTATCTAAACTAATCTGAGTGATTGGCGATCCCCCTAGTTCAGGTCCAATTACCCTTGCTAACAGTCGGCCCACCTTCCCTTCCTTCCTCTGCACTCTATCCTTATAGTCGTAACATCTCAACCGCCCTATTGCGTCATATTTTGCGCGTGTGGCCTGTAGTGTCATGCTGGCTGCATCGTCCGTACCCTAGATGTTATTTAAGCTGCGGATGCTCCCTTCCAGGTCCAAAATTTCTTGACGAAGCTCCCTATGGGCACCACTCGCCTGTCCCATACAGTGGCCCCTTACGACCACTTTAAATGCCTCCCACTCCACTTGAGCAGAAGATGCTGTGTTGGCGTGGATGGGGAAGTATGTGTCTATGAGTGCATGTAGTGAGGTATGGAAAGGAGCATCCTCAAGCATTGTCAGATTCAGTTTCCAGGTAGGGATTGGAGGTCGCCTTCCCGGGGGCTTGTGCGTCATCATCAGTGGACTATGGTCCGACACTGTGCGCCCTAAGTATTCGGTGTGTATGATGGAGCTATTAAAGGCAAAAGAGCAGAGAAACGTATCAAGCCTAGTGTGTACCTGATGGACCGGTGAAAAGGAGTACTCCCTATCTCTGTTATGTTGCAGTCTCCAAGTGTCCTCAAGGCCCCAGTGAGATAGCCAAGTGGGGAATGTGGCGGTGTGGCTGAGTCACCGATAGGGGAGGGTGTGAACGGTCAGTAGCAACATCCACAACACAGTTAAAGTCTCCCCCCAGTATTATGTGACCATTTAAGTTATTAGCCATTGAGGCAGAGAAGGATTAGGAAACAGATCTGGTCTTGGTTAGGCTCGTATGTATTGCCAAGTGTCACTCCCTGACCTGCCAACCTCCCCGTGATCAGGGCATACTGTCCTCCTGTATCCAGCCACGTACGCTCAGGGGCAAAAGAGACCCTTGGCTTGACCCAAATCAGTACTCCCCTGGCGAAAGCTGAGGAGGTGGTCGCGAAGACCTTGCCCCTCCACCGTCTCTTCAACTTCCCGGTTTCCTCACTGTTCAGGTGTGTCTCCTGGAGAAATGCAATGTATATATACCTGCGCCTCAGGTATGAATAAATATTGTGGTGCTTTGCGATAGACCCCATACCTCGAATGTTCCATGTTAGGAAACGTAGGGCGTTACGAGCATCCGCCATTCATGGTGGGTTTCACAAAACAGCCCCACAAAGAGAGCCCTCCCCCACCACCCCCCCTCGTTCATGCACCACCACCCTCTGCAAACTTCAAAACATAAGAGACAAACAAATGGACCCCCATGTTGGTCAACTCCCCAACCCCAGGGCAGTCCGACAACGGTTGGCCGCCCAAACAGCGTGTGAAACATTTTGTACTAGATGAGGCCCTAACCTAGTAAGGCACTCAGCGGGGGGTAACTAATGAAGACATAGTTCAGGGCGCACAAACCATTCGGAGTGCACCGGCCCCATATAAAGTGGGGCAGCTCGGGACCTGGGACGGCAATCAGCAGTCCAGTACCCCTCCGGGTGGCAGAGTCACCGCAAAGTTCCAACTGCCTCAGATAATTTCATCGGCTGTCTTCGGCGTCACCACCGGCAGCTACACGCGGTCTCTGCGGTAAGTGTCGGACTCATTTTCTTCAGTCTCTCTCGAAGCGCAGGCCTCCACCTCTGGGGTGAGACTCTTGCCCTGCATAAGCGCTGCTAAGCCTGCAACGCTTCAGCCCTCTCCCTCTCTGTCTGCGATGAGGTCGGTTTCTTAGTGGCCCCTCTGCGAGGTCATCTTCTAGAGCGTTTCCCAAATTCTGTGGCTTTCCTCAGTGCAGGCCCAGAGCCCGTGCGCTGTGGAGTCCCAGCCTTGTAGGCCTCTAACCAGTCCCAGACGTCTTTAGGACTGTCACAGTAGTGCGTATACCCATTCAGGATAAAACGCAGCCGGGCTGGGAACATCAGAGAGTACTGGAGGCCTTCGTCTCTCAATGCCATCTTCACCTCCAGGTACGAGGCCCGTTTCCTCTGCACTTCCAGTGTATAGTCCGGGAAGAGGGAGATTCTGCTGTTGTCCATGGTGAATTGGCCCTCGGCGTATGCCTTTTGCAGGAGGAAGTTTCTGTCTCGAAAATGGAGCAATCGAACCACCACAGGCCGCGGGGGTTCTCCCAGGGGCCAGCAGTTTGGCCGGCACTCTATGAGCCCTCTCCAGTGTATAAAAAGTTGACAGTCCCTCGGGTGCTACCACACTTCTAAACCAATGCTCCAAGAAGGACGCCATATCACTGCCCTCCGCCCCTTCTGGCAGGCCCAGGACCCTGATGTTATTCCTCCTGTTGTGCCCCTCTGCGCCCTCGGCCCTCCGCTCTAGCACACACACTGTCGGTAAGGGCCCCCACCTGTTGCTCTAGTGCTTTCTGTGCCGGCGCTAGTTCCGTAATACTGGTTTCAGTCTCTTTCACCCTCTCCGATAACTTCTTGTGCTCTTCCCGCAGTAGGCCGAGCCCCACCGCGACCGTGCTGATATCTTGGAGGGTGGCCTTCGTGTCAGCTATGGCCTCCAGTATTTTGCTCAACTGTTGTTGCACCGGGTCCTCTGGGGTAGATTGCGATTGCTCCTGTCTTCTGGGTCATGCGAGGCCCCCGCCTGGCGGCCCCTGGGCTTGCCCATTGTGCTAGGAAGCTCGTTAGGCCTCCCAGAGGGAAAAAGGTCTAATATCTGTAGTACCACCCCTTGACAACACGTAGTGAAGCACCCTATGCTCCCGGGACTGTGTCTCAATATCCACCCCTGCACCGAAAGTCAGCCAGCTATGGGGCAGTCACGCTCCTCGCAGGCTTATAGGCCGTGCCCCTCGGACCCGGGGCAGGGTCATGTTGTTGCAGCCCCCTCTTCCTGCCCGTTGTTGTCTCACTCCCGATGTTGGGACTTCCTCGCAGCCTTTGCCCACAGCCACGTGTGTTGACGACCTTTACTCAGTACCCCTCCGGGGCTTGCCCATGTTCACTCACACCCCTGGGGCGCTACGCTGCACCCCTTGATGTTTGCCACAGTAGGTCACGTCCGAGCTCCCGGCGACCATCCAAGTTAGGCCACCGATCTACCCGGGTGCAGGCCTCTCGCCAGCCGACTATGGATCAGGCCTCCCCCGGCACTCCCACGGGGCTGCGTCAGTTCTCCTGTTGAGGCCCAGGCCCCTAGGAGGGAGATCGGCAGAGTCCGGGCCCTTCGGTATGTCACCAGGCCTGCGTGAGGAAGCTGCTCAGCTCCCACAGCCCCCAGAGCCAGCGCAGGTCGACACGAGCCCCGATCCAGGCTCCGATCCCCGGCCACACCCAGCTCCTCACCTCCGGAATGATTTTGCCGCGTGCCGGTGTTCCGCGCAGGGTGGGGGGGACTCACTCCAGCTGTGCCCCCAGGCAAGTCACCAGCTCAGCGGCTATAGTTCGCCCGATGCAGGGGCAGGCAGCAACCCCCACGGAGTTACTCGTTTCAAACCACCCGCACTGTATCTGCCATCTTGAGAGTGCTCCGACTCAGCAGTGGCTCAAGGCTCTGCTCCTTCGCCAGATGACCGGTGATCGGCAAACTCGCCAAGGTACGCCCTCCGCAACACGGGAGCTTCAGGGCACGTTTCCGCCGTTGCCCAGGCTCCGGCTGCCTGTTATAGGCCAATAAATGATGGGCTGGCGCAAAACTCTAAGCTCACGCGTCCGCCATCGTAGGCTTCAGGCCACGCCCCTCATTTAATTACAAGCTTAACTGCTTCTTGTTATGTTACATGTACAAGGAATTTATATATACATATTTTTCTCTTGTAATTGTATTCATTGAATTTGAAAACAAATGTTTTTATTATATTTCTTTTATTTGTTTTTTGTTATTAAAGGAAGGAGGTGTGTGGTAGCTGGCATTCAAGAGGAATGTCAGTATGTCATTGAGAATGTGTAGAGCTGACTTGGAATGCAAACGCAGAGAAGCTGCGAGGCTAAGTCGGGGGCAGTTGAATTAGATCTTCCTGTAAATAAAGAACCCAGCTTTATAATCATCTTATCCGAATACCAGTGCTTCTTTGATTACTACAGCGTTCCTTCTCTTTCTGGGTCCCGAAGCTCTGGAATTTTTTTTTACCAGACCACATTAGAGGTGCCACATCAGAGAATTAATTCAAGAGACTTTTAAAGACCCAACTCTTTAGAGAGACCCAATACTAGCTGTTCCCTCTTTCGTTTACTCTTCAACTGTTCTGGGACACTCCTATTTGGAGCAGCTGTTTTGCGCTATACAAATCTATTTCATTCATTCAAGATTCATGAAGAGTAACTCCACAGCATGTAAGTAAGCTGTACTAGCCTCACTAACCTCTTAAACTGTTAGCATTCCTTCTGCATGGAGTAGGCAATTCCAGGCCTTCTAGGTCTTCCAAATGATCTTATTTCAAGATTGGTGGTAATACAGAGCGCTGTGGCTCCTATTGTTTAATCTGACTCCACACAGCTCTGCTAGAACCATCTTGAAAGCCTTCATTGATTGCAATCAGCAAGCACATTACCTTGAAGTCCATGTGCATAGTTCTCAAGGCCCTGATACACGGTCCTCGTATCTACACTTTCATTTCCAGCCATATGCTGTCACCAAAGAATGCATATTTAAGCGGTGCTCCAACATACACACCACAACTTTGTGTTTTAACTAGATTTGTAGGAATCAAACTCACGGCTTGCAGGCTGCACACAGATGTCCCAACAGACTGCTTGACTCGCTGGGCTATCTTTCGCATCTTGTCACCCTCCCCAGTACCGGTCTGTTTGATGTATTCGTTCTCTTTGCACAATTAATAAAGTGAGGCACAAGGAATAAGAGACGTCACAAAATGGCTATTAATTACTTTATTCTGAAAGCAAACTTGGTAAAGGTTTTCAAACCATCAGAATGAATATAAATGGTGATACGTCATCTGATCTCTTTGGTTACTTATTATTGCTGAGCCAAAGAACAGAGAATGTTCTGGATTAAAACAAGAGCACGCAGGAAATTAAAAACAGACTTGTCAATTTGTGCCTTCACATGTTTGAAACTATTTACAGAGCATTGTTATAAAGGTGACATGAAAAGACGTTTCTGGCAGTGTTTATAATTCCTTTACCACATGAAAAGTTCAGTCATCAAAATCGGCTATTTACAGACATGAAAATATTAAGACTTAAAACTTCCTTCATAAATATGAAAATAGACCACACATCTTACAAAGTGTCTTCTTCAATATTAGCCAAAATATTTTTAGCTTACAAAGATTATTTTCTTGCATAGAAACGTAGTGATACACAGTAGACTAGGGAGGTAAGTGCAAAAGGAATGAATCAAGTGCTATTTGAATCCGCCAATATTCCCATCGGCTTGTACATCAATTAGCAACCATTCGGCACCTGCCCTTCCGAGAGAACCAATGGACAGACCTCACTAACCTGAAGCACTGAATACACATTTGAGGAGAAAAAAAATCAGTCTAACAAGTGATTGCTAAACAGTAATTTCATAAGAATACTATCTTCACAGAATTAAAGAGTTGATGGGACACTGTCCAAATCAATCTTTTGTCAATTCTACACTAACTCACTTAACATTTTTACTGGTTGTGGGTTTGCAATCATCAACAATACCGAAAGCATGTGGTTTACGCCTGAAGAAGATGCTGAATGTTGATAAAGTTAAGGGTAGACAAAAAAGTTGCTTTGCACTGCAAAGGCAGCCATTTTATAAAGATCCGTGGGGTGTTGGTGTACATGATTTGCGATCCAAATGAAGTCTGAAGTGCATTTGAGAGATGCTACCAAACTCCTTGGCTAATTGTTTTGCCAATTTTGCATTGAACTGATAAACCAGTTACCTGGGGCACGGCCATTTAATAATCCTCTAGTAGACATTTGCTGCACCATACTTTGCCACGTGCCATGTGCTTGCTCTCTTAAAGTAGATGTAGTGTCAGGAAAGCCATAAGAAGCCTGGGCAGATCATGAGGATTGGACCAGGTGTAGCTCCTACACAAAATAAGCCACTTTAATCAAGCTACAAAGGAGATGCTGGGATTATGAAACAAAATACAAGAAAGTACTCGCATGAATTCTGTCTTGAAAAGATTCTGATACAGAATCTGCCAATAAAGAGCCAAAAAACACCATCAGCAGTTTTCTGTGATTCAAGAAGTGTCACCTAGTCTCTAAAAATCATGCCTAAATTCAAATGTGGACCAGACTTGATGTTACAACATTGACTTGCTAACTTGAAAAACAAAGACGTTCTGCTAAGACTAATTTGAAGTCTCAGCTGCATGCATGTTTTGTCAAGACTGTGTGGCATTTTATTGGTAACACTCCGCCATACAAGATGATATTTCCAAGGGTATATTTTGGCATGATTCTAAATAATTTTGATAAGATGTTGAACACCCCTGCTTTTCTCACCATTCAGTGACATTGTTGATTAACCTTTGATTGCAGGTTTCAAAAGCACTGGCAATTTTCTGTAAGTCACCATAAGTGAATTAATGCTTCTGGTGCTGCTGGCAACCACAGGAACGTGGCTGACAATTCCTGCCAATAATACTGAGATGACCTCGCATACTCCGGAGGATCACAAATCGGTGACTACAAGCGTCAGAAAGGGAAAAATTTAAAAATCTGCTTTAGGCAGCAATAATTGGGGAATCACCCAAATTGTGTGGCCACAAATATGAAATGAACAACTACACGCAACTACAATTAGAGAATCACTCACTCCAGCTAAACCCACTCATGGAATCTCCCACTCTAAGCAATGTTAATTAAGGGCTCGCCCCACTCTAAATATCCATAATTAGGCCACCACCCATTACTGACCACTATAACTAGGAAATCGCCCTCTTGAGGTAACCACAATTAGGGAATAAGCCACTTCAAGAATCTTAGGTGATTCCAATTACGTTAGTCCTGGGTTTAGCAACCATAAATCAGGGATCGGCTATATAAAGTAATTTCGCAGCTCTAAACCCTTCTTTTAGGTAATGTTTGAATTTAATCTTGCGGTTGTAAAATTCCAGATTGGTGATGGAAACCTGAGCAAGATCACTATGGCTAGGAGAAGAAAGAGTAGAAACAAATTGTCAGCCACTGCAATCTGTTGTCTGGAAAGTAGTTAATTTCCAAGTAGCACATTGGCGTGATTTAGAACCAGAGTTATTCAGGAATGAGAGATAAAAAGAAAAAAAGCAGTCATTTACAAACAAAAATAAATAAAAACATCAGTAATAATTAAAATCACAATTTTCCTTTTGAGCTTTAAAATCAAGGGCACACAATAAAAATCAAGCATTGCAACAACAAACAGAGCAGGCAATGTGTTCCTATAAGCCTCAAGCGGAGTTTAACACACTGGCGATGACTCCAGCCTCTTCCCACTAATTTAATGCAAACGCTCACAGGAGTTTGAGATTTCAAGAGCAGTGCCAGATGCTGGCTCTCAAAACTTTGTCTTCACCATAGAATGAGAATGAAGAAGAGCAAAATCTATTGCATTACTATGCTTAGTTTGGGGAGAAGGAAATCAAGAAGTTGTGCAATGCAGACCTGGCAGGCTTTAGGCCACCAATTATCCATCTGACAGTGATTACGGAAAAAGCCCCAGCATGCTTTACTCCTTCCCTCCCGTTACTGAACAGATGGTTCTTCGTGTATTTGTCAGAGGTGCATTGTGCTAAAAAGGTGCTATGTTATTGCTAATGGATAATGTCCTTCTGTTAAGAACCTCGTGCCTTACAGTCCACCATCGCATGAATATTGAATCACTGCGTCCTTGCATTGCTCACACAAAGCGGATTTCAAGGGATGTGCTCAAATGCCAAGCGTCAATAGAGAAGCCGGAGTTGAATTCACACCTCTCTAACCCTAAATCATACCTTCCCCGAAAACAGACTTCTGTTAACTTGAAAATGCTGATAAAAACCTACAGAATCTTGTGTAGTAGTAACTCCAGAGAAGAGTATGAGAAGACTGGGTATCAAAAACGTATACTGGTGTAACATCGAACTTGCTGTGCGAAGGTCACAAAACCAAATTTTCAGAATAGGTCTAACGTGATGAGCCTCAAAGAAGCTAAATATTGAGCACGAGCCTAGTACTGAAACCAGGAGGTATATTCGTGGATACCCACAAAATGCACACAACTGTGGCACAGACCTGCAAGAAGATCTTCCAGTTCTGCCAACAGAATGACTCACACTGAAAATAGTCCCAAGCAGAACCTGTGCAGGTTTACATATGTGCGAGTAACGAACCTATGCACCTAAACAAGCCAGCCACTTTAATATGCATGTGCAGTTAATGAACCCTACAATAAAACAGTCAAGGTAAAGAACTCTCACATCTACAGGGTAGGAAATGCCATCAAACATCTGTGCAGAAAAGGAGGCTTAAAATAAAGGTGATACCTTTAGTGGAACTGCAGTGGTACCAAAATTCACTTTTTTGGGTTGGCCAACACTCTTATTTGAGCATTGAATGAGGGGTGCAAGTTATTTCGGACCAGGGAAGAAAGGTGAGCTCCAAGCAGGACGTGGGCAGCTGCGTAAAGTGTTCCAAGCTATTCCTGCGCAGGGAGGGAAGATGAGCTCCGAACCATACCCGCAAGGGAAATAAGGGTAGGCACATGCTAGACCCATACTAGTAGTTTTTAAAAATAACCATATCAAGAGTGGATACCAATGTGTTGTGGAAAATGTAGTCTTACTTTTTGAAGCACTGAATCCGGTTCCATAGTCGAGGTACAATAAAGGGACTGAAACAGTAAGACGACTTCGGGCATCTGTTGGCATCACCATTTCATGGAAAAGGGCAATTCAAATTTACAGTAGAAAACTAATGCAAAGCGCCTTATTGTGAATCAATGACAAATATAAGGGTTGGTTGGGGAGTAATATTCGTGCATCCAAATTCTACTTTGTTACTAGTGGCAGACTTAAAGATGTCCAGCCTGCAAATACAATTTATGAAAAGTTGTACCTTAAGGCAAATGATATGCCCAAAATGAACATTTGTAGAGGATTAATGTGAAAAGTGGGGAAATTGGCAGGTTGCCATGCAGCCAGAATGGGTGAAATTAAGTATACTGCCTAAAAATCTGACAGGTCTTCTCTAGGTTGAAACAACTAAAGGTAGGTTGTTCTGTGAGGTTCAGGCATGTTGACAGTCAATACACCATTTCTCCGAATTTTGTTGCTTTAAATCTGCCCAAATATTTCTAGGCACCATGGCGGTCATTAGAGATGTCGGACTGTGGATAGGACAAGGGAGGAAGCGAGGGCCAGAGGCTCTGCCTGGGAGATTCTGTGATACTACTGGTTGAACTACACCACCTGCACCAATCTGAAGGCAGCAACAGTACAAACTTCACATGCACCTGGGGACTGTCACCCAAAGGCTGTGTCAAAAGTGCAAAGTGGTAGCTCTGATAAAACCAGACCTTAATGAGACAACCTGGAGCCCAAAACATATCTTCCTAAGTAGTGTGTTTAAAAGTAAAGGAGTTGTCCTTTATTTAAAAAGTTTAAAAGTAAAGGAGTTGTCCTTTATTTAAATAAAAAACTTAAAAGCTGAATTAAAAACCAAGTTAAAGAAATAGAGGCAAGGAACTGGTAGGCTTAAGGGAGGCATTTGATAGTGACATCCTGAAGCTCCATTCAAAGTCCGGTTTTAGTTTAGTCTGTGTTAGGGAGCATGACAGCTGAAACAATTCAGCACCTTCCATGCTCCACCCTCCCATGGCACGATCGTTGATGAAAGCGGATGATGTTGCAAAAATAACCAACAAACCGTTTGCAACAACTTCATGCCTGATTCATCACCCAAGACAACTATTCCTATGGAGTAACTGAACAACATAATTGTGTGCAAAATTCTCTGTTCAGCTATACTTCCAAGCTGACTCAATGAACCCCCTAACTGTGGATGAGAATGCATTGCACACACCAGCTCACCAAAGCTAGCAGAAGCTGCATGTGAGAAGGTAAATGTGCCAATCTGTGGCTCCACTGCACGGCCGACCAGGCTGGATAGCATAAAAGAGGAAGACTATGGTGAAAACAGACTGCAGGATGACTAGTGTATCGCAGGGAAGGCAGGAAAGAACAGGGTACAAATGCAGCAGCTGCATGCATGGGTATTACGAAAAGATATCCTTACCCCTCTTCTGTACTTTTTGTTTAAAAGCAGAGGTCTATTTCAGACTGCAGAACAGCATACACCTAATCAGCAGAGAGGGGAGAAGGGTTTTTTTAAACTGTCCAATTGCAAAGAGTTTGTGAGCCTGGCAGTGCCTTCCTGTTACTCCAAACACAGGCTTCATTGTCCAGTTAAGTCTGCTCAGTACTGATGTGGTACTGCCAAGGACAATGGGATATTTGTTCCACTATTGCAAAGGCATGTGATGCATTCAGAAGCAACAACGAAGGGGCTTGGAGCAGGGACTTTGAGCAGGTCAGGCAGACAAATCCTATGCAGGTTGCTTGCAAACACAGACTGAGCTTGGGCACCAACACAAATATACAGTTAAAATCATAGGTCACATCTACATTAAACCACAATGTTCAACCTTCTACAGGGATGCACTGGAACCCACCACAGAGCTTCAGCTTAGGTTGCTGGGGAATTCACTAGTGAAACAAGATTTCTTAGAGTACGAACGCTCAACAAGTGGATCCTACGAACATCGTAAGCCAAAGATGACAAAGTTGCCAGTCACCTATTGCAATCATTCTGGTGGTATTTGTACAGCTGGTGTGAGAGGGAATACTTTAAAAGGAAAACAGAACACAGCTCTTCTCGCATTAGGGAGTTCAAAACCAAAATGGCAGGTGTTTGTTGTTCAATTTCACAGCTACTTTCCATTATCCACTGGTTAGCAATTGGTAGAGAATGATTTTGCGAAACGGTTTTGAAATGCAATATCACCCGTTCTTCTTAAATGTCACATTTTGATGGCGCATCAGAAGACCCCGTGGAAAGACAAGGTGACTGAAAGACAGAGTTTCTTCTTGAGCCGTCTTGTGAATAATCCAGGGCTAACCCTGCATCCCCGATTTTAGAGGAGGAACCAGAACTTACACAAGAATTTGACAATGTGCAAGACGTGTTCTTCTGAGCTTCATCATCTACCTCCATCTCCTCCATGCAGTTCTCAGACCCTCCCAAGGAATTATCCCCTTTGTCGTGGAATGAATTCTGGGACAACACCTGCATATAGTGAACAGTATCAGTTGAAGCAGGTGTTGGACTGAGGTTCAACTGCTGGGCTGCAGGTGGTGATCTGCTTGGACAAAATCCATTCTCTCCCAGAAAGACAGGACCAGTTGAACATTCCATATCCTCCACACACTGAAAAGGAGACGCTCCTCTTGTTGACGAAGGCTGAAATGGCGGTATTTCTGGAACCCCATACTTAATATTACAAAGTAGTTTCTGACGACAATCAGCACTCAGTTGCACAGGGTCACATTTGCCAACAGTTGTAGACAGAGTGTCTAAAGGGACGTACTCTTTGTGCAGAAGTTCTGGCGACACTGGAAGTGACCGACAACGTCGCCCGTGGAAAAAAGAGAAATCCTGCCAGTCTGAGTTGTAGAGTTGCCGGAGCTGTCCTTGTGGGAACGGCACTGTGCAGTCACCGGCTTCTGGGGAATGCAGGTCAAACACCAGGGAGATGACAGACTTACTGGGCATGTCATAAAACTTGATTTTGCCTCCTTTTAGGTCCTCCCGGGCACTGAAAGGGTTGACTTTGCGAGCTGTGCCTTTGTTGGGAGTGTAGTAAGGATCCTTCACGTTGACTTTGCGGACAGCTTTGCGTGCAAAGATGTCGGACTGACTACGGGACAGACAGATGGTCCGACGTGGCCTTGGAGACTTGGGTGGTATCTTGTTTTCCTGCAGTTCTATAGGGCTCACTCGTTTCAGTACTTTCTCATTGGGGCCTACAGGAGAGAAGAAAAATAAAGAACATTTGTAGCAGTGCAAAAAAAAAAAAAAAAAAAAACAACATTGGCTGTACTCAATATTTAGACACAAAATAAAGAATTGCTTTGCTACATTGGACATGGCAACTCACCCAAGAAGTCACCGCAAACACAGCTCTCCTCTACCCTGGTATTCACTATAAACACTGAAATACATTACAGTATGAAGAAACAAGTTACTTAACTAGAACACTAGTTTTACTGTTCACTTATTCTAGATACCTGCTGTGTACAATTCGGCCATTGGTAGTTGTAGTAGAAAAAAGTTTTATTGAAAGTATTATTATTCATAAGTATCGGATTCAATTACTTACATTCTTATGGGATGGAGTGAATTATAAATAGACTTGAGGACATTACTGCTAGATAATGTATGAAAACGTAAGACCAGAAGGTCTGCTGTCCTAGACATGGGCCAATGAAGGATTAAGCTCTGCTGTCTAAAATGGGTTTGGAAAAGGGTAAACTCTACTTCCTAAAGCATACATCAATGAAAAGGATAGCACAGCTTTTTATGGAAGTTAATGGAGACTAATAGGCAAAACTGCTATGTGAAGTATCCACCAGTGAATAAAGGGGACTCAAAAATGCATTTTACTTATTTCTGAATTTTATGCTTATTGCATTCAGATGATTTTCAGAGGAAAGGTGTGTTACTGTTTCCAGGAAACAAAAGCTCCTTCAAACAAATATATCCTTTCTGCCTACTATGTGAACAACAAGGTGTCACACTGGTTCAAGGTGAGAGCGTGCTGCTCAACACAAATGTCTGGACTGCAGAAACATTTTAGAGAAATCATATATACGATTAAAAATGTAGATTACTGTCAGAATATCTCCCATATTTTCCAGCATGTTCCACTGAAACTATTTAGTCATCACACACCAACAGTTCTCTAACAGCTTAGGCCACCAACATGCTGAGAAGCCTTGATATGCAGTGTAAGGAAATGCGTCTTTTTGCACGATCATCTCCAAAGTTTTGGACTGATGCTGCTGGTTTTTCGACTCAGTGTACTGAAGCCTGCTAACCAGACCTCTGTGCCAGTGTTCAAAACCTTTTACAAATTATACATTGAATTGGCTACCCCCAATTGTCATAAGTTGGCTTACTTATGGGTCCCTAATATATATTGTACAAACGGTACCCGGGGCATGCAAGTTAAAGTGTCAACCCAGGGCTGCAGCACTGATTGTGCCACCCTGAGTGTGACAAAGTACCACATGGCTCCCAGCCTGCCACTGCAGCCTGGAAGAGCAGTTAAGAACGGCTCGTTCGACTTTTAAACGTATGGCAAAGCCCTAACCTACCTTAATGGTGATGTAAGTCACCCCTAAGGAAGGCCTTATTTCTTATGTACTAACAGTAAAAGCCTCAAATTTTCATTTTTTCTGTAGAAAGGCTAGTAGCCCCACTGGCAAGTACAGAGTTACAGGCGGACATCTCAGCCCGCTAACTTCTGAATGGGACTACTAAAGTTGATGCTTTAAGGTATCAAATAAATCATGACAAACCCAACTTAATGCCCAAGTCGAATTAGATGCAACTTTTAAGGAAAAGAACTTTTAGAAAGTTGCCACTCTGTTGCCCAGTTAATCCAGTGGCCATTCACAAATGCAGGCCACCAGACAGCCTTCTGCCCTCCTGGGGAGGAGTATGAACGATTCCCAAGTACAGAAATGATAGAGGCGTGCTGCAGAGAGGTGTTACCTCACCCTCGCAGGAAGGCACACAGGGTGCTGGTCCAAAAGGTGAACTTCAAAGGAAGAGCCGCCTTTGGTTGGCAAATGGCAACCACACTCAAGAAGGGATGCTCTGGTAGGTGGGCTGGCAAGGAGGAACAGAGAGGGGAAATCAGTTGCCAAACTGTTTTTCCTGTGGGCGTGTGGCCCACTGGTAGCCATGCCTCTAGATTGGGCTACCATGCTCCACACACCAAGAGAAGGGGGTCAGACATCTTGGGAGTGGGCAGAATAGTGCTCTCTGAGATAGCCAGATGCCGTATATAGTCGGAAGTCATCATAACATGGGAGGGAACTTCATCCCCCGAGGGCACTTTCTGGGCCTAAATATGGCACCCCTGGCTTCCAAGACCCAAGGTCACACCTGGACTGGAGAGAGGACCAAAAAAGGCCTGCCCTGCTGACACCAGGAACTGGCAAGAGAGGCTGCACCAAATGCTGGACTGCAGCTGCTGCTTCTTGGGCTAGCAAAGAGGACTGTGCCTGTGTTGCTTGGCTCGTGGAAAAGGCACTGCAGGGCCCCAGAAAGAAAACATGAACTTCAAGAGTCAGTCGAGTCAGCTGACTCCCCGTTTCAGCACCAGGGCCATAAAAGCTGAAGTAGCCTGTTCTGGCCAGTCAGTGGTCACTTTCATTGAATCGGTGCGGACTGCTGACGTGCAGTGCAGAAGACCAATCCTTGATGCTAAAACGTTGCACCAGAGTCTGTCTGACCCAGAAGAGTCAGAGTGCAGATTGGTCACCAAAAACAGACTAGTTCTCACCAAAGGAAACTGCTGGACCTGCTGTGACCTGAGATCAGTAGCCCAGTCATAACTAAACTTGTGCTGAACCAAAGAGGAGTTTGAGGGACGTCACCCTGTAGCCAAAATAATCCCACCTGGTCTGTGGACCGAAGAACGACCCCAGGAAGACCCTCGTCGACCACACAGCACCCAGAGCATCTTGCAGCATCCTATATCCTCAGTATCAGGACTACTCTATTGAAGTATGTGGAGGTCCATGCATAAAGTGTGGAACTGGACTTGAGACTGCTTTGGTGACCAGGTAACTGTCCAAATACTCTTTATTGCCCCCCTTAGCATCTTCCTGTCGGAGTTGGTCACCCTGTCTGGGCCAGTGTAGTCAAACAACTCTTTTTTAGAAAGCTTCCAAACTGTACACTTATCAATACGTGTTTATGCTTTGAACTAAAAAGCTGAGATTTAAGTTCTACTTAAAAATCTGTATCTCCGGAACCCTCCAGAGGATTTTTCCCATATTGATGTCTAAAATTCATAAAAATATAATCTATTTTCATAAATTGGTGTTGGATTTCTTTCGTGTTTTGTAACTTTCCTATTCTGTTGTTTGGTGCGTCTAAATGCTTTACACTAGTTCTTTTGTTTAAGCCTTGCAGCTCGAAGCCACAGCACCCAAGGGTTTAGATTCCGACTGTACCCAAGATGGCATTATACTGTGAGGTCGCACAACCACACCATATAATGCACCACAATCCTCACACACAGCTAAACTAAAGGGGTTGCTTTAAAGGAGGAAGGGGAAAGAGTCTTGATCCATCTTTGGCTAAGCTATTCATTCAAAGATCTTATTTGTTTGTTATGAGATAACGGGATAACAAGACACTGGGCTGTAGATGGCCGAGGAGATTCATAGGGCAGTAACAGGTCAAGAGAAAGCAAGAGCGGACTGGGGCAATACCATAAGCCAGAAGAAACATCCTGCACAATGAGGAAGAATAGGATATAAGTGAAGGAATGTGATGGGTGGCTACACCCAGGGCTTGTACGTCAGCTGTGGTTTCTGATCCTCAGTGGTTCGTCATTGCTATGGTGATACATTTGGAGGCATGACATGCGGGGGCACTGCCCACACTAGTCTCATCTGCATGAAATTAAGGAGTATTAGTGAACAATTCACTATCATTTAATACTCAAATTACTAACATATCTTGTCCACTTGTTTTTTCCATCATAAGGTACTCCAAGATATTGCTTCCCCTCAAAGTCACAAGAGAGTGATTCAAGCAATCATCATATCCAGGTTGCACTATTGTAGAACAAGTTACTGACCTTCGGTAACAATATATCTGAAAGAAACATAGGTTAGTTTTGGATTCTTAACCTTAGAATATCCCCCCAGGCGTCAGACTGGATCCGGAAAGTTTTTCGTCAGCACTACCCCTGCGCGTCGGTAGGTGGCGCCGGTCGACTCTGCGTCAGTCGTTGGCGTCGTGGTCGCCGGGATGACGTCGCGGAGGTTACTTAGATGCCGCCCTCGCGCGCTGACGTTAGTTCTGTACACGACTTTCCGCGCCGAGAACGCAGAGCCATGCAAGACACTGACCACTGGTGCACAAAACTAGGGCCCTGAAAGGAGATCCTTAACTTTAGAAATCAGTTCGCAGAACGGGGAGGATGGGTGCGGCGGTAAGGAATCTATAACTAACCTATGTTTCTTACAGATATATTGTTACCGAAGGTAAGTAACGTGTTCATCTGAAAGAAACAGTTATAGATTCCTTACCTTGGAATAGATACCCCAGCAATACCAACCCCGGAGGTGAGTCTGCGAACCAAGATCACACCAGAAAGTCCTGGAGAACAGAACGGCCAAAAAAGCTGTCTCTCTGGACTTGGCTGTCCAGGTAGTAGTGTTTTATGAACGTGTGCAGCGATGCCCACGTAGCTGCCTGACAGATGTCATTTAGCGGGACTCCTCGTCCCAAAGCAGTAGTGGCAGCCGTCGCCCTGGTGGAATGGGCGCGTAGCCCCACTGGAGGCTCCTTTTTAGCCAGAGAATAACAGGCTTTAATACACAAAATGACCCACCTAGAGATGGTCCGCTTGTGTATGGCCCGACCTTTCTTGGCGCCACGTAGCCAACAAAGAGCTGGTCATCCACCCGGAACTGTTTTGTGCGATCCAGACAGAAAGAAAGCGCACGTTTTGGGTCCAGACGGGAGCCTCTCTTCCTCTTTAGAAGGATGCGGAAAGAAGGTGGGCAAAGTGATGGTTTGCCCGATGTGAAAGGAGGTGACCACTTTGGGAGAAAGGATGGACGAGTTCTTAGGACAACCTTGTCCGGATGTACAGCCAGAAAAGGAGGCTTGGATGAAAGAGCCTGGAGCTCACTCACTCTTCTGGCAGATGTGATGGCTACCAGGAATGCAGTCTTAAGAGTTAAGAGTCGTAGAGGACAGTTGTGAAGCGGCTCAAAGGGAGCGCACATCAAATAGGTCAAGACCAAATTCAAGTCCCACTGAGGCATCACAAAGAGAATAGGAGGAAAGAGATGAGTGATGCCTTTTAAGAAACGATTTACAACCGGGGACTTGGAGAGAAGGCTGATCAGGAAGCCTTAGAAAAGCAGAAATGGCCGAAAGATGGCCCTTGATAGTGCCCAGAGCAGAGCCCTGCTGGGCCAAAGAGAGGAGGAACAAGAGAACCTCAGAAAGAGGTGCAGAAAGGGTATCCACAGCCTTTGCTGCACACCATGCCACAAATTTGCTCCATCGGCAGGCGTATACCGTCTTAGTGGAGGGATGCCTGGTTGCCAAGATTACATCACAGACTTCGGGAGGCAAGTCAAATGACGTCAACTGCCGCCGCTCAATCTCCACGCAAGGAGGTGGAGGCTGGACAGGTTCAGGTGGAGGACCGTCCCCTGCTGCTGCGACAGAAGATCCTCCCGAAGAGGCAGTCTGATCGGAGGATCGATGGCCATGCTGAGCAGCTCGGGATACCAGACTCTTCGTGCCCAGTCCGGGGCGACAAGAATGACTTGGGCCCGGTCGCGCCTGATCTTCTTCAGCACTCTGGGCAGAAGTGGTATGGGCGGAAAGGAGTATAGAAGACCGCAACTCCACTCGCGACGAAAAGCGGCGCCTAGCGAGTGCCGCCTTGGAAATTCCAACGCGCAGAATTGCTGACATTGCATGTTCTCTTCAGTGGCGAATAGATCTAACTAAGGCTCTCCCCACTGCAGAAAGAGACCTTGCACCACCTCCGAGTGAAGATGCCATTCATGATCCATCATGCATCTGAGGCTGAGTTCGTCCGCCCTGGCGTTCAGAGAACCTGCCAGGTGTTGAACCACCAGGGATATGCCCTGATGTTCCAGCCATGTCCAGAGGCGCAGGGCCTCCTGACATAGGGTCCACGACCCCACCCCGCCCTGTTTGTTGCAGTACCACATGGCGGTGGTCTTCTCCGTGAACACCTGCACTACTCTTCCCCGGACAGAGGGAAGGAATGCCTTCAGTGCAAGACGGATCGCCCGAAGCTCCAGAAGGTTGATGTGGAGCTCGGACTCCACTGGAGACCAGAGCCACCACTGCAATTGTTGTGCAGTGCCCTCCGAGATCTGGACACAATCTGACAGATTCCCCTGATGCTGCGCCCACTGGAACTTCAGGTCCCACTGCAGATCCCGCATATGCCACCTGGCATGATCGACCAGCAGGATGCAAGGAGGCCATGAGGCCCAGCAGCCTCAGAGTCATCCTGACCGAAACCCAGAATAGAGGCTGAAAGATCGGAATCATAGCCCGAATATCCCGGACTCGCTGTTCGGGAGGATAAACCCGAAACTGTGTCGTGTCCAGAACCGCTCCGATGAAAAGGAGCTTCTGAGAGGGAATCGGGTGCGACTTCGGCACGTTGATGGAGAACCCCAGCAAATGAAGGAGGTCGGCCGTAGTCTGGAGGTGGGAGACGACTGCCTGGGGCGAGCCCGCCTTCAACAACCAGTCGTCGAGATAGGGGAAGACTGGAACCCCTGATCTGCGCAGATGAGCTGCGACCACCGCCATCACTTTCGTGAACACCCGAGGGGCGCTGGTAAGGCCGAAGGGGAGCACGGTAAACTGAAAGTGCTTGTGGCCTACCGTGAACCGCAGGTAACGCCGGTGGGCCGGCAGGACGGGGATGTGAAAATAAGTGTCGTGCAAGTCCAACGCTACTAACCAGTCTCCAGGGTCGAGGGCAGACAAGACCTGAGCGAGCGTCAACATTTTGAACTTCTCCTTCCAGAGGAAGCGGTTGACGTTCCTGAGATCCAAGATAGGACGCAGGCCTTTGTCCTTCTTGGGCACCAGAAAGTAGTGGGAATAGCAACCATGACCTACTTCTGGGACAGGAATGCGCTCGATGGCCCCCTTGGCCAAGAGGGCCGAAACTTCATGTTGGAGAAGGGCCAGGTGATCCTCCGACATGTGATGGTACTGAGGTGGCATGGAGGGAGGGGTAGTCTCGAAGGGGAGGGAGTAGCCCCTTTGGACTATCTGCAGAACCCACCTGTCCGACGTGATGGTGCGCCAGTGGGGGAGGTGATGGCGAATCCTGCCGCCCACTGGTGTTTGGTGGCCCTGGAAGGTCGGACTAGGAGGGTTTGGAGGCTGATGCAGAGGGGGCTGAGGTGGACTGGCCCGCTCGCTGGCCCACAGAACCACGCCGGTGGTTCCCACGTCCCCGGCTGCACTGGGGCTGAACAGCCTGCGCCGGCCAGTGGCTCTGGGCGGGATGTAGTGGGGCACCCCTTCCGTAGCCGCGAAAGGCAGATTGCGCAGGGCGGGTGGTGGAGAGGTCCAAGGACCTGGCCATAGCTCGAGAGTCCTTAAAGCGCTCCAGCGCGTTGTCTGCCTTGTCACCGAAAAGGCGACGGCCATCAAAGGGCATGTCCCCAAGTGTGGATTGGACATCCCTGGAAAACCCAGTCGAACGCAACCTGGCGTAGCGCCGAAGGGCTACTGATGTGGCAATCGTTCTGCCCAGTGCGTCGGCGGTATCGAGCCCACAGCGGATAGTAAACTTTGCTGCATCTCTCCCCTCGGCGACAGCACGGGAGAGCACGGCCCAGGCCTCCTCCGGGCAGTGAGGCAGCACTTGCGCCACAGCATCCCACACAGAGTGGGAATAACGGCCCAACAGACATGCAGTGTTTACCGACCGCAGTCCCAAGCTGGAGGAAGAAAACTTCTTCCCAAGTTGATCCAGCTTCTTGGATTCCCTATCAGGTGGAGCTGTAGGGAAGGCGCCCTTGGACGTAGAGGCTTGGACCACCAAGCTCTCAGGGGTAGGGTGTGGAGGGGTAAGTGGGGTCGCCCGGGGCCGGGCGGTGGCGTCAGGCAACCATCCTATCCACAGGAGCCCCTGTGTTGGGCCTGGACCAGGTGCCCAAAAGGATGTCCGTAAGGGCTTCATTGAACGGCAGCAGGGGCTCTGAAGTGCTCACTGCTGGCTCAAGCACCTCTGTCAGGAGGTTAGTCCTGACTGCCACTGTAGGAAGCTCGAGGTTGAGAGCCTCGGCCACCCTACGCAACACCACTGCGTATGACGCTCCCTCCTCCGTAGCCACGGTAGGAGGAGACAACATGCCTAGGTCTGGGGAGGTATCCAGACCCCTGGCCTCCCCCAGTTCCTCTCTCCAGTCCGGCTTATACTCTAGCTGGGCAGTTAAAGGGTCCTCAGACGCCTCCCAGTCTTCCTCACCCTCCTCTGGCTGCCAAACTGGCTGAAAATGGCCAGGGTGGAATGCAGGCACAAAAGTACCCATCGGCGTCGGGACCGACGCCGGTCCGGCTCCGTATCCACATCGGGGTGGAAGCCGGGTTTGACGTCGGCTGGAGGTCCAGCCGGTGCCAGCTGCGGACGTAGTGCCGGTGGAGGTGTCACGAGGTTGACCGGCGCCGATCCAGGCCTGGATCCAAGGGGGCCCTGCGGAGCCGAAGCCGGAGCCGCCGGCGTCAAAGGCCTAGGGCCCCCAGCCGAGTCCGCGGGGCCCGAAGGCGCACCAGCGGAGTCGGGCTGCCCAAAAATGGCGTGCATCACTTCGTAAAATTGACGAAGCTGTGCAGGGGTCGCTCCCGGGAAGGAAGGGAAGGCCGGAGTCGACTATGAAGGCTCCGCATGCGGAGCCGCGGGAGTGGCACCACCCGCACCCTTCGTCGCGTCGGACGAGGGGAAGTCGAAGAGCAACGATGCTTCTTCGACTTTTTTGTGCTTCGACTTACCTGACCCCGAGTGCGAAGACTTCGACGAGGAGTGATGATGGCTCTGCGATCGGTCCCGTGACCTCCCACACGACCGGGACCTCGAACGACGCGGAGCCGACTGCCGGGCCTCGAGGAGCTTTCGGGACGCTCCCGCAAAGACTTCGGGCCATGGTCCGGCAGTCGGAGCACGACTTGGGGTCGTGGTCGCGCTCCAGGCAGTATAGGCACACGCGGTGCGGATCCGTTACCGACATCAGTCGGTTACAGGAACCGCAGGCCTTGAAGTCGGGCATCCCTCATGCACCAGGAGTCGATGTAAGACTCGAAAAGAAGTCGACAAAAAGTCAGTCAAAAAATGACTGGGGGTACCGCTCACTCCGGATCTGCGCTTGCTGGCGCGGAAAAAGAAAGAACTGACGTCAGCGCGCGAGGGCGGCGTCTAAGTAACCTCCGCGACGTCATCCCGGCGACCACGACGCCAATGATGGAAGCGGAGTCGACCGACACCACCTACCGACGCGCAGGGGTACTGCTTCACGAAAAACTTTCCGGATCCAGTCTGACGCCTGGGGGATATTCTAAGGTAAGGAATCTATAACTAACTGTTTCTTTCAGATATTTGATATATTGTGGCATCCAAAGGGGTACTTATCAGAGAGATTGCAGCGGATACAACACATGGCTGCATGCCTCATATGAGGCCTTCTGCCTTGAGTGGCAATTTCTCACCCTCTCTCTTCACTGCCTTGGCTTCTAGTGGCAAAGTGATCTATTTTTACAGATCTCTGTCACAAAGCCTGTGACGACACTGCTCCCAAATATCTTTAGAATCTGTTCACTCGTTACTCACAGGTTAGATGCCGGTGATTGGCTTCTGCCAATCTCTTACGTGCGCCCAATGTTAAAAATGTCAGTATGGGAGCAAGTTCCTCAACAAAAACTCTCTGCCACAAGAAATGAGCACTCCGTCATAACCAGTTTAGACAACCTCTAAAAACCTGTTTTTTTGATAAGCCGTACCCTCTTCCTGGTATGCATCCGCTTTCTGGAGCTTAGGAAACTCGCTGAAGAGCAATAGGGTGCTTTATAAATCAAACATTCATTCACATTTAATGTATTGATCACTAACTGGCAAATTTCTACTTTGGTGCAAATCAAATACTTTTCGTTGGCAGAGGCCACTATTGGCGTTTTTTTTTTTTTTTTTAAATGGAGGTGAGGAATACGTTATGCATAGTTTCTTCTCTTATTGTGGTCATCCATCCTCCAAATTCATGTAATATCTGACGTTTTGGGCCAAAGTGCCAGAGCACTTGTTTTGCCCTGCATAACATGTTAGATTTGAAGCTTGGGTGCATGCACAACCAGACTGCACCCAGACCTCATGAACCAATCAGCTCTAGTCAGGTCAAACTACACCATGGAAAAGAGGATTGGCAGTTGAGTCCTTTGTAGACAGAGAAATTGACACTTTTATGAGGTGGACGGTAGCAGAGAGCATTTTAAAATCAGTTCCAAGATCCTTTATTAAGGCTTTTTGAAAATCCTTCATAAAAGGCTTGATGAAGACCCTTCAGAAATGGTTGACGAAGATCCTTCAGACCTGCCTGACATAACCAGATGCCAGATCTAGAATTACCATGCCAACCGAATGTAAAAGATACCTAGAGATGCCTTAGTAACCCCTTTGTACAGGATGCGCCGAGGCACATTGTGCCGAAATCCAAACCACCTGACAAGAGTGTGACAAGTACGTCATTTTTGGTTTTATCACGAAGGGGTAACCACTAACATAAGGGTGGGGGGAAAAAAACCTAAACTAATGTTTGTTTTTATCAAATTTAATTGATTAAAATAACTTCTCCAACTCAAACAGAGGTTTTGCCAAATGTTACACTTAAGTAAAGAGCTGTAAGCAATGCACTGTGACAATTTTCAAATGTAAAAGTAATTCAAGTAACTAGCTGACCAAATTATTTTTTAGTAGTGTTGACACAACAGGAAGTCAGAGGACAAAGCAGCATTGAATGCTCAAGCATTGGTTTCACTAATACGAAAACGTGCAAGTGTGTTATAAGGGGGGCATGGGACAACGGATAATTCACAAGTCTTCATATTTACATGAAGGAAGCAATATAGTTTGCGTATTAAGCTACATCCTCATTAATCACAGAATCTCATTATGCCTAAAGATTTCTATGTCCACATCTCAGATTTATAAAGCTCAGGTGTGAAGGTCTCAAGGAGTGCAGGATCTTGCCTTTACTTTTAACTGCAGTGCTTGTGTTGGTTAAGTAGGATTAACACTGTCTCACTGTGGCCAGAAGAACACTGTGGTGATATTCTGACTCCGATCGCCTGGCGAAATACAGCTGGCCAATTCCTGAAAGGATCCAGGATCCCAAATATGTGTATGGAGATTGATAAGAGCAGAAACCTAGGGTGTGCAATGTTCTCACAATCATTGGCCTTCATCACTCAACAGGTTCTGAAATATCAGTACTGTTTGAAAATGGCAATGTACAGCTGATTTAGTAGCCACTTTTCTAGATACACAACTTAACATCCATATTTTGGCAAGTACAGGCAAACAAATCAAATTTACGTGGCAGAGCTGTGCAACCTCCCATCTATCCCAGCACTGCATCCGCAGATAGGATTGGACTGGGACAGAAAATAGGGCCGGGCACCACCTAGTGCATCAAATACATAAAACAGTTGCCCACCTTTTCAAGATATGGAAGACTGCATAGATTTGAGCTTGCTGCAGGCAATGTTTGTTTTAATGTCACAGAACGTAACAGTAAAAACCAGCCCACCAGACTGTAAAAAGCCACCCACAAACATCCCAAAAAAACAGTCCACACCGTGACCTCTCAAGCCAGCCCGTGGGCACTGCGTGATAGTTCTAAAAGTCAGTCCGAACCTGGCTGAAGAGCACCACCGAGTTTCCTCAGTTCAGGGCTCCAGCATTAGGACGCACACGACTGCTATCACACTTCAATCTTGACATAAAACACTGACCAATTCCAGTTCAAACAACCTCTCACTGCCTTAGAAGGTACTTCAATCATATTTGCAACACCCATGTATTCATTTCCCTGTTCATTCATTTCATTTTATTCATTCATCCTGATTGGCAGCACCAGACTTATTCCAGGGTCAGGTCTGATGAAGCTATGCCAATGCATTTGGGCTTTCACACGGGTCTGCCAGTCCACTTAACCTCTGACCTTTTTTTTTTTTTTTTTTTAAATTCTTTTTATTAACAACTTGACCAAATGCACATCAAGTTTAACAAGCAGGTAATTCCGTCTTTCCTCAACGACATTTCATACAATTCAAAATAATGCACAGTTAAACACTCGATAGATCAAGGGGAAGCGTGTGTGTCAGTTTCTCTCGGGCGGTCCGGTGGGTCACAAATGTCCCCCCTATGATGGTTCCAGGTGTCCCATATCCTGCTCCACTTCCCGGGGCATCCCCTTGCAATGTATACCGATTTCTCCCTAAACATACACCAATCTAGATCCTCTTCCCACTTCTCGGCCCGTGGTGCCTGGCTAGCCCCCCATAGTTGGGCGATGTTTCGCTCGCCACCATATATGCCAGCGTAGCCCATTGTGTTGTGTAGGTAGTAAGGTCTGTTGGTTCCCAAATGTTTAGGAGGCATCTACGGGCCTCTGGCTGTAGGTCTATCCCTAGGACCGCCCTCAGCGTGTGGTGGATCTTCCCCCAATACGTTTGTATGCTTTGGCAGTTCCACAGTATATGTATAAATGTCCCCGGCTCCCCGCAGCCCCTTCTACACTCTCCACTGTCTGAGCGACCCATTTGAACCAGACGGGGTCCTGTGATATATATTCTATGCAATATCTTTAACTGCACCAGCCTCAACCTCGTCTGTATCGCCACCACCCGTGGGGAGGAGACCGCCTCTCGCCAGTCCTCTTCGTCCAGTTCGAGGCCATCCTCGTTCCAGTAACTTTTTATTTTAAGCAATGGATCGTCCATATTATTAATTAGTTTCCGATAGATCAGTGAAATGGTCTTCTCCAGTAGATGTCCATCGAGCACCCTATCCTCTAGGGGGGAGGCGTCCGGGAGGGCGGTACCCCTCGGGACCTGGGTAAGTAGCGCATGCCGCACCTGGAGGTAGCGGAAGTGCTCGCGATCGTTCAAGTTGTACTGCAGCTTGAGTGAATCAAATGTCTGTATTGTACCCTCGCCCCAGTAACCTCTGACCTTTAACACCAACTGCATACCAGTGAGAGGACTCTACTGATCCCAGTCACCCAAGGAGCTCCAACAAATCACCTACTCCAGTACTGGAAACCACACATTTCCCTGACCTGCAGCACCCAACATAATACAACATTGGGATTCTTACCCTGCCCTGTCAGTGTACCTCAAGATCTGCATCCAACAGCTCATCCGTGTGATTTATGAAACACAACACCTCGCTTTGTGAAAGCAAATACGCCCTTCCAGTACCACTACCCAGGTTTTTGAAATGGGGATGAGATTTTTATTCATTTATTTTTTACTAACATAGCAGCGCCACCAGCACAGCAGCGGCCCCAGCACGACCGCACTACATCTGGCGGATTCCTGGTGACCCTCGCACAGGTAGGCTAAAGAATGCCCTTGAAGCCCTAGTGTATGACAGAAGCCCTTCAGGGAGTCCTTGGAAAGGGACAGTATGGTTCAGGTGAAGAAGCTCAGATGATTGTGCTGATACTGACTGATGCCGAAAGCCATGGACCAATGGAGTACTGGGGTACATTTACCGCACAGCGCCAGAGAGGCACTCAAAAACCCTGGATTCCAAACACTCACCTTTTGGCACAGAAAGCATTTTCCTGTCAATGTTGTCTGGGAGTCGCTTCTCTCTCTCAGAATCTTCATTTTTCAACCGATTTAAAATTTGCTCCAGCGTTTGAACTATTTCTGCAAATGAAGGCCGGCGTTGAGGGTCCATCTAGAAGAAGACAGCATCGTTATTTTCTGGCACGCAAAGTGCACATTAATCTCTCCCTGCAAGGATTTTGCAATGAGAAAGGACAGGCAGGAAACTTACAAGCACTGGAGTTTGCCAAAAAGAAAGGAGCCCTGAAAAAAATTGTGTTCAAAGAGTGAAAGTAAGACCTGCACAAACATGTGATTCAGCTATCGGTATCTCAATCTTCTCGCCAACTACAGAAAACCACAGCGGATGAGAAGCTTATTCACTCTTATGAAAATGTGTCTCAAATCACACTTAAAGCTATGTCACTTTAATGATAAATTACATACAGGAAATGTACCATGAGCTATCTTTGAATAATGGCCCAAAAAGATTAGTAATACTCCGGCGTTAACTGAATCTGAACCAGAGTATGGTGGACTAGCCAGTGATTCAGCAGTGTCTAAGTCCATTCCAGAGACTTGTGTGCCATCATTAGGTCAGCTCTGCAGGACTACGCTGGATGCACCAAAGCCTTCTAGAGAAAGGGAGCCCATGACCTGTAATACAAAGTGGTGAATGATATTCCGTCCAGGTCCTCCCAAGAGCAAGCCCATCTTTCAACTCAAATTGTGACTTCTGTTTTGCAGCTCACAAACATTACAAAGCAGAAATCTTGTGTTTGACATTTGTTAAGACTTTGAGCCACTAGTTAATGCAATAAATATCAGTGCAGTCCTTAATAACAAGACCTGTGTCTTAATGGGCTTGACTGAGGACAACAATTCTCAATTCAATGAGTGGGCTGCATATGCTCGACCGTATTGCGACTCTCAAAACCACAGCTAACAATCTTTAAATACTTTCTGCATCCTGGTACAATATGGAATTCACTTTTACCAAAAAAATGAGTAAATGAGGATATTTGCAGCACCAGGGACATCCAGGCACTAGAGGGAACACTGACAGAAGTGAACAGCGTAATGTGTGAACAGTTAACCACTTCCAAAGTGCAGGTGTTCAGCTTCTTGTGAAAGAATGTGGGAAGGAGCATTTCTAGGTGAAACTGGTTCTACATTACAGCTGCAAGGAAAGCAAAGGATCTCCCTCCCTTTCTGATCCAAATGAATTTGGGGATTTTAAGAATTAATGTTAAAGAAAATCTTAACGTACATGCAGGGCAATAGCATTTGAACCAGTTGGAAATGTGCTTAGGACCAGTCCTGTGAAAGACTATAACTTATAGTAAGAGCCTTAAAAGGAATTCTGTCTTCGATCAAGAGTCAATGGAGAGTTTAAGTGCTTGGCCGCAGATAGTCTTCGAGGAATTTTGAGAAGGAGTCTTGCGGCTGGGTTCTCTACTAGCTGGAGCCGATGAATAGGTCCCTCAGAGAAGGCTATGTACATGGAATTGGCGTAGTCAAGACTGGTGGTAGTAATAGCATGCATGATGGTTTTCAAAGAAAGACGTTCCAGAATTTTCTCATGGCTCATAAAAGGCAAAAGCAAAAGGCGAAAACTGAGGTGATCTAATTTCTAAAAGATAAATATGACTCCTAGGTTTCCCCGAGCGCTGCTGGTTCACCAAGAGAGGGGCCAGATCGAACTAGGGGAACCAAACATATAATCGCCACTTCATGAGTTTAACTCGAGGCAACTGTTATTCAACCATGTCGCCACAGCTGCCATACAGGCCTCATAGGAACTTAATACCCAAGAAGAATGGATTCAATTGACAGCAGCAACTTTGTCTCATCTGCAAATAAAACTTTTCTTAGCCTGAAGCTCTTCACCAAGTCCGCTAGCGGGGCCATGTATATGTTGAAGAGAACTGGGCTAAGAGAGGAGCCCTATGGCACCCCAAAGGCAAGTTTTACTGCAGCTTAAGAGAGGGAGGCAAGACTGACGGCAGGCAGTCAGTGAGGAATGAATTAACCCTACTGACATCCAGTTTGCAAATGCCCAGCTCCTTGAGGCTGTGCAGCAGCACCGGGTGGGAGGCAATACTGAAAGGAGCACGAGCACAGCTATCCCACACTGGTGTGCTCTGTGACTGCAAGTTGGGCAGGAAAGTTGGTTGTTGACCATTTGTTCAAGCATTTTGTAAACCGAACGTATTCGGGAAATGGGTCTAAAATTGCAAAGGACTGCAGGATCAGCTGATGGCTGCTTTAAAAGTGGTCATACTTGAGCCGGGTCCAGTTCAGGGGTAATGTAGCAGTGAGAACAGAGGTACTGAGAAGTTTATTTAAGATAGAGTTGATTCCATTAATGACCAATTAATGATGCGGGTAGGACAAGGATCAGTGGGTGAGGGTTATTTACAAGAAAGTAGTGCTTGTTCTGATTTTGCAAGAGATTTCTTTGAATTTGGCGAGCGATGTGTTAGCAGCTAAGCACAAGTTGGAAAGAAAATTATTTGCATTCAGAAAGGTTTTGCTCCTATTACTCCTAGTCCCTATTTTATCTTTTGGAAACTATTGGAGAGGTTGTCACGTAGGGCTGCTGATGGGGATACAGAGATTTGGCAGACTTCTGGGGAGAGAAGGAAACTGTTGCTTACCCTGTAAGCATCTGTTTGTGGCATGTAGTGCTGTAGATTCACATGCCGTGCATACTCCTGCCATCTAGTGCTCGGACCGGATGTGTGCAAGCTGTTTTTCTTCAAGAAGTCTTTCAAATCATGAGGTACTGTGACTCCTCTTGCTGATAATGCGCATGGACATCGAGTCCATTGTTAGATTGTTTTTCCCGCATAGCGGGTGAGGTTGGAATGTGAGGCGAAGTATAGAGAGTTGTATATGCAGGAGAGGGGAAAAGAGGTAGAAAGAAACACTGCAAAGGTCATGGGTGTCTGGGGAGGAGGGCTGGCGCATGTGAATCTACAAGCACTACATGCCACAGGATGTTCATAGGGGAAGTTACATTTTCTGTTCGAGGCATGTGCGGCTGTAGGTGCACATGCTGTGCATAGACTGTAAAGCAGTCCTCCCAGAAGCGGTGGGCTTTAGAACGAATGGGCAAAGTTCTATTAGCTTTAGCATAACATGTTTGGATGCATTTCATGATCCATCTTGCAATGCCTGATTTGGACAAAGCCTTCCCTTTATGGGGGTTTTGAGAAAGCAACAAAGTTGTATGCTCCCAAATAGTTTAGTTCTTTGAATGTAGTACATGAGGATTCATTTCATATCCAAAAGTATGAAGAGTCCGTTCAGCAACTGAGTCAGGTTGTGGGAAAGAACCAGGAAGTTTAATGAACTGATTACGGTGAAACTGGGATACTATCTGAGAGGAATTTGGGGTTGGTGCGATGGATAACCGCAACCTATGAACTTGGAAAAAAAGTTATTCTCAGGTCAATACCTCTAGCTCACTGACACGCCTGTGTGAGGTGATAGCAACTAGAAATGCCACCTTCCAAGAAAGGTACTGAAGGGGACAGGAGTGGAAGGGCTCAAACAGAGGACTCATGAGTCTTGTCAGTACAACGTTAAGATTTCATATTGGGACTGGTGGGACCAGAGAGGGATTGACCCTTTTGAACCCTTCCATTAAAGCTTTAATGACTGGTATCCTGAAGAGAGGGACAGGTTCTATTCTGAAGGTAAGTGGCCACAGCAGCCAGGTGTAGCTGTTTGGAGGTGAAGGCTAGGCCTAAAACCTGCAAATGTAGCAGATAGCAGACAATGTCCTGCACTGTGGCCTTTAAGGGATCAATATGTTTTGAGTGACAATAGTACACAAATCTCAACTACTTGGCTGCATAGCATGCCTGGGTGGTAGGTCTGAATACTTCTTTGAGAAAGCTCATGCATTCAGGTGGAAGATTAAGGTACCAAATACTATTACTTCAGGAGCCAGATTGCAAGGTTGAGAGACCCGAGGTCGGGTGCCTGATTTATCCACGGTTCTGCACGAGAAGACCTTACCAAAAAGAGAGGAAGCCATCAAGGGCACAGGGTACCAATCAACAATAATTTTAATAAGATTCCCCTTAGGATGAACACTCAAAACTCAAATCTTGCCACACAATCAAGCTGCATTCAAAGCCACTTACTCACCATAAATGTGAACCACAGGGATTGAGAAAAATACATATGATTTTATTAATGCATATATAAACACTGCCTTTGGATTGTGGGTGTGGGAACCTGGAGTCGAAGTTTGGGCATTTGGCTTTCTCTGCTGTGGCGGAAAGGTCATCTCTGGAAAGCCCCAGGGCTGGAAGTACTGGCAGAGGACTAATGGGTGGAGTTCCCACTCGTGTACCTGTTGCTACATCCTGCTGGGGTAGTCAGCAAAGCCGTAGTCCTTTCCTGGAAGGTACTCTGCTAGCAGATGGATTTTGTGGTGGAGAACCCATCCCCAAATGCTCTGGGATAGCTGTGAGAGTTGGGGAGACCGGCCTCTGCCCTGTTTTTTAAGGTAACACACTGCTGTTATTTTGTTCATATGAACAAGAATGACCTTGCGCGTCAGGTGAGGTAGGAAAGACTTCAACCCTGGGTGAACGGCTAGAAGTTCCAGATAACTGATGTGGAGGTCCGGGTGTTTGGGCTCCCATTGGCCCTTGTCCGTCAGATACTGTAAGTGCGCACCTCACCCTGTAAGGGAGGCATCCGTTATGATGGTCCTCCACTGAACTGGGTCTAGAGAAGGTCGCTCCTACATCAGATTGTTGGTGTTTCACCACTGCAGAGAGTGGCGGCCAATCAACACTAGATCATCCCAATGACCCTCCACTTAAGACCATTGAGGTGCTAGGCACTCCTGCAACGGACGCATATGCAGTCTGGCATGGGGTGCTATAGCAATGCAGGAGGCCATCATGCCAAGAAGGCGCATGACTGTGCTGACTGAGACCATACGGTCTGGTAGGAAAAGAGGGATTAATGCTTGAAAGGACTGGATCCTGGCTGGGTTTGGCTAGGCCATGCCAACCTCCGAATTGAGAATTGCGCCTAGGAATGGTTGGATCTGCAGGGGTTGTAGGTGGGATTTGGTGGTGTTGATGGTAAACCCTAGGTCGTGTAGGAGAGTTTTGGTAATCTGAGTGTTTCCGCTGCATTGCTGGCGGCATTTTTGATCAGCCAGTCATCCAGGTAGAGGAAGACATGAATGTCCTGTCTGCACAGATGAGCATCTACCACCGCAAGACACTTGGTTAACACATGGGGTGCAGTGGTGACCACAAAAGGGAGCACTTTCAACTGGTAATGCTTTCAGCTGACCACAAACCTGAGATATTGGTGATGAGCCGGGTGTACTGGTATATGAAAATAGACGTCTTCAGGTCGAGAGCAGTCATGAAGTCGTCTTTTTGCAGTGGAACAACATCTTGAAGACTAACCATATGAAAGTGTTCTGAGAGAATGTATTAGTTGAGAGGCCGGAGGTCCACAATGGAGGTAACTGTCCTTTTTGGGAATTAGGAAGTATACTCCCCTGCCCAGGTAAAGTTGTGGGACGGGTTCTATAGCTCCTTAAGAAGTAGTGCTTTGACCTCTGTCCTGTGTAGCCTCTGGTGTTCTGTGGAGTATTTGTATTGGCGATGTGGAATGGTGGGAGGTGTGGAAATGAGCCCCAGGCAATAACCCGGTCTGATACTGTCCAACACCCACTGGTCGGAAGGCGACGTTCCGTCAAATGGGGAAGAACTGTTGAAGACGCCCCCAAAAAGGTGTTGTGTAATCTAGGGAGGGGAGCCACGGCATGGGGGGAGATAAGTCAGGGTTTGATGGTGGCGGCAGCACCTTTGGGGGAGCCACCTTTACCAATGCCTTTTGAATTGCTTCCTCTGGAGGATCCCCTGAAGTAGCCTCTGCAAGAGGGCTGCTGGGCCTGTAAACATAAGTAGAATGTTGAGGCGTCGGGGGAAGTAGACTGAGCCTCCACGGAAGGGTGTGCGATGAAAGGGGCCGTGAGGTGCAGCTGTTTAAAGTGCATAGCCTTTGCCGTCTCTCATTTTTGAATTTCTCTAAAGTTTGGTCTACCTGCAGATCAAATAGATGCTGACCATCACAAGGCATGTGAAGAAGGTTCAGTTGGACCTCCGGCTTGAAGCTGGAAATATACGGAGCAGGGCATACCTGCGCAGGAGCAGCCTGGAGTACACACCTTTGCCGACTGTGTCCGCTGCATCAAACACACAGCAGACAGTGGCATTAGAGATCTGTGTCCCCTGAGACAATCTCATAACCCCTTTTCCTGTGTATCTCTGGGAGATGCTGGAGGAACTCCTCCATTTCATCCCAGTGGGCACAGTCGTATCGAGAGTAGCCCAATGGAGTTAGCAATGTGCCAATGATTGGCTGATTGCGCAGCCACCCCCTTACCCGCAGCTCCTATACGCTTACTCTCCTTGTCTTGTGGTGGGGCATCGCCAGTAGCATGAGAATTGGCTCGCTTACAGGCTGTAGTGATGAGGGAGTAAGGAGGGTGTTGTCCACTAACGTAAATGGGGTCGGTAGGGGAGGCCTTGTACTTTTTGTCCAACCTGGGAGTTATGACCTAGCATGGACGTGTTCTTGAAAAATGTCAGTAGTGTGGCAGAGCATGACTGAGCATGGGAAAGTTTTGGGTGGATCGGTCGGTGGAGGAGAGGGTTTCAAAGAGGAAGTCCTCCTCCAAATGCTGTGTGTGAAGATCCACCTTAACAAAGAAGGCTGCCCCCCCAATAAGTTCTGGATAGGATGTGGAATCGTCCAGTGGAGAGAGGCCGGCAGAGTGTAAGTTGGAGTCTGTATCCCCCAGTGAATTTTTGCCATAGGAATCCCATGTCGCCCAGCGGAGGAGTGTTGACCTGCTGTGTCACAATGAGGTGACCCCTGAGGTGTAATGTCAAGTGGATCCCCATAAGAAGCAGGCGGGGAAGCTAAAGATTGAGGAAGAGGTGATGTATGTGTGAGGGGTAAGGGGCTAGTAGCCTTGTCCACCTTCTTGCGCTACTTTAGTGGTGTTGGAATGTCCAAGGCCTCCTCGAAGGATAGCGGACATTTGGAGGGTTGAGCACTGCATACTACGAAGGGCGGGTGAGGATCCAGCCCGCTTGGGGATGGATGACCAATTGTCTCTGCCGAGCATTTATCTCTTCCTGTAGTTTGTGGAGAATCGGTTCCACAGTGCAGGAGCTGATTTCAGTCTTGCTGGTCAACACCAAGGGTTTCGGCTCCAAAGGCAGATTTGATTTCTGCGCCGATGGTTTGGTCGGCGCCAAGGTGGAAAGGGTAGGCGCCGAAGGTCGAGCTGGATCGGTCGGCACCGAAGGTCGAGCTAGTCTCACTGATTTTCTCGGTGCCGAGCGGGAGTGGGCCGCACCTCCGAAGAGGACTGTCAGTGCCGACTATGGCCCGAAGGCAGTGGTGGCCCGGTGGCTTGTCTCTGGCGTTCGAGTGCCTGGATGCCACTTGGAAGAGGGCTGCTCTGCTTGAGAGCAGTGGCAATGGGGTACCGTACTCCGTTCCTGCTCAGCTGGAAGAAAGTAGTTGATTTCCAATTTGGAGCTGTCCTCTGGGCCAAACAGGTCCGGGATGTCGTCTCCGCCCCTACATGACATCTCGAGACGCCAAGCGCGACAGTCTAAGGGTCTTTTTGAAGCGGCAAGCATCGCAAACCGCCTCATTGTGCTCTGGCGAAAAACACAAATTGCAGACCTGATGGAGATGGACAAATGCGGAGTAGTGGAGATACGGAAGTGGGGCCCCAAAGGGTGTGGCCCTGGAGGCGGCCATGGTCGACCTAGTAAAGTCACAAATGTCGACCCGAGAGGGAGAAAGAAAGATGTGATAAATTACAACACTGACGGAGGGAAGGAACCAGTGTGGACCTAAAAGAGCACCGCAACGGTGTAGAACCGGAGCACAGGTCCGAACCAGACGGCGGAAAGAAAAACAAATCTAGCAGGGTCGATGACCATGCACATTACCAGCAAAAGGAGGAGTCTTAGTACCTCGTCACTCAAAAGACTTCTTTGAAGAAAAACTTGCACACATCCGGGCCCAACACTAGATGGCAGGAGTATGCATAGAATGTTTATCTACAGCCACACATGCCTCGAACAAGAATTTACGATGTTTCCTTACGGGTATTTTTAGCCATGTTGATTCGCCTTTCATGGAGTTCTGGATGGGCTGTTTTAATAAGCTTATGGCATTTTTTTGAGTCTCTTCATTAAACACACATCCTTTAGAATGCCAATTTGAAAACTGACAACTTCTGTGTCGCTAAAATGTTATTGCAAATTAAGTCAGGCTCTCCCAATGCCATTTTTTACCTTGACATTCCTATTTTACATCCTCTGATTTGCAAAATTATCTTCAATCAGGAGCAGTGCATGTA
This sequence comes from Calotriton arnoldi, assembly GCA_963921515.1. Lineage (NCBI taxonomy): Eukaryota > Metazoa > Chordata > Amphibia > Caudata > Salamandridae > Calotriton > Calotriton arnoldi. The sequence continues at coordinate 1,413,468 of CAWUFW010002613.1, forward strand.
AGATCCCTCTGTTATAGAAAGTCAGGGTGTACCTTGTTGCATTGAGTAGTTTTCGTCCTCTCGTTTTTAAATATTAGTGCAGATTACTGAAAGATTTGTTAATATTCAACAGACTAAACCCACTGTGTCAAACTCACTAGTGGGCGTTGCACAAGTTGGGTTTCGCCCCGAGCATGGTACTTAAGTGGCATTGCTTGCCACTCTAAATTAAAGGACCAAGGTGGCTCTGCTACTCCTATGCTTTTAGAGTTCTCTGCAGACTTGACATAGTTTGTCACAAAAACATACTAAATAGGCACGCTGGAATGGGAATGGCTAAGCAGGTCTTATCTTAGTCTCAATCCTTTTTGACTGATCGTAGCGGGTCGGTTTTTATGCCCCCCTCTCACCAACTGCAATGTGGAGTCCCACAGGGCTCATTGTTCAGCCCTACTCTATCATCTTTTTTGTGCACTACCTGCACTAATGAAAAGCTACAATCTTTCATATATGTGCTTTGCTGAAGATACCCAAATCATCCTAAGATTGCAATGTGAGGGATCAATGGCTGCATTTGAGTTTCATGTGCGACTGAGGTGGTTGCTGACTAAATGTCTTGCAGCTCTTTGAAAATTCACCACAATAAAACCAAGGAACTGATCTTGGGCACTTCTCCATCAGAATGGTGGTGAAGTCCCTGGGGCTCCCAGTTAAAACTGAAAAATGCTGGAATTGTTCTTGATTTCAATTTGATTTGTTTTTAAAACTAAAGTTGCTAAAAAGGCTGTATATTACCTTCCTCGATCTGTTAATTTTACTACCAACAAGCTATGATTCGCGCACAACTGCATTATTGTAATGAAATTTAATTGCATCTTCCTGCATATGATATTCAGATGCTTCAAATTAAACAAAATTGCACAGCCTATGTCCCTTTGAATCTTCCTAGCTGTGTCTCGATCACCTTACCAATTTACACTGGCTCCCATTGAAGAGTTCTTTTCAAGAGCCTGTATTTTATTCAACGCTCGCTGCAATCTTTGCCCCACATTTACTCATTGGCTATTCCAGCCTTAAGGTTCACCTAGACCTTTACACTTTTCCTATCTTTTGCAAATTCCTAAAATCAGCAAAGTACAACAGAGGGTGCTGTTCCTTTGCTTGTTGCCGTCCAGAGCCTGGAATAAGATTGATCTTTCCATTTGCTCTGAAACCACCTTCATAAGATTTAGAGAAAAATTAAAAACTCTGTTAATGTAGGTGTAATATTTTAGTCCTCTTTTAGTGATTGTGGTGATAGGTTTCACTCTGGTTCTCTACAGGACGCCTGTAGAGAACAGCGCGCTGTATTGAACAGATTACCACAACCATTCTGATGAATAAGTCTATCCGCAGATTCGGAACCTTATGAATATTCCCCCAGGCGTCAGACAGCAAGCGTAAACTCAAAAGAAGTACACTTGTATGCTGGTAGGTGGTGTTGTGAGGCTCCATGCCGATGTCATTATGCTCTGGAAGTGATGAGCGGGCCATACACGTCACCCAGGAGCGCTGACGTCAGCTCCTTTCTTTACATGCTTTCAGACGCGTATCCATAACTTAGTCCTTTTGTCTTTGACAAGTATCTTTTCACCAAAAATGTTCTTTTCCAGTATGTAGGGGACAATATGTCAGGGTTTAAACCTTGTAGAGACTATTGCAAACAAATGTCTGTGACAGGCCCCAGCTCCCCACGAGGTACGACTGCGGTCGGAGCACAACTCCAAGGCCTGCAATGCCCAGATAAACCCAAATGTCATATGGGATTGTGAGGTGAAACTATGTCACCAAGTATCAGAGGTTTTGTGCTGTAACTGGTTGAAGTCGAAAGGAAGATCCCATTCTTGCTCCTAAAGTCGTTCTCACAGCAGGTCCTTGTCGCAGTCAAAGTCTTTGGGTAAGTCAAAGAAGCAGCATAAGAAATCCAAGCGGGAACCAGCTTCTTCCTGCCACACTAACTTCAGAGAAGGGGCAGGAACATCAATGTGCCTCCTGGTATTGCTACCCAACTCCTGAAAAGATTTGCCGTTTGGTCCCAATGCAACCAGTTTTCAGCTCCATCTGGCATGCCTTCGAGCTCCAAGGTTTCACATAGGCCTCTACTCTGGGTCCCACCGGCAGGTTTGCCCTCTGAGCAGTAACTCTGGAACCCGCATCGGGTTACGCACTGGCTTCAGTGCCAATCCTATGGGGCTCTGATGTCTTGCCCTTACTACAGGGTACAGCGGAATCCCCCCATCAGCTCTTTGGGCAATATTCTTACAATAAGGACTATGATGAAGGGGATGAATATGCCCCTCAATAAGTTGAAGACAACTGCTATGCAGAACTACAGGATGCCAGTGGTTTGGACACTTCCCCAGACACCAGGCTCATCTTTCTACCTGGTGCCTCTTTTGCAAAGGTCATGAGGCAGGCTGCAGAGGTCCTTGACCCGCAGCTATTCACATTGGAGGTCAAAACTAACATCTTATTTGAGGTTCTTCTGCCTGGCCAGGCATCTACTGAAACACTACTACCATCTAAAGAGGCACTTGGGTAAAGCCATGCAAAGTCTGCCTAGTTAATAGACAGGTGTTCATCGGCACAAACCGGCACCGATCAATCCAGATTTTTTTAAATACCCTAAAACAGAGGTCTTCAAACTGTGGGGCAGTCCCACTGGGGGTCCGTGACGGCATTCCCAGGGAGGCGCGAATGCCTCAGTAAGCACTTGTAAATGAAGATGGCCTGGAAGAGTGACTTTTTCGCGTTTCCAGGCCGTCTTCATTTACATGACACAATTGAAGTTAGGGTTGCCACCATCTGTTCACGTTTTATAATTCTGCAAATGCCCAGACATGGTACTACAAGTAGAACCTTAAATGAACTTGTCTGTATTCATTCTTAAGATGGCTTTTCTCTCTTTGTTTACTTTAATTATCAGTCAGGGTCATTAGGCCAGCTGTAGAAATCATTTTAAAGTGTTTTGTCCTAACATTATCTATTTAAATTATATACTGATAACAGGGGAAAATTCCAGCTTAGACCTGGCTAAAAACTAAATATTTTATAAATTTTTTGTTGGGTTTTTTTCCATTTTCACGGCAACTGCATATGAACTAATGCAAACACATTGAATGAAAAATAAATAAAAGTTAAACTATTTGGTAGGAAATGCACTCTTGAATCATGAATTGGTTAATGTCATCACTGCAGATGTCGGTTTGTGAGACCAGAGAGTCACAGAATTAAATCCTGCTAGGCGCAGTGCAAGATAGTGACTTGTGTACTTTTAGTGCTATGATGTCCCAGCAAGTATCAGAAAGCATTGTGAATACTCAAGTCATTATTTAAAAATTGTATTACACACAGTACAAGTTAGGCTGCCATTCAATGATTTAGTGTATATTATAAAACACGTGCTTTCCATGAATACATATAATTAATAGATAAACAGACTGTACCTAGTGCAGACATTTTAATAAGTCCATTAAAAGGACGCTTTCCAAAACTCTGCATCCTTGCATGATCTCTCAAAAATAATAAATGTTTGAGATCATGATACTTTAAGTGACTCCTTAAATTAAAGCACTTTAACACTGTCAGCACCCGCCACGTACTCCAGGTGCCCATTAACAATTCAGGGATGGTTGTGTTCAACAAAATGCATAATAGCTGTTTAGGTCTCGCCTACGCAGCGTGCATGCGCTGCATAGGAGGGCCTTTAGCCGTCGCTCTGCTCATTTTCAAGCACACACTCGTGCTTGTGGCGGCATCCACCTTGCGGGAGCGAGCAGGGGCGCGCCACAAGCACGAGTGCAGTGCTTGAAAATGAGCAGACTGCGCACGCACGCCTCCCAGGCTCACCTCCTGCTCCCCCTCTCTCGCGCGCATTCCTTGTTTTGTCATCTTGCGGATGGACTCATCTCCCCGATTTCCCGGAGCTCATGGTTGTTGACCATCGATGAGAAGCCTGGGTGTAGCTGTCAGTCCTATTTAAAGAGCCGCTACTGTGACATTTGCATAAATGTAGCTTGGGATAATTAATGCATAAAGGTGGACGCTTCTCCACCCTGTGGCTGGATGTCTCGTTGGAGAGACGTTTGAAGCATGTGTTAAGTAGATTTAATAAGAATTATTTTTTTCTCCATCACCTTAAAACGCTTTTTCTAGGGAGGACGCAAAGAGGACACCATTAAAGTGACAAGTGAGCTCTGCTGCTTTTTGAGACCCTTCTCAGAAGTTTAGCGTGTTCAACGATTGTGTTATGAAAACTGTCTCGCGCTGAGCTGCAAGGCTGTGGAACTGCATAGAAAATCCGGGTTTTGGCGCAGCAAGAGATGTGTTGGATTATGTCTCCACCTGCTGGATATTCTGCGCCAGTGCATGGTGTGAGTTTGATATGCAGGAACAAATCATCGATAATCACTGACGCAAGTGAGGAATGTAAAACATTCCATGTACTTGTGCATTCGGAAGAATATGTTTCCATGAGCTCTACACCGCACATCGGCATTCCCCATACGGAAGTATTTGAGTCGCAGAAAAAGTAGGAGCTGCAAATTTTAAAAATCCCAGTTGACGTCGTTATGTGATCTTTAGTGACTGCAAAAACCCACAACCCGTTTTCTATTTTAATGAAATTATGCACAACGTAAAAAGAAGCCCTGGGTGATACACCACATGATGCTCAGTGAAATGTGCATCAAGCCATCGGCAGCATATGGTATATTTCATCAAAATCTTTAAGCAAAATATTACCCAAGCGGATCTAGAAAGGGATATAAGTATTTATCAATCCAGGAAAAGAATTATAGCTTTTGGATTAGTGGAATAAGAACTCCTGCCATACTTTTCACTCTAATTATGCATATTTTAGCCGCTCCTGTGTTTGTCTTCTGAGTAACCCTTTAAATGTATTAGCAAAAGGTGCTGTCGTTGTTCTGCCAGCTCTGGATTCCTGTGGCTGCATTGTTGGTTGCATGAGTTTTAACCCCATTTTGTTGCAGACATGAGTAACATCCTCAGATCTTGCTGTAGTTCTAGAAGCAGTGAACCACACGCACTCCACACCATTGACATCATGCAGGATATGTCCTTCAGTGGACATTTCTGATGCGTGAATCTTGGGCACATCAGCACCAGCTGTATCTTAAATGGCTGCATCCGGGATAGTGTTTGAAAACCTGAGCATGGGTCAGTGGGTGTCGGCTCAGGTACATCTTTCTGTACCAAATCCGGTGACACCTGTCAGTGTCCCAGAGGCCCCTTGGCTTCCACCCCACCCTCTGATCTTTGGCACTGCGGTGTAGGCAGTAAATCTAGCTCTCATCTTCATCCTGCCCTGCGCCTTCTGAAAGACCAATTCATCCTGCCTTCTGAAAGACCAATCAGCCCCAAGGATGCCATCATTTCAGACTAGGTGAATTGCTCTCAGCTTTGCTGTTATGGGTGTACTCAAAAAGTGGCTTTCACAAGGGACTTTCTAAAGATGGATCATTTTTTTCTATGGGAAGCATTTTTACATCACCTTCAGGTTTTGGGAAATGCCCTCATTCTGATATTTACTCAGACTTTCTCTACATTAATTTCCATCCAGATTTGGAGAGAAAGTACAGAAGCCTCAAAAAGGGGGGGGGGGAAGTATGTTTGGGGCCACGGATGCCATCACCGCCTGCCTGCACTGACAGGGGCACCACAAGTTTCTTTGATGGGTACCACTAGGACAGAGCCATTCAGTCACACAAATGTTGAATGTGGCAAGCACGTGTCAGCTCTTACTTGCACAAACCTTCAAAACTGGACTGAGACTAGTGGGTTGAGGGAACTCCCTGAGGCTGACAAGGTGCACAAATGAAGTGGACAGTGATTCTGCAAGTTTCAATTAGGTTGGTTTCAAAACATTCAGGAATGTTGAAGATAAAGATTGAGTTAATTTTATATATTTTTAATATTTATAAAGAGCCACATTCACCCAACCGGCATATTGGCGCTGTGGCAATGTCAGTTTAAGCAGAAGGTCTTATTTGCTGCAAAGGTTACGGGTAGAAAGATTATTATATCTCGCTTATTTTGGGGAAGAGTCATATGTTCAGGCTTTTTCTGAAACTCAGCAGATTTGAGCCTAGTCTCAGAGAATTTGGGAGTTTATTGCAAATTTATGCTGCTTTCACTTGAAAGGACCTCCCTCTATACCTTAACTTTTTAAATCCAAGTACGCAGATTAAGTTTGCTGAGGATGATATTAAGGATTTTGGAAGTTTATAGTAGCAAACTTTCTTGTAAGAGCCTAGGTCCAGTTCCATTGAGGGCTTAATGGATTGATTAGACGCATCTCTCCTTAACCGGTAACCAGTGAAGTTCTATCAAGGTTTCAGTTGCCGAATCAAATCTGGTTTTGTTCAGTGCTAGTTTGGCGGCTAACACTTGTATCCTGCAGAGTCTTTTCAACAGGTAATCTGGTGTTCCACTCAAAAGAGAGTTACAATAATCTAGTCTGCTCAAGACTGTACATTGTACTACCAGCTTCCTGGCAGGCTCTGGTGTCAAGGAGGCCATTTTTCTCAGGTTTCTCATAATAATAAGCATTTGCAATGCAATAGTCTCAAATTTGCAAGAGTTTAAGCTATTGGCATTGTAAATGACAATGCCTTTTATTTATCTCGTTTGATAATTAACATAAATAAAAGGCATTGTCATTTACATTGTCAATAGCTCAAACTCTTGTAAATGCGAGACCTATTGCATTTCAAAGAAGCGGCCGCCATTGTCCCGGGCTGCTTGGAAAGTGAAAGCACGCATGGAGCGCTGAATGTTGCAGGAAAGCATGTCGTGCCTGCAGTAGGAGAAACTCATTAAAGAAAATAGTGCCTACAGACTAAACAAGCATTTGCAATGCAATAGGTCTCGCATTTACGCAGGTTTAAGCTATTGGCATTGTAAATGACAATGCCATTTATTTATATTTTAAAAACAAAAATAAAAGGCATTGTTATTTGCAATGTCAATAGCTCAAACCCGCGTAAATGCGAGACCTATTGCATTGAAAATGCTTGTTTTGTAAATGTAATAATACATTTATCCCCATAAACCTGGCTAACTTTAACTTCTGTTTACACGCAGATGTGCGGAACAGAGCAAAATCCATAGATGGTGTCAAAGAGATAGCATAAAGAAGGGAACGCTATGTGGGGTCTTATCTTTTTGTTTACAAATGGACAGAGAGGGCTTGCCCACGTCCTCCGAGAGACACCCTGAAGAAGGCGTTGAGAGATGCAGGCTTATGTTTGTTAAGTGCCATCACTACCATTATTGTATGGGGGACCACTGCACCCCAATTAGGGAAATGTTGCTAGAAAGAAAGAGGGTGATGAGCCATTTTCTTTGTTAGCATTGGGCCAGAGTCCCTCTTGCTGCACAGGGAACAGGTCCCAAACAACACAAAGGGGCCTCATACCTAGCAGTGATGGTCTACTATTGAGGGCAGAGGAGTAGGTATTATTGATGCTTCACAAGGGCATTCGCTCTCATTAGTGAGGAAGGTGCAGTGGCACTGGGGCCCAGGAGAGTGAAGGTATCACTGCATCACATTTAGGACGGTCTTACTTTACCATCAATGCATGGTAGATGGTGTTAGGGCCGAGAGCACCCTTGCTGCAGAGGCAGGCAACACATGAGATCTCATTTTTGTTTCTGAAAAGGACAGTGTTTCAAGACCAGAGTGATGGGGAAGGGCTAAAAGAGGCAAGGAGGATAGCCTGCTACTCAGGGCTGCAGCTATCATTAGAGCAGAAGGTTCTGTTGCACTGAGGTCCAGAAGTGTGAGGGGTTCACAAGACTCCAATTAGCGAGGGTAGTGTTTTTGTCTATTTCAGGTATTTTAAATGTATTTTCTCATGTATAACTCTCCCATGTAGTGTGGCTTATGAGATACTGAAAAGTACCCCTGAAATGATCTTCTACGCCAGCACCTTGCACTCATCCCCCCTTCCAGCTATGCTCCCCTCCCTGCAGCCCCCCTCCCTTACCAACCTCCCTCTGCCTCGCTGCTGCCCCCTCCTTGCCGCCCCCGTAAATGCCTTCCTCCAGAAGGACAAAGTTAAGATACTCACGCTGGCCCAGGTCTCATCTGACCTGGATCCCGGAGACTGGATGGTGGCATTAGACCTGCAGGATACGCATTTCCATATTCCAGACCTGCAGGCCCACAGGCATTACCTGCAGTTCACAGCAAGCCAGGAGCATTTTCACTGTGCGGTGCTCCCCTTTGGCTTTATCAGTCAGTGCCCCTCGAGTGTTCACCAAAGAGATGGTGGTGGTGGTCACAGAACAGCTTCAGAGGTCGGGTGAACGAGTCTTTCTATACTTCAATGACTGGTTGTTGAAGGTGGGCTTGCCCCCAGCAGTCATAGACCACCTCCAGATTATATTGAACCTAACACGTAGGGGTTCACCATCAACATGACAAAGTCACACTTGACTCCTTTGCAAACACTCCCCTTCATTGGAGCTATCCTATATGTGGTACAGTTTCGTGCCTTCCGCCTCCCCAGAGTGCAAGACATTCAAGGCTATGATTCCGATGTTTCAATCCCTGTCCTGGATCTCAGCGAGGATGGCGTTGAGACTGCTGGGAGTCCTAGCCTCCTGCCAGTTCAACATGCCAGATGGCACACTCAGGCCCTACAGTGGGATCTGAAGTCATCGTGGTGGCTCCAGATTGGGTGAGGAGGGTGTGGTATCCAGAACTCCTGGGCATGAGCATCTGTCCTCCAATCAAGCTGCTGCTTCTGGAGGATCTACTGTTGCAGCAAAAGGGAAGAGTCCTATACACAGGCTTCAGCACTCTGCACCTACATGCGTGGAGACTGAACTGCAGCAGCAAGTCTCCTTTGATCATCTTCCCGAAGATGGTGAAATGATTCTAGCAACTAAGTGTCCATCTAAAAAAATCAGTGTACGTCGGGCACTGGAACAAGTTTATGGCTTGGTGCAACAAATGAAAATAAAGCGTGTATCAGATTTGAATGCACGAATTCAAATTACTCCTTTTTTTACCAGCACTGAAAGAAAGATGAAAGGGTAGTGAAGGCAAGCAGTCACAGGCCTCCCTGAAAGGTAGTAGGGCAGGATAGTGGGATGGGCCAAGTGCTCAGAAATCAACAATTAACCAATAGACAGGATAACAATTTCCAGCCCAGTGCTTGTCGTTTAGAAAAAGCAAGCACTTTAATCACACAACTGAACTAAATGCTACACAAGTCAATTTATTGCAAGCAAACACAGGGCTGTATCCATGGTTACATTCTTCAGAATGTGCTAAACTCTCCTGCTCCAATATCCTCTCTTCAACCTGGGTAAACCTAGGAGCTACAGCCCTCCTTATCTGGTGGCTAAGGCACTAATTAAGCATATGTGTAGATCATATCACTGTTACCTAAGCAGGGCTTAAAAGCTCTCTCAGTCACTCTTTATGTCCGCTGGTTTACTTTGAACAAAAAGTCTCAAGTCCTCGTGCTCAACTTGTAGTGCGTCTCAGTCCTTTGCGTCAGTCGCAAGTGCCTGCACGACGTTCTCGCAGGTTGGGTGGTGAGACTGGCACAACCTATGCCTTCAGTCTTCATGGTAGCTCCTCATGGTGTTGATGTTGCAAGGTGAATGTACAACAGGAGGTCCTCCAAGGATGATCATGCACACTCAGTGGCGATGAGCAGTTAAAGGTCACAGTACAGGTCCTTGACCTTGTATTGTCAGGGACATGCTTAAGCCTCACTAGATTAGCATGATGCCGGGGCCAAAATAAAATCAGGATACCAGATTCACATGCAGTTGGGCACTCAGGTCAGGAGTACCAACAGTTCACAAGGCACGGGACATTCCTGTCCCAAAAAAGCACCTATGTAGGTGGTGTTAAAGGTGAATCCAGGTCGGACTGCGGAGGGGTAGCCAAGCCACTAGTGTTTTGCTAATAGAGATAAAGCCCAGCATCGTAATATTCATTCTTATGTGGGACAAGTTGGAGGCCTTGAATGGTGCCACAGACTCATAAATGTCCCCCCATCCTCTGAAAACACTGGTGTTGACAGAGGGACTGGAGAGTCCTCATTGTCCCCAGCATTTGCCTTTGTAATCATGTACCTAAACAGTGGGCGGGCTCTAGCAGAAGATGGTTCCAGTTCAGAGGTTTGAGCCAATGGAGATTCAGAGGCCACTTTGCCAAAACCATAGCAGGCATCGAGAGAGGACAAGGAGGCAGAGCCTGTAGCACAGAGGCTCACACTGGAGCTGTTGGCAGGACGAGCAGACTTCGGCGGAGGTCAGTAAATGGTCAGGAAGGGCCTTCTGGTGGAAGTTTAATTGGAGGCCTCAATGGGTCCATAGGCCAGAAGGTGCATCAGGGGAGCTGGAGTTAACTTAAACATATGCAGCATAGCCTCTGTAAAGCTGAAGCTTATTGCAGAGTCGACAAAGGCCCTGAGAACTCTAGGCACATCAGTTCAAAGTTTGGCACAGAAGACGGAGTCTGGAGCATATGGCTGTTGAGGTGCTTCAGGTGCACTTATTGTGTTTTAGAATGTAGAGCTTGGCTTCTCTTTCCCTCACGGCCTTCTGTAACATCAACTGGACCACACACACTGTCACCCCTTAGGGGCATCCTACATGGTGTGCACGTCTCATCCAGGGCCTGAACAAATATGATCCAATCACCCCCATCCTGATGGAACTTCATTGGCTTCTTTTGCAGGCCCACATCATCTGCATCATTTACAAAGCTATCAAGACTAGCACCCCTGCTTATCGTGCAGACAAGCTCAACGACTCGGCACACCTTCAACCAGGGCATCATCAAAATGCAGTCTAAGAAGTGTAAAAAGAAAAAACAAGACCGCAGGCCTTTTCCATCAATGCTCCTAGGATCTAGAATAACATCCCAGTATCCATCAGGACCGCCCCAACACTGCTACAATGAGGAAAATGTTGAAGTCTCACCTCTTTCAAGAACACTAGATCACAATGTATTAACCGCCCACAACCCAGCTTCCTCTCCTCTTACTTGTTGAATTTTCACCTCGCCTTTGACTACGTACAGCACTTCACTGCTTTGTGGCTAAGTATCTGCTAAAGAAATACAAAATACATACATACCACAACTTGCAGGCTTGCTTAATCCTGAGGCACCCTAAGAACACATCATGTGGGTCCGCCACAGACACGTGCTTCCAACATGAGCAGCACAAATTGAAACCTACTGTCTTGAGGTCGACACCCCTGCACACTGCTAAAGTTAAGACACTAAGAATTTGGTGAAGAAACAGAACTGGTGGTAGCAGAGCTACAGCTCCTTGTCTTTAGGTGTGGAAAAGGAGGAACTGATGTCGGTGCACAGGGGAGGTGCCTTTATGCAGCTGCATTTCGTCATCTCCAGAGGTGGGATGGAATCCCAATGGAGTTTAATGGTCCCACCCAGCACCACACAGGTGTTATTGCAAGAGATCCAGTCTGGTGCTTGGGGAGGCACCCAATATGAGGAATCTGCAGCCAAAAGTTAAGTATTGGAGTGTAATGTTTGTGTGTGTGATGCAAAGAAAAATGTACATTGTGTGTATGCTCTTAGTCAATCACATATTTTGAACCGGTTTCTGATCACATTCAGAGCCCACACCCATAATACTGTTCTATTTACAGGGCCCTATGTTTCACGTGCTCCTGCTATAACAACAAATGTTATCTGCCTGCAAAGGTTCAGTTGCTTCTTAGAGCTAGGTTCCCGTTATAACATACCTAAAATGGATTACATACAAATAAAATAAACATGCTTATTACGATTAAGAACATATACTTACATTACAACAATTAAAGGTTAGCTGTAGAAAATCCGGGGGGCAATCTCCCACCATGTGCTGAAAACTATCATAGTCCAAACCAAAGTTCTGCAGATTGAAAGACAGGTTATCGTCAGAGGCTGTTTGGATACAATTCACAAATGGTAGCAACCACATTCATAACCACTCTGCTACTATACTGGGCCTCACAAGGAATATGGTTTGCAGGCAGCTGCAGATTTGACTTGGGGCCTGATTTAGACCTTGGCGGATAGGTTAGTCCGTCACAAATAAGGGTGGTCGAAGTTCGCGGAGTACCACTACGTGGAATTCTGCGGAGTTGAACAAAAACTCAGTGAAACTCCGCTCCGCAACTCCGTTCCGTCTCATCCCAATTAATAAAACAGAAACCTTGCATACCTTTGGTAAAACAACAAGTAACTATCTTTACATGCTAAAATGCATATAGTCATCTCACAAAAGTGAAAATGAAAATATAGCAAGCAGTGAGAGGTGATGATTTTGGGGTACTCCCTAACCTAGGGAGAGAACCAAGCAGATGCCATGAACACAAAGAGCACATCATGCTGAACGATTCGGTGGTGGTCCCATCCTCCTAGGATCACCCCAAAGCACAGTTACGGGCAAAAATACAATCCCAACCAAAGGCCCTGCAAAGCATTATGGGACGAGATTCTAGAATGCATTGAATATTATAGTATCCAATATCAAAACATTCCTCAAGCAGCAGCGGCTCTCCTGGCTCAGCTGAGAACTAATACTATAATATTCACAAAAGTTTCATAATTGTTAAACTTCACCTGAAACTTTGATGCAGCAGTTTAAATCTTCTTAAACTTGTAATGTAATAAAACCTATCATACACTACTCTCTACATGGGTCTAAAAGGTTGATAGCACCTAAGAGTTTTTGGCGGATAAATTGCGGCCTTTATCTCGAAAGTATTCCAGAACGTCATCCACCATGCTCTATCTTGCGTGCATCTGGAATCGTAGATGGTTTTGCAATAGCTAAATATTCTATAAAATTAGTCATGGCAACAACACACTGCCTAGAGTCCTGGGACATTTCCCCTGTGGAAATTGTAGTGTCTGCCATTTGACTGCACCCACTAAAACCCTAGCCCTGGAAAGTGGAAAAACTTGGACGCAGCGCTCGCATACTAATTGCAATTCAACCAACGTGGTCTACCTGATCACGTGCCCATGTGGACTGCGGTATGTGGGCATGACCACACGCAAAGTAAAACAACTTGTGTGTGAACACTGAAGTAACATCCGGTGTAAAAAGAGCACAACCAGGATGACTGAACATATTCTGCAGTCCAATCATACAACGAACGATTTACGTTGGACAGTAATTGAACAGATACAATCTGGGAACAACTCGTCATAGATACTGTTCGAGAAGGAACAGCGGTGGGTCTACCGCCTTGCAACACACACACAGGGACTCAACGATAACATCCCGTGGGGTTCCGTGTTACGCCGTTGAAACAGCTTAGTCCTCTTGTTCATGCCATACCACATGTGTGTCTTAGTTTACATATAGACCAGCACTTGGACACTTATCTATTAGACACCCTGACAGAGTCCAAAACCATTATCTTGACACTATCTGGGTTCCAAGTAATTATCATTATGAGTAACATCCCTCAAGGTCACTGATGATTGACACATCCCCATGACACAAATTGCAGTGTCTCCATCTAACGAATTGAAACCCTAACAATTGACAATACACCTATAGGACTATACACTATGGGGTTTGTTACATATGTTAGATAGGTTGATTCGCATTATACACTATAAATCTAATGCTTCCATAGTTTGTCTTGAGCAGAACACCACCTTATGGGAGATTATATCGGTCTGACTATGTTATCCAACTGTGCTTATCAGTACATCCTTTTAAACCATCACGCATACACAGAGAATTAGGCGTTATACCTAAATTACACTCCTTTTAAATTCAGTCCGCCGACCTGGAGGATACTCACACTAAGCAAACACTTGTGATTTAACATTCTCTCGCAAGCGTTAACTTAATAAAGCTTTTTGAATTCAATTTACCGCGTCTCCAACTAGAACAAGCGTCCTGGGCTAGTCTCCAGGGGCGTAAATCTGACCCATGCGCATGCCGGGACGTCATTACGTCACCATCTACGCGCCGCAAGCCTCCCGATGCGGTTCAGGTCGCGCAGCGGCTTTAAAAACTCCCCGACCCAGCGTGGTGACATCCACGGGGTCCTCAGGAAGGGAGTATGCAGGTTCCATACGGGCGCTGGGCTTTGGTGTAGTGAGTATTGAATCTCCACACTTCAGGCTTTCGAAGGTCAAATATAATGGCTGTGATTTGAGTAACATTCTTTTTCACTTGATTTTACCTCTACAGCGTGTGACTACAAGCCACCGCCCCCCACCAGGACCCATGGTGTAAGGTTACCTGATACCTTAAGTAAGCCCGACCCCCTCCGTATTTTCAGACTGCCTATTGTATGGATACAACGAGCCCCACGTTCGCTCGTATCCTGTGACTGACAGTTTAGTCATGTCCTTTTGTGTTTTGTTTTTTGTTTTTGTTCTTAATACTTGATAAAAATATCTCAATGACCGGCAACGCCCGCGTCGGCGTGCAGGACTAAAGCGCGCTTTTGATTACAAATATCACGCTGGAACTAGCGCTAGTATTAGAGCTTGGTACCTCAAAAAGGCACGTGAACAGCACAACGTGTTAGTGCTAACTACGTACACATCACGAGCACAGATAGGCACTATAGCCTTCTAAATTTAAGCCTGTAGTGGCACTATGAAGAGCACCATACAAACGGCATAAGCATGGTCACCTTTGGACTATTCGAGTACACAAACCACAATGTATGTACTGTTATGTGACTTGTGCTGTCTTTTTGTATGTTTTCTTTTCTTCACAGATTCATACGGCTTTCACCAATGCTGAAGGCTCTACTCAAACCGTAAGTCATACCGGTTTCTCAACACCACAGGTTAGGGTGCGCCTTAGCGTGCACATACCGCTGTGGTGTTATGGTCCTGACGAAAGCCTCGCAAAAGGCGAATGGAGGCAGAAACATGTTGACCACACCTCTTTTTTAAACACCACGGATGTATCTGGTCAATCTAACTAGTTTCTGAAACATCCACCGCACTGTTTTTTAATGGTGCCTAGTTCTCCACGAATAAAGTTGGTTTACGGACGAACAAAGCACTTTTTTTAAATCACTTCCACTCACTTTTTCACACTTGCATCACCAAACAAACCCGCTCCGCTGTAGTCAGGCGTCGTAGCACACCAGCACTCGGCCTCTCTGGTGGGAACCCAATGATGAAGCATGTCACCAACTAGGTTGGTGAGTGAGGGTTCTTTTTACAAACAAGAGTGACTTCTTTTGCCGGCTCTTCTTTTCTTTTGGCTGCACTCTTCTGTTGTTTATTTGATATTACCATTAGGGGGACCAAGAGTGACTCTTTATACTTTTCCCTCTCTCTCTGGTTTATTACCTACAACAACACACCTTTGCCAAGTCCGGAATAGTCATGTCAGGACTCATCCTTGTTAACAGAATTGTTAATATTATCTCAGAGCTCGTATTAGCTCTTAGCATCTGCCAATGCAGTCCAAAATCCTTACAATACACTACAATTAGCAAACATATGAATATCCCCTACTTCATTTCAGTGCTTCCATTCAATCTAAGTTAATGGTGCACAATATAATCTTTTGATTACATTGAAATGTTGCGATTTCAAATTTGCAACTCTCAAAACGTCATGGCGCGTTTTAACAGAACATAGCACTGTTTCCTTTGAAATCTCTGTGTCCAAGTCCAAGGCCCAGCTCTTGGACAAGAATTCCAGCCCATAATCTAATATTGTCAGAATGAACGGATACAGAATCCAAATAGTACCTACCTTCATGCCCCCCCATCAGAATTTCAATAAATGTGTTTTATCAACGTTGATCTTGCCAGGATGAATATTGTTCAGAAAAGTCCCTAATTAAGGTCCTGGGTAGTTCTTTAAGTAATTGTCAAATTGTGCTGACTTCTTTAGCGGCCCCGATATTACAAAACTGTTCTTGAAAGATATTGCAAAGTGAGAATTCTCCCCTTACAGGGGTAGATCAAGATAGAGGCAGTTAACAGAACATATTAAGCCAAGCTTTCCACAATGAAAGATAACATTGTGCGGTCTTAAATCTCACTCGCTTGTAGTACTCTGAATCAGTAAATCTAAGGAAGTAGTCTTCAGCAGACTCGCCGAACCAAGTCTTAAACTGGTGTTATGTTACTTTCCGAACAAGACCCCACCGTGAGTATCTCTTACCCATCAAAAAGGTAAGGACCAAATTGAGGTCCCATTGGGGCTTAATAAAAGGAGAAGGGGGGAACAGATGGGTAAGCCCCTTCAAAAATATCTGTACAAGAGGAGACCTAAAAAGTGATGGCCGATATGGCAGCCGAAGGAAAGCAGACAGGGCCGAAAGGTAGCCCTTCAGAGTGCCCAGAGCGGAGCACTGCTGGGCCAAGGAGAGAATATAAAGACGAACATCTGACAGAGAGGCAGACAAAGGGTCAACAGACCCTTCTGTACAGTATTTACAAACTTTTTGCCATCGGCAAGCATTTACCAACTTCGTGAGGGGACGCCTGGCTGCCAGAATAACCTCACAGGCTTTGGCAGGAAGGTCAAAAGCTGTCCACTGTCGCCGCTCAATCGCCACGCAAGGAGGCGAAGAGTGGACAGGTTCGGGTGGAGAACCCTCCTCTGCTGCTGTGACAGAAGAGCCTCCCAAAGAGGCAGCCCGACTGGAGGTTATATGCTCATTTGCAGAAGCTCGGGATACCAGACTCTCCGCGCCCAGTCTGGACCAACAAGGATGACTGGGGCCCGGTCGCGGCTGATCTTGAGCACTCTGGGCAGGAGTGGTATGGGCGGAAAGGCGTACAGGAGGCCTGTGCTCCATTTGCGACGAAAAGCGTTGGCGAGCGAGAGCCGTCTTGGAAACGCCAAAGCGCAAAACTGCTGACATTGCGCGTTCTCTTCGGAGGCGAACAGATCTAACCAAGGCTCTTGCCACTGCTTAATGAGACCTTGCACCACCTCTGGATGGAGACGCCACTCGTGATCCACGAGGCACTGGCGGCTGAGTTAATTCGCTCTGGCGTTCAGAGAACCAGCCAGATGTTGAACCACCAGGGAAATGCCTTGTTGTTCCAGTCAAGTCCAGATACGCAGGGCCTTTTGACCGAGGCTCCACTACCCCACTCCGCCCTGTTTGTTGCAGTACCACATGGTGGTAGTGTTGTCTGAACACCTGAACTAGCCTTCCTTTGAGGGATGGTAAAAAGGCTTTCAGTGCCAACCGGATCGCCTGAAGCTCCAACAGGTTGATATGGAGCTTGGCTTCACCCAGAGACCATCTGAGGGGGGGGAAGTGGGGGTCTTGCAGGCTCTGCAGGTCCCACTGCAGAGCCTGCATGTGCCATCTGGCATGGTCCACTAGTAGGATGCAGGAGGCCAAGAGGCCAAACAGCCCCAGAATAATTCTCACCGAAATCCAGGATAGAGGCTGAAATATCGGCATCATAGCCTGAATATCCTGGGATCGTTGCTCAGCAGGATAAGCCCGAAACTGCACCATGTCCAGAACTGCCCCGATGAAAGGGAGTGTCTGAGAGGGAGTCAGGTGTGACTTCGGCACGTTGATAGTGAACCCCCGTGAATGCAGGAGGTTTGCCACAGTCTGAGGTGGGAGATGACTGCTAGGGACGAGCCTGCCTTCAACAAACAGTCGTCGAGAAAGGGGGAAGACTGGGACCCCTGATCTCCGCAGATGGGCTGCGACCACCGCCATCACCTTGAACACCAGAAGGGCACTAGTGAGGCCGAAGCGGAGCACGTTAAACTGAAAGTGCTGGTGGCACACCGTAAACCACAGATCGCGACGATGGGCTGGCAGAACGGGAATGTGGAAGTATGCATCCTGCAAGTCCAACGCTACCATCCAGTCTCCTGGGTCTAGGGCAGACAGGACCAGAGCAAGGGTGAGCATCTTGAACTTTTCCTTTTTGAGGAAGTAGTTCAGGACTCTGAGGTCGAGGATAGGACAAAGGCCTCCGTCCTCCTTTGGAACCAGAAAATAGTGGGAATAGCAACCACAGCCTATTTCTGGCCCGGGAACCCTCTCTATAGCTCCCTTGACTAAGAGTTTTGACTTCCTAGCGGAGTAAGACAAGGTGATCCTCCATCAGCGGATCGTAAGTTGGAGGCATGGAGTAAAGAGTATTGTCGAAGAGGAAGGAGTAGCCCCTTCGGACTATTTGCAGCACCAAACTGCCCGAGGTGATATCTCAACAGTGGTGGAGGTGATGGCGTATCCTGCCATTAACTGGATGCCCATGACCCAGAGGGATCTGAATAGATTTTGCGGTGGAGGCGGGGTTCGTGGCTTGATCAAACTTTCGGTCACCCGACCCACGAGGTCGGGGTGAACCGCGTCCCCGATCACACAGAGGTTGTTGGACTTGCGGGGTCCTCTGGCTGGAATAGTGTTGGCGTGGTTGGAAACCCCTTCCGTAGCCACGAAAGGGCCGAAAAGCAGACAGAGGGCAGGATGAAGTGAAGAGGCCAAGCCTGCCAGTCCTTGAAGCGCTCAAGTGCTGCGTCTGCCTGGTCTAACAGACGGGGGCCATCAAAGGGCATGACCATGAGGTCAGCTTCGACATCCCCCAAAAAGGCTAACGGCCACCGTCGAGGAAATCGCTTTGTCTAGCGAGTCTGTCGTGTCTAAGCCGCATTGTATGGCAAACTTCGCTGCATCTCTCCCATCTAACAGCTTGGGAGAGGAGAGCCTGGTCCTCCTCCGAGACTCTGGGCAGCACTAACGCAACGGTATCTCATAGCGAATGAGAGTAACGGCCCAAGAGGCATGTAATGTTTACCGACCGCAATGCTAGGCTGGTGGAAGAAATTATCTTCTTACCGAAGCTGTCCAGCCTTTTGGATTTCCTGTCCTGAGGTGCGGAAGGGAACTTACCATGGGAAGAGGAGGCTTACCCACCAAACTCTGTGGGATGGGATGGGTGGAGAGAAAAGCTGGGTTGCCCAGCTCAGGGCGGTGGCAGCGGGCAATGGCTCTAATCACAGGAGCCCCTGTGCTGGGCTTGGGTCAGGTGCACAGTAGAACATCTGTCAAGGCCTCGTTGAAAGCCAGCAGGCTGCATGACCACAGTAGGAAGCTGCAGGTCAAAGACCTCCTCAGCCATATGCACCACCATTTCAAATGATGCTCCCTCCTCCGTAGCCAGAGTAAGGGGAGACAGCATGCCAGAATCTGGAGAAGTGTCCAGGCCGCTGGCATCACCCAGATCCAGGTCTTGATTGGGATTTTTAAGGGATTCTGCTGCCCCTCCCCAACCTCATCACCTATGCCTAACCCTTCAGAATAGGGCAGGTTGAACAGCATGGAGCCGCACGGCTCAGTCGGTGCTTGTCTCTGCGTCAGTGGATGCCCGACCGGCTCTGTGATGTCTGGAATGACGATGGGTGAGGCGCCGCTGGTGGGCACCGGTGAAGGCCTCTATGTCGGACGCGGCACTGGGGAAGGTCGCAGAGGTACGACCGGCACTAGTCCGGATCAAAGAGGAGGCCATGGTGCCAGGGCCGGAGGCGCGGAGCCCATGGGATCTCCTTCAGCGGAGCTTGTGGGGACTGAAGGCACGCCAGCAGGGTCAGGCCGCCCAAATATGGTGCCAATTTTTTTTTAATTGAGCGGGGGTGCTCCCGTCCCTGGAAAGGTAGGGAAACGCCGAGCCGACCCAGGCATCTGCTCTGCGGAGCGAGGCCTCGAACGCCGAAGCTCCTCTGTCTCGTCGAGTGACCGACGGGACGAAGTCGAAGCACGCTTTGACTTCTTGTGCTTTTTATGGTGCTTCTTACCTGACCGCGATGACTTTGAGGTGGAAGACTTCGACCCCCCCGGAGTGGTGCTCATTCTTTCCTCTCGAATGGGATCGACGAGGCAACCTCCGAGGCGCCAGACACCGGGCCGCGATTAGCTTTAGGGACCGCTCCCTCAAAGCCTTCGGCGCCATGGCCCGGCAATCGGAGCATGACTGTCGTGGGCGCGCTCCAGGCACCACAGAAACACTAAATGGGGGCCCGTGATCGACATGGCGTGGTGACAGGCGCCGCACGGCATGAACCCCGAGGTCTTCTTACTGGACATGACCTACACACCGAAATGATTGGACAAAAAGTCGAAAGAGGTCTGTCAAAAAGTGACGGGGGTAGCTCTCTTCGACGGATCTGTGCTGGCTGGCACGAAAAGAACTGACGTCAGAGTGCCAAGGTGGCGCCTATATTGACGACGCAGACATCACGATGACGAACCAGACGCCTACAACATCATGCAGAGTCGACCGACACCACCTATCAGCACGCAGGGTACTGCTATCAAAATCGCCCGGATCCAGTCTGACGCCTAGAAGTTCAAAGGTAAGGAATCTGCGGCTAGATGAGTCTATCGGATACATTAATGTACTGATGTCTTTCAGTAACACGTCATAATTCCTTATCACCACCAGGTCAACCTTAGTGAAGATTTTCATCTCCAGATAAGTAACTTACTCGGCTCTGTGCTTGTCAAATATACCTGCTGCATGGTTTGGTTTAGAGGCATTCAGATCGTAACCACATAATCTGCTTAAGAGTATTACATTTTGCGTTACATCATTCACATAAGCTGACAGTTTGATCTTAAATCAATTAAATTCAATAGGTCATATAGCAACATTCCACAGAATTAATTTTAGAATTCCAACTATTCCAAATGAAAATATCAAGGAGACACCCAGAACTCTTAGTCTGTATCATGGGAAAAATGTTAACCATTGTTACCTTTTCTACTTGTACCTTTCTTGGGCAATGGTTTAAATACAATTCAGTCTCTTTTTACCAAACCCATATGATGCATAAATAACTGGAGGTACCACCAGGACAACCTGTCAAAAAGCCTTCTTTGCATACAGAAGAAACATACCAATGTCCTTCTACAAGGTCTGGGCAGTGTCAGATTATGTTATTGTCATATTGACGTGGTCCGTTTCATCTTGATCCGACACAAAAACATGTTGTTCCTATGAAACAATGCTTGAAATAACTCCTCCAAACACGTTGTCAAAATCTTTGAGTATTATCTTTGCAAGTTCATTAATTAAAGAAACAGCAGTAAAACCCGCTTTACTCCTTTGGTTTCCTATTAAGAAACAAGAGAATGTTAATATAATCCCATTAGTGTGATACTGCTAAGCGAGCAGATAGAGTATCAACTACTTTCCAAAGTGTTGATGCCAAAGCTGATGCAAATGTTTCATAAAACTCAAGTGCAATTGAGTATTCTTCTGTTGTGAGGTGTTTCACTGCATCTAACTCTTCGTTTAAAGTAATCGAAGTGTTCAGCGCAACAGACATTGAAATCTCCACCTCTGTTGCTGCGCAGTTTACGGTTGGTGTATAATCTTTCATAAAATAAACAAAGCTCTTCTAAGTATTGCCCTTAGATCAGAAAGAAGCTGATCAGAGCTGTCTTGAATTTGTAGGTATGAGACATATTGACTCACTATTTTCATAGACTTTTGTCTGAGTGAAATATGCAGCTGCTGTATTTACCTGCAAAAAGCATGCTTTCTAGGCTACGAGTGGGAGATGAATCTTAGGCTCATCAACAATTGCCAAATATATAGCTTTATGCATCATTAGCCTCAAAACATATAATTTGCTCCATAGTATTTAGGTCTTCTTTAACCTGAAATCTCTTCGTCATCCCTTTTATCAAAACCTTCAGGGTATTCCTTAAAATTGGCAGTATTTATATCTGGAATTCCTTCTATATGTTGTGACATACTGCATGCTCCTTATCTCTCAATAATACCCTTTCAAATGTCCACAGATGTATTATGTTTTGAACAGAGCAAGATTGTACAGCGATATGTAGTGGATTATGATCACAAAAGATTTTATGGAAAATATCGATAATACTATTGGATATAATCCCTGAAAATACTAATAACAAATCTATACAAGAATACTGCATATAGGGGTAGGAATAAAATGTAAAACCAGGATCACCGCATCTGCCTAGTTTCCAAGTATGTACCAAAGCAAGGGGTTTTATAAGCCTATTTATAGCTGTACAGATATTCCGCATACAACTCAAAGAATAAAGTATCATAGTATCCGTTTTGGGAGTCAAGGAGCAACTCTAGTCCCACAAAGGATAATTTAGCAAGCCCACAAAAAAAAGCTCCAAGCTAATACCATCACATGTGGCGGAATCATCAGAATTAGGCCCACAAATTGAACAAATCATGTACACCTGCTTTTCCATCCATACTTGTGCTATTACCCATGACCCCGTATCTGAGGCTGTCTTTACGACTTCCCCTCTGCAACAACAAATTGCCACTCTTTGTATAGAAGCTGATTAGGATAAACAAACCACTAGTTTATAACCTAATTGTGCCAGCCAACATCGATATCTATGAGCAATGTGTGTCTCAGGCAAACATTAATTCAGTGCTACAGTCACAAAGTTCTTTGCATATTAGGCGACATTTAGCAGGGCTGTTAAAGCCATTTATATTCCAATTTAAAATAAAAAAATACCCATTACAGACTATTTGAAATAAAATATACCTTCCAACCACGACTGAAATGCACTCTTGGGATCGGACAAGTAAATGCACCACCCCTGCCAGAGGGAGCCAAAGCTGTATGCCTATATACCATCAATAAATCTTTATTCTCACGAATAATCGACCATAAAAGAACATGATAAAAACTATTTAAAAACATCAGAGTTCAGTAGAAACTATTAAGAACAGGAGTCAAATTTGGAATAAAAACAAGTTAAAAACATATCAATCAAGAATTGAAATTCATAAAGCATATCTTTTCCTTAACATCAAGGCCGGAGTAATAAAATTTAAAACAGCAATACATATTGTCGGGGACTCGAGCCGCTGAAGGAGAATCAAACCCTCTTGATGCGACTTAAAAGATTTCCCTCTAAGAATGGGACAAGAAATGTGATCTGTAAAAAGCATACAATGGGCAGAATAACAAAGTGCTTAGTGGTTTGTCAGGAAACCCCATCACAGGCACAGCTTGATCCAGTTTCGGGGAAAGCCCCTTAGTAATGGATCGTGGGCGAAAATGGAAGACCAGAAGAGACTTTATTTCGGTTCTGCCGAAAATATTCACTGCTGTCGCAGAAACAAACCTTGAGGAGGTGAGGGAAGGACCACAGGAATCACACATCAGTGGGGATAGGAACGTTGATCGCCAAAAGAGACATTGCCAAGCACTGGAACTCAGCAAGCCATCCCTCCCTCCCTGAATGGCATTCTGGAATGGACCTGTACATGAACCATATGGAACAGATGTATGTGGTGCGGTGATGGCCTTGGAAGCATGGGGAAATAGGAGAGGAAATGGTGGGCATACTATGGCCCCAGTTAAGCTCCTCAGCTATGTATATGATGTATGGAATATGTAAGCCAGACTTTTCCTGTTCTCACAATACTATGTGCACTGTTTTAGCTTCGTTTTCAAAAAGAATAAAATTTGATATTAAAAAATATGGTAAGCATGGCTGACCGTATTTCTGGTGTCCAGTCAAACGTGGGGGCCCTAGAAAGTAGCTCCAAGTTTCATCATGCTGAGAGTGAGAGTGTAATAAAGCACTATGATTAGTATTGTATATATGATACAGACAGCTATACTAAAATCAGAGGTGACCGGTAAAAAGCAAGATCTAACAATCACTGGACTGCATAGAGTTCCCTTCTTTAATCGTGATACCACTATTCTCGGGCAGTTTCCAGCTTCATCATGAAGGGACAGAATCTAGTATAGTTAATGGAAAAAAGAGGGTTAGAAGTCTTCTTTTATCATGACCGACTAGACTTTGTGCCCATACATTCCTTCTCGCCTTTTACATTTTCCTCTCCCTTCTGTAACTGCATTCCTGTTTTTACAACAAGCCACTGTTGAATTGAAAAGACATTTGTATAGCGCATGGCTACCCGGGAGCATCCCAGCGCTGAGCAGTAATAGAGGAAACAGAACTTTAAGGGAAGAGCAAGGTCTTTAGCTGTTTTCGGAAGGCAAGATGGTTAGATTCCCTGCGAAGGTGAAGCGGCAGAGTGTTACAGAGCTTGGCGGCATTATACGAAAAAAGCCAGCCTCCACTTCTGGCTTTCTTGATCCTGGGGACCACTACTAAATGGAGCTCATCCGAGTGCAGCTTCCGGTTAGCCCTGTAGGGGCAAATCATGGCTGAATTTATCAGTGGCCCGTTCCCTTGCAGGGATTTATGGACAATGCAGAGGGACTTGAAGCCGATTCTTTCCTGCACCGGAAGCCAGTGGAGGGAATGTAGTGCGGGTTTTGCAGAACAGCGATTAGAAACTCCCATCAGCAGTCTAGCTGCACAATTTTGTACAGTCTGAAGTTTTGCGACTACTGAATTTGGGGCGCCTAAATATAGAGCGTTGCCATAATCTATCCTTGAGAGTATTAGTGCTTGAACTAGCACTTTTTTTGCTTGGAAAGGTAAAAGGGGAAGCACTTTGCGGGCCATTCTGAGCAAGCCGTAGCATGTAGCTGCAGTCTTCCTAGCTTGCGCCATAAAGGTTAGATTCTGATCTAGCCAGATGCCCAGGCTCTTTATCTCGGCTTTTGGGGCCGGTACCGGGCCCATGCAAGCTGGCCACATGGTACTAGATTGAAAACTTGCAGGATTCCCGAGAATCATGAGCTCGGTTTTCTCACCGTTGAGTTTTAGGTGTGACATGCCCATCCACTTAGAAACTTCTTCAAGACATGAATGGAGGCCGTCGGGCCTCTGATCTGCATGGTTCAGCGCTACGACCTGCTGTTAACACCAGAACAAAACTGGCAAGCTCTGCAGGGATGCCAAAGATTCATGAGCGCAGACACTGAATCTTATATCCACTGGTGCAGTTAGGGTGCACGTTTACAAGTACAGCGAGGAATCAAGGACACCTAAAAAAGACTTCAGTTTCCGATACACTCTGGTCTATTTACTAGGTGTAAACAGAGTTTGCATCACAAAAGTTAAGCAAAACGAAGCTAAACCTTTTGTTACCCATTTACTTTGCTGGTAAATCATTTCAAAGTAATGAAAAGCAGCACATAGCGCTGCTTTGCATTACGTAGCGCCAAGGGGGGTGTACCATGGGTCGTGCATGGGCGTTTCCATGCTACTATCAAAGGTTTCAGACGCTAAACACTATTTACTTAAAAAAGTAAACAAGGTTTAGCGTCAGAAAATAGAGCCCATTTCAGATAGGCACTTTGAAGGAGAAATGCTTTTTTCTCTCTTTTATTTTCCAACCGTGTATACGTACTGCATTGTACAACACATAAAATGTGGGAAAATGTTTAAAGTTAGTCTTAGCATAGTATTTTGTACTGAAGGTTATCCTTCCAGTACCAAACCTATGCCAGACTCACGGAAATACCCTTGCACTATGGTGCAATGGTGTGTGCGTGGTGCACGTGAGCACATTTCTGCGACGGCGTTAGGGAGTGGGGAATAGAGTGCCATATTTCTGTAAATGTGGCGCTCTCCTGCTCTCTCCTAGCGCAGCCCAGCATTTGCTGCTCCTGCACTGCCCTGCGTGAGAAACTGGTATATCTTGCCCTCAGTCTGCTATGTTGCATAAAATGATATCCTAACTCTGCTGAAGAACTTATAGGAGATTCAGTCGCAGAGGGATTAATGAAGAGAAGCCACTCTGGAAGGAACATGTGCAGTTGAATCACTGCCAGCGACGCAATCTCAGCACTTTATCTCAGTTTCATCACAGAAAGACTGGGCTTACCTCAGTGCGGGGAAGGTAATCCGGATCCGCCTGTATTCTGGCTATGACCTCACAGAGGATGATGCCGTAAGAGAACACATCTGCCTGAATGAGAGGAACAAGACAGATTCAATCAAAGAATACTCATTTCAGTACTCTGGGCTGGCTATAAAGTACCATGCTCAATAAATATGAAGCTTTTTTCAGACAACTGATTTCTTATTGGCTCACCAATGCCAACAAGAAATTACGTAAAAACATGTAGAAGACAATACCTTCAAGATGCCTACGTTAGCTTTCACAATACTCCACGTTGTATTTTAACCAGAAACAAAAACATGCTGTTACTACATCTTCCTCAGCACCCATCCAATGCCCTCCAGTGAACGCCATGCACTGCTACCTCAGTTAGCTGAGTGGACACTAGCTGCTGAACAACTCTTGCCATAGTACGAGTCGGAGGAATGGTGGGTGCAAGTTAAAGGAAAGGTTTAAGAATAACAGAGTAAGCATTCTTAAGTGTGCATTCAGCTCTTTCATGGTCACAGTCCGTGGGAATAGACTACCCAGAAGAGAAAACTCTGGTAAGGGGATAGCATAGGCACAAGATCGGGTTTGTGCAAACACATTATAAAGAGCTTCATGAACAAACTGAATAAATATTTCTGGGTAAGCCATCAGCAGAATAATGCTTAGACTAAGTGTTACTATGCTCATGTGGCTGCTATAAACAGGTTTTAGGACAGGCTGGCTAGCAATGAGGCTTTCTTTAGACTAATAGAACGCGCATGGGCTTTATAACATAACGTGTATTAGTAAAGCGCACGTTCACCGCAAAGGGTATCTTGGCGCTGAATAACAGATGTTTATTGTTACCAAACTCAATGGTATAACGCTAGACATCTTTACAGTGTATCTGAATGCAGGATCTAGACTATGGATGATTTGCAAGCTTTCCTTCTCAAAGCATTGCCGCTCTAAGCCATTAAATGTAGGCAGCTTGTCCTTAAATCTGATCATATAAAAGGTAAGGCTTGCTTGTCACACAAGTCTGAAGCATTTCTCATGTATAAATAGCACAAGTCATAAAAAGACCTGCAAGTTCTAGATTAAAGGGGAAGTCTGACAAACTTAAGAATGAATAAAGAGTGTGTAAACCATAGTTTTCCCCCAGTATGAAACACAATTTAGGGCCCAGACAGATCTTAAACAGACTTTTAAAGCACTAAGTAACACTGGTCCAGCACACCTCAACAATTGCATCTGCTTTCACAAACCTTCCAGACAACTCCGCTCATCTGGACACTTACTTGCACACATCTTACACATAAGGAAAACCCGATCCAGAAGTCGAGCCTTATCCTTCATCGCTCCTAAAGCATGGACAACCAGCCATTCTACAGAAGAGCCTCCTCCACACTGCTTGAATTTCAAAGCTGAAGACCTGGCTTTTCGAGTAGTCTCACTAGGCCCAAAGTTTAGCTAGACTCATACCTGCTCAGCACCAAAATACCTGGGGATAGTACAACAGTTCTTTCAGGGAGATGCAACTGTGTGATGAAGGTGAAGATGCTTATGTCCTTGTATTCATGATGTGAGTAACCGCCTAGAAAGTTGTGAATTACTTGCAGGACAATGACTTGCAATGATAGAAAGGTTGAGTTAAGTGTGTACTATGTAATGGAATGATCTGTGGATTTTCCCAGTTTTACAACTTTTGCTTGAATCACATTTTGGCTTTTCCCTACTGACTTACACAGGCTGTGGTCTGATTAATCTGCTCCCAATTCTGGAGATCCCCAAGCGGCATAGATGGGTGTTGTATCAAAAGCTTCATGAGTTTAAACTATCAAGATGTGCTTTCCAGGGGATTGTAGTTGAATTCTTAAAAATTAGGGTGATTAAGTTGAATTCATTTGCATGAACTTACACAATGGTACACAACTACAAACCGCCGACAATCAGCAGCAAGAGATGAAAAGAATACCTTAACCATACTGTTTTGCCACTGTGTCTGACCCTTATTCCCTGTAATGTAAGTCGGTAGCAGAATTGTTAATTATTGCGTTGTCAATGATTTTCTTGGTCCAATGGATACATTTCTATGAATGGTCAACCCTTCTCAGTTTCTTCCTGCCAACATCCATTAACTTGTCCATAACAGGTCACCCATCCTTTCGCTCTTCTGGCTCTTGCCCATCCTCTACCCAGCATTCATCATAAGAGCCGATAAAGAACAAGTTACTTACCATTGGTAATGCTCTTTCTGGTGCATACCATCCAACTACAAACTCCTCACCTTTTGAATATTCCCCAGGCATCAGCGTGGATCAGGAATCTTTTGAGCAGGAACTCTGCAAGCTGGTAGGTACGTGCCCATTGATGGCACCATGCGGCTCTGCACTGATGCGGTTCTGCTTCAGAAATGACATGCGAGGCCTAGATAAGTGCCAATCACGTGAGCTGACATCAGTTGCTTTTGAGGCGGTCCACAAACCCAGGCGCAGAGCCTCAACAGCAAATTGGCTTTGACTGGTGTGCACATTCCTAGACTTGTGATCTTATTAATGGTTAGAGTCCAATTCACAGAAGGAGGATAGGAGACTTGGTGAGGAATCTGCAGTTAGAAAGAGTCTCTACCATAAGTAGCGTTACCACAGATTCTTCACCTTTGAAAGATACCATAGATACCAGAGTTGTTTATTAGGAGGTGGGTCTGTGAATTGGCTCAAAACAAGATGTCCTGTACCAAGAGGGTGAAACAGCCCACTTGGCAAACCTGCCTGTCCATACATTAGTGCTTTGTGAACATATAGAGCAATGCAACCAGAGGCAGTCGCCTGGCAGATGTCTGGAACAGGAACTATGAACGCCAACGCAGTGGTAGCAGCTTCCGTCCCGGTGGAACTGGCTTGCAGCCTCCATTGCCTATCTAATCTTGATGCAGAGTACAATCCAATGGGAGCTGGCCCACTTCTGCATGCTCTGGCCTATTTTCGCCCCAGTGAACCTCAGAAATAGCTGTATCGTCCACCCGGTATTCTTTGGTATGATCGATTAAAAGCTCAGGGCTCTTATGGGGTCCAAGCGATGGAGTCTTTCCTCCTCAGAGCAGTGAGGCAGAGAATGAAACGCGAGCAGGGTGATGATTTGACCACGTGATATGGCATCATAGATTTTGGTATGAGGGATGCTCGCATATGCAGAACCAGTTTGTCTGGGCAGAAGGTGGTGTACAGCGGGTTAACAGAGAGCCTTGAGCTCACTCACAGAGGCGATGAGGAATACAGTCTTGAAAGGAGTCACAAGAGATAGGTGTGAAGCAGCTCAAAGCGACTGCACATCAAATATATGAGGACCAAGTTAAAGTCCCACTGCTGCATGACCAAGGGAGAGTGTCGGAGAACTTTCAGAAAAAACATTACAACCGGTGAATAAAAAGAATTATGGGGGCTAGTCCAGCAACCATAAAAAGGCCGACAGAGCCGAAAGGAACCCCTTAATTGTGCCCAAAGTCTTGCTAGACAAAACAAACATGCAAGATAACTTGGCCTGCAGAGGATCAATCTGGCGTGTGTCACGCCAAGCCACAAGTTTGTCCCAACAACAGGTATATACAGTACTAATCTGAGTTGAATCAGTACATGGAAAAATAAAGCACCACAAAAAAGCTTTTTTAGTTTTTTTTTTCTTAAGTGGGTGGGTAGAAGCAACATGGAGGGCACATGTGTGGGGAAGCAACACAGAAGGCGTGGTTGGGTGGGCAAACAGAGGAGACCAGCGAATCTCCCCTGTTTTGTAAATTACCCTTAACCTACTTTACCTTTGTCCACCACCAAACCCTTAGCACCCTATACCCGACCCATCGCTAAACCCTAAAATCACCCTTACAACCTTTTACCAACACCCACCCCAAACCCTAAAATTATCCTCTACCCCTACTCGCCCCATAACCCTAAAATTACCCTTACCACCCTTTACCACTACCCACCCCTAAAAATATCATTACTACCCCATACCCATCACCAGCTCAAAATCTTAACCTTACGCTTAACACCCTAAATCCCTCTGCTCCTCTAAACCCTAAAATGATGCCTACCACCCTATACCCTTACCCATTCGTAAACCCTAAAAATACCCATATCACCCTACACAACTACCCGCCGGTAGCACGCTGACCTAAAGAGGGCAGTGTGGATAATTTAGTATGACGTACACGATTTGTGTTTACAGTAAATACTGTTTACATAAATGCTAGCATTTGACTAGACAATCATCTAATTGCTGCTATTAAGGGGCTCATTATGATGGCGGGCGGACATCAGTCCGCCCGCCATCATAACGGTGATGGGACCGCCCGCCAGACGTGCGGCGGTCCCACCAGCCCAATTAGGATGCGCCCGCCACACTGGCGGGTGCATCCTGGCCTTTTCACATTGCGGACGGTGCTGCTGGCTGCAGCACCGTCCGCAATGTGAAAATGCCACGTTGTGCATTTCCATGCACAACGTGGCAGGCACCACGCGGTGCCTGCCACCTTGTGCATGGAAATTTAGGGGGGTAGCATGGGTACCCCCCAGTGCACCCCCCGCCCCCCACAGAGGGGGCCCGCAACGGGCCCCCAAAGCCAGTCTCCGCCTGTCTTTTTGCGCCGGGATTTCCGCCGCAAAAAGACAGGCGGAAGGACTCATCACTACGGCGGTGCCTGCATGGCACCGCCGCAATGATGCCCTGGTTTCGGGTCCCGCAAGGCGGGCGGAAAAGGACCGCCTTGCGGGACCATGGCGGACAGACTTTTCGTCTGCCGCGGAACCAATGTGATTCCCACCGCCATCCTAATTTGGCGGTGGGTGAATCACAATATGATGGCGGGAGGATCGCCACCGCCGGCGCGGCGGTGGCAATCCTCCTGCCATCATAATGATCCCCTAAGTTATGAGCCAGTGTATGCCCAGCACCTACATTCCCCTTGACTGCTCGACCGGCGCTACCACGGAGTTGTAAAGTGCTGGGCGGGGTAGAACTTGGCCCAGTTACTCGAGACCAATCGTAGGTCAGGCTCCGGGACATCAGGAGTAAAAGACCTCAACCTCCACTGTTGGGCCCAGTAGCTCCTGCTAGCTCCGGAGCCCTCTGAAAGTGGTTCAGACAGTCTTTTACATTTATTGAAAGACAATGTCAAAAAGATTAGTCTCTGCATGAACAATCCATCTGAGATTAGGACATACAAAAACATAGTAGCGCTAACTAAAAGAAATGCTCCAGAATTTCTGTAAAACTATGAATCAATGGAATGAAGAGAAAACATTGTTTTATGTTCAAATCACCACAGATTGATTCCTTCTACAAACCTTGCTGACCATATAATTTTTTTTTTTTTAAAGTGTGTGAACAAAGGGTTTATTTAACTGCATGCTCAATTGAAGAGGTTGATCCCATTTTTCAAAAGAGTTTTGAATGCATTTCAAGGAATAGTGGACACAACTAAAGATCTTGGAGCCAGGCAGGCATTTCCGACAATCAAAGCAGCAAGCAATGTCTCTGTGAGCTCTTAAATCATGTAGACGTTGCTGCCAATCTGTAATTTGGGCAACTCGTTGAAAGAAGTTTGGGCAAAATGTATTTCCCACATCCTCCAATGCACTAATAATGCTGGACTTGGGCCAGATTTGGATTTTTGTGGACAGGTCCAGGATATCCCTTCCGCTTATTACACGTGCCATAGGATATGATTAGGGCTCCCGATTAAATGGTATTTATTTTTTTGACCTTTCCGTCTGTGTTTATCCACTTTTGTTGTTGTTGCTAATTTCATCTGTATTTATCCATATATGTATTTTGGGTTTTTGAAAAAATAAAGCTGGAACGAGTATATTTCTACATTTAATTAAACAAAAAATTTAGACTTATGGCTGAACCGCTACCAGTTTTAGAGATATAAACACACTCAGATGATAAAATATGCACTTATAAGAAAACATTCGAATTTTATTATTAAAGGTTGTGCATATCGACTGCTGTTTGAGGCTCTTTACTAAACATCCTTTATTTCTTTTTTACCTTCTTTCCTGTCAGTCCGCACATCTATTGGCCTGGCAGTCATGATTGATGGCATTTAGAATCACTCAAAAAACAACCCAATTTCCGTTTTTATCCACATTTAAAAATAGACAGGAAAATAAATGGGTTTCTGTCTGTATTTATCTGTGAAGATCAGTAAAAACTGAAAAGGAGCTTTAGATATAATGCACTTGATATAAGGTAGACAGGATAGCCGTCACGTTTTTGACAGAGTAATCTGCCCACCAAACTGTAAGGCCCTTGTACTTCACCTGACAAAAAGGGTGTTGGAAGGGACTTTCCAAGTGTCAAGGAGAAGGGATCTTCACACTGGCCAGTCAAAGAGATAAAGATACAAATTTGCAGAAAGGAGGAATCTTTCTGGCACTCTCACCCCAGGGGTTAGAGAGAAAATGTACATTGCTTAACTACAGAGGAAAATAGTGCAGGAAAGAGATGCTGTAATGGTCAGAAAGAGCCAAAGTTACTAGGACAAGCGGTTGAGAAATGAACGTCAGACCATGACAGGCACCTGCCAATCCACAGTCGAGAGTCAGACTCTAAAGAAAAATCGTATTCCATTTGACCACATCCGCTCCCTGAGCCATTCCCACAACTCAACAGTTTTTATAATCCTTGACGCGCCACTTCAGACAAGCATCAGCTGTAAATGATCTCTTCACCGAAGGTAGAGGATGTCCCCAGATTTACTAGAGGACCAGGGGGAAAGGAAGGACAACTCTATGGTGCGCTGTCAGATTACATGACCCTTAACTGGGGCGGGACAACCAGTCGATCCACAGAGTGGGAAGCAATGAAAGTAGTGATGTAGGGAGTGGGTATGGGGCTTACGTGCGTTGTCCGAAGTCAGCTGCGGAGGGAGCCGAGGGACAAGGAAGATACATTGGCGGAGCTCCAGACCGGTGACCGGGCCCACCCAACTGACTATGCCCCCGAGAGCATACTGTGCGAACAGATTAGTGACATCTGGGACAGGCTAGGCAAATACACGCTTACACGTTACAGCCAGCGGCTTCACGCTGAAGGCAACAAATCCGGACGACTACTGGCCTGGATCCTGCACAGGGAGCAGGCACCCTCGTTGACGACCTCCGTGCGTAATGTTGCAGGTAATTTTGAATATTCTAGAGCAGGTATACTGGAAGCGTTTCAGCAGCACCTGCAGAGGGTGTATGCTGCTGACCCGTCTGTTCGGGCTGACCCCTTTGTCCCATGTTTGGAGGGGCTGCGGCTGACGCGCCTCCTGCAGCCAGCCAAGGAGGAGCTTGAAGAACTTCTGGAGGCACTTAGAGAATTGCCCAGGGCCAAGGCGCCAGGAGGTGATGGGTTCCCGATTGAATATTATCAGGCTTTTTCAGAAGAGTTGGTACAGCTGCTACTACAAGTATACAATGAGGAAATTGAGCAGGGAGCCCTGCCTCCCTCTCTACGGGAAGGGGATATTTGCATGCTCTTGAAGCAGAGGGGAGACAAACTGGACCCGGCAGCATACCGCCGCTTACCATGATCAATTTCGACCTTAACATTTTATGTAAGGCCTTTGCGAGGTGACTGCCCCCTCCTCCCCCATATGCCACACCTTATACATGAGGACCAGTGTGGGTTTATCCCCGGCAACACAGGCATGAATCTACGGCGTCTATCACACGTCATGCATGAGGTACAGGCCAGAGAAGAAGAATTGGCGTTGGTGTCCATCAACCTCGAGCAGGTGTTTGGCACTGTAGATTGGTGCTATCCTCAGGAGGTACTGAGGGTGACTGGCTTTGGCCCACACTTCCATCGGTGGGTACAACTCCTTTACACAGAGCCCTGTGTTAGGGTCCGAATGGGGCAGAGCCGGTCAATGGAGTGGACGATAGAGCGCGGGACGCGACAGGGATGCCCACTGTCGCCCTCATTATTTGCACTGGCCATTGAGCCCATGGTGGTGTGGGCACAACGTGAAGTTGGGCAGTGGGGGCTCCGCGATGGGGAAAGTACCCATTTAATATCGTATGCCGACGATGCTTTGTTCTACATGGCATCTCCCCGTATGGCGGTCCCTAAGCTACTGCAACTACTGGACGAGTTTGCCGACTGTTCTTGCTTGCGCATGAATAGGCGCAAGTCTTTGCTTTTCCCATTGGCCGGCATGGCAGCACTGCCACAGGAGGGCCTCCCGGGGCTGGGACTGTGCTGAGAGACAGGACCGTTCAGATACCTAGGCGTACAGGTTGCCCTTGCGGACGCAAGGCTGTTACAACTGAATGTGACTGGGGTGCTCGACTCCTTGTAGCGGTCGGTGGCGTTCTGGAACACCTTACCGCTATCTCTCATGGGACGAGTAGCGGTGGCCAAGATGGTCGTCCTCCCGTGTTGCCTATATATGCTCCAGAACTCACTGTGCAACATCCCTATGAGGGTGTTTAGGCAGCTGAGCTCCCTACTGGTGGCCCTCTACTGGGCAGGTCTTTGCAGCAGGGAGGCCATGCAGGTCTTATTGAGGCGCTATGAGGATGGAGGCCTAGAAACCCCCAGATTGGACTTGTATTATGCGGCACACCTACAGCACGGGGCTTGATGGCTTGACAAGGGATGACAAATGCAAAAAGAACAATTGATGGACAGAATGCAGAACAATGTCATACATTCACCCCAGTACAGAGACCTGGGCCTAAATCCATCGTTTTTTTTGCTCACCATGCCATTCCAGTTTGAGCAAAAGAATGATGGATTAAACTCAGATCTTTGTGACTGGGGGTGAATGTTTGCATTGTCCAGCATTCCGTCCATCAATTGTTTCTTTTGCATATGTCGCCCTAAGTGGGAAGGGTATGCCCAGACGTGGGTCCCGTGCTCACTACACCACTGGAATCAAGCTAGCCTGGCTGATGAAGGGTGATGCCCTGAAACTGGTCCCTGGATGCTTGTTTCCGGTCCAGGGAGGACCTGCCTTGGCAGTTCGGGCTGGACTGTTCCCACAAGGAACAAGGTCAAGATGGATTTGCATATGGCTGGGTCCAAACTGGGGTGGTGTGGTGAGCAAAAGAATGATGGATTTAACCCAGATTCTTGTGACGGGGGGTGAATGTTTGCATTGTCCAGCATTCTGTCCATCAATTGTTTCTTTTGCATTTGTCGCCCTAAGTGGGAAGGGTATGCCCAGACGTGGGTCCCGTGCTCACACCACCACTGGATTCAAGCTAGCCTGGCTGATGAAGGGTGATGCCCTGAAACCGGTCCCAGGATGCTTGTTTCCGGTCCAGGGAGGACCTGGCTTGGCAGTTCGGGCTGGACTGTTCCCACAAGGAACAGGGTCAAGACTGATTTGCATATGGCTGGTTCCAAACTGGGGTGGAGTGGTGAGCAAAAGAATGATGGATTAAACCCAGATCTTTGTGACTGGGGGTGAATGTTTGCATTGTCCAGCATTCCGTCCATCAATTGTTTCTTTTGGCTTGACAATTAGGAAAATCGCTTGTTTGGAAGCGGAGCACCATTCCACCGGGAACGGAATGTGTGGTCCCTGCCTCCAGTACGAAAGATGATGGGGAACATGTCATTCCAGACCTGGAGGGAGGGGGGCTGTCAGGTCCTGGCAGACTTGTACCCGAAGGAGACCTTTATTTCTTACAAACAGGCGTGTGAGGTGTCTGGCCTGGGACGGGGCCAATACCTTCAGCATGCAGGTCTCATGAATCTAGCATGGGAGACTTTGCTCACGTTCCCCGATGCTCCACAGACAACTCAACTCTAGACATTATGCTCACGTGTGGCGGTGGACGCAGATTGGTCTCCTTACTGTATAGGGCCATGAGGCACAATGCCGTAGCCCCCATCCCCCAGGGCACGGGGCGCTTGGGATGCGGACCTGTGGGCTCCCATGGACGACCGGGCTTGGAGGGCTGCGTGCACCCTTACCCACACAGTATCCTGTAATGCATGTTTTAAATTAATACACTTTAATTATCTGCACCATGTCTACATGACCCCGGCGAGACAGTCGTATAGACCCAGACCGAGATGACGCATGCCCTAGGTGTGGGGTGGAGGGGTGGACTTTTTGCACTTAGCCTGGTGGTGCCCCGAGGTGCACAGATTCTGGACGCTAGTCGTGGAGCAGGCGAGGGGAGGAACAGACGTTCGGATTGAGACCACCCCACTCCACTGCCTGCTGGGGCAGGTTCCAAGGCCTAAAACTCGCAAGATGGCCTACAAATTGCTGCAATTACTCATGGTTCTAGCGAGACGTAGGACTGCCATGTGTGGATGGGTAGGCGCTCTCCTTTGATGACTGATTAGTGGAGAGATGCGTGAGAATGGTCGATTGCTGAAGTTCACATGAAGGCTAGCAGGAGGGACGAGAAGCTGGCTGAGGATCTCATGACTTGGAGAGTGCTCTGTAGGGACCTCCTAACATCAGAAAGGGCTGAGAGCAAACAGAATGACTGAGGTGGCCAGCAGTGGGTCGGAACAGGGTCAATAGGGCATCCCCCCCCACACGACAGGGGTGCCCACTCTCGCCACTCCCGTTTGCGTTATATATGGAACCATTTGCAGAGCACATTCGCAGGCATCCCCCGCATTAAAGGAGTCTGGATGGGGGGTCAGTCACATAAGATAGAATTATATGCAGACGGCGTTTTACTTACTGTCACTAACACTCGACAGTCGCTGCACCCACTATTAGAAGAACTCACTGCATTTAAAGAGGTTTCTGGTTTCAAAGTCAACACCACCAAATCCCAAGCCCTCAATTTCACCATACCCCACGACGAACAAATACGACTCGCATCGGAATTTCCCTACACGTGGGCAACACAAGGGATCTCCTATTTGGGCATAAATATAATGTCAACTGTAGATAAATCAATATCATATAACTATTCCGAGCTCCTGAGACACAGTACACTCGCTTATTCAATCATGGCATGGGGGACCGATCTCCTGGCTGGGACGCATAGCTGCTGTAAAAATGTCTCTCCTACCCAAGATTCTATATCTTATGCAGGTGATGCCACTACAACCACCTATCTCCACGATCAAAAAACTGCAATCCACCATTGAATCCTTTATTTGGGTTGGTAAACGGGCTAGAATGGCCAAGGAATGAGCGTACCTACCGGTAGCTAAAGGAGGACTGGGCATCCCCCACTTAATGAGATACTATCAAGCAGCACACCTGTGTTTTAGTGGAGTGGCAACGCCCACTCACCCGGAAGCACTGGTGTTTCCTGGACCAAGCAGTGGCAGGAATACACATATGGAAAATTCCATGGCTCCCACGTCAATTGCGTCCTGCAGGGGTGTGCGTCTCTCCAGTTGTCCGGGCTACGGTGACAGTTTGGGATAAGACCTGTGCCCCCAAACCGCTCTCTACTCCGATCTCCCCTCTAACTCCGATCCTAGAAAACCCAGACTTCCCACAGGCCCTAAATGAACGGGCGTACGTCAGATGGCAAATTGCAAACGCATTGGCGACTTGTTTGATGAACACGGCCTATTAGACTTGCAACAAAGTTTTGGACTCGCAGTCTCGGAGCGCTGACGCTACATAGCAGTACGACACTGGGTTGCATCACAGTCCGTAAGACCACACGCGAGCAGGAAACTCACCCCATTCGAGCGCTGGCGGCTATCCAGACGAGACGACCATCGACTGTTATCAGACATAGACGCATTCCTAAACACATCCACCAACACCTCACACACGCCCGCCAGGAAAAGATGGGAGGCAGAATGTGAACGCCACTTCACGGAAAAGGAATGGACAGATATTTCACACCCAGCGCGCACATCAGCTACTAGTGCATGTGGTAAAGAAACACTACTAAAAACTGTCCACTACTGGTATTATACCCCGGCCTGTCTAGCTCAGTGGCAGAGGGGGAAGGATGGCCAATGTTGGCGCATTGCAATCAGTCCGGCACGCTTGTCCACTTGCTATGGCACTGCCCCAAACTCCACCGCTACTGGACGGATGTCTTAGCAGATATTGACCATATGTTTCACACTGAGATACAACACACGAAACAAGCCACGGGTCCAGATTAGGAGATTAGTGTATCATGCAAGGGGGGGAAAAACCCTTTTTAGGACGGTTCCCCTCACACACCAAAGGTGTCATGCTTCATCATGGGGGTGCCTCCTCACACGAAAGACCTAGTCTTCGTGTGGGCTACAACCCCCTCTCTACGAGGGAGGAGCTCAGGGATGTTTTTATTTGATCAGGCAGGGTATACTAAACCCCTATGTGAGCCGGTGTGTGTGTGGGGAGCAAGAAAGTGCAGTGCTGTGAAAAATTAAAACTGGCTACAGGGTTAGCTATATTGTGGCTTTATTCAGCTACCCGGTGTCAGGATTAAAAACAGTGATGAAGAGCTGATAACACATGTGCCGACATTAGAAACATGTGTAGCTAGACCAACATGTTTCGGCCAGAAGGACCTAGGTAGTGTCACGGCCTTCTTCAGGGTCAATTTGTTCAGCTACTGCAGATGTACAGTGTGTATATGTGAAAAAATTGACTGTTTTTAATCCTGACACCGGGTAGCTGAATAAAGCCACAATATAGCTAACCCTGTAGCCAGTTTTAATTTTTCACAGCACTGCACTTTCTTGCTCCACACACACACACCGGCTCACATAGGGGTTTAGTATACCCTGCCTGATCAAATAAAAACATCCCTGAGCTCCTCCCTCGTAGAGAGGGGGTTGTAGCCCACACGAAGAGGAGGCACCCCCATGATGAAGCATGACACCTTTGGTGTGTGAGGGGAACCGTCCTAAAAAGGGTTTTTCCCCCCCTTGCATGACACACTAATCTCCTCCTAATCCGGACCAGTGGCTTGTTTCGTGTGTTGCATTATATGGTGGGGAGTCAGCTCACGCAGGTCCTTAAATCTCCTCAAGCCCTCAAGTGTATTGATCACACTGAGATACCCCACTTCCCCAGCTATATTTTATGAGGTCTACCCAATGTTCAAACATATCCACTTAATTCCTCCAGGGGGAAGGCCATCACCCTGGCACTTTGCGCAGCAAAGCAGGTTCTGTTGTCTAAATGGGGCACAGACACTGTTACAACACACACAGACTGGCTGCATAAGCTTTGGGACCTATTGGGCATGGAAAAGTTAACAGCTGTAATGACCCACACTTTACCTAAATTTGAGAAAACATGGGGAATATGCATCAAACACCTCTCCGTAATCTATCCGGAACTCACCTGCCCAATATATCTACTAGTCCTTCGTCTCACGTCCACAGCTCAAAACTGACAGCATTTTCTAGAAGTACATGTTTTGTTCTTTCCCACATGTTGATCACCCCCCCCCCCCTTTTCCCTATTACCCTTCTTGTTTTATGCTTCCTCGCCGGCCATTGGATATAGGTGACGGCTGTTGTACTTATTTTTTCTGAAAAATAATAATAATACAATCCTAATAGGGCATCCCCTGAGGAAATCATCTCCCCAGGCCTCCAGTTTTGAAACTATGTAGGATTGGAAGTCGACTGCTCTGTTGTCTTTCTTCATTGTGTAAACTGCTGTGATTGGTCTCTCGCTGCCCGCACGCCGGACAATGTGCACCCATTGTGTTCTTATTGCAAAATAAAAATAAAGGTTATATAAAAAAAATGATCTCTTCACAATACAAATAAAGATGTCATAGACAAAAGCATTTTCCCTACTCTTATAATATTTTGGGTGTTAGTTTTTGTGCTCTATGTTGTGCTGAATAGTGCACACTCTAGAAACAACTCTGCTACTTCTATTTTTGAGGTTGACAGCCTGGTCAGCTTCCAGTTTAAATATAATCCATACCCATGAAATGCCAATTCTATCACGTTTAGATAAAATACGTGATTATTTCAATCAGATAGGACTAAAGCATAAGTACAACTCAAAAGGACTACTTCACCAAAAGGGGTCACTTAGTACTGTCTGCTATGGATATTGTCAGACCCGCTTCCTTCCAGATTATAGTGATCTACAGGCCAAGTTGCAACCTTGAGAATCTAATCTACTTGCTCTTAGGGTCACACCGTGCACTGATAATAAAAAGCTGCATTTGTTTGGTAACTAACACAGACTATTGATTGTAAAGAAACATTGCTTCGTCTAGTTTACCTGCTTGGTGCGGTTATGCATCAGTTTAATTTGTTTACTATTCCGTACATTCAGATTTATTTACTGTAAAAAACTACAATTTTGAGAGAAATGGCATACATTATGATAGTGCAAAGAATGGTATGCGGGTGTGAACATCTTTCTTTTGTGCAAGAGATTTTGAAACCATTCACCTCCCTTGGAGATATGTGGAAGCATCCAAGTAATCCCTGTTCTGCTTTTCTTGATTAGCAATTGTTTAGAGCATGCTCTGCATTCAGCGTGGCTCTCCAGCGCCTTTTGATATTTTAGACATTTGAAAAGATTAAATAGTCTCAGTACAAGGCATGTTTCTTACAGGAACATAGCATATTAATTTAGGACAGGCCATCTTCTAGAAATGATGTTTTGAAACCATGTCTTCTAATGGGTAGGCTGAATGCATCTGGGAATATGTGCCCTGGGTCCTCAGTAACTTCAGTGTAGTTTGGATTTCGATAGGAAGGCTTCACTACCAAAGCTAAACCTGTGGAAGGTCAGTATGTTTTGATCTGATGAATGGCTAGGTTTACATTCTTGGGCATCCAGAGTTTGCCAGAGAAAGACACCATTTTGAATGGCCCATTGAAAATGCCCACAGGTGCTTAGATTGGCCCTTGTTTAAGCCAGAGAGCTCTTCTGCCTCAAAGGCCCGGTGAGCATAAAGTACTGTAGCCTGCAGTACTCACCTGCTACACGGCAGGAAATACCAGAGGAAACAATGGTCCGCAGAGAAATATGCAAATGTAAAATTGTATGAATAATTATCAAAGTGAATGAGCTGCGCAAAAAGACATCTGCACAGGAATAAACAGAGGAAGAGTGTTGGGTTCTGGAAACAAAAGGTGTGTTCTTGATTGCAGCCAGGCTGCACACATGCCTGAGCTGCTGTTGGCAAGCTATAGGCTGCACACATGCCTGAGCTGCTGTTGGCAAGCTATAGGCTGCACACATGCCTGAGCTGCTGTTGGCAAGCTATAGGCTGCACACATGCCTGAGCTGCTGTTGTCAAACTATAGGCTGCACACACGCCTGAGCTGCTGTTGGCAAGCTATAGGCTGCACACACGCCTGAGCTGCTGTTGGCAAGCTATAGGCTGCACACATGCCTGGGCTGCTGTTGGCAAGCTATAGGCTGCACACATGCCTGGGCTGCTGTTGGCAAGCTATAGGCTGCACACACGCCTGAGCTGCTGTTGGCAAGCTATAGGCTGCACACACGCCTGAGCTGCTGTTGGCAAGCTATAGGCAAGCTATAAGCTGCACACACGACTGAGCTGCTGTTGGCAAGCTATAGGCTGCACACACGTCTGAGCTGCTGTTGTCAAACTATAGGCTGCACACACGCCTGAGCTGCTGTTGGCAAACTATAGGCTGCACACAAGCCTGAGCTGCTTTTGGCAAACTATAGGCTGCACACATGCCTGAGCTGCTTTTGGCAAACTATAGGCTGCACATATGCCTGTGCTGCTGTTGGCAAACTATAGGCTGCACACATGCCTGAGCTGCTGTTGGCAAACTATAGGCTGCACACATGCCTGAGCTGCTGTTGGCAAACTATAGGCTGCAAACACTCCTGAGCTGCTGTTGGCAAACTACTTTGTTCTTTGCAAAAATGACTTCTGCAGCGTGGTCTTCACACCATAGGTTACTGACGTCCTCCAGAACAACCAGGAAATGCAAGTCCACAGGTTTAACCGCTGAAAACTAATATTACGTAGGAGACCCAACGGGTGAGTGAAAGTACCATATGGGAAGCAAAGCAGACGAAGGCTAGTCCAATGGCACATAGCGGACATAGTACATTGATGTAACACAAACAAATTATTTTCTTGCATCTCAAAAAAGAATATATATATATATATATATTTTTTTTTTTAAGGGAATTCATCACGTGTGGGGTCTTGTGCATGGTTTTGAGTGTAAGGGTTCCAATAAGAAGGCTATTTTCTACATAAAGAGCCCATTTCCTAAACATAAATAAAGTTAATGCAGAGAAACAGACTAACTTTGCCACTGGTGAAATTAAAGGTGGGGCCAAGGAATGAAGAGTCATTGAAACCACTACACCAAGTATACAATACAACAAAACGTATACCTGAAATTCAGCACTTCAACTCAACACTATTAACAATCTACAAGCGATTAGTGACAGAAAACATGTCCAACGCACCTTCTCGTTGTAGGGTTCATCTCGCAGGACCTCAGGGGCCATCCAGTAGGGTGATCCAACCACTGACAGCTTCTCTTGACCTACACTGAAAACACAAACATTCTTGAT
Source organism: Calotriton arnoldi (assembly GCA_963921515.1). NCBI lineage: Eukaryota > Metazoa > Chordata > Amphibia > Caudata > Salamandridae > Calotriton > Calotriton arnoldi. The sequence continues at coordinate 1,455,712 of CAWUFW010002613.1, forward strand.
GCTAAGAACAGGTTAAATTGCAACCTACAAGATTGTAACAACTCTTTCACTTCCTGTTAAATTCTTGGTTATACCGCACCATCACAAATAACTGTGAAAGAAGAGATCCACCTGTAGGAAAACTGACTGCAAAATTGGAGAAGCTCAGTGCACTCCAATTGTTTTACAAGAACACCAATCACCTGCGATGCAGCGTAAAGAAACAAAGCACGTTTTCAGATAGTCATGCTGGCTACTTTCCCACGCGCCATACGGCAGTGGTAAGGAAAGCACAGAAGCGGGAGCTAGGAAGTACAGCATCCCTTGGACCCAAGAATAAGGGTTTCACCCATGGTTCAGAACATGGAAATCTTAACAGATTCAAACTTTGCTTATCCTAGCATAAAGACATACATCTTCAGTAAGTTAACAAAATTATGGCGAATGGTAGAGCTGCTTCTTGGAGACATGTATTATTGATGTTATTAGACATAGCTTACACTACGACTAGATCTGAAATAGAGCTGATGACTCAAGTCATGTGAAGCAGCTTTTAAGATTAGATAAGAACAAGAGTCGCAGAACCCAAAACATTGCACTGCGATAGGAAATTGCTTTCAATGGTTCACATCTGATAAACCTTATTTCAAGAAAGAGTTACTTACCTGTAATAGTAGCAATGAATGCATGTATTTTACAAATGTTAGGTGTAAATGAATAAATATGAGTTATCAGGTGAGTGTCTGGAATCCTGTTTAGCAGTAAATGTAAATGTAAATTCGTACTTGTAAAGCGCACTGCTGCCCCAGCTATGGGGCGTCCTGGCGCTATACGCATACCGCTGTGGAACCCTTCCTGGCTATTCCCTGTGAAATGTCCACTCCTGGGCACCCCCAAGGTGAAGCCAGGCATCCCAGCGCTGGTGGGGCCGTTGTGGAGATTAAGCAAGCTATTGCCCAGAGTTGCAGAGTGGGACCCATGATTAGAATAAGCACCGAGGCGAGAATTATCAGGTCTGAGGAAATTGAGCCCAAGACCCGCCGAGGCGGGAATTGAACCCTGGTCCCGGGCCAGATCTCTGCATCAGGGTCTGCCGCTCTAACCATTGAGCCACACTTCTCCACACTAGTAAAACTAGTCAAATGTGCATAGACTGCCAATAGCAACAGGTGCAGAACTTCCAACCGCACCAACAAAGTGACAGAGGCGACAAAACCCTAACCACAGGGGAATGTTCTCATTTCAGAGCAGGAAAGAGATAAGGGCTTGTGGTAGGCAGGAAGACCGTCACATGTGAATCTACTGATTGTAGCACTACCACAGAATCATTATTACAGCTAAATAACTTAATTCATAACTATTAAAATATCCACTGATTCAATGTGTCTATATGTATAGTATACAAGCAGTGAATATCTGAGAGGAGGGCAATGAGAATTTTTCTTGTCAGGTATGTCTTATCTGAGAACTAGCTCTTCAAGGCGTTATTGTTAACCATAAAGCACGCCCTGCAGAAAGCGTAGGCCCTTCTTTCATCTTGCGAGGCAAGCTATAGATTGATATGCCAGGACTGAAGGTAGTTTTAGTATCAAAATTCCAGGCACATCACCAACCAACAGGCCATCTGTGCTGGTAGAGTTAACTGAAGAAATATAAACAAGTCTTTTTTCATTTGCCTGATGTATTTAGCCATGTTGATGTGTATCTGAAAGCTTTCATGGCATCCATGCTATGAAATCTGTTCTGCAGGAAAATCATGATGAGAGAAAAGTGGGGTCTGATCTATATTCTGAATCTGAAACAATCTTAGACAAGAAGCCAGGATGGGTCCAAAAGCAAAAATATGACTTACCTACACACAAGCATGGGTATACTTTCCAAATGCTCTTGCTTTCAAGTTCACAAAATCAGGCTGGAGGACATATCAACACTTTGAAAATGTATGACCTGGTTTCTAACCTCTTGAAATCATTAGAAATTACTCGCTGGGAGAAGCTGGAGAGCCAATACAAATTAGCCTCTCGGAACTCCAAGCAGGAAACAGGTATTGTTCTAAAAGTTACTTTTCCTTAATGTTTAATAAAATTCAGACCTCATCGTTGAATTGGATTTTTAACACCTATTAAAGTAGTTTTAAAAATGTCTGCTGGTCCCATTCCTGACATACAGTATTAGTATTTTAATCTATATTCTGCTTTTCTACATAGGACTACTAGGTCTACCACAGTGAAAATAGCTTCTGGGTGCCATTTACTGCAAGGACATATGTAGTATCTTGGTATACTGTTCATCACATGCTCAGCCAGTGGAATGTTACATTTATGATGTATTTCGGAATGTTGGTACTCTGAAGAAATGCCACAGTTTAGATGGGGCTGAGCAGCTTGCTGGCTGCTCCTGGTGGGGCTCATCTACATATCTACAATAAATCATCTTGAACTTCATCTCTCGGTCTGGACTGGATTACTACATTCTAACATGACATTTCTACAACTCCTACTATTAAATATTATGCACCCGGTCCGGTGGGCTACCAGGCGCACATAGGGGCGATGCATTAATATTTAAAAGAAGTTTTTACCTGCGGAAATAGTTCATTTTGCACTGTTACAGTAAGGCCACACCGGTAGGCCTGAAGCCATGTTTGCACTGCCACTATAGACGATGACATAATAGCTGCTGCAGCCCACTATTGACATTTAACTTCCAAACCCGGAGTACATTTCGTACCATATACTAGAGATTTCTAGGTGAGTAAAATAGATCACTAAGGAGTATTCCAATTCGACCATGTTAAAAGGGGGAGCACAGGCACTTTGATACGGGATAGCAAGGGTAAAGTGCACGGAGTTCTGAAGCTAGCAAAAGGTGAAAAAAGGTCTAGCAAAAGGTGAAAAAACATGGGTGACCTTGCAGAAAATGCAGATTTCCTATACAGAGCTGTAGTCTGTGTTCGCATCTAAGCCTGATAGCCCAGGAGGTATGTTGCAGCTGCAGCAGTATGGCTCAGAGGTTTCACTGAAGATTAGAATGAGTTTCATCCATGTAAGGGTTAACAAAATTTTGGAAGGGTTTTCACGTGTAGCCGCACATAGAAATGTACAGGAGACATGAAGGAACCCTATGCAGCACAGTCCATTTACATGACAGTAATGTACACAAAAGAAGGATAAAAGTGTGGGTTCTGTTTGTCAGAAACGCAGTTGCCCTGCTGACGGCAGAGACTGCCAAATGTCTACTGTAAGTGAGCTAAAAGTGGTTCATGGTTGAAAGATCAAGCAGAACCAGTTGCAGAGCCACATCACAAAATAAAATGATGAACAGAGTGCTGAAACTTTTCAAACACTCACCCCCAGTCACAGATCTGAGTTTAATCCATCGTTATTTTTCTCGCTACATCACTCCAGTTTGGACCCAGCCATATGCAAATCAGTCTTGACCCTGCTCCCTGGCAAGAAACATTTTGTTTATAGCTTTGGTCACAGTTTTTAGAGCTTTTCATCAAACTGGTCCTCGGTATCCTAAGGACACTCACCCACAATGTGATCCAGAGAACACCAAGTCCCACCAATGCAAATTTGCTTTGCATACCTAAATTTAGACTTGTCACAAGAGGGGGTAGATCCTTCTCAGTCTTAGCGTCTAGAGAATAGATCAGCTTCCTCACAGTTTGAGGCAGGAAAGAATGAACAGATCTTAGGAAACAGCTAAAGATCTGACTGTGCTCTTCACCGTAGATTTGGGGGAGCCACACTTTACTTTCTACTTCTGTCTTTGGTGCTTCAATGAAGAGCACTGAACCACTCTACAGTGCTGATCTCCGGCTACTGCCAGGACGCTCCTTGGGGCAGCAGCTGCGCTTACGTAAGTTCCATTTCCTTCATTTCAAATCACACATGAACAAGGTGGAAGATTTCCCCTAGGTACGGCTACCACTTTGCAAATTAGATACCATTTCCTTCAGGGAGTATGTACTTGATGGATGATCTGCACCCACAATTGCAGATGCAAACAACTGAAATATTCCATGATGATTCGGTAGGAGAACGGGAACAGTCCTTTTATGCCCCCTCAACTGATTCACAGTCTGCTGCAAAGGGCAGTTATTGGATTGGAAAGTCAGTTCTGCTAGCAAAGTGTTCTTTCAACATTGCAACTTAACGTTTTGATGTCGTAAAGCCAGTTATTGTAATGTAGTTATGATATTAAAATTGCTTAGCAAAATCGGGCCCCACATTTGTGACCGGCAGAGTACATAGATGTCCACAGTGAGTTCCTAAAACACTGAGCTGCGTACCCAGATAAACTCAACCCTATTCCAGGTCCAACCTGTAGGAGCTGGATTGCACAACTGAGGAACCCAAGTCTTGTTGCAAGATATTTTTCCAAGTGCATCAAATGTTAAAATCCATACAAGAATGTCATGCACAGTTAAATGGTAGATGCATGTCCATTCACCAAGGAAACCTTGAATACATGGTTCCTGGAGGGAAGACAGAAAACCCTTAACATGCTTTTTTTCTTTATGTGCCATCCGGATATTTTTTAAACTTTATTTAAAGTTACATCGGGGGATAAACAGAGAATTTTTCACTGTTACAACACTACGAAATAGAAAATAAATGACGACACTTCACAACATACAGGGCTATTAAACTACAAGTTGTTCTTGTATCAGCCCCATATCTCACACAGAATAGTCCTAAATGACCTCATCACAGGCCCAGTCTAATTTAGTTGTCCACTGCAATAAATTCTCCTGACATTCGAATCAGGTCGGGTGGCAGATGGTTCCTTATTATTCAAGCAGCCTTCATTATACAAGTCTGAGGTAAAAAAGATTTTTTCAAATTTAGTCATTTTGTCAGTGTGAGTGGGCATTAGTCTCTCCATGGTGTATTGGGCTCCAAATCTTAGATCATCACAGAGTAAGAGTGGGAAGTTGTGCAGCCTTCCATTTCAGGCTAATGGTCACCTTGGCTTCCAACAGAAGCTGTGCGATAGGTTTACCTGTTGGTGTTGATAACGGGTAATGACCTTCATCAACATTGCCCAATAGGCTTGTTATAGGGTTCCTCTGCAATTGAATATTGATTGAGTCTTTAAAGCATGGTAAAATCTCAGCCCAAAATTCCTCACTTGACCAAATTCTCACCAAATATGCAAATAGGACCCCCTTTATACAGAACGTTTCCATATATCAGCTCAGACGCATCGATATCAAGAACCATCCTAGCATAATCTTATATGTATTTGCTCTGTACTAGGTGCATTATCAAAGTACCTTTAATCGGTCTGAATTAGATCATAAAAGTGCATAATAACATCAATGCATACATCAATCAGTCAAAAACAGAATGCATCAGCATTATTAAGATAAAATCAATAAAAAGACAGACTACAGGTTAATACATCAGGTAGAAGAACACCAGTTCCATCCTGGACTATACATAAAAAAATAAAATGAACATGATAAAAAAAATTGCAAATGGAGGAATCGGCTGCCCTCTTCCATAATAAAATATATGCACACATTCAGATATGTCCTGTTCGAGGTCCTCTGAACATTTTCACAGTATATGTTGGTTGCTGTAGGGGATGGCTTTTAGCCAAATCTAGACATAATGGTATTATTGCTCACTTTATATATATTCAATGCTAGTGGTTTCCCTACTCCCTGATGGCTATCATGCGCGGTGTAACAGCTGCTTTAATCGGAAGACATTGTTCTGTCTCAATTGAAAATCATTAGCCCGTTGTACTCCATCTTTAAGGTTTCCTACCTAAAACAAGTACTATAGCCATAATCTCTCCCCTCAGCCCAACTCGGGTAACCTTTATCTGACATTCCCGATTTAAAATCTCAGTTCCTAAAGACTGGAGGGAAGGGTAGGTTGTTATTTGCCCTGTCTGAACAGCCCTATTCCAATTTGCTAGGGTTGTTTAGGTGGAAACCATTAGGGCACCTAGTTGCCTATGGGTTTGTGGGAGGAGCCACAAAAGATGTTGCAATGGAATCTTGGATACTTCCTGGTCTAATTAGCACCAAGGCTTCTCTCTGTAAATGGAGCATCAGGCTACTGCAGGCACTATTTGCCAAAATGTTCCTATCTATGTCTGGGGCATCCAGGTCTTCTTCTACTGGTGTCCCGCATAATATTTCCTTAGAACTTTTCTGTGCCTTATTGTTCCATATGAATTTCCAGATTCTCCTCTAAATGTTACTAAGTCTCGGATTGAAAGATTAAAGGCAGGGATCTGGTTAAGTACAACAATCTGGGCATAAAATTCATCTTGACGGAAGTTAGTTCTCCCTATCCAGGAGATCTTGCGCTTCCCCCCCACCTGTGTAGACTTTTAAATAGCAGGTCTAGCATCAGGGTAACATTGGTCTCCAAGTCTGCTCATTGAACTGACTTTCTCACAGAAACATTCAGTTTCAAATGTTTTCACTGAAAGGTTTGCATAATATTAAATTACACTGCTTCTGGGGCCATGTTGCTAATCGCCCGTTTCTCTCACTGTCTCTTATTCGCTCCTCGTCTCCTCATTCTTACAGTTTGCTATTATTGCCACTTCTGAAATGGTTGGCTTGAGTTGTTATCAGTAGCATCTGAGTCCAGTTTCAGATTCAAGATCCTAATCACTTCTCACTTGGTGGAGAGCGAGATTGGTTCATCAGATACTAAAAAGCAGCTGAAAAAGGTAACCACACCTGTATGGGATCTATTTTGCTTTCAAGTGGTCTGTTGCGACTTTCAAAGATTTCCTTTTTATCTGCATCAAGGTGAGACGTCCTAGACCAGAGATCGGCGACCCTTGGAAGACTATAGGGTCAATCCCCCATCTGCCCTCAAAATGATTTCCTCTACTTAAAGAAAATGGATCAGAATGTCTGGGCTTAGGTTATTCTTAGTTTGATAAACGGTGAGGATTTTGTGGCTTCTGTCCAACTCCAATGAGTCTTCCTCAGGCATGTAGCAGGTGAAGGAACACATCTTGGACATGCTGCTCTAGGTCTAGGTCTACAAGCACTTCTGAAATTCACCCGAGTCTAACTGCTCCATCGAGATCCATTTTCTCCATTTTTCACTTTACCAAGAAGGGCTTGGTATCATTTTTACAGTTCATCTTCCCTTGTGTGCCTTTGTTGCCCCTTCTGCTACAGAAACCTATTTGCTCTACTCAGTTTTCAACTTTTTTGTAAAGTGTGGTCATTGTTTAAAATGGCTTGGCAACATCCTGTCAGAGATCCCATTTCTTTTTTAAAGTTTCCTTTTAGAAGGCGTATGTGAGAAGTTGGCCTGGTATATGCTGTCCACTAATTATAGTGGGCACCTTGCACCAGTCCAAACAACCCCTTATTGGAGATAGGTTAAAGACAACCTTTATTGAAAGCTATCCTAGTGGTAGCTATGGAGAGCAGCCTTCAGGCTAAGTCTTGAAGGAATGTAAAGCAGCTTGTTTTACCAGTCTATAATCTCTTGAGTGACCAAATGAAAGAGGACCACACCAGGTATATATTTAAAATATATGTATTTAGTCTTAAACACACCCCTCTAGTCTCTTTATGAGGCTAGAGTTTGAAATACATAAGTTACAAGTCAGTTATCAACAGTAACAGCACAAATACACGTTTGAGCCCCAGGGGCGTACCAAACCATATACCAATAAAGTGGTATAAGAACCACGACTGAGCTAGACACAAGGCCTAGAGCCTGTAGAAGTGCTTGGCCCTCAAGGAACCACCCAAGGTAGTGACACAGGGGACCCACGGGGGACGCGTGCAGTGTGAGAACACAGCCGCGAGCCGCCGTGGACTTCTATGGGGAATGTCGCGGTTGGAGTTTTAGAGAAAAAGGACACTTAGAGGAGGACTTGGAGCAAACCCCTTTAGAACTAGGTCGTTCTAGAGTCTATACCCACGGGAGCACCGGAGTACTCGAGTTACCTCACCCAGGGAAGCCGGGTGCATAGGTGTCTTTCGAGGTCGGGTTTCGTCGTCGTTTTCAATGGCGATCTGCTGCAAAGTGCTGCTGGCGACCAAGTCGAAAGTGTTCGGGTGGATCCAAAGGTGGATCGAAGATCTGAAGAACCTGAAAGCAGAGGGGACAGAGTCTGGGTCACTAGCCAGTGACCAGGAAGGTGATGAGCAGATGCCCACCGATGTCGGATGCTTCAGGTAGGTTGACGGTCGTCTTGACTCTTCAGCCACGAGGTCCAGGAGGCGTCGACGACGACCAGGAGCTGGATTCGAGCTGTCCCACGATGTCTGTCGATTGCAGGGGTGTCGGCGACCGGATTGGACCCAACAAGCCTTGGCAACGGCAAGTCTCGTAGCAACAAAGAAAGGACGTTGATGCAGACCAGCAAGGTCTGGGGGACTCACCCAGCGAGGGTAGGTCAGGGCATGTCTGGAGCAACCAGGGAAGCCCAATCAAAAGAAGAGTTGCCTTCGGGAGGGCCCACTAGCCAACGGACTAGCAACCGCGAAGGAGCCTTGAGTGGACGCACTTGGAGCTGGCTCACAGGACACTCGTGGAGTGGAGGCCAGTGATCTTCGGTGCAGTCGGTGCTGGAGGCGGGGGCTACTCGGAGCCCAAAGCACAACTTCGTGGGAGCCCGGGAAGAGGATGCACTTGCAAAAGTTCTCGGTGTCCAGGGATCACGGTTCCACGTTACCCACGACAGCTACGGGCCTCAGCTTTGCTGGGGACTCAGGGCAGCCTCGGGGAAGTCTGGAAATCCACCTCTGGTGATGCAAAGACTTCGGCGTCCGGCGGGAGCTTCAGCGATGCAGACCGGACAATTGCTTCTTCGGTGCCTGCAGGGGAGTCACTCCTTGACCCCAAGGGAGATTCTTCAGTCCTCTAATCTTAAAGTAGAGCATCGAAGGTCCAGGATTCTGTACCAGAGTTTCGTCCAGGTAAATCTAAAGTCCTAAGGACGGGGGTCCCATACTTATACTAAGTTAGGGGGTTGGACATACTCTGGGGACCCACCTATGGGAGGGTCAGGGAAGAGGGGTGGTTACACCCATTCCCTTTGTCCAGTTTCACGCCAGAGCAGGGGCAGGTAGCCCCTGCAACCGGTTTGAACTGGCATATGCACAGGGACACCAAGTGTGCCCCCAGTGCAGGACTTCTGAGCACCAGAGAGTGCTCCCGCCCAGCCCCAATACACATTATCCTCTCTGGGGAGGTGGTTACACCTCCCTGCGACAGGAAACCTATTGTCCAGGCCTCCCCTGCCGGAGTTTGTCAGCAGCAGGAGGCCAGACCAGTGTCTGTGGCAGCGGCATCCATTTTGTGATGTCAGGGCTCTGGAAAGAAGTTACTGGGTAGCCCGGTGTGTACATGTCTCTCCCTCTAGAAGGGTGGAATGCTACCCCCGCCGCCAGGACTGGCGGGGGGGAGGGGGGGGGGGAGTATTCCAAGATGTTTGACACCAAACACGACATGTTTTGGTGCAGCCAGTCCAAAGTTAGCATTGTACCGCGAGGATATAATGCACTTAAGAGTATATGGTCAGGCTGTACCACAAACAGCATCAGAGGAGGGACTCCTAACGCTGTAGAGGGGCTCTGCTCATGCAGGGGCACCCTCTCACATAAGAACCAAGCACTCTGCGCCTTCAGGATTGGTAAGGCCTGCCATAGGAGTGACTTATAGGTTTATATGTGTGTGCGCAATGGTAGTGATATAGGTAGCCTATACCACTGTAAGGGGTGCATGCACCACCTTACCCAGGCTGCGGTAGCAGACCTGTGGTGTCATTTTGGATGGCCTTCCAGGGGTGGCACAATACATGCTGCAGCCCCTGGTAGGCCTCTGAGGTACCTATGCCCTGGGTACATAGTATACCATATACTAGGGACTTATAAGGGCACTCCAGATTCCAATCAGAGATGTGCCTAGGGCACATGGAAACCATTTTAGAGAGGAAGCAGCTAGGCTGGGGTTCTGATTAGCAGGGCCCCAGCCAGACTAAAGTCGAAAAACAGTGAAGCATCAGCAAAAAGTGGGGGTACCCATGTGAAGCAGAACCTACTCTCCTACAGCGTATATCTCCTCTTTGTTGTTGCAGCTCTCATATGGCCCTCAATAGTAAAGTCGAGAACAGCTTGTTCACTTGTGCTTGAGAGGTCATTTAGACTATGTTGCTTGGGCTGATTTTTTGGGAGATTTAACTAATCTGTGATGATAGAAACTTTTGGTGTCTTGGCTCTACATGACACCATTATTTGGGTATGTTTAATGGCTGCTTTCCTCAAGTGGTGTCTAAGAAGGTCAGCACTATATAAAGACAGTATAGTCTGGCATCCACTACTCAACAGGGGTTGATCCAGCGAGTCCAGATCCAGGGTGGTGTCAAATAGCATATTTAAGGGATTCACAACTAAGATTGCGACATGTTGTGAGGGAAGGGGATGAATTTGTAGCTCAAGCATTAGATGAAGAGAACCCTCTTCTGTAAAGGTGGGTCATTTTCAATTTTGCCTTGGTGTCAAAATTATTTATGTTAAAGGGAAATCCTAAAGCTAGAAGACTAAGAGAAATGATGCATGATGCCCTCAGTCACAAGACTTGACCGGTCTATGCAATCGTTCTGCAAGCCAAGTAGGTGCTTTAAAGCGGAAGACACGTTTAAATGTCCCAAGTTAAGAGCTGAATGTCTTAAGAATACATTCTCTGAAGCTTGAGTTAATAGTACATCCTAAATCTAATTGTGTCATCTTTCTGAATCAGGATAGTCTCCTTTGCACACTAGGAACATCTGAGAAAGCTGAACCAACTAGGTTCAAGACGACAGATGCACAGGAGAGACTTGTGAGAAGACCAGGACTGCAGAGTCTTTTGAACTCTGTGTGTACTCCAAAGGCAGTCGAGGATAGGTCTACACAATTATAGGGCCTAGACCAGATGGACATAATGACACCACATCAGCAGAGCCTGCAAACACAACCACCAATAAAGAGGAATCAGAAACCAGTTCCATTCAGTCACCATGTCTTGATGCAAATGATTGCCCTGGTATTTGTTAAGTTATACAGGTTTTGTATGGCACACATCCCCAAGGTACTTGGCTTCTATGGCGTTTCCTGCAGGTAGAGCATGTCTTGTACTTCAATGGGAAAAATGTATTTGAAGCTAAACGAACAGTTCTGATCCCTTGAGCCCACCCTGTACTGGGCAACCATGAATTAGGGCTGAGACAACCAAATCAGGAGGGTCCAAAGGCCCCGGACAAAACAGGGCTGGTGGTTTGCCTAATAGACTATTTTAGCCTGTGGCATTAAGGAGCGTGAAGGGGAGGAGCCACTAGGACAGTAGCGGGGCGACAGAATCAGTCATGAACTGACATTTCGGCACCATGCAGAGTGAGGGCAGGGCTAAAGAAGGGGAAAAGACCAAACACAGATATAACCAGTAAACAGCTGGATATTTGCGGCAGCATCAATATTCACTCATCTGGAGAATGCCACAGAACAAAAATGTCGCACCAGAAGACGACGCACAACTTTTTCATGCCAAAATCACCCACCTCAGAGAATCTTGAGGGGATACCGCTTTGGCAGAGGATTCCATTGGAATGGTACTCACTTGGAGGGAGGTTAATCCTCAATAATGGAAACAGAGGGACCTGCAGAGTCACAACAAACTGAAACCAAGGAGCTCTCTATGGAGGGGGCTGGAGGAGTTCAGGGGCCAACTGACTAACAGAACTGTATGGGTTTTTGAATGAGCGACTCAGCTGCAGAATAACCATACGAAACTGAGTGTGCCGCGCCCGAGTACCCATTTAGATTCCAAGGTACAGCATTTGGAGAATGAGGTATCCTCTTCAAAGATCCTTGTTTTGGAGATATCCAGCTCTGCTGACGACACGTTCTAGCCTTAGGCTCAACAGTTCCTGATAAGAGGCATTTAATGGAGCGAAGCACATGCCAATGCAAGGAGTGAGCTTTAGGTATTCCGACCAAAACCCTCTGTAGAACCAATGGTGAGGTACACAAGTCGGTGGGGTAAACAAGCTGGTTTCTGAGAAGGGCCCTCCCAAACTGCTCGAGTTGGTAACCAGGGCTGCATTGAGAACAGCAGGGTGAAAATTCCCATCTTTTTGAACCAAGCCATACTAGCCTTGTAATGAAATCAGATTTTCAGGCCATGAAAGAAATAATTTATTTCTATGGGCCTGGACCCGAATAAGCTACAGGTGGGTACGGTGCGGAAGGACGCTTAAGTTCTGACCCGACAGGAGCACAGGTATACTTGGTCTTGATGATGACCAATGGATAATGAACAGGGGCAGGCGGTTGAACTTGACTTTACCTCCAAGTCGTGATCCTTGCATTATTAGTCTGTGATCATGTCTGGTTATCAGCCCCATTGCAGGCTAGAGCAGCAGAATCCTGGGACGTCTGGTGGCTTTGGAATGCACATTGTTTAAAATATTTCCTGTTTGCACTCCCAGAGTATTACGATTGTAGTCCAGAAAAGGAGAGAGAAATGCACATATACAACATAAGCAATTTTTGTGCTAATTAAGCTGGAGGGGATTTTTCTCTGTTAAACTGTAAAAGTTATTTGTGCATGTATGTCCTCCTTTCTTATTCCTCAATAACAATCATTTAAACCAAAAGCCAACTAGCATTAACAACTGAATGAACCAGAAAATAAAATATTGAGGCTTAAATTGCAAGGACACTAAAGTGGTGTAGTGCAGTGGAACAAAGTGGCGCAGAGTGGATTGTAGTGGTGTAGAGTAGATTGTTTCAGAGTAGAGGGGTGTGGAGCGGAGAGGTGCAAAGTGGAGTGGTGCAGGGTAGAGTTCAGAAGCCATAATAGAGAGCAGAGGTGTAGAGTAGAGAGATGTAAAGTGGCATATAATATTGTGTCAAGCGGCATGGTGTGCAGGGGTGCATAATAGAGTGGCGTGGAGTGATGGAGTGTAGTGGCATCAAGTGCATTGGCGTAGAGTGTAGTAGCGTGGAGCAGAGTGGAGTTGAGTGGTGCCGAGTAGAGTGCAGTGGCCTAGAGAGCGGTGTTGCAGAGTAGAGTGCAGTGGCATAGAGTGCAATGGTGTAGAGTGGCGCAGAGCAGATTCAAGCGGCGCAGAGCAGAGTCGGTCGAGCGGCGCAGAGCAGAGTGGCGAAGAGCGGCGCAGAGCCGGGACTGCGCAGAGCCAGGGCGGCGCAGAGCCAGGGCGGCGCAGAGCCAGGGCGGCGCAGACCAGAGCAGAGCCGAGCGGCGCAGAGCCGAGCGGCACAGAGCAGAGGCGAGCCGAGCGGCGCAGAGCAGAGGCAAGCCGAGCGGCGCAGAGCAGAGGCAAGCCGAGCGGCGCAGAGCAGAGGCAAGCCGAGCGGCGCAGAGCAGAGGCAAGCCGAGCGGCGCAGAGCAGAGGCAAGCCGAGCGGCGCAGAGCAGAGGCAAGCCGAGCGGCGCAGAGCAGAGGCAAGCCGAGCGGCGCCGAGCAGAGGCAAGCCGAGCGGCGCCGAGCAGAGGCAAGCCGAGCGGCGCCCAGCCGAGCAGAGCCGAGCGGCGCCCGGCCGAGCCGAGCGGCGCCCGGCCGAGCCGAGCGGCGCCCGGCCGAGACCGAGCGGCGCCCGGCCGAGCAGAGCCGAGCGGCGCCCGGCCGAGCAGAGCCGAGCGGCGCCCGGCCGAGCAGCGCCCGGCCGAGCCGAGCGGCGCAGAGCCGAGCGGCGCAGAGTCGCCCGGCGCCAAACGGAGCAGAGCCGAGAGGTGCCGAGTGGCGCAGAGCGGCGCGGAGCCGAGTGGCGCAGAGCAGACCAGAGCCAAGCGGGGCCGAGCGGCGCGGGGCCGAGCGGCGCGGGGCCGAGCGGCGCGGGGCCGAGCCAAGCCAAGCGGGGCCGAGCCAAGCGGAGCCGAGCCAAGCGGGGCCGAGCCAAGCGGGGCCGAGCCGAGCCAAGCGGGGCAGAGCCGAGCCGAGCGGGGCAGAGCCGAGCCGAGCGGGGCCGAGCCGAGCCGAGCGGGGCCGAGCCGAGCCGAGCGGGGCCGAGCCAAGCGGGGCCGGGCCAAGCCAAGCGGGGCGGGGCCAAGCGGGGCGGGGCGGGGCCAAGCGGGGCGGGGCCAAGCGGGGCGGGGCAGAGCCAAGCGGGGCGGGGCAGAGCCAAGCGGGGCGGGGCAGAGCCAAGCGGGGCGGGGCAGAGCCGAGCCAGGCGGGGCCGAGCCAGGCGGGGCCGAGCCAGGCGGGGCCGAGCGGGGCCAAGCCGAGCGGGGCGGGGCCGGGCCGAGCGGGGCGGGGCGGGGCAGGGCCGAGCGGGGCAGGGCCGAGCGGGGCAGGGCCTAGCGGGGCAGGGCCTAGCGGGGCAGGGCCTAGCGGGGCAGGGCCTAGCGGGGCAGGGCCGGCGCAGAGCAGCACAGAGCCGAGCGGCGCAGAGCAGCACAGAGCCGAGCGGCGCAGAGCAGCACAGAGCCGAGCGGCGCAGAGCAGCACAGAGCCGAGCGGCGCAGAGCAGCACAGAGCCGAGCGGCGCAGAGCAGCACAGAGCCGAGCGGCGCAGAGCAGCACAGAGCCGAGCGGCGCAGAGCAGCGCAGAGCCGAGCGGCGCAGAGCAGCACAGAGCCGAGCGGCGCAGAACAGCGCAGAGCCGAGCGGCGCAGAGCAGAGCCGAGCGGCGCAGAGCAGCGCAGAGCCGAGCGGCGCAGAGCCGAGCCGAGCGGCGCAGAGCCGAGCGGCGCAGAGCCGAGCAGAGCAGCGCAGAGCCGAGCAGAGCAGCGCAGAGCCGAGCGGCGCAGAGCCGAGCGGCGCAGAGCCGAGCGGCGCAGAGCCGAGCGGCGCAGAGCCGAGCGGCGCAGAGCAGCGCAGAGCCGAGCGGCGCAGAGCAGCGCAGAGCCGAGCGGCGCAGAGCAGCGCAGAGCCGAGCGGCGCAGAGCAGCGCAGAGCCGAGCGGCGCAGAGCAGCGCAGAGCCGAGCGGCGCAGAGCCGAGCGGCGCAGAGCAGCGCAGAGTCGAGCGGCGCAGAGCAGCGCAGAGTCGAGCGGCGCAGAGCAGCGCAGAGTCGAGCGGCGCAGAGCAGCGCAGAGCCGAGCAGCGCAGAGCAGCGCAGAGCCGAGCAGCGCAGAGCCGAGCGGCGCAGCGCAGAGCAGCGCAGCGAGCGCAGGAGCCGAGCGAGCGCAGAGCCGAGCGCGGCGCAGAGCAGCGCCAGCAGCAGCGCAGAGCCGAGCAGCGCAGAGCCGAGGCAGCGCAGAGCCGAGCAGCGCAGAGCAGAGCGCAGAGCAGCAGAGCGAGCGAGCAGAGCCGAGCGAGGCAGAGCCAGAGCGGGCAGAGCCGAGCAGGGGCAGAGCCGAGCGGGGCAGAGCCGACGCGGGGCAGAGCCGAGACGGGAGCAGAGCCGAGCGGGGCAGAGCCGAGCGGAGCAGAGCCGCAGAGCAGGGCAGCAGAGCCGAGCGAGAGGCAGAGCCGAGCGGGGCAGAGCCGAGCGGCGCAGAGCCGAGCGGCGCAGAGCCGAGCGGGGCAGAGCCGAGCGGGGCAGAGCGGGTCGGGGCAGAGCGGGTCGGGGCAGAGCGGGTCGGGGCAGAGCGGGTCGGGGCAGAGCGGGTCGGGGCAGAGCGGGTCGGGGCAGAGCGGGTCGGGGCAGAGCGGGTCGGGGCAGAGCGGGTCGGGGCAGAGCGGGTCGGGGCAGAGCGGGTCGGGGCAGAGCGGGTCGGGGCAGAGCGGGTCGGGGCAGAGCGGGTCGGGGCAGAGCGGGTCGGGGCAGAGCGGGTCGGGGCAGAGCGGGTCGGGGCAGTGCAGACCAGAGCCGAGCGGCGCAGAGCAGACCAGAGCGGTGCAGAGCAGACCAGAGCCGAGCGGCGCAGAGCAGACCAGAGCAGCGCAGAGCAGACCAGAGCCGAGCCGCCAGAGCCGAGCCGCCAGAGCCGAGCAGCGCCGAGCCGTGCCACCAGAGCCGCGCGGCGCCAAGTTGACAGAGCAGCGCCACGCCGAGCCGCCAGAGCGGCGCCGAGCAGACCAGCGTGGCGCAGACCGGTGCTGCGCCGAGCTGAAAAGCGGCGCCGCGCAGAGCTGAGCAGAGCCGCGCAGAGCAGAGCTGAGCAGAGCAGAGCCGCGCCGCGCAGAGCAGAGCCGCGCTGAGCAGAGCCGCGCTGAGCAGAGCCGCGCTGAGCAGAGCCGCGCAGAGCAGAGCCGCGCAGAGCAGAGCCGCGCAGAGCAGAGCAGAGCCGCGCTGAGCAGAGCAGAGCCGCGCTGAGCAGAGCAGAGCCGAGCCGAGCCGCGCCGAGCAGAGCCGAGCCGAGCCGAGCCGCGCCGAGCAGAGCCGCGCCGAGCAGAGCCGAGCCGAGCCGAGCAGAGCCGCGCCGAGCCGAGCCGAGCCGAGCCGCGCAGAGCAGAGCCGCGCGCAGAGCCAGAGCAGAGCCGCGCCGAGCAGAGCAGAGCCGCGCTGAGCAGAGCAGAGCCGCGAGCAGAGCAGAGCCGAGCCGAGCCGCGCGAGCAGAGCCGAGCCGAGCCGCGCCGAGCAGAGCCGCGCCAGAGCAGAGCCGCGCCGAGCAGAGCCGCGCCGAGCCGAGCCGAGCCGCGCAGAGCAGAGCCGAGCCGCGCAGAGCCGCGCAGAGCCGAGCCGCGCAGAGCAGAGCCG
This sequence comes from Calotriton arnoldi, assembly GCA_963921515.1. Classification (NCBI taxonomy): domain Eukaryota; kingdom Metazoa; phylum Chordata; class Amphibia; order Caudata; family Salamandridae; genus Calotriton; species Calotriton arnoldi. Next base: position 1,472,283 of record CAWUFW010002613.1, read on the forward strand.
CGCAGAGCAGAGCCGCGCAGAGCAGAGCCGCGCAGAGCCGCGCAGAGCAGAGCCGCGCAGAGCAGAGCCGCGCAGAGCAGAGCCGCGCAGAGCAGAGCCGAGCCGCGCTGAGCAGAGCCGAGCCGCGCTGAGCAGAGCCGAGCCGCGCTGAGCAGAGCCGAGCCGCGCTGAGCAGAGCCGAGCCGCGCTGAGCAGAGCTGAGCCGCGCTGAGCAGAGCTGAGCCGCGCTGAGCAGAGCTGAGCCGCGCGGAGCAGAGCTGAGCCGCGCGGAGCAGAGCTGAGCCGCGCTGAGCAGAGCTGAGCCGCGCTGAGCAGAGCTGAGCCGCGCTGAGCAGAGCTGAGCCGCGCTGAGCAGAGCTGAGCCGCGCTGAGCAGAGCTGAGCCGCGCTGAGCAGAGCTGAGCCGCGCTGAGCAGAGCTGAGCCGCGCTGAGCAGAGCTGAGCCGCGCTGAGCAGAGCTGAGCCGCGCTGAGCAGAGCTGAGCCGCGCTGAGCAGAGCTGAGCCGCGCTGAGCAGAGCTGAGCCGCGCTGAGCAGAGCTGAGCCGCGCTGAGCAGAGCTGAGCCGCGCGGAGCAGAGCTGAGCCGCGCGGAGCAGAGCTGAGCCGCGCGGAGCAGAGCTGAGCCGCGCGGAGCAGAGCTGAGCCGCGCTGAGCAGAGCTGAGCCGCGCTGAGCAGAGCTGAGCCGCGCTGAGCAGAGCTGAGCCGCGCTGAGCAGAGCTGAGCCGCGCTGAGCAGAGCTGAGCCGCGCTGAGCAGAGCTGAGCCGCGCTGAGCAGAGCTGAGCCGCGCGGAGCAGAGCTGAGCCGCGCGGAGCAGAGCTGAGCCGCGCGGAGCAGAGCTGAGCCGCGCTGAGCAGAGCTGAGCCGCGCTGAGCAGAACCGCGCTGAGCAGAGCCTCGCTGAGCAGAGCCGCGCTGAGCAGAGCCGCGCTGAGCAGAGCCGCGCTGAGCAGAGCCGCGCAGAGCCGAGCCGCGCAGAGCCGAGCAGAGCCGAGCAGAGCCGAGCCGAGCAGAGCCGAGCAGAGCCGAGCCGAGCAGAGCCGCGCCGAGCCGAGCAGAGCCGCGCCGAGCCGAGCCGCGCCGAGCCGCGCAGAGCCGCGCAGAGCAGAGCCGCGCAGAGCAGAGCCGAGCCGCGCAGAGCCGAGCCGCGCAGAGCAGAGCCGCGCAGAGCCGAGCCGCGCTGAGCAGAGCAGAGCTGAGCAGAGCAGAGCTGAGCCGCGCTGAGCCGCGCTGAGCTGAGCAGAGCAGAGCTGAGCAGAGCTGAGCAGAGCCGCGCTGAGCAGAGCCGAGCAGAGCTGCGCTGAGCAGAGCCGCGCTGAGCAGAGCTGAGCAGAGCCGCGCTGAGCAGAGCCGCGCTGAGCAGAGCCGCGCTGAGCAGAGCCGCGCTGAGCAGAGCCACGCAGAGCCGCGCAGAGCCGCGCAGAGCGGAGCCGCGCGGAGTTGCGCAGAGCCGCGCAGAGCGGAGCAGAGCCGAGCCGAGCCGAGCATAGCAGAGCCGAGCCGAGCCGAGCCGAGCATAGCAGAGCCGAGCCGAGCCGAGCATAGCAGAGCCGAGCCGCGCCGAGCCGCGCCGCGCCGCGCCGAGCCGAGCCGAGCCGCGCCGAGCAGAGCCGCGCCGAGCCGAGCCGAGCAGAGCCGAGCCGGGCAGAGCCGAGCAGAGACGAGCAGAGCCGAGCCGAGCCGCGCCGAGCCGCGCCGAGCCGAGCAGAGCCGAGCCGAGCAGAGCCGAGCAGAGCCGCGCCGAGCAGAGCCGAGCAGAGCCGCGCCGAGCAGAGCCGCGCCGAGCAGAGCCGCGCCGAGCAGAGCCGCGCCGAGCAGAGCCGCGCCGAGCAAGCAGAGCGGCACAGAGCAGAGCGGCACAGTGCCGAGCCAAGAGGCGCAGAGCCGAGCAGAGCCGCGCCAAGCCGAGCGGCGCAGAGCCGAGCGTCGCAGAGCCGAGCGTCGCAGAGCCGAGAGGCGCAGAGCCGAGAGGCGCAGAGCAGAGAGGCGCAGAGCAGAGAGGCGCAGAGCAGAGAGGCGCAGAGCAGAGAGGCGCAGAGCAGAGAGGCGCAGAGCAGAGAGGCGCAGAGCCGCAGAGCCCAGTGGCGCAGAGCCCAGCCGAGAGGCGCAGAGCCCAGTGGCGCAGAGCCCAGCGGCGTGGCGCAGAGCCCAGCGGCGCAGAGCCCAGCCGAGAGGCGCAGAGCCCAGCGGCGTGGCGCAGAGTCCAGCGGCGCAGAGTCCAGCGGTGCAGAGCCCAGCCGCGAAGAGCCCAGCCGCGAAGAGCCCAGCCGCGAAGAGCCCAGCCGCGAAGAGCCCAGCCGCGAAGAGCCCAGCCGCGAAGAGCCCAGCCGCGAAGAGCCCAGCCGCGAAGAGCCCAGCCGCGAAGAGTCCAGCCGCGAAGAGTCCAGCCGCGAAGAGTCCAGCCGCGAAGAGTCCAGCCGCGAAGAGTGCAGTGCACTGTCGGGAGTACAGTGGTGTAGAGTGCATTGGCGTGGAGTGCAGTGGTGTAGAATAGCATGGAGCGGAGTGTTGCAGGGCAGATTGCAGTGGTGGGAAGTGACGTAAAGTCAAATAGCGTGGCGTAGAGTGGAGCGATACAGAGTAGAATGGTGTTGAGTGTAGTGGCGAGCAGTGCACTGGCGTAGATTGCAGAAGAGTGGCACAGAGTTCAGTGGCGGAAAGTGCAGTGTTGCAGTGCAGAATAGAGTGGCGAAGAGAGCAGTGGCATACAGTACAGTGGTGCGGTGCAGAACAGTGGCAGAGAGGAGCGGCGTACAGTACAGTGGTGCAATGTAGAACAGAGTGGCAGAGAGCAGCAGCATACAGTACAGAGGTGTGGTGCAAAATAGAATGGCAGAGAGCAGCGGAGCACAGTACAGTGGTGCAGAATAGAATAGAGTGGCGTAAAGTGGTGCAGAGTAGATTAGAGTGGCACAGAGGGGAGCGCGGCGCAGAGGGGAGTTTTACTGATATAAGTATACAGTGCACAGACAATAGTGTATTGATTTGTTTTTATCTTATTAAAATATTTGTTTCCACCACGCTTTGGAATTACCAAAAAATTTGCTTCATTTGTGCTTTTCTAATTTTTATATATTCTGAAATATCTGCACAGTTCATTTGCAGACATTTAGATTTTGATGTGTTGTAGAAAAAAATAACATTGTAAATTCTTCCTCAGGCTAACCCCCAATAGCCAGAATGATTGTCACATAAATTTGATCACTTTGAAGTCAGAGAAAGAAAAGTAAACACCAAGCTCCCTGGAAGACAGAACTGGACATCTGACCTCAGTCTTTAAATGCACAGCAAATGTGAAAAGATGATTTAAAGATATGTTTACAGAAATTCCGAACTGGTGGAAGACTACAGTAAATAGGGTTTGGGCAATGGAAGGGACAAACCAAGCTGAAGCTGGACAGCTGAAAACAAATAAAGCCAGCAAATAGAAAGCAAGCAAACCTCAGTTACAAACCACAAATCCAATGGTAAGCAATAGGCAGAATGCATTCCCAGAGAAGCTTTCGGAATGGCTCCAAGTCGTCGTTACCAAAACCAGACGGGACGCTGTCTGGTAGGCTTGACCTAAAAATCCTTAATCTTCGGTCTACTGGGGACACTATTACAGCTACTGCCAATTGTAATTTAGGAGAGTTATTTTTAAAAAATCAAGTGAAAAATTAAAAAAAAAAAAAAAAAAATGTTGAATTTTAATAATAAAAACAGCTGGCTCCTTTTCGGTTGTCTTGTCTCAAACCTTTAACAGCTCCAACACATCATTATATTGGATGACGCGGGCTATTGTTACTAACATCGACTTGGGTGGATGGCGAGTTTGGGAGCACAGACTGTCAAATCAATCAAGACAGGACTAAGAATTGCTGTAGCTCCCAAAAGCCACTGAGAGCAGCTTTCTTGGCTGCGGTTCTCTGCGCATCCCCGTGAACTTTAAACATTTTCCAGAGCAAATTCTCCATCAAAGTTTACACAATGGCTCTTTATTTAAGTCTGTTCCCGGCAGCCTGTGCTCTGATCACTCTGTAGAGACGTGAAGCGGACATTAAGGCTCTGGACACCCCCGCAGCGGGGGGGCTTCCCTGCCGCGGCTCGTACCTCACTCCACATTCTTTATGTGAAAGCTTTGCCTCCCTGAACAGAATGTCCTGGTGCGGAATGCTTTCTAGCGTCAGCCACCGTACAAACCTGGCGGCCTACTCCATGCTTCGGCCACAACTCGGCAGCGCTTCCAACCAGCCCAGGGCATTAAGACAAGCCGCGCTTCTGCAAACACCCCCCACCCCTCAGATGAGGGTGAGTTCGAAGGACAGACGAAGAGGGCGTGCGTCCCTTACAACACGCAGTAACAGCAGTGCGAAAACCTCTCCCAGGCTGGCCTTATCCGTTCCCTTTTCGTAGTCACTGAAGTCCTGAAGGGAATGACCTCACACTTGGCAGACACCGGAGCTCGCGCTCGGAGGCCTGCGGGGGGGGCGGGGCACTTTGCCAAAATCAAAGTGATGGGAAATGAAGACGGAATCGCCCGTCTGACAGGGTCATCTGCAGCAGGGGGACTGGAGAGATGCTGCAGGGGCGCACAGGCCGGGCGGCTGGTTAAAATAACAGGTTGAATAAATTAATTCATTAAGGTGTACATATCATTAGTTCTGAGAGATGGTTGAGAAATGAACAACAAAATATATCTTTCGGCTATTGTCTTAGAGAATTTTGCATTGTATTATACTTATAAAATGCTAATAAACAATTTAAAAAAAAAAAAAAAAAAAAAAGAACAGGTTGATTGACGACAGTCGTTTGTGATCTACAAAAGGGAATTTTCGAGTCCAAGGTTTTCGGTGGTCATTAAACCCTGCTTACATCCGATTGGATGCCTTCACAGGTGGACAGGTAGCTATAGACAACCATAGCTGCCAAGTGTTCAGAGTGCTCATGTGTGACATTTCCATGGCTTCAGTGTGCGTATGAGTGACGTTCCATTGCCAAATGTGCGACAGGTCAAGTGACACGTTAACACAAGCAACTCAAAATATGAAGTCTATTAAAACAGACAAACACTGCAAATTACCCCCTTTTGAGCAATATAACGCTGTGGAAAAGCCCCGTTTACTGGCTAAATTGTACAATGTGAAATCGCGGCTTCCCAACTTCACCAAACTGTGATCCTAAGCAAATATTTTGTGTCATGACCAGGTGTCAGTATATCCATGACAACTTCTCTTTTTCTCTACCTGGGAGCCTCTGACAGCGTAGCCAGCAGCTGCAGACCCGCAGCTGACACTGGGACCCACACTGTTGTGCTAAGAAAGCCTCAAGCAATTCCGAGGGGGCTGTAAATGTGTGACGATGCATTTCAATGCAGTGATGCGGGATCCAGCAATGAAAGGCGTTAGTGTCCCTCGTGATGCGTAGCACCTGGCAGGCCTGGACAACCTTTGAACTGCATTGGCCCAACACGTGACTCAGGTCTGCCAGCTCTCTGCCTGTTAGCAGGCGGCACTGGTTGGGTTTAGAGCAGTCACCCACCTTAAGAGAATCCTAGAGAACTACTGCAACACACATGCCTTCTCATGAACGAGGGGCGAAATCCCGTTGCCATAAGAGGGTCTTTCATTTTCTTTCGGACTATCCCATGCACTGCAGAGAAACACAAGCGCCCTTAAACATACAAGGGGAGAGCCAAGAAAAAAGTGTGCTGGCGCAGTCCGGAAATAGTGGTATGGCCCTGTTGACACTCCTTGAAGGGGCTCTCTTCTCACAGCGGGCACTTCATATACTAGTCCGAGCATCATAGACTTGCACCAACATTGAACTCTTCACTTCCCACCACTGACTTTTGTGGGAATCCAACAACGAGTTTTGCTATGGTATGTTTCAGTGTTCGGTACATCGCTAGGCCCATACTGAGCCCTGGCATCAACCACACAGTGGCACCAGAGCGCTGCTATGAATCCAAGAACCAGGCCTGTTCAGATGTCTCATAGAAAGAATCTGATATATATATATATATATATATATATTTAGTTTCAAGATACACAGGCGCATAAAACTTCAGGGGGGAGCTTACGCATCCTTCCATAAATAAGAGCGTTCTGGAAACTAACAGTACCTGGGAAACAAGTACACAGAATAGTAATTTTAATCCAAGACTCCACGAGATTATGAAGGAGCAGCATTTTTTCTACGACTACCTGTATCCTCTGGGGTGAAGGTAGTTTACTCACTTTACGTGTTCGCTTTACCATGTCCAAAACTCTCTCTTGGTATAAATAGGGTGCTTCAAGGACTGGGAAAGGATTGCTGGTCTACCAGGAGGAGTCCGAGTAGAGCCAAGTTCAGGCTCTAAATCATGTTCATACAAGCAAAGACTCTGAAATGAAACTCGTCTGAGTGGATGGGTGTCTGGGGTGTTCTACTTTATGAAGCAGGCCTACATTTCGAGACACCAAATCCCCTCTTCACTGACCATATGGTGGGTAGGCAGAAGAGTGCTGGGCAGACAGCTACAAAACCCTCCACAATACAGGACCTGCATACCTCAACCACCATCTCTCCTTCTACACTCTCACCAGACATCTCCGCTCCGCCCAACTGGCCCTGGCCACCATCCCACGGATCCGCGACCATGGCTGGAGGAAGGCTGCCGTGGAAAAATAAGTGCTGGTACCCACAAATGAGTGCCCGCGGACCACACCAGCTCAAATTAAGCACTGGCACCTACTCGTTACTATATAAAGCACAAGCTTTCTCCTACCTCACTGTAAAGACCTGGAACTCCCTGCCTCTCCAGCTCAGACAATCAACATCGCTGTCGCAATTCAGGAAGGACCTAAAGACCTGCCTCTTCGACTGAACAGCATTTCCACCCCCCACTCAGCACCTTGAGACCCCTCACGGGTGAGCAATCATGCTTTTTAAGAAAGCAGATTGATTCACTGTCCTGCTCAGCTGTAGGGAGCTGACCGTCTACGGAGGAGTCCATTCTGTAGTAGCATGCTCAGTGTACCTGGCAGAGGAAGGTATTACTCTCCCTGAGCCCCCTGAAATGGATACACCTCATACGCACCTGGTACTTCACAGGGACACAATGGTGATGTGGAATGGGACCTCACCCAACAATGTGCGTGGAGGCACTCTTGGCCCGAGGAGAGGAAGGGTGCTGTTTGTACTTACTTGTGTACAAGTCTGTGGCCATCATTGATTCTATACGTAATGTGCAGGTTTGTATGCCTCTGCGTTGGGTTGTAAATCACACTTGGCATTGCAACCCCCATGTATGCAACTTAAGCATCCACTATGAATGTACATTTCATTAAACATTCATTCACCCAGGGAATGCATTTGGATCAGTGTTTTATCACTAGAAGGCTGTCCCGTCTCAAACATGGTGAGAACTGAGGTTGACAATGAAGCCAGTGCAGCTAGAATCGAAGTATCTTCCAATCGGACGTAGACCGTGTCTAGGCCTAAACTAAGGCTAAGGCACAGCAACAAAAACATTTCACTAAACAAAAATAAAAACAAACGCCCGCCAATATCTGCTGAAATAACTGTGTTGAGATATTTGCCCAAGATCCCTCAAATTGTTTTTCACCTGTAGCACAGCCCCCCCACTCCCTTCTCAACAAAATAAGTATCAGAAGTTTTTATTTCCGGATCTAAAGTAGTTCCTCTGCCAAAAGAAACATTTTAAATTGAAGAGAGTCGAGGTTTTTGTAGAATGTTTTTCAACCGAATGTTTTTACGCATTTCTTTTACGCATTCCACACCAGAAGTAGACACACATAGGGGAAACAGTATGTAGCTCCTTAACGCCGGTATGGTTGTGCCCCAATTGATGGCATTCCGGGCTGCTCACCGTTCCTGGTGAGAATTTGTGACATGACATACTCTGCTTCAGTGCTACTGAGATGACAAGTCATTTAGCAGCTTCTGTATGACCGGCTTTCATCAGACTGGATGCAAAGGTTGACACTTCGGATAAGCAGAATCCTAAATTCTTCTACCCAAAAAAATACAAGTACTGGCAAAGCCAATAGGTATTGGCTCTGTTTTTTAGCCATGTTGTACATCTCTGCTGCTGTGGTGTAGCATGGTTGCATTTAAAACAAGCATTGGCAATGCCAATAGGTCTCGCCGATGGGAGAACTATTGGCTTTGTCATTGGGGGGGGGGGTGGCTATAGGGGGTAACGAATGCATGCACATAACATGCGTACTGAGGCACTAGACATTTTTAATTTACCAATCTAACATGGTGGGCAGCTATGTTAGATCAAGCAATACGAAAAGTAAAAAAAAGGTGCACAAATGTAAATAAATGAAGTGAACAGTCCAGCAGAAAGAAAGATGAAAAGCTGAGTGGACCCACCGGTCGAACACAGGCTCCTACTGTGGACGGACCAGCCCACTGAGCCACTGACTACAGAGTTTGGACCAGTGAGGGCTCAAGCGGTACAGTATTTGTGATGGCCCAACAAGCTCAGAGTGCAAACACCAGCTTAATGTGCGCTAACAAATTGTCGTAGATGATGTAGAGCTCCACGAGTGATGTAAGAGATAAGGGAACCCATCTGGAAAAGCTTATCCAATGTCCTCAACCCCCCCACCCCCCGAATCAAACATGGCCCTCGAGATGGCCTGTTCCGGACCAGGAATACAACACAGAAGAATCGCTAGTGATGGACAAGCAGCAGGAGAAGCAGCGCGACACGCATATACATACAGCTGAGAATGCAAGCGAAAGCACGGCGAGTTGTGTGGAAATAGTAACGTGACCCACGAGGAATGCAGCTGCCACCCTGCGCGCCCCTGCTCGCTCCCGAGAGCAAAACGCCGTGGGAGTGAACATTAGAAAAGAGGTGGGACATGCACCCGCCTTTAGCCATTTGCGTGCTTTCATTATTGAAAGACACGCAAAAGCCAATCCAATGTGTGGGAGGAGTCAGACCCACACGGAGAAGCCACAAGAAGCCTCGCAGAGCAGCGCATGCGCGCTGCTAGGCTCGACCTAAAAAATCAAGCAACTGCAGGGGCAGGACCGGCTGGGGGCAAGGATGGCTAGGTTCTGTTGGTGCTGCGGACTGGCTCCCTGTTTTGCTCGTGTGCATGTCCTCAGAGCAGCCTGTGACCACTAAGGGGACACTCTGAAAGCCCACTGACTTCCTAGAAGTCACTGCAAGCCATGCTGACCGTATATACTTCTTAACCCCTGCTGACCTCTGACACTCTTCAAACCCACTGACCACAGCCCACTCTGCGGCGACACCCGACACACTGCAACCCTAACTTACTCCGTAAAACCACATACCTTCGACATGCTCTGCAAATCAGCCAACGCACAACACATTCTGCAAACCTCACCAACCTAAAACACAATGCAGCCTTCATTGTGCACGCAATATGTTGCAAGCATGCACAACAAACAAGGTACAATACAACAAAAACATTAAATTCATTTGTAATGCCTGAAATAAAGACCTATTTGGAAGCCCTAGTGCAGTATTGAGGGCAAGAAAGAAAATGTCTGAGCTAAAACAGAGTGAAGTGCTATAAATGGTCGGTGTTTTTATTTATTTCAGGCTGAGAGGTGTGAGCCTGAGGCGGTGATCTGCAGGAGGAGGAGGGGACAATCTTTGGGTGCTCTGGGCTTGCTTGGGTTCTGGCCTAAAAACTGCAACCTTTGGTGATCACCTTTGGCAGTTTATATGCGTGTTCCGAAGGGACAGCAGTGTTTGGTTGAAACCTTCTTTCCCTGCATCTGCAGGTACAGTAGACACTTAGAAAGAACAAACAGAACCTCGTAAAGCTGTACCATTCTCTGGCAAAATAACTTCGGATCAAGCAGGACTGCAGCCCTCGCCCAGTGAACCCAACCCAGGGGAGGCGGGGGTTATAAAGCCCTATGGTCGTTGCACGCCTGATATATTGCTAATACATGGAATGCACCCCTCCTAAATGGGCTGGTCCTACCATTCTGCAGTAATTCTCATCCATGGTAGTTTTGTCTATTGCAATATGCAGTGAAACTCAGGAACACTTTATTCCAGCCTGCCCTTGCCTAGAAACCAGTGTACTTTGGACATTTTGTTCAATGGAGGCGAACCAAGACTACCATTCATAGAATGTACTGGACTTTTAAATGAAAGCCTAGTACTGAGAAACGAATGATGCTGCCATGTTCACCTATTTTCCCTCAGACGGTCATGCACCAGATTAGATTTCACTATTCACCCTATGTCCTAAACAGTCGTGGGGAAAAAAAACCACAACAATTAATACTGACGTAGTAAAACACTAAAATGTTTTTGCGGTGTAGTGGCAAAACACTGCGGCTCTAAAAGAGAGGGATCGTAGTGGTGACAAAATCATAGGGTATTTTCACCCAAACTTTAAATGGGATGAATACATTATGGTGCAGATTTACAAATTCTGCAATGGTGGCCTGACAAAAGTCTATCAGAAATATGGTGGGTACATTCCTCCCTTCCAAGAAACACAACAAAAACTTCCTCACATGGTTGTGCGGGGTGCCAGTATGGGTGATGGAAGTGTGCGCTGCTGGGGATCCCAGGTTGCTTCACATTGGAAGGATATGTACCTATCAGACCTCTCCCATATAAATCTCTCCTCTTCTTGGTGAATGTACCCTCTAACTAACCCCACTGCTGGTCAGCAGATCTCAGGATGGTCCAATTGCTCTAAGAAAACCTGGCGGCCATTTTGGATGGACTTCCATTTGTCTGCTGTTCCCGTTGCTCTGATAGTGGTATGTGTAAGGTTACCAGACACCTCCATGCCACTGGGTCCGGGGGTTTTCTTTTACAGTTCATTGTTGTCACGTGCTTTGGTTCGATTGGTTAAGGACAAATCTCAATTCCATTGGTTGCTACTAACCCCCAGAATGTAATGATTTAGTAAGGAAAAGCCAAGAGTGGAAACACAGAGACCTGATAAGGAGCTCCTAGCTAAACCTTCTTATGTACAAACAGGGCCTGCCTTTAGTATGAGCGAGCGGGGCCAAGGCCCAGGGCGACAATATTCTGAGGGGCGCGCGAGCTGTGTGCATTAAGGTTATGCCAAGAACAGCGCCCTTCTCGTCTTGCTCCAGTCTGGTCGTTGTCCCTGCCTGCTAGTTTCTGAGTTGCGAGTTTAAAGTGGCTTTAGTCCTTAATTATCATACGGCGGGGATGTCTTTAACACCCCTTTAGCCCCCTCCTTTCCGTCCCTAAACCCTCTGACCCCTGCTGACACACATCAACAAAACCATCATCCGCCCCAGGCAGCTGAGCTATCAGTGATTTAGGTGAACTGGGGGAGGTCCGGGAAGGTTTGCCTTCAGGGGCCAGTCCCTGCTCATCCAGGGACTGACCAGTGGACACAAAAGGGACCCCCTGCTGCCGCATTTAATTCACTACGTCAGCAAAGCAAGGGTGCCACATTTCTCACCGCCCAGGGCGCCATCTTAGCGAAGGCCGGCTCTGTACAAATCACAATAGAGAACTACAGTGCCCGTCTTCAGGTTTCCGCTAGCTGTGTCCTTCCTGATACTACCATTAAATAAATGTGTTTTGTGATTCTGTTTGCTCCTTTAGTGCCGATTTGAAATGTTTCCATAATGTGCACGAAAAGCGGAGTGAGATGTCAGTGGAGGCGTGTGGTTTAAAGTTAAGTTTGTGTAATGTCATTAATGTCCGCCTGCAGGCGCTTCTACGGCCTGATCCGGTATCGGAAGTTACACAGTCCGACATTTGCCTACATTAGGAGCGCATCAGGCCAACTTCCGCCCCATCTTCCGCTGCTCCTGTGCCTCGAGGTTCCGCCTAAGTGCCCCCCCGCCCCGTGCTTCTGTGGGCACCACCCAGGCCGACACCCGAATCTCCCGCCTGGCTGGCCTCTCTCCTGCCCCCACCACTGCACTGCTGATGCCTCGACTCTAACTCTGTGCGAGAGGGACGCTTGCACTGCTACCGCCACGGATGTCGAGGCACCACAATGCCAGGGGTAGCAGAACTGATAGCATGCGCCCTTTGACCCTCAGTGACATTATACGTCTGGCGGCTCTGGCCCACCTTTAGCCCCTCAATACCAGATTTGCTACTGGGGTGAGAGAGAAAAGACAACGCGTGTAAGGGAAGCTTGCACTGCAGATGGTGTACAGCCGAAGCCCAAGTAGCAACTGTGGTCTCTTTCTCTTTCTGAGTGCTTGTGGCTGCTTATAGTGTATAGCCGATGCACAAGTGGTACTCTCTCTACGTGCTTGGGGCTTGCACCGCTGAAGCCTGTGTGGTAAGAGTGACAAGGAAGGGAGAGTGAGAGAGACGCTTGCACTAGCGATGCCTATGTAAGAGGCACATATTGTCCATGTGAGAAAGCTTGCACCGCTGATGCACACGCGTCGCTTACACTATTGATGCCTATGTGGGATCTGTTGTCGATGCTAGAAAGCTTGCACTGCTGAGGCAGACTGGTGCGCCCGTGTGTGTGGTGTCGTGCATTTGTGAGACGGACGCTTGTACTGCTGGTGCACCTGTGGTATCCGTACTTAATGGAAGCTCGAGGTAGGCTTTTATGATTGTTTCAGTCTAGGAAGGAAGCAGAGGATCTGGTCCCAGGACAGTAGGTGTAAGTCGCATCTCGTCTGTCACACTGTACAACACCACTCGGGAAGCCTGTCTCCTGCACACTGGCAAGAGGCCTGCGAATGGATGTGCGTCCGCGTGAACTGGCCTCCTGCACACTGACAGCCAGGGCGCCAATGACTCCTGTACCGACACTCTTGTCATGTAACGTCGTGCACCAAGAAGGCATTCTGTTTCACAGCGTGGTGCACTCTGGATGGAAAGATAGCTCAGCAGCCTGAGTGCCTGCTGCAGAGATCTGTGTGGACCCTTATAGTGCGACGGTAAAATAACCAGCGCGGCAGACTCACCACTTCAAATTCCAGAAGAACAGTTTTGCAACCAGGATTAGCCCCTCCCATAGTCATACGTATGAAGTTATTTCAGTCTATGGGGACAGTGTGACCAAATGGCTACAAATTACAGAAAGCCTCCATGATCCCCAGGTGTTGACTCAGCAATGTGTGACGTAGAGCAATGACCTCCTGACCCCTGGGTATTTAAACTTCTTGTAGCTGTGGAAGCCGGAAGAAGCGCTTGCTTCACAGATAAATAAAAACGTGGCACACATTTCCCGCGAAGTTAAAAAGATTTGTTTTTTGATTCACGGCACATAAGAAACGGGTTTCCCATTCTTTGTTGAAAGGTGAGAGGGTGCAGGAACTTCAACATATAAATGGCGTTTTACAACGTCTCACTTCCGTATCCGACAGCTCACCTGTAGCCCGGGAGGGGAAATAACTTCAAAAGACCTTTGTTGAAAGGTGTCCTAATTAAGGATGCAGTTTTACAAAATTACATGGCGTAACGGGCGCGGCGTGCCACATGTGTGGAAATAGTAACATGACCCACGAGGAATGCAGCTGCCACCCTGCGCGCCGCTGCTCGCTGCCGAGAGCAAAACGCCATGGGAGTGAACATTAGAAAAGAGGTGGGACATGCACCCGCCTTTAGCCATTTGCGTGCTTTCATTATTGAAAGACACACGCAAAAGCCAATCCAATATGTGGGAGGAGTCAGACCCACACGGAGAAGCCACAAGAAGCCTCGCAGAGCAGCGAATGCACGCTGCTAGGCTCGACCTAAAAAAAGCATTACAGTGGATGGGGTGGAGGGGTGCAACTCGGACAACGGAAGACGGGAGGGGTTGGGAGGGAACAAGCAACATTGCAGGCAACAGAAGGAGGGAGGGACAGCAACAATAGACAACAGAGAGAGGGAGAGTGGGGCAAGCAACATCACAGGCAACAGAAAGAAGGAGGGAGGCACAACCGATGGGGCAAGCACCAACATGGACAACAGAAAGAGGGAGACAGGTGAGTGGAGGCAAGCAACATGGACACAGGAGGGCGAGCGGGGGCAAACAGACGAGGGAGGAAGGTAGGGACACTGAAGGCAGAGAAGTGCACAACAAATGAACAGTGGAAGGACACAAGTAATGCTTCATGCTCGGGACAAACACACGAAGAGGAAGGAAGCCTACGGCAGTTGACCAGTAAGAAGCAGCAAATGAGTGACAATGAAGCCAACCCATGGTAAGCAATGGCAGGCCTTAAGCCCACAGTTACAAAGCAATATGTCTTGTAACAGAAAACAAATATGTCTTGCAAGATACAGCACGTGCACTGTCTTAGGCGAGACCTAAATAGGACACAGGGAAAAAAAGCATGCCGACTGGAGGACACCGAGCTGTATTTGAGGCTAGATGGGCTGAGGGGTCTTCAAGCACAGAGCATTACATGGGCAGGTATTATCCGGTAGGGAGTATGTTACTCTGAAAGACAGAGTACCTGCCCTTCTCAGCACTGGGTAATACTTTTAAAGAGGGAGCTCTTCCTGCATGTCTCAGTAGCAAACAGATACTCTAGGGTCTTGAGTACCTTCACTTTAATATTTCCACATCAAGCACCAAGCTCGTCCAGACTAAAATTTGCCCTGATGGAGCAGGACACCATTTATTTTAAGCATTTTTATGGGAAATAATTCTCTAGTCACATTTCCAGAACTTCTAGACCATAAACACAGAGACAGTCTCACACACTACACTTGCTGACTTGGTGCAATATGGGGTTGGTATAGAAGGACTTTGCTGTGCTTCTTCTAGCTTCCTGTCACGGTGGTGGCTTTTAACTAACACACACACTCTGCAACCGAGTAGAAGCTTTAACCAGCTACGCTGACGTCAGGCTTCAAATGGTAAAAGAGTTTTGTCCTTTGAAAACAGAGTACCTCTACAATTGTTCTCAACACACCCAGCCCCCCCCAACACTTTAAACCATGGGTGGTATTTTTCTGTGCCTATGGTAAAATTACACCCGTCACATCAATTGCCCTGAATTTATTGAAGAAAGGAGAGAAAAAAAAAACATAATAGCTTCGATACCAACACACACACACATCAGACTTTATGAGGAATTGTAACCCATAAGGAATGGTTGCTCTCGAGCACTAAAATAAAACAACCAGTAATCGACTGGTAAATGGATGGGTGGATGAAAAGTGAAACTTGAAGGTACATCACTGCTTCCTGATTTGATGGCTTGCATGGACATGACAACTTACAGAAAAATCAAAGGGCTGTAAATAAAACACGAGGGAGACTATTGGTAAACAAATGCACTTTCATGGAGTGCTTCACACAAATGAAAGAAGCAGCGCTTGAAAAGCAAGCAATGGAAGCAGCGATGCCAGCCAGTTAAAGCGATGGTAAAGAGGCAATGCTCTATGGGAGGGACAAACACAAGATTGACAAGCTGAAAAATGAATATTAAGCAGGCAAATGAGTTATGAGGAAAGAACACCAGCGTGGGTGGACTCCAAACTCCTATGTTCTTGGTAAGTCAAAATATGCCTTGCAACAGACAATGCATGTGCTGTCTAGTAGGCTGGACCTAAAAAAATAAAAAATAAAAAACACAACAGGCCTGTGCCATTTTTATGACCCCTGTTCATCAGAATGAGATAGACAGTGCAAATACATGTGCTGTATCACACGCTTTGGGTATTTTTAGGTCGAGCATTCAAGGCCTCTTGTATATACTTTAGTATATACTTATATGTGTATGTACTTTGTGGGCTCTGGAGATCAGCCCTAGGACTTGTCTGGTTCTGCTTAGGGACTTTTTCTGTTCAACTTCCTCTATTTAACGGTCTTGATAGAAAACGACCAGTAGAGGTCAGTAAACTACCAGAATTGCTTTCTGCTTAGGGACTTTATTTTTTTGGCAACTGCCTTTATTTAACTTTCTTGATAGAAAACGACCAGCAGAGGTCAGTAAAATACCAGAGGCACTTTAGCATTCTCTAGATTCCAGTCCATAGAAATGGTCTTCCACGAGCACCCGTAGACAATATTTTTTTTAAATCTTGTATTTTCAGTGATATGACCACCGAAGGCCCTTATTTTATATTAAAAACAGAGGTTTGGACTATACCATTTCCCACTGAAAGGCAATATTTCTCTCCATGTGTTCTCATACCTGGCGTGTCACGCAGTTTGGTGCTTACTTTGCCTCCATGTTAAAGAATAGATGTTTCAGCACCCAGGCTAATGTGCTGCATAGCTAAATACATGTAAGGTCCCAAAGGCGAGACAGATTGCAAATGCTTGTTTTCTTAGGGTTCTGTGTGAGCCACAGTTGTAAGGCACTTTCATAAGGTGTAAATGAATGGGGAAACCTTCTAGAGTAAGAACTTTTGTTATGAGTGAACAGAAGGCGAACATTAAACACGTGCTCCAGTTCAAATACCCTTCCACAGCTCTTAAGTCCTAGCTGCTGCAGTGAGTTCACCTACCTGTTGTCTGGGATCTTCTCAGCCAGTCCAAAGTCTCCCACCACTGCAGAGAAGCCTCCCTCATCACTCCTTATCAAACAGTTCTAGAAAAAAAAAAAAGAGATCAGGATTTAGTGATATAAAATGTAGTGTGTGACACAGTGGCAGCATTTCAGTTCATGCATGGAGGGCTTGCTTCTGGTGGGACAAGCACATGTATAAAGTTACACCTGCAAGTGCTTAATTTGTATAAGAGTGTGTGCTGGAGCCCAAAGCTCTGCTCCTAAGCTCGTGGCATTACATGTCGGCACGCCGAATACCAAGGCTGCGTAGTCTTGAATCCACCTAATGCCTCATTAATCTACACCCAGACACTCCCCACTCCTTTATCTCACTCTTGTATGCTCCTGCTTTCTCCCTTTGTGACAGTTTTCCTGTCTTTCTCTTCCTTTCCCCTTTGTGAGCTTCTACCTCTATCGCTTTCAGTAGAAGGCCGCCGTGGAAAAATAAGTGCTGGTCCCCACAAATGAGTGCCCGCGGACCACACCAGCTGAAATTAAGCACTGGCACCTACTCGTCACTATATAAAAAACAAGCTTTCCCCCTCTACTGTGTGCCACCCATTTCAAGTAATGATCTTCAAGTAAGCCATTTGTTCGAGGATTCAGGCAATCTTAGGGGAATATACGAGGGCCATCCATGTGCAGCACATTTCACCCACAAACTGCTCCATCCAGGCATGCGCCTGGTGGGCCCTCCATACGCACTGCTCCATCCAGGCATGAGCCTGGAGGGCCCGGCGCACACTGCTCCATCCAGGCATGAGCCTGGAGGGCCCTCCATACGCACAGCTCCATCCAGGCATGCGCCTGGAGGGCCCTCCAAACGCACAGCTGCATCCAGGCATGCGCCTGGAGGGCCCTCCAAACGCACGGCTCCATCCAGGCATGCGCCTGGAGGGCCCTCTATACGCACGGCTCCATCCAGGCATGCGCCTGGAGGGCCCTCCATACGCACGGCTCCATCCAGGCATGCGCCTGGAGGGCCCTCCATACACACTGCTCCATCCAGGCATGCGCCTGGAGGGCCATGCGCACACTGCTTCACCCAGGCATACGCCTGGAGGGCCCTCCGCACACGGCTCCACCCAGGCATGCGCCTGGAGGGCCCCTCCGCACACGGCTCCACCCAGGCATGCGCCTGGAGGGCCCTCCGCACACGGCTCCACCCAGGCATGCGCCTGGAGGGCCCTCCGCACACAGCTCCACCCAGGCATGCGCCTGGAGGGCCCTCGGCACACTGTTCCACCCAAGCATGAGCCTGGAGGGCCCTCC